>JARFIY010000099.1:18945000-20303750 GCA_036346155.1 Sinelater perroti | reverse complement strand
ATTAATTTTATTTGACACATGGAAGTTTTGCAGAAAACTAAGATAATACTAGCCAATAGTTAGCTTTGGATGCGAAACGTACGCCACCAACAAAAGTATAAACAACACAGTGCAGGAAGCAGACATGAGTTTTGTACGAAGGGTCAAGGGAGTAACACTGCGTGACAAAATAAGGAGTGACCATATCAGAGAGGAACTACAAATGGGCTCAGTACTAGACTTCATAAAGCAATGGCAATTAAGCTAGTGGGGCCCTGTACTAAAAATGCATTAAAATAGACCAGTAAGGCAAGTGTGGGAAAGTAGAGTACTACGCAAGGAATTCTAGTGAAAAGAAAATGAGAATGTAAAAAGGTAAAAACATGGCAAACAACAAGAAGCAATGAACCAAGTTTATGCATCAAGAAGCAGCGTAAGAAAATTTTGTAGAACTTGGTTATAAGTGTGTATTAAGCAGTAGCAATAACCAATTGGATGTAGGACATTCTGCTTTGTGATAAATTTGGTGAGGTTCCAATTAATAGCATTGCTTCATTTGGTAAAATAGAACTTCTATATTATTATTACTGGCTACTCAAAATTTTGTTTGCTTTTTATAGCTCTGTATAGACTAAATAACCTTTGTAATTGTCTGTGTAGTTTTTGTTAAATAAAGCAGATTTTGTAGATGTATTTGAGGATTTTTGATTTTTTGCCACCTTTAATTCATACACATAATTAAGCATTCAATGTTTTGATTTAAAACCGACCCATCATGAAACCTATAGAGGAAACTAGAAAAATGCAGAACAAGAACTATGCGCTATCCTACAAATATTTTTAAGAAAATCAAAAATAAAAACAAAATTACTTTAAAAGGAATTATTTTTATAAAGTTGTGTGGGTTTTATAGAAATTTAGTAAGTGATCGCACCTCGTATGCTAAATAAGCTTGGATTGATACAAGAGAAAATTGTTATAAACAATGTATCTAGACAAATTTCGCATTTTAGTGATAGGCTGCCAGAACAAGCGTGTAGGTTGTTTTTTGGCTTCTAGGGCCTAACACAAAGCATTCGCGCAGCTTTATTGATTTTGTACAAAAAGTTAATTTAAAATTTAAAAATTTGATAGGCAGACCGATTAAATGTAATTGTTGTTTTTTGTACTATTTGTGGCTTTTATTTGTTTAGAAATAAATATCAAATATATTTATTAACTAATAAATAAATAAATACGAGAACTACAATTATTACTTGTTTTTATTATAAATGAAATGTATTTTTTGTAAATAAATTTAACATATTACCTTTTCTCAATAGGAACTACAAAATAAAATTTTACTGCCTCAGTAACATGCAAAAGTGTGCAAAAACAGATGCGGTATTTAACGTTATTATACTGCTTCTGCATATTTAAATTTGGATTGTAGAACGTTAAAAACTTGTATTTTCTACAAGACTACATATTCTTTAAATTAGTATATTCCGGATAATATCTATTAAATGATCATCACCAAGCTAAAAGATCCTAGATCCTAAGTTTTAATTATGATAATTGAAAAAATATTACATAATTATGAAAAACAACTTTTAAATTCTTAGCAATGACTATTACTGCTGGAAGTAACAACATAATATTATGGAAAATACCATATAAAGAAACCAAGTGTATTTACAATAAATAAGCTCTATTATAATAAATCAAAGAGCATTGAACGAGAACACCTGAAAAGTAATCTAAAGTTATCTAATTGAGAGTCAAATTTAATAGATTCTTATCGAAAAATACGTAGTAGTAGACTAGAAAGTCAAAAACATCATCATTATAATCATCACGCAGATATTTAAGTCAACTGCAGAACGTAGGCTTCCATTGAAAGTCTCATTTCGTACTATCCTGTGCCACTCTCCACCATTGACTTCCTCTGCTCGGCACGGCGTCTCCAACTTGTTATCCTGTTCATCATCTGCAAGTCTCACCACATGGCCTGCCCAGTTCCAATTTAGAATCGTAATTCCTTTTCTGATGTCTTCAACTCATGTTCTATTTCGTATTTTAGTGTTACTTGTACGATCTTGTAGTTTAATGTCTAGCATGTCCCTTTCCATATTTCGTTGGGCTACTCTCAGTTTATTTGCGCTATTCTTGGTCAGTGTAAGAGTCTCTGCTCTGTAAGTCATTGTAGGTAAGACGCATTGATTATAAATCTTTCTTTTCATATTATTAGGTATGTCATTTATTATCCTTTAATGCCTCTCTGTCCTTTATAAGATCTGGAGAGTTTAAGAAATGCCGTAAGGTCTTAAGCTCGATTATAGAGAAACTCCAACTACACCTCCCCGTGGTAAAGGATGGGAACACCTAAGGATTGGTGGCAAACGTAGCTCTGGAGACCGAATGTGCGCCGGTATAAGCAAACAAACCTGACTCCCGATTCAGGATGGGCAGCCTATTGTCCTGAGGGTGAGAAATCGCCCTCGAAGGCGGAGGAATCGATAAGAAGATCAACAGCATTGGGATCAGGAAGGCAACGGAAAACTATCTGATTAGAGGCACAAAGTGCATTTCCAAGAAAAAATCAAGATGGCAAACAGTTGCAATAATACAATGAATACTAATCATGGTAATCGGAACCCAAGATTCGGCAGGAGAAGAAACACCAGCAAGGCTTCTCAGGTCGTCATCCAGCGAAACCCTTGCAAATCACAAGACCAACAAAGGCTAAAATTGTCAAAGAGTCCAATCAAAATTGGAACTTGGAATGTCCGTACGATGGCCCAACAAGGAAAAATTAATAACGCAGTAGCTGAAATCAAAAGACTTCAACTGGACATAATGGGGGTAAGCGAGATGAGATGGCCAAACAATGGCCAATACTTAATAGACGAACACCAAGTATACTATTCAGGAAACGAAAAAGGTCAATTTATAAATGGTGTCGGATTGATACTATCAAGCAAACTTCAAAAATATGTTACTAACTTCATGCCCGTATCAGAGAGACTAATACTTATCCAACTAAGTGGAAATCCCATAAACATCAATATAATACAGGTCTATGCCCCAACAGCCGAAGCGGAGGAAGACAAAATAGAAGAGTTCTACGAATCTCTTAAAAATACATTGAACCAACTAAAAAATCAAGAACTAACTCTTATTATGGGAGATTTAAACGCTAAAATAGGCCAAGGTAGAAGCGGTGAGCATATCGGGAGTACGAAATGAGCGGGGAGAGCGACTTAAAATGTTCGTAGAAGAAGAAGACTTTGTTATACTTAATACATTATATAAGCTACAACCAAGAAGACTATACACATGGACCGCCCCCACCAACCCCGACGAACCCAAAGAGAAGAGAGTACGAAACCAAATCGACTATCTTCTAATAAACAAACGTTATCGCAATAGCTGTTTAGCCGCCAAAACATACCCTGGAGCGGACATTGCATCAGACCATTGCTTATTAGTAGGAAAATTCAGATTAAAACTAAAGAAATGCTTGAGAAAAATTATAAAAAAGAAATGGGACCTTAGGAAAATAAGTGATAGCCCGCAAACGCGTGGGAATATGACACAAGAACTAGGTGTAGCATGTGAACAGAGTATAAACAAAAACCAAACGGTAGAAGAAGCACTTCGAGACATGACAACATCATTTTACAAAATCGGAGATAAGTATCTGACAGTACAAAACCGAAAGAAAAAAGTGAATGACTGACGAAATCCTACAATTAATGGATGAAAGAAGAAAAGCAAAAATAACGACACCAGATACAAAGAAATCCAGAAATTAATAAAATACAAAATAAGGATGGCTAAAGAAACATGGCTAACAACACAATGCAAAGAAATTGAACAATTAGAACAAAAACAGGATGCATTTAACATGTATAAAAAGTAAAAGAAGCTGCAGGAATCTACAAAGTAAACAATACAACAAGGCTACTCAACAAGGACGGAAAAATAATTATAGAACCAGACGCAAAATTTCTGCCTGGCAGAAATATGTTGAAGACCTTTTCGAAGACGTTGATAGATCAGATGAACCTCAAGAATATCCAGAAGTAGAGCCCTTACCCATCACCACCGACGAAGTGGAAAAGGCATAAAACAGTTAAAAATCGGAAAGGCTCCAGGTCCTGATCATATACATACCGAATTTTTAAAATGATGGACGAAGCGAGTGTAGAATGGCTAGCAAAATTTTTAACATTATCTATACCACCGGAAAAAACCGTGGTTAAGATCAACATTTGTGACAATCCCCAAAAAACCAAATGCTAAATATTGCGAAAATTACCGCACCATCAACATTATGAGTCACCTCCTAAAATTATTTCTAAAAATTATACACCGCAGAATTTTTACAACGTGTGAAGCACAAATAAGTAGAGAACAGTTCGGATTCCGCAATGCCTTGGGAACTCGCGAAGCTATTTTTAGCCTACAAGTTCTATTTCAAAGAACCAGAGATGTAAATCATGACATATATGCTTGCTTCATCGATTATCAAAAAGCCTTCGATAAAGTCCAACATAATAAACTAATAGACATACTTCAAGAAATAGGCCTTGATGATCGAGACATAAGAATAATAAGCAACCTTTATTGGAATCAAAAAGCAGCAGTGCAAACTGGCAATATGATATCAGAAGACATCAAGATAAAACGCGGTCTCAGGCAAGGATGCGTACTTTCTCCTCTTCTGTTCAACGTGTATTCGGAACACATCTTTCAGCAAGCTCTGGGCAGCATAGATGATGGAATCAGAGTCAACGGAGAAATATTAAATAATTTTAGATATGCGGATGACACGATAGTGTTTACAAACGACATCACCAGTCTCCAACGAATTATGAACAGAATTACAGAAGTTAGCAAGCGGTTCGGACTGACCCTAAATACCAAAAGACCAAATATATGATAATTACAAAAATCACATTGTTGACACCGGATTAACGATTGACAACAACAGGATCGAATGTGTGCGAAAATATACTTACCTTGGGACAACAATCGATGAAAACTGGGACGATTCACTGGAAATAAAGTGTAGAATTGAAAAGGCGAGAGCAGCGTTCGTAAAAATGGCCAAACTATTCAAGTGCCATGAATTATCTTTACCCATTAAATTAAGACTACTGAGATGTTATGTCTTCAGCGTATTGCTGTATGGAGCAGAGACGTGGACACTGACAGAGGCATCAAGACGAAAAATAGAGGCCTTCGAGATGTGGTTGTACCGCAGAATCCTCCGTATATCTTGGACAGAGCATGTAACCAACCACACCGTGCTGAGGAAAATAGGGAAACAAGAAACAGAACTCCTCACAACAATAAAAGTTCGTAAGCTGGAGTATCTAGGGCACATCATGCGCAACAATCAGAGATATGGGCTCCTACAATTGGACCTCCAGGGTAAGATCGAAGGAAAAAGAAGCATCGACAGAAGACGCATATCGTGGCTGAAAAACCTGCGAGTATGGTTCAATACAACAACAACTGGACTGTTTCGTGCCGCTGTTGATAAAGTCCGTATTGCCATCATGGTTTCGAACATCCGAAACGGATCGGAACTTTAAGAAGAAGAAAATGCCTCTCTAAGCTTCCCGAATGCTGCCCATACCAGGCTTATTCTTCTTTTCAACTCGCGTGTTTGACTGTCTTTATTGATTCAGATTTTGTGACCTAAGTATTTGTATTTCGCTACTTCTTCTATAATATTATCGTCTAGCACTATTGCTCCTCCAAGTATCAAGTTTGTCTTAATTTTTTTTGTTTGTTTATGTGCAATCCGGCTTTTTCCGTTTCTTGTTTTAGTTGTTCTAGCATCCTTCGACTTTTTTGATCTGCTGTCCGCGAACATGTAGGTATATGTAGCTGTATTGTCCTCATGAGTGCCAATGAAGCTTTAGTTTGTAGTTGGTATGTCATAAGTATATAATAAATAAAGCCGGACCCCAATTCAGTACCTTGGAGCGCACCTGCTTTGACTTGTTTTACCTCTCATTTCAATTCGAAAAAGTCGTTTTTCAGGTAAGAATAAAGTAACAAGTAACAATATTAAAAATAAATAATAAAAATAATGCTTTATTTTATTCAGCAGTCACTTGTATCATACTTTATCGAAAGCCCCGAGTTATATCTAGAAATATTATAGAACAGTACAATTTATTTTCAAGTGCCGGTTCAATGATGTTGACTATTCTGCAGCACTGCTGGATTGTAGATTGCTGATTATGGAACCCAAAACGATAATTTGGAAGCCACTTCTGAATTAATTTGTTTTAATATTAGCTTTTTTACCGACTTGGATTCTATCGGAAGTACACTTATAGGTTAATTTCGTTGAAAGATTATTGGGGCAAATTTTAATTGTAAAAGTCAATATGTCAGGCGCAAAGTCCGTTAAAAAGTTCTCGCAAAAATTGAACTACTTTTCGGGTAGTTGTTTTAGTACCATTGTTGTTATAAAGTTACCACTAGGAGTATTTTTATTTCGTCTTAAATTTCTGCAGTACAAAAATTTCGTATTGGTTTATTTTCAAATTTTTCATTTATCTCTTTTTTTTAGATTTTGCCTGCTTGCTTGATCTTTCAGAGGAAAAACGTATGCTGTAGCCTGTTTTCTTTTTACTAATTGCATGATTTTCATTAGAATGTCAACAGGACCGTTTCTAAGTTTTTTTGGTCTCCTAAGCGGTGATTAGGAAGTGATTTGTTGCGTTTTCTAATTTATTTTTAGTTTAACGTTAATATTAAGATATTTATTATATGCATCTTAAATTTGTTGCAGTTGGTTTTATAATTACTTAGCAAAAGTAACAAGATTAGACCATATATTTATTTAATAGGTATGACATTTATAAGACTACTTTTTTATAAACCTCTAGATTTATTCTATTGGTCCTTAACTATATTATTAAGTAAACATTTTATCGTATATTGTACTTCTTCAGCTATATTATGAAAGTCGTGTGCTATTTTTTGATAGTAAACAATATCGCGAACAAAAATTGGAGGCAGTTTAGGTACTACCGTCATAGCTTTTCGTTGGTTAAAAATTTAAACTACAGTCTTAAGCTATAAATAGTAAGTTGGGAGTATAATATTTTTACCCTCATCTACCCCGCCTTTGTTAATTATTTGATAAGCTTTGGTGTAAATGTTAGATAAAGTCACAACTTTTCGTAATTAAATTCTAGCATTCACATCAATAAGTCAGAATTGTTTAATGTATGTATTCTTGTAAACTAAACTTTCTTCTAATATACAATTTAAAATAAACTTCAGTATATGCGGAACATTAACTAACGTCCTTCATTTTTACCTCAAGAACTTTGCATAAGTTTATATTATTAGATTCCAAATCAAAAGCAATGCATACCAGTTGGATTCCTATTTTCTCTACTCTATGTATTGTGGTGAATGAGTATGATTTCATTATAGTATTATATGCGTCATATTTTTTAGCTACTAAAACTGAAACTTTAGATCACGATATCAATAGCGCGATCGTGAGACAGGAAGGAGTATAAAGACTTCCCATCAACATTTGTTTAGCTTTTCGTCCAATGTTTGCAAACTCTCAGATGTTATCTCGGAATAGTATTTAAATATTTGAAATTTGGCGTACTTATTCTAAGCATAAAATATTAAATAAAAATGAAACAAATAACTATTCTATCAAAACAAGTCTAAGAAGAAATGTCACATATCTTAGAAAAGACATATTGACTTTTAAAAACGGTCCTAGCAATTTTATAACTTTTGAAACTGGTAGCTATGAGTAGTGAAGTATTATTCAATGCTTACCATTACATGTTCCATTTCGATGCAGCTATAGTTTTTTTCCTGTTTGCAATTTTCAATTTTTTTTTAAAGTTTTATTTTCTTGTTCTAACTTTTTATCTCTCTGTTTAGTTGCTTGACTTCCAACAATAGAATAGTTACGATTGTTTAACAGATACAAACGTAGTTTATAACAAAGCGAACCTTACTGTTTTGAGATTTCTTTGCAGAAGTTCTATTGTTCATTGATTTTTGCACAGATGAGCCATTTTAATTCCGTTGGTTCTATTGTTGAGTTATAGTGGAGATATTGTTAAAGTAGGTTGGGTTTTAAATCTAGAGTTTATTGTTCTTATATAAGAACATAAATGTAAGACATATAGCAGGAATTTTTAATGCTACTCAATAAATGTAGCAAAGACTTTTATATTTAAATTTTTTATTCTCTTTAGGCTACTAAATTATTTTGATTCTTCGAGAAATTTGGAGCAATTCGGCTTACAGAAAAGGAGCGTAAAACTACTGATAGCTCACGTTTGTCGGAATCTTCGGCGAAATCTGTCGATTTAAAGAGCCTTTCTTTTACATATATTGGCTTAATTTTCATAAACTGTACTATTAGAAAGTGATGGAACATAGTTAATATTGACATCAGCATTAATAGGACAAAATGTAATTTTGGAGTTTTAAATACCAATGTTATTTAAACACTTGCAAAACCCCCGCTTTGATTAATTTTAGCAAAAGAACAGAATTAATCACGGATTTTAGAACAAGATTACAATTAAAAATTAAGTAAGTTTGTAATTGAAAATTTTACGACAACTGATGTCATAATGAAGATGTCAGAATAAATCGTTGATATGTTTTTAACTGCGGGTAGCAGGTAGATCTACTTCAGAGAAGCGACGCTGCCAAGTGAGCCTCGACTCTTCTCCATCTCTTAACACCGGAGAAAAATCGTATCCCAACCTTAATCCTACTCATAATCTACGTACTCTTGTCCTCCATACACCCTATCCACTAGCCAACCCACCCGGCAAGCGTGGCGTTTAACTGACAAATCCCCATTGAATTGTAAAACTGCAAAAACATAAAAAAAAACAAAGTAAAATTACCTCAAGTAAGTAGAGCAATACGCTCAGAATCTCACGCTAATACATGTTCCATGGATTCTGGAAGAAGGAGTAACGAAGAAGACAGAGGATAGATTACTGAAGATGGAAGAACAGCTATCAGTAATAAAGTGATATATCGTGGGAATATGGGAAGTAAGACAACTAGGTGAAGGATGGAAAGATCATATCATGCTTTATTCTATATTGGAAACAAAAATAAAGCAATAGGTGACAGAATTCTACAAAAGGTACACGGAAAATATCACAAATGTAAAAAAAAATATATCAACACGAGCTGCTTAACTCTAAAAATTATTACAAGATACAGAATTAAAATCATACAAGCATATGCAAGAAATTTTACAGTTCTATAGCGACATAAAAACTGCACTAGAAGACATTTATACGCATTACACTATAGCAGGTGGAGATTTTAATGCGAAAATAGGTTTTGAAACAGACAAAACATTGGAAAGCTTCGACTATGGCATGAGAAATCCACAATTGAGCTTTTTGCTGGAAAACAACCTATTTATAATAAACAGATTTTTCCATAAGAAACCGCAAAGGATAAAAAAGCCAAGAACGAGATAGATTTTATAATAATCAACAGCAAATTTAGTATACAGGACGTAACGATGCTCCACCAATCTTACAAAAGTCTGGTTAGAGGCATAGTGAATAACAACAGGACAAGGAAGGTATAAAATAACACAAGGCAAGCCTTTACCAATAAGGAAAACCCCGCTAATATACTATAATACCAAAAGACAGTGGCAAAAAGCACAAACACAAATATAAAGAAACTACAAAGATATACTGCCCAAAAACAGGAAATAGAAGGCAAACTTAGTAAACACAACAGAGCATTACTAAAGAACAGAAAACAGCTACTAAACCCAGAATCTATAAGTATCTCAGATATAAGAGAAATCAACAAGAAGATCTCAAAAATATAAGAAGCTATATGAGAACTTACAATAATGAACAAACTAGGCGCATAATAGAAGAAAATAAAAGTTTAAAATCATTAAAAGGAAACTCGGCAATAGCAGAAAAGAAATCCTAAAACTGAAAAATAAAAGAGGAACAACAACTAGCAACAGAGAAGAGTTAGTTCAGATTGTAGAAGAATTCTACAGCGAATTATATAGTAATCGAAATATATCACATCATAAGCCAAATAAAATAAAAATTATAACGAACCAAAGTTCAGAAAAACTTCCGGAAATCACACTAAGTGAGATAAAGAATGCCTTACAGAAAATAAAAATCAGTAAGAGATCTGGAGAAGATTAAATCGAGATCGAGCGCCTAAAACAAGTGGGAGACCTATTTAACCTATGTCTATTTTAGAGCTCTCTCCCAAGATACTGGTGTAATAGTACCATAATTCCAATACACAGAAAAGGTGATACAATGTAAATTAAAAACTATAGACCAATAAGCCTGCTTTCCCATGTATATAAGACGTTCTCAGAGATAATCAACAAACGGCTAGAGATAAAGTTGGACTTTTACCAGTCCCTAGAGCAAGCAGGATCTAGGGTGGGTACGGTACTAACTATCATTTGCATACTATAAAAGTATTGGTAAAAAAAACGTAAAATACAATAGACCACTAGTTGAATATAAGCAAATTAAACAAATGCCTCTCTAAAGTGATTTCTTTGTGAAATGCAAAGTACAAAAATAAAATAGGAAATTTTTATAAACCTCAATAAACAGAAAGACTATAAATGTATTTTTAATTTTTCCAACTACGCATACGTTAATGTTAACTGTACTTTAGGATAAACTTAATATTATCAAATACATTAATATAGAATAAATCTTATATTTTAATTTCAGTTAAAAAATACGCACATAATCTACCAGATGGTACGGCTGTTGTAGTAGCTTTAACGTATAATATCAGTGACTTTTGGATAGATATATGTAGTAATCTAGCAGGAATTTACTTGAATATTACTAAAAACATTATTTATACTGTCCTATAGTATTGTGATTTTTTCCTAGATACTTGGTGGCATCAAAACTAGGCGTACTCTGTGTTAGAGAATGGTTACATGAAACTTTTTCAGGCCGTTGGATTGAAAGATTCTAATTAATGAAATTGGGAGTCTACTTCTCTGTTTCTTTATCCACGACACAACATAAATGGTAGTATTGGCACTTTATTCAACACAAACATGTGCAAAGCTCTCTATAAACGTTTACAAATTCATATATAGCAAAATCCATAATATTTTTGACAAATATTGATAATCAAAAAACAAAAAGACATCGCTTACATTGTTCCAGAAAAACCAAAAACATTAATTTAAAAGTACCAGATTTTGATTCGATCATTAAGCAAATCTAAACGTTAGCATCTTTTCAAATCTCAAAATTACTTGAAAAACTGGTGTTTCGTAGACACTATAGACCTGTCGCCAGAAAATTGGATAACATACCATCAATTGGGCTTCCGTCAGAAACACACCAGAGTGCAACAAGTTTACTGAATTATACAAACCATAAACAAAGCAATTGAAAATAAAAAATACTGTAGTGGAATCTTTATCTAAATGTAGTAAATTTCTTTTTAAATTGATCTAATTGGTCACCTGTTGACCCATTGCACCTGGAAATTTTTCTAAAATGTTTACTATAGTGCATACCTTAATGTGAAATTTTTTAAAATTTACTGAAGATCAACGCCTAAAAGCTCTACATGTAAAAGAAACTACCCAAAAAAATATTTTCTAGAATGCAGTTTTACGCTAAAATATATAAACAAAAAATTGTAAATAAAGTTCTATAAGACAGCTACTCTTGTTAATATTATTGAAATAATAATACTTAAGAGATTAAGGTCACTAGTAAAAAATGTAAATCTAATTCCGGATTTGCAGTTTGGCTTCCAACAAAGGCATTCAAGTATTAGCTAATATAATAGAGTCTTGAATAAAAGTAAATCTGTTCTGTAGTCTTTCTAGATGTTACTCTTGATGAAGTGTAGTACCAAAAATGAATATAGAACCTAAGTAAAATACTCCCAAAACAATAAAGACTATTCCAAATTAAATAGAAAGAAATAGATTCAAATATATCCACATTAATTTTACCAAGAAAAATCTAGTTAACCCTTTCATTTGGATATCAGTGGTTCCGTTAATATAAGAATAAAGCCAAATATTTACACATAACTCTGAAGGCCAAGCTTCAGAAGAAAAGGCTTGTAAACAAGGAAGTAGCCAAACTTAGGTTGACATATAAATAGCTTTTCGTTGGCTTTACGAAACAAAGTTTAAGTTATAAATATCAGCTTGATTAAATCGCACCCCTAGAAGAATGTCGCAACTCAAGACAAGCTATTTTTTAAAAAAATATAAAAATGCATTTTCTTTTGTTTTCCATTGCACGGCAAAATCATTTACCCCATGATTTTGCCGTTATTTATCACAGGGGTACTTCAAGACTGAAAAAGTTGCGCCTTTGTTTTTTGGGGCTGCGATATTATATTTAGCTTTATTATTGTCTCAAAGATTAAAATAATATTAAATCCATACAGACAATTCAGAACAAAGTACTGTATAACATAATAATCCTTCCATGATACGCACCTACATCTGACCAAAAGCCTTAATATTCCAACAGTAAACGGTAAGATTAAAATATTTGCTGGAGAACATAAAGTCAAAATTTATTTTATCTATGAATATTTTTCAGTTTTTAACAGTTTTTCTAGATCACAAGTTCTAAAATAAACCCGATACTTGTAGTCCGATAAGTTATTGCTTATGGATCACCAAATCTGCGAAATGGAGGAGAGCTAGTCTCGGGGTCGATATTCAGATCGATTTATATTGGACAATTTATTGGGTCAAGTTCTGTGAGATTGGAAGGAAAGCAGAAATGAGCAATAGAGTATAAGATCTTAATTGGAAAAGCAGACTGGTTATAGAGGTCATCACGAGCGAATTAAAAATTTATTACTCTTAATAAACTATTTCCAGTAATTCGTGGTAAGGCCAACTAAGAAGAATTATTAATCATTAAAATATTTACAGGAAAATCGCATATGGTGGTTGCAACAATCTGTTGACCAAACTACATGTTATCCGAAGACTAAAGCGGAGCAAACGCTTGTATAAGTGTTTTTTATAAATTCGCAGCAAATGTACGGATAAGAATGTGTATAATAGTTACAAAAACCTACAGAGCATTGTTAGATGAAATCTAATTGTTAAGTATTTAACTTTAAAAGTTATTTTTAAAAAACGATTGGTTGGTTGTTATTAAACTAATATAGAGGTGCTCATTCAAAAAAATAATTAAGGTAACGGTGCCTATAGTAGACACTATAAGGATTTTTTTTACTTTTTCTACTCATACATCTAAATTTTTAAAGAAACAACAAAGATAGATGTTTACTTACGATCTTTGTGTCTTCCTCTAACAGATTAAGATGCACGTTTATCCTTAACTTAAGCGTAGGATTTGTTTTTTAATTTTATATCGGATATGGTTTTGGCACCTGAAGTGGACAGTGGAAACTATGATGGTACCTAAAGATGACATTTTTGGAACCTAAAGATGACAGCCCACTTTTTGAACTTTTCTAATTGTTATAGGGCTAGAAATCCCTGAATTCCCTCCTCAGTTATTCCCCAACGCTTATTTGGGTACAAACATGTTACCTACAGGTACTTAGTTAACTGAACTGTATTAAAAATTGAACAAAAAAAGTACAATTCGAAATTAATTACTTCAAATCCAACTTGTACCTTGGATTTAGTTAAGTAATTGGAAAAATTCAGTACATAAATGTCATTTACTTAGTCTAATTAAATTCTTTTAACTCTTTTCCTTCGGCTACTAAATTTGGAAGGCGGCGAAGTGTGGCCTAAAATATCGTCCGCCCAGCTATAAAATAAAATGTCGTCCCTCTCTGGTCATTTCCACAGCCGCCGATTTTTTTTCATTGCCTTCACCTTAGCACCATTTTGGAGAACTACTCCAGGGAAGACGTTCTCGTTGTAGCGCAGCGCTACAAATACACCTTTCTCTTTTTTAGCAGGAAGCAGTGACAGTCCAGTGTTTTCAGTGCCTGAAATATCGCCACCCGAGTCACTATCGCCTGAAAATAAATTTAGGTTTATCACCGATTCATGCTCTGAATCTGTGTCGAGAGAGTCAAGCGATTTTCTTGCACGTTTTTTTGGAGGGAACAGTTTCCTACTGACATTTTTTAATTGTGCAGCTTTAGCTTTGTCTTGTCTCTTTTGTAGGCGAGCTACCAAACGTGCTTTCTTTTCTTCCTCCTTCTTTTCCTTCTCAGTAGACTTTTTTGTGTATACAACATCCACTCTGCTGACGTGATTACACTAGGCATTTTTTCTCTTAGCTTCCTACCACCGCGTTGGTTTTCTTTAGCTTTAGGATAAAAAAGACTCCTTTGAAAAGTGATGGCACGAGTGTGTTTGGACTTGTGAACCACCAAGGTTCCTCAGCTGGATCTTCAATATCCACATGTTGATGTAGAGGATAGAACTTTATTTGCAGTGTGCCGGATTTTTCGGCCTCAGGTGTTTGTGTGCAAGCGATCTTCTACACTGCGAATAGACTCCTATCCTCTAGATCAACAATCCCTTGGTGAAATAACTTCACTTTTTCGGAACCCACGACTGACTCCAGCCAGTCCAGACGATCATTTTTCCGTACTCGCAAGCTGTCTATCACAGAAGCACTCGGGTTTCGATCGATTTGTACTGCCTTTGAACACCATGGAACAAGTTCACACTTTCTAAATCAATTCTGCAGAATTGAGGGCTGATTTATTCTTTTCTTCAATCAACTCTTTTAATAAGGGCGCAAACGTAGTTTTCGTGACGTTGTACATACGATAATTTCAAACTTTCTATTGCCAATTCATTTTCAAGGTTCGAAACACCGCCAGGTCCATGGGCCGTAGTAAATGTGTGGCATTTTACAGAAGAACCACAAGCACAATGCCCTTCTTTTTGCAAAATTGACTCAATTCCATTGATAAATGAGAGATGTGCCCGTTAAGAAAAAATACTACGGGCCTCTCAATTTAATTTTTCAGCAACCATAGGAAAAATATGTTTGCCATGTATTCATAAAATAGTTGGCAGATCATCCACCCTTTTTCTGATTTTCCTACACCCCAGTCTTTTGGGGCAGTGTCGTATATCAATGAGGGCACCCTCGAATAAAGATACACAATCATGGGAGGTGCAAGTTCACCAGCGGCATTGCCTGTTATCAGGACGGTTAAATTTTCTTTTTCGTCGTTCCCAGCACTTATAAATATTGCTTTATCACCCTTAGGGGTCAAAATTTTCCCACCCTTCGGATTCAAGAAAAAAGCAGTTTCATCGGCGTTAAAAATACGCCGGGTTCCACACTCCTCAATTATCTCTCTCCAAAATCGAAAAAACTTCTTCTTGTCATGCACGACTCGTAGTCAAATTCTGACAAATTCTTTCTGCAATAACAGGGTGCCTGGCCATAAAACAATAATACCATTTTTTGGAAGGTGGCTTTTCAACAAATGTTTCCTTCTTTAGTTCCTTGGCCAGATTGCTCACACTATGCAGAAGTTGTGATCTTGATAGAGGAAATCCTCTCTTGGCGGGCTCCAACACCCACTCCTTAAGTCGTAATTCTTCTTCCGCGCTAAAAACTGCTGTAGCACCCATCTTCTTCGAAATTTCGGTTATTCCTTTGAATTTTGAGCGAAGTGTTGAACGCGGAATCCTCCACTTTTTTGCAACCCTTCCAACAGGTTGTCCTTTAGCGCAGCCTTCCAGTGCAGAACGCATAGCATCCTCGTCATACTGGAATATTTTAACCGGAGGCATCTAAAATAGCCCCTTAGGATAACTCATTGGAACCTAAAGATAACACTGGCTGTCAACTTAAGGTTCCCGTCATAATTACACATTTGTTTTGAAATATATTTCAGAAGAATCTACAGCACTGATGTTTAAGCATTCAATTTTAATACGAGTAAAATAACCTATAGTGGGCAGATCTGTCAACTTTAGGGGAGACTTGCGGTTTATGGAACCTGAAGATGACAATGTCCTGAAAGAGTTCACCAAATTATAGCATTGAGTGAAACGTTCGTTGTTACTTAGAATAAACTCTGTTATAATTGTAAATTTACAAGCAACCTTTGACACCTAATGTCAATTATTTACTTCTGAAGAATAGAAAGTATGAATTTTTCTAAAATTAAATAAATCATTAAATATTAACAATAACAATATTTCATTAAGTAAGTGTGCACATACTAGTCCACTGGTAAGGCAAATTTTAAAATAAATCTAAACAAAAAGTTATTATGATTTTTATTTATCATGTGGACAAAATTGTTAGTCATTTTTAATTAATTTTTTCATTTTATTTAAATATTTCCATCGATATTTTCCCTAGATTTTTAGTTATTGTAGTGCAGCGGTTTATAATTTTGTAAATCAATGAATTAATGAAAATATTACAATACCAGAAATTGCAAAAACGTTAAAAACTGACAAAAAATAAAATATTTTGTATACACGTAATTATCCTATATAATAATATGTCCACACCACAAATATCCTTTTGAGATTTGCTTTATTCAAAAACTATTCTAATGACGTTGTATAGTGTCTCTCATATGTTAGTAATTTATCTTAGGTTTCTTATATTTATAAGAATTAAACTAATGAACAGAATACAACCGGCAACTAACTGGACCAAATATGTTTAATAAAATGTTAATTAACATCAGCAGCATTACAATATAGAACTAAAACAAATTGAATCTTTTTCAAAAGATAGCCAAGTTTGTTAAATTAACGTAATAATTTAAAAACATATTTTGTAGTTTAAATTACAATTTATTTTATACACAAAATCAATAATGTTGCGTACACGCCTCCAGTTTGATAGGCCTTATGAGCCAAAAAACATTCTGCTCGCTCGTTCTGCCGCCCTGTCACTAAAATGCGTAACTTAGCTAGACATATTGTTTATAACAATTAAAATTAAAATAAAAGCAATGCCCGTCCTTTTGTAAACAATTTTTTGTAATTAAATAAAATAATAGCTAAAATATTTAAAATAATTCCATAATAAATATTCAATTGTGTTGCATTAACAATAAACTATTTTGTAAAACATTTTATCGTTATTCATTCATTGAACAAATGTTTGAGCAACAAAATGAAAAAGTATATTGCTTTACATCACGTCTGCCAATGCATCACTCAAGCATGGTCTAATTATTAAGTTTATACAATGCGCCTTTTACTTCTGTTTAACATAAAGATTTTTTTATGAAAATGGCTTATTGTGATAACAATTTAATCTAAAAAAATCAGTAAGACTACAATCGGAATAAGAAAAAGTATTAATACAGAGAGAACTAACCTACGGCACATAAACCAGAAGTTTGCTGACGCGTCAATACTTATAAAATACTTTTGGTTTCATTTTTAAACATGGTTTAAATATTTGTAAAAGTAATAAACTTAACATATTAAAGTAATACAAAAGTTTTTTGTTTTTTGAATTGTCAACTGTTTGATAAATAATCATAATAAAATTGTAAGCTGATAATTCTGAAGATAGATAATGCAAGACCCCATATAGTTCAAAGAACCCGGCACAAATTAAAAAACTCAGTGGAATCGATTTGGCAACATCGGATCACCATCTGTTGTGGCTACTTTTCGGACAGTTTACATTTAGCATTTG
Source organism: Sinelater perroti (assembly GCA_036346155.1). Classification (NCBI taxonomy): domain Eukaryota; kingdom Metazoa; phylum Arthropoda; class Insecta; order Coleoptera; family Elateridae; genus Sinelater; species Sinelater perroti. Next base: position 20,286,105 of record JARFIY010000099.1, on the reverse strand, counting down.
AAGAATAAACACACCCCTGTTACGCGTGTTATCTTTGAATGTAAAATGCAAATGCCGTGCTATCAGTTCAATTATAAATTCGTCCAACAAACCCAAACACATATCGTCACAATATTGTATGTATAATTATTATTTAGTTAAGTATTTTGTATCGAATATCAACAAGCCGTAACGTACGTTTCCACCGGGACAGAGCCTGCCAAACTAAGCTCCCCCGAAGAGTAAGGATTTACGTTCAGTTTTCCCAACGCTTACATACCCAAACATACATCACCTCATCAACCATCAACATCTGGTTACCAAGTACCGATAGCTAGTCAAATTCACGAACAAAATTGCCAACTATGCAATACTTTCCCTACAAATAACAGTGATATTTATATGTCTTCACAAAATGTCTGTACACAACCACACTTACAAAATCAACCATTACAACAACTACTCTTGCAAACCAATTACAATATAGACAGCAGTTTAATATTCAGATACAAATCTAGCAAACAGAAAAATAACTACAAAAGTACTACAGCATAACACAATAAATGACAGAAGATAAAAAAATAGTAAAACTGCAAACATCAAATCAATCTGAAACTCAAATCCCACAACAAAACAGGTGTGCAATCTCAGCAGGCACTAATACCAATCCACCCATAACTTAAAACAGCCAACTGAATTTCCCAAGCCTCTCCCAATATTAGTTTAATGAGTAATTGATTATACAAAAATAATAAAAGCTTTACAAAACTTTGCAAAACTAGAACAATACCACACCAAAACGATGACAAACAACGTAGTTCAAATTAATGCTGCCACACCTAAAACCTACAGGAAACTACATGAAACTGATAACTTACACGAAAAACGCTAATATTATCCATCACGTATACCAAATGAAAGAACAAAATCTTACAGGATAATCCTTCATAACCTACATCCAACACCAACCGAGAAAATTAAAGAAGCAAATATCCAAGTTGGCTTCAAAATCAGAAATATAACAAATGTTAAAGATAGAACAACAAAATTACAACCTTCAATGTTCTTCGTGGACCTTGAGCCGGATGAGAACAATAAAGACACATTTAACCTAAAAGCTATAAACAATCAAATAATAAATCAAGCGACTACAGCAGCAACCCACACAAACCAACAATATTCAACAACAAACTCGACCTTCTAACCAAGTTTACACATCATGTAAATATACAACACCCTAATCACATAACTCTTAATAGTTTTCTAGACGAGTCCAATGATATGTTCATTCAATTGATTCACCAAAACAATATCATCCTACAAATGCTATCCACAGTCATAAATAAACTAGTAAATAATGACTAATTCCTTCTGTGTGAAATTCTGAAATACAAATGACATCCATTCAAAAACACTTGAAGTGGAACTACTTTTAAAACTAAACAATATAGGCACCCTCTTAGTAGTACAAACACACTTTACAACACGAAAACACATAAGAATTTTAAATTTTTCTATTTACCACACTAAGCACCTGCATAGTACAGCTTACGGGAGTACAGCAATAAGCTGTACTAACCATTACAAATCTCCGAAGTACGAAAAACATTTCTTACAACCAACAACAGTACACAAATCACCAACTCCGATAACTTTATCGGCTAATAGACATAATTTAAAAAAAACGACTATGATGTATTTTTGAAACACTAGGCAACCGGTTGATGTGCGGAGGTGACTTCAATAGGAAACATACGCACTGTGGCAGTAAATTAATCACTCCTAAAAATAGAGCATTATATACCCCCATGCAAGAAGCAACTATCAATACTTATCAACCGAGGAATCTATTCACTGGCTCAGCGATCCTAACAGAATCCCAGATTTGTTAGACTTTTTTGTAACAAAGGGCCTATTGACCAACTATTATTAAAAGAACTCCCAAACCCTTTGTTGTTTAATAGCAAAACTAATTGGGGTACATTCCTAAAGCTAGTCGATGAAAATCTTTTCCTCGATATCAGTTTAAAATTGGCCTTCGAGATAGAAACAGCAACAAATATTTGTTATATATCTTTATCATAACCATACAAAAAACAGCATGCACCAAAACGAGAGGAATGTATTAAAAATGAAAATGTTTCTGTTAAGATACTAAACTTAGTCAGAGAAAAACGCAGAGCACAAGCACAGGCACGAAGGCATCGAACCTACAGCCCAATAAATAAAAACATACATAAAACGTACACTTGCAATTATCAAACAAGAAATATATCAAAACCACTTAAGTAACTTATCCGTGGCGGATCGCACTATTTTAAAAGTAAATAAAAAGCCAAGCAACCCCAAACAATTAATCCACCTGTAAAGAAATCACTAGGGCTAGATCAGACAATCAGGCAATAAAAAATGGACGGGTTCGCCCGCCATTTTACAACTGTATTTCTCCCTCATTTAAATATTCCGGATGCTAATATCGAAAACTTCTTAGAACCACCTTAAATGTCACCGCCGATACAAAACATCACCTAAAATCAGGAATTAAATTAAAATACTGAATAAAAAAGTCTCCTGGATATGATCCGATTAATAGTGAAGTGCTCTCCGAACTCCCCAACATAGAAATCCAATTTCTGAGACTCTTCAACGCAGTGCTCCAATTAAACTACTGGTCTCTGCAACTCAAACTTGCTTAGATAATTGTAGTTCCAAAACCGGGCAAATTCCCCCTGCTTCATATTGGCTAACCAATCTTTACCGGGGGAGTCAGAAATAAATTCCGTTTTATTCGATTCACCTACATATAAAATTAAAACCGCTGAATTTTGTGGAAAAGGCTTATAATTCAGATTTTTTAAAGTTTCCTAATTTATGAGATAATTACATGAGAACGTTATAGTAATCTGCGCACCGATACTTTGTTTTTTTTTGAGCCTGATGTATTTATATCTTTTAAACTACAGTTTGTACAATAAAAGAGGTCATTATAAAACATAAATTTTCTACTAAATGATTCATCCAGCAGTTTACGAAATAAATTAGCAAGATTGTTTTTTATATTTTATATTTTTATATATTTCTTTTTTTTTATTTTTTCTTATACCTCCGATGTTAATTTTTATCTGCACAATTGTCTGTTTCTACCCAGACTAAAACAGTATAATACAAGACGTTACGACAAAATTCAGATAAAAGGGTCTCTTGCTTGATCTATCTGCATATTTTTCGCTCTCGACCAAAAACTCACTTGGAGCTCGCATATCAAAGCCAAAAGGAAGCAATTAGATCTCAAAATCAAACAAATGGCATGGTTACTTGGAAAACATTCCCAACTCTCTCTATCAAACAAGGTTTTGCTGTATAAAGTCATCCTGAAGCCCATATGGTCCTACGGGATTCAACTCTGGGGATGCGCCAAAGCGACACACACTAAAATCCTTCAAAGATTGCAGTCCAAAACCCTCCGTATGCTGGCCAATGCACCATGGTACATAAAGAACGACACCCTTCATAACGACTTAGGAGTTCCCTACGTAGATAGTGAAATCAAAAGGCTCTCAACTAACTATAGCAGTAACTTGGCAGGACACCCTAACCAACTCATTGAACAACTCTCCAATCAACCGGACATCGCCAGAAGGTTCAAACGACAATGGCCGCTGGACCTCGCACAACCTAATCAAAACTGATGTAATCATTAGGGAGACTAGCACTGGCTAGACCTCCCCGCATTACATTGTATTGTTATATAATTTTACTTAATACTCAAATTAGGAGGAGATTGTAAATACGCTGGTTAAATTAATAAAAAAAAAAAAAAAATTTTTTCGCTTGTTAACGTATGCTTTGAGCAATTTAGTGTGCCATTTTTAAAAAAATTATTGGAAAGTTGGATGGTATTGTGTTAAATGAAAGAAGAAGACATATCAAATTTAAAATGCCATTTTGACAATAAAATCAAGTATCTGAAATTACTGAAAGTAACTGACAATATTAAACCATTAGTAAACAGACAATTTGATACTCTTTTAACAAGAACACAATGTAATGCAGTTTTTCCGCTTTCATTGATAAACAGATTGAAAAAAATGAAATAATTCGGAAGGGTGGAGCTAGATACAAAATTCAAAGCTTAATTCTAATAGAAAAGTATACACTTTCTACAAATACTCAAAAGGGTGGGCAAACAAAAATTTAATACACCTTATCTCAGTAGCCCATTTGATACCTTACTAATGACAAGATGTAGGGCCGATGTAGGCGACTGAACAAGAGCGAATGCCGTTGTTCGGGAACCCAGCAGCGGGCGAGTTTGAGTCTCGCTGGAAACACATGGGTGTATGTGGCGTTGTTGTAGTGTTTAAATTGCATGTTAGTAGGTAAAATAAATCCTTGCAGCTGCAGTGCCACTGAGTGCGCCTCAAAGAAAGCAAAATGTCAAAATATCTCTTCTACATAGTTCAGCAGATAAAAGCGAGGGTAACCTAAAACAAAACATAACAAGCAATTTGCTTCGTTAATACATTAGTAGACAAGGTGGAAACGTGGAACAATGTTTCACAGATATTCTGAGCTCTTATACATATAAATTTTCATTATATAATTATTATGGTGTCAGGATGGCCGAATGATCTAAATCAGTCGCAGTCCAGTCTGTGGGCTTGGGTTCGGATCCCACTTCTGATAAGTCACTTTTTAATTTAAGTAAAAAATCAAAAAAGCAACGGACAGACAGACGTACAGACCGTATGCGATAGATTTTTATTTTTATCAAACCTGTGGTACGACAACAAGAACAAGGGGGATTGGTAGAGGTAATTCAGAATTATATAAATTAAATATTCTGTGTTTTCAAAGTACTGTACTTAGCTAATTACCATAATTAGAGTTTCAAATCTTATATAAGACTTCTTCTGTAGTAAATTGAACTCTTCTTAATTTTGAACATAATTACTACCATTAGTTCGTAAGATATTTGCAAAAAATGCATATATTGTTCAAAACACCTGAAATAATCATCAGCGTCACGCTGCAACTGTAGAAAACAACCAAATTTGAAAGTTTCTTAAGCCTTTAGATTTCTTCCTGGAAACTGCTTTCTTAAAAAATCTCAAAATAGCTTTCACAACTTCAAACACCTTCTCATTAGATTAAAATATTTGTACGGTTAATGTCTACAGATCAAGAATAAAGAAAAGCTAAAATAAACAAAAAAGCTAACGCCGCTATCCAAAATCGTACGGGAAACCAAAGTTAACTATCCCCAAGCACGTCATTCAATCTGGATTTGCTTTTTATTGTGGTTCCCCTCCAATTCAAATAATCTAATAAACTTTCCTAACCCTAAGCAGAAACCTTCAAACGTCTTTAACTTAAATGGATGCCGAAAACACGCCATATAAAATAGTTGCAGTCAGAACAACACAATGTGAGTTATTTCAAAAACTGTTCACCTCTTCCTAGTACCGACATCTCTCTATGCATTTTAAAATGAATCACATCATCTCTAGCTTTTAAATAAAAAGCAGAATACAACTATGTTTTTATTGCCGTCACACATTTTACAAACATTAAAAAATCTAAACACTAGACAATAAACAGAATTATAGTTAAAATTAATAAAAAAGGCACAATTTGGCAATTACGTAATTAAAAATAAGAAAGTATTTTGTTAAAAAAAAAACTATATTAAAATGTAATTAAAATACTAATAAATAGTGTTCACTTCAATTTATCCGAAATAATTGTTAGGAAATAAAATTAAATAAATTACCAATACAAAAATGCTGTTTGCAGATCAGAATACCTTATTGGTTCATTTTAATATGCAGCCATTTCATAGTAGCACCAAAGCACTTTTTTTAAGTTTTGCGTAATAGTAGCAGGACAGCAGAATATTCAGAGGGATGGATTTTGGGTGTTACGGCCTAAACTTCTCTACACTGTACGCAATTTATTGATTTATTATAAAGTTCAGTAAACATTCACAGCATCTTTTTCACTTTTTGGCATCTAAATGACTTTAAGTTAATTATTTTTTTAATAATTTCAAACAATCGCACAAAATGTCAAATGGTTAGCAAAAGTAGACGAATGTAATTTATACATACAACATATTTGTTCAAATTAAATAAAAATGAACTTAATGTAAGGGGTCAAAATTAAACAATGAAGTCCTAATATAATTATAAAAAATATTTAAGGTATTTACAATAAAGTAAAACATTTATTTACGATATTTTCTATTTTATACGAGGTAGTATAGAGTATTAAAGGGTAGATCCCCGATCGACCTCAACGACCCTAGAAAAAACTGTGAGCATCATAGATTGCCTAAAAATACACTTGTAGGTCTTAACAGTCTCGTAAAGCTAAAATATATATTCTCAGCAAATAAAATCTATCTTAGCTTTAATACATTTGTGTTTTCATAAATTTGTTTTCCTCTCTGCACATTTCTGAAAGATAAACTTTTTACAAATTTTAATAGAGAGAAAGAAATGAACTTTTTCTCGGGTATTTTATCATCGATTGTTGCGTCGATCACCAAGAACAACATTTGTGTTAATTGTTACAATTTTTTGGGGGTATGTAGCAGCCAATAAATTTATTAACCGTTTTAATAATTAAGGCCTTCGTGGCCTACTACGGGGAACTATTGTTATTATTATTTAATAATTAAAATTTCTTTGTAAGTAACAAATTCTAAGATTTCTTTGGTAACTACAGTTTATAGATTTTCGGTGAAAAGTTGGTAAAAGATGAAAATTTTTATTTTTTCTTGCTGATTAGATTTTTACAATATTTGTCCTGGTTTTCTTCTCTCTTTTTTACTTGACTATATTCTTCTTGAATATTATTATAGTTAAATTCTGTGTGTTTGATCTAGCCTTTTTTTTAACAGATCTCTTACTGACTCGTTTTGTATAAAGTGAATTTATAACTTTTTCTTTTTGCTCGTTCCTTAGGCGTTCCTTCTTCCTTTCCATTTTTTCCTGTTTGTTTTTTTTTCTATCTTAAACCATGGGAATTGCATGTTCACTACTAACAAACCATGGTCCGTTTCACTCTCGGCCATTCTTTTAACCCTTACATATTTTATTATGGTTGTAGTGTTGCGTTTTGCTATAATGTAATCTATTATAGATTTTAATTTGCGGGTTTCTTGCATCCGTATAAATTTATGTATTTCTTGTGTTTATAGAACCATTTTGTTATCTTGAGGTCATTTAGTTCGCATATTTCGATTAGTCTTTCCGCATTATCGTTGGCGGTCTCCTCTCCAAATCTTCCTGCCACATTGTCATTTTTTTTCTTCCTGTTCTTCCATTTAGGTCTCCCGCAATTATAATTTCTTGATTGTTTTTCACTTTTCTTATTTTCCGAGTATTACTGTCGTCTCTCTTCTGAAGATTGTCAAATTTACTTTGATCAATCAAAATAACGGGTTCTCACGACGTTTTTGGTTTATCAATATCCCTACTCCCGCTTTTGCTCTTTCTCTATTCTTTACCCCGCTCCAACAGTAAAGCAGTCCATCTATCTGTTCTGTTCCATTTCCTTTTTTATTCGTCTAGCTTGTTATTAAGATATCTATATTTATCTTCTTAAATTGTTGAGTTACTTAGATATATTTGGTTTTGTTTTTGTCTTTAGTTAAGATGGTTTACCATTCGTCGTAATGTAGTATTACCCCCCCCCCTCGTATTCAATGGGGCTCCCTTCTCTGAAGGTGTGGATTTTCACCCGGAGATGATTTCTTTTTTATGAATTTTCATACTACCTTTTGACATTTAGCATTTTTCTATTTCCATTTTACGTAGGCCAGAATGCTAACTCCTGGTGCCATAACCTTCCTCCTTCACCTTGAAACCGGCAACAGTACCAAAGAATTATTCAATCCATCCCCCGTTACTGAAGGCGGAGTTATTACAAAAACAATTACTCATAAAACTAACTATGGAGAGGCAGGCGTGTAAATAGCCGCTCTCGTGGTGCGGTGTGGAAACGTAGTACGGCCCGTAGTGGAAGGTCAGCCGATAAGGCCAAAATCGTCCCTTAAACGGCCGTCACGTTAGCGGATGGGGGCGGCTACCGATATCAACCAATGAATTGCCAAATCGCTCACCTGAATCGGCTTCGGCTTCGGCTTCGCCGGCGATTCCAAGGTGGCCACCTCTGCGTTGCGGATCTGGTATCTGCGGGATGTTGAGACACGACCAAATTGGCCGAGCTGCGATGCGTGAATATTTGCGGGGTGTTGAATATGCGTGAATGTATGCGGGTTAAGACACGACCGTATTGGCCGCGCTGCGGGGCGTGAATATGAATTTATACAGACTAAGACACGACCGAACTGGCCGCGCTGCGGGGCGTGAATGCCTCGGCTGAGCAAAAGCCCATGCCGTTCTGTGTGCGACGGCAAAACGTAGCTGATATCAAAGGTCCGCATGCCGCCGCGATATAAAGCGGTTCAAGGGCAAAAGGCCGCCACACCAAACTATCTAACAAAAATCAGAGAACTTATTAATGATGAAAGCAGACAGTAGCAACAAACTAAAGAGTCTATGATTAAAAATATATTAAAAAAATAAACCTCAACTACTAAAGAGGAGTATATAAGAAATAAAAAAGATTCATTTAAAGATTATATACGTAAAACTTTATAAATTTATTTAGGTGTTAAAATGCAAAAGCAGAGTGTATAAAAACAATATTTACATTAACTCATAGTCAGTTTTGCTGAGCATCGGAGACTATTCAATTTTTAAATATATGAATGTCATTGCTCCTGTAATTATATATATGACTAATGTTTTTTAGGGTAACAATCTAGTAAAATTGATTTTAAAAATTATTTAGTTTCAGCTATTGGGTTTACTACAAAACTGCCAAACTTATTAAACATTGCTGTGAAAACAAACTATGCTGCACGTTTAGTTCTAGACGTCACACAGTCCTTCGACATTGTGGCTTAAAAATTAAAAATAAAATTTTGGTTATAGATATACTTATTTACCTTATATACCTTATCGAAAAGTTATTATATTAAAAAAATTAGAGCTGGCGATCTTGGGTCATATTCCTTTCTAATAATATATGTCCGACTTACTTTAAACTAACGCAACATTTGAGAATGATACGGTCATCTTCACATTGGCAGCAAGGTACTATAGCCTGAATAAGTTACCAATTTGTCTAGTGGTTCAACTATAAAATACTTATCAAAATTTACAAAAATAGAAAAACAAAATATTCACGCTACGCAGGCTCAATAGTCCAATCTATATACATATTCATAACAGTACCACAGCGTAGCGTGCTGGAGCCACTTCTGTGCCTTATCTGCCCACTAAAAACCAAGCCTTCACAGCCACATTTGCCGACGACAAAGCGTTTATGGTAAAGCATAAAAATCTCACAATAGCCGCTGAGATTCTACAGAAAAATTTAAACGAAATAGAGACGTGGACAAAAAGATGGAGGATAAAAATAAATAAAAGTAAATCACACCATATCATTTTCACAAAATTTAGAGGCAACGTACTTCAAGTCTTCATAAATAATGCATCATTACTACAAGTAACAGAGAAAATCAAAAGAGATAAAATCTGATACATACAATATTAAGCGTAAAATGATGAACAAGAGCAAAGATAATAATAGAAAAGGAAACGATAGCAGAAAAGTAGTCAAAACAGAAGCAAGCAAAAATTATGACATAGTTAACATAGTGGAATGTATAGGTGTATAAATAAGTTCTCAGCTTTAGATTTCACAGGACGCAAATCACCGTTTACATGTAACGTATTAGTCCGCTCTCTTGCGGTTTTAAATCAATGACATTTGGTTTTTCGAAACATCATGCGATTTGGCGTTTGATGCACATAACCTCAATAATCAGCTGTGTTCACGATGGCAATCATAAAAGAGATTTTCTATCCACTTCGCGTTTGATCTTAAGAAAAACGCTGCTAAAGCCACCGAAATGATTTGTGCTGCATATGGTGAGAAAAAGTGGTACCAAAGATTTCGCGGAGGAGAGTTTAGTCTTAAGATCAACCACGCTCTGGACGCCCTCAAACATTTGACACGGATGAGCTGCAGACATTGCTGGATCAAAACAATGCGCAAACTGAAAAAGAGCTTGCATAAACTGTCCGAAGACAACAAAAATCGACGGCGTGACACCGCACTCCATTTGCTTTCAAGGAAGCGAAAAAATGATTTTCTGCATAAAATTATTACGAGCGATGAAAAATGGATCTTGTACGACAATCCTAAGCGCAAAAAATTATGGGTAGACCCTGGTAAGCCTTCGACATCGACTCCAAAGCCCAATATCCACGCCAAAAACAGAAACTCATCAATTCGAGTCGCAAAGTCATCCTGCTCCATGATAATGCCCAACCACATGTTGCGAAGGCGACGCAAGAACACATCTTCGCGTTAGGCTAGGAACTTCTCCCACATACGGCGTATAGCCCAGACATGGTCTCTTCCGATTATCATTTATTCCGGTCGTTACAGCATCACTTGGCTGATACGCACTTCAAAACAGAAGAAGAAGTCCGAAAATGCATCGATAACTTTATCGTCTCGAAGTCGGTGAGCTTCTAACCAGGGAATTCGCAAGCTACCCGAAAGATGGCAAAAGGTCATCGATGCCAACGGAGAATACTTTGATACTTAAGCTTTTTTTGTTTGTTTTTAATTAAAACTTTAATTTTTCAGAAAAAAGCTGAGAACTTATTTATACACCTATTAAATAAAAAAGAAATAACACGGAAAGTAATAAAGGCAAAATTAGACTACATAGGTGTAACAAAAACGAAAAATAATTGCGAAGAAGCACCAAATGGATACTGGATGTATTGGTTGACAATAGAACAACAAAAACATGCGAAAGCGGGGTGGCATATATACTGAAAAAAGAAAAAAGAAAATATGTAAAAAGGAGCAGTATATAAATGAAAGAATACTGGCACTAGAAACGAAAGATAAAACAGAAAAAGAAAATTATATGGTAATAGTATATGTACCCAATAAAAATAATACAAAGGCAAAAAAGAAAAATTTATAGATAAAATACAGCAAATGATAGATAATTACAGTAAAAGAATTATAACAATGAGGAATCTTAATGTAAGAATAGGGGACAAGAATGAAATTTTTGAATGGTACCTGGGAAAATTCGAAGAGAGTACTAAAATTCTGTGCAGAGAACGAATTAATAATAGAAAACACACAGTTCATGCGCAAATAAATACATAAAATAACTAGAGAAATAAAGAGCAAAAATAAAAATCCTATATTGAACTATTTCATATTTAGTAAGCAAATAAATAAAAATATTAAAAGTATTAAAACAAAAAGACGGCCAGAAGTAGAACAGTAAGAAATACAAGAACTAAAGAGAAACAGCAGCAAAAAGAAAAATAATAAACAAAAAAGCATAGACTAAACGAAAGAAAAATAAAACAAAAATTTCAAAGAAAACTAAAAGAATGATAGATAAAAGAAAAGTAGAAGAAAATGAGGATAACCAGGAACAAAACCAGAACAAGGAGATATTAAAAAGAAGGAATTGAAAGAAGCAATGCAAAAAACAAAAGTAGGAAAAGCCTTACGACATGACCCAATAACCACAGAGATGATAAAAATAACATCAGAAAAAGTCAGAGATTTTATAAGACATATTTAACAAAGTAAAGAAAACAGACCAATCGCCAGAAGATGGACAAATATACAAAAAAGGAGAAGCGCAGAATTTACAGACATAAAGAAAGCTTTTAACAGAGTCGTCAGGGAAGACGTTTGGAAGGAAAAGGAGTTCAAAATTTTCAAAATATAATCAGAAGTGAACAAAGCCTGTACCATGATACAAAAAATTATTTAAGAGCATGACATGAAGAATCGAAAATGTTCAAAACAACTAAAGAATTAAGACAAGGTTGCATATTAAGCCCGATACTATTCTCTTTAGTCATTAACAGAGTTATTAAAGAGGTAAGGAAAGAGGCAACGAGATACAAATTAGGAAACTGGAAAATAGAAAACAAAATTACTAGAGACATTCTGCGTCGATGACATGGTAATAATAGCGAAGCAAGAAAAAAGTGTGACTAAAAATTTAAAATTCCAAAAGCAACTAAGAAATAATAATATGGAAATCATCAGTATCAAAACAAAAACAATGGTTATAAGTAGAGAAGAAATAAAACACAATGCGATTGCAAGGAGAAGAGTTGGAACATATACAAATATCTAGGAGCCGTAATTGCACAAGATGGGAGAATAGACAACAAAATAAAAGAAAATTATACAACTTTTTATATATATTTTACAACTCTTAAAAATAGCTTACTTGGAAATAAAGAAATACCGGAACAGGTAAGAGTACAAATATACAAACAAGTAGCAGTACCCATAATAATATATGAAGCGGAATCATGGATAGCATCGGAAACCCAGAAAAGAAAAATAATCAGTAGAGAAATGAGATTCCTGAGAAAAATAAAGAGCAATATAAAATACAGAGAAAACCCGAGAGTATAGAAACAGTTATAGAAAAAGGACAAATAAGATGGTATGGACATATAATGTGAATTAGTGGAAAAAAACAGAGAGACGAGTGTACAAAGGAAGAACACAGAAAAAGAAATCCAAATGCAGACTTAGGAAAATATGGAACGGAGAAATCCGGAAAATGAATATGTATAAATCTTTTATAATCAGCTTTAATTTGTTCTATTGTATTATTGTCGTCATTTCTTATTAGTTATAGTATTGATAAATAGTAAATAAAATAAAAAATTCCCTGGCTTTGTAATGAAAAAATAGAGTTCAAAAGCAATATAAACAGACTTTTGCTAATTCTTTCATCTCATTACAAAACCAGGAAATTTTTCATTTTATTTGCTATCCTTCGTTCAGTTGCTATTTTAAGAATGATTGGTTTAATTTTTTCCAATTTGCACTTATATGTACTTTTGCTGTAGTACATTTTTGTATTTTCTTTGGTATATAATACTTTATACTATCATCTCTAAAAGTTTCTTATTCAGTTGTTCCACGTATTCTCATGTTACTTTTTGCTTTTGGATTCGTTATGCAGCAGCGGATACATTAGCAATATGATATGTTCGTCGAATTTAATGTTCTCAAGTTTAGTATTTGTAAAGGATATACAATTAAAAAATAAATAAAGAAAATAAAAATAACAAGAACCAAAGAAATAACGGAACCCTATATTACTGAAGCCTATATAAAAATAAACAGACACCACCACCATAAAAAGGAGAAAAAGATAGAAAGAAAGTTATAAACGAAGGATCCGAGGAATTACTGGAAATCACAATCGGAGAAATCAATAACGCTTTGAAGAATCTTATAATTGTCTTATCTCTTTCTTTCTTTCTAAACTTATAATTCTATCTCCTCCTAGATGCTTCAACCGATTTCCTTGAAACTTGCACACCACATTCACAACTATATTTGCTAATTCAACCTTCTAACTTTAACCGCTTTTGAATTATTTAAATATTAAATTAAAAGCCACAACAACGCGTGGCCACACAACAAACATTCTGAACCCAAACTGGTGGTCTGGGATCAGTTTCCTTCTCTTTATAATCAGCTGCATTCTCTTGAGTAGCAATTTCTCGAATAATTTAGATATGACCGGTAATAATGATATCGGTCTATAGGAGGAAGCTATATGTGGAGGCTTGCCTAGTTTTGGTACCATAACTATTCCCGCTACCTTTCACAATGAGGGTACATATTTGAGTCTAATTGCTGCATTAATTAGATGGGACAACTTTACGATCGCTTTCCTTGGTAATTTTCTCAGGATTTCGCCTGTAATTAAGTCGTATCCTGGAGTCTTGTTAGGATTTATGTTGTTTTTAATTTGTTTAATAAATTCTCCTGTCGTCACCGGTGTTATATTTTCTTCGTCCAATAGGATAGTTTCTTCCATTAGTTCTTCTTCTTGCAGGTCGTAGGGTTGGAAAATGCTCTCCAGATGAGCAGCAAAACATTCCGCTTTTTGCTCGTTGCTCCTAGCCCAACTTCCATCTTCTTTTTTGATGGGTGGTATCTGCGCAATAGGTCTCTTTAGCCTTTTTGTTGATTTCCGTAAGGAATGATCTGTACTGCGATCATTGGACAAGTTAGTCAAATAGTTAGCAATAGATTCTTTAATTTCTCTTGTCAGCTGTTGTGTTAGATTATTCAATATAGTTTTGTCTTGTCGGGTTCTGGTTTGAAACCACTTTCGTCTTGCTTTTCTTTTTTCAGTTACTAGTTTCTTGATTTCTTCCGGGTAGCAGCAGCCTCTTAGTCGTCTTTTAATATCTGGGATGCACTCCCAAGCGCTTGTCTGGATATCTTTATTGAATTTTTCTAATTCATCATCCAATTCTTCTTCATTTCTAAGGGGCACGTCTAATTTTATTTTATTGTCAAGTATTTGCTTAAAGCTTGTCCAATCTGTGTATTTATTAACTAATGTAGGATTATTTACTTTATGTATTATATTTTCACTCAAAGTTACAGTTATAGCTGAATGATCAGATAATAAGTCGTGACATTCATCTATCTGCATGTAGTTGGGTGACATATTTTTGACTATAAAGAAGTCAATAAGGTCAGGTACCTTGTTAGGGTCCGAGGGCCAGTATGTCGGCTTTCCCGTAGGTATAAATATGCCTCCATGTTCGCTGGTTACTTTTAGCAGTTCCCTACCCTCGGTGGTAATTGTTCTGGACTCCTAATGCGTGTGTTTCGCATTGTAGTTTCCTCCTATAATAAATCTTCTACCTAGGTAGTTAAACAGGTCATTTTATTCATCTTTATGTGTGGTATATCTAGGTAGGCAGTAAATTTCTGCTACTGTTAACGAATATCTGCTCGTTTTCATTTTAACTGCAGTCACCTGCATTTTTTCTGTGACATATTTCGGTTCTTCATAATGTTGTATATTTTTTTTAATTATCACTGCACTTCCTCCTTTAGCATCATTATCAGGATGTATTGCATGATAAATTCTATAGTCATTAAGCTTATCAAAAGAGTATTTAGTGAAATGGTTCTTTGAGATGAGTGCTATATCTATATTTTCTGTCTCTAATACTAACTGGAGCTCCTGTAGGTGTTTAAGGAGTCCATTAGTATTCCAAGTAAGGATTTTAATAAAATTGGCCATTTGAATTAGTTTTAGGTATAGCTCCCTTGGCGCTAAATTCAAGTCTTTTCAGTCGTTCATCTAATGCGGTAATAATAGTTTCTTGTTTATCTAATTTGACTAAGATAGTTTGGAGAGTTTGCTCTATACTCTTATTTTACTGGTCTTTCGTCTGCATAATTCGTTTTTTTTTTGCTGTAACACTTGCATACGTTACGTTTTTACTAACTTTGTTAGGTACGGCAAGATTTCCTTTATTATCTTTTATCTATTTTTCTTCTGTTATTTTGTTAAATGCATTAGGCAGTTTTTTCTCCATAGCTTTATTTTTAATTTTTTGTAACTCAATGGCTACTTTACACCCGCGATAATTTGCTGGGTGTTCTTCACCACAATGTATATCCGAATATAACAAATACAAAAGAACTAAAACTAAACACAACAAACTAGAAGATTATCTAGGAAAAATATAAGGCAAAACATTTTCAGTTATAATTTTGTACGAACCATGTCTATCTAAAAACAGACATAAAATAGCTTACTAAAAATTGAACAAATATCAAAAGTATATAAAATTAAAAACAAAATTAAATTGTAACCATCAATGATGGTTTATGTTTGTAATAGAGGAATATTAAAATTGTTGCATTTAAGCAGTTAAGTTCCACTTTTGTTAAATTTATTTACGGGGAAAATTTAAGTACATTCGAAAGAAACAATTATACTATTCAGCCGTATTAATAAAAAAAATTTACAAAAAATGTTTAGTGCTTTTAAAAAAATTAAATGTTCAGGAAAATCAATACAGCTTCGTACCAGCTTCTAGCTTTGTAAGCCCTAGAAGTCAAAAAACGAACTGCACGCCCATTCTGCGACCCTGTCACTAAAATGCGTTATCTGGCTAGATATATTGTTTACAACAATTTACCGCTACGACGTAAATAATGCGCACGAAACGTAAGAAGCTATAAAATAATTTAATTTAAAACAACTTGACTGTTTCGTTTTTCCTAAAAATTAAGCATAAAATTTGCATAAAGAACATAAAGATAATAATAACAAAATAAATGTAAATTATAAAAATATTGACTAAAAGAGCATATAATCTCGTCAAATCCCAACCCACAGACGATTCGTGCGGCAGTTCATTCAGAGCAAACAAATAATATAGGCCTTTTAAAAACACGCCGCCGCCTCCAAAAAATATTAACTAATATATTTTATTTGTTCGTATATTTGGTGATATATAGCCCTGACGGATAAATAGACGAATTTTTACTGCTGACAAAAAAGTATCAAGCCGAATATTAATATTTGGACGGAAAAACAATTCAAAGGTATGTGGTACCTTAATATTTTTATGTATAAATATATCTCTATAACAAAATATAAAGCAATCAAATTGATTTACTTCAACGCTGTAATAATTTTCAAGGCTTAATTACTTTTTCCTTGATTCATTTGCTCATACATACTTATTGCATTTTAAAAAAATTTTTACTATATCTTATACCCTATATAGAGCCGTGGTGGCTTAGTGGATAGATCGCTAGACTACGAAATCAAGTGTTGCGGGTTCGTATCCCACTCTCGCCAATTCGATCACTGGCGTTTTTACGGCCCAGCTCGACTCAGGCTGCAAAAAATGAGTACCTGGAGGTCAAACTCTGGGGTAATAATAGGCGGTCGGTACGTAACGCTAGCCACGTTACTACCCTTGTGTACCGTAGGCTCTAGATTGTAGCAGATCTATCCTGTTACGACCCCGAAGGGCCTTTAAGGCCTGTTACTGGGAACTATTATTATTATACCCCATATACAATGTTCTAAATAATCACGTATGCTCAGGTGCCGAGTGAATCTGAGCATTAGTTCATTAACGAAACTTTCAAATCAACACCCAAGCCATTCTACCAAGTGTACAACATAATGGCAAAAAAATTTGAAGGTGTCTATTCTATATTGTATGTTCTTCTTTAGAATAAACAACAAGCAACATATAAATGCATGGTCGACATGATAAAAATTTAGGCCTTAGACTGCAGCCAAAGAGAATATCGGTGAATTATGAGCTGGCGGCAATAAATTCATTCAAAAAAGCTTTCTCATTCGCTTTGCGACCGTGCTAGTGAGTAGATGTGTACGCTAACCCTCCTGCTTTGAAGGAAAACGAACGGATCTACAAGCCAGCCTGTGCCTGCGTCATCAACGGCAGCGACTGCAGCCTTGCTTAAGGTCAGCCGTATTTTACCTGTTCCAATTTATATTTTCTTGGGTCGCTCTTGGAAATTTTTACTTTTCATTACAAATTTTAATTTTAATTTTGTTGAACGGTCGTGCGCGAACTAAGCCGCAGTGATATCACTTGTGCGGGCGTTTTATCGGCTAGCGGCTGTTGTGAACGATAACGTGACCGCGGGGTCAGCTTAATATTTTCGTGCTCAATAAACTACGAGGAAATTAAATAAAAGGTAACTGTGTTTACCTATTAAACTTCATTAAACAAATTCAAAATGTTACCAGCATATAATGGCCCAGGAGTTAATTATAACCAAAATGGCGTACCATATAATAATTCCATGCAAGTAATCCCAATGAACAACGTTATACCGGGTGTTACATTAGCTAACACACAAATGCCGCAGTACTATAACTGTCAACAACAAAGTCAATCAATACCCACTAGTAGCAACTTCTTCATACCGCAACAGAACATTAACCCACCAGCCCATTCCCATGCCACTCAGCAGCAGCAATCAAACAACGAACGCCAGTGCTACAGACTGACCTCAACCAGCGATGATGAAACAGAAGAAATCCCTAATTAAAACTCCAAAGAAAACCCATGGCAAAAAAGTAAAACAAACCAAGCGAAGAAAAATAAATATACCCAACAGTCAAAACATTTTAATACAAAATAAATATAGCCATTTAACCGATGCCATGGAAGAAGAAACTAACCCAACACAAGTAGAAAACAAGGTCCCACGACCCCCGCCAATCTTTGTCTATGGCGTAATAAATTACCAACAAATGATAAACAAATTAAATGAAATCATAGAAATAGAGCAGTACAGCACAAAATCTCTAACTAACAATACAATAAAAATCAATTGCAATACCTCTGATACTTACCGAAAACTGATTCACTTCATGCAAGAAAACAAAATTGTGCACCATACATATCAATTGAAGGAGGAACGAACCTATAGGGTAGTACTGAAGCACTTACATTTTTCTACTAGCACAGAAAGCATTAAAAAAGAACTTAGTAAAGACGGACATCAAGTCAGAAATATTATGAACGCAAGAAAACGAATAACAAAAGAACCTTTAAACCTATTCTTTGTTGACCTAGAGCCAGCACAAAGCAATAAAAATATTTATAAAATACAAAAAAATACAAAACCAACTAATAACTATTGAACCGCCCAAAAAAGTTAAAGGTATATCACAGTGCATGCGCTGTCAGCAATATGGTCATACTAAAGCTTATTGTACCAAACCCTATGTTTGTGTTAAATGCGGAGGGACTCATAGCACGAATAATTGTACAAAAAACAAAGACACACCTGCACAATGTGCATTATGCAATGGTCCTCATCTGGCTAGCTATAAAGGCTACGAATTCTACCAAGGCTTACTAAAAAAATCCAACAATGCTAACAATAGACTAAACATTTAACACAACCCGTTAACAGCCATCTATACAGAAAACCAACCTCAAACAAATAGTATCCAACAAAATTGAAGCTATGCAGGAGCAGTGAAACATAACAGAACCAACGAACAAAATACATTACGCTCAACTGAGAGTAGAGAACACAACGAATATCACACAGGAACACCCTCCATCAACCTGTGCAAATTCCTTGACGAGGTTAAGGCTATGTTTCAACAACTCGTACAACAGAACAGCATGGTGATGAATCTGCTTACCACGCTGATAAGTAAAATTCACTAAATTTCGAACAATAGCCCTGTGGAATGCCAATGGCCTTCTACAGCACAAAAATGAAGTTGAAATATTCCTTCATCATAATTCAGTGGACATCATGCTTGTCAGCGAAACACATTTCACAGATAGATCATATTTTTGCATGCCTAACTTCACAACCTACATAACCAATCATCCAGATAATACTGCACATGCTGGGACCGCCATTTTAATAAAAAGTTCTATAAGCCACATCGAACTGCCAAAATATGTAACTAATCACTTACAAGCCACAGCCATTAAAGTAAAGACACTCCCATACGAATTAACAGTAGCAGCAGTATATTGTCCACCACGGCACAATATCGAAAAAGAAAATTTCAAGGAATTCTTCCAGACACTAGGGCATAAATTTGTTGCAGGTGGAGACTACAATAGTAAGCATACGCTGTGGGGATCTCGACTAATCACAACAAAAGGCAGCCAGTTGGCTAATCTCATACAGGAAAATAATTACTCCTTCCTTTCAACGGGTACACCAACCTATTGGCCGTCAGACCCCAATAAGATCCCAGATCTTTTGGACTTTTATGTAACCAATGGGATCTCGCAAGCGTATATGAACGTAACACCATGCTGCAATCTCTCCTCTGATCACTCGCCGGTAATTGCAACAATCAGTCAATATGCTATTCATAAAATACCAACGCCCAAACTTCATAACAAAAACACAAATTTGGGACATTACAGGAACAAGATACAAGAAGACATAAATTTGAGAGTAAGTCTGAAAGCTCCAGAGGAAACTGACACCGTCCTAACCACCCTAGTAAACATCCTCAAACAGGCCGCTCAACATGCCACTCCTAACACAGAATTCCAAAATCACAAGTATATAATACCTACGGTCATTAAGAGGCTTATAGCAGAAAAAAGAAGAGCCAGAGCAAAGTGGCACTGTACCCATGCACCAGCAGATAAAACTGTACTAAACAGATTAAATAACCAACTGCAGCGTCAACTAAAAGAAATGAAAGAAAAGTCATTCCATGATTATGTTACCAATCTCAACAGATACGACAATTCCATATGGAAACCTATAAAACATAAAAAAAAACCTTAGGCGCCAATACCTCCCCTCCGTAACCCTGCAATAGCATATCAACAGTGGGCTAGAAGTGATAAGGAAAAGGCCGTTCTATTTGCAGACTACTTTGCCGAAGTATTTACGCCTAATGATGACCTTACAGACAATGCTATAGACAGACATTTATCTGAGATCCCTATCAACATACCAAAGATCAAATCCTTTACTCCGAAAGAGATTGAGAAGGAAATCAGCTTATTAAATCTTCGAAAAGCTCCAGGAATAGATAAAGTTACTACAAAAATGTTAAAGGAGATGCCAAGGAAAGGGTTAGTTTTACTTACCTACATTTTCAATGCTATCGCAAGACTAAACTACTAGCCAAAACAATTAAAAATTGCCGAAATAATACTAATCCTTAAACCAGATAAAGAACCCAACAAATTATCATCGTACCGTCCTATAAGTCTGTTACCAATTATCTCAAAATTACTCGAACGACTCCTTCTGCAAAGAATAAACTCTGACCCAATGACAGAAGATTGGATACCTATGCATCAGTTTGGCCTCCGCAATAACCATTTCACTATATAGCAAGTGCATCGAATCAGTCACCAAATAAATCAAGCATTAGACCAAAAGAAATACTGTCTATCAGTTTTTCTAGATGTCAGTAAAGCCTTTAATAAGGTATGGCATACTGGATTACTATATAAGATCAAAGAACTTCTACCCATCACCTACTTCAAACTGATAAAATCTTACCTAAGTAGTAGAGAATTTTGCATCAAAGTCAATGACGAGGTGTCGGTCCAACGTCCAATTAAATCTGGAGTGCCCCAAGGCAGCGTCTTGGGACCCCTGCTCTACGTGCTCTACACAGCCGATCTTCCCACCAATGAAAACACAACAATGGGTACGTTTGCCGAATGACACTGTCATTCGGTCAACTGCCATTGACTCACTCATAGCATCGACCACTCTACAAAACCACCTAGACCAAATACAGACATGGACTCGTAAATGGAAAATCAAAAATAATGAGACAAAATCTGTGCAAGTAAATTTTACACCACGAAAAGGGTTATGCCCACCATTATATTTTAACAATATACCAATACCGCAATCTATAAGTGCAAGATATTTAGGAATACACTTGGACAACAGATTGACGTGGAAAGAACATGTAGATAAGAAACGTAAACAGATTGACTTGACGATGAAGGAACTCCAATGGCTAATTGACGAAAATCTAAGCTCACGCATGAAAACAAACTGTTACTCTACAACACCGTAATTAAACCAATCTGGATGTATGGAACAGAACTATGGGGATGTGCGAGTAAATCTAACTTAAACAAAATTCAAAGGTGCCAATCAAAAATACTTGTATAATCACGAACGCACCATGGTACGTCTCCAATCTGACGATTCACAATGATCTGAAAATTCCTTACGTGAGGGACGCCATAAAAGAAAAAGTACAAGACATCACAACAAACTGAAACCCACGTCAACCCCCTGTTGCACCCACTGCTTGATGCGCAAAATGGTAGAAGACTGAAACGAAACTGGCCAGCAGATCTGAAACAGGATTAGCGAGGGCAACTCACTGGAGAAGTCCTCTTCACACCAACCACGACTACCCTAGTAATTAAAAAACAGCATATTAGCCTATAGAATGACTTGTAATTCTGATTGCTAATTAAATGATATATTAAAAAAAAAGCTTTCTCAGCTCGCAAAATATTGGGATGTTTCTTCCATTTGACAAAAAATATTTAAAAAAATACTGAAAAATTACCATTTGTTGGGGAGATATAACAATGACGCAGAATTCGCCGTAAATATTAGGATAGTATTGGCATTGACTTTTGTACGCATCACTGATTTGGACGAAGTTGTTGTCGAACTTTCGGCGGCGCTCCCAAACGAATTACAAGAAGTCTTGCAATGGTTCGAAGACAATTATATTAGGCGTCCCAATCGTAGATGGAATAGACGATTGTCTCCTTTATTTTATCCCAAGATATGGTCAGTCTATGACAAAGTCATATCTAAAACTGATTATACCAATAATCATGCAGAAACCTGAGACGATAGTGTGAATTATTGGTGGAACATCTGACAACATGGTCTTGATGTATTTTATTAAAAATTAAGGGCAGGATTTGAACCTCCTTATAAACTTAAAAAGTAGTTGATTTTTTATTCTTGCCATGAGTAATATACCTTCGGCGTATATTAGGTCTTGGGGTATCCTATATGGGTGTTTCTTATTTCTGTTTGGCATTATTTGTTTATGTAGTCCATATATATCACAAACAGAAGCGGGCTTAAGCTGTTTTCTTGTTTGATACTCCTTTTAATTTGAAATTCTTCCGATATTTTGTTATTTAATCTTATCTTTCCGATTACGTTGTTATTCATGTTCCTAATGATTCTCCATAGTTTTGGGATTACTTCTAATTCTTCTAACGCTTTCCAAAATTATTTGTATGGTACCTGGTCGAAGGCTTCTTTTAGGTCTAGAAAAAGTAGGAAAATATTTTTTTTACTTTTCTAGCAGAATATTTGATTATATATATATAGTCTTCCGCAACTATTAAAAGTTTTTCTCACACAGAAATCGCAGTAATGCACGCACTTTACATTTTCTAAAACAGCGTTTATTTTCAATTAAAGTGGCGGATAAATAAACTGTAACACAACCTTCTTCTGCCACTCCCCACTGTCTGCTGAACTACTGCGTGCAGTACCACAAGCCGGACGTTGCTAGCCCCTATTTTCTGCTAAATTGCCCTCATGTACTAAGACTGTTTGATAAAAACATTCTTTTTTTTCGAATTAATTGTGAGCTGCTATTGAACAAAACAGATATTAATCAAATGTTGCGAGATCTTAATTTAGTACTAGATAAAACATCAATTCATTGCTGTCAAATGTATACATTTAATCCAAAAAATTTTCACATTATCCGGCTCGCTTACGACTGACAAAGCTGGATATTTGTTAGGTAATAAATAATACATACATTCAAATTGGTTTAAAATATACTTTAGTATTTATGGATAATCATTAAGCACCATTTTGCAGCAAACCAAACCTTTTTAATTCCACTATACACAAAAAAATCTTGTTTTCAAAACGTTTACGTTTAACCACGGGATTGAACAACTGATCTTCATTTAACTATGTTTGTAAAAGTCAGGATTATTTAAATAAATTCATTTTTATTACAATAACAAGTCTATTAAAATAGCAGTTATCGTGTGGCAGAGAAAGCAACAGACGGTAAATTGTCAACCGCTTAATTCATGAAATATAATTCGGCAACTCTACAACCTTTACCAGAGGCTTTAATATGGCAATAAATGACATCTTTAGGTTACAACTAAACTATTCAATAGTTCAACTATCCTTTGTTACTGAACTGGTGTTAATTTGAGATTATTTGTCTTCTTGAAACGATTTGTTCCGTTCTAAATAAAAATTTTACATACTTGACAATTGAATATATTAAGGGGGGAAACCAGTTTAGACCGATCAAAAAATCGACTTTTTTATTGCATAAATTGTTAGTATAACTACTCAAGAATATGTGGTCAAAATTTGAAAGCAAAATTCGCATTAGTTCCAATGCTATGAGAACTTAAGTGACCGCCCGTCGGTTCGACGCCGAAGCGCGCAGACCTGAGGTAGAACTTTCTCGAACGTTTGCGATATTTCGACAGAGCGTCGAGTTTGGCTAGTTCAGCTCCGGCTTTCCTACCGAGTGTTGTCAAAATGTCAGCTAATCCGAAAGGTTCTCGTGAGTTTAACGAACGACGTGATAGACCACGTAAGAGATCTTTTTATGGAAATCAACACACCAGGAGTGAGTCGAGTATCAGTGAAGATGATGGAAGTGCGAGCGCAAAAAACTTTCAACTGCTACGAGTGAGAATGTGATTGTGAATCCTATACATTGTTATAGGCTCATCGAATTTTTCACAGTATTCACTGGTTTGTCGGAAATTCTTATTTGTCGAGATTGTAAACAGAAAGTGAAATTTCAAGAAGCTGAAAAACGTGGCCTTGGTTTCAAGCTTGTTGTCAATTGCCACTGTGGATCGAAAGAAATCAATTCAGGTCCTTTACTCAACACTGGATTTGAGATAAATCGTAGGATTATATTTGTCATGCGGCTCTTAGGTGTTGGCAGACAAGGACTGAATTTATTTTGTAATTACAAGGACATCGGCAGTGGTATAACTGAAGAAACTTACAACGGAATTTGCATTCATATCCACGCTGCTGCGAGAAAAGTGTATGAAATTTGCTGTAAGAAAGCTGTTGAAGAAGAAAAGAAAGAGAACGAGAAACGCGAGAGACCTATTCTGAATTTGAAAATATCTGGTGATGGAACATGGAAAAAACGAGGATTCAAATCACTTTTTGGTGTTACAACGCTCATCGGATATTACTCCGGAAAAATCGTCGATCTGGTTGTACGAAGCTCTTACTGCCAATCATGTATATATTCCAAAGACAAACCGAAAAATCCAGCAGAATATCTAGCATGAAAAGATGATCATGACGAAGAAAATTGCATGAAAACACATGAAGGCTCCGCAGGAAGTATGGAGGTGGAATCTGTGAAAATGATGTTTTTGAGATCGGAGGAACTACATGGTGTAAAATACGGCAATCGGTGATGGAGATTCGAAAACGTTCACAGCAATCGTTAATTTGAATCCCTACGGTAATGAACTGACCATATTTAGAAAAGGATGGTAACTCGGCTCCGAAACATCAGGAAAATTAAAAAACTGGGCGGAAAAGGAAAGTTGACGGAGGTTTTGGTGAAGAAGCTCAGCACGTATTATGGCTTAGCGATTCGAAGAAATATAAACAGCGACAAAGACATGAAGAAGGCTATAATGGCAACTTTTCACGACATGATATCCACAGATGACAATCCACAACACGACAACTGTCTAGAGGGAGAAGACAGCTGGTGCAAGTGGCAGCAAGCTAAAGCACTTGGAACAGAGCCTGAACCGCACCCTGCTCCATTACACCTCGACGTTCAAAAAGAAATTCTTCCTATATACGAAGATTTATCGAGAGATGATTTGCTGACGAGATGTTTAGGCGGTCATACGCAGAACGCGAATGAAAGTTTTAATTCGACCGTTTAATTCGATTGGCTCCAAAGCACCTTCATGCTGGCCTAAAAATAGTCGAGGTTGCAGCATTCTTGGCTACTGCATTCAGCCCTTCTAATGGTAATGAACGAATTACAACTCGTAGTTGGCTCGCAGAGCTTCAATTTTGCCGAAAACATGGATAGTCAGCGCGTGACGAGACAGAATAGGCGCAGCTCGTTGGAGACGAAGGAAGCTCGTATAGCTCGTCAAGAGGAGATGCAAGCCCGAAATGACGCGTATGAACAAGAAGAGGGATTGCTATATGGTACTGGAATAGCTGATTAACCGATGAGCAGTTTATATAATTAATTACTCCCCTGAATTTCTCGTTATCGCTAAATTTTATTTCAAACGCGTTTTTCTCGAAACGACTTTTTTTCAACTGGTGGGCATTCTAGCTCAAAAAGTTGTTGACCAATCGTTCTGAAATTTGTTGTGAATATTCTTTATTCAATACCAATCCATATGAACCTAATTCTGGGATTATATTATTATTAAAAATATATTTATTTATGCAAAAAATGTGAAAAAATATGGTATAAAAACACGACATTGTGTTCAAACACCTCAAAACACGCAATTTTCAATTTTTTTGATCACAATTAGGTTCATACTCTTAGAAAATATGTTGTTAACGAAAAAAAATGTGATGATTACAGATAAAAATTGCGACTTCAGGAATGCCCACCAGCAAAATACTCGGATGGCAATCGTCCATGGGCAGCACATTCTAACGCCACTATTTCCGGTGGAAATTACTTGAAAAAACTTTAAAGTGCACTTCAAAACATGAATAAAACACCTTTCAAGTTTAAACAATTTCTGATTATTCCTTCCTTGTTTAAAAAATTCATGAAGAACACCAAAATTTTGGACTCCCAAACTGGTTTCCCCTCTTAAACTGACTTGCAATTCCTGATATAAAAGAAATATAGAAATTTCTTTTACACAGCTTCAATATATTTCTTTATTTGACACATTGCTATTGTTTTTTTGTTCATTTGGATAGTTCTACTCTATCAACTTCTAACCCTTCGTTAAGTAATTTCTATACATCATACGTGCATACTGTTCTTTTACCTACGGCATATACTGAAAGTTCTTTAATTTTGTTTGAGAAGCGGACTGCAATTCGGATAAACCCAGGTTCAATTCCCGGTAGTATCTGATGCCTGGTGGGGTGGCCTACTCAGTCACTATAATTAAATGGCGGTCTTCTAAGGCGCGGTGCTTGCCACATCGTCCCGTACCAGAGATGATACGCAACGACCGGGTAAAGAAAGCGAACATATGTGAGCCTTAACCTCTCAGCTTGCCGGCTACGAGCCGATGGGTCTAAAGCTTATTATTATTATTAATCTGTATTATTACAAAGCTTTTAAGGATTTTTATTCTTTCATATTTTTTTAAAGATGCAAACATCTTA
This sequence comes from Sinelater perroti, assembly GCA_036346155.1. Taxonomy (NCBI): domain Eukaryota; kingdom Metazoa; phylum Arthropoda; class Insecta; order Coleoptera; family Elateridae; genus Sinelater; species Sinelater perroti. The sequence continues at coordinate 20,259,294 of JARFIY010000099.1, read as the reverse complement.
AGTAAGGATTAATAGCTACTTATGAGATAGAGTTGCAATTAACAAAGGAATAAAAACTATGAAAGTATAACATGCCGATAAGACTTGTTATTATATGAGCGTATAAAACATAAAACTCAATGGGAAAAATATTATTTAAAAGAAAAATGCTCAGAAAGATTTTTAGATCTACAAAAATAGTAAGATACATATGAGAAAGCTAATAGAACATTCAGCTGGAGAAGTTCAAGGAATATTAAAATGAAAAAATAAAAGCACAAAGAATAAAGCGGTTTGATCATATTACAATAATAAGATGAGACAGAATAACTCAAAAAATTCGACAACTTAAAACAAAAACAAGATCAACATAAAATGGATATATTCGTTGTTAAATATATATTTAAAAAATAATGAAAATAACAGTATGCATAAATATTATTTATGACATAAAAAAAAATTGCTACTACACACAAAGAACCATACCAACGAAAAAATCAAAAGCATATTAGAATAAAAAAAAGCCATTCACCTTTCTTAGTACAAGAAGAAAACTGGAAAACTATGAAGAGCTAAAGAAATAAAAAGGATTAATTTATATTCTACAAATAAATATAAATTATTACTGTATCTACTATTTCTGTTGCTGCACAAGCTAAAATAGAAAGTTGTTTAAACAAACTCTAGCCGGGCAACGCATTTTAGTAAAAGGCTGTCAGAATAAGCGTGAAGGTCGTTTTTGGTTGCTAGGGCCTTTCAGCACAGCAACGTTATTGATTTTCAACAAAATAAAAATTATTTCTATTAATTGTTAAATTTACAGTGGAAATTGTTAAGATATCAAATTTTATTTCAGAGAATCCATAGTTATGTAGCAATTGTACTGTTTTACATTATTTATATTAAATTAGAAATTTTAAGAATACTTAACCAAATATAAGTAGCATAGCAGATACTATAGAAAAATATTTATGACTATAAGGACTAAAAAATAGATATGAGGGGAAAGAAGATACAAAATGTTAATAATTTTATGCACTTTTATTACATGTTTCTTAATACTTTTACGTTTTTTAACATTTTATAAGAAATTTATTTTTTTGTACTGAGTAATTCCTCTTTAATTTACTTACATTATTTTATATCTACTATTGTATTATTCTTTACATGTTAACTTATTTAGCTTAAATTTAATTTATTTCTTGATAGACAGAAAAAAATCTATAACAAATGATAGACACCTTACAATTAATTTGATAAATCAACGACCGTAAAGCTAGCAAACTTTAATATTAAAAATAACCAAATGATTAGTAACTAAATGACAAACTTAAAGAAACTATTGAAAAAGCGTACAAACAGGATTTTATAATGTCAATAGGAGATTTTAAGGCGTAGATCGGAAATGAAAATTGCTTAGAAGAAGTATAATAGCATGAAACAAACACTATATAAGAAAACCAATAACAATGAAGACGAACTATAATGACACATAGCAAACTAAATGCATGGAAGATCAATGAGCACTATTAACATTAAATAGTAGACATAAACGGTTGCATAAAATTACATGTATGCACCCAAATGGAAAAGATTACAATCAAATCGACCACATATTAGTTAAAAAAAACATTGCAAATATTAATGACGTAAGAACGTACGCTTTTTAGTCATAACCGAAGTACAAATAACAAAAATCTAGAAAGAAAAAAACAAATAAAAAGATGGAACCCTGTAAAACTAATAAATAACGATATTATAAAAATATAGGTAAGGAAATAAAGAAAAATTAGACAGTGTAACATAGTCAGAAAACATAGAAGCCGACTGGAATCAAATCAAGAATACGATAGTAGAAGCGGCAGATCATACAATCGGACAGGAAATTGTCAAAAAACTATTGGTTTGAAACAAAATGGAAAATTGTATAAAAGAAAATATAATGCTAACAAGAAAAAGAAGAATATGACAAGATAGACTACCAAAAAAATAAGAAAACAAAATATGCCAAAAAAAGAAAAAACACAAGAAGAAATAGAAAATAAAAATAGAAAGGATAACTTAACCACGTTGTATCAATACATAAAAACGAAATAGAAGAAACAACAGAACACGACAAAATTGAGGAGAGAGAATGGAAGAATTATTTTAGCAACTTATATAAAGAGGAAAGTCATATTAATAAAAGAAAAAACCCAAGGAGCAACTAAAAGACTTAGAAAAATACAAAAATTAAAAGAAGCACAAAAGCATATAACAAAAATAAAAAAAAAGCGACAATATATGTGTTGAAATTATAAAACGTGGAAGAGAAACAATAAAATAATTCATAAATCAATGAAAAATATGTAGACAAAAGAAAAAATTCCTGAATAATGGAGAATTGAACTAATAAAGCCCGTACCAAAAATAGAAAACCTATCCAAATGTATAAATTACAGAGCAATCACACTATTAAACATTACGTAGAAGGTTTTAACGATGATCTTGAAAAGCATACTTACAAGGTTTTTAGAAGATTGTCAATTGGGATATAGAAATAACAAATCAACAACGGACTCCATACATACAATCAGACAAACAAGTGTGAGAAAAAATACGAGTATGATATAGACTTACATATTTTATTTCTTTATTATAAACAAGCCTTTGACAGTCTAATAAGAACGAAAATTATAAAAAAACTTAAAGCAACACAAACTTCAGAAAATCTAATTAAGATGACTATGAAGGAACCACGGGCTTCGGTACTTCTAGTCAATGACCAACAGAGGATTTTGAAGTAAAAAATGATGTGACACAAGACGATACTTAATGAACGTTGCTCTTTATCATAACTCTAGACAATCAACAATAAAGCGGTTCAAATATTAGCCTATACTGACGAGATTGCAATCAATAATGGCAAGAAAAAATGACGAACTAGAAAGTACTTTCAACATAATAGAAAAAAACGTTAAAAAAAGACCTAGAAATTAACGAAATAAAACAAAACACATGCATTGTAAGAGAAAGCAAAGAACTTTAAGAGAAATAAAAATTGATAAGTACAGGCGACGTCATAATTTTGAGTGCACGGTTGGGTAAGAAGTGATATTTTCTTTAAACCTGAAGCAGTTGTGTTTTAATTTTAGACTGTAAATTACAAAAGGGTTATTGAGGGTTACATCATACGCAAAAAATGAAGAACAATAAAGATTTGTAGTAACAGTGCCTATAATTTTAAAAGTACACGACTAAGATTGTTGTCACTACCTGGTTTATTACCCGTTTCCGGCTTGACGTTGATTTTTGGGACACCCTGTATATCAACATAATTCTTGGTAGAAATCAATGCAAAAAAGCAACACGACCATGATTGTTTAATAAATTTATTTGAAAATGAGAAAAAATTGACAGATGGAAAAACCCCAAAGGTAAATTAAGCCAGAAAATTCTATCTTAAAAATAAATTGATTACCACAAGCACTAATTACGACGAGCTCCTACGAGATCTAGCAAAATCATATTGACATTATAAAAGCTTAATATATCTGGCCAAAAATATCGTTTAACAAAGATAATAGAAGTAAATCTTATACATGGGGCCGGCGTAGAGATTGCTCTGTAAGCAATCCCAGAACGAACTTAAAAAGATCTTTCGATTTTGATTTCGAATTTCGGGAATATCTCGAAAATTATTCGACAGAATTTTTTCGACTTCATTTTCGAATTCAGCGTAATATTTCCTATAAGAATCCATTTTCAAATTTTAAAAAACCTCAAATTTTGTGACGAACCGACAGACCGACAAACAGACCGACCGACAGACAGACATATAGAAGTCAGTAACGAACTTCTTAAGTTCGTTGAAAATTTAACAATTTATTTAGCTGCTACAATTGTATAACCTGTAAACCAAAATATTTGTAAACTTTTATACGATAGTATTTCAAGAATATGCATGTATTTAATTTTAAGATTTGGATTTTTAAATCTGTCTTTGATATAATTCCGTGTTTATCATGAACTTTGAAAAAAAAAAATTAGTAGACTCACATACATATATATTACTTACCCAAAGTTTACAGTTTTTAGTTATTTCTTTTGTTTGTCTTTCTTGTGCTTGATTTGACTAAATATTTTTTCTTAGACCTGCTGTGGCCTACTCATCAGGTTGGATTTAAATCAGGGCATTCAACGATACATCAAACATACAGGATCGTTAATCAAATTGCACTCGGCCTTTAAAAAAAAGAATACTGTGTGGCATTGGACTGTTACACTAACTAAAAACACATCTACCAAGTCCATATTATTGTTAAAGTTTTGCCTAGAAAACCACGTCTATTCAGTAAAATACAAAAACACCTTCCTTTAACTTTAGCCTATACAGTCCGATGACCCTCAGAAGAGTGTACTTAGTCCCATTCTCTATCTGATATATACAGCTGATATCCTCAAAGGTCCAAACACTATAATGGCTACCTTTGCTAATGATGCTGCAGTACTGCTCACCCATCAGAATCCAAACACCGCCAATGAACACTTACAACAAAGATTAGACAGTCTTAGTGAATGGTATTACCGCTGGAAAATAGAAGCAAACCAATCCAAATCGGTGCAAGTCATATTCACAACTCGATCTAATGTATGTCCCCCAGACTATATCAATCACGTTTCTAACTAAGTAAAAATGGAAACAAAATATCTGGGTTTCCATCTGGACCAATGCCTCACTTAGAAACGTAACATATAAATGAAAAGACTTAAGTTTCGAGAAATGCACTGGCTGCTTAGATGACACTTGAAAATCAAAATTAAAACCAAAGTGCTCCTCTATAAAAGAGTTATACGAACAATTTGGACATAGAGACTTCAATTATGAGAATGTGCGAAATCGTCCAATATAATCATTGCTCAACGGTTCCAATCCAAAATTCTCAGAGTAATCTTAGACACTCCTTAGCACGTAGGTAACCAGACTATCCATAAGAACTTAGGTGTGCTTTTCGAATAAAAAACACCACGCCAATCTACTAATCTAATGGACACCCCAACCACCTTGTGGGCCAACTCATCGAAGACATAACACCCAGACGACCAATGATTTATAACATATAATCAACTTGTTAAGTGTACATTTCTGGAAGTTGATTTTTTATTGCTTATTCTATGCAATTATATTTTTTTTTATTATTATTTAATTAGCAATCAAAATACAAGGTATTCTATAAGCTAATTTGTTAACCTACAATCTAAATTTAGGATTTAGATCGATTAATAACATGATGAGATCTCATCCAGCGATGAGCTCTCTAAGTCTATTTATAGGTCAGCTGGCCACTGTCTTTTTAGTCTTCTTATTGCTGTGTCTTCTAGTAAGGGCTGTATTAAAGGATTTGTGTGAGCTTCCAATTTTTGGTGGTGGGTGATGCTTCTCTCATGGATAACTTCTTTTACAGTTGGTATCTTCAAATCTTTGTGGATCATTTCATTTGCAATATACCATGGGGCATTAACTATCGTTCTTAGTATTTTGGACTGGCACCTTTGGATTATTTCGATATTGGACTTGCTGGCACAGTCCCATAGTTCTATTCCACACGTCCATATGGGTTTGATTACTGATTTGTACAACAATAGTTTGTTTTCTATAGATAGCGGAGACTTTCTACCGATCAACCAATATAGCTCTCTCTGTTTTAGGTCCATTTGCTTTCTTTTTTTGCAGATGTGTTCTCTCCAGTTTAATTTGGAATCTAAGGGTATTCCCAGGTATTTTACTGTCACAGTTTGTGGTATTACTATGTTGTTTAGGTATATGGGTGGACACGGATCTTTTCTCAGGGTAAATGTGGTATGAGTAGATTTTGTCTCGTTTACTTTTACATTCCACTTTTGAAGCCAGTGTTCTAGAACATGTAGATAATCTTGTATTAGAGTGTGTGCTTGAGGACTACATTGTGGCTAGCCAGTATGACAGTGTCGTCAGCAAATGTGCCCATTGTGATGTTTGGTGAAACTGGAAGATCTGATGTAAATAAGAGATAAAGTAGCGGGCCCAGGACACTGCCCTGTGGTACCCCAGAGTTGATTGGGAGTATAGTTGAGACTTCCTGTCTTACTTTTGTTCTGAAGTGTCTATCACTTAGGTATGTTTTAAGTAGTTTGTAAAACGCTGGTATGAGTTTTTTAATTTTAAACAGTAATCCTGGGTGCCAGACCCTGTCGAAAGCCTGGCTTACGTCTAGGAATACAGATACGCAGTATTCTTTGTTGTTTAAACTGGCGAGGATAGTTTGCGATATGCGATGACACTGTTGGGTATGCAATTATATTGAGTAGCTATAACAATAAGTTGCGTCGGAAGGAAATTTTAATTCTGTTATATTGATCTTCGCCGCACCTTTCACCAGTCAGTTACCTAGGTAAATGCTCGGATATACTTACAAATTAGCAGTGCAAGCCTTTTTGTAGTAAAGACTGTTTTTAAATATTTTTTTTAGTACGCGAATAAATAAAATACAAAGCAGATTTTTTTTTAAACATCTTCGGAAAACGCCAGTGAACCTTATTTTAATCTATTTCTTATCCTTTCAAAAAATATTTTGCTACACATACAGTTGAGTCTTCTTAAAAGTGATGTCTCCAAAATGAGCCTAAGTTGTCTCAAATTTACGACCAATACTCTCTCTGTAGTAAGAAACTTGATAATAATCATGATACTACGGGAAAATTTCCTGTAGCCCTCCTTACTTACTACGCTCAGAAGCCCCCTCCTCCAACGGTTACCTGGCAGTGCATAGAAAAGAAATTGCAGTTTATATTTGATTCCCGTGTGGGACTACTAATCCCTCATCGGGCGTAACCCGGGTGGCGGATAAGGGAACGCCTCCCAGATATGGGGGGTACCTAAAAAATTAAATATCCGGGACGGGCCAAAACTAGCATATCAATGGGCAGTAGCATGGATATCAGTATTTATAGGCGGATGTCAAGTTGTCAGGAACGACTATGGGTACAAGTAGGCTCAAGCGCCGTATAATGTATATATTGAAGCGGTTGAGAAAGGTAACGCAATGGCACCTCATTATTTAGTTCCCTAGAAAAATCTTTATGTTTTTAAACAGAAAAATAGAAAATACTACAGTTCACGAAACTCGGAATTTAAGATCCAGCAAGGGAGGACGCTGCAAAGCCTCTTCGGTCGTCATCCTGCGAATCCTTGCAGAATACACGAAAACATATTACAAACTTGACGCCTCGTAATACAAATAGAGAGAAAAACAGATATAGACTAGGTACTTGGAATGTTAAAAGTATGTATATAGCAAGAAAATTAATTCATAAAATAAATAAATTAAATGTCGACATAATGGGCGTATGCGAAATGAGATGGCCAAACTCTAGAACCTTTACACTTGAAGTATACTACTCAGGAACTAACAATAACAACCACGTAGACGGAATTGAGATAATAATATCAAAAATATTACACAAATCTGTTAATCACTTTGTACCCATTTCGGACAGAATACTGATCGTACAAATAAGCACAAAACCAGATAAACCAAATTTAATACAAATATATGTCTCTGCAACCAATGCCAACAAAAAACAAGATTATGAAAACATAAACCAATTCTATCATCAACTGACACAAGCGTTTAGTAAATATTATACTAGAAGATTTCAGCTCAAAGATCAAAAAAGGCAAATACAAAGACAGGCGATTTCGGCTTAGGCGAAAGGAACGAGCGGGGAGACAAACTGTTAGAATTCTGTCAAGAAAAGAACTTTGTAATACAGAACACATTATATGAGTTACTACCACGAAGTTTGTATACCTGAAGATCCCCACAGGATAGCAAAAAAACAGTCAGAAATCAAATTAGTTATGTATGAATAAATAAAAGATTTAAAAAAACTATAACATCAATAAAAGCTTATCCAGGAGCAGATATAAACTTCAACCACAAGCCATTGATAGGAGAACTCAAAATAAAAGTAAAAAAATGTTAAACTTTCAGGAAAGCAGATAAATGGGGCACTACAAAGCTAATAAACGAAAAAGTAAAACAAAAAGTTAAACAATAACTAGATTAAAATCTAATAATAGAAAAGAAAAGCGTAAATAGAAAAAAATTAACCAGACATGGAAAGAGAATATAAAGGCCTAAAAATCGCTTATAAACAGAAATAGATAACTAATGAAATTTTGTAACTAATGGAAGAACGACGATAGTGGAAGTGTCAAAACGAGATAGAATATAAAGAGATAAACAAGAAGATAAAGCAAGATGCATAGAAGTGGAAGAATTACAAAAGAAACACAACAACTTTAATCTTCACAAGAAAATAAAAGAAACCATGGGACTGTATAAAAAGAAAACAGTTTGTAACTTAGTGGATAAAAAAAATAATATAGTAATAGATGGGAATCAAAAGCTAAATATATCCAAATATAGATAAAGCGCTATCCGGACCTAAAATTCAGAAGAACGAAATAGCGAAGAAGGCTATAAAACCATCTAAACCCGATAAAGCGACAGGCCTAGATAATATATCAGCGAAAATTATTAAACTTGTAAATGACAACGGTACTAACATACTATGCTATCTATTTAATACAATATATGACTTAGGCGTTATCCCAGAAGAATGGCTCAGGTCTACCTATTTTGCAACACTTAAAAAAAGAAATGCAAAAATATGTAGTAAATACAGAACCATAAGTTAAATGAGACATGTGCTAAAAGTATTCCTAAGAGTAATGCAGGCAAGAATATATCGTAAATATAAAGAAACGCTAAGTGAAAATTAATTTGGCTTTCGAAACAGCCTAGATACAAGACAGGCGCTGTTTCGCATTCGTCTTTATACAAAGATACCAAGACATAAACAGAGACGTATTCCTGTGCTTTCTAGATTATAACAAAGCTCTTGATAGGGTAAGACTTCTGGAAATTCTAAAACAAACAGGATTAGACGACAAAGATATTCGAATGATTGCTAATCTTTATTGAAACAAAAACTTGTACTAAATTTGAAAAACAAGAAACAGAATATAACACCTCAAATGGAGGGTGCGGCAGGGTTTCATATTGTCGCCATTATTGTTTAACATTTATTCGGAAGCAAAGCCCTATACGAAGCGGAAGAGAAAATTGCAGTAAGAGAAAAGATAAATAATGTACGGTACGCCGACAACACAGTTCTAATCGCAGATAGTGAGCAAGATTTATGGAGTCAACAAACAAAATTCGATAGGGGAATAAATATGATTATAAGTTGTAATTTATTCCTATACTGAATTGTAAATTATTAACGTTTACATCGAAAATTAATCTTTACTTACACAGATTTAAAAATTATTTTTAAGCACCCCATTTAAACAGTTAACAACCAAATTGAAATTTGATAGGCGCATATTTAAACTAAGTGTTTATAATAGGTAGGGCAAAAGTCATCAACCTATCGGAAGATACTCTCATTTTTGAAAATGGCGTTTCGTGTCATCGCACTTTCACGTTTGTGAAGTAAACAGAAGCAAAATACGCGTAGACAAGCCATGAATCACTATACTCCTAAAGAACACTGAATAATTGAGTCAATGTTTTTGGTATATAATCGATCGGTGGCTTTGGGTTTTTGGGTTTGGAGAACATGTGGTTCCAGCAGGACGATGCAACCGCACACACTGTACGAGCGACAGTGGACATTCTAAAGCAAGCATTTCTCGGCCGCTTAATCTCTAATTTTGGCGATTTGCACTGACCCGCAAGATCGTCCTATTTGACCATTCCAGACTTCTTTCTTTGGATTTCTATAAAGTCACGGGTCTATACGAATGAACCACAAACTTTGGTGATCTTAAAGGAGAACATCCAATAAAAAGTGGAAAATTTATAGCCACAATTTTTGAAAAAGTCATGGAAACTGCTGTGAAACAAGCCCCAAATGTGCATCAACTCTGACGACTGCCACTTGACCGATCTTATCTTCACGACTTAATAGGAAAAAATGTAAACGTTTAAATAAATAAAATAGCTACCTGCTATGTATGATAGCAGCATCAAATCCCTCGATATAAAGCTGTTACATGTTGCGCTCGGTGTTACTCCGCAACCGATGTTATCCTAACTTAAGTAACTTATCTGATGTGTTTTGCTGGAACATTTACTACTTGTTTCAGTTTTTTTTTTATCTTTTTAACATTGTTTATTCACACCATTTAGTTCTATAGACTGCACTTTGTATTCCTTTTATAATATCTTAAACAATATGCAGCTATACTTAATAACAAAATTTAACTCGTTGAGGTTCTGTAACATGCTTTGCGAATTGGAAGGTTTGCCCTCACTGTTCAATATATAAAGGGTACTATGGCAAGCCCCGCATCTTAAACAACCTCATTATTGCCCCTTATTCTAATTGAGCACAAATACTAAATTATTTCTCGTGGCTGATTGGGTCCCTGCCAGTTATTGGAAGCTCAGGGCCAAAACCAGGTTCTTCCGCACCGTATCAAATGCTTCAACATGTTAATAGGTACCTTAAGTTATTTGCCTATTTCCAATCTACAATCTCCTTCACTGCATTGCTAACTTCTTAAACAACAAAAAACTGTTATCATACAATTAATTACAGGACAGCAGTAGGCATGCGCGTTCCCATTAATAATTTTGCAAAGCGCGTCCGTTTGCGCCGAAAAAGAAAATTGTTATAAACAATATATCTAGGCAGATTGTGCGTTTTAGTAGAAGGATCGCAGGATGGGCGTGGAGGTCGTTTTTGACTCCTAAGGCCTAGCCGCCCAAAGTTTGAACGCGGTTTTATTGATTTCATTCGAGATTTAAATTTAATTTAAATAACAATATATACATAACATATAATAATGTAACCGTTTAAATGGCAATCCAAATATAAGGAGATTAAATGTTTAAGATTTTCATTTGTACCTTTTATCATGATAAAAATTGGTTAATTGTGTTACATTGACGCTCATTGTGAAATTCAATTAACTAATAGACAATAAATATGCATTTTAAATTTCTTAATTTTAAGATAGAAGATTATAAAAGCTAACTCTATTTATAAATTAATTAGTTACATTGCAGTATTTGTTAGTTTTTTACTTTCTTTACTTACAAATATTTAATAACTTATTAAATCAAAATTACCTAATGCATAGTAATACGGCCTGTCCCAGAACTGACATACCTCCAGAATAGCCGCTTCAAGCCTCACTGTCGGTGAAAAATACACGGGCAGCGTCTTAATTATAAATTTAGGATCTAAGTTTAGTAAACACATCGACAAGATTAAAAACTCTAAAAATGACAAGGAAAACAAAAATCTTTTTAACCTTAAATATATGTATCGCAACTTACTTATCGTTACTTGATCTTATCCATTGAAGATAACCATTTACAGCTTCAAACACCTTTTATTTAACCGAAACCTATTTAACCAAAAATATTTTGAGGTTTAGCATCAGTGGAAGCCGGGAAGACTCAAATAAATCTAACAAAGTGGATGTGGAATAACGTCAAACAATTGCTTCAAATGCATCAACGTTTTTGATGTGCAATGGTCAGTATAACTCTCATCCATGGGTAAAAATTTTTGTAAAATTTGTTCTAAAAGATTTCTAAATAAGTGACTAAGGTCCTACTCAAATACATGCTTGGGTTTAAGTAAACCAATATACCTATCCTAGAAAAAAATTTAGAGTTCAATTTACTATGCAGATATAAAATATGAACTATTCGCTTATAGGAGATGCCTATAGTTTTATATGCCATCGATATTTATTTAGAAAACTGCCACAATTGTATTATTAATTTTATCTATAATCTCTACTGTGCTTTGTGTGTCGGTTTTTGGCGCTTCTGAAATTTAAAAACTCGCGGAGGGAAATTAATTTCACGCACAGCATCTAAATTTTCGTTGCGCTTCTTGCTTTTGCATGAAAATTACTAATAACCGTCTAAATTTTTGTCTATTCTTAAATGAGAACATGCAAATTTGTTCACTGAGAATGTTTGTCAATAACAAAACACAAAAGTAGAACAGAAAAAGCAACGTAAAACTAGATAAACTAGATTCAATCGCCAACACTTTCATTTTATTAGATACCTCCTGGTGGTATGTAAAGAATACATAGGATATTACTAGATCTACAGAAATGCCATTGAATAATGCGGGATTAATGACTGCTGTTTCAGGTACAGACAATATTAACAAATTTTCTCGACAATGTCACTTGATGCCAATCGGTAGAGTATAGTTATTTGACGAAAGCAAGGTTTGCCCTGAAAATATTGAGTCAAAATTATTAGTATAACGAAAATAACTTGTGCACATATAATGCAACCTGGTAACCGATGAGGGCAAAGTGTAATGTGCATGCGTAAATAAAGACGACTTTACTAGGCGGGTCATTTGGGAGTTATGTGCTGATGAATCAGCAAATGTAGTCTGTGATCTCATTTGAGATGATTGCAGAAGTAAAAAAATTTTGTACACAGCTAAAACATTTATAATATCCCAAACATAAATTGCCTATAGTCTATATTTCTTACTCTGTAAGTTTTGTCTGTTCTTAATACTTGAATTATCTTTAAAATACTAGAAATTCCAAAACATTGACAAGATATAGACCACTACGACGAGGTAATTAATTATTCGGGATTTTATGACATGACTGCAAAATATTTTAACAGTTTTTTTATAGTTTATGCGAGATCGGAATTAAGTGCTATACGTGACACTGTTAAATTTAGAATTAGTATGTAATTTTGATATCACTATCAGGGTTTATAATTCTTCACGTGAATTACTATTAACTGTTAAACATATATGATTAATAATAATAAAATTAATATTACTTAATATAAGATTTAGTCGCTGTTTATTAAACCTATAGGTGTGTATTTGTGTTTGTCCTACGTTGTACTACAATGATTTATCGTCTGATACATTTTTTACTGTTCAATGTGAGGATGTCTGTTTCTCTATATAGCTGAAAATTTCTTATGCATCACTGTGCGTTTGATATAATACACAATACTTTGTTTTGTATTACTTTGAAAATTGGTTTTGGATGTTGTATATCAGACACAACATCCATAATTAAATATTGGTCTAATTATTGACGAGTAGATAGGTTTTCCACATTGGAAATTAAGCGGTGACTTTTTGTATAAAATAGAACATAGCATGGAAATTCTTATAGATGTTTCAGCTAATTTCTTATTAATGTGGAAGCTCTAGCTTAATCTCCGATTCCAAGATATTTGAGGGCGTTATATTTGAAATTCCAAGGTATAGGTGTATTACTAATTGGTATTGTCGGTGGATCTAAGGACTGTCGAAAAAATATATAACCGACAGCACAGGATGAATCATGGACAGCCGAGGGGATGCAGCAATAACTTCTAACAGGGAAACAATTACCGATGTAGGCAAGGGAGAAGGAACGGTATGGGGAAAGATACGAGGATACTACGTATTCTCAAGCTATATATCCCCAAATATAAATATTAAAAACTATTTGACATACCTTGATAAATTGACAGGGACCTTAAAGTCAATTATAATCGGGGGCGACTTTGAAGCAAAACGCCCGACATGGGAGTTGCAGACGCAAGACGAAAGAGGAAAACATGTAACGGACTGGGCAACTCAAAATGATCTAATTATTGCGAATGTCGGGAAAGAACCGACCTTCGTAAGAAGTTCAGCTAGCAGCATCATAGACGTGACATTCACCAGTTCTAATGTGGTGGGTAAAATCCACAATTGGAAAATTATAGACAAAGAAACGCTTCACTTCAAATAGCAGACAAGATACCCGACAATATAAGCAAACCGTCTGGTTGATTTTACAACCATCAGTCGTCAGAAATACCCAAAAATCAATTACAGACAGCTCTCAACAAAGCTGCATCTTGCCTTAGCCCCGATGAAATGACGGAATTTATTATCAAATTTTGTAAATAAAACCTAAAACGACGCTCAAGCACAAGCAACACAAACCACCAGAGTACTGGTGTAGGAAAGAGGTTGCCGCAACCAAGAGAGTTACTGGAAGAGGTAAATGACAACGTGTGGGGACACGGATACAAAATCGTCACCAAGAAATTTGAGAGAAAACTATTACCCCCGGCAGACCCAGTAGAAACTTCCAATATAATCAGCGATTTCTTCCCTAACAGAAGCATAAACATATGGGCCCATGATAGTTTCATCGTTGAAACAAGTCCAGTAACGGAAGAAGAAATAAAAAGTACCCCAAGAACCTCAAAAGTAAAAAAGCAGCCGGACCAGACGGGATTCCGTCAGAAGTCGTTAAGATTGCCGTAGAGGCCAGCCCGTCAACCTTTACAAACTCCCTCAACAAATTATGGACGATGAACACGTTTCCAATAACATGGAAAGCGGCCAATCTGGTCCTAATACCTAAACCTGGTAAAGCACTTGCAACGGCATATATGCCTTTTAAATTTACTAGCTAAATTATACGAAGCAATAATTAAAGACAAGCTTATTAAAGACATAGAAACAAGAAGGGGGCTATCGGCACATCAGTACGGCTTTCGACCGGGGCGTTCAACAACCAACGCAGTTAAAGCAGTAACGTCTTACGCCCAGAGTTCTAAGGAGGACAAATGCAAACAGAGGGAGTACTGTGTGGCAATAACATTCGACGTAAAAAATGCATTCAATACAGCATCATAGAACCAAATCATAAAGAGCTTAACAGACCGTGAAATCCCAGGTAAACTTATCAATATAATAAAAAGCTACTCTGAGGACAGAAAAATAATTTGCAAAGATAAGAACATACGAATAACATGCGGTTTTCTCCAGGTATCCGTGCTAGGACCTTTACTGTGGAACATCCTATACGACACAGCAATAAAAATATAATTATCTCCAGGCTGCAAACTGGTAGCTGTTGCGGAAGATCTTAGCAATTATAACATATAGAAGAGAAGACAAACTTACAATGGATAAACGATCATAAACTGAAACTAGCACTTAATAAAACAGAAGTTATCTCTATAACCGGCAAAAGAAAGATTACCATCAAGGAAATCAATTGGTTAGAGGTAACTATACCAATCAAAAAAGAAATTAAATACTTAGGGGTTATGATAGATGGCCATTTGTCATTGTCAAAACACATCCAGATGGTTATAAGAAAAGCATTAAGAACATCAAACAACCTAGCTAGACTGATGCCCATAATCAAAGGGCTTAAAACAGCAAGTAGGAAAATTTTAAATGGCGTCACATCAGTCCTGCTATATGCAGCACCCGCTTGGATAGGGGGCCTTAAGATCAGAAAAAAACAGCCGCCCTACAAGTTATTACAGCACTCTCCCCTATCCATTTGTTGGCGATATTAAGAGCTCATAATTATGGAGAGAAAAAGGAGGTTTAAAAACTTTAACGAGACCAGTAAGATGAAAAGATGGCAAAGCAGATAGAACACATGCAAAGAAAGCAGATGGACAAAAAAGTTAACACCTGATATAAGGTGCTGGAGAGACAGAAAGTTTGGTCAATTATATTATTACTTGACACAAATGTTAAGTGGCCATGGCGAATTTAAAGCCTATTTAAAGCGATTTGGGAAAATGCAAGACGATAGCTGCAGATTCTGCGGCGAAACGGAAGATGTGGAACACGTCTTTTTTAAATGCAGACATTGGTTAATACCAAGGCCGAAGTTACCACCGACAACATATGCAAAATAATAGTACAAAACGAGACAAACTGAGATGCGATAAATAGCATGTGTACTAAAATACTGAGCGATATGATAGATAAGGGCAATTAACATGTGAATTGGATGGAAGAATGTAAAGCAGACACTAAGAATTAAAATGAGGTACCGCCCCCCACCTGAAGTAATGCTCACAAACTTTTGGAGGGACACAAGGGCGAAGAGAGAGAGGTAGATGGTTTTTTTGAGCTCACTTACAGGCACTGCAGCGGCAAACAATTATTGTGCCCGCTAACATGCACTTAAATGCTAGGACATTCACACACACCCATGGGTTGAGCGAGACACGAACTTGCGCGCGCTGGCGAGAGGTCAGAGCCAACTGGTTGAACCATCTGAGCCATCGCGTCCCGGGTAGATGGGGTTTAGTTGGTAGGTGGACCCTCTGGGTCTGAATCCAACATGTCTGGATTGGTCGAACACCTAGATCCGGGTATATATGAATATTCCTAATTCTCCCTCAAAAAAAAACCGTCGAAGAGTAAATATTTTTAGTTCGCAGTTACGAGAATGTCAGACATGAAAATGTTAAATAATACGGAGCACAAAATAGAATCTTGAGGAACTCCAGTATTCTTCTTCTTCTTCTTCTTCTTCTTCTACTCTTATATAGGCTATTAGCCTGTTTCTAACTACACATTTCGTGTAGTACTATGAGCCATGTTGGGCGTACCCCGGGCAGGTGGCTAGTCTGACCCGTTAGAACTCCAGTATTGATGTTGTAAATTCGACGAGGTGTAAGCACTGATTCTCATTTGGAATGTTCTATCTATCAGAAACGATTTGATAGTTTTCAGCAGGTGTGCAGGTACAATCAAATTGTTTAGTTTGTGTATTAATCCGTGTATCCATAGTCGATCAAATGCCACAAAAAAGCTATTAGTATATACATTAGCCTGTTGCATAATATGTGGTGGTTGGTGGAGTGATAATTTTTAAACCGAACTGGAATCGTGGAAGAGCATTACCTTCATCTAGAAACTAAGAACCTATTTATCGCATTATCAATATTGTTTTGACAAGTAAGATCTACTGACCATATTATGTGATAATTTATTATTTGACGAAAATTTTTTTAGTTAATTAGTCCGTTTATTAATCTATAAAGTTTAAGATAGGAGTATGGAGAGTTATTAAAGATACACACTAGTGACAGATGGTCAGAATCGAGTTCTGTTAAGACAGTTTGTCATCATAGAGTCATATTTTATGTAGGATAACATCTAAAATAGTTAGATCTATACGGGTAGTTCGTATATTCGTCTGGTGCAGAAATTTCAACTGTCAGTTGGAAGGTAAAAATATTGAGTTTTATTCTATTTGAGTTGTTTGTTCTATAACCCCAGTTACTGTTTTTGCAGCTAAGATTGCCAACTATCATCTTGGCTGTAAACATTCAAATATATTTATTACTTCTTGTAGATCCAGTTTGTTATTTGATGGTTTTTTATGCAGAAACTATTGTTACTGGATCGTTGTTCGTCATCGACAGTTCAATTGCTACAGCTTCGAGATAATGGATATTTGATGATTTATGATACTACACTTTTTACGTCTTTTCGCTAAATGTTGTATTGTGGTCTAATAAATTTTCATATTGAACTAATGAGTTTCAGTGATACACTTTATATATGTGCAGTTCTTGTCTATATAGAAGATAAAGCAAAGCGTTCCAGTTTGAGATGGTTAAACTTGATTTAACAATAAATAAGATCAATAATTGTCCTAAATATTTTTGTTGCAAGAGAATCAGGACTGGATGCACTTTGTAAAATTTGGGGTATTCATTTTTTTTTGTTACAGCTTGCGCATGTGTTAAGTTGAAGAGAATTTTCCCTTTTCAGCATGACGTTGGAATTAGTAGATCTGATTATTGGAGAAAATGTTCTCTCTTTTTGTTTCTTGACATATGGACAAAACCCAGCCAGCCTGGATTCAAGATTGGGTCCAGGCTCTACCTGTCACAAGCCAGGATAAATTGGGGCGTGATGGAGGAGTAACACCTCCTAAAAATAAGTAAGAGCCCCTGTCAGGGTACGGCCCAGTTGGCCCAAGGTAACGGGGCCTCTGTCGTTGGCTAATCACGCACACGAAGCACATAGATTCAGAGTAATCAAGTGAACCTCGAAACAGGACGGATTAATAGCAAACGAATGGCGAGAAATAGGATAAGATTTGGAACATAAAATATCACATCCCTAACAGATAAAGTTGCAATTGCGGAAGAAACTGAGAAATACAAAGTACATTTAATGGGGATATTAGAAGTCAAGAAAAAAATATTTAGACAAATGCACACGCCAAAATACTCAGAACCACCAGCGGACGCCAGAGCAACAAAAGGAGTAGGAATAATCCTAAATGAAACCTTAGAAACAAGGGTGGTTGGATGAGGGCCCATAAATTTCAGAATTATGACACTAGCACTACAGTTGGAAGAGAAAGTAGGGCTGATATAAATATACGCACCCACAGAAAATGCAAAAAGCAAGATAAAGATATGTTCTACGAAGAAATACAGAAGAAAACATGACAGAGATTGTAAGCAATTCCAGAACGAACTTAAAAACCTTTCGATTTCGATAATTTCAAAATTCGAAATCGAATATCTGAAAATTATTCGACATAGAATTTTTCTTCATTTTCGAATTCAGCTAAAATTTCCTATAAGAATCACATTTAAAATCGTAATGTCGAAAATTTTCCGAAATTCAAGTCGAATATCTCGAAAACTATTCGACATAGAATTTTTCGATTTCATTATTGAAATCAGCGTAAAATTTTCTTAAGAATTACTCATAAAATCGCAATGTCCAAATTTTGAAATTGAAGTCGAATATCTCGAAAACTATTCGAGATAGAAACTTTTGATTTCGATTTTGAAATCAGCGTAAAATTTCCTATAAGAATTCATTTTAAAATTTTAAAAAATCCATAATTTTGTGACAGCGACAGACAGACAGACAGACCGACAGACCGACAGACATATAGAATTCAGTAACGAACTTTTTAAGTTTGTTGACAAGAAAAAATACAAAAAACGTGATCACCTTTCCATAACAAAGAGAGGCCTAAGAAAGGCGGTTATGTTTTCTGAACATCTTACAAAAATATTTACTCAAACTGTGATATTGCAGATGACGAAAAAGTAATCTGATAGATATTCTATTAGCTATTAAAGCAACTAATCTGAAAGAAATAAAAAAAATAACCATTTAAATCTTAGAAAAGCTACAGGTCTTGACAAAATAACGCCAAAAATGCTTAAGTAACTACAACAAAAGGTAATTCTTCTAGTTATTTATTTATTTAATGACATAATGAAACTCAACTTCTACTGTAAACAAATAAAAACTACCAAAATAGTGTATTAATACCAAAAACTACACAAAACGACCAATAAGCTTAATTTCTACAAATTTTAAAACATTTTCAACGATTGCCATTACACAAATTAAATACCGACCTGCTTACTAAAGAGTGAATACCCCAAGATCAATTTAAATTTTGGGAAAACCACTCAACTATTCAACAAACACATCGAATAAGTCATAAAATCAATAAAGCACTAAACAACGTAAATTATTTCACATAAATATTTTTAAACGTCAGCCAAGCATTCGACAAGATGTGGCACCCTAGCTCACTACACAAAATCAAACAGTTCTTTCCTATAATCTACTATTACCTTCTAAAATCCTACCTAGACGAGAGAAAATTTAAAACTACAGTAAATAATACCATATCTGAAAACTTCATCATCAAATCTAGAGTCCCTCTAGGCAGTGTTATCGGGCCCTTAGTCTAACTAGTTGGAAGGAATATATTGTTAAAACAAAAAACAAATTGAACTGAGAGTAAAGGAATTATACTGGCTTATTGGAAGACAGTTCAAATTACCCTTAGAAAAAAAACTTCTGATTTACAAAATTATCAAACCAACCTAGACTTATCGAATAGAATTTTAGGGATGTGCCAGAAACTAAAATATAAGTATAATTTAGAAAGACCCATCTAAATGCTGCATATGATCACGGATGCTCCGCTCCTTGGTACATATCAAACCAAACCTTCCATGGAGATTTACATATACCCTTTGTTAAAGATTTAATTTATAAAGACAGCACAAAACATCACAATAAGCTGGGAAGTCATCCTAACGCTCTATTGCATTTACTACTAGAGTTACCAGCCCAAAAAAAGGTTAAAAAGCGAATAACTTTACAAAAAATGTTAAGATCTCCTCACTGGGAAAGCGTTCATCACGTCACGCTTTAACTATTAAGCGAACAAATTCACCTGTAGACTATGTATTATTATTTTGATTCATAATAAACATAATCAAATAAAAAATAAATAAACAACGCATTTTTTCTTAATAATCGTCCAAATAGTTGTAAATTACAGTTAATAAAAAAATATTTATATTAATATAAATGTCAAAACTACTAAAAAATTGCCCTCAAGTATAATAATTTAACCAAAATTATAGTGTTACCAGGAAAACAGACTAACGTAAAATCCGGAAAGATGTAAATCTATCGAAGACAAAAATAATGTTTAAAATCAAAATTCTGTTACATATAATCAGCAAAAAATATGCATTAATTCTAAATCCAAAGCTTTATTGCGGGCACCATGTATTGTATAAACCGAATAACGTTGTTTTAAAATTCTTGTACAGAAACGCTTTCACCTATGTAACGCTTTAGCAATTATTTAATATTAAATGTCATCAAGCTTAATACCAGTCAGACTAAGTGTCTTAACAAATTTTGTAATTAAGGCTTTGTAGATGTAAAACTCAGAAATCAATTAATAGAACTGTAGAATTATTTTTAATATTTGTGTTTGTTGAACTATATATCAGTAATTTGCCATCTACACCATTTTCTAAATATTTACGCAATAAATGTTTTATTATGCTATAAAATCATATATTTAATCTTATTAGTGTAGATTAGATTTTTGTTGAATATGGCAACATCAAATTCAACTGAAAGCAAATAAAACAAAGATAAGTAGAGCATAGTAGAACATAACAAGGTAGAAATGGTAACAGCACATGCGTATGAAATTGTTATAAACAACATTTTGTCAAATTGTGCGTTTTAGTACCAGGCTAGCAGAAGAATGGCGCAGTCGGATTTTGGTTCATAAGGCTTAACAGCCCGAAGTTTGTACGCATCTTTATTGATTTTGTCCGAGAATAACTACTACAAAAATTTTTATACCATTTTGCGCTATAGAAACTATTAATAAATCAACCATGTTCTACATTTATATTTTTTATAATTACTGTTTGCGTTATGTAATTATTTGAACTATTTTTATGTTGTGCATTTTAGTTACTTAAAATAATTCATTTTCTGAAATCTATGTTACCCTTCTTCTTTCTTATTGGAATTTATATATATTATAATATTTTTTATAATACCAAAAAATTCTTAGTGAAAAAATCGACAAAAAACAAATATAACAATGATACAAATTAATAAATGGAAAGAATATTACAAAGATCTATTTAAACAGACAAGAGTATATAAAACAACAAACTATGCAAGATCCACCAAATATATTACACGCGAAATATAAAGAATAACAAGAAAATACAAAAACAACTCAAAACTATAAAAAAAACAATAAAGCGTCAGGTTCGGAAATATCCCTTTTAAATTAATAAAAAGCGCCCTTAGTAAGCTCATCGAAAATTATAGTAAAGGAGAAATACCCACATAATAGAAATTGGATTAAATTAGTTCAATACATAAAAAGAGAAATAAAGCAAAATGTCATAATTATCCAGATATTATAGTAACATCATCAATAAAAAAATTCTACGGATGAAATATTATACAAAGGATAGAAAGTAGAGTTGATATTTTAGAAGAACAATGCGGTTTTGTGGCTGATAGATTCTGCATAAACAATAT
Organism: Sinelater perroti; assembly: GCA_036346155.1. NCBI lineage: Eukaryota > Metazoa > Arthropoda > Insecta > Coleoptera > Elateridae > Sinelater > Sinelater perroti. The sequence continues at coordinate 20,237,601 of JARFIY010000099.1, read as the reverse complement.
TTTTACTCTAAACCAAGTGATGCAGAAAAAGATCTGCAAGAAATAGAGCAATATAATCAAAAATATAAGCATACACATTAACTGCCAATCCCAAAACTCTACTGATCAACAAAAACCATTCCTACCTTATATCAAAGGCATCACCGATAAAATACACCCCATACTAATGAGGCAAAATATACGTGCGGTCTTTACGACAATAACCAAATATCTGGGTTTATTCGCTCAGGAAAGGATTACTGCACCAATGAATCCCAAATATTTTATAAAATACTTTGTGGAGACTGTCAAAGGACCTACATAGGTCAAACAAATCGGCAAATACCCAGCCGAATATATGAGCATTCTCGGGCCGTACGGAATGGCGATAATGGTTCGGCACTTGCCAAACACAACAAAGAAACAGGCCACAAAATTAATTTCTCTGGGGCCAAAACCATTGCCCCCATTTTCCATTTTACCAGCAAAATAGTACGTAAGGCCATTGAAATAGAAATGCCTCAACACAAGAGATGACAGCCAATGTTTACCCGTCAAATCCTTCATTACCCCGCGCCGTTAATTACGCAATGCCCTTAGTCCAACAAACTTTTCCCAACCAAATGCACCTCCCGCCAAACAAACTTTTACTTCTAGCCCTATAAAAGACAAAGCACTACACTCGAAAGGTCAAAAGCTCGTAGCTCTTCTTGGGGAGTAGGCAGATTGGGACCCCGAGTGAAGAGCTAAACTCTTGAAAATAAAATCAAATCCGACACCAAAACGTCGATAATTTTCTCGAATAAGAAGCGGTTAAACCCTAGGAAACCTATCCAAACATATTATACGCCTCTACGAGGAGGACATTTTTAATGTTCAAGGCTTACGTTAGATAAGATCAAACTTTTGTGTGTCCTTGCATTCTTAAAATCCTGCAGAGACGAATAGGTGATACCTGTCGGATTGCCATTAAAACATCACCGAAAATCATCCACCATCGCCTGTATTCTTAAAAAAAGCTTAAAAGCTATTTCTATTTAGAAACTCCATTCACGTTACCCGTAAAAATCTCGCTAATACTAATCTGAAACTTTATGGCATTTTTCATAAATTAAGTTCCTCCGAAATTCATCCTATTATCTGAAATACTTTCTCTAACATAATACATGATAAAGCGCCGTGCATATCCAAAAAGAAAACTGACACCCAGAAACGCAAATTTTCCAAGTTGTGCCAAAGTAAACTTTCTGATACACAACGATCTCTGACCAATACCACGGTTCATAACTTTTCTGACTAGCCTGTAAGCGACTTAGCTATTCAGGCCTTGGAAAAAGTTTTAATTTTGCTGTAATGACAAATCACATCCCCACTGAACACATTATATCCCAAATAGAATCCTTCCATTTCCACCCTTCCCGAAAATGTGGCAAATGAAACCAGGCAAGATGTAGCGAAAGTGTTACGTACAGCCGAACTACCAAAATCAAATATCAAAGGCTCCAAATTACGCACCATAAAAGCTCTAGAACAAAATAATAGTATTACAATTTTATATGCAGATAAGGGCAACGCTACAGTGATCCTAAATACAGCAGACTACATAGGTAAGATGCACAATTTACTTGAATTCTCTTATTATCCCAATAATCTCACAGCCTACCTCGAAAAGAAAACCAAAATCCGTCATTACTAATTCCAATCTATCATCTGATATCAAGAAACTCCTCAGACTCCGAGAAAAATCCTCCATAATTCCTAAATTGTATGGTTTCTTAAAAATGTTCTCTTTACACCCTATAGTCAGTACTTTCAATTCTCCCACCACAATCTAGCCAAATACCTTGCCAAGACTCTCCATCCTCTTACAGAGCGGGCACCATCCTACGTCCGAAACTCCTATCATTTCCTAGAAATACTTCAAAACCTTCCTTATACGCCAAGATAATATCATGGTCAGCTTTGATATCGTGTCTTTGTTTACAAATATCACAATTCCTGATACCTTAAAATTATTGAAGTCAATCTATAATGTAAATAATAATATTCTCTCCTTAGTTAGTAGGCACAATAATCCCTTGAGACTGCAGTGTCAGTGGGTGCACCCCAACGAAAAAAAAAAATACAGCAAAAATCATGTTGCCTATTGAGCATAATGTCTTTGTCAATACACGACGATCAAGCAAAAACATATTTATAATTGTATTGAGCACTAATTGCGTTTTCTTTAATTAAGAAATCAAATAAACTGGGCTTCTGTAACCCAAAAATACGGTACGAGATTTCTACAGATATTTTTGGTTTAGCTTTGATGGACACATGTATTTTTTTGTTACTTCTTACTCACTAGTTTGAATTTAGCATCTAATCTAAAACATTGTTTTTCTTTTCTTCATAACAAGGAAGGGCTCCTAAATAACTTGAAGCCAGCTAGCATTTTGCTCGGTATTAGTAGTTTTATAAACACTTTTTAAAAACTCAGTATGTTTTTAATTTCTGATTAAGTACTACCATGACTAATATCCACATCGGCGCTCATTTCGTCAATTGTCAGCGACAGATTTTTTCGATAATCTTGTGAATTTAAGCAACATTCGTATTGGTATTAGTAATTAGATATGCACGTGATTATATTTCGAGCCATAGCAAACATCTCATACAATAGTAAAAGCAGTTCTTCGTTAACGTGTTTTTACCAAACTTTTTACATAGTCTAAACAGAATATCGTTGCTTTATTATTATCTCCCATTAAAAACTTTTAGTAGGAAAAAAACGACTTTAATAAATCATGATACTTTAGCCATAATTAATGTAAAACAATAAAATTATGTGCATAAAAAATTTAAGTGAGTACATTACCAAATTTATCAAAAGCAAACCTTAACCAAGGAGATATATAAACACAAACCACAACTAAAATAAAAGTAAAGTTAAACATTTAATTACATATTACTCCAAAAGGCACCAATATTTGTTTATATACTATATTAATGATAATTAATGTCCAATGTTTTTATGTATACTTATGTAACATAAATTATTTGTCTTAAAAGTACGATAAATGATATCAGAAAATAAACGAAACAGAAAATACAAATAAAGTACCCATATATTAGTCTTTCAAATATCGCCATATTTTACAACACACTTTTGAGAACGTTCATAAAGATTTTGATAATTGTCAACAAAGCCATCTTTATGAATCGTTCTCAGAAACGCTGTCACGCGTTCTTGGTTTGCTTACAAATTCCTCTGGTGGCGCTTTTCAGAAATGGAAACAAACAGAAGTCCGCAAGCTCCAGATCAGAAAAAAAGATGATAATGAATTCTCCAGAAGCTTTCATCCGCCTCATATCCTGTTTATCAAACAGATCTTGCAGAGGATGGTGCTAACTTTTCCTTGCTAAAGCTCTATTCCTCCATCTTCAAACGCGGTCAGTCGCTGATTTCGTGTTAGCATTTGCTGCAGCCGCTTTTCCATTTTGCGACATCTGAAAGTATGTCAACCAGTCAGGCTGCCGCCGTTAGCTCAGTGATCAAAATATTCGTTCCTCTGGCCTCAAGACGGCGCAGGCGAGTTTGAGTCTCGCTCAACCCATGGGTGTATGTGATTGTTCTATTATTAAGTGCATTAGTAGGTACAATAAGCCCTAGAGGCTGCAGTGCCAGTAAGTGTGCAAAAAAAATTCAACCAGTCGTAAACACTTTTTGCTCATGGAATTGATCCGTACATTTTTTCAACATTTCATGCGCTTCTATCTCTGCTTTTTCGAATTTGCAGCAAGACCTTATGTTCACTCGTTGCTCCGTTGTACTGTGACCACACCTCTCATGTTGGCTAAGTTAAACTGTCCGCGAGGGATCTATCCTAATAATCACATATACCCAGCCACGTATATGCAGCCACTCACACCTAGGCCAAGTTACCCTTAAATTATTTAGACACTCCATGTATTTCTTAAATTATATAATGTTTTTTTCTGTATCTGCACGTTAACACATAAAGTTTTGATAAAATAAATAACCCCACTCCCCTTAAAAGAAAGTGTGATACAGTTGCAGTGATAGTATTGAATGGTAAAATAATTATTTACCTAACCAGCATTAAAAGTAGGACATTTACAAACAGCTCACTCTCAAAGTTCAAACAACATAGCCCAATCGAGTTTTCTTTTGATACTAAACCTAAAGTTTTAATTTTTTGAAGTAAAAACAGTAGCGAATTTCTCCGTAGATATACTACGTAATACAAATAACCGAGTAAACCCATTCCCATTAGACTCTATGACACACCTATAATAAAGAAATTACCTTTTAGTTTATGCATAATTATTTCTTTTTAATACACAAATATAAAGTGATGCATAAAGCAAACCGGTACTCGAATATAAGACTAGTAAATGTTAATATATGTTTTAGTTTTCCCATTATGTTTTGATATATCATTTGAAAAATCCAACGGTAAGTTTAATTTCAAAGGACATTAGAAATGAACTTAATGTAAACTTTTTAACCACGTAAATATTTCTTCAAATGCAATTCATGATAATACGGTATATACATCCATAAGGTAAGGATGATGCTTCATATGTAACTACTTCTTGCCTAGTGAATAAATTCAAGAAGTTTTTATAGTGGATGTCCAAAAAATGGTTGCAACACCTAGAATAATTGACACAGTCTACAATACCATTTTAAATGACAGACAATTCAAATCATAAGAGGTAATAGATATGGTAAGTTAATCAAAAAATGGGGTTTGTTAAATTTTAGCTGAAGACTACTACATGTTGCAATTATAACACCATTATAAACAAATTATATTACATTGAAGCTTTTGTATTATAATATGTATACTATAATCAGACCACGTTTAAAGTTTATATCTGTCCCAGATTTGGTCGTGTAGTTTCTTACATATGAAGCCTGGTGAAAATAATGATTTTACATATAGCACAGACATAAAAGTATTCCCGGTCAGATTTGGCATGTGTAACTTACATGTCGCAACAACGCCTCGTCGTCGATAAAAGCCAGACTATCAATAAATTAGCAAATTTTAAAGAAGACGGGTTGTTGGGCTACGTGTATAAAATGTAGCATTGCATAGAATAGGGAGTAGAATTATAGCATTAACGTAGAATCAGTGGATCAAAGAAGGTATTCATTGGACAAAACCAGGATCTGATATAGTACGCATGATGACCAACCGGTAGGAAAGTCATATTTAGAGGCTTGCGATTACAGACCGTAGCGCGACTTCAAGTACCTTAGCATAACAAGAGTGGACCATTACACGGTACCGATTGTATATCTTCTTTGTTCAACGTCGATTACTCGCACTGGGATTAAAAGCACGACGTCCTTTCTTGAGACCACCACTGACTTTTCTGCCCCAGCAACTAAAGTTACAACGGACCACCGACAGCCATTAGTAAACGCACGATTGGCATAGAATTAATTATCTTTCCTGATAAATCCAAGTTTTGTTCAAACAGAAACGATGTAGACGCTAGAAAAAGAAGCAAGAAGGTTATATTTATACAAAGCAGACAGCACCAAATGTGGGAATTATGGTATGGGGAGCTATTATTTATGATAACAGGTGACCTCTAGTCAGAGTTAGAGACTGCGTTATTAGTCAAATCTACATGGTTTCATATTTTCTTTAGAAAGTGCCTAAGCAAAAATCTTTCAACAAGATAACAGTTCACGACACGTTGCACGTAACACACTCAACTTCCTTCAGCAAAACAGAGTAGAAATTCTCCCATGGTCAGCCCGATTACTTGAACTTTTACCGTTCGAAATATCCGCAATATCCAATGTCTGGCTAAATTTCGGGAACTTGCGCATAATGAATGGAATACCATCCATCAAGACACTACTGCTTCTTTGTTTGACCGGGTGCTAAGAAGCCTGGAGGCGGTCACAGATTGTTTACAGACAAATATTTTGTAAATTTAATCATTTACTTCTCTTGTGCTATGAAATAAATCTACAAAGTTTCAGTTACTATTGTACATTTTTTCTTGGTGCTGCAATTTTTATAAACAGTGCCATAAATACAAAAAAGTTGTCTAGAAAAAAGATGCCGCATTCGAAACAAACCTTTTCAAATTGGCACTTTCATAATTTTGTAATTAGAAACAAAGTTTCTGAATAAAAAGGCATTTTGAATAGATAGAGAAGTAATTACATATGTAAAAAATATTTTAAGTGTTGTGACAAAAGCTACTTTTAAGGAGGTAACCAGAAAGTAATTAAGAAATGAACAGACTAAAAGTATTAATTAAGGGAAAATAAAGCAACAAAATAAAAATGAAACGGTACTTAAAATTTTATTTTGTCATTACCAAACGCAAGACAGAGCTAAAATAATTTAAAAAATTTAAATAGATTAAATTTGATTCGGTTTATTACATCTACAATTCAAAAAAATTTATGGAATTAAATGTTTATTTGTTAGATTAATTAATTTACTACATAAATAGCTAGCAAGAACGTAATACAGCATTAAAATTAAAAACAATGAGAGTTTAACAGTCCCGTCAAAACCTATTATTATCCCTAGTCAACATTTTTAAAACCGTGCTCTCAAATAAAATAATTATCAAAATTTAATCTTCCTGATAACCATCAAGGGTAAATTAAATGTCACATGAGCATTATAACATCTGTCTAGATTCAAAGGCTTCTTTTCGGCTCGGCTTAATAAAATTATAGGAAGATACATTAAAACGCATCCATTAGTTTTACTTGCTACACTTATATGTACAAAAGTATTTTCCGCACTCTATTAAATGAAGCCCAAAATCGATAAAGTTGCGTGCGAACTCCGAATTCGTAAACCTAACAGCCAAAAAACGACCTCCTCGTTTTTCTGGCAGCCTTTTAGGGAAACGCAAAATTTTCTTTAGTGTAACAAACGCTTAAGGCAACAACTTTTTTTATCTTTACTGTTATTTGTTGAGAACACTTTCTAATAAACATATTTTTTGAAAACATTATTTTCTTATAACCATAAATGAAAATGTAATTTTGTTTAATTAAATTTGAAAGCTAAATCCTAATTAGATATACAAGTGTGAATGTACCTAGCATTCCCATAAATAATGTTACATAACTTTACATAGCATTGAGATATCTACGACATTAATGTACGATTACGATTGCCAAGTCTTAAAGTTGTAAGTTACATTGTGTTTGTTAGCAAGTTTAATTATTTACCAATGGAGTGGGGTGACAAAAGAAAACCGTAGTGCTAGTTCTAGCGTTACATAAGTGTGGAATTAGAAAAAGTAAAATTTTAAGACACTGGAACCTCTTGAAATATTTGTGTATCGGGCTATAAAATTGTTTAATGAGACTTGAGGTGTCCAGCATTGTTCAAAATTTAGAAAACTACGTTCAGCTTAGACTGTTTAAACAGTCAAAGTTGTAAACACCCAAATTAAACGAAATCCTCTTTGTAAACAAATTGTCTCGGAAGATGCAAATTTCCAAAACTTGGTTGTCTCATATTATTAATCAAGACTAGAACTAAATGCTTACAAAAACAATCTGGTGTGAACATCACACGACTTTCCTTATCTTATTAGTTAGGTAATTCTGGCAAAAACAAACCGCTACTATCTCCTCAAAATTGTTAAAATCTCGCGAACGGTAAGTTCCTTATCAAATGTATTATTTGGTAATTACTAAACTTGGCTAAAGTAGGTACAATCCATATTATCTCCTTCAAAATTGTTAAAATCTCAGTCGGATATGTACACGTTCTATCAATAATGTATTGATTTTTGGTCTCCGTTCAATTACTAACTTTAGAATTCATGTTTATCTTGTGATAACAAACCATTTTTATTCTCATGAATTTTTTGTATCTTCAACAGTTTAGATTCGCGACCGCTTTGCGACCGATTTTGCGACCTTGCGAACAAACGGCTCGGACGATTTTTACCAAAAGCTTCGCACTGCGTCCCCTGCCTACAAGTAACTAGCTCTTACAGTTCTCGAGATATCCTGTTTACTGACAGACCGACAGACAAACACACACACGAACCAATGGCCCAAACCAACTTTTTGGTGTCCTATAATTCGTCCAGAAATGTGATGGTAGGTAGGTCAAATTTCCGCTGATTACATTACTTTCCTTATTATAGGATAAGGAAAGGGAAAAAAACATACGGAACATTTGCTGAGAAATATTTTAAAGAAAGATAGGAGAGAAAAGCCAAAGAGGTAGTTGACTGAGTACGCTTATGATAGCCGCAGAAAAATCTTTGTTTGTGAATAAAAACATTTATAATGGAAGACGAAGAATATTTCAACAAACAAAAATACAGGGTATATGCTAGGTTGTCAAAGAAGCATCTCAGCTAGTGCTAAAGACTTAGAGAGGCTATCATCCAGCAGCTGTAATAGTTTTGTGAAGAAAGTGTTATGCTGGAGTAACTGACATTCAAACTGAGTCAAACTTTGGCCGCTGTGTATTGGAATGTTTTGGAACGCTTTTTCGAGGTGACCCTTGGACCTTTGAGCAAGAGTCCGCGCCCGTCCGCAAGGCACAGTCCACTCAAACTTGACTGAACAACAGTGTGCGTCATTTTCCAACAGTAGACGATCGGCCTTCTGCTAGCCCAGATCTCAATTCATTAGATTACAAATCATGGGCAGTTTTAGAGGACACAATTTGCGCAAAAAGACACCCTAATGTTGATTATGTGAAGCAAGCCCTAACGACTGCAATCAATACTTTTCCGATGGATGTAGTGCGAGCTGCCATAGAGGAGTGGCCCGGATGTCTTAAAGTTTGTGTAGAGACTAAGGGTGATCATTTCAAAATAAAATTTTGGAAATATACTTACCGATAATTACTTAATAAAACGAAAACTGCAAATAACAGTTTATCGTTTTTGTCTAATTAGTATGTAACACTATTGATAGGCATAGTGTGTATACTAAAGCTGTATTGAGAACTATCAATACAGCCCAAAAATACTACGCTTTCTTAAACTTAACTTTAATCTCACACATAGAGCTATTCTTCCACATTTTTTTTTAATTTTAACCCCTTTATTTACAATCTGCCCTAATTATGCTATATGGACAATAAGTAGTTGATGTGTATGTATTATAAGCAATGAACAAAAACATGCTAATGGACATGCAAAGTCAGGCTCCAGTAAGCCCCCCTATAATTAATACACTATTCTATAGCGAATGATTTAAATTGAAGGTACTTTAAGTAATTAACTAATTTATAAACTAATGGAATGGCACTGGAATAGCTTAATGTTCGAGAACAGCATTGAAACGCGTTGGTAGTTCGTTTGGTTTAAAACGCGTTAGGCGTTTTGGGCGATCTGGTTCGTTCATTAGAGAATGTACAAGATCGTTAGGGTGTGCTGTTAATCGGTCTTTGTATTTTTGGGCAATTTTCCCTATTTCTTCTTTAATGGTTGGAACACTTAAGTCACTTAAAATCACTTTGTTCGGTACATACCACGGCGCATTAACTACAGCCCGAAGCACTTTATTCTGGAACCTCTCGATGATGGCCAGGTTGGTGTTGCTAGCAGTTCCCCAAAGTGAGAGACCGTAGGTCCATATTGGTTTCAGAATCACCTTATAGAGCAATAGCTTATTTTCTAGCGAGAGTACAGAGTTTCTTCCAATCATCCAGTATAGTTTCCTGTATTGTATCCCTAGCTGTTTGCGTTTATTAAATATGTGGGTTCTCCAGGTCAAGCGTCGATCTAGATGGAGTCCTAAATATTTTGCGGAGTCCGCGTGTTTTATTTATTGTACGTTAAGTGAGATCGGTGGACAGTTATTACGGTTCATGGTAAACGTTACATGTTGGTATTTGGTTTCGTTTACCGAGATTCTCCATACCTTGAGCCATTGCTGCAATTGGTTGGAAGTTGCAGTATTCGGATTTAGGTGCGAAGCTAGAATTGCCGTATCGTCAGCAAAAGTGGCGGTTGTAGTTAGGCTTGTAGTTGATAAGTCAGCTGTGAAGAGTAAGTAGAGGATAGGTCCTAGCACGCTGCCTTGGGGGACTCCCGATAGTATTGGTTGGAGGTTCGTGTGTTCATCTTGATAATTAACGAAGTAATGTTGATCCGTTAAGTAAGACTTTAGTATTTCATAGTATTGGTATGATAGATATTTTTTTAATTTATAGAAGAGGCCCAAGTGTCATACTTTATCGAACGCTTGTAAAATATCTAGAAACGCAGCGGAGCAATATCGATATTCATCTAGGTCGGTATGAATTTGACCTACAAGTCGATGTATTTGTTCGATAGTTGCATGTGAGTGTCGAAAACCGAACTGGTGCTTGGATATCAATTCTAAATCATCTAGGATTGGTTGAAGGCGTTTTAAGAACAATTTAGCAAAGACTTTTGATAGGATAGGTAGGAGACTGATGGGACGATAGGAAGCAGGTTTCTGAATAATTGTGACCTGTGCTACTTTCCAAGCGCTTGGATAGTATCTGTTGGAGAGGATAGCATTGTATAGTTAAGTGATTGCTCGTAGAGCGGTTTCAGGTAGCTGCTGGAGAATTTTTCCAGTGATAAGGTCAAAGCCTGGTGCTTTCTTGATGTTGATTTCTTTTCTAATTACTTCTTGTACTTCCCAGCGCTTGAATGGTTTAATCGGTAGGCTCATTTGGAATGGAGATTCCAGAAAGTTGTTTATTTTAGTATCTTCCTCCGGACACTGGCTAGGGTATGGTTGGAATGCGTTGACTAGGTGGTCAGCAAACGTTTCAGCTTTATCCTTACTAGTACGAGCTAATTGACCGTTTGATTTGGTGATAGGTGGTATGTGAGCTATTGGCCTTTTGAGTTTTCTAACTGCTTTCCACAGAGAATAGTCGGTGGTTTCAGTGGCTGAAAGGTTCGCAAGGTAGTGTTGTATGCCTTTGTTTTTAAGTTGTTGTTGAAGTTTCTTTAGTTTCTATGTTGCCCGGTTTAGTGCTTGTTTGTCTGCTTCAAGACGGGTGATTTGCCAGCGTTTTCTGAGACGTCTTTTTTTCCATTGTCTTGTCTTTTAATAGTGTTGGGCAGCTGATAGTATAAGTAGTTTTCATCACAGGGGTGGCTTTCCATGCTGCTTGTTGGATTGTACTAGTTAATTGTAGTACAGCTTCTTCAATATCATATTTGGTTTTCAACGGAACTCCCAGGTTCAATTGTTCAGTTATTATTGTTTGGAATAGGTCCCAGTCCGTTTTAGTGTTGTGAAGGACTGGTCGTGTTTGTATTTGTGTTAGTTCTGAGTGGAGTGTAATTAGAATGGAGGAGTGATCAGCTGCAAGTTCAAAGCAAGATTTGATTGTAAATTGTCTTGTATTTAGCCCTTTAGTTATACAGAAGTCAATTAAGTCTGGAATCTTTCGGCGATCTGTTGGCCAATAGGTTGGCTCGCCAGTTGATAGGTATTGTAGATTGTTTGCATTTATAGCTGCCAGTAGCTCGCGTCCGTCAGTTCTTGTAATACGAGATCCCCAGTCCTGATGTTTCGCATTAAAGTCGCCGGCTGCGAAGAATCTGTTCCCAAGACTTTGGAAGAAATGTGAGTAAGTGTCTTTTTTTGTTGAGTGTTTGGGGGGTCTATAGACGGCAGAAATTTTTAGGATTGCTGTTTTGTCTTCTACTTGGATGGTAGTAGCCTGGAGTTGTTCTGTTTCATATTTAGCCAATTCATGATGTTTTATGTTAGACTTTATGATAACTGCCGTTCCACCGTGGGCGGTTCCATCGGGATGGTTAGTGTTGTATATGCAGTAGCTTGGAAATTTAATATAGCTTTTGCTGGTAAAATGTGTTTCTGTTATGAGCAGTATGTCGATTTGATTAAGTTCAAGGAAGAGTTTGACCTCTTGGGCGTGCAGGCTAAGCCCGTTGGCATTCAAACTGCTATAGTTAATAGTTGGTCCATTATGTCATTTTACTAATGAGCGTGGTTAGGAGATTCATAATAGTCCCCATTTGTGTAATTAAGTTCTTCATCATGGATTTTAGTTCTTCCATGTCGTTTGACGGGTGATTTAAGGCCATCGCTTGTGTTTGTGGGGTTGCATTAGAAGCCAAGTTTTGTGGAGGTTGAGTATTTTGTCTTGCTTGTTCAGCGTATATGACCCCAGAGATTCTATAATTTTGAGTAGGCGTGCGGGTGTGTGTAACTGCGCTTCTTAATCTTGGGAATAGTTAGCAGGATGACCCTTGCCACAGTTTACACATTTAACTTGATCATCTTTAGTTACTCTCGGACATTCTTTGGTAGGATGATTTCCTATACATTTGACACAACGAGATGTTTGTTGGCAATAGTTCTTGATATGTCCGAACCATTGGCATTTGGCACACTGTGGCAGTGTTCTTTTAGCATGTGGCGGTTCAACAGTGATTCTTGTGTTCATGAATAGCGTGGTTTTATAAATTTCTTTGTTGTTATAATAAACATGGGGAGAGGGGTTTTGTTTAATTGTTGTTTAATATTCCAAATATTAACTATTTCGTGACCAAGATTTTCTAGGTTCTGTTTTATTTCTGCGATGTCTGTTGAGTGATGGATATTTTGATTACTAATCTGAATGTTCGTTCTTGCTTTGGTTTGTAAGTATGAAATTTTGTGCTAGGTGTTTAATAATAGTTAGATTTTACTTGTGTTTATAGTTTGTGTTAATTAATGTTTTTGGCGATCTCATTCAGTAGTGTCGTTAGCGGATTAATGTTTTTGACATCGGATACGTAGATAGATAGGTGGTTTGGGGTCCTTCTGAACGATTGTTGTCTGTGTGGTGTTTGTTTGGTTGTCGTCTATTTCAATATTTAGTGGGTCATATCTATTAGAAGTTTCAACTGGGTTGTCTAACCAATATTGTTTTTTCTTTGCCTTTGATTATTTGTAGTGTCTTCAGGGCTTCTGGGTCTTTTTTGTAATTGTGCATGTGCTGTCACATTACTAGCTAAGAGGCTCGTAGAGGGTTGATGCTGATTTATCGGGTACATATTTGTCATCGGTCCATGGTAAGGATTTGGTTGGTACATGGGAGGTTGGGATTGTATAGTAAAAGTTTGTTGTGATGCATTACAGGTTTGATATTGAAATTGCTGTTGTAGATTGGTTTGGTTTGGATATGAATTATAGTTAGGTTGTGAATAGGACATATTTCATAATATAAGTATTTGCGAGGTTATTTGCGTTCAATTTAAATTAATTTGTTTATAAAATAACAAACAGTAAATGATACCTGTGGTATCAGTGACCTTACGGACAATGATAACGCTTCGAAAGTCAAGCGCAAACAAATTAGGATTTGTAATTTGGAATATGTATAAAATGACTCGTAATTCTAATTATAATAGAAATTGTAGGCCTGACCTTAGCAGCAGGTAGAGAGTTTTGGGGCACTTATTATCGGAGCGTGGCACTCGACCGTCCGCTCCGAAGCACAAGCGCGAAATTATTCTTCCACATAAACTCCAGAAAAATTTTTATGAAAAGCAGTTGGTAAACTTAACCTTGCGCCTTTTTGTTTATTTATTACATCGACGCCGTTAAATGTCGAACACTTCTGTCTTCGAATGTGATAAGTGACATAAGGTAATATTTCTACATTGGCTACACGATATCTATTGCAAAAAACTAACAAAAACAAATGTTTAATGTTGGAATCCTTTTTGTTTTTTAAAATGTTCTTCCTGGCGATCAATATCTTGTTGCTTACGCTGAAACCGATTTTTGTAGCATTTTTTCCATGCCGAATCAGATATCTCCGAAACATGGGTTTTGAACGCACCACCGCTTCCTTCGGCGTCGAAAATCGTCGTCCACGCAGGGTTTTTTTCGCGTATCGGAACAAACATGGGGCCAAATCAAGACTGTGCGGTGGATGACGTTTTGAGTGATCAAAAAGCCCGTTGTTTGCGTCGATGTGTGTGAGCTTGCAGTGTCATAGTAGAGAATAATCCGGCGCCGCGCATTTGTTTTTCTTTTTTGGCCAAAGGATTATTTGCTTTGAACTACTTCGAGCAAGAACGACTTTTGTTAGATTTGGATCATCTTTGAAGATCAATAAAGTCGACTGCTGTTTACTTTCGGGCTCGTATACATAAATCTAAGATTTATCACCTATGACTATGTTATAAACGGTTTTTGATCGTATTTCTTAAGCATTTCTTTTGACCAATCGACAGGAGCCTGCTTTTGATTCAACGTGCACACAGCTTTTTCACTGTTAAATGTTCATGAAATATTGAATGTATGCTAGTCACACTAATGCTTGAATTTTACGGTAAGTCACATGATAATCTTGCTTTATCAGTTCGCGCATGGCATCGGTGTTTGGTGGCCCCACAGCCGATTTAGGACGGCCTTCTTTAAATTTATCCGCCAGCGAACTGAGACCACAATTAATATCATTACAGCAACGAGATACAGTCGCTCTGCGTGAGACTTCATCAGCAAAAGTAATCCACGTCAAAAGTCGTAAAAATTATCGCACAAAAATTTTAACGGGTTAATTTCGTTTTTTGGCCGGGAGTATACCGTCAAAAATATCAAACTGTATGAAGCAAACGTCAAATCACACCTAACACACGTAAGGTTGGCATTTTCCAACAGATATTCGAGCAGCGCACGTACTCTACGTATGCTCTATGAACTTAAAAAATTGAAAATTATTACCACACTACAAATTAATAAAGACCGTTTTTATTATTAAGCGAAAGTTAAATTGTTTGCTATTTTCAATCGGTAAGATAGTTAGGTCACAGAAAATATTGTTAGGATATATTGTATTAATTACAAGATATAGACAAAATATCTCTATATCAGCAAAACCATCATTACAGACGAACTATGGCCGGAACCAAACGTAACGTGCACTAAAATATTTAGAATAGTTTTCCAATAGATGGCTTTAGGCGGTAAGTGGTGGTGGAAATAAACAGATGCAGACGTCATACAATAAGCTTGGGCATTTGTCAACATAAGCACATCAAAACATTAGTCGATTTGTGTCCGTATCGTAAAGTTATTCTCGACTAAAAATGTTAGTTTACGAGCCAAAATCTCGTCCTTTGCGGGAAGTTTTAATTTTCTGCTTCATTATAAAGAAATCTGCGGCTAAGGCTCATCAAGAACGATGATTTTGACATGAAAACCGGCATGGCGGTAGAAATGAGAAGGTTTTCAAAGATGCAGAAAAATGGAAGCATTACTTTTGAAAACTCGTGTTAAATGAACAATTGGCAGTATCATTAAAAATGACTCAACAAGCCATTTCAAAACGCCTCAAAGCCATGGAAATGATTCAGAAAAAAAGAAAGAAGAGAACTGAAGCCAAGAGATGTTGAACGGCATTTGTTTTCTTGGGAACAACTGCTTAAAAGGCAAAAACAGAAGGGATTTATGCATCGCATTGTAACTGGGGACGAAAAACGGATTAATTACGATAAATCCAAGCGCAGAAAATCATGGGGACTTCCCGGACATGCTTCTACATCGACGGCCAAACCGAATATTCACAACTCCAAGGTCATGCTCTGTATTTGGTGGGACCAGCTCGGCGTAGTGTATTATGAGCTGATAAAACCGTCTGAAACAATAACAGGCGATCTGTATCGAAAACAAGAAATGCTTTTAAGCCGAGCATTGAAAGACAAACTGCTGCAATACGACAAAAGTGATTATACCGCATGACATTGCTTGACCCCATGTGGCAAAGTCGGTCAAAACATACTTGAAAACGTTGAAATGGGAAGTTCTACTCCACCCGCCGTATTCTCCGGGCATTGCTCCCTCTGACTATCACTTATTTCGATCGATGGTGCCCGGCCTTGCTGACCAGCACTTACGTTCTTATGAAGAAATCAAAAATCGGATCGATACGCGGATCACTTCAAAAGATGAGCAGTTTTTTCAAGGCGGGATTCGTACGCTGGCCGAAAGATGGAACAAAATAGTGGCCAGCGATGGACAATATTTTGAATCGTAAATGTATAACCAGTTTTCTACAATAAAGCCTTAAATTTCGGAAAAAACGGCGGAAGCAAAGTTGTACACCTATTATTTGAGCAAATTCTTTACTAAAGCCTTATTTTCCTCGGAGTGAACTAAGGTCATTAATCCAGAAAAATATAAAAATACGAACCACTAATAATAATTTTTTTACCTATTTATTTTCGCTTTAAACTATCCCCAGAAAAAATAAAGTTAGCTCAAATGTTTGTTTGTTTTTATTACTAAAGTCAGCAAATCTTTTACCTTGCCATTGTAAGTTTTTAATTCGCGTTCCTAAATATAAAAATGTTTTCTTTTAAATCTTTGTGTGACATTGTACTATATCAATAATAAAAGTCAAAAAACTTCAATTCCTTAAAGACACAATACACAGAAGTGAGAAAAAGTCGAAGAAGAATAAGAATAGTCTTCTTAAGACAAAAGCTCAAAATTGATACAATACTTAATAGCAAGATCTATCAGAGCTAAAACAATTAATTTTCCATCTATAAAATATAATGTTTCAATAAACACAAAAAAATTACTTTAAATTATTGGCTACTAAAAAACAATATACGAAAATCTTAAAAATACATGCATAGAGAAAAAATAAATAATACATGAACGCTTTTTTCTGCACATGAATCTTAAATACAAATATAAATTTAAAAATCTACAATAACAAAAAGAGATATAAGAGAAAAAATGTCATTATCGGTTTTTAAATATAAAAAATATTGGGAATTCGCTAACTTTCATTTAAGTGCACAAAATACAACCAGTGATAAACTGATGCAACTGTAGGGTCCTTAACTATTATTGCCGACATATTAATACATTAGTAAAATAATTTTATACTACAAAATAAATGTCTAGATAAAAACTAGACTAAATTATAAACAAAAATTAAGAAAAATATCACTTAGTGAAATTAAAAAAAATACGTGGATTCAATTTCTGAGTAGCACAACTGCAGGATTTAGTTCACATTGAGATATATAGCCAAGTAGCTAATAAAGTACTTTATACTTTATATTAGCATAAACGTTTACTGCACGTCAACTCCAATTTCTTTTCAGTGACCTCCAATAGTTATCGATAGAATTCGACAATCGCAAAACACTGTACAATTTCCCAATGACCATTGCCGACTGTCAAGGAAAAAATCGCGATATCTTTGAATACCCTACAGCTTCCATAGGTTCAAACCTCCATGGAGATAAAATTACCAAGTTTGATCCCTAATAACTATGTACATATGTATATGGCCAGCCGCTACTTTCTCAACCGACATAACTGAAGACATCTTGCGTGCTGCGATGATGGCAACCCTACTGTTCTCTACAAATTCGATAAATTCTTGCCACGCCCACGCATCACAAAGCTACCGACTACCAATACCTTCTTTACACTTGGCAAAAACAAATTTTTTTGCTCTATAAAAAGATCACTTTCAAACTAGCCACGGCGATAACAATGTTAGCATAATATTTAATGATAAAAAAGCTATTATATTAACTTT
This sequence comes from Sinelater perroti, assembly GCA_036346155.1. Classification (NCBI taxonomy): domain Eukaryota; kingdom Metazoa; phylum Arthropoda; class Insecta; order Coleoptera; family Elateridae; genus Sinelater; species Sinelater perroti. The sequence goes on along the minus strand of JARFIY010000099.1, from coordinate 20,220,076 downwards.
GAAGGTGCAAACTCTTATATTTTGAGGCTAAATAAAACTGATCTGTAAAGATAAACATTAATAAGACAAGACTAAATTGCTACCATGACCTATATAAGTTACTTGCGGTATATTCCAACGGTGAAATCATTCTCAGACTGTGTACTTGTAACTACCGAAAAGTAAATTTGATTTTACTAACAAAAAACTGAAATAAAAAAATAAAGCATTTAATTAAATAAATTACAAATAACCATAATACTTTTTAACATATTAAGTTAAGGAAAGAGTTCTGACACACTAGCAAAAATTCAATTTTCGTGCAATTTTTGTTATTGTTTTGTCTACAATATTCCATTTAGCTTTTTCTTTGATACTAGATAAACAAAGTTAAACTTTACAACCTAATACATTGTTATAGAAGGATGGTAAAGGAACAGCAAGTTACAGATCCGTAACAAGATGATACAAAAAGTTTGATCCTGACGACCTCGGTGTTGAAGGTCAGCCATGTTCTAGCCGACCATCTGTTCTGAATGACAAAAACTTGCAAACCACTTTGGATGCAAAACCGTTTTTAAGTACTTGGGACTTGACTAAAGAGTTTGAAATAGACCAGAAGACAGTATGGACAGGCCAATAAGCGAGTCGAATTTTACCGCTAGTTGCTCAACAACCCATTGAATGATCGTTTTTCGAAGCGAATTGTGAGGTCGAACAAAAAGTCGGTCACCCTAGTTAATTACCATCGACAAAAAAATTGGATTCTGCAAGGACAAAATTTGGCATCAGTTTTGCGCCAAAATCGTTTTCGTAAGGTCATGTTGTTACTTTTGATGGAAAATAATGCTTCACTTTGAACTTATGCCAAATAGTAGCGCCATTAATGCCAAAAAAGTAATCTAAAACGGAATAATAAACCTACCTTCAATTTCCTTTATTTTCTCTATAAGGGCATCAATTTCCTCGTCCTGTACATATATCACTGCCTTTGCTTTATTAATTGCTCCTTTGATTCCTTCATTGATTTCTGCTCCGACTTTATTCGTTTTAGCGCCCAATGATTTTTTCTAAATCATCTATTTTATTCAAATATGCTTTTATATTATTTGTAATAGAGTTTAAATCTATTTTAACCCATTACTTACTTTAAGAAATTTCTAGATCTTTTCCTCTATCTCACATATAAGGGAGGTAACTAAGATAGAAGAGCATCACTGTCTTACGTCCATACCACCTTATGTCTTATTTGTTATTCATTTAAGTTTAATCTTTAAAATTAATTCAATTTAATTGAGTTTTATTAACTTTTATTTAATTTATTTATTACTCATGTTATAAATACCCAAATTTTACACCTAATAACAATTGTAACATTTTTTCTTTTGAAGTTATAAATAAGGATAGCACATAAGAACCCATAGACGCAGGTTTCCTCTGGAACAGCCATATTTGACGTAGAATCCGGATCCGTGATCGGAAATTCAATAAAACCAGTGCAAGTGGCCTAAAAAAATAGCCCCTTTCATTTTAAAAATATATACGCAGTTAATAAAAACCTTCAAAAGTCCCTTATAATGCATAAGTGCAGATCTCCTAGCCGCCGATTCCCTCTGGAAAAAACAAAAGGTATAGCCAAATTTGACCAAATCTGAATCCGCGATCAGAATTCAAGAAAACAAGTGCAAGTGGCTTAAAAATAAAATAGCCCCTTTCACATTTATATGCTGTTGCAACATTTAAGTGGAGGAGAAGGTAGAGCTTGCACTTCTTACAAGGCGCGAAGCGCCTCAACGCACACATTCGAAAGCTTTACCATCTCATGCATAGAAGTATACTTTAACAAGGCTGCGAAGCGGCCTTTACATTATAATTTTTTATTAATTTAATTAAAAAGCCGTTTTGCGGCCTTGTTAGTTAATAATATTTATGTACGGTAAATATTTATTCTATTTATTAACAAAATAATTTATCTTGCACTAAAACCGTTCACTTCGCTTTACGATGACATCGATGTGCTAGGAAATTGGTTACAATATCTTCCAAGTCATTCTTCAATAATACATTAGTGAATGATTTTCGCTTTTTATTAGCATTGATAACATATCATTAATGCAAATGGTCCTTTTCATAGAATAAGAGCTTTCAGTTATTAATTAAATTTTATTTCGTTCTGACAAAAGAAATGCATCCGATACATAAATAACAAAAGGGACAAATACGACAATAGACAATAAAATCAACAAAGGTTTTTAAAAGACTTAACTATCATAACCACACCCCAAAGATTACACTCAATACAATAAAATAGGAATCTGACAAAAAAAAGTATATTTAAATTGCTATTTTACAATTCTCTGCCACACCCTGTATTATTTATCGAAACACAAGAAACGTATTAAAAACACAAACCCCTAAAACTTCAGTTACAAAAGTGAATGACACGTTTTAACCATTCTTGTTTGCTTTTTACAATTAAAAATTAACGAGACTAAATTTTTCTTCATCTCAAACGCTCAAAATCAATAAAGTTGCGTAGAAACTTTCAGCTGATCGGCCGTTCGTGCCAAAATACGACCGTCACGGTAGTCCTGCCCTCCTGTTAATAAAACGCACAATTTTGTTTGTAACTTTTGCATTTTAACCAAATTTTAAAATTCACGCTCTCCTAATGTTAAACACAATATATTAAACAGAAACTTTAACCAACACAATTGCATTCAATTTAGTAATTTAATAGGAGGGAACAGCAACAATAAATAGCAATGCAACAAAAATATCTTAAATATTTAATATCAAAAACAAAAAATAACTTTTTACCGATTTAGTTTTTCAAGTTTGTTCTACACTGACACCTTTGTTATTCTTTTTTATTTATACACGCATAATAATATTACTAATTTTTCTTCTTAGATTACTTTAAAAATATTCGTTACAATTAATTAAAAAATTATACTGAATTTTACATATTATAAACAAAAATTCGAAAAACAAATCGCTACTAAAAGCAACACATGTTCCGAACAACAATTTGTAAAAGGCTCTCAGAAGAAGCAAGAGTTGCTTTTTGAAATTCTAGAGCCTAGCGACTCGAAATTTAGACGCCCTCTATCGCAGAACATTGGCAACTTAGGTATTGTGCGAAATCCGGCTCAAAGGTCAGGACGTTCAGAAGTAAAAAGAATTCCTATTGAAATAACTTTTCACAAATTAGCATCTAAAGTTTTCGACTTATTACACCATTACCTTCTTTTGTTACTTAGATTTCGTTAACTTCATGAAAGAACGTTGCAAATTCTCACATACAGAGGATTATCAAAAAGTTTATACATTTTGCTGTATTATTATATCAATAAAGAAAAGCTACATTAAATTTCAAGTCGTAGAAATGCTCTATAGATTAATAAAATAATAGAAAAATTAACTTACTACAGTAGCAAGTTTTTATTTACCCCTCAAATTTCCACATCTAAAAAAAACTTAAACTTAACACAATATACCGTGCAAAGGTATGTATAATATAACAATAACAAATCGGAGAGCAACACCTAAAAACAGGGTTTTGCTGGCCCGACTGATAGCACCCTATAAGGGCCGCTACCTAGGGTTACAGACAAAAACTAGTCAATGACTCCAAATTTAGAAGATCTAAAAAATTGCCATAAAACTACATCTATCAACAAAAAAAGCGCGTGTACTAAATACAGACATACTGGCTCCGACAAAAACAAAAAAGAGTCCAAAAGAAATAAAGAAATTGTAGAAAATATATGTATATATAAAGGTGTACCAAAAAAAATAAGTTGCCATACTAATTAAAAAAGTACAAAAAAAATATTAGTAACATCAAAATAATAAGTCAAACTCAAATAAAAATCAATATAAACCTGAGGCAGACGAACAACTATTTTAGTCGATTATGCACAAACAGTGCAAACAAACAAAAACATTTTCGAAGATCTTGAAGTGGCAGTAGAAGATATAGGAGATAATAGAGAAAAAATTCTGTCAGAAGATTCTAATGTGAGCACGGAAAAGAAAAAATATTAAAATTTTACGACCCTATAGAGAAAACCAATCGATATGGATAGACTAATGGACCTATGACTTCTATGAAAAATAGGTTCACACGTATACAAATATACAGTCAACAAGAAGCCTACAATCAATAATCGATTATACAAAAAAAATCATACGTAAGAACTGTACATATAAGGGTATACAAGAAACCGACTATTCATTGGATATGCCAATGGCAAAAGCATATTTTCCATAAATTAAAATACAGATTATAAATAAAAATAAAGAAGATAAAATAGAAGATATTTTAACGATAAAATATAAAATATTGAGAGCATAAAATGATTGTACTAAAAAGGATTAGGTCAAAAACTACAAGAAAACAAATATTAAAACAAGAACAAAATGACCACATTGAAACAGCGCAAAAGCATTAAGGTTCATCGAAAATAAAAGACGAAAAGTAAGAATATATAGTGTACAGAAAAAACAGAAAGGAAAAAAGTGGCACATTTAAAGTGGATACGTACAAATTCAAATAAAAGTAGGCAAGAATATGTAAAGATAAGAAACAATCAACAAATTACTAGCGATAGATAAACAATAAAAACTTCTAATAAAAAATCTGATGGGATTCAAACGTACCTAGGGGGATACATATTACACAAAGGCACGAAAGTTTATCAATAGCTGTTGAGAACAAAACGAGCGTAACATAGTTGCCTATAGACCTTTCCTCACTACGGCTGCGATGGAAGATCTTAGACTAGCCGAAAATGTTGTCACAGAAATTTTGTATATTATTTTAGAAAAAAAAGGAGTACGAGCAAGCAAAATCAAACAATTAAATACAATTAATAAAAAAAAATAATCTTTAAGTAAAAAAATTTAAATAAAAATTAAATTGTTTGTTGCAAATTATAGAAATATTGTGAGTAATTAAAAAAGGCCATTAAATTAATAATTACAAATTTATATTTATTAAATATCTTTAAACTTTTTATTAAAAAAGTTAAAACGCTCCAAAAAGTCTATATTTATTGTAGTTACAAAAAGGCAACATGGCTCCTGCGGTACTCGATCGAAGACTTGCGGACGTATAGCGGTAGGGCTTTAAGGCAGAATCTACATTGTGGAGCCAGAATAGTTTCTCGTACGAACCAGTGGCACCGGTTTCGTCTGGCGCTAACCGGCGATCAACGGTAATAAGTCTTTACCAAAATATAATAATTGCCTGACTTAACAATAACAATAAAACAAATATGTTACCAGGTCGGGGGATAAATCGGGCGTCGGGACGCTACGACCGGCAACGCGTGGAGCACGGAAGGCTAAAAAACGAAACGTCGGCTCCAACTTACGATTAGAATTATATTTACAATCTTACAAACTTAACCTACTTAGCTAATGTACAAGAACTTAACCTACGACTTAATATATGCGCTGAAACGGGCCGCGAACTAGGTGCAGCAGCGGGGCCGGTGGCGGAACCAGGCAGCGAGCACCAGGGGCGGAAAGCGAACAGCAGGTCCGGGCAGTGAGCAGCAGATCCGAGCGGCGAGCAGCAAAAGAAGCCAAAAGGGACTCACCTGATGACACTTGATGGTTACTTCTTAAGGGGCTGACGACTGAGCGCGAATGCTTTAGTGGCTCAGGTTTTAAGGGCTCAGCCGAGCCCCACTCTGTTGGTGGAGTGCAGAGTTTCAGGGTGGAAGCACGCTGAGCCCGCTGGGGAATGCAGGGCTTGCCCAGGATTGGTGGACGCCGGGGGCGCCTTTGCTCTGATTGGAAAATGCCATGGCGGCTATGATCGGTGGCATTCGGGACGACACGGGATCGCTTAGCACGACGCGGCGCGGCAGGTCAACTACCGGTGCTGCACACGGCGCCACAAAGTCGGCCTCAAGTAACATTCCTTTGGGATTACAAATTCCAAAGGATGGCCTTTGTGTTGCACACGGCTCAAAAAATTCCGAGTCAGGTAACATTAGTCTCGGCGAAATCCGGGTCAGATAACAAATAATATAATAATAAGAAGAGGGAAAAATGGGAACAATACTGCAGAAAACTGCAAAAACAACAAAGAATTAAACAACTTAGAAATTTTAGGAGAACCTATAAATATTTCACCAGGTAATGTAAATATAACCATTAGAAAGTTAAAAAATAATAGGGCTAGCAGCCAAATTATAACAAAACCGTATTTAATAAATAAAACAGAGAACAGCAGACGAATGAAAAATTTTATACTCACCATCTATACGTAAAAAAGGAGATATAATAATATATTTTATATGTAATCCTGCAAGGGTGTGCAGTTTATCAAGAATCGCAAAAAAACACTAAGCCGTCAAAAACCTCAATTTCTAAAATTCTCTCTCCTTCTAACTTCACGAAAAATTTGGTTTTCTTTAAATAACAAAACACAAACTTACCCCCTTTACACAGACTTTTAAAAATACTTTAATGCATTCTTTGCGAAATGAATACACCTATGTAATTGACAGTCAAATAACTGTGCCAATAGACCAGGCCGCGCCGCGTCGTGCTAAGCGATCCCGAGTCGTCCCGAATGCCACCAACCATAGCCGCCACGGCATTTTCCAATCAGAGCCACGGCGCCCCGGCGTCCACCAATCCTGGGAAAGCCCTGCATTCCCCAGCGGGCTCAGCGTGCTTGAAATTTAATGCAGCTTTTCTTTATTGATATAATAATAAAGCAAAATGTATAAACTTTTTGATAATCCTCTGTATGTGAGAATTTGCAACGTTCGTTCATGAAGTTAACGAAATTTAAGTAGCAAAAGAAGGTAATGGTGTAATAAGTCGAAAACTTTAGACGATAATTTGTGAAAAGTTATTTCAATAGGAAATTCCCTTTTTACTTCTGAACGTCCTGACCTTTGAACCGGACTTCGCACAATACCTAAGTTGCCAATGTTCTGCAAAAGAGGGCGTCTAAATTTCGACTCGCTAGGCTCTAGAATTTTAAAAAGCCACTCTTGCTCATTCTGAGAGCCTTTTACAAATTGTTGTTCGGGACATGTGTTGCTTTTAGTAGTGATTTGTTTTTCGAATTTTTGTTTATAATATGTAAAATTCAGTATAATTTTTTAATTATTTTTTTTACGTTTACCACATGTAAATTACTAGTTACTATTTTGATCTTGTTTATAAAGAACTACTTTGACAAATACTTTGGACATGTCTAAGGAGTTAACAATAAAGATATTTTTTGTATCCAAAACCAGAGAAGAAGGAAAGCTCAAACATTCACAGCTGTAAAAAATAATTTGAGCAACAACTTAAAAAAAGAATAGGCGATTGTGTACTGTGTATGTATTGATTAAGATTGTTATTATTTAGAAGCATCTCCTAGTTGGAAATGATGAAATTATTGAGATTAAATATTCTCACTGTATCTTTTCATTTTAATATCTACCAGCTATGTAGCGATGTTAAGGAATTTCCTGGAACCCAGGCTTAATAAACATAGGAATGCACCACTGTGATTCCAACAAGATGGTGCTACTGCACATACGGCAAGAATTTCTCGAGAAGTTTCCAGGCCGCCTCATCTCCTTACATAGTGACATATCCTGACCGACTACGTCAGAAAAGCTGCCTCTGCGGGTCTTTCAACATAGACCGTAGAATATTGAGGAATTAAATGTTATTCGCAACGTAATCGCAACAGCACCCGTGGAAATAACTCAACAAACAATGCAAAACTATGCCACTATGTTTCTGTCTTTCTTGCAACTTGGTTGCTCAATATTTTCATCTGGAAACAAAAGTCTTACCACACTTCATTACATTTCACAAAAAAACTTTCAGTGACTAATAATACAGCTTTATTTTGGTCCAGTTCTTCTAACAAAATTCTGTATTAGCTCATATAACATATTGCACTTTATTTACCCTTATAATTTGCCATTTGTTCCTAATTTTATATCGTTTCAAAACAAAATTACGCAATTTCCTTTAATTTTGAACAGTAAGATGGTCCAAAAGTTTTTATTAAACTTTAAATTTCATCTAACGATAATTTCAAAAACAAAATTTTCAAAATAAAGGCCTTCTGAATCTGTAGTTAGAAGATCTTTATCAGCAACTTGTTCGAACTTGCGCCAATATCAACTGTATTCTTGGAAGCAAAGAACTTAAAACATCTTATTTCCACTTCGTTCAGATTATCAAAGCGAGGCAAGAATTGTACCAAGGCTAAAATTATATAATTAATGTAGCAGAAGTCCAGTTGTGCAGAGTTCTCTTCGGTTTTCCTTGGTGTATCGTGCGGTCTGTAATTTTTATATTACCGTAAAAGTATTCGGTCGATACAGAGGACAGAGTCGGTGACACCATTATTTAGAACCAGTTCGAAGTGGATTACATCCTACAAATTTTACCAAAAACATAGTAATGCCTTCCTGAAGAGTCGGTCTTGATCAAAGTTTATCCATTGGTGTTGCTTATTTGGGTCATTAAAGTCATTTTTATCGAATAAAATGATTATTATAGCAATTTTGGAGAAGTTTTCTGAATGAGACTGCATGATACAGGGTGTCTGGTGGCAGATTTATATTTTCAAACTTAAATAAAAAACGTAATAATTGACACAAAGTTTTATTAAGAGCATTGAACGATAGAATAGAAATGCGGATTTCATTTTTTAAAGAGTATGTCATCCAAATGTCTTCCGTCGAGTTGCACACACTGTTCAAAACGAAGCCTTGTATTCTGCGCCACACGCTGCAGTAAACTTGGTTCAATTGAGCTGATTTCTCGACGAATATTTTCCTTTAAAGCCACAAGAGATTGAGGATTGTCATTATAAACCCTCTCTCTGAGGTAGCCCCATAAAAAAAATCCATGGGAGTTAGATCGGGCGACCTCGGTGGCCATGGGATGTCCCCAAAGCGACTGATCAGTTTTTGTGGGAAATTTTCCTGAAGCAAACTCATCAAAGCTCTGGCTGTGTGTGCAGTCGCCCCATCCTGTTGAAACCACATGTGTGAAGAGTACGATGGATGAGCTCGCAGGTTTGGCAAAAAGAAATCCGTAATCATGCATCGATAATTTTCACCATTGACATTCGTCGCCTGACCTCGAGAATTTTGGAAAAAAAATGGTCCAATTATCCCATGCGTGGATAAGGCACACCAAACAGTTACCCTGGAGCAATGCAATGGTTTTTGATGTTTCAATCGAGGGTTGAGGGTTCTTGGAGACCAGTAACGGCAGTTTTGCTTGTTGACGTGGCCGTTTAAGTGAAAATTAGCCTCGTCGCTCCAAAAAATGGGATTTATAGTGCGAAAACGCTCCAACATCGTTTAAGAAAAATTTTTGCGTAAATCAAAGTCACTTTCTTTCAGTTCTTGAACGATTTGAATTTTAAAAGAATGGAACTTCAGATCCTTTCTTGAAATTTCATGAATAATCGCTCTTGGAAGTCCCAATAAGGCTGCGCTTTTCCGTATTGAAAGTCGCGGATTTTCACGTAAACTGCTTTCAACCAGTTCAATGTTTTCGGGAGTCCTTGAAGATCGACTGGACCCTGGCCGTGGGGCATTCATAGCCGAGGCAGTTGCGCGGAATCTCTGCACCCACGAACGAATTAAATTTACACTCGGTCCATCACGTATTCGCCGAATACCGAACTTTGAACAAAATTTTCGACGAGCAATTACGTAAGAATCATTACTCTTAAAAAATGTCTCTACAGCGAACGCGCGATGCTCACTCGACCACTGCGACATCGTGACTGACAAATCCGCACGATCGGTGATTCCAACGGCGCCACCCTCACCCCGCACCGTTTATTACTTTTTGAAATAATCGTATTTAAAAATATAAATCTGCCACCAGACACCCTGTATTAAAATTTCATTAAATTATGGGACACTTTTCAGCAGCATCTGTTTGGGTTTATCGAGAACGTGAAATGCCGTATCACTAACATCCGTCGGATAATCGACAATTGCTAATTGGATTAGTTTCGACCTCAATATAGCTGACCTTTGAGACCGATCTCGCTTTCTTTGGATTTCTAAAACCATTTCTGTGCTGCCTAAGATGAGACAACCTTTTTAACTATTTAAAACGGATGTCACATTACTACAAGCATCTTATTTTTCTTATAAATCTAAAAATGTTTTTATAACGGTGGTTTTGCATGCAACGCAGTTTTTCTATTATTTTAGAGATGTGCCTCGTATGCCCTCAGAATGTACAAATTCAAATCAGTCAATTTTAGGCTTGTGTGGCACCATGTATATAATCTGTAATAATTTTCAGTTCAATTTAGAGTATTTGAAAGTTTATATTTTTACTAAAATACCACATTGCCACCTACTTACAATTTACATTGTCGTTTTGTTAACAGACAAAAAGCAACACAATTGTTGTAGCATTAGGACTTCATAAATGCGCGCAGGTGATTTTGTTGTAGCCATATATACCGCGCCATCTTTTATTTCAGACCAAAGCAACAGTTACAGGGCCACTTTATTTTATTTTATTTGCAGAAAATTTCTGTGCTAGACCACTAATGAAAGTTTTCTTCTAGAAAACTTCCTCTAGTTCGACATTTGTTAGTATAAAATATGTTAATAATTAAATTAAACTGTTAGCACATAAAAACTGCAACGCAGATAAAAATTTAATATACTATTAAACAATCTTATTATCAACTGAAGTAATAAAAATAATTTGATTTTTGTTCTTCCATTTAAATTAATCGTACAGGAAATTTGCGTTTTAATTAAGTTTATCAATAAACAGAAAATTTGAAATGTAACCTTAAAATACCAGAAATATTTCTAAAATACTGGTTATTATTTATATTTTTAAGGACTCGTAAAATTTCTATATTTCAAATTATTTCAGAGGTTCGATAATGTGAGGTCTTATACACAAGTGTCAGAACAAGAACGTTAAACACAACTGATACTTCGACAACTAAAAAAACGTACAAAATAAATGAAATTATTTGTAACAATAGTAGCAAACATGGTAATTTTGGCAAAAAGGCTGTAGCCCACATTTTGGATGGCTTACTGCAAAACCTGACGATGCAAAAGCTTATCGTATATAACAATATGTGGATTTTCCAGTGCAATTCCAGAACAGAACATTTGCATTAGAAAATTTACATCACCAAGGTGAAATACACAGATATAAGCAACCAAAGAAAAACAATCCCTTAATCATATAAGTGAATGGCTAACAATAGCCTGTCTGTTAAATAATTTTGGATACTGAATTATTCACTTTACTCGTCGTATGACTTTTACCAATTTATAAAGATAAACAAAACTTATTTCAAGCTGTTGCTAAAAGGAATTAACATGTAATGATTTCGAATTCTATTTCTGGTGATGAAAAATTCGTATGTAACGTAACAAGGTTATTTATGTCATATATATTTTACAAATTCTCAATGTGTCCACCTTTGGTGATACAGCAGCCATCTATACGATAATCAGTTTAGCCACAGCAGTGGTGATACGGTTATAAATACTAAAGATTAGTGGGAAGTGGTGGCATAAAGCGTTCTCTCACAACCCCCCGCCCCCACAAAAAAAGTCGCAAGAGATAAAATAGGGTGTAGATTAGCCTTTGCAAAACTCAGCCTTTTCTTGCCCGCCGCGTAGCAAATTTCGGTTGAAATGCCCTCGCACGTCTTTAAGGTTATGAACCGGATAACCATCTTGTTAAAATACGTAACCATTACTATCTTAACTACAGCATGAGCCGTTCAATATGTCCAAGTAAATCAGTCCAATGACGGAAGGCTCTTTAAACAAAATAGTTCGTGCTTTTCTTTCAAAGTTGAGCAGAAAACATTTACCTCAGGCAAGTCTTACATATATTCTATAATTATCCAGGGATGTTTGGACTCCTAGATAAGGAAATTGTACCGATTTATCTTTCTAGACAAATTGAAAGTTACTTCATCGCTAAGCAAGTTTACAAAACCGCCAATTTCAAAACTCTCTTCCATTTCTTTAAAATTTAAGCACATAGGTAGACCATTTTCTCTAAGACACTGCTAAAAAAAGCTAAAACTTGTAAGACTTAGTCCTTTACAGATAAATCGCAAAATGCCACCCACCTTGCTCGTGTAATTCACTTACTTATGAGTAATCTTGTATATAAGTAAGCAATAAAAATATGGTAAAAGAGTGTAGATATAAATTATACGAGCTTCAGGCACCATAAACCCCATGTGGGTTCATTAAACTCCTCTACAGCCTCCCTTTAAATTTTAAGCTCTTAATTAACCTACAAAGTTTCTGCTTTTGATTTATCTTTATCTACTGTTTTATAACATCCCCCTCGCTGAGCCCTCCCAATGTCAAAGAATATGTACCGATACTACTGGTGAAATCTGCACAAACTTCTATGTATGACTTCTAATACATCGTATTTTTGCATTTTATGTCACCAGACCTACAATTATCAAAATTGATAAAATATCTTCTATTAGGTTTATCAAAGGTTCTTTAATAAAAAAAATTTCGCTACCTTTGAGTTTGATTAGTCATCCGTACTTTGATAGTTAAATACTTAGGACAATTAAAAATGCCGCATTTTGAGCAAATTAGTAATAAAGCAGCTGTCTAAGGGGAAACGCGTGATAATAAGTGTTAAATTAATTAAGCTCAAAGAGAAATATGGCAAAAGGCAAAAGTGCAGATTTTTTATTTAATTTTAGTTGTAAAGCTTTGCACCACTTTTAGGAGTACGGCCAGCAAACTGGAAGGCTGTCTGTGGAGAGTTTAATGTTGTTTGAACCATGTCACACCTGCACACAAAGCAAATACCTGCGTGTTTAAAAATTGGGTTATTACTTGGTTTAAAAGAAGAAGCTTTTCAGGACTCTCACAACAAATAAAAATCAGTGCCAAAAGGAGTTATTAAGGAAATCTTTTTTAAATACAGTGATTAACCTAACGCTTTATATGAGGCTGTACACATCCAAAAAAAACCTTACTGGCATTCTTATAGAAAATCATCGACATAATTGAATAACATCGATGCCTTCTCGACCAGATGACGACGTTTATGTTGACCTATTTTGGCAAGATCAAAGGTCTCCGAGTCTAGCTCCTAATCTGTTGATATAACCTTGGTAAAAAAGTAGGACGAGTGTTTCTATGAACTTCATATTAGTAAAAGCTACAGATGATGAAATTATCGTGACTCTGTACACTCGTATAAAATTGTTGAGCGCTATAGGAAATATAGATGCTACTGAATTGTTGGGCTGTCCGCATTTCTGTAGAGGTAATGATTCCATAAGCACCACAAAGTACCAAAGATGGACCGTAGGACCCGGTTCTGTATACCCTAGAGATTTTTTGGGTATGTTTTTGCAGCCTAACTCCAAAGTGGGCGCCGCATACATCATGCTAGAACAGATGTTTGTCTTGCACATGGTCAGCTTGTTAGTAATAAATGGTAAACTTTTTAAGTAAATGAGAAACCCGTTCTAACTACCTTCACCTTGTTCAGCCCCCTATCGACATAATCAGCTTCTGATCCAGGGTCACTCTAAGTTACATAGTTTCCTTCTTCCAGAGTATCTCACTTTCGAAGATCCTAAAGTTCGCCAGATCCTCTTGCTAATGTTTCTCTAAAATTCTCTTCTCTCTGGACTCTCCGAAAGAAAGATTGTCTCTTCAAGCTAACACCGCCATGTTGTTCCAGTATTAGGCCAATTTAGTGAAAAGCGTCGCTAGCATTCCCCAGACATAGATGTTAAATAGCGTCAAGAACAAGACGGAGCCTTGAAAACGCCAGTATGGAGTCGTCTCCCCATATGCTCACACCACCAAGTGGAACTTCCAAATAGAAAGAACCGCGTAAGCTATCGAAGACCTCCAACTTGTCTTTTACAGCTGTCCTCAAATGTTTGCCAGTTACTCCACAAGCTTCTCCACGGTCGACAGGAAACTGATCGATAATCCTGGACGGAGGTCCCTATGTGTCCAGATTTTGAAAACATAATAGCCGAGCCATCTTATAAAGACGCAAAAAGTGGCAGAGACAGAGTCGCATTGGTCATAGCAGCGACCCAAATCATTGCCTTCTTCGAGACAACCTGAAGCACTCGATTCGAAATGTCATCCGAACCGGGTTCTTTGCGTAGTTTGCCGGCTCAGATGAGCTAGAATACTTTTTTGTAGATTGTTGGATCCAGGTGGTTGTAAGGTCCTTGCCCATAAAGACAACCCACGAATGGCCGAAATAGCACTAACGCTTCATATTGTTAACAAAGGCCTCAGCTTTATCTTGAGTAATACAGGTAACGTCACGCTCGCTTTAGGTTGCGGAAAACCTCAATCATTTTCCAAAGCCTATCGTGGGAGATAACAAGTGTTTTCAGCTTGTTATCGCAACGAAGGACACATCGTTTTATTGAATAAGAAAAATAAAAAACTATCACGTATTACAAAAATGTTTCAACTTCTTAATTTAAAAATTAAAGCTAGCATATTTTTGGTTTAAAAAAATTTACTTATGAAGATCCAAAATTTTTTGTAAGTAATTAACACTTTTTCTAGTAATTCTTATTACTAAATTACATAGCAATTGAAACTAAAGGACAAGTGGATATTTGATTTTAAGGGTCTAGCAAATGCAGTAAATAAGGCGCAATTTTCATGAAATTCTCACTATCGTAGCACAAGTAAACTTTGCCTTTTCACGTACTAATGCTTGGCGTTTGTTAAAAAATTTCTCCTAGCGGTGACGAATACTGGCAGTTATGATTTTCCCCACTTTTAAAACGATTTCTGCAAAACTGCAGCAAACAATTAGAATTTTTTTATGTTTATAACAACCACAAGGTCCGTGCATGGTACTGCAAATGTAAAAACAGTGTTTGGAGTACTTCATTATGAAACTTCGATTTTTCGGATTATAGCAAGCATATAAAAGCATCAAAAGTACTTTGATGGTACCAGTTAGTAGGTAAGTAAGGTAGGAATAGTATTTACGGAAATAAATATAAGCGCAAAACATCAGCTGATAGGTAGAACCCGCCCCAAAGAATGAAGAGTTATACCTGGCGCTAACTGATAAGCAAAAACCACTATGAAAAACATAATAGAACAAGAATTGCAAATGAGCCCTGAAGTTAAAACTAGATATAAATTAGGAAATAAAATGTGCCTCATAGAGTTCGAGAAGGTAAAAGTCATACAAGGCAAGCACAAATTAAAAACGAATACATGAACCAAGATTTTAGTCCCCAGGCCCACGCCCTTTTTTTTCAATTATTACCTACAAACTGAAACTTAGCGGAACTGTTCATCTAAACGAGTCGGACAAGTTTTTCATCTGCCAAGTCTTGAATAGGCAGCGTTTTCCCTCTCTGCCTCTTAAACGTGTCAATTTGACGATTCTACATTTTTTTATGACCTACCATGTAATTTTTATTTTAATTGCAAAACAATGACGGTAGAATCAAACAATAAAGCGTATCCGACAAAATGGCCGATTCTGCGAAATTTTGAGGGTATGTTTTCTTATCACCTACAAGATGATATTTGGCGAATCACTTCATTTTTTTATCAAAAACTGTAAGGTAAACGTGTCGGACAAAAACTGTGCATCTTGACGCGAGTCCGACGCGGTGAACATGTTGATTTCCCGGTAGTTACTTTATTTATTACCTACAACAAAAATAATTTTTTTTACTTTTGTTATGCTGTGCAGAACATAGTGGTACATGCGTCCGACAAAAAATATGCAGCATATCTTTAAAAAATCAAAAATATGAATTTCGGATGCGAGTCCGGCTCTGTCAAAATTCGTGTTATTCGCTGTATGTACTTTCGTATGCAATAACAAAATCGATTTGAAGGCTTACCTTTCCAAAGCGATTTTTTTATTTGGTGGATCACACAAAGTATAGAAAAAATAATATATGAGTTTTCCCCAACTCGTAAAATACTTTTTTTTGAACTTTTTCTCATATTTGAAAACAAAATAAAAAAAATTTTGCTTTTTTGGCGATATCTTTACTTCCAGGCAAGCTAGAATAATGCATTAAAAATCGTAATGATGGTAAACCTGCCAAATGCGTACTATGCGACGGTGCGCACCCAGCTAATTACAAAAGCTGTAAAGTTTATGTCGACATCCTAAACAGAAGAAACCCGGGTCTAGCTTGTAAAATACTTACCTCCGGAAATCCACAGCAGTCAGTTCAACCAACAACGCAACAGCAAATGACACAAGTACAAGCTAATCAAGAACAACAAAATCAACCTCAGAACCTAACGATGACCAGTATGCAACATAAAACCCTCACTCCCCTTAATACAGATATTTTGGAAAAACGTCATGCCAATTTTCATGTTACAGCAAGCCGTCAATATAATCAAATAAATCGTCAACACCCAGGTCAGCAAACAGGGGACTTAACCTCCATCATTATGTCAATGCAACAAACTATATTGGCGCAACAGCAAACAATAAATAAATTATCAACACAGATCAGGCTCCTAAGAGAAGAATTGTCAAATAACAAAAATGGCTCCAATATTTAAAATCGCCTTATGGAATGCCAATGGGCTTTCAAAACACAAGCAAGAAGTAGAAATGTTTCTTAAGTTACATAATGTAGATATTTTACTCGTTTCAGAGACTCATTTCACAAGCTCAAGTTACCTCAAAATACAAAACTACAACATATATTCCACAGAACATCCAGAAGCAGAGAGACATGCTATGTGAGGTACGGCCATACTGATCAAGAATAGTATTAAACATTATGAGCTATCAAAATTCAAGGAGGACTTCCTACAAGCAACTAGTGTTCGAATAGAAGACTGGCAAAGTCCTCTCACACTCTCAGCAGCGTACTGCCCGCCAAATCGCCCTACTAACAAAGAAGGTTTTATTAACTATTTTCGCTCCCTGGGTAATAGGTTCCTAGCAGGCGGAGACTATAATGCGAAAAATACTCTCTGGGGCTCCCGTATATCTCCACCAGGACGTGGAAGAGTAGTATATAAAGTTGTCCAAGAAGTACAGCTAAATTATTTATCAACATATGAACCAACGTACTGGCCCACAGATGTTAACAAAATTCCGGACTTGCTGGATTTCTTCGTTACTAAAGGTATAGCTCCTGGGTACCTGGACATCTCATCATGCTTGGATCTTAACTCCGATCACACTCCCGTTATAGCTACAATAAGTGCAACAATTATTGAAAAAGAAAAGTCATCAAAACTTTTTAATAACAGAACAGATTGGTACCACTTTAGATCTTTAGTGGATAATAAACTGAATATGAGAATACCGCTCAAAACCACTGATGACGTTGAGGCTGCGGTATGGAACTTTACCAAGTATTACAAGAGTCGGCTAGGAAGCGACACCAGATATCCCAATTACAAGGAAACAGGAATACTGTCCAATGGTCATCAAAAAGAAAATTGCTGAAAAAAGAAGGCTGAGGAGAATCTGGCAGAACACTGGTTACCCCTCTGATAAAACACGCTATAATAAAGCATCTGCGGAACTCAAGAGTGTAATCAAAGACTTAAAGAATAAAAACTTTCAAGAGTACTTGGAAAATTTAAGCCCTACCATTGATACAAACTACGCTTTGTGGAGAGCAACCCAAAGGATTAAATACCACCATCAAGAAATTCCCCCAATACCCAAAGAAAACAACAGTTGGGCACGCACTGATTCGGATGTTTTTGCTCAGTATCTTAGTAAAGTTTTTCTACCTTTGCCCTCTTCGTTAACACCAGAAGAAGATGCTGAAATAAAGAATTATCTCCACACACCATATCAATTAGCCCAACTGCCAAAGCTCTTCTCAGTTAAGGAAGTTAAAGATATGGTTAAAAATGATCTACATCCAAAAAAGGCCCCCGGCATTGATCAAACAACAGGAAAGATAATCAAGGAACTTCCTCGCAAAGGCTTTGTTATGATTACAATATTATTCAATTCAGTCCTGCGTTTAGGGTACTTTCCGTTACTCTGGAAGGTGGCTCAAGTGATTCTTATATTAAAACCTGGGAAACCACCCAACGAGGCTGCTTCATATAGGCCAATTAGTTTACTATCTATACTTGGTAAACTATTAGAAAAATTGCTAGCCAAAAGACTTACGCCAATCATCGAAGAGATGAATTTGATTCCAGCGCATCAGTTTGGATTTAGAAGGGAGCATTCAACCATACAGCAGGTCCATCGTGTAGTCAACTTAATAAATCAATCTTTTGAAGAAAAAAGTTACTGCACAACAGTCTTCCTCGACGACAGCCAAGCATTTGATAAGGTGTGGCGCGATGGCCTGCTGTATAAATTGAAAAGATCTCTACCACATTCATATTATATTATAATTCAATCATACTTAGAAGAAAGATACTTCCAGATAAAATATGACCAAACGCTCACTAAAATACATCCAATTAAATCAGGGGTACCACAGGGGAGCGTCCTCGGACCCCTTTTGTATATCCTTTTTACAGCTGACATGCCTACCAATGATCAGTCGCTCACAGCTACTTTTGCGGATGATAAAGCAATCTTGGTGAAACATAAAGACCCAGTCACAGCTGCAAGAACGCTACAAAATCACTTAAACGATATCGTAAATTGGACCAAGAAGTGGAGAGTTAAAATAAATGAGTCTAAATCATACCACATTACGTTCACAAAGTGTAGAGGCAACTCACCACAAATTTTCATTAACAACAATCCATTACCTCAAGTAACAGAGGTTAAATATCTAGGAATGTACCTTGATAAGGGGCTGACATGGAAGCCACATATTTGGAATAAAAGAAAACAACTTGGCACCAAATTTAGCAAACACTACTGGCTACTGGGCAGAAAATCCAAATTGTCTCTCAGGAATAAGTTGTTAGTTTACAACGTCGCGTTCAAACCAATTTGGACTTATGGTGTCCAACTATGGCGAACTGCAGCCAACACTAACATCCAAATTATCGAAAGATATCAGTCAAAAGTCCTACGTGCTATCTGCGATGCTCCGTATTTTGTGAGAAATGCTGACATAATGAGTGATGTGAAAGGGGACACAGTTAAGGAAACTATTAGAAAGTTTAGTGCAAAATATCTAAATAAACTAGAACATCATAGCAACGTCTTAGTGATCAACCTTTTGGACAATAGTGACAACATTCAAAGACTAAACAGATTAAAGCCCCTTGACCTGCCAAATAGACTTTAGTTGTAGTTAATGTTTTTATTATTATTATAAATATAAGCAACAACTATAATTTAAGATAACACTGAGTTAAGGTCACTGGACCCTAACTCACATGCATACTACTCAACCCATAATTCACACATTAAATTTGCTTATTATAAGTCTTTATAGATTGCAAATAGTTAATAAATTAAAAAATAATAATAATGCATTAAAAACCAAATTAAAGCTTTTGGAATCACCTTTCATTTGAACTTTAGTGCATTTAAATCGATCGCTTAGATCAATTGCGTTCTAGTACATAGTAAAAAAATATAATATGGTTAACTTCCGTTCATAAAATTTTTAGAGACGGATTTCTTAACGAAATATATATTGTACTGACATACGCATCTTGGTCCTATTCAAAAATACCGCTGAAATTCCAGAAAGTCCCTAGATAGTTATATTTAGTCGTAACACTATAGGGTGCGTTCGTTGACCAAACAAACGTTCTTGGAAATCGAACGCACCTTTTACTACTCCTATATGCCGTCAGTTTCTTTAACGGTTTTCGAGGAAAGCGAAAGTGTCGAATTCGTGGTTAATGAAATATTAAAATCAATATGAAGTGTTTTTTGTGCGATGCATTATCGGATAAACCTGGATTTAAAGAGAAAACGGATGAGGTAAAGGCTTTTACGCCAGGCAACACCATAACCACAAATATAAACACGTGGTTTTAGCGCACGATTTTCTGAATACTGATTTTGGATATCACTCACAGTGCTATGAGGAGTTTATGGCCAAAAAAAGTATTTGGAGTATTCAAAGTACATAAAAAATTTATACATTATAATTTATTTCCTAAATTGATTTTTAAAAATCTCATATCATTTATATGGGAAATTAAAATGCATCTAGCGGTGTGTTACTCTTATTTTTATTCGGGTTTTATAATGTAAATTAACATGTTATTGTATATGAAAATAATAATAATAATAATAATAAATATCTACAGAGTTGAGCCTGCACCTATTGAAACAATCGCGCCAGCAGCATCGTCGACTTCCGATGCCACAACAGCCTCCAGCTCGTCACCATCACAGTCAATGCCTCCTCCAATTGGTCCTGTGCAGAGCGTCGGTGAACTTCGAGATGATTTTACATCAGAGTATGTCTGTTTCTATTTACAATTTCGCAGTAACTGTTTAGTAAGCACAACCTTAATGTATTAAATTTTGAGCACATATGAAAAGTGGCGCGTATAGTGAGACGCGATTTTTTTTTAAAGCACGATAATGCGGGAGTAGTTTAAGCCTACTAAACAGTAACTGTAAACTATTGTTATGAAATACATTTTAATTGTTTAATTTTTTTTTCGCTGTCCATTGAATTTTAGTACTGCTTCGGTTACAGATACCACCGCCGGTGACGATGTAGACGATGAAGAAGATGACAATGTCGATACCACCGGAGATACGGCTGACGGTGACGTAAATGTGTCTTGTTTTTTTTTTGTGGAAAAGTCATTATTTACCGAAAAATGAGGAAAGTCAAGTGTCGTATAGTGAAAAAAAGGAAAGACTTTTTACAGAAAATAAAAACCTACGCCACGGAAATCGGTGACATTAATATGTTAAACAAAATCGCTACAGAGAGCCTTGACGACGACGACGAGTTACCTTTAGCTTATCACGGACATTGCCAACTTCAATACTACTCGCAATTTAAACACAAAAAAATGAACCACCTACAAAAGCATGGGCTCAAACTCGGGAATTCAATAAAATAGCAAGAGAGAAATTAAACTATTACATCCGGAAAGAAGTTATTGAATCGTCACGTGTTTTGTCTCTGTCCTTTGTAAAAAGTGTGTCTGTCGATTTTTTACGTGAATTAAACGAAGTCGACGATGATTGAGACATATTTAGTGCCACGACGATAAAAGAACACGTACAAAAATCTTTTAAAAAAAATCGGAACTGTGACTTTATTAAATAAAGTTTATTTTATTTCATCGGGAATCGACATAACTAAAATCAACGACCTAGAAATAAGTAATATTGTGTTTGAGCAGGAACCTGTTGAATTTGCTTTGAAGTATCGTAAACATATAATGAAAATAAAAAAACAAACTTTGCCCGAGCTTTTTGATAGCGATGCACTGATTCAAGGAGAGTGTAAAGTGCCTGCACAGTTTTTGGAGTACTGCGCTATCCGGAGTTAATTGTAAAGCCACTGACAGAGTAGAACGATTAGCCTCGTCATTTTCTCAAGACTCAATATACAGTATTACTCGTGGCACCATTAACCACAGCAACACATTGTGCTTGGCATGACAATGAAAAAATTAACGAGTAGTGAAAAAGTTATCAATATATTGCACAGGCAAGCTGTTTAAGCTACAGCAGTATTTTGGAGCTTGAGACGTCTGCGGCTTACTCGTGCACTTCACGGAAATTACTCTGCCCTTCTGGAATTTATACAACGCCAATTTTAGCATGTGGCGTTGCTTGGGATAATTTTGAGCGATTTGTCGATACAACGTCGGGAAAAAATACGCTGCACGACAGTGTAGGTATCGCGTACCAAAGTATTCCGACAAAAGATGAATTAGAAATTATTCTGTTCCAAGCGAATGTCTCCGCGGGTAATCAGTATGACCAATCGATTGTCATCCGCGATGAAACAGGTCGACGTGAAAGATCTTTTGAACCCGACGATTACGGAAATTTACGACAAGCCAAGCAAAGACGTCTTGAGTTTCGGCAGAGCAGCAGTAGCACAAACGAAGATTTATTAACATTCAAACACACAAACTTCCTATGGATGTTGTCGCATATGTTAAACATCAAAAGAACGCCGATGTGGCAAGGTTATAATGTGAAGATTCACGAAGATTTCAGCACAATACAAAAAATCAAGTATTTAACTCAGATAAATGACTCTCCTACAGATCCAACTATTGTTAAAGAAACAATGAGAAGAACTGGGCAAATCGCTGCCGAATGTTTTATATTTTTTTTAATAAAAAAAAAGTTAAAAAGAGTTGATAAAAAGAAATATTGTCGTCTATTCCGTCCATAAAATTCCCCCTTTTCTGTTCGTCCTTTTATGCATACATCTGCTTGTGCCGTATCCTCATTGGACGTTGGCGATCAGTCTGGCCCATCTAATCTCTGCCATCCTGATTTTTCTTGGGAATATAATGAGGTAGTTTCCCGTTGTTTTCCTCATCGCAGTGTTACAGCCGGGTGTATCATAATTTGATAGCCACCTGTAAGTATATGATGACAAGCCTGTTACCGAAGTCATTCTTCTGCAGCCTTGACTCATTAATGACACAGCTGCTTCCTATGCCATGCTAGTTTTGGTCCGCCCCTGCTATTTCATTTCCCAGGTACCACCCATATCTGGGAGGCATTTCCCTATCCGCCACCTGGGGAGGCGCCCGATGGGGGACTAGCAACCCCACACGGGTGTATATATATATATATATATATATATATATATATATATATATATATATATATGCATACATATTGATAAAAAATATTACAAATGTTAATTATCACAAAGAAGACAAATTTCTATGAAATTTCAGATTAATAATGGATATATTTATACGTTCGTTACTGTAAAAATGCGATGTATCCATTTTTTAATTATTTAAATTTTTTCTTCTTTTGAAATATAAAAACAAAATTTGTCGGACAAGAAATATGCTGCATCGTTTCTGCCGGACACTTATTCTATTTTATATAAAATGTATTTTATTACATGTGTTATCAATGTCGGACAAGAGGTTGTAAATAAAGTAACTACCGGGAAATTAACATGTTCGCGTCAAGATGCACAGTTTTTGTCCGACACGTTTACCTTACAGTTTTTGATAAAAAAATGAAGTTATTCGCCAAATATCATCTTGTAGGTGATAAGAAAACATACCCCCAAAATTTCGACACGTTTCACGTGTCGGACGCTCTCGCAGAATCGGCCATTTTGTCGGATACGCTTTATTGTTTGATTCTACCAGCATTGTTTTGCAAATTAAAATAAAAATTACATGGTTGGTCATAAAAAAACGTAGAATCGTCAAATTGACACGTTTAAGAGGTAGAGGGGGAAAACGCTGCCTATTCAAGACTTGGCAGATGAAAAACTTGTCCGACTTGTTTAGATGAACAGTTCCGCTAAGTTTCAGCTTGTAGGTAATAATTGAAAAAAAAGTTCTTAGTCCTCGTGTCAGTAAGGTTCTCCTTACCACGTTTGACGAGTACTCGTCGAGGTCACTCTCGTGATACCTCTACCCCTCTGTTACTGACTAGCGGCATCCGTTACCCACAATTGTGGGATTGGGTAGCTCCACTAGCAGTTTTACGGGTATCTCGCTCCACGGGGTAAGACGCACTACGCACTCGTGTCGGTAAAGTTTCCTTTACCATGTTGGACGAGCGGCCGTCGAAGTCACTTGCGTGAGCCTCTACTCTACATCAGTTGATACTTGTTGCGCCCGTTACCCACACTATTGTGGGATAGGGTGGCTCGAAGCACCTTTACGAGTCTACGTCGTAGAGTGAAACGCAGACCCACTCGTGTCGGTAGAGTTTCCTCTACCACGTTGGACGAGCAGCCGTCGAGGTCGCTTGGGAGAACCTCTACCACATATCGCTACTGCTACCGGCGTCCTTTGCCCACAAGTGTGGGATCGGATGGCCTGCATAACAGTTTTAACGGAATAACGTCATGTGGTCTAACGTCTCCGTAGGCCTTGGGCCTAATCGATGTAGCAAATACTCCAGTCGATAGTACTCGTGTTGGCAGGATTTCTCCTGCCTCGTTTGACGAGTTGCCGGCGAGACAAAGGAAAAGAATAAGGTAATCGTGGAAGCTTGAAAATGGAATCCCAAAACAGAGAAGTAGATATTTTCAAAAAATTAGTGAGAAAATATAGTGACGGAAAAGTAATGGTAACGGACACGACAATGGAAAAGGATAATGAAATGGAAAAAGTAAACTTGTAGATGTATATCAGCAGAAAAGAGAACGTAAGAGAGGTACGTCGGCAAAAGGTGAAAATGGCAAAAGAAAACAATAAAATTGGGACGTAGAATATAAGAGGTACTTATGAAGAAGGAGCTTTAAGAAACATACCAAAATTTATGAAGTGTTACTCGCTAGACATATTGGTTATGCAAGAGACAAAACAAACATTTAAGGGGAGATACAATTAGAAGGCCAAAAATCAAGCATTTTTTAAACATTTTTTTTAAAAGTTTTATTCAAATTCAACCAAATTTGGTACTATATTTACTACCGATCTAAGAAATAAAAAAGTATTTTTTTTTTGTTTTGTCTATCGCAAAATGGCGGACTTTTATAAGCCCAAAGACATCAGGTCCGAATCTGAGACATCGACTTGCGAGAATTCTGGAGACTACAATTTTTATCTAAAACAGTTCAGAAAGAAAATGTATGTTAATTAGTTATATAATTTCTATGTGAGCCAATAAAAGCAAAGAAAAATTAAAAAATTAGAAATTGGCACAAGTTTTTCGAAAGAGATCAAAAATTTACCAAAAATTTGCGACTTTTGCAATAATATTTATATATTGCCAAGTCGAATCGCAACAACTTGGTTCAACTAATAATGTAGAAAAGAAACTATTCGAGTTTCATCAAAATCGGTTGAGAACTTTTGATGAGATCTCAAAAATTCTGTTTTGAGAAAAACGCGCCTAAAGTTTTGATTGCCGAAAAATGATGTTTACCTTCTAATCGGCGATTCCAGGGCCGTACAAAAGACCTTCAGATTCTTCAGAAAAGTGATTCTCTTTAGACAGTAAGTCACGTATACAACCCTCCTAGGTATATAAATTCCTTTCGTAAGTATCCCAAAATAAGATATAATAGAAAAAGGGTCCTCTCATCGACCGTTCGAAAATACCTGCTGCGCGCTCCGAAAAGCATCTTCGAAAAACGTCGAGAAAAGATAGAAGGGCTTTGAACTTCAATTCCGGGGTTTCACCATCGTATTCTACGGAAAATTTTAAGCAAAAAAAAGAAATCGAATTTTTTGACTCTCTAATTGTATCTCCCCCCTTAAGGAGACAATTATAATAGACGGCTATATATTTCTAAACAGCGGAGGTTGCAATAGATGTTTTGGAACGGAGTTTGTTGTAAGCAACAGAACAAAACAAGCAATAGTTAATTTTGAAGCACATTAAGATGTATATTACGACTACAAGGAAGGTACCGAAAAATAAGTATTATAAATATACATGAGCATTCTTGCTGGTGCCTTCAAGCAGACCGAACGTGCGTGCCGAGCTATACCTGAGTTATCACAACGGCGGAGCCGCAGCCGTAGCCTTGCTTAAGGTCAGGCAAATTTATATATTTATTAATTTAATTATCGTAGCGCTCTACTATCTTTGAAAGTGCTTGTGCGCCGCACGCTGATAAGTGAACCTGAGGTCAACAATTGATAATAACAGTCGCATATTATTGCAATCCATTAAACCGTACGTATAAACATACATATTCTAATATACGTAAGCTGTTAACTCATGTTTCCAATTATTGGAAACGGGTGCGGTCCCGGTCCTCCCGGTACAACATTCAATGCTCAAACCCTCGAGAAAATTATGGCTACACATTTAACTTTCCCAACATGCAAAATTTTCCGCATGTACAACAGCAAGACCTATACAGACTTCAAACAACCCGCAATTTGTAAACGCACCTCAAAATCAAACCTTACTGCCGCCCCCCTCCCACACAATAAATCCGTACACAAATACATTCCCCCAGGAGATGCAAACGATTACAAGCCAACAAACATATAATTCTGAAAATACCGGCAATACTGACGAACAAGACGACAAAACAGATTACGAAGACGATGCAAGTTTAACCGACTGCCCTAATTATGACGATCAGAATAACCCAACCCCAAAACACAGCTGGCAAACGACTGCTAAGAAAAGGAGAAGAAATTCACAGACAACACTTAACTCACAACAAGCTAGTCAAACCTTGACTTCTAACAGATTTGATATATTCTCGCAAATAAGAAGTGATAACAACCCTGAAACAATTCCCAGTAACTCACCCCCAAAAATCCCCAAACCTCCACCGATATACATTTATGGAGTTAATAATTATGACGAGATGATTAACGAATTCACGAACGTTATCGAGAAAGAGCAATACTATACAGTAGCACTGGCCAACAATGTGGTCAAAGTCAATGCCCGAACTATAGATGCTTATCGAAAACTTACGACACACCTTAGAAACGAGAATATAGTGCACCATACTTATCAAATTAAGGAAGAAAGGGCATACAGAATTGCTATTCGCAACCTTCACCACACTATACCAACTAAACTAATAACGGAAGAGCTAGCAGCTCTGGGACATAAAGTACGTAACATCATAAATATAAGACACAGAACAACTAAACTGCCACTGCCGCTATTTATGGTAGATTTGGAGCCAAACGAGAATAATAAAAAGATATTTGATGTAGAGTATCTAAGTAACATAAAAGTTATCATTGAACCGCCCAGAACTAAAAATACTATACCGCAATGTATGCGCTGTCAGAATTATGGCCATACTAAAACGTACTGCAATAGACCATATAATTGTGTTAAATGCGGTGCAACACATAGCACTTCTGTATGCAAGAAATCTCCAGACACTCCAGCAAAATGCGCTCTATGCCAAGGAAACCACCCGGCCAACTATAAAGAGTGTACTGTATATAAAAATCTCCAGAGATCTAGAAATACAACATATAGAGCAGTAACAAATAACCCACGTCAAACCCACCAGGTGCCCCCCACCATGGATAACCTGAACTTCCCACCCCTTAGAAATAGGACCGGCAACGCAAACAACGCAGCTAGCACATATACTCCTCAAAACACACTAACGTATCAACAAGCAGTTACAGGACAAAACAACATTAATGATCTACTTTCCAACTTCCTTGCAGAATTTAAAGCAATGTTCGCGCAACTTATAAGCCAGAACAGCATGGTGCTCAACATGCTCTCCACAGTAATTAACAAAATAGCATAAAATGGCTAATTACCTACGTATTGGTACCTGGAATTCCAATGGCATTACCCGACACATCCCGGAAATAATAACCTTCCTACAAATGCAACAAATCGATATCCTATTAATCTCCGAAACCCATGCAACAGAAAGAACAATAGTTAAAATCCCGAAATATACTACTTACCTTGCCAATCATCCAGACGGCACAGCTCACGCTGGATCAGCTATAATTGTCAAAAACACAATTTCCCACTACGAGATGGAGCCTTTTATAACCAACAAAATACAAAGTGCAAAAATTAAAATAGAAGTTCTCCCGTACCCCCTGATCATTGCGTCCATCTACAGCCCACCACGTCACCTCATCACAATTGAAGAATACGAGGAATTGCTACTAACCCTGGGGCCAAAATTTATTGCAGCGGGTGATTGGAACTCCAAGCATACTGCTTGGGGCTCAAGGATTGCCACCCCGAAAGGACGGAGACTGCTAGCTGCAATCCAACGAAACAACTACAACTACCTATCAACTGGTGAACTAACATACTGGCCCAGTGACCCACATAAACCGCCAGACTTACTTGACCATGCAGTTACCAATGGCATAGCGAATACTTATCAACAAACGGAATCGAACTTCGATCTATCCTCTGACCATACGCCAATCATTATAAGTATCAGCACGACTGTCATTAAGAAAGACCCTCCTTTAAAATTATGCAACAAGCATACCGACTGGGAATATTTTAAGAACTACCTAGAAAATGAAATTAAACTCGAGATCAGAATAAAAAACGCTCAAGACATTGATGAGGCAATCCAGTACTTAACTACGATTATACAAGAAACTGCATGGCAAGCCACCCCCATTCCAAAACCATCACCTGAAACAGACAACATTCCTCTGAACGTACGGAACCTCATTTCTGAGAAACGAAGGGCACGGAAAAAATGGCAGAGAACCAAAGATAGACGAGACAAAACCCACTATAATAAACTAACGCATCAACTGCAAAATGCGCTAGCGGAAGCTCGCAATGAAACATTCAGTCAATACATCACCCATCTCTCTCCTGATGACAACTCTATATGGAAGGCAACAAAGAAATTCAAGCGGCCAATAGCAACTATCCCTCCTATCAAAAACCCCGACGATACCTGGGCCAGATCTGATACTGATAAAGCCAATTCATTTGCGAAACACCTTGCTAACGTGTTTACAACACCACAAGTACAAGGTCATGTTGACGATAAAGAAATTGAATCCTTCATTAATGCTGCGTGCCAATTGTCACCGCCAATCAAGCCCTTTACGCCAGCAGAAGTTTCTCAACAAATACAATTAACAAACGTGCGTAAAGCACCAGGATATGACCTAATGGTTGGAGAAGTACTTAAAACCTCCCCAGAAAAGCGATTGTACTAATTACCACAATATTTAACAGAATACTACAACTCTGCTACTTCCCTATGTTATGGAAACATGCCCAGATAATAATGATTGCGAAACCTGACAAACCGCCCACCCAAGCACAATCCTACAGACCAAGAAGTCTCCTGCCTCTCCTTTCCAAACTTCTTGAACGGCTACTACTCAAGCGCATTAAGAAATCTGTAGACCTAGACCAGCTTATCCCACTGCACCAGTTTGGATTCCGTGAAAGCCATTCCACCATTCACCAAAGCCACCGAATCATCACTCATATAATGGAAAGCATGGAGAAGAACAATGTATGCCCAGCGGTGTTCTTAGACATTAAGCAAGCGCTCGATAAAGTGTGGCATACTGGCTTGTTATACAAACTCAAATTACACCTCCCCAGTCAGCTATACGTACTACTCAAGTCATACCTCACAGACCGAACCTACCAAGTCAAAATGAACAGTGCAGTCTCAGATATCCATCCAATCAAGTCCGGAGTCCCGCAGGGCAGCGTCTTGAGACCACTGCTATATCTAATTTATACATCAGATGCACCAACCACAGACAACACTATACTTGCGACATTTGCTGACGACACGGCCATCCTTTCAGTCAACCAATCTCCTGAACTTGCTGTGGAACATCTCCAACAGCATCTAGACTCACTGCAAGCCTGGTTCCATAAGTGGAGAATTACAGTCAATACTGATAAATCGGCTCAAATAACCTTCACTATAAGATGTATCTAATGCGCTCAAACCAGCATAAATAACACCCCAATTCCAATCCATAGGGAAGTAAAATACCTCGGCTTGCACCTCGACCAAAAACTCAATTGGAGCTCGCATATCAAAGCCAAAAGGAAGCAATTAGATCTCAAAATCAAACAAATGGCATGGTTACTTGGAAAACATTCCCAACTCTCTATCAAACAAGGTTTTGCTGTATAAAGTCATCCTGAAGCCCATATGGTCCTACGGGATCCAACTCTGGGGATGCGCCAAAGCGACACACACTAAAATCCTTCAAAGATTCCAGTCCAAAACCCTCCGTATGGTGGTCAATGCACCATGGTACATAAAGAACGACACCCTTCATAACGACCTAGGAGTTCCTACGTAGATAGTGAAATCAAAAGGCTCTCAACTAACTATAGCAGTAACTTGGCAGGACACCCTAACCAACTCATTGAACAACTCTCCAATCAACCGGACATCGCAAGAAGGCTCAAACGACAATGGCCGCTGGACCTCGCACAACCTAATCAAAACTGATGTAATCATTAGGGAGACTAGCACTGGCTAGAGCTCCCCGCATGACATTGTATTGTTATATAATTTTACTTAATACTCAAATTAGGAGTAGATTGTAAATACGCTGGTTAAATTAAAATATATATATATATATATATACATGCGGCTGCTGAAGATAAAAGCCTACGGGAGAAGACAATTTTATGAAGAAATTTTAATCATGCTCGAAAATATTCCAAGATATAATTTAAAAATCGTCATGCACGCAGAAACAGGAAGAAAAATAATACATAAACAGGTCATTGGAGGTAAAAAGAAGCAGAAAGTAAAGAGAATGAGAAATTAATTATTGGGTTTACTGCAGAGAGAAACGTAAGAATCATGAGTACAAATTTTGACTATATAAACATCCACAATATGTCATGGAACACGTTTTAATAGAAAACAAACACCGCAGCGCCATAAAAGATATCATATATTATAGGGGTTCCAATACCGACTTAGATCACTCCTAAGACCTCGTTAGTTTGGATATCCCCAAAAAACTAATTAATTTAGTTAACACTATAGAAAAACTTTAACAAAGTAGTTGTTGATAGAAAACTTTCAATAATTTTACAGGAAGAAAGGATGTGAAGCAAAAGGATCCATTGCATGTGCATTACATTTCAACTTAATCTAGAGGTGATATTGAGAGTGGCTAAAAAATTCAGAATAATGGCATGAAACGTAAACATCAGATCATTTCGTATGAGGATGACATAGTCTTGATATCTAGATCCAAGAAGGAACTCGAGAAGGTCTTCAATAAGTTAGAAAAAACATCACAAGAATATGGACTAGCTGTTAATAGACATAAAAGAAAATACATGCAATTAAGAGAAGGGCCACAAGAAGGAACAAATCACATTAAGTTTAAAGTAACGAACAATGTTTATACCTCTGAAAAGGCTGGTTGTTTCGAATATTTAGGAGTGACATGCAATAATGAAGAAAGTGCAGAAATTAATAAATGTGCAGCAAAGACGATATCAAAGGCAGTCAAATTTACAATCTATAAAACTATAATTAGACCTACGGTACTCTATGCATGTGATGCCTTAACAAAGATAAATAAAATTATACTCGAGATTTGGAAAAGAAAAGCTCTTAGAAAGATTCTAGGTGGGTCTAAAATTGCAGTAAGAAACTGGGGAAAACAAACAAACCAGGAAATAAAAGAGATATATGGCTACCCATATAATTCATTGTATTAAATCCTAGAGAGTGAGGTGATTGAGCCATGTTAGCCGACACACCAAAGTGTGCTTGTGAAGAGAGATAAAGGAAAAAGAAAAAGAAACAAATCAAAAAGTGGCTTGATGCAGTGAAGTGACATAAGGAAATTGGGAATTGCACCAGATAGAAACAATAAAAAAGATTGACAAAAAAAATAAAATAAATGGACTAGTAGTGTATATATTACATATTTATATAGTATTTATAACATATATATAATTAAAAAAGACATGGACCTGCAAGGCATGCTGTACTGTAACACATACAAACCCACTCACCTTTTAATAAGGAAGTAGAAGGGGGAAATAAAATCAAAAGCTTTGGCATAAAATGCATATCAAATTCTTTTTCCTACAAGTAAAATTTCCTTTGTTGAAACACTGTTTTGTGTATATTTTTAGATGGGGTTATACAGAGTCATCTGGAGATGAATATTCTTATGTTTTGAAGCCATAAATCATGTTTTTATCATTTGTTAAAGCTCAATCGAAAAAAACTTCGGTCGTAAGACAAGAAAGTAACCGTCGTCATTTGGTAAGAAGGCACCGCACTGCCAATTATATTAATTCGTTTGGATCTTTATTTCACCCTCTTTTGAGTAGTATATAATTTTCCAGCACATTGTGTTGGTGATGTCAGTTATCCTTATAATGAGTACAAATTTCCTGAAGCGACACAAAGTAGTGTTTTTAGTGAATCATGCGAAAGGGCCGAAACTGACGTATAGATCTGTTGCAAGTCGAAGGACATGGGTAAAACTATATTTGGAAATTAGAAATGAAACGATCTACCGGAGAGAGGAATAGCTCGCGTTTCAACAATTAAGGATAAAGCGATCTTGTGTCTCTTTGAAGACAAGCCAGTCTTTTGACTGTGCTGTACAAAATAAAACTCTACAAAAAAGGAATTTAGATATCTCTAAATACGATTCGAAGTTGCCTACGTAAAAAAATGTTTTTCCGATCAAATTTAAAGAAACCTTCATTATCAGAAAAACACATGGAAAATCGACTATCGTGGGTAAAGAAAATACATACATAAATACATAGTCTTGTTCTCTTAATACCCTAGGTTGAAAGCTTCCTCGATTCCTTCCTATCTGTTGCCATTTCCTTCGCTGTGTTCCAATCATTTCCTTTCTTCTCCATTGTCTTCTCGATGTCGCTCTTGTTCTTCCTTATCAGCTTTGCTTCCTAGATTTTCTTTACTTAACTTCCTTCCTTTATCCTTACTAGAATCCCGAACCATCATGTTTTCATCTTCCGGTATTTGCTTTTTCGATTTTACTGCCAATTCTTATCCGATGTCTTCGTTCCTTCTCTTGTCGATTCTTCTCACTCCTAGTACTCTTCTATGGTGTTTCATTTTTATTGCCTGCAAACTTCGCTCTTGTTTCTTGTTAATACCCAATTTTCCCCTCCATGTAAAAGTACTGGATAGATAAATAGGTCTTATAGACCGCTGTCTTTGTTTTTCTAGATATTTGTTTATGTCCGAGGAATTTCTTTTGGAAAGCACAATAGACCCTGTAAGCGGCCTGGATTATTTCAATTAACTCACCATCTATGTTTCCCTTACTGTTGATTGTACATCCTAAATATTTGTGTTTGTTAACTTATTCTATATTTTTTCTTCTATTGTTACCCTTATTTTTCTGTCTAGGTTGCTTATAATCATGTATTTGGTTTTATCTATGTTCAAGTTAAGGTTTAGCTTTTCTAGAAATGTTTTCCAGCTGCTAAGGTTTTTCTCTAGATTCTTTTCAGTATTGGTTACTATAAGGACATCATCTGCGAAGGCACACGCCATTCCATACGGATAGGCTGTTGGTTTCTATAGCCAACTACCAACTGCTCCATGTTTTGTTGGTTTTCTTTAGCAACATTATCCATTGTACATACAAATAACAATAGGCTTAGCACACTGCGTTGTCTCACTCCCTCAGTTATGTAGAAACTTTCCGATAATCCATTACCATACAAATTTTTAATAGCTTGTATTAACTGTTCATCTACGTTTTTCTTTTCTATGCTATTCCATACATATTGCGCTATGGGCAAAATCCACATTGTATATCCTCTAGCCTCTCTCTCTCTCTCTCTCTCTCTCTCTCTCTCTCTCTCCCCCTCCTCTCCCTCCCTCTCTCTCTCTCTCTCGCTCTCTCTCTCTCTCTCTCTCTCTCTCTCTCTCTCTCTCTCTCTCTCAATCTGTTATCGAGGCTTTTTTATAAATCTTGAACGTCGCACACAATAATGTGATCCCTCTGTTTTTTTTCCGTAGTCCTTAGTATCTCCCTTTTTGTGTATTGGTAATACTACACCTGTTTTTCATTCATCCGAAATTTTCTTCTTTCGACATTAGTTTATTAATTTACTTAGTTTTTATTTTCCATTTTCCCCTACATACTTTATAATCTCAGGTGCTACTTCAATTTCCTGTTTTAATTTTATTTTCTATTTTGCCTTCTACCGTTTCATTACTTTCAGTTGCCACTATTTTTTCCTTGTATCTCATTCCCTGGGTTCAGAAATTCTTCAAAATATTCCACATTAGGCTAATATTTGGTTCTCGTCTGTCAGTATTTCCTACTTTTTTATTTTATTTGTTGTGATACATACTTTAGTTTGTTTCTTAGTGTTTTTGTTACTCGGTAGGACGTCTTTTGATTCTCCTTTGTATTGTTTTCAATTTGTTTGACAAATTCCTCCCATAATTTTTGCTTTGCTTGCCTACTTTTTCCTATTACTATACCCCTTTGGATTTTATATCTTTGGTAATCTGTTTCATCTTGGGTTCTTAAGTAATTTTTCCATAGTTTCTTCTTTTCTTTTACTTCTTCCTGTATCTCACAACTCCACCAAGATGTTTTTTTCTTGTGGTTGCTGTTCTTACTGCATCCACATATCTTCCTTGCTGCCCTTAATAGTAATTGTTTAAGTGTGTTCAGTAGCATATCCCCCCTCTACTTGTACTGTTACTTCTCTTACTTCGGGATTTCTCAACTTATACACTTTAATTTTTACTTTTTGCGTTTCGTCTACTTTCTTGTTGTGTATCTTCGCTTTGTGATCTCTTATTCGTGCAATTACCAAGTAGTGGTCACTGCCAATTTCATATTCTCTTTGTACTTTATAATATTATAACTTTTCTGTTCTCTTGCTTTGTAATAATATAATCTATTGTCCTCTCCCTCGTATACTTATGTATCTTTTTATGTTAGAATATTATATTTGTTATTAGCAAATTTTTAGAATTTTAGCAAACTAGTTCCATTATTGTTTTGCTTGTCTTCTCCATACTTCCCTATTACCCCTTTCCATTTATCTACGTCTCTCCCTACTCTCACGTAAAATCACCTGCCAAAATTAATTCCATTTTTTTCGCATATTTCTTGTATTAACTCCCAAAAGTTATTTTTTCTTTTTTACTCTCATTCTCATCTGGCCCATATGCTACTACTATAGTTTTTATTTCATTTGTTCTTTTTATTTTTTGAGATAATATTCATTCGTTTACACCTTTCCGTTTCCTCACTTCTATTATCCTTCTTTTTTGTATTAGACACGCTACTCCTGCTTTTGTACTTTCCTTTCATTGTACCCCGCTATATATTAACATGTCTCCATTACTTAAAATCTGTTGCTCTTTGCATTTTTTCTTTGTTCCAGTTAATGCTAAAATTCCTATATTTATATTTTCTACTTTTTCAACTAATTCTTATTTTTTCCCTGCCATGCCTATATGTTCCGTATTTTTAAAAGGTCCTTCATTATTATATCCCTGTCTATTACCATTTCCATCCTCGTTTCCTCCTGTCCCATCTTTTCTTTATCAGTTTTTTCTACTAGTTCGAGTTAACTTCTTCAATTTTTCTCCCAAGCTGTGCCCTTCCGGAGACCTCTTCTCTACTGTCCTTTTTTGGTTATTACTTCCTATTCTTCCACTCTCATCGCTCACTCCGACCTCTCTCTCTCTCTCTCTCTCTCTCTCTCTTTTGCTCTGAACACTTCATTGTCTTATCAGCTTGTTATACTTGATTTTTGCTTTGTATCCTTTGCTTCTTGCTTTTTTCATTTTCGGTACGAGCATTCTTCTTTCGATCTGCACATGCTTGGATAATCCCCATCAATCCAAATATCTGATTCTTTTAATTATTTGGCATTTAGAAAAATTTTTGTTCTCATGCTCTCTTTATTCACTTTAACAATTATTAGTTTTCCTTATCTTTCTTGTATTTTCTTTGTTTTACTTCATTTATATCATCTCTTGTAATGATGCTGGCCCCAATTGTTTCTATTAACTTACATTTTTTACCCTCCATCTCTCTATCGTTTTCCTTCTAGATGTTTCTATTCCCCTTACTACGACATTTTTCTTCTTAATCTTTGTCTCTAGATGCTCTATTCTCTCTTCCTGAGTTTTAACCTTCTCTTTTCGCTTAACATTCTCATTCCTTACCTGTAGCATTTCCGCTACTATAGCATCCATTTTGCTATTCATTTGCTTCATGTTTCTATCTAGCTGCTGGAACACTCTTTCAATATTTTCCATTTCACTCATCTTTAATTAGCTGGTGATCGCGCAAAAATCTAGACACCAGTTAACCCGTCGCAGGTATAAACCTTTTAAGCCACCTCTATTATTGTAGTTAATATTTTCCCTATACTGCACTACACTTTTTGAGTAAGAAAATTAAATTTCTACTTTTCTTGTTTCTTCCCTTTAAATTTCAATATTTTTAATGTAATACTTAAAATATCTCACTTAATGGCTATTTTATTTCTTAAACCTAAAACTCAATCTGTTATCTTTCTTTATAATTACAACTTACCTGTAAATTGAGCTTGTAAAGGCCCACAATTCATGTTTATTTACGGAGCGATTTACACGTGTGTGCACTCGTTCACAGTTCACAGCGAAAGAAAATTTGGGTCAAGATTGGAATAACGTTATCTTTATAGGCGACTCTTCTTTCTGAGCACAGTCCTCCTTATCAAAAGCCTGGTCAGCGAAGATTAATAGGATTCTCCGGCACACAATGAATCATCCTGTAAAAGTGTATGTTGGGAAGCTTCTGTAAACGCGCTTTTGGTTGCCTTTTTCTGTTTACAGGGAATTTAAACGCCGAGAAAATATGCATCATCTGCCAGAAATGCTTGCTGAAGTCTGTTGAATAGTTGGTCTTGGCAGAACAAGTTTAGTGGTGCAAAACGACAATGACCTTAAATATTGCAGCAACTGTACAGTGTGTGGAAACAACAAAATAACGTCACTACGATGAAATATCTGGAAATGTCAAATATCAATGCTATTAAAAATGTGTGGTTGTACATGAAAATAAAACTCAAAGAAAATTCAGTGTATATGGTAAAGCATCCGTCATTTCCAATTAAGACCATTGCCAAATGATTATACAGAAAACCTCGCCAAAACCATGGAAAACGTGTGAAACTATAATCAGTAACAGAGGTGATTGGTTCAGATATTTGATAACTGCGAAATATATCGTAATATATACTTCAATAAAAGAAAAAATATTATCTAATTTTTTATTTTTCTAAATTATAGATGCCACTTATTATTGAGCGGACTGAAGATATGCATATGGAGATGTAATCTTATGATTTGTTCACTTAAATTAAATTCTTCGACAGACTCTGATATGTTGGAATCACAACAGGCATACGCAAACGACTTATTCTTGATCATTCAAGTGAATAAACAAATGTACAAAATGATGTATGCTCCACAATTGCAAATTAACTGGAGTGGGAAATGTTTAAGTTATTTATGGTTAATCAACATGAAAAATCCAAAGATTACATACGCAAAAATTACATATTTATTTTAAATTTTCCGTTCAGTAGTTGTATAAGTATAAATAATCATGCACTGCTGTTTATATTTTCATAATAATACCTTCTGGAGCATTAATCATGTGCATGT
Source organism: Sinelater perroti (assembly GCA_036346155.1). Lineage (NCBI taxonomy): Eukaryota > Metazoa > Arthropoda > Insecta > Coleoptera > Elateridae > Sinelater > Sinelater perroti. The sequence goes on along the minus strand of JARFIY010000099.1, from coordinate 20,182,905 downwards.
ACCCCACGCCCTGCACGCTATTTTCATTAGACGTGAACTTTCCAACAGACGTTGGTATTAATATTAATACCGCATAAACAGTCGTCGCTACCGAAGTGATTTTGCTGCACGTTTCGTGCCACTTAATCTAAAAATTTATATCTGACACAGCACTCGCTTAAAATAAGCAATTCCTGCATCTATTCTCTACGCCGTGTGCTTCGCTAGTTATCACGTTTTTTCGCGTTATGTCATCAGCCCAGCAACAATGCTTGTGTTTTGTAATTTGTACGCTTTGTTCCACCTCGCGTTTCCCGCAAATTTATGTGCTAAAAAATTGCCGCAGTTCCCTGCATCTCTAGCCACGCTACGGCTGCTATCTAGATGCATTTTAATTAAAGACAGCATTAGCACATATTTATACGGCACCAAGTAATTTATAATTAAATAAAGCGAGTGTTTTGCACTGCCTAAATTTTTTATAACAGTTAGCTGCTCTTTAGCTTTTGTCCGTGTAATTAATTGTAATGCTGATTTCTATACCATTTAGGTTTCTTTAATCTTTAACATCTAAAGAATATCTAATGTACTCTTAAGATTTCGTTCAATCTAAACACACTACTTATTCAGAATCCCCTTATTTTTCATGGGGTGATAAGCAAAGGTAATAAGCAAGTTAAACGCGAATGGAGAAATCATCCTTTGACGATACATTTATAGGTGTCATAGAAGGTGATAATGGTAATGATCGTTTTTAATTCACTTCGTTTGGAGATTGTTGTAGATCAAATGGCCACTGTCACTTCAATCTTATTGTTACAGTTGGCAGGTTGGTAATCTCTTTTTTTTTATTAGGTATATGCAAATCATTATGCAGTACACAACTTGGTTAACATATAAAATATATAACAGCATACTTAAAATCTAATGAGGAATATGTGACAGGTCACACCTCTAATGTAAGATTACACATTCTATTAATATTTATTTCAGCTAAATTAAGTCTCTAGGCAGTTTTCTTTTAAGGCGTATGTGAATATCTTTTTGCCCTAGGTCTAGTATTGTAGCACTTGCACATAAGTTTAAGTTTTGATAAAACTTCTGAGTGATGTTATTTATAAATTCAGTTATTTGTGGGACGACACCAAGTTCATGATGTATTTGAGAATTGCGCAGAAACCACGGCCACTGTATAGCAATTCTAAGCACTTTATTCTGCATAGTTTTTTTAGTGTTGAGTTTGAAGCGTTACACCATATCGGGCAGGCATAAGTGATTATTGGCCGGAGTATTGCTTTATAAATTAAGACAGAGCATTCAGTTCTGAGGTGCGAGCTGCGGTTCATTAAGGGGTATAACATACCCAGTCGAGTGTGACATTCGTTCAGTTTGTGAATGATGTGGAACCCCCAGTTTAGTTTATCGTCCAAGTAGACGCCTAAGTACTTTACTGCTGAGTTTTTAGGATTCCATGTTATATCCCTATTGTTTATTTTGATTGTTGGTAAGTTCGCATAGCGTCTAAGCGTGAATATTTTCGTATGGGATCTGTGGGGGTGTATTCTTATTTTCCACTTGGTGAGCCACCCCTGCGTAATGTTTAGAGAATGTTGTAGATGTTCGATAACTGTTTCGGCATTGTGATTCTGAGTTAAGATCGCCGTGTCGTCTGCATACATGGCAAGTGTTGAATTTTCTACTACTGGTAAGTCGTACACGTATATATTAAATAATGTTGGTCCTAATAAGCTCCCTTGGGGAACCCCGGCTTTTATGGATCTGTTGCTGTGTTTATTCTTACTCTGTATGTTCTTTGAATCGAAAAGGAGTGAATAATCTTTATAAGGTAGATCGGCAATTGTATGACATTCATTTTGTAGATTATCCCTTCGTGCCAGACCTTATCAAACGCTCTTTCAAGATTTAAGAAGATACTGGCAGTGTATTTTTTATCTTCGAAACCTTTTTCAATAAGTTCGCTTATCCTGAGCAATTGATGAGTGGTTGAGTGAGATGATCGAAACCCAAATTGATGTGGAGGGATGATATTTTTTGCCTGTAATACTTCTTGGAGTCTGGTAAGTATCACTTTTTCAAGGAGTTTGGCTAAAGATGATAAGAGACTAATTGGTCTATAGCTGTCCGGATTATCCTTAGGTTTGGCCGTTTTATAGATAGGGAGAATGATGGCAGTTTTCCATTGGACCGGAAAGTATCCTAGTCGGAGGGAAGTATTACAAATTGTAGTTAAGTAGGCAACGGCTTTCTTGGTTAGTTGCTTTAAGATTTCATTCGTTATTAGATCAGGCCCAGGTGCCTTACGGTTGGGTAATCGGTCAATGCAAGTCTTTAGTTCCTGGGTCGTTGCTGGGAATATTGTGGTGTTCTCTTGCAGAAGCAAGTTCTCGGTTACGCTGATAACTTGGTGTTCAAAATGTTCGTCAAACTCGCCTACGTTAAGTGCGAACACCTGCTCAAGGGTATTGCTATTATGTTTGCTTTGTCACTGTCAGATGTATAGATGGTATTATTAGCAGCTAAGGGATAAATGACATTCCGTTGCTGTAATAATTTTTTGGTAGCCAACCACATAGTGGGGTCACGGGGCTGCATTTCTTCAAAATAAGTGTTACATCTAGAGATTCTTAGCTTGTCTAGTTCTTGTTTGACTGAGTGACAAAGCTGGTTATATAAAGTTTTAAGATACGGAAGGCGAGATCTCTGCCAGTTTCCTCTGTATTGATTCTTAAGTTGTCACTTGTATGAAGTTAGGTGTTCTGTTGTGGTCAGGAGGTTTCCTGTGTTTCGTAGGGAGTAGTAGATTCTAGAATGCTTTTTTGAATTGCAGATGTGAGAAGCTGAACAGAGGTGTCTAAATCCTTAGTTGTTTCAATTGATTTCACCCATCTCAGCTTTTGGTCGAGGGTCGATTGGAATAATTCCAATTGGTTTTTCCGTATGCAAGTTTGATAGGACGGGGGGCAGTTATTTCAGGAGTATTGGACAGGGAGATAATTACATGGAGGTGATCAGAGTCTAATTCAGTAGTGACTGTTTGAAATATTGGGTCACAAAGATTTTTATGTAGAATTACATCAAGGATGTCTGTCTGGTGATCAGCCCTGTATGGGTGGTAGGTAAAATTAGTTGGTGTAGAAATCAGTATACCATGGTGGGTCAGGATGTTAGGTAATTTAATTCCATCAGGATTACTGGCCCGGCAACCCCATACGGTGTTTTTTGAATTAAGGTCTCCCAACAGCAGAGTGGGTTCATTATAATTAAAGAGTTTTCTAATTTCATCTTCTATGGGCTGTTTATTCGGAGGTTTATAAGCAGATGTGAGTATAAGAGAATTATTATTTCTTGTAAATAGCTTAATAGAGATCACTTCTATATTTTGAAGTGCATCAGAAAGGAGATGATGTTTAAGTTTCTTTTTAATTATAATTGCAACACCCCCTGATGCAATTAATGCTTCTCTGTCCTTCCGATAAACATCATAACTAGGAATTCTGAATTTTTCAGTACTGATAAAGTGGGTTTCAGTGATGCAGGCTATATCAATGTTGTCTCGATAGGAAATCCATAAAGGTTGAACATTGGTTTCTTAGGCCATTGGCATTCCAGTTGGCCACTGTTAAGTTAGTTATTATTGGGTAACTATGTTGATCCATTATTTAACAATGTTAGAGTTAATGTCGTTAAAAATGGCATTAGTTTACCTAAGTGGGGTATAAGGAGCTCAACTATTTTGGTGATTATGATGGAGATGCGATCAGTGGATTCTTGTTTCTCTTGAATTGTATTAATGTTGAGTTTCAGTTCTTGTCGATGACTTCTTGAGGGTGATTCGTTTGGAAAATTTTCTAATCTCCGTTTTACTACCTCCGAATATGGTTTATCAGGTGTTCGGATACTGATATTAAGTAAAGGTTTCTTACTTATCTTTAGGTAGTAGCTACAACCTTTGTAGTTTGCAGGGTGTTTTTCTAGACAGTTAACGCACTGAGGATCTTCTTCCGGGTGTTTAGGGCATTGAGTGTATAAATGATGGCCATTGCACTTGACACATCGCTCTTGCGATTGACAATAGTTACGCGTGTACCCGTACAATCGACATTTTTTACACCGGGGTATTTCTTTAGCCTTTCTTCTTAACTCGACTTCTATACGCTATAATTTAGTTTTGTTAATCCGAAAATTTTTCTCCCTTCAGGGGAATTGTTAAGATCTACTGCACACAGTGGGATTGGATATCTATTTTTACTGTAAAATAGGGCTACTTTCAGAACTGGGAATTTTTGAGCTAATAATTCATTTTTAATTTCAGTTTCAGTTAGTGAAACAGGGATATTTCGAATTATTCTTCTTCTTCTTTAGGTGCGGTATCCTATCGGATGTTGGCAATCATCATTGCTATTCTAACTTTGGACATTGCTGCTCTAAACAATTCTCTTGATGTGCAGTCGTACCACTGACGTAGGTTTTTAAGCCAGGATATTCTTCTTCTTCCCACGTCTCGTTTTCCATGTATCTTTCCTTGTATTACCAGTTGTAGAATTTGGTATTTGTTCCCTCTCATTACGTGGCCTAAATATTCCAGCTTTTTTTTCTTTATTGTATACAGGAGTTCTTTGTTCTTGTTCATTCGTCGTAGCACCTCCTCGTTTGTCACTCTATCCATCCATGATATTTTCAATATTCGCCGGTATATCCAGAGTTCGAATGTTTCTATTTTTCTGCTAATTTCTTTATTTAGGGTCCATGCCTCCATTCCATATAAGAGAACACTAAAAACATAGCATCTGGCTGCCCTCATCCGTATTTTCAAGCTTAAATCCCTGTTGGTTAGAATTTGTTTCATTTTTACAAATGTGGCTCTAGCCATTTCAATACTTGTCTTTATTTCATTTGTGTATTCCCAATTATCATTTACCCATGTACCCAGGTATTTATATTTGTTTACTCTCTCTATACTCACATTATCTATTCTAATGTCAGGAATGTTCACTGGTGTTTTTGTAATTGCCATGTATTTAGTTTTATTTAAATTCATTCGGAGACCATATTTTCTGCTGATGTCATTTGTCCGTTCAATAAGTCTCTGTAAATCTGGAATATTATCTGCTAAAAGTACAGTATCATCAGCATAACGTATGTTGTTAATTATCTTTCCGTTTACTACTATACCACCGTTTTCTTCCATTAGTGCTTCTTGAAATATTGCTTCCGAGTATAGGTTGAACAGCATGGGCGAAAGAATACAACCTTGCCGAACTCCTCTCTGTATTTTTATTTCTTCTGTCAGCTGATTTTCTACTTTTACTGTTGTTTTTTGTTGCCAATATAAGTTTGCAATTATCCGCATGTCTTCTACGTCTATGTTCTTTTGTTTTAGGAGTTTCATTAGTTTATCGTGTCTAACTTTATCGAACGCTTTTTCGTAGTCTATGAAGCATGCGTATACTTCTTTATTAATATCTCTGCATCTCTGTATTAGTATGTTTAGTGTGAACAATGCTTCTCTTGTTCCAAAACCATTTCTAAAGCCAAACTGTGTCTCACTAATATCTACTTCTAGTTTTTATATATTCTTGCGTGTATGATCTTTAGAAAGGCTTTAAGCGTGTGGCTCATTAAGCTTATCGTTCTATGTTCACAACATTCCTTTGCGTTGTTTTTCTTTGGTATTGTAATAAACGTTGAATTCAGCCATTCTTTCGGTATTATACCAGTTGAGTATATGGTGTTGTATAAATCTACAAGAATATTTACTTGGTCGTCGTCTATTAGTTTAATTAGTTCAATTGGAACTTCGTCTGGTCCAGTTGCTTTACCGCATTTTGATGTTTCAAATGCTTTAATGACTTCTTCTTTTGTTATTTTGGGGCCATGTTCTCCTTCAATAGTTTTATAGTCTTCCTTTCTGTCATCGGCGAATAGTTCTTCAATATATTCTTTCCATCTTTCTATTTTTGTTTTACATCTAGTATAATTATTCCTTGTTTGTCTTTTAAAATGTTTGATTGTCTCTTCTTGTATGTACCTGTGACATCTTTGATCTTTCTGTGTACGTTAAACATATCGTGTTTCTGTTGTGCCTTTTCTATTTCTTCACATTCTTGTTTCATCCAATTTTCTTTTTCCGTTTTAATTTTTTCCTTATCAATTTGTGGATTTCACTGTATTTGCCGTCCTCTTTTATCTTACTTTTCTTCTCTCTTCCATCAGCTCTAAGATTTCGTCTGTCATCCACCTTTTTCTTTGTTGGTTTTCTTTCGGTGAGTATTTTTTTCGCTGGTTTCATTATCGCATCTTTTATGGTATGCCATCTTGAGTCTATGTTGTCGTTGTTATCCAAGGAGTGTCTTCCCATGTTGCTTAAATTGTTATTTATTTCATTTTTAACTTGTGTTCTTATGTTTTCTTCCTTCAGGTGTTGCACTTCTATTCTACTTGTCTTTTTTGTTATTTGTATCTTCTTAAGTTTTATATGCATTTTATGACAACAGGATTGTGATCAGACGCTATATCTGTCCCTGGATATGTTTTTGCCGACTTTATACTATTTCTGTATCGTTTTCTAATTAAAACATAGTCAATTTGATTTCGGCAAATATTCTGTGGTGTGTCTTGTGGTGATTTCCAAGTCCATAATCTTCTATCTGGCAGTTTAAAGAATGTGTTGGCTACTATAAATTCTCTTTCTTGGCAAAATTGGATCAGTCTATCACCCTTTCATTTCGCATTCCAAGACCGAACTCTCCTACATGTTCTCCACTTCTTCCTTTTCCAATTTTGGCATTAAAGTCTCCTATTATTAATGTCACATCGTCTTTTGGTTAGGGATAGAATGGTGTCTATTTGTTCATAGAATTCTTCTACTTCATCCGCGTTTTTCTCATTGGTAGGTGCATAGACTTGGATTATATTTATTTTACCTACTGTGGCACATAGTTGTATTAACATTGCTCTTTCAGATAGTGGTGTGAAACTAGTGACGCTTTTGTTAGTTTCTTTGGTGACTATTATTCCGACTCCATGTTGGTGTTTTGCTTCATTACTGCCTGAGTAGTACATTACTCCATTATCTGTTTTTATTTTACCAGATCCTGGCCACCGTACTTCACTAATTCCGAGAATGTCCAGCTGTAGTCGATTCATCTCTTTGGTTACATTTTGCAGTCTTCCTGCTCCAAATATACTTCGCACATTCCATGTTGCAATTTTCATAGCTGACCCGGGGATTCTTCGCACCCTCTGACCATTGAAGGTCTGCCGGGGACTGAGGGCCGTGGTTTGTATGTTCTCAGCCATGATGATTGTACTAGGAAATAAGTAATGAGGTGGTTTTCCGTTGCCTTCCTCATCGCAGTATCATAACCGGTAGGGCCATTATGTGGCCGTCGCCTATGACTATCTGGGGGTAAGCCGTTCCAGAGTCCATCTCCTCCGCCTTAGTCCAGTTGTGGTACTTGCTGCTTCCCAATACCTACTAGTTTTGGTCCGCCCCGGGTATTTTATTTCCCCGGTACCCGCCATATCTGGTGAGCATTCCCCTATCCGCCACCTGGGGAGGCGCCCGATGAGGGACTAGTTACCCCTCACGGGTTCGAATTATTACTGAGAGGTTATTCTCCGGATCTTTGAACGTATGATAACTCAGTTTTATCTCGTTGTAATGTTTAGTCATCGCCCTGTAATCTTCTATGGTTGTTAAATTAATACGCAGTTGAGTATTTCTGATTATTGTTGTAAATTCGCCTTTGGCCTTTTCCTTGGGGTCAGTATTAATTTCTTGATATTTCAGCTTATCTGCATTATGCAGGTAAATAGGTGGAATTTTTATTTTTGCCTCTGTGTTATCTGGTGCCTTAGACGACGATGCGGCCTCGGAGGTGTCCATCGCGCTGATAGCCGCAGCATGCTTGCCTTGATATATTAGTTTCCCTGCATTTTCTATTTGTTCGGTCGAGACAAAGAATTTATTTTTTGAAAGCAAGTTTGCTGGCTCAAATAGATATTTTTTATTAGGTTCCATAATGGGTGGTGAAAGATCGGAAGTTCTTCGTTTTAGGTTGTTGTTGCTCATAATAAGGAACCCCTCCGCAGGGGTTCAGTGAGCTATGTAAATTTGGCTGTTCACTTTTTTAATTTAGTTTAATTATCAAGTAATGGTAAAACAATTGCAGTGCAAAAGAATTATATTACCAAAAGTATTTTCCAAGCAGCCCCGCGCCGAACGCGCGAAACAAACGTTATCACTCACACTTTCTGGCAGTATTTATGCTTCGAAAGCCAAATGAGAACTCCTGGCCATCTCTGCAACATATCTATTTTCATGTCCTTGAATTCATTAATGATACAGTGTTGGTATCCTATGTATTTGTTCTGTGACAAATAGATTTTTTAAATTGTTCTACAGTATTAAATTAGGGACATGCCAGGGTGTATTGGTATAATATGCAAGATATTCGATTAAAAGCTTGGTGTAAACCCTACATTTAAATTCCATGGAATAAATTATAATTTTCACAGGAAAAGTTTATTTTCCACGAATAGCTCTGATTTACGGATCACGCACAAAAATAATTGTTAGGGTTTTGTTTCAACATGTTTTTTTCACGTCAGTTTTTGATCGAGATTAGGCCCAAACACTTTTCTTCAATCTGAACTAGTGTTTGTGCGTTGTAAATAATAACTTGGGAACAAATTGCATATTTCGTTTAGTTTATTTTAATTTTCTATTTGCTGAACCAATCTTAAAGAAGGTATACAGGGTCTGTATTTTAAGTAATGAGAATAAATCCACAAAACAAAATTTATTACAGATATCACTACAAAACTTTAGTAGTCTTCAAAGTTGGCTTCTTAAGCGTCAACACACTTCTACAAGCGAATTTTCCACGCTTCCTACGCTCCTTGAAAGTCAGCAATTGAAACATCCTTCAGAGCACGCGTGCAAGCCGCTTTCCGTGGAGGCGTCCTTTGAGGGCGGTTTTCATTTTGAGAAAAAATCTGCAGGGGCATCGTCGGGGCTGTAGGGAGGCTAAAAAATCGTTGTGATGCCATTTTTCGTCAGGTACTCTGTAACCACGAAACAGGTGTGACATGGCGCATTGTCATGATGGAGCTTCCAATTGGTGGCAATTTCTGGTCGCACTCTGTTGACCCGTTTCTTCAATCTTTTTAACACTTCCACGTAGAAGGTACCACTGACTGTCTGTCCTGCAGCCACAAATTTCCAGTGGACCACACCTTTCTTGTCGGAAGACACAATCAGCATTGCTTTGAGTCTGGACTTGGACATGCGAGATTTTTGGGTCGGGGCGATTGTGGAGTGTGCAATTCGGTGCTCTGCCGTTTTGTTTCGGGATCGTGTTCAAAGATCCAACTTTCATCTCCGGTAATGATATTGACAAAAACTGAGGGTTTTCTTCAATGCGTTTCAAAAGATCTTTAGAAACGGCCTCACGATTTTGCATTTGCTCGTTCGTCAAAAGGTCCCAAGATCCTCGACGATGATTTTGTGAACAACCATTTTATCGATTCCTAGCTTATCCGCAATGTAACGTATACTCAAACGCCGCTACGAGTTTAGTAAATCTCGCACACGTCGTTCGTTGACTCCAGTTCCTGAGGTTGACGGACGACCTGTGCGGGGTTCGTCCTCCACGCTCTCCCGGCCTTCTTTGAACATGCCACCTAAAAACATTCCCTGTTTATGCACCAAATTTTCCAAAGCGAGCACAAAATTTGATTGTGTAACGCTGTTCAATGCTTTGCTGTATTTTAAGCTTGCACGCACTTCTTTGCAAATGTCCGCACCGCACGTGATCATGCCTCAACGGAAGCTAGCAGGCAACTGTCGTTTGGAGCATATTCAAGGCCAAACCCCCCCTATACCGACTCCAACCGGTCCCAGCTCCCTCTGACATATATTCGCGTCAGGACAAAAATAATTTCATTACTTAAAATACAGACCCTGTAAGTGGCTTTGTAGTTGTTCCGATGCTACAGATCAGAAAAGCATAATCTGCGAAAGTAGCAAGTATAGTGCCGTTAGTTAAGGGTAAATCTGCAGTATAAATTAAAAACAGTAGAATGCCCAACGCTTCCCTGTGGTATACCTGATTTCACTTAACAGCAATTGGAATATGCATTATATTTGGAAGTACAGGTGGCGCGCGGCAGACGCACGGCGGTTTGGATCACTTCAATAGATCCAAAACGGATTCCTTTCAAAGGCGGACTTGATCCTCAGAAACAAAAAGAAGTCTGCCGGAGCCAGAGCAGGACTTTAGGAGGGCTGAGGCAAAGTTGTCGAGCGGTGCTTGGCCAGACACTTTCCGCATGTACAAATTGTCGGTAACAATTTTGTGCACAATGATTTTCGGAATAATGAGAGTATCTGCTGTCATTTGAACATTAATTTGTTTGATAATTTTCTCCATTGCGCGTCATGACACATGCACACAGCAGTTTCACGGAAACAGCGATCCTGACGCTCCTAGAGCTCATAACAGACCGAGCTTGAAAACGTTAAGAATCTGAGTCTCTCTCTCACACACACACACACGCACACACGCACGCACGCACACACTCACGCATACACGCACGCTCGTCAGCGATTGGATAGTGAGAAGAAGACTGAAGGCAACCAACCTGACCTCAAAAATGGCAACTACGAGTCCCAAAATGACTGCAGTTCAAAAACAAAGGCAACTGGAATTTGTTCGCAAACATCTCGATTGGGACTTCGGCCATTGGAGTCAGATATTATTCGCCGACGAGTCCAGGATGTGTCTACATGGCAACGACAGGATACGTCGGATCTATAGAAGGCTAGGGGAGCAATTTGCTCATTGCTGCATTCAAGAAACTATCGTATATGGAGGTGACTCTTCATGTTCTGGACGAGCACTTCCATGCATGGAAAAACTAATCTGTTTTTTTTGCCTAGTGGGGAACACGAAGGAGGTTTAACAAGGGACCGTTACATCATAATCGTGGCATAAGTTTTAAGCCATGTCCTAAGTTTGTCCTTTGACTATTTTCAAAGAAATTTTTTACCGAAACATGAATTCCTCGTCACTATATATCCATATAATTTTCACTCGAGCACCGGCATGTGCAAAAAAAAGACAATTTTTAACCCTATCAGGCATTATAATTAAATTCAATTTTTATTCTGATTTGGTCCTTAATAGGGCCATTTTGTTTTATTTTATTTTTTTAATTATTGAATTATTTTTAAATTAATTTTTAAATATTTGATTGTTTTTTCCTTCATGGAAATTGATCCAATGAAACAAATTGACAATAAGTTCATGAAAGAGGTTTATGCCCAGTATTTGGTGAAAGACCTGATGCCATATCTGAAGCAGCTATTCGATGACGGGAATTTCCTAATACTGCACGACAACCACCCTGTGCATGTCCAACCAAGTCAAAGACTGGATTATTAACAACTTTGGACCGAAAACGTAGTGATACCTCATCCTTCGATTTCAGTGCACCTCAACCCCGATGAGCACGTGGGAACAAAGTTTAAATTGATCAAGAAGAAATTCCAATAAGGAACCAACAACAGCTTTGGGAAGCACTGGTCAGAGCTGGCGAATGGCCCCACATTTTGCATCAATTTAATCAAAATAAAGGTCGACCCACACATTATTAGTATTTTTCAATGCTATATAAAAAACACATTTAAAGAGTCAAGCATCCAAATACAAAAAAACACCATTAGCCAACAGCTTCCTCAAAAATAAAATACATTTTCCAAACAACCCAAAATTAAGACAATTAAGGTAAACGAGGCTCGAGACAGTACATCATTATCCAAATATTTGGCTTGCTTGCACCACCATTATTATGTAAATCGGCTCTTAATAGACACAACACATTAAATTTTTCAGACAATGGTTTACGACTTTTATAAATACCGCGCTTGATTAAACAGAGCTAATTTCGTAAATATTAAATTATGCAACTCTCAAAACAGGATAATCCCGATTTTTAAACAAATACCTTACAACTTAATAACAAAATAAGGCAGCAGAACGCTTTTAATGTAGAGCGCGCCGTTTAGTTAAAAATAATGAGCTCCCTAATCATTAATTATGCCATCAGACTTAGCATTTGACGTCGTTGCTACAGCGCCCCAAGACATTTCCTATTTTTAAATTACCTGAAATTTAAAGTAAGATAATTGAAATATGTAAGTAAACTGACTAATGCCAGCCACACTCAATTCTTTAGGAACAAAGAAGAAATAAAAATCTAAACTTTTCCTACTTAAAGTTCTCTAACTAGGAGACAAAAATCTTCTAATTTATCTATTTATTGCCTCAAGATCTTGCCACCTTTTACTAGACCTTAATGAGTAATATTAATTGAGCAATATTAATTGCTTCGATAAAATGCATTCAATCCTGTTACTTGAAGTGATTCGTCTGCATTATCTTATGAAACAATGGTGTTAAATTGGGCACTTGGCTTCTTCAACAATTGATAGATTACACAGCTCCACAAAAAAGAAAAAAATTTCTGACCCTGGGTCTCACTAGGCTTACTATATGTTTTTGGGGTCACTAAATCCGAATCCGAGGTCCATGTAGCTCCATCGGGGCTGGGTTTAGCCATAACCTCAAAAAATCTCCTAATGTAGACTAATAACAACGTTAAAAACTTTTTTCTTTGGTCTGGGGATCAAAATATGTTGACTATATGTTTTTGGGGTCGCTGAATCCAAATCTAAAGTCTATTCAACCCAGTAACGTCAGGATTCAACTATAACTTTAAAAAAACCTAAAGGTTGTTGGGAAATTCATCTATATGGGAGTCGAGAAAATGGAGTTTCAGGTTCATTAAACAGCCCAGTTTTTTTGTAGTCCTTTATCAAACCAGCAACGATATCTCTGTATTCTGGACTTTTTTGATTTACTAGAAAATTTTGTGCCACTAATCGAAAACTCAGCCATGCTGCTTTCTCAAGTTTATTCATGTGATTGGTAAAGTCACTATCCTTACACATTTTCCGAATTTGAGGCCTCAGAAAGTTTAGGGAATTTTGTTTGCAAATATTGGAAACATTTGCTGTTCTTATCAAGAGCTTTGACAAACTGCTACATCCGACCAAGCTTAATGTGAAGAGGGGGAATGAGGATTTTTGATAAATCTACAAGAGAATCATGAATGATGTTACATGACCCAGGAGCAAAAGTCGTTCTTACTGGCCATTCTTTTACTATAATATAACATAATATAAATAACATAAATAACAAGGCTACTTGGTGAATCCCGACTGCTGCCCGAGAAACATTGAAATGATTTTCAAATCTCCACATATTTGCCACTGATGGCTCTTGTAATCGATTTTTTTCAGGAGGAACTACATATTGTCGTAATTTTCCTGCATAACAGTTGAATGAGCAGTAAGTACTGAAGCGTAAATATATTATTATTATTATAGAATAATACCGTCTTTATACTTCTCTTGGAGGAATCTATAAAAAGTCTCCAATCTCCTGCTCAATAGCTATTCGTTTTCAATTTATTGATCCTTTTACATCAGTACAAAATACGAGATCATCTTCTGTCGTAAAAAATTGGCGAAAAGGTAAATCTCGATTTCGATATGAAGAAACTTTTGTGCCTGCCGCTAGGAGGTGTTTCTCCTTGAAGAAAGAAGCCAAGTACTCCGCACCATCGTTTGGCAGACCTAAATTGCGAATAACGTCACTCAATTCTGATTGTGTGATCAATGACGGGGCTGAATTTTTCTTGCTAGGAGAGTAGTCACTGTCGCTTTCACTGTCATCGCCTCTGTTAATGTCTTCTTCATCGCATGAGTACACATCGATTCTCATCATCTCTACATCTACGGATGTCTCATTAATTGTTTGTCTCTGTCGACTGAGATGGGAGGAGTTACAGACTTGACAGTAGAATAAATGATTTTGTTCTTGGTCCTTGAAGTGAAACCATTTATCTTATTTGAACAAAAATAGTCTTTTTCATCATAAGGTTCGCTCCATTCTGCTGAAGCACTGAATTTTATTAAGTCTATTTTTTTGTCTTCTCTCCACCTATTCAACATTACTCTACAAGAATTACGTATTATGGTTGGAATCCAGTTTGTATGTTGAATCATAACCTGACCAAATATTTCTTTGTAGGAATTCTTTATATCCTCGTCTATTTGTTTTTAGAAGTCACTTCAAATTTACTGCATATATAACAGAAGCAATTCCGATTTTTCTTATAAAAATGAGTACTGGACGGTCCGTTGTGTTTCTTTTTTGTAGCTTTGCACTCTGCAACAACCAAGTCACCAACTAATGCAGAGCTGCGGTCGCATGATGACGACGCCTGCGCGCCCGCTTTCTTACCTAGACCAGCCGCCGATTATGGGGTTCCTAGTCCCTGTCTCGTAACACGTTTCTTACGTATGCCTGCCGTGACGGCATGAAAGCCATAATCCAGGGACTCAGCCGAATAACGGGCAGCTGGATGCAGACACACGTAACAAACATAAAGAAACTTCTTTGATACTCCGTGCGATAAGCACGACTTTAACTATGCAAAAAGTTATGAGGTTATGAGTTATAATTTTGGGATTTTAGGGTTATGCGATTGAATGATTCTTAGTTTGAAGGATCACGTCTAGATTATGTGCTTATAATCTTATGAGAACATTTGAATTAAAAATTGTTTGTGGGCTTGGATTTTGGTTTTTTTGAGGTTATGTCATAATTCTGGAATGATGGGGTTAAATAAACCTTGATTTCAATTTCAGCAACCCAAAAACATATAGTAAGCGTAATCTGAATCTCAGACTAGAAGAAAAAATTTTTAGTACTAGATGGCCTATATTATTAGGTTTTTTTAAGGTTATGGTTGAACCCTAACATTACTGGGTTGAATAGACTTTAGATTTGGATTCAGCGACCCCAAAAACATATAGTCAACATACTTTGATCCCCAGACCAAAGAAAAATTTTTAACGCTGTTATTAGCCTACATTAGGAGATTTTTTGAGGTTATGGCTGAACCCAGACCCGATGGAGTTACATGGACCTCGGATTCGGATTTAGTGACCCCAAAAACATATAATAAGCATAGTGAGACCCCCAGGTCAAAACCTTTTTTCTTTTTTGTGGGCCTGTGTCATTAACCATAGTTTTTAAAAAACTCTTTCTCAACGGCCCCGAAGCAATACTGTTGAATTTTCACTATAATTTTTACTTTCTCACTGAAAAATAAAACATTTGGACAAAAAAAATAGTTTCATTTTTGCTTGCAAAACTCGAAACATGAATGACAAAACAAGGAAAAACCGTCGATTCATTATTAATGCAGAGGACTTTATAGTAAGATATGGTTACCTTTATTTAAAAAATTACGCGATGTATGCAAATTTGATTGGTATTTTGTGAACGATGTTCTTTTACAATAAGCTATATTGAATATTGTAGTCATCATTTCAGGACTAATTTGTGACTACTGTTCCTGTAGACATTTCTAAATTCCACCAATACTTTTTTTTTACTCTTATGAAGACGCAATTCAAAATATCGACAGAAATTGCATCAAAGACATCCCTATTAGCAATAAATTTGAATCTTGCAACACGTGACATCAGGTAAAATAATTTCTAATAAAGCTGGTAATAAACAGTCTACATAATAATTAGAATTTAACTTGATATTTTTTAGTACTGTGATTAGTGAAAGTAGACCTCTTCTTATTATACAGCCATCTGTTACAAAATAGTCACAAAAGATCTTATCGCATTCTGTTTCTCCGTTACATTAGTTTAAATAAAATTAAAGGACGTACAAATAAGTCTCCGCCGTATGACAAAAAATGGTCCCACTAATAAATCATGATTGAAATTGTCAGATGTAAAACGTCATATTGTAAGGTTGGACATCTGGTAGCACCATAACCTTAAAATATTAGCGATTGTGTAACAGCATCACATAACTTTTTTCGTGCGAAAATGTCGAGTTTTGAGCCGAATAAGCCTCATTTGTGGGAACTTTTGATTTACTTATTTAATTTGAAGAAATCTGCAGCTGAGGCGCATCGATTGCTTGTAGAAGCATATAGTGAAGCTGCTTTAAGTGACAGAAATTCTCATAAGTGGTTTCATAAGTTTAAGAACTGTGAGTTTGAGTTCGAAGACAAAGAACGTAGTGGAAGGCCGAAAGTGTACGAAGACGCGCAATTGGAAGCATTATTAGAGGAAGATTCCTACCAAACACAAGAACTTGCATTTACGTTAGGAGTGACTCAACACGCAATTTCACATCGTTTAAAATTGTTAGAAATGATTTAAAAGCAAGGAAATTGGCTTCCATATAAACTGAAGTCGAGAAACCTTGAACGCCAATTTTACACATGTAAAATGCTGCTTGCCAAGCCTAAACGAAAGGGTTTTTGCATCGTATAATCACTGGTGATGAAAAATGGATCCACTACGATAACTCAAAAAAGAGGAAATAATAAGTACTACATGGCCATGTTTCAACTTCGACAGCCAAGCCGAATATTCATGAAAAAAAAACTAATGTTGTGTATTTGGTGGAATCAGCTTGGTGTCGTGTATTATGAGTTACTCAAACGGAACGAAACCATTACTGGGGTTCTCTACCGAACACACTTGACGAGACTGAGCCAAGCACTCAAGGAAAAACGCGCCCACTACTACTCCAGATACGACAAAATTATTCTCCTACATGATAATGCTCGTTCACATGTTGCGGCGCCGGTCAAAACCTACTTGGAAACAGTCAATTGGGAAGTCCTACCCTACCCGCCGTATTCAACAGACATTACCCCTTCCGATTATCACTTGTTCTGATCCATGGCACATGGCCTGTCTGAGCAGCATTTCACATCACATAAAGATACCAAAAATTGGGTCAATTCGTGGATAGCCTCAAAAGATGAAGCTTTCTTCCGACGCGGTGTCCGTATGTTGCCAGAAAGATGGGAAAAAGTAGTGGCTAGCGATAGACAATACTTTGAATAAAACATAAGGTTTCGTTGTTTCACAATACATGCCCAATTTTTGATAAAAAACGGCAGATACTTATTTGTACTCCTTTTATATTTCATTAATCTTCTTCTCTTCTCTTCTCCTAATCCCAATTAATTATGTAATTAATTAAATCCATTTTTGGATGTAGGCCTTCCCTAACTCCTTCCACCTATCACGATTTTGTGCGATTTGGATCCAATTTAGTCCAGCTGTACGTTTAAAATCATCATACCAACGCATAGGTGGTCGTCCTCTTCCTCTCTTATGCTCGTACGGTCTCCATTCAGTTATTTTACGGTTCCATCTATTTTTGTCACTTCTCGCCACGTGTCCTGCGTAACTCCATTTTAATTGGGCAATCTTAATTCCAATGTCTGTCACTTTTGTAATTGCTCTTATTCTGTCATTCCTAACTTTATCTCTCCTTGTTATATTTAACATTGCTCTCTCCATTCCCCTTTGTGCTATTCTCATTGATTCTATGTTGCTTTTTGTTGTTGCCCAATTCTCTACTCCATATGTCATGGCCGGTAAAATACATTGTTCGAATACTTTTGTTTTCAGGCGTTGATCTATTTTTGTGTTTTTCAAAATGAAGGATAGTCTTCCAAATGCGATCCATCCACTTTTTATTCGTTTTTTTATTTCCTCCTTTTCACTGCTTCGTCCTAGTTCTATTCTTTGGCCTAGGTATATATATTCTTCTAATCGTTCAATTTGAGAATCGTCAATTCTAATTTCTACATCTGGGCCAGGGTGCATTACTTTTGTTTTTCTTAAATGCATTTTTAATCCTATTTTGTTTGACTCTCTATTTAGATCAATGATCATTTCTTTCAAGTCTTCTAAATTTTCCGCGAGTAGTATGATATCATCAGCATAGCGTAGGTTAGTAAGCCGCTCTCCGTTTACATTTATTCCTTTATCTGGCCATTCTATCTTCTTGAACACGTCCTCCAGTGTTAGGGTAAAGAGTTTCGGCGACAGTGTATCACCCTGTCGCACTCCTCTTGCAAGTGGTACTGGGTTAGTTTTTGCGTGTAATGTATATGTTGCTGTGACTCCCTCGTTTAGTTGTTGTATGAGTTGTATGTATCTTTGATCTATTCGACTGTTTGCTAATGCTCTATATATTACCCAGTGTTCAATGATATCAAACGCCTTTTCATAATCTACAAAGGCCATGCATACGGAATCCATATTCGTTTGATTTTTCGATGATTATTTTTATTGTTAATAGGTGGTCTCTAGTGCTGTACTCCTTCCTGAATCCCGCCTGTTCCCGGGGTTGATACTCATCCAGCTTTCTTCCTAGTCTGTTGGTAATAATCTTTGTTAGCAGTTTGTACAAATGTGACAATAAACTGATGGGTCTATAATTTTCAAGTTTTGTGTTTTCTCCTTTTTTGTATAATAATATGACGTTTGAGTTTTTCCAGGTTTTGGGTATTTGAGTTGTTTTTAAGCATGTGTTTAATAGTTTTGCTATTTTTGATATTAACTTATCCCCAGTCTCTCTGATCATATCTATTGATATATCGTCATCTCCTGTAGCTTTATTAAATTTGAATTCTCTCATAGTGCTTCTTCACTTCTTCTATGGTTATATCGGGTTGTTCTTCGGATCCCACGTTTTGAATCTTTCTAGTTCTAATGGCATTGTCTTCTATTTCTTGATGTACTTTGGATTCATATAATTCGGTGTAAAACTCTTCTATAATTTTTGAATTTCATCTCTGTCGTGGATTATTATACCATCTTTGTTACGTAATGCGTACGTTTCTTTCTTTCTCATTTTTGTTGAAGTATTTTCATTCCTTGGTTTTTCTTTATTACTTCATTAATTTGTTGTTCTTGTATTTGTCTTCTATGTACTCTTATCTGTTTTCTTATTTGTTTATTCACTTGTTTAAATTCTTCTGTTATTCTTTATTTTCCTTTGCTAGTCGTCTGCGTTTTTCCATTAGACTCTTGATATCTGCATTAATAATATCTCTGTTCTTTTGCGTGGTATAATTCTCCGTAGTTCTTTTATCGAAGTGTTAATTATTGTAGTTATTTTATTATTTACTTCATCTATTGTGAGTATTTTGTCATCAATATCATCATTAGCTAACTGTTTGTTTATTATTTCTCATACGCCTCTCCTTTCTTTTATTTCTTCTGCTGTCAGTTTAATTGAATTTTTCCCGATTAATTGTTTTCTTTCTGTTCTTTTATTAATAGTCAGTACAGCTCTTACCAGTCTGTGGTCACTCCCCGTATTAAATAGGTTTAGTACGGTAACGTCATTTATTTTTGTTTTTGTTTGTCAAAATATAATCTATTTCGTTTTTGTATTTCCGGATGGTGATATCCAGGTCCATTTTCGACTGGGTCTTTTTTAAAGAAGGAATTCATAGCATATAGTTTATGCTCGTTCATGAAATTCATTAGCATGTCTCCTCTTTCATTTTTTGGTCTATTCCAAAATTACCCATGTATTCTTCATCGGGTTCTTGTTTTTGCCTAATTTGGCATTAAAGTCCCCATAACGATGGTCCAACCTGAGGGATCCGTTTGCGTAGCTATTTTAGATGTTCGTAGAACAATTCCATCTCTTCGTCCGTGTGGGAGGAAGTAGGGTATACCTGTATAACTTTGATTTTTATTGTTGCCGTAATTTTTAGAATTATATAAGCAACTCTTTCTG
This sequence comes from Sinelater perroti, assembly GCA_036346155.1. Lineage (NCBI taxonomy): Eukaryota > Metazoa > Arthropoda > Insecta > Coleoptera > Elateridae > Sinelater > Sinelater perroti. Next base: position 20,163,181 of record JARFIY010000099.1, on the reverse strand, counting down.
ATACTGATTTAAAGGATTTTATATATGGTGTCCATTTTTTGTTAACGAACAGTCCGATTCCTGCCGTGGTTCCATCTATTCCGCCTTTGTGTATTAGCGTGTTTCCTGACTTGAGCTTAATCCATTCTTCTCCTTTTCTTCGGATTTCACTTATTCCAACAATATCCCAATTGATTTTTGTTAGTTCCTCTTCCATCTCTATAATCATATCATCCGTTCTGAGTGTACGAGCATTGTACGTTGCAATCCATAGTTTGCTTATCTGTATTGATTTGTGGTTACATTTCAAAGTCGAAATCTTGCCCCCCCCCCAGAATCCTTGGGGCAGCCTGACGCATTAGGGTTAGATTGTGAGCTGTTCGCTCTACTAACCTGGGGTAATTTCGTTCTGGAGTTCGACATTATCATTATCATTAGGGAGTAATTGGCAGTAAAACGCCACGCTTGCCAGGCGTCTTGGCGAGTTGGGTAGGATATGGGTAGGATTGAATGTGGTGTGGTTATGATTACAAGGTTAGGACATGATTTCCCTCGGTATTGGGAGTTGAGGGAGAACGAAGGCTCGCGTAGGCAGGGTCGCTTCCCTGAGACAGACCTATCTCTACCGGGGTCGTAGAGAGTGTCTATCCGCTACCTTTCATTAATATTCAATATAAATTCATGTTTTTGTCCCGGCAAATGACATTCATAAAATTCTCTTCTACAGATTGAGTTCCTAGATGATTCAAATTAAACTTCAGGATTGCAGGCTGCGAGATTTGAAAATTTGCATTTGTACAGTTGGTGTAACATATGTTAAAGCCTACTAAAGACCACCAGAAACGCCTTACGTTTGTGAACTGAATTTTAGAGAACAAAGAAGTTAATGCTGATTTTAGCAAAAAACTCATATAGAGCGATGAAGTTCATTCTTCTTTAGATGGCTTTGTGAACCATCAAAATCCACATGCTATTAACAAAAAAAAAAGCAATTTATTCAAAAATGCACCATTTGGTGTGTCATTCTATGGAATAACAGCACATTGGAAACCCTTGTCCCAAAAAGCCACGGCTAGAAATTCTTGTTCCAAAACAAATGGCGGTTGACTTTTGAGATTTGGTTGATTATTCGTGAGAGAACTGCAAGACACTAAAGCGACTCCACTGAAGTATCCAAAAACACCGCCACGGAAAATAAAAACGTGGCGTATAGCTTCAATATGACAATGCGTGGACACATGTTAGTTGCCACGCTGTGCTGCCTCTCGTCCCATATTAGCTCTGTTTGGTGCAATAAAGAAGGCAGTGCGTTGTAAGTCAAGCTTCAGTCGGCTGTCCAATTTATTTATAGTAGCTTATAAAAACCACAAATACATTAAACAGGACTAGCTTTAATAAGTTATACACTAAAAAAAACCAATTAAATTGGTGTCCATAGATCAAACATTCCTCAGTATCACAGTTTGTTCTCCTTCTTCATTTTCCTTCTTCTATTTTTTCCTTTTATCCTCAAACAAGCATTCAATCAATTTATTTCTCTACGGTCCATTTCTTTCATGTCTTCAGGTTCTTTACCATCCGCTTCATTTCACGAATTATTTTTTTAAATTTTCTTCAGTTTATTCTACCCAATTTCTTTACTTTTTCCTTTTTAAATGACACTTTTACTAAGCTCTTCTGGTTCTCTTTTATATGTCCAAACCGTTTTAGTTTCCTGCTATTTATCTTGTTACTACTAATTCTTGTTCTGTAATTACTATTAGCTACTAAACATGTTTATAATAAATAACATTATAGTTTTTAGTTTTTCCTTTTTTTTAAATTAGAGTTATTCGATTTTTCCTATTTTCTTGATATTTCACTAATCCTTTAAATTTATCTAAGTATTTACAACTATGTTTCTCTTCTTCTCCCACCTACGTTATCTGTTCTGGGTATATAGCCCTTCCTGTTCTTATTTTTTTATATTTTCCCCTAAAACTTTTTTATTTCTCCTCTTATCAGTCCATTTAAGTTTCTTAATCCTCATTTTTAAATTAGTAAGGTTCTCCCCATAATTGCAATGTTACTATGTGTTCAACATCAGTTGACTTTATTTGTCTGTTATTAGTTTTGTTTCTTTTACTTTCTTTTCTTTTAACCTCATTCTAAAACCTTCTATGGTTTATAATATAATTTTAATTCAATTATTTTCCAAATTCTTCTCGTCTCGTTCTATCTTCTTATATCGTAATCTATCTTAAATTTGATTTGATTATTTATAATTCCTTTATACTACTATACTTTTTTTAAATCTTATAGGTCACTCCTCCAACCTGTTCTTATGGTTATACATATTCTTTCCTCACATATCTCAATTGCAAATTCCCCATTACCACCTTATCCACTTCTAAGTTCCGTTAATTTTATTTTTTTTTTCATTTTAGTTTTTAAATAACTGATTCGTTTCTTTCTGGTGTTTTAGATTTATCTCTGAATCTTTCTGAATGTATCCACGTTTTGCTCTTAACTTACTATGTGTAGTTTAGTTTAGCGATTTCTAATCTGTGTGCATTTGCCATCTCTCTTTTTTTTAATTATTCAAGTATGTTCCTCATCTCTCTAGGGCACGTGTGCAAAAATATCTGTTAAGCTTTTTACGTCTATGTGCGTGTGTGCTTATTTTCAATCCATTATTATTTTAATAAAAAAATTCTATCAGTAAATCGTTCTTTTAACAAAACGCTATCTTTTTAGTTCCATCTCTATTTTTACGAACCTTTCTGTGCATTCTAGTACTTTATTTGTATCACACCGTTTTCTCGTCGATCAATAGCCCCTTATTATTGTTGAAGCCAAGAATCTATATAAGCCAAGCAAAACAGATAAACATAAAAATAAATATAATAGCAAATATGTTAGCAATCGTTGTACGTACGGAAAGACTCTAACTGGATAATAGCACTTACCGTATACCATAAAAACAGACCACAAAATCAATGCGTCCTATTTAAAAACAAGTGTATCCATTTACCATCCCACTAGAAAAACTATTTGTGAGACAACTGAAATAGGAAAATACCTGAATACAAGAAACGACAGCCAACAGTTACCTAACATCAGTTATGCAACACCTCTATACCAATAAATTTACTCCAGTCCATTACACCTTTCGTCGAATATTTACCTATAAATGAAATAGAAAAACAAAGCATACAAAAAATCCATCGTCATGAAAGACCTACAGCTCTTCTTGAGGAGAAGTCAGATGTAGACTACAAGTAAAAAACTAAATTTTCTTGAAAATGGCACCAAAGCAGATGCTGGATCGTTAAGCATCTTCTCATAAACGAAGCGGTTTAACCTATAAAACAAAATCTACAGAATAAACAATACAAGATAAAAACTAATTATGAAGAAAGCATAATTAAAGGAAGAACTGTGTGCGTGTGGCTGTGTTGTGTATGTACATGCTTATACCTTCATTCCTAGACGTTCTTCCATAATTATATTCCTGCTTTCAATAAGGTTTTAAAATCCTCGTTATTTACTTTTAGACTTGATCTCTAGACATTTTCATTTTTATTATACAACCAACTCTTTTCTCATTTCATTATTTTTGCAAATTTTCAAGCTGATTTCTTCTCTAAACTTCTCATGTTTTATTTTTAACTTTCTTGTATCTTTATTTGCGGTTTTGCGTCTTTTATCTCAATTCACATATATTCTTTTATTTAACTTATAATTACTATTTTAATAAGAAATTTCTTTTATATTTCTTGCCCGTTTATTCTACCTCGCATTTCATTTTTTCTGGCTTAACCTTAAAATAAATTTTCATTAAAAACTTTAACAAGAAAAACCTATCTCAACTCAGCTGGATATATGACGCCACTTGAAGAATTAACAGATGTTAACAACATAATAATTCATAGTATTAAGACAGATGCAATCTTTCGTTAAGACCAGTGACCATACCCCAAAGCAATAATATGAAGAAGTGAAAGCTACCAAACAAAATTTGATTTGTCCAATAAGCAAAGTTCAAAAAAAACAAGCAAATGAAATAATTCAAACACGTCGTCAATCAAAGAAGAAGTAAAGTCGGCTGAAATTGTGTCTTGATCTATCAATACAAACAGACATTAGCCATTGTCCCTTCAAAACTATTTTTTTTATTTGTTGCTTATTTACAATCTACTCTCACACGAGTAATAAGTAAATTGTTTATAATTTATAATTTTATAACATGTCATTGGGGGGGGATCCGGCCAGCGCCTTATTCCCCGTAGGCTAAACACTAAGTTATTCTGAGTAGTTACATTGGAAGGTCTTGTGGCCAATTTCGTTTTAATCGTCTGGTGATGGTTAGCTGGTTAGAGAGCTGTTCTATTAGTTGGTTTTTATATCCTGTCAGGTGGTTCATGTATGTTCGAGCAAGCTTCTGTATCTCTGCGGTTACGTATGGAATTCCTAGGTCTGTGTGAAGGGTTTCGTTAGAGCTATTTTGACCAGGACTTTTGATTGGCTATTTTGCGAGGATCTTTGTGTGGAGGCTTTAGCGCATCCCCACAACTGTATACCATATGTCCAGATGGGTTTTATGATGCTTTTATATACAGTAGTTTGTTTGACAGTGAGAGTTGGGAGCGTCTGTCAAGGAGCCAGTGCTGTTTAATTAAGGTTTGTTTTCGTTTGGCTTTGATGTGAGTGCTCCAGGTGAGCTTATGGTCTAGGTGTAGTCCAAGATATTTGATGTCCGTCTTCTGAGGTATCGGAGTATTGTTGATGTTGTTTAGTGGGCTTGCAATACGTCTATTTGTGAAAGTGATTTGCGAGGATTTGTCGCTATTGACTGTAATTTTCCATTTGTTGAACCAGTTTTGCAAGATGTCTAAGTGTGTTTGTAGATGGGCTGCTGCAGTTATTGGGTTTTCGTCTATTGAGAGGATAGCTGTATCATCGGCGAACATTGCAAGTACAGTATCGTCAGTTGAAGGCGTGTCGGAAGTATATAGGAGATACAGCAGCGGTCCCAGTACGCTACCTTGCGGTACTCCAGATGTAATTTCGTGGTATTCGGAAGTTGTGTTATTTACTTTAACTTGGAAAGTCCTCTGGGTTAGATATGATTTTAGCATGAGGTACAGCTGATTTGGAAAATAGAGTTTTATTTTGTATAACAAACCCGTGTGCCATACTTTGTCGAAAGCCTGTTTTATGTCTAGGCATACAGTTATGCAGACCCGCTTGGTTCCTAGAGTCTCCATAATGCTGTTAACTATTCGGTGCCCTTGGTGGATAGTAGAATGATGCTACCGGAAGCCAAATTGGTAGTTTGGGAGAATTTCATGTGGTCGACAGTTTCATGGATTCTCGTGAGGAGCAGTTTTCGAATATTTTTGACATGAGTGGTAAAAGGCTGATGGGTCTGTAGGAGGAGGGTTGCGTAGGAAGTTTGCCAGGTTTAATAAGGGTAATGATTATAGCATGTTTCCACTGAGTTGGGAAGTGGCAGAGTCGTAGAATGCTGTTGTAGATGGTTGTAAGTAACACTAGGGCTTTTCTGGAGAGGTTTTGCAATACATCTCCTACGATTAGGTCGTAACCAGGTGCTTTACGTGGGTTTGTTAATTTAATTTGCTGTCTTACTTCGGCTGGTAAGAATGGTCTCAGAGGTAAGGACATTTGGCAGGGCGCGTCAAGGACTGCGGAAATGTCGGTGTCATCGTTGTTTCCTACCGGTTGTGGTAATGAGAATACAGTAGCAATATGGTCTGCGAATGAATCAGCTTTTTCCTTGTCTGATCTGGCCCATGTACCATCGGACTTTTTGATTGGAGGTATCGGTGCTATTGGCCTTTTAAATTTTTTTGTTGCCTTGCATATCGTATGATCAATGGGTGAAAGATTCGTAATGTAATGCTGAAAGGTGTCGTTCCGGGCTTTTAGTAGTTCAGTATGGAGTTGATGAGAAGCTTTATATGGCCTTTCGTTGCCATTTTTTTCGTGCCTTGCGTTTTTTTTTGTGGCGAGGTGCCTTATATGACGAGGGATATTAATATCTGCTGAGCAGGTGTTTGTTTCACTGGGTGTTGCTTGCCATGCCGCATTTTGTATCATTGTAGTTAAATATTGGGTTGCTTCGTCTAGGTCATAGGCGTCCTTAAGTCGGATAGTTAGATTAATCTCGTGATCCAGTGTGTTTTTGAAGAGGTCCCAATTGGTGTTCTTGTTGCAGAGTTTTGGGGATGGTTCTCTGGTAATAATGGATGTGCTTAAGGTAATTAGAATGGGAGTATGATCTGAGGACAGGTCATAGTTAGATTCCACTTTGGTGTATGTGTTTGCTATGCCGCGGGAAATAGCGAAGTCTAATAAGTCGGGAATTTTATTTGTATCTGTATGCCAATAGGTGGGTTCTCCGGTTGATATGTAGTTGCAGTTATGATTTTGTATTGCTCTGAGTAGGTTACGCCCTTTCGGATTGGTTAGTCTTTAGCCCCAGGCCACATTCTTGGCGTTCCAATCTCCCAACGAGGAATCTCGCGTCAAGGGATTTTAGCAGATCTGCGTATTCTTCAGGTGAGATAGCATGTCGTGGTGGACTGTATACTACTGCTATGATCGATGGGTAGGGTAGGATTTGAATCTTTATACTAGAGCTTTGAATTTTGTCGGTTTGAAAGGAGTTCCATTCATGGTGGGAGATTGAGTTTTTGATAATTACCGCTGATCCGGCACGTGCTGTGCCATCAGAGTGGTAGGAAAGGTATATGGAATAGTGCGGTATTTTTATAACTGTTCTGGCTGTTGTGTGGGTTTCGGAGACGAGTAACACATCTATATCCTGTAATTGCAGAAAACAGTTGATCTCAGGTATATGGTTTGATAAGCCATTGGCGTCCCAGAGAGCTATACGGAGGTGGTTGGCCATTTTTAAGCTAATAATGTTTATAACAGTGGAAAGCATGTTTAAAACCATGCTGTTTTGGCTGATAAGCTGCGAAAACATTGCTTTAAATTCCGTTAGGAAGCTAGAGAACAATTGGTTGATGTTATTCTGCTGTTCATTGAAGGTATGAATAGGGAGTCTTCTGTCGGGTGGTTGCAGGGAGAGAGGTCTGTGGTAAGGATGCATAGCTTCTGGATTTTGTTTGGCGTTTTGTTTAGGAAGTGGTGGGAATTCGGATATATTGTGATTCATCTGAGTGTTGGGTTTTTGACTCTTTTGATGTCTTGATATACTGTACATCTATTGTAATTGGCTGGGTGTTGTCCATTACATAAGGCACAAGTGGCTGGAGTATTGTGGTTTTTTTTGCAGGACTGGGTTTCGTGGTTACCGCTACATTTGACACAGACAAATGGTTTACTACAATAAGTTTTCGTATGGCCATACTCTTGACAGCGGGTGCACTGAGGTATGGTTTGTGTCTTCCTGGGGGGTTCAACCGTGATATTCATATTACTTAGATGTTAAACGTTGAAGATGGACTTATTATTTTCTTTAGGTTCTAGGTCTGCCATGAACAGTGACAATGGTTGTTTGGTTACCCTGTGACGTATGTTAATAATATTGCGTACTGTGTGACCAAGATTCCCAAGTTCTTTTGTTATTTCTGAAACTGGTATGGAGTGGTGAAGTTTTCGAATGGCTATCCTGTATGCGCGTTCTTCTTTTAATTGGACCTGCTATCGTCTACCATTACTGCGTTCGAGTCTCCTCTGGTTTACTAATTAACTATAGCGTATAAACTAATTAATCTAATTATATACATTAAGCAATTACAATTGTTAAATAAAATATTTGCATTCTTATTTTCACACATTAATATAAACTAATATAACTTTTTTACTCGTAATGAGGTGAACGGAGAGAGAAACGGCTTCTGAGTATTATAAGATAGAATCGCCTGGAGAGGATTTCTGTGATTCAGACGTGGTCCATAAAACACACCAACCATCAATGTCATCAAAGTATCTACTTACCAAACACCGTAAATCATAAAGCCTTAATAGAAGACTTACAAAAACTAGCAACTGGAACCTTCACAACAACGTATAATACACCAACATTACGCATTAATTTAATAAAAGATGATTTTCGAAAACTAACCAAATATTTTACGGAAAATCAAATTCAATATCATACTTACCAAAATCCAAATGACAAACCAATTTCGGTAGTAATTAAAAATGTTCCACTTTCTCTGTCAGATGAAGAAATCAAAACTGAATTAGCTAGTCAGGTAACAGTAATAAAGGTAACACGATTGTACACCAGAGATAGAAAACCTCTACCCGTCTGTGCACTCGAACTAATCAATAACGAGCACGCGAAACGAATATACTCACTGAAAGCAATTTTTCACTCCATAGTTACTGTTGAAGCTGGAAGAAGTAAAAGGATAAACCACAGTGCTACAGATGTCAGCAGTATGGCCATACTAAAAATTATTGCAGATTGAAACCAGTTTGTGTTAAATGTACTGGTGACCAGAGCAACAACGCTACCACCTCATCCACTACTTCAGCACTACCCAACAATTCAAACTCTCCTTAATCACGCCTTATCTTAGCCAAATTAAAACATTTATTATTAACATTCTGCTACCAATTCTTGTCAATGGACCATAATCAAAGAAAAACAATACAAAATTTAACTATCCTTAACTGGAATGCAAATGGCATCAACAATCAGCGCTCATTATTTCTTGTTTTCCTAGTGAGATACAACGTGGACATCGCCTGTATATCAGAAACGCACCTTCAAGAAACCATAAACTTTTGTATCTCAGGTTATCACGTCTATCGTAAGGATCGAAACTCCAGAATAGCAACCGGTGGAGTAGCGATAATTATTAAAACCAAATATAAGCACATACAACTTCCTAAAATCGCTAATTTAAAACTTGAACTGACCTCAATAAAGGTTAAACTCGATGATCAGTGCAGCGTAATAATAGCTTGTGTCTACAGGCAACCAAACAAAAATTGTTGAAGAAGAAATCAAAAGAATTTTTGACACAACCGAACCAATACTAGTTATAGGTGATATAAATTCTAAAAAATACCCTGTGAGGATGCAGTCACATATCCTGAAAATATTAAGCTGGAAAGTCTTGCCATAGTTAACACCTTCCAAATTCTGGCACCCTACGACTATGCCTACTACCCATACCGTGAAAACCACCAGCCGGACATACTCGATATCATTCTCCAGAAAAACTTTAATAAATCTATCTTTCAAAGTGTCATACCCGATTTAAACTCTGATCATCTCCCGGTACTGGTGTCATTAACCATTAAACAACCTATCCCAAAATTAATTAACAGCAAAATGGATTGGAATGTCTTTGAAGGCCAACTCAATAGCAAACTCCACTGCCCAACAAGACATTACACACATTACATCAACAATTGAAGAAGGCGTTAAATTAGCCTGTTCTACTCCTAGACGAACCCATCCGTGGGACTACAATTATCCTCCCAGATACATCATTGACTTAATTAAAAAGAAAAGCCAACTTCGGCGTCAATGGCAAAGAAACAGGAATCCCCAACTTAAAACAAGATTAAACAACCTAACACATCAAATCAAAAGAGAACTTGACAACTTACAAATCAATTCATACTAAAAACATATAGCTGACTTCAGTCCAAGAGATTGGGGACTTTGGAAAACAACTAGAAAAATTCTAAATCAAAAAGAAGAATTTCCTACGCTGTCATCCGAAACTGATAATGCTCTTTACACTTCAGAGGCAGAAAAAGCAGCTGCCTTTATTGATTATCTTGAAAACACATTCACTCCTGCAGTCACTTGCACACCTGCTCACCAAATCATAAACGATATTGAACGAAGAGTGCCAATCTCAGACGATATTCAACCTACTTCGCCTAATGAGCTCAAAGACATCATACAAAAACCTTCCGAAAGGAAATCTCATGGTCACGACTTGATCACCAATACAATTCTTAAACACCCCACACTGATGGCTATAGCTTATCTATGTTCTACTTACAATGCCTGCATGAGGCTAGGTTACTTTCCACAGTCCTGGAAACTTGCACATATTCTGATGTTTAGAAAACAAAATAAACAGTTACAAACAGACCTTTAAGTCTGTTGAAATCACTTTCAAAAATCTCTAAAAAAATTGTTTATAATCGCTTATTAGAACACATTGAAAATCTCGACATATTACCAAAATTTCAAATTGGCTTCAGAAAAGGCTATTTAACGAGTCGCCAACTACAAAAAATCAGCGAACTCATTGAACTTGGATTTCAAAATAAACATTACACTGCAGCAATTTTTCTCGATGTAGCACAGGCATTTGACAAGGTGTGGGTTGAAGGTCTAAAAAAAGATCCTTGTCACTGATATGCCTACATATCTAAAGGCACTCATTTTCTCTTTTATATATATATATATATATATATATATATATATATATATAACAAGCTATGCTCTTGGTTCAAACTCTGAAACATCACCATAAACTCCAACAAATGCCAAGTGAAAATCTTTACCTTGCGAAGACTCAACAATCCTGCTTGCTTATACATTGACAATAATGTAATACCCTGGAATCCCAATGATGGTACAATTAAATACCTAGGGGTATATCTAGATACCCGTCTAAGCTGGAAATACCACATTAACCAGGAACTTACCCAAGGATATACCAGATTAAGGCAATTATACCCACTCATCAATCGCAAATCTAGCCTCAAAATTGAAAGCGCAGTTTTACTATATGAAACCTACTACAACTACTAATATTATATGCATTACCAGTGTGGTGCAACACGTGAAAAACAAACATACTAACAATCCAACGCTTCCAAAATAAGGTGTTAAGAATTACCGTGAACGCACCGTGGGACATACGTAACACACTGCTGCATGAAGAGTTAGGCATCCTACCCGTCGATCAGTTTATTAAAAAATGTGCGGAAAATTTCATCTTAAACTCAAGTGCATGTAGTGGCACGGTTCATTATGCACTCTTTAAAACGAACATTCATACCAGGCTTCAACGCAAATTACCCCAGGATATTGTACTAACAAATCCAATTATCCATTAAGCTAATACCAACATTTAACCACATTGTGACCATTATTCACAAGTCACTCAAGCTATAGTCTAATCTTATTGTATTTTGTTTATGTTATCCATGCTATGTATAACAAAAATATTTGTTGATCTGGCAATAAAAGAAAAATTTTAAAAAACATTTCAGAGTTAAAGAACAACATTACCAATTTCAATTCACCTGAATATAACGCAAATATCTAATAATAATTTGTAATGGTAAAAGCCATAGAACAGCCGTTCCATATAGTTTAGCAAATGTAACGTTAAACTCTCTGCAACAATTGCGTTAACTTTCATTCGTAACTTCACAATGAAATACTTAACGGTAAGCTAAGTAACGCCATTTTTCCATAAGTGTAACTAAGCTTTTATCATTTCATTCCTTATTCTATATTTTATACCTTAAACTATTCATTCTATATTTGTGGGCAACTATATATTCGAGTTTATCTGACGCATCAATTTGATAATTAACAAAATTTGTCTAATTTCCTTTGTTATTTATTACTACATATAACTGTACGCAAAGGGTTGAAGTTGTGCCATTGGCGCCAACGCTTTGGTGGCAATTTAGATCAATTTTGACTTTACTATTATTTTCTTTCTAAAGTACAAGTTTTGAAACTAAAGCTGCTTCGCTTATAGAAGCTGACACTCTTTATCCAGTCTCTTTTAATGTAAAAAGTCCCCAATTTAGTTAAATCAAATTATCACAAAAGCAGATTAACTGACATGTACAAATACCAATAAAAGTATTTACTTACAGCTTAGAACTTGTGAGGTTGACAAACATTGATTTATACGTTTTATAACACTTATTTAGAAATTACAGGCACTTCGGAACACTTACCGTCCAGTTGGCGTAGCTTTAACTTCTTGCATACACTTATGTGGTAAAAAATAAATAAAAGCAAATGAACTTAGTTAATTATGATAGTGTAGCCAGCGACAAACTTGAATATCCAATTCCTTACAAACCCACGATGCATATTTCAAATTATAAAGTGTAAAGTAATAAATAAAACGATAAAATCTTACCTGCTTAAATAGAAAAACGGAAAATTTCAAATAGAAGTTGGTATTCCTGCTTTTCCACAAAAAAGGCCACAAAAAAAAGTATATAAAATGTTCCCTCTATAGTTTTATTTAAACTAAGAGTGAACGAATTTATTTCTCTACTTACATAGTTCTTACACGCATAATGTGGTTAAGGTAATCAAGTTTTCTCCAATTGACTTTTCCATAGCCATTCCATTTATATCTGTACCTCCTTTTCTTACCGTCCTCACTCAAACTTATCTGTTACTGTAATGTCTATTATTTTCCCTTGATCATTCATATCTTTGCCTCATCTTGCTTAGTTATTGTATTTCACAGCATCAAACTATTTTTCATTTTTTTATTTCATATTCCATTGACTTAATGATAATTTCCTATTTGTCTGTTAAAAATGTCATTTCTATAGCTACTAATTCATCATCCGATGTATAACAAAAATTAAATACAAACCAATCTTCCTTATGTGATTACAAGAAAAATTATAACCATGTACTTAAAGAAATTACGACCAATGAATTAATAAAGACGTCATTAAAGCAAACCAAAATTTAAAAAGTAGCAAATTGTCTCTAAATTTACAAACAAGTATTTAAATCCGTGTAATATCCAGCTAATTATACTATGATTAAACAAATATTCTAGAATAAAATACTAAGAAACTGCCAATGTTTTTTGATGTCAGGTCTACCAGAACTTACAAACATAAACGGTTTGAATCTCTTGAACTGTTATAAAAGAAGTGAAAACATATCTGCAAACTCCACAAGTAGTGCATGCGAAAAGCATCAAGACGGTTGGACTATAACTTTGTTCAAACAATGACAGGAATGTGCAGTCCGAGCAAGGTTCAGGAAATCGTCAGTGAGGCAACCCTCAAATGGAAATTTCGTGAATTTACTAATCATTATATAACGAAAATAATTTTAATATACGCCAATGCTCATCAGAGTTTATAATCACATTATATACAGTACAATTAGACGTCTGTTTAGAAAACCATAAACTAATATTCATTACCACGACTGAAATAACTCGATATACTAGGCAAGCTAAAGACTGAAAATTGTAACTGTTACTAGCCAATTTCATGAATAACAAAATGGACTTTTAAAAGAAAATCATCTGAAGCAAAACTGCATTTATTTTTAATGATTTGCTTACCTTTATTCTAAATGAACTACAGGCACAATTCTGACTAGTAACAATTTAAAAATGATTTTCTCCAAAATCATGATTTCTGAAAAAATCGCAGTTGTAATAGATGTGATAGCATTGAGAAAGGACATTTTCTGATTACTGTCACGGCCTTGATGTTTTAAAAGAGTGCGAGTCAACAACTGTTGAAAGTAAAACACGCCAGTCTTACAGTTGAAGTTGTTTTAATAATTTGCTAATACAAAAACATTTCAGTTTGTTATTATTTTATAATAAAATTTAATTATAATCACAAATTCTTGTTGTTATGAAGACTTCTCGGTTTGGGTCCTATACGTGTAACAGGTTCTCAGAACAAGAGTAAGGCGGCTCCGCACGGAGCCGTGCTGCTGCTCAACGGAAGTGTGTACTTAATTAATACTGCTTCAGTAGGTATGTACAGTTTCAGCGCTCCTGTGACGCAGATATGGCTAACCTTTCACATTCTTAATACAAAAATAACAAACTTTGGACAACTCGCGATAACAATATTCAGGGCGCGCGGGGGCGCGACCGCACGCTGCGCGGGCAGCCCGCCGGCATTACAGGAGGAAATAAGGGTCGCAGCAGAATGAACATGGTTTATTTCACATAAAAGTAGAATGAAAAATACATCTCCATGGTCGAACAGTAAAAATAGATCATTACCCACTGACGATTACTGACTAGCTTAATGTAGTACAATGTCATCTTCCGAATGTTCCTCCTGTAATCTGCTGTATAGGGCACTGCAGCCGACCGGCTGCGTTAGCGCCGTGCTTCGCAACGTTTCCCTTTCCTGATGTCTAATTCGACTGTGTTATTTAGATCGCAATCTAATTAATATCACAGCACAGTTTTACAAGCGACAAGAAACCTAAGCCCGAGCACATTGCACCCAATGAATACAATACGGTGTCGAACTGTCAGAACGGTTGGATTTCGGGGAAGAGATGTTTACACGTATGTCCCAAACGCCCATTCATCACATATGCTTATGTCGACTATAATATACGGTCTTTGCTACCATATACAATATAGGTAATATATTAATTATATAATTTAACATTTTGCTAGATTAGTCTGTGATTGATTGTGGTCAATTTGAGCATCGCAACGAGAGAAACAATGTACAAAATTAACACTTTAATCGTCATATGTACAGAGCTTTCAGACTACAAAGTACAATAATACAAAAATAATGATTAATAAATAATATTAGAGGAGAGGTGGCGGGATGCAGTGGAGTGCGCAACAGCATTTTTTAAATGCTCAAACCGTTGTGGCACAATCAATGACAGTTGTGATGATTATATCCGCTGGAGCTATTTTGACGACGGCTGACTATAGATGAACACTTTTAGCACAAAAAGTCAGTTTATTTCAACCCGGGCTGGCCGGATCTAGTCCATTATTCTCTTGCACGTTTTTATCCCAATTATAAACAATATTTAAAACAGAACAATGTTCTACTGTCACGTTGAAATTTACATATCAGAATTGTTGAAACATAAGCAAGCTGACACGTTCGAAATGCCAAATACACATTTTGATTTCAGTGTTATCGGATAATATCAAATCAAATCAATTCAATTAATTGCAGTCAATCAAACGATAATGCTGCATGTGAGACAATAAAATGTACACAGTACACAAAGCTAAAATTAAAAATACTTGGCATTCAACTTCGGTGGAGAGATGTTTCAACAACATTGCTGCAGAGACGGTGCAAAACAATCACCTCGTTTCACATGTTCAGGGGAACCACATATTAACAGCGTCTCTATCACTTCGGCGTACTGTCTACTAGTTCGTTGATGCGACTTTATATAACATATATGGAATCGTTTCGCTAATTAATTCACAAATGTCACCTAGGAGTTAAAACGTGAGGTCAGACACTCGGTTTGGGACGGCCTGAAGAGTTCTGTTGTTGCTGTTGCTGCAGCTGCAGGTGCTGTTGTTGCTGCTGTTGTTGCTGCTGCTGCTGCTGCTGTTGTTGCTGCTGCTGCTGCTGCTGTTGTTGCTGCTGCTGGTGTTGCTGGGCTGCTGCTGCTGCTGTTGCTGGTCGGACGTCTGCCGCGGCCTCGTCGGGACCACGACTGCCGGTAACGTGGGGGCAGGCGGGGGCTGACTTTTCTTACCAGTAAATATTTTAACAGTCCTTTGAATAAAATCAGTCTTTTGTCCGCTGGGTCCAGCTTCAGGCCGCTTCGAGGTGGACGACATCGAGTGGCAACGCATTACGAGGGGCGCGCTGCCACCGGACCAGTCGCTGCTGCCCGAACTGCTGCTCCCTATCGAGCCCAACAGCCCTGCAGAGCTCGACCGGTAGGGTGGTGGCGACTCGGACTCCAACACCGTGCGATTTGGCGGAGGCTTTATGCATTTCTGGTAGATCTCGGACTCCTGAAAACAAAATCATATTAGTATAATGCGGACCGTGCCATCAACAGCGGCAGCTGCACTCACAAAGTGTGACAAACGTAGCCAAAGCGCCCCATAAGTCTACCTTTACTTAACCAACGCGTGAAAAATGGCTTTATAAAAATTTTCTTTCCCGTAATTCATAAAATTTGCTAATTAAAACATTATGACTAAAAAAATTGAATAGAAATCAACTCATTACCAAATAAATGATTAAACTGGGCGCATCTTTCAACAGGGAGACACTATTTTCCACTACTTCTAACTCAAGTGGTTTATTTTTTGTCGCTCATGCTCCATGAAACATACATTCAAATATATTTGTAGTAACTCTTAAAGTTGCAAAAGATAATTTAAAACATCACAGTTCGAATAAACTTAAGTAAAAACCTGTCTCCAGATACCTAACAAGACTCTATAGTCGGGACATCTTCCAACAAAGAAACATCCACCACTTATCTCTTTCTTGTTCTCCTTAATCTCTGTCAAGAGCAAAACTTTCTTTCTCATTTACTTTGATTTTAAGCCACCGACAATGTATATTCTAGGGCGCTACCCTTCTAGAGAACAAACAAAAATTTTGAATTGTGCTGTTTTAGAAGGATGTAAACCATCTCGTAGGCCCAATACATTACAAACACGAAAGAAGTACAAAAAATGGAAAAAAACAAAAAGCTCCTAGATATAATGAAAAAGGACTACTTCGAGTCCATAGTCAGACCTAAAATATGAGCTCCTGTAATTGATTATGGGAGGCAATATGAAGGACAAAAGAAGCCCAAGAAGGCGCCGGCCATGTTGACTGAAGAATCTGAAACTATGATCAGGAATGTCAACAAAATCATTGTGTAGATATGCGGCTAACAAAGAAAATGAGTCAACATGATGATAGACAACAACATTCACAGAGGATAAGGCACCAGAAGAACATAAAGATGAAGAAGAAGGAGAAGAAGAGAAAGTCTTAACGACCTCCGCTCGTATTATTTAAGCAACATTCAATTGGTCTTAAAATGAATGCAACAAAAATGCTTTTTAGAGAAATGTAATAACAGCATCTCACGTTTTCTTCGAGATTCCTAGCCTTTTTAGAGTAACATTTTTTAAAATGCTTATTCAAAACGAATATGCAATCGCTGCCGTTGTTTAACCGATAACAGTTAAGCTTCGTGGATTTGAAAATAACAAAAACGAATTTTGAATATCTACTTTGATGCTTCGTGGTTCATGTAACCCTTCACAAAAATTCCGAACTCAGCATCCAGTAGTTCATTATACCAAAACAAATGACGCACAGTTACATACTTGGGGAGGGTGGTTACCAAAAACTATAACGGTAAACTTTCAAAAATTGTGGTACACCAATTATCTGCGAAAGGACACTACTGGATGGAGAAAAATAAGCGATTATCAGTCAGATTCATATTCGTCTTCAAGTATAGGACAAAAAGTTAAAGCTTCAAAAAATACACTTTCCACAGAAAGTAAGAGGTATGAAATTTTCAGGTAATAAAAATTTGTTCGAATAACAAAAGTGACCACCTATTCTAACTTTAATCATTCTCTTCAAAGCAATGCTTTTCTTTCAAATCTGATAATTAATAAAAGCTCCTCCATTGATCCGTTTTTACTCTGTTTAAAGGTTTCAGCAACAAATCATCAATTTATCTTCGACTCTTGGTATCGTCGCAAATAATTTTGACTCCAACTGTCTTCGAACGCAAATGGAAAATTTAAAAAAGTCAACATTAAGAAAGTCACAACTTTAGTATCGCATCAAGGTGTTTCTCTTTTTTCACAAAGCAATCGATCTAGTTGGGATTAAACACAACCTCAACCAACGAACGACTATACCATAAAGAGAAGTAAAATTTAAGATTATCATTACCAATGAAAATATAATCACAGAAAATCACATGCATAAATGTGCAAATGTCTCTACACTTTTCAAAATCAGTTTTTCTAATTCGTCTTTTTCAAACTTTGTCATTTCTCTTATCCATCTATGTGGACTGAACTTTAGCTCACCAACACATATAAAAAAATTGTTGGCCTGTCACGTTTAGTAGTTTGATACGGTTCGGTTTTTTTTTGTTTTTTCTCGATTTGGAGAAACATCACCCCTTTGGGTTGTTAACTGTTAAATAATGCGCATGTAGTAGTAAGCAGCATATGTCGTAGTAAATTAAAAATCATATTTCTGATCAAATCAGACGCATTAGTTTAATTCTAACCAAACAATCTATCTTATTAATTATTTGTATGTGTTCCAAGTGTAAGGGTAATTGTTTTGCCCCAAAAGAAATAAAACGGGAATGGTGTCCAAAAAAGAACTCGATTCACGACCACCCTTTTTCGCTAGGTTGGTCAGGATTATAAAGATTCATTGTTGAAGAGACTAATCGGTCCAAAACCAACTAAGTTGTCATTGAGAGTTTCACTGCGCCAAAGTAATATCGTACTTTAAGCTCTTCAATTATAGAATAAGTCTGACTCTCTTTATTAATCTCTATATGAGTTAGGCACATTTTTTTCCGACTTAAATGTCATTTAATCTTCACCATTCATCATTTTGGATTCTTCGATTGGTTTACTCAAAAAAGATGTGGTGCTCTTTGAAATGTTCAACACACCATTGAAATTAGACCCACATTGCATAATTCTGATGCAAGTTGGATTTGTTTGATCATTCTTTAGAGCAGTCCTCGTTGAGTGTTAAAACTTTTCTCGACGAAATAATATTACAAGGCCCTATGTTAGTGTTAGTGTTAAATTTTCTAGTTTCCTTCTCCCCGCTTTCTTTTTCGTTCTTCCTCTAAAAAGCAATTTTGCTATAGATAGAAAAAAGTTCAAAACTATCGCGTAAACATACCGAAAATGCCCATTCATTTAAAAACTTCTAGTACTCAGCGTGCACCCCCAAACACCCAAAAAGTCAGCCACACACACCAACAATGATGACAAAAGTAATTTATCTTAAACGACATAGAAGACACTACGCAAAATTTTTCTTTTGCATTTCAATTACTTAAGAGTTATCTCATCGAATTTTCAAGGGGGGAGAGTCCATTTCCGTTTCAATAAAATTAGTCGGAAAGATAGAGGAACACGGCAAAGATCTTCGACTCTACGGAACTATGCGTTATTTAGCTATGTTCAACCTGAGATAACACATACGCAAAAATGCAACGACCAAAATCCCACCGAAGTGGAGCGACTGCCCCCGTTTGTCAGCCGGAGGAAGAGCCGACAGCCGAGTCGTCACACCTCGCCCGCCAGATGCAGCAGCCACGCCGCCGCAGCTCACCTGTTCGGCGTCCCGGATCTGCAGTCTGGAGCTCGAGAACGGGTGGTCTTCTCCGTCGGGAAGCGCTATGTTGGGCGGCAGGTTTATGGCAATGTCTGTGTGCACGGCGCGTAGCCGCACCTCGCGGTCTCGGGTCGCTGCAAGTTCTCGCGCCGCCCCACGGCTTCGCAGCCGGTCCATGCCGCCCACCCCCGCCGCGGCGCCGGCGCTCACCACCGACAGCATCTGCAACAAACCACAAATTAGCGCTAGCGGGCACGCGAGTCGCCAGTTGGGTTGCACTGGGGGGGCCCGAGCTCATCGGCGCTCCTTGGCCAAAGCCGGCGAGCTATGGAATGGCCGTTCATACAAAGCTAGCACTAAGTATGCGACGCCGTTTGCAAGCCTTGAGAGTAATTACTATTCGGTCTATTGGCTAGCATTAAGATAGGTAATTAAATGTACAAAGCTATTAATAACAAGTAGGTTAAAAACGACACTAAAAACTTACTCAAAATCATTTCAACAATCTATACGTCTTTTGCTTTCACTTTTCTTTATCTTCGTTCATTAACATATTTATCTTTTGCTCTTCTCTGATCTAGTAACCAACCTAATCAATACTCTTCTTGTGCAAACACTATTAAAAGAAGTAAATCTGGAATTTTTTTTAGGTTGTATTGCAAAAAAAAACGGAAAGCCGTCTTATGCGCATGCACAATATCCTATTGGGTAACAAGTTAGCTTCAGATCATCAAGAACCTTCAATGATCGACAAAGTGAGCCGAGAATACGACCAACAGAGCTGCTTGCTATACTCGCTGGAAAATCGCCAACAGTAATGGTTGCGTAGTTTGGCTACAAAAAGATCCAAGACCACTAGGAGAAGGTAACTGTTGGTAAGGAAACTCACGGCGTTGCCATCTGGTCGAAAGAAGTGATGAATTCGTCCACGAATTGAAAGCGAGCATGACTGACCTGGCAAAAAATGGACGTGATAAAATCGACGATCAATCTACCAGTGCACCAAGATCTGCACTACAAGTCTTTCGTTCAGAGGAACCGCCAACTGTTCGCTTGGAAAAACAAGATAGATAGGAAGTTAACAGCCCAAGCTCTGTTGAGCAACAGCGCTGGCTTTCCCAGGTTCTTCTAAGGCGAAAAGGACTTCAGGCAGGACAGGAAGGTGAATCGCCTAAATGACCGTTGGATCTGTCAAGATGCCTCTGAAGTACCTACCCCGTCTTGCGTATACAAATTTCCGCCTGTGTAATGATGCTAAGGCTTGTGAACAGGAAAGGGGATCTCATGGCGTCCCACTTTTTCGAAGAAAGCATAAAACTGGTCACCACCAACTACACCAACGTGCTGAAGATAGTTGTCAAGTCCCCGGCAGAGGACGTGGGCAAAAATACATATTCCAACAAGGCTTCACTCCAGCCCACAAGACAAGGGAGATCCATACATCGCAATGGAACAATTTATATAACACTGGTCCCCTGGCTTGTAGCTACCCTCCAGGCGTAACAGCAATCCCTTGACTACGTGTGAGACGAATGTTGTCAAGACCAAGCTCAATGGGAAGCATCATGACAAGGGAAGCTTAAGAGTATCCATCATAGAGGTATGATGTGCACAAGGAGAAAGTTGAGTTGGGCTACAGCAGGTTTAGGTCCAGGCTGGAGAAGGTCTTGATTCTCAATACTATTTACTTCAATTGTGCTAAGTTTCATAAAAATAAATTAATTTTTTTGCATTTCAGTTTTATTTTCATTGTTTATTCATTTTCCGGATATACCATGACGACCCTGTATAAAACATGTATTTTTACATTAGTCAAAAAAAAACACAAAATATCTCTGACTAATCACTGTCACATAATTTTTCTTTGCAGAATATCGATTTTGAAACTTTTACCATTAATCGTTTTTACACAATTCCTTTTTTTATATATCTCAATATATTGAACACAGAAAAAACAAAAATCGTGGCATAAACGAGAAGATAATGAAAGGGAATAGGGCATTTTACTGCAATCAAATGTTAAAAAGTAATAAGTTGAGCAAAAAGACCAGAAATAGAATTTACAAGACAATGATAAGACCAGTATGCAACAAGAGCCAAGGCAATAATTGAAAAAGAAGAATAAAAGCTTAACATGCTAAAAAGGAAAATCTAAGTACAATAACAGGTCCAAAGAAAATAAGTGAAAATGTGTAAAGGCAGTTTATGAATCAAGGCAGCTTTAAAAACTATCACAGATTGGAGTCCAATGCATAATAGACCTAAAGTGCAGGTGAAAAGAATTAAATGTGAAATAGTGAGGGAATCAAAAAGCAAACAGAAACACACCGAACGCTATGAGACAAAAAATGAAAAAATAAGGGCTAATCCTTAAAAACAGGATCACTTAAGTTCTTATATTCAAACAGCTATTATTTCAATTACGAAATAGTATTAGCTTAATAATATTTTAAAAACACATCAAAACAGAAAATAAAATCAGTTGCTCATGCAAAACTTAGGATGATGGTCCTTTAATAATTCTATAAGTAAACCTTCAAATTACTCATTCATTCTTTTTTCCAATTTTTGTTTTGCCCTTACTTTTTCAGACTCCGCTATACTATTCTCCTAACCCTTACTTTCACTACTATTTTATTCATTGGTCATCCCCACCCCCTCACACAAATTTATTAACACTACACATAAACTAATTGTTTTAATTCGATTTCAGATAAAAACTCCGTAGAGTGCGAAGCACCGCAAAGAAAAGAAGATACCATCGCATCAACGCATCATCGCATCAACGAATAGATTACAACGTCATTCAACTAATTGTATTTTATAAATTCACTATTTTATTTGCAAATTAAACAAAGAAAAGCCAATACATAAAGCAAATATTCAAAAATCGTGTTAAAGGCTGCTGAGGTACGAGTATATAAAACGCACGTTAATAAGTTAATTTGGATTCCTCAACCTCTTAACTCTCCTCCATGTGTTTAGTGGTCTGTCTCTGTTCTTTGTTCCCATCGTACACCATTTTGACGCCTGTGTCGCTATGTTGTCATTTCTCTTTCTTAGTTTATAGCCTATCCAATTTTATTCCAGTCTTTTACTTACTTTTAGAATTTGTTTTTGTTTAGTTTTCGTTCCAAGTTCTTTATTAATGATGATATTGGACCGCAATATTCTCATAATTTTTCGTATGAATTTGCTGATAAAGACTGGTATTTTCTGGCTGTTTTTTCGCTTGTAAGCCAAGTTTCGTTCCTTCGACCTGTTTGCGTTAATCGTCCTATTTAACATTCCAAATGCACGCTGTGATTTCTTTACTCCTGATTCTAATCCTCAGGTAACAAAACTCCTGCACCTGTTTTATCTCTTCTTTATCCAGGGATGATTTCCCTGTTTTCTTATTCCTATCCTTACTTTTGCTGTTTTTTTTTATTATTATTTATTTTCAATCCTTCAGTTGGGCCTCTCTTCTCAACTTTTCTAGAATTTTTTGCAGGTCTGCGATTGTGTGTGATAATCTTTTGAGGAGCATCGAAATGATTTAAGATCTTCCACAAGGCCTCCTATTTTATACTGTCAAAAGCCTTAACGAAGTGTATAAACCATCGTTAGTGATGCGTTTTTTCCCCTTGTTTCTTATATAATAATTTGTGCCGTTACAATTTGGTCGATGCAAAGTCTCCTTAGTTTTCTATCTGCTTCTTTATTCGTTCTTTGATTTATAATATATGCTAGAATTTTAGTTATGGTACTTAAGAGGGTTATTCTTTTCCAGTTTTTACAATTCTGTGCATCTCCTTTTTGTGCAGTTTTATAACTATTCCGGTTTTCCACGCAGTAGCCATTTTTCTTCTTTCCTTGAATCTCTTAGTAACAGTTATATTAATATTTTCCATAATTCTGATGGTATATCATTGGTCCCTTTTTATTTATGATTGCTGAAATTCCTCTCTAATCTCACAGTATGTTGGTTTCTCTACTAAATTACGAGTTTGAATGAAAAAACATTTGCTGTACCAACTCGAGTGTGTGATTATTTGATCAACGTATTGCTGAACACGAACTGCCAAGTAGGAAGCGAGGAACAGTTGTAGACGAGCTACAGACAGGAAGACGCAGCAGTTGCTGCGACGTATTAATCAACAGTTCCTGACGGCGGCAACAAAGATGGTACCGGCAAGGTCTTCCGGAGACTGCAGCAACAGCCGGCGGTGCATAACGCGAATAGCAACCCGGCTAATCTCAAAGTGCACAAACACACTTATAAATCATCAGTTCCGCATAGCAAATCCCACGCGGAGAGACTGTTACACAACCCGCTGTGGTCCCGAGAGCGCGGCGCACCTGAAGGTCATCTCCGCGGGCAGCCGCCGTGGGTGTAGCCGCGAAGGCGCCGCTGCAGCTAAACACCAGCCGGCATTCCTAGGAGCCCTGCCCAGCAGCGCCCATGGCCATCGAGTGCCATTGTTCACCTGGTGCGGCGCGGATGGCGCGAAGGCGACTTTGGCGCTCATTAACGAGCCGCTGCGCGCGCGGTGACATAATCGTTTACCACCGCGCGGCAATAAAGCGACCAAAATAGCGACTCGCATGCACCAGCAGCGCGCGAAATTGTATAATTTCTAGGTCAGAGTGCTAATTTCCCGGCTTGACATCTGTTGATGGTGCCCTGCTCCAAGGTAAATAAGGAGCGGCACGCGACGGCGGTGCCGATGCATTCTAACGGTATTTTTAGACGAGCCGCGCAATCGCGCCGCCTCGATTGGTCCAACGGACTTCCTGGACGGCGCTGATCAGCTTTCCCGGTTTTTCCAGTCTGGTACACATCCTCGTTATTCCGCCGACCACAACGGTCGCGGCAGAGGTCGCGATCTATATATTTCCGATGACGACCGCGTACCAGAAGATGAGACGCAGTGCTCGCCGTTTCGCCCAGATGTCAAATGCACCTTCACTCGAAGCGGCTAAAACACCATAGACGATGCTAGAGCTTTGAGAAAAGCGCCGTAGGGGCATCTATATATAAGCACGTAAAGTCATACGCACGTGTCCACATAGTCAGTGGTTCTGAGTCACACGGAACAGAAATAATTAGGCGCGCTCGTCTTTGTTTCGATGATTTCCACTGCGTTCAAATGACCCATTATGTTACCGATGTAATGGATGCATTGCCTGGTATGCCCCTTGCAACCAGCATTGGGCATTACCGCTTGGTGAGCTTATAAAGGGGAATTTCCCACTGCGCAGATTTTCAACAATAAACGGAACAAATGTATTCTGGTTAATCAAATTGGCAACTCGTCTGCTTCGCTAGAAACTACACATACATTATTTTTTTAATCAGCTTAAATCGTCATGATAATAAGCCTACCAGAAGAGGACAATAGAAGAAAATAATGAATAACGTTCGAACAAAATTTCTTCCAACCTCGGGGAGTCGGTCATCAAATACAAAATAATGAGACTATCTCCAGGACGATTTCATGTCGCTGAATCGACTCGATTTAATTGAAAACCTAGAAACCGACTCGAAAGGTCATTCGTCCTGGTTCTTCCACGCGACATTTGCTCGCGACTACACTCCCAAGTGACAGTCGGATCGACTCCTCTGAGGAAAATATTCAAACAGCAGATGCAGCGCGTGACGAAGTGGCTATCGTGGAAAAATGCCTTGTTCGTGCCTCGCTTGCAAACAAACTTTCACTCCGTGATGCAACTCCTTAGCGCAATGTTCGAACTCGCGCTATCAGCGGCTTCGCCCGCTTTCAAATTCAATTAGGCGAGGTGAACAGTCGCAGCTAAAATAGTAATAAGTGATAAGCGCAGACAATGTTCTATACGTGCATCACACTCTCCCACATCGATTTTTATATTACCTTTCGAATGCTCCTAGTGGTGTTCAGCCTTTTTGTTCGGTAGCGTCATCGGGTTGACCATATCATCGTTCAAGTTCTTAAGTGGACGAGAAAATCCCGAAACATTGCAATCGCACAAAATACCAACAACACCAACGTCATCGACGTTTCATCCCGAAAACCATTGGGCTCGCTCCGGTGCATGACGATCGCCGAGGTGCAATCCTCGCCCAAAGCGCGGATGGGAAAAAACTGGGCAAGGAAGCGGACGGCGGCTCTATTAAAGTGGCAGGTTGCACCGCCATTGGCGGAGCACCGAATAGCAAAATCGAGCCGTGCTCTTGCCGCTCATTAGCAAAAAGCGAGCCTTCCGTTTCCGGCTCGCGGCCGCAGCCTGCGACTGTTATCTGAACTTGCAGCGCCTCAGCGCTGCATTGAAATCCTTTGTTCTAGAACGGCGCCTCGCTCTTCCCGGCCGTAACGGTACCGGGAAGGAGCGCTAACGGCGCGCGGGCACTTATCTAGCCATTGTGGCGGCATTAAGCACACACGATGCAGCCGGTAATAATTGATAATTGTGGACGTGACAGGTAACGGCTGCCCCCGCAGCGGGTCGTTGGCCCCACACCTGCTGATTGCTATGCCGGCCGGCGTTCGCGCTGCACCTGCACGGACACCTTGACTTATCATTCCGCGCAGCCTGTGAGCTTCCCTTCCTGGGGCCATTCCGGACGTGAGATACAATTACCGCCGGATTCCCGCTTCCTCCCTTTGTGAGGGTCCAAAGGGGAAAACGACGCGATCCCGAAGTGCAGCCTTCCGAAGCTCCACTGCCTGACAAAACAATGCCCTAGTGTGTAGCACTTAACCCAGAACCTTCTCAAAATACCGGATTAGAAATAAACATTCCAGACGAAAAGTCTTTTGGAACAATAACCTTCTTCAGAAAACAACAAAATAATTTTCCTTCCCGCCACTTTGGTTTCAGATCAATCAACCGTTGATCCAAGTCTATAGTATCACAGACATCATTGAGAAACCAATAGAAGAAAAAAGTATGCTCTATCTTCCTTAATGTATCGCAATCATGAAGGTACCTAGTACTCAAAACTTTTGAAACCCTCTCCACCATAAAGACATTTCAAAACAAAAGAGGCAGGAGTATCCCAAGGATTGTACTATCGTCCAATACTATACCTGCTGTATGCCAGTGATATTTCTAACCTTGAGCTAAACACACTACCAACATTGGTCGGTGACACTGTATACTTACAGTTGAAAGAAATCACAAAGCAGTCAGAAAACAACACACATCTATTGCCCAAAAGATCACATTGAACTGCCCTAAGCTAACTCAGCAATGACCCTTGGTGCTAGATTTTGCTGGAAACGGTCATGCGGCACTCAACTTTAGGGGTATGGCAGTAGAAGTGCTAAAGAGCACATCTTTGAAGAACTTAAAATGGATACTATTGACAAGACAATTTTCAAAACGAGCACAAAGTAAATGCTGAAGCTATTTAGTTCCTAGGCAAGACAATACAAAAAGAGTTAAGATCACTCGGAAGGACCAAGCTTTTTGAGTTGGTTCAGTGAATGTATTAGTACAAAGCAGAGCATGCGCTCCTGTGTTAGAGTACCTAGTTTAGTATCAACCTCAGAATTCTACTGAGTAAGACCTTAGTTTTGGGTCGCCGCTTTAGCGTAGTGAACACGACCGTTGCTCCTCTGTTTGCAAGCCGGCGCGGGCGGGTTCGACTCTCGCTGCAGCCCATGAATCTACGTGAAGTCATAGTACTGAGACAGTTAAGTGCATGTTAGTAGAAACAATAAATTCTTGAACCTATAGTGGGGGTAAGTGAGTTGAGTTAGGTAAGAATTACCCAATGATCATTAATTAATCAGATTGTACTATATAGTAAATAAATAAATAAATAAAATCGCAAATGTACCCCCATAGAATATTTCGAGAAAAAAACATGGAAAGTGCAAAGATTGTTTGGAAATGCCCCTCCTTTTCATCTAATCAAATACATTTAAAACAAACATATGATGATTGATACAAACTTTAATGAACCATATCAAAACGGGTGATACATTTTTTTAGAATTTAGAAATGCTGCACGTCAAAATCTTTTACCTACTTAGCAGGTTTATTTAGAGTAAAATGAAACGCATTTATTTTGACATACACAATATATTTTGTATTGTGCAACTTTAACCGGTTACATTCTTAAAACGTCTTAGGCTTTGCCAATCAAATGACTTTTCACGCCCTGCTTATTAGTGAATTCTAATTATAGAATCCTGCAAGTAGTAAACAGAAGAATTAAATGATTTTGATCAAAAACATATAGTTCTGGAGGTTCTGCATGAATCAATGCAAGTTTGAATCAACTGTTTTCCACGCTATTATCAGGTTGTAGTCGGTAACATCTCACTATAAGGAGGAGAACATGCTCTTCTTCGGGTACAATACCGCTTTAGAGGTTCGTTTTGGCCCCTCACCGAAATGCCTGCATAATTTTTTGCACATTACATTATCATAGACGATCCACCTTTCCTCGATCGTAGCGAGCCTCTTCAAGAATGTATATGGAATATTTTATTGTAACACAAATTATCCAACTATTTTTATCTGAAGAACAAATTCACCAAATCTTACTGACATATTATATTAATTTTCTCGCTCTATCTAGTAGCCAAACTGAAAATAATGACCAGTAGAAGCAAAGACGTCACAAAGTATATAAAAATTTAGAAAAATTCATATATTAAAAACTCTTCAAACAGGGCGGAGATAAATGTCATGGTTCCATTCCCCAAATCTGCATAATTTTCCCTATTTCACCTAACCAAGGAGACAAAAAAACAACCGATCAGAGCTGCGGAATTTCAAGTCAACACCACATTCCGCCCCACTCTAGTTGCTCACCAAACTGAAGTAGATTTGCAACACACGCTTTTCACTGCCCGAGATCGTCAAAAGCGACGCCGAACTTACACGCAAGTGCAATTGAAGCACCGGACGACCCAAAGCCGACACCAGAAGTAAGGCCGGCGCCGGCGGAACCGCGCCACGGCCAATTTCGTATTCCAGCAACACCTTAATAATCGAGCAAGAAAATGAAATGGGATTAGGTTCGGAAAAAACTAACGAGTTATTGTACAAGGCGTCCGAAGAGGCAAAAAATAATTAGGTTTGTGGCGGTTATTGTTTTGGCACACGCAATCTCGCTCGAATCCGGCCAAAAATAGCGCCCCGTTCGTGTGCGTTAATTTCTCGACAGAGACGGTTTTAAGGCATAATCATTTTGGAAAGCGATCTACCTGTCCGTATATAAAACTACGCCTAGGTTTGAAATGCGAATTCAGAAAGCCACAAAACCAACCGACATGACTTTGCTATATACAATCTGTATGACAAGAAAGTGAGCGTCGTCACCTATGTTAATTCGTTTGAATGTTTATTTCGTTTCCTTTGGGCAGTACATAGTTTGCCGGCACATTGGGTTGTTGGTGTCAGCGAATTCGTTATCTTTATAGTAAGTGCAAAATTCCCAAAGCGATATGAGGCAGTGTTTTCAGTGAATCAGGCGAAAAGACCGACAATTACAATTTACAGTATGCGTAAGTCGAAGGTATTCATTAAAAAGTGGGCAAAGTAATTTTCAGAGGTTGGGAATGTGGACTGGACTATCTGCCCGAGAAGGGAATAGCCCCCGCGTCACAACGAAGACGAAGAATAAAGCGATCTTGCGTCTCTTTCAAGACAATACAGGCCCCTTTTGGTGAGCTGTGCCTAAATTCAACTCCGCAAGAAAAAAATTTAGATCTCTCTCTAAATACGACTGCATAAAAAAAACTTTTCATTCCTATAAAATTTAAAGAAACCTTTATTATCAGAAAAGCGCATAAAAACGACTGGCGTGGGCAAAGAAAAATTTGGATCGAGATTGGGACAATGTTATCTTCACAAACGAATCTTCTTTTTGAGAACGGTCTCCCTTATTGAAAGGTTGGTCAGCGAAGAGTAATACGATTCTGCATCATACAGTAGAACATCCTGTAAAAGTGGATGTTCGGGGGTCCTTCTGTAAACGCGATTTCGGTTGCTTCTTTCAGTTTACGGACAATACAAAAGTTGGGATAATGTGCACCATTTACTAGAAATGCTGAAATCTGCTGAAAAGTTTTTTTGGTTCTGACCTTTAAAAATGTGTGGTTATACATCAAAATGAAGCTTAAAGAAAACCCAGTGTATACGGTGAAGCAGCTGTCATTGCAAACCAAGGAGATATGAAGAACTTTGCCGAGTGATTATGCGAAAACCTCGTCGAAAGCATTTGGGCACACTAAATTTTTCTGTTAAAGTCTCAGCCTCATTTAATCCAAGTTCAGTGTGAAAAATCGCCATTCATAACGCAAAGTGATATTTCAAAAAAATAAGGCCCAATTACCTTTTCGACTTGAAACAATTAATTTAAAGTCTCGAATTAGAGAACAGATATTTTATTCATTGTAATTACATAGAAATATATGCCCAGTTACTGAGTAGGCTGCAGCCGCTTAGTTCGAAGCTTTGCATACTCCAACATAAGCTGCGAATAAGTTGCATATGTCAGGCCCAATCCGGCCGCAGTGTGCGCAACGATAAATAAATAACATCTAGAACATTTAGAACAAATCCTTTTTGTAACAACCTTCATTTCAATATTGCTTTTCTAATGAGCAATGAACAATGATTTTTTAGAACTTCATTAATTGCGCGTTAATTAGTGAAATAGCCGAAGAACCCAATGAAAAATTAAAAAATGAAGTAGAAGACAAAAAGGAATCTTCGAGAAGATATGTTTATCTTCAACAATAAATCTTACATAATAAGAGAGACCAGTAAAAGACAAGTCAATAATACAGTAGCAAAAGATGATTGTACCATGAGCCCGCCGGGCTCAAGACCTTTATAGTTCCACTCCACCACTCGTGACCTACACAAATATCAGGTCGACAGAAGTCGTTCGTCACAAGCGCCCGAAAATCTCGATTCCTCTATGAGGCGGCGTGAAGGCGCCCTATACGGCTATTCAACACCCACGCCAGGGTTATCAAGAGGACAGGGGTTAGGGGTTGATCCCAGAAAGTCCAAGTTTTGCCAGTGAAATCGACGTCATATACTATGAACCTTAGCAAGTAAAAATAATGCGTCTTTAAACAGCGTTGTCGCACCTCCCTTAGCGTTCCAGTAGCATGACTCATGCCTAACACGACGAGCTTTGCTAATCAATATTTATTTTCCTACTTTCCCGCCAACTCCTGCCTCATCCAATCAACACCTTTTCCCGCCGCTTCTTCAAATTCCATAAAATTTGAAGACCCAAGACATCTGCCAAATCACGACGACGACATCCATACCAAACACAGTTCCTGAAACTAGTTATTCCGCGGCCCTGGAAATTACCATCGATAAACTGCGAGAGTTCAAAGTTTTATTTCTCGGGAAATGTCAGTCTAACCAAACTGCTAAAATCGTAAATAACGATAGAAACACGAAAGGAAGGAAAATTCAGAAAAGAAAATGTAATCGGTTATCGAAAAACGATTTTAAAATCATCATGAAAGGTATTTTAATGCCAAAATATATATATTTCTTGCTGAATTTCCCTTCGAAATGCAAAGGATCGAATTTCAAAAAAATCATGATGTATGATAGATTTTAAAATAGACAAAGAAAAAAAGAAAAAACAAATCCGTCACTAGGCCATAAGTTAAATAGGTAATGTAAAAAAAACACAAAATCCCGATTTTATGTTGCTTAAGCTCAAAATAGTTTTCTAGATCAAAGGTTTATAAATCGCAGAAGCAAAAAAGGAAAATGAGCTTGAAAAAACAGTTGAACTCTCGAAATACTTCGAAAAGTGAATTAAAAGGAAGAAAACTTCATTTTGGTGCATACTTTTTGATACCCCTCGTATGATATATTCCAAAAAGGATAAACCAAAACCGAAAATTCAGCCGCTACCGAGACTTGCAGCGCGCTAAAACTGCAATTTCCAGTAAGCGCATAAATAACAGCAGTTGCGTAACCGAAATTCCGAGCAGCGAAAGGTCGCGCCAAAAACGAAGCCGAGGTGCGCGCCGCGGCGCACGGCGACGCGCCACCGCTAGCGGCAGCAGCGAGCCGCAGCCGCCGCCGGCGCGTAAATATTTACGAGGCCCGTAAAAAAGCCGTCGCACGCCGCGGCCGCGCGCACCCTAAGGGGGTCACATTGAGAGAGCGCGCGGCGCAGGGTCGGCAGGCCAGACAGCCTACACGCGCCGCGTCCTTGAGTCCGTCTGCCAGCAGTCTGGCGCGAGTCGCCCCCTGCCTGGGGACCGCCGGCCCCCAGCTGCAGGTGCGGTGCCCGCTGCCGTCTGCACCGAGCGCCGCTGCACGAAGCGCGCGGCTGCCGCGCTCACCGCCGCCGCCCGAATCCGTTACGAAGGGCGACGTAACGCAATTAGGGTGTATTAAATTGCGCCCTCGGCGGCCCTCACCCCGCGGGTCGGCAGGCGCGGATAAATGTTGCTCTCCGCGGTTCGGGCCGCGTTTCTCCGTTGCGTTAGGAGCGGCAAATTAACTCGATTGTGCCGGGGCGAACGGGCGGCGGTGGGCCGGCGAACAAAAGGGAGACGTTGGGATCGATCATAGGGAACGGTTGAAGGGCGAAAGCGTCCTGCCAGTAGACAACAAA
Organism: Sinelater perroti; assembly: GCA_036346155.1. Taxonomy (NCBI): domain Eukaryota; kingdom Metazoa; phylum Arthropoda; class Insecta; order Coleoptera; family Elateridae; genus Sinelater; species Sinelater perroti. The sequence continues at coordinate 20,131,563 of JARFIY010000099.1, read as the reverse complement.
TGTGGGTTCTGGATCATTACTGCAAATTGGCCAATAACGTGCAGATTGCGCCGGCGGTGGGGAAGCTGAAACGGCCAATAAAAAAGCGTCTCGGCGATTCCCTTGTCTCCAAGTTAAAATTGAAATTATTAACGGGGGTACCCTGTACACAGAAACTTTTGTAGAACTTCAACGAGGCAACCTCTGCTGTTTTAACGGATCTGACAACTGTAATGAATTTATTTGTTGTATTACAGGGTTTGCGCAATAAAAAACTAGACTACAGAGGAGTTCTTCTCTTGCATAAACAAACTTTTTGGTTGTTTTATAACAGAAATGTTAGCAAACAGATAATAGAACTTATATACATATTATTCCGATTAATATTTTAATTATTGGTATAGCAATTACCATTTACGTTTATTACTTTGAAGATTAACTGCGTAAATCTTAGTTTGGTGATTGCACAAGAACTCAGAAAGGCAATTCTTTGGGGGAACTCGGGGGTAAATCAGAATTGCAAATGGGCGTACCATATTTTGGCGATGATGCAACAATCGCGGAAGTTTCATAAGTAGGTTTTGTTTTGCAACCATCTGAATAAATGTGCTTAGCGGGGCGTTGTGCGTCCGCCCGGTGCCATTAGTTCCGGATTTTTGGAATGGTTTATTGGTTTCGGGTGTTCATTAACGATGCTAATCGATTCCCCGATTTGCATGAGCAACTACGTGGTGCTGCTCAAGGTCTTTCAAATTTTTGACCCAAAATAATTCATTTTCAGACCCCTAGATGAGGTTGAAAATTTTATAGCTAGTCACACATTAAGTTCCTACTACTATTAGAAGTACATCTTTTTTTAAGTCATCAAAATTCCCGTTTTAATAGAAAGCCAAAATTGATCATCCTGTCATTAACACAAACTCCTCCGTAGTTAGCATTTAAACGCTAAAAAACGATTCAACAGCTTAAAATCAAGTAATAAATTACCATCGACCATCTCAACGAACTTATTGAGCAACCCACTATATTACTTCGAGCTTCAGTGTAATCTGCAAATTTTTTATTCTTTTATCTCTACTGACACGTGGCTAACTGGCAGTCTCTAATCCAGCCCAGTTTTCGAACTACAATAAAGCAATAACAGTACGTCCTGACAATTTATTAGACGCCCGAAATCGCAGTCATAGACACAACTAAATGAAAGTTTAGGACCGCAAAATTATTTCTGTCCTGGCATCAACCGCTTTCAGGTTCAAGTGAATCGTTCCGGGCACAGCGAGTATCCCGCTTTTATCTTAATTAAAATTGTGATAATTCAAGTTTTATCGCATTATCATATTCATTGCGTTATCTTCCGCCTTTTCATACAAAGATAAGAAGTGTAATTCTGGTGAATTTTGAAAAAAAATTCAAATGCTTAAAATTCAGCTGAATAGTAATACGAGGAGTAAGCATCCGTCTTCGTATGTCAACATTTCTCAAAGAAAATTTTATATCTATTGAAATTAAACTGAACTATGTCATGCAAACTGCATTCACTATAAATTTACTTATTTAGGTCAGTTTCGACAAAAAAAAATTGCCCAAAAACATGTCTGACCATCACACATGCGGAGAACCCTTATGCGATTTAATTGCTAAACAAATTTGTTCTCTAGGGGAGAGTACAACTGAACTTGAAGGACCAAAAAAGAAAGCGATGAAGCTGCGCTCCGTTTCAGATCTATTCTCCGACTCACATGACAATGGTTTTCTACGCAACCTCCATTCAGACATTTCTGGAACCGTCCGCACGGGGTCTCCGATTCCAGCAATTCTGCAGTAATTTTATCCCGGAATGTCGGGATGAGGTGGTTTCCGTTCGGGGCTTCCAAGAACCCGGTGGCTTTGGGCCGGCCGACTGTAATTTTAGAGCAAACTCAAAAAAGGGGGTTGAATCACGGCTAACTATGGGCAGATTCATAGCTGAGCCGTATTACTTGCTTGGTCTGTGGGCTGCATTTATTTTCGAGTTCACTGGTATGTTTTTTATTCAAAATTAAACACACAATTCAAGTAACGTGGGTTCATTTCAACTTATTGTCGGCGAAAACTTAAAAATGGTAAACATAACGTGTAGAAATAAAAGATTTTACAAAATATGTCTAACGGAAATTGCAGCCTAGACGAAGACAGCATAAAATTTATAAAAACCAAAACTTTTCAACACTAAACTTTTTTGGCCATCTTAACTTTTACGTGGATTTGAACCATGTCCAAAATATCATTATAATATCACTTTCATTTTTAGTATCTTAGTAGAATCTCTTAAAATCGAAAAGGCTACATATTAAGAATTTCAAGACAACCGTTTTTCCCATCTTATGTTCTCAAAATTGCTCATTTGATATCAAAATTTACTTAAAATTTAGCAATTGCCATACGCTTTACTCAAATTAGTAACTTAACTAAAAATGTAATTTTCTTCTCTTGCTCGATTTTCTCGATTATGGCTTAATAAAAAATATATAGGCACAATAGAGTAGGACTTTGCAAATCTCGGACAACACTAGACAAAAGCTTCCCAAAATGGATGAAGCTTCAAAGAGCAAGTTTACCAAATATGGGGGGAGGGTTGCTGGTACTCCCCAACATTACTCTTCATATTAGACTGTGCTTTGTGTAGTATTGGGTTATGTTACAACTAGTACCACCGTTTTGAAAGCTTAGTAAGATTAAAAAAAAGGGTAGGAATGTTTCTTTCATCAAAAACAGCATTAATAAGAGTAATTCGCAAATTTAAAATTCACGCCTATTTATAGGTACTTAGTTTGAAACGACTGATTTTTGAAATTTCAAATTACGGAAAAGTGTCCAGGCAAATTGAGATGATGCATTTTGGGAACTATTGGATGGATTTATGGAAATCTAAAACATCGGCATACAGGCTAACCAAACCAAAAAAAGGCATTCAACAATTTGAATACTCCACGAAAAGATAAAGAAAATGGAGAACCTTATCAAACCTTGTCATTGAGTGTAGAGTTATGTAAGCCTTGATTAACAATTTGCTTTTAAAAAATGAACAAAAGCACGGCAGTCAAAAGCTCCACTAGAAAAACAAAAGAACACAAACTAAAGCTTCAACATACACGACCTGGGGAAAGTTTCAATAGAAAACTAATTTGATTCTAAGACTATTGTTTTCTTCATCCTCACAATTTGGGCAAATTCTACAATGGACTAATATGAAAAGCATCAAAAAAATTAACAAATTATTTTTGAGAAAAATTAATTGGATAGAAAAACATCGTGGGTAAAAACATTCAGACTCCTACAAAGAAAATAAAATTTCCAGTCCGAGACAAAAATAAAAAGCGAGACAAAGAAAACTTTCCACGGTTTAAAAAATAGACGCCAATTTTCGCGGAACGCCATGGCTTTCCACAATCGCGCCCAGCCTAGGCGGGTGATAACCGTATCGGCGCGCAGTTCCGCGGGACGATTTCCGAATTCGAAGCGGCCCTACCTTTTTGTTGAGCGCGAACTTGCTTCGCATCACCAGCAGGAACTTGCGGATGGCCCTCTTCGCGAGGCCGGAGGGCGAGCGCGGCACCACTACGACTTCAACCATCACCGACGGCGCACCGCACCAAACTGTCGACAAGTGCGCGGCGAAGACGTGACACCGCGGTCGTGAGCTGTCCTCCTGTCTAGACGGTCGCTATCACTCTCCCCACCCGGCGCGACCGCGCGATGATAACGCGCCCGCTGTGGCGGGCGCGGGCCGGCCCGCATGGCCCACTTACGTGCGCGCTGCAGTGCCGCCGTGCGCTGCTGCAGCTGTCTGTCGCCGACCGTTGGCTCGGCTGCACCTCCACCTCGATTGATCAGACGCTCCATTGTCGGCTTCCTCGAAAATGAGGAAACAAAAAAGGTGCTCCACAGGGAGGCATGCGGGGACCGCACCCCTGTATAATCGCACCAGACAAGAAAATAGCAAAAGGCGTACTTTGCACAAACCAAAAAAACTTCACAGAAATTGCAGACAATTCCACACCTACAAACTAATTAAAATCCGTAGGAGTGGATTGGGAGTTGTACATTCTGTTCGTTATGCAAATAGAGCAAAAAAACGTTAAAACTTTCAAAGGCATGGACAGCCAGAAGATACCGTAAGGGCAAAAGACAGTCACTAATATATTCCCAAGTCTATTCGTAGCTTCAAAATCTTCCCTAATAGGATATTTTAATGGAGTTTTACAAGTTGTAAAACCAGAAAATTGGCGTTTGTTAAGAACACTTTCTCACTTTAAGACACTTTCTCCACATTCTTTTAAATCTACATGTGGTGGTTCCTGTATGTAAATTTTTTTATAATCCCTGAAGAGAAAATTGCCAAAAATACATATAGCGTTCATAAATTTGCAAGAAGCATAGAAACAAACTATGGAAGTTGAAAGTATAGGAACTAATTCGTATTTATAAAGTAAAAATATCTCCTTAGTAGACAAAATCATCAACGATCAAACGCAACTGCCACATCCAAAGGTCGTAGGCAAGTAGCCATTTCCATTATTTTTTAATTTATATCTTGAAACACCGGAAAGGTACAAAAAAGAATGAGAATACCAATCAACGACAAGTTCTTATTTACCTTTGTAAGGTGATAATGGTCCGAGATGCATATGGCATTTATTGTTGTAGAGACTATATAACGAATATACCAAGCAGGGTTTACAAATTAGCTCACAAAGACAGAATGCCTGGTAGTAAACTCCGAAATTTGATGTACTACTAAATGAAGAAACTGAAATGAAATAGACAGCTTTAAATATTTAACATACAACAAGTAATGTGTCTTGAACTCTCTATGTTGCGATAAAAATATTTCGATTGAGTATAAGAAAAGAATTAGCAGATATGTGGTCGAAACTGCACTGTGTCACGCATGTGGCGCTTAGACGATGAGAGAAGGCGACGAAAACATAATGCTAGCAATTGAAATTTATTACTTGAGAAAAAGCTAAAGAATATCTAGGTTAGAAAGAATCACAAATAAAGAAGTTAGAAATAGGATGAGAGCAAATGAGACCGTTATACAAAGAATTGAAGTGAAGGAGCTCAAATGGTTCGGCCAAAGAGATTATATTCATGAAGGCAAACCTTGGAACGAGGGAATAAGAACAACAATGTAAGAAAGAGACCTAAAAGAAGAACAAGCATACAATGGTGAAGCATGGAGAGTGGGTGTGTTATGAACAAAAGTTCAATTTTCCAAAAACTTTTAAATAACAATTCCCCACTTCAGGCTGATTTTTTCCCGTAACTAATACGTATTTTACTTGTATCATTTTTATACCTAACAGTATAACACAGTGTTTGATACATCATCATAAAGAGCCATTTCCCCTTGAAATCAATTAACATAGAAAAAACAAAAAGCTTCTGCTGGTAATGAAAGAACCATAACTCGTTTAGAAACACTATGTAGAAATAATTACAACTACAGTTGAATATACAACAAAACCTTATGAGAAGGAATACATTTTTATGATTTCTGCTGATACGACGAAGAAACCTATATTTTCAATTGTGGAATATATACGTAGGTATACGATCAGATATAAGTAACACTTCCTCTTTTACACACCATGAGTTAAACAGAAAGAGAGGAAGCTTCTGAGCTTTCTAGGAAGGGATTACCCTGGTAGAGTACTTCTCCTTAGTCAGCATCACGATGTTATAGCAAGAAGTACTCTCGACCGTTGCGCAACGCATTATTATCAAGTTTCTCACGACAAAGGACATAAACCGTCCGAAAATTTGAGAAGACTTAAGGTGTAGTTTGGGAACAACATCTTTAAGAAGACTTAAGTATTTGTGTGGCATAAACAATTTTTTGGACGATGAAAAGCAGTTGAAAATGATGGCCCCACCGACATCGATCGAGGACCAGCGTGCTAAGAATATTCGCATTGTTCGTCGCTTTTTCGGCGATGGTCGTGAATTAAAGGTTCCTGGGCTCCAAATAAGCTACAGCAGTGCTGAAACAATCATTACTGACATAATTGGTTACAAAAAGCGCCCCCAAGAAAAATTGAAGGTTTGTTCTGGACTAGACTGAGATACGCTCCCTACCGTACGGACGTATTCCTCTGAGATTATTATTTATTTCGACTACTAAAAGAAGCATTTGGAAAACAAAAATTGACGAATTTTATATATATTGCGATTTTATTAATTTTACCGATTTAACTTCTTCAGATTTAACATCCGTTTAACAATTTCTTTACATTACCTGAATAGTTTGTATTTAGTTTTTGGTATAAATCAGCATAGAATGATCCTATTATTTCTTTACGAAACCAATTATTTGTTTTCTTCCAAGACGTGGTCTTGGACATTGCATATTTTTGTTTAGCTCTAGTATTGTAACTAGTTGTTTGTACCTTGTTTTGTTCTCATATATTTCTTTTAATTTGTGTATCCTAATCAAAATATTACTTAATGTTCTTTTAGTTTTGAATATTTAATTCTTTTCGTTACTCTAAAAGATTTTTTGACTATTTTCGACTTGTGTTGTTTTGCATCTCATAAGCTTTCATAAAGTGAGTTAATATATTTAAAATCGTTTTCGTGTAGTGATCTCAATTTTATTTTATTGTCTAATAACGTTCGAAAGGGCTCTAACACTTCCTATAGTTCTCTGTTTTATACTGATCGATGTATATTTCTGCTATTTGTCCAACTTTTTATTGAAACACACATTCCCCATTACTGCTTTCAAATGTATGTAGTATCGAAGTGTCCTGACCTATATATTTATTATTAATCAAGATATAGCGAATTTCATTTTAGAGGCTTTAAAGGTCTATCAAGAAAGAGAGCAACAAGAGCTGATAATTTATTATTTTTAGACTCGCACATTACTAAGATGAATTGAGTATGTAGGAGCAAAAAAGAAAACTCTCTTTGTGCTTCTTAATAGAATTAGAATTTGAAAGCCCACAAAATAATGGTTTTTGGCAATATTAAAGTTTTGAGCAAAATAGCATAGTTCCCGTTCTCTTATTCTAAATAAAGATTAAGATAAAAATTATTTTAGATGGTGTCAATATTATACAAAAAATGCGATCAGGTCTATTTAAGAACCGTGGCGCCATGTACATGAAACGTAGATGTTGATCAGGAGTGGTCATTTGATTGGCGTGTTCTTAGTACTTTGTTGGTTTAGTTGTTTTAGATTGGACGATGACAGAGACTATATGTGGTATTCCTCAGAAAAATGGGATGGTTAAGTTTCTCAATATTACTTCTGGCGAAACTTTTCCGAAAATTGGTCAAATAATCTTGTTGGTAAAGTGTCCGGTTTGAGGTCATTCCGAGAGGTTTTAACATTAAAGAAGATCTTGTCTTCCCTAGCCAGTTATTACAACATTTCTTAAGTCATTAGACTCTATTAAATTTTGTACACAATTCTTACCAAACTTAAAGCGATCTTTCAAAAATAATAACATCACGTGATCTTCATTCATACCCTGAGAATACTAACAAGAACACCTCCGTGTTGGTAGGTCTTCCAAACTACAATTCTGAAAATGAAATTAGTGAATTATCCAGAGTCTTGAGCAAACTTCAGTTAGCAACAGAACAAAGTTTATCGAAAGCCATAAAGGTCTGTAGCCAGTAGTATTACGATTAAAACAATCTACGTTTAATTTGTCCCCAAATCTTTTTGTCGTCTTTTCTCAATATATTTCAATACCTTATTCGATGCCTTTATATGAGTCTTATAAATTATAAGAAATAGTGTTGTCTATTTTCCCTGCTATATTAAATTTTATATTCGAAAACATTACCTCCTTTGCTTTTTCTGAGCAAGTCATATATGACTTTAATTAGCATCAAAAGTTCCCTTCAGTAATTTTGATTCTTATTCGATATTTTAAAAAAATTGTGCATAGATAGACGTATACCAGGTGTACCGGAAAGTCTTTACCGGTTTTTTTTTTGGAAAAAATGCATAATTTTCGATATAATGGAAAAATTTATTTATTCAAAATATTGGCCATTTAATTCTGCACATCATGCCCATCTTTCAGGCAATTTATGAATCCCATTCCAAAAAAATTGTTTTTCCTTTAAGCGAAACCATTCATCGATACATTTTTTAACTTTTTCGAAATTGGCGAAGTGCTGCTCTGCTAATGCAGAGCCCATTGATGCGAAAACGTAATAGTCGGACGGGGCAAGGTCTGTAGAGTACGGCAGGTGCAATAAAATTTCCTACCCAAACGCTTTCAATGCTTTCTTGACCGGTTTTGCTGTATGAGGCGGTGCGTTATCGTGCTGTAAAATCACTTTACTGTGCCTTCGGGCCCATTCTGGACGTTTTTCGATCAATGCATGGTTCAAGTTGAATGTTGTCGGTAGCGATCACTATTAACTGTTTCACCAGATTTCAACAGTTCGTAATACACCACGCCACTCTGGTCCCATCAAACACAGAGTATCGCGGTTGATGGGCCAGCTTCTCCAGGTGATAACCATGATTTTTTGCGCTTAGGGTTTTAGAAATAAATCCACTTTTCATCACCCGTCACTATTCGATGCAGAAATGACTTTCGATCAAACCTTTGAAGCAGCATTTCACAGACGATTTTTCGATTTCCCATTTGTTTGCCATTCAATTGATGTGGCACCCATCTTCCCATCTTTTGGATTTTCCCAACGATCGTAATCGGTCGCTAATAGTTTCTTGGGCCACATTTAACGCTTCTGCCAATTGTTTTTGAGTTTGTGTTGGGTCTTCATCCAATAACTCCTGCAGTTTCGCATCTTCAAACTTTTTCAGTCTGCCAGAACGTTCTTTGTTTTGCACATCGAAAACACCACTTTTGAATTGTCGAAACCACACCTCACATATTTTTATGGTTGGAGCATGCTCGCCGTATGTTTCAACTAGCAAACGATGACTTTCGGCGGCTTTTTTCTTTTGATTAAATAAAAAAAGTAATGCATGCCGCAAATGCACGTTTTCAGGCACATAACTTGACATTTTTGAAGAGGTATAAATATATGACGGTGATACTTTCACAAAATATAACCTACGACGTTAAAGCTTGATGTCTGTAGAATAAAATGAACACGTGTCAAAATCATAATATTGTATATTAAGCCTAGCGACACCTGTTGGAAAAAACCGGTAAAGACTTTCCGGTACACCTGATATCGACTAAAATAGATATCAAATAATTTTCGTCTAGTCGTTTCAAAAACCCACATTGTGTTCGGTCAATAACGATGCACAAACAAATAAAGGAACAGACCTTTACAACATAAATGTAGCAAAACCACTTTTCTGTAACTTCTAAGAAGTCAAACAAGCTGAATCAGGAAACTCTAAAACGAACACCAACGTATTCTTTAAAACAACACGACGATATATTAAAGTCTTGCGCAACAAAGGTCTATCGTTAAATTTAAATATCTTGATACACACAAGCTCCAAAGGAAGCAACAAATTCAAATAAAATCAAAACAAAAACTGTATCTGCTAGAATAGTATTAAACAATCAGCAAATGATCAAAGTATTTTGCAATCTTATCATCTTCTCATCAGGTTCTTTAAATTTAAAGAGAGCATTGAAAACAACTTCAGTTCCAAAGATAAAATTCTTCTCCAAAGGAAAGTGGAAAATTGAAAAGCTCACAATTTTGTTATTAGGTTTTCATGCCCATTCTAGTTATTCTTTGTTGTGTAACCTATTACAAATATACTGCAATTTCTATGGATTTAGCGGAGCTTAAGCCTGCTAGTCTGAGAGTTGACCATTCAACTCTGCTAGTTTGTGCTTAAGAAGCCGATGCACTGTCTATTACTAGTTTAAGCCACAATATTTTTAATTAAAATTATATTTCTGACTTGACAAAACCAGAAACCTCTGATGGAAAACGGACAATCATCACAAATTGGGGATATCTCTACGAAGTTTACCTTATTCTTCACTCGTCTGCACTGTACTTACAGTTTATTTTCTAATTTATTCCATTCGAAAAACAAATCACAGTTAAACAAACGCCACAAAAATTTTAAATACTAACAAATTTCGTAGATACATCCAAGTTATTACCTAGGCTATCGAGATTTGTAACTATTTTATCTATATAATGTATATTAAGGAGATTTTAATGCAAACAAATTTAAACCTGACCTTAAGGATGGCTTATTACAGATTCCGTCTCCACTTCCCCACAAAAATGTTGTATATGCAAAGTATAAGCATTATCAAATTAGTGCACTTGTGGTGGTTAAAATTTTTTAAGGCAAACTAATTTTGGCTACAATAACTACACGACGACCAAAAGGTATCTACAGTTTAACCGATTAAAATATTAGACTGTAAGAAAATTATTAACTTTGTTACAAAGAACATCTGAATGAAAGTACGCGTGACATTCTCAGAACAAAGATATTCATATAACACTCGCCTAGTTCTACCTTGATAGTTACGCAGAACTACCAATTTTCGTTTGGAAAGCTGTACACTTGAATTCAACTAAATGACTCAATAGCGATAGTTAAAAGGTTCCTTCAAATTGATGGCTTATTAACATAAAATACGCTTAATTTAGCCAAAAATTTGCAAATGAAAACGTGAGGTGACCTCTGCACTTATATGTCCAACTTATTTGGTTTTGAGCCTTTACAAAGTACGGATCGCTTTCGAAGTGGACAACTGTTACGGCATCGTGTAGCGATTCAAATGCAACGCAGCATCGATCAGCAATATGAGAAAAACTTTTGCGCTAAATTCGAAAAATACACAGTTGAGACGCTTGCTATAATAGAAAAAGCCTACGGAAAGGATGCTTTATCGAAAGCACAAAGCCTTCAGAGAAGGAAGAAAGATTAAAGCAGTTTTTGACTCTGATGGATATCCGACTTTTAGATTAATAGCAGATAAAGTGGTTACCACGGAATTTCAGATGCAGAAAGTTTGTGCAAAATTGATTTCCAAAGTTTTGAACGAGGTACAGAAGAAAATCCCTGTATCAATTTCTTGTGCGCTTAAAAGTACCCCATCAATATGCAGGCTGCTGTGACGAGTGCTGTGAAAGGGATTTCACTTTAAGAATTACAGATGAGCTACGACGCGTGGAAGAACCGTTCGAAATGGTACATTGATGCTCGAATATGTTATTTTAAAGAACATTAAGTGTTGTATATAAGCTTATCTTCAATTACACGAATTTTCTGGAATTAGACTCATTACTTTTTTAATGTATCTTGTGTGTTCAAAGCTACAAGAACGATTGTCTTCTTTTATTGAATCTTCCACCATTTCTTAACCCATTCCATTCTTGGGAAAAACTACCAATATTGATATATAACGTGGTTGTACATTATAAGTCAGTGTTAGGTGCGTTAGAATAAGAACTGTATTTAATTAATCTAATTTTGCAATAACTAATGATTACATCAAATTTGCTTTTGCACGACCAAATAGATGAATTATTATCAGTTATGACAACAGAAGTGAAAGAGGACTTGTGTTAACTTCCATGCTTAATAGAACAGGACGATTTTCAAAATCATTAAACTGTTGCTGTAAGTCAGTGCAATAAACGAAGTATCAGTAATGATTCTGAAACTGAACATGCCCAAAACATTCATGCCGCCTATATTAAGAAGTATTTTAAGATTAGAAGATTATCAATGAGATGAAGACCATTTATTTGTAATAATTATACCACAAAGAAGTTAGTCGAAAGGCCGAGAAGCCCAAAGAAGTCGCCATTCCATCTCAATAAAACTGAAAGATAATTTGCGATATAACACCACTGAACTCGAGAGTGTGCACAAATAACTGTTTTTCTCAATAAAAGTTTGAGCTTCCAAAAGAATTCACAACTAATATTTGAGAAGCTCGGCAACGATTTAAAATTAAGAACTTCGTTTCACTACAGAGACAAGATCTTTCGACAGTGTGAAAACAATGAAGAATATACAGCTTAATGCAATTTGGAAGATACTGACAGACTGCATGTAACTATTGAAATACCATTGTTCTGTTGCTTCAGTAAAACCTGTCTATTAACAAGCTACTGATTGTTGAGACTACAGCACAATAAAAAACAAATTATATTGCAATAAAACCTTTATATTTAATTAAGTGTACATAAGAACACAAGTTAAAAATGAAATAAATAACAATCTAAGCAACATGGGAAGACACTCCTTGGATAACAACGACAACATAGACTCAAGATGGCATACCATAAAAGATGCGATAATGAAACCAGCGAAAGAAATACTCACCGAAAGAAAACCAACAAAGAAAAAAAGGTGGATAACAGACGAAATCTTTGAGCTGATGGAAGAGAGAAGAAAAAGTAAGATAAAAGAGGACGGCAAATACAGTGAAATCCACAAATTGATAAGGAAAAAAATTAAAACGGAAAAAGAAAATTGGATGAAACAAGAATGTGAAGAAATAGAAAAGGCACAACAGAAACACGATATGTTTAACGTACACAGAAAGATCAAAGATGTCACAGGTACATACAAGAAGAGACAATCAAACATTTTAAAAGACAAACAAGGAATAATTATACTAGATGTAAAACAAAAAATAGAAAGATGGAAAGAATATATTGAAGAACTATTCGCCGATGACAGAAAGGAAGACTATAAAACTATTGAAGGAGATAATGGCCCCAAAATAGCAAAAGAAGAAGTCATTAAAGCATTTGAAACATCAAAATGCGGTAAAGCAACTGGACCAGACGAAGTTCCAATTGAACTAATTAAACTAACAGACGACGACCAAGTAAATATTCTTGTAGATTTATACAACACCATATACTCAACTGGTATAATACCGAAAGAATGGCTGAATTCAACGTTTATTACAATACCAAAGAAAAACAACGCAAAGGAATGTTGTGAACATAGAACGATAAGCTTAATGAGCCACACGCTTAAAGCCTTTCTAAAGATCATACACGCAAGAATATATAAAAAACTAGAAGTAGATATTAGTGAGACACAGTTTGGCTTTAGAAATGGTTTTGGAACAAGAGAAGCATTGTTCACACTAAACATACTAATACAGAGATGCAGAGATATTAATAAAGAAGTATACGCATGCTTCATAGACTACGAAAAGCGTTCGATAAAGTTAGACACGATAAACTAATGAAACTCCTAAAACAAAAGAACATAGACGTAGAAGACATGCGGATAATTGCAAACTTATATTGGCAACAAAAACAACAGTAAAAGTAGAAAATCAGCTGACAGAAGAAATAAAAATACAGAGAGGAGTTCGGCAAGGTTGTATTCTTTCGCCCATGCTGTTCAACTTATACTGGAAGCAATATTTCAAGAAGCACTAATGGAAGAAAACGGTGGTATAGTAGTAAACGGAAAGATAATTAACAACATACGTTATGCTGATGATACTGTACTTTTAGCAGATAATATTCCAGATTTACAGAGACTTATTGAACGGACAAATGACATCAGCAGAAAATATGGTCTCCGAATGAATTTAAATAAAACTAAATACATGGCAATCACAAAACACCAGTGAACATTCCTGACATTAGAATAGATAATGTGAGTATAGAGAGAGTAAACAAATATAAATACCTGGGAACATGGGTGAATGATAATTGGGAATACACAAATGAAATAAGGACACGTATTGAAATGGCTAGAGCCACATTTGTAAAATGAAACAAATTCTAACCAACAGGGATTTAAGCTTGGAAATACGGATGAGGACAGCCAGATGCTATGTTTTCAGTGTTCTCTTATATGGAATGGAGGCATGGACCCTAAATAAAGAAATTAGCAGAAAAATAGAAGCATTCGAACTCTGGATATACCGGCGAATATTGAAAATATCATGGATGGATAGAGTGACAAACGAGGAGGTGCTACGACGAATGAACAAGAACAAAGAACTCCTGCATACAATAAAGAAAAGAAAGCTGTAATATTTAGGCCACGTAATGAGAGGGAACAAATACCAAATTCTACAACTGGTAATACAAGGAAAGATACATGGAAAACGAGACGTGGGAAGAAGAAGAATATCCTGGCTTAAAAACCTACGCCAGTGGTACGACTGCACGTCAAGAGAATTGTTTAGAGCAGCAATGTCCAAATAGCAATGATGATTGCCAACATCCGATAGGATACGGCACCTAAAGAAGAAGAAGTGTACTAAGATCAGAAAACTATTAAAGCCTGAGAAATTCGTTTATGAAGATAACATATCATTGATCTAAATAAAGAGGGTATTTTACAAGAAATAAGCTGAAGAATTGGTCGCCATAGCAGCATTGTGGCGCGAATATGGAGCCAGTGGATTGTTGAACGTATTCTGAAAGTATTCGCGATGGTCGTGGTCTGCAGCAGTACGCAGGATAACCACTCGCAAGAATCGTCATCTTCAGCGATTATAATAGGAATTAAGTACTCTAGAGCAACAATGGTGGACCATTATACAGTAGTGATTGTTTACCTCCACTCTTCCACGCCGATTATTCTCAATAGGACTAACAGCACAATGTCCTTTCTTGAGGCTAACACTGACTTTTCTGCGCCGCCTACGGAGACATCTCTAGAATAATAAGTGCTATATAATTTAATAAATACAGATTTTGATTAAACCAAAACGATGGACGGATATATTAATAGGTCGCAAACGCGGAAAAAGGAGCAAGAAAGCTGCATTCCTACGAGGTGTACAACGCCAACTATAGTCATTATGGCATGAATAATTATCAGTTATGGTAAGCAGGTCACATCTAGTCAAAGCCAATATTACCAATTAGACAGCCTGTAATACTTTTTCTTCAGAAGGTGTTCCAAGCAATCCTTCAATAAGATAACGCTCGACCACACATGGTACGTGACGCATTAAACTTCCCCATCAAAACATATTGAAAACCTTCCCATGGTTGAAATTTCATTGATCGATTAAATACCATTAATATGAACTAAAAACTTAGTAATGTTCTTCATGTGTTGTAAACTAACAAGAATTTAAATTTATATCGGAAAATGGCGCACTAGAACAAAACCAATTTTAATTTTTTTAAGAGATCGAGACGCACCAAGACATTCAAGTTTCATTGATTACACAAAAGCATTTTTCGTAACATCGAGAAGTGACGATCTTCAAATTATCGTTTTTGAAAAGTCTGATAAAAATGTAGCCGCCAGATAAAACCTGTATTATTCCAGTATTATTTTAGATACAATTATCTGCAACACTAGTGTAATTACACCAACGACACTCAAAAGTTAGAATTATCGTGATACTTCAGTAACCCAACCATTACTACGATAAAGAACAATGTGAATTTTTAAACGTGAACGTTAACAAGTGATGTACTTGAAATACAGAGCGGGACAGATCTGACAGTGGAGGGCTAAATTTTTCATTAAATGTACTTTTATAAGTTGATCTTTTATTCTAGTCAAAATAACCATTGATGTATTGAGAACAAGATTATTTTAATTTAGTTATCGAATTTGTGTGCAGGCTTTACCAAAGTTCACAAGAAATCCTTCCTTTGAACTGCTAAGTATTCGACTGTCTAATTTAAAGAATTATTTTATTTACTTCTTCTAAAATTAAAAGCAGCTTCTGCTCTCATTAGATTACTTTTAAATTAATTATTATAAATACAGAAGCACTTCAGCGACAAAATCATAAAAGGTGAGTTATCAATTCTTAAAAGGTTAAACAAATAGACTTATTGTTACAGGCCAAATGCAGATCTAAATATCTTGGCTGTCAAATTCATCAGATCATTTAATACACTCTGAATTGCTAAAACACTGTTCTATTACAAAAATGTACGTTACGTTTAATTATTTTGTAAATTTAAAATATCTTAGATCTCTTTGTTTCATACAACATTAAGAATATCAGCTATTCATTTTTTTGTATTTCTATATCTCGATTTTCTTATTAACATTTTGTCTTTTTTGATACAACATTGTGCATACCCTCATCCTTCTTAACTGGTGCCGTCCCTTACTTGATATGCTTGCTTAACGCCCTCATCAATCAAGAATAACGCAATAAAAGTAAAAAATACGTCATAAGCTGACGCCGTGTTTGTAGAATATCTGCTACTTTATTGCCCAACATCTGAACACCATTTGTCAAGTTTCTACATCATTTGCCCAGCGTTTTCTTTTGTTTGCCACATTTATCTAGCGCGAGTGGCAGCTGAGTAGATTTTTCTCTGCGTCTCCATTATTCAGCTCGTCCATTACGCCTAACAAATATAATATTTGCAACAGCATAAGTGGGCGGCCGGCGATTTTCGGCGCAATGCTAACAAATTTACATGCAGACTGCAACTTACTTTTGCACTGGACGTGACTAACGGTGCATATTGATTAGAGATAGAAAACCCAAAAACAACTTTCAAACACAAAGTACGCGACCTCCATTATTTATCGAGCAAAAAGGCCCTGGTGTTTCTGCAAATTACTTAAAAAGGTTAGACGTACCAGCGGTCCTCCGATTTGTTCCATAGTTCGAGTAGAAGGCAGAAGAGCTTTAGGCTGCACCAGCGCACTCACGCGTCTTCAGCTGCAGTGTAAGTGCTCGCCGGCTGCTTCAAAACTCAGCCGATCTGATTCATTAACAATCGCACATCCGTTACTAATTATTGCGATTAGTCAAGAGATTTTCTGCCAACCGCGCACTTTGACCAAAATGTATCTAGCACGCGGCGCCGTCCTTTTCTACTCCCTTGGTACAGCACCGAGCAAATATTGCTTTCGGTGTTACTTAAAATAGCTAGAATTAATTCATTCAAACTTTATGCATTTATTATACGTGGATCGTCCAAATAGAAATAAGCAACTTATACCAGAACGTTTACATATCTAAAAACAACAATAACGACAACAACAACAATAGTAAAATTGATAACGCGATCTGAAAAGTCATTAATAACTACTAAATAGAAAGCTACATCAAAAATTAATTAGTTATACTAAAAATTAAAAAAACTAATCTTCTCAGTTTCAAAAAAAAATCAGCGGGCTCTTCAAAAAACTCTTACTTGTCAATAACTAATTTCAAATTGCTGAAAAATCTTAATATCATCTAATGGTTTGCTTGTTACACCATTACGAGATTAATTAAAGTCTCTTGCATCAATGGCACGCCATATTAACTCTAAGCCACGCATTCGATGTAACCCTTTCCGCAGGCAGAAAATCAATTCTTTTTTAGATGAAGGTTTCAAGAAAATCTCTAGAAAATATCAAATAAAATAGAACAAAACTGAAACTGTGGTTTTGAAGTGGAAAAAATAAAGCGTTAGCCAAAAATAAAGATCGCAAGGTTCAGGTAAAAAGCTTTTCACCATCGAGCAACATACGAACAAGCACAATGATAGGGGGTGTATACATATAATTTTGAAGTCAGTTAAACGGTTCGTAAAGCTCAGCTTGGTCAGCATCAATGTTTGCTTATGATCTGACTTTGAATATCTTAGCTGGATGTGTAAAGGCATGAAGACTAGGTCCAAAATGTACCAAAAAGACGTTTTGGATTTCGAGGTAAATTAACTGTCAATAATAATGTTCAAAAACATACCACAGGTTCACAAAACAAGGCGCAATCCTGAGTTACTAGGCTACTGCCTTGTTGCACAAACGTAAGTTAAATCTAAACAGATGTTTAAATCACCAACGCGGCTCTTCAGTGTTGCAAAAACCATTTTGTAGCAGACCGATGCCAGTTAAACACTCTGTTAGGCAATCGTAGGTTGAATGTGCAACCCAATCTATTTATAACGGACCGTTAATTTTAATCCATCGTCAGGAGACGGTTCGTCCAAGAAAACATTAAATACATTTAGATTACAAAATTTGTTTTTTTTAGAAGAAAGAATTACAGCAACAAAAAATATTTAGACATTCAAGTAATGGTTGGAGCGTCTTCTACTTGCGCCTTTATCTTATTTATTTTATGACGTAATATGTATATGAAACGGTAAGTTGGAAATAGTAAACACTCACCAGTAACTTAAAAACTATAAAAATAAAGATATAAACTCGTATAACAATAATCAAAATAGTGTCAGAAAGCCACCTTAGTCTCAGCGAAAGCATCAAAGCCAGCAAACGCCCAAACAATTAGCTGATCCTGCGTCAACAAATTGAATGAGCACTTGAGCGTGTGTCTAGGCCGAAAAACGGTGGGAAAACGTAAAGTGAATAAAGAGGTTACCTCATCGGCAATGGTATTTAATTCGTCTAGACGTTTCTATGAGTAACAAGACCGTCTAATCTTTCGCAATTCCGCCGCGCCGGCCGTGCAGCTGGAGATCGAAGGAAAGCGCGCCATTTTCCGGCCCCGAAACGCGGCGTGCCTTTTAATTAGCAGATGCAAATCCGGGCGCGAAGAGCCTGTCCGCGGGCAGCGCGCTCCTAGAGCGGAGCGAGTCGTAAAACAAAGTGCCGCAAAAAATTGGATGTTGCTATCATGAAATGCAATAAAATAACAAAGCTCAAGGAGGTTGCTTTAAATAAGTCAATAAACCACACACGTGGACTATTACCATGCACTGGTTCGACGACACGAATAACAAATGGAAAGACAACGCCAGGTATGAATAACAGGTGCTAATGAGCAAAAACTCACAAAATAGCCGAGCACACATTCACAATGCGACAAAGGTCTAGAACTAAAAGCTAAAGACTAGAAACATCACACTAAAAAGACTATAACAGCAAAAAGAACTCCGTTACCTAATACAGAGATAAGTCAAACATTTTTGCAACCATAGACAGCAGTCCTCCTTTCCGGAAAAAGGTGGAATAATCTTATACAATTAAGAAATTTCTTCAATCATACTATGAATTGACCATTTCCTCCAAGAAAATAGTTACGGTTGGTTTTTAATCTTGTAATTTAATCTAAAAATTAAACTGCCGTTCTGTAAATTATCAAAATTTAAATCTACATTCGACCGAGACAAAAAATTGCTATTGCTATATACATAAAAGTAGAACATCTTTAGCATATAAATATACGATACTCCTATTACCATAATAAAATATGGATGAAGTAAAATAAAAAATTGTAAAGTCTAAAAAAACTGCTTTCAGTATTTTTCTATTATGTATAACGAAATAGGAAGGTTACTGATAGTATTACACTATTTGTTATATTATACAATAAAAAACCAAGTCGAGGGGTAAAAGCCCCAGAGTCGGATCACATGAGCAGAACGAGCTCAAGCCTCACTGAATCCACGCATATTTGTGTCGTCTTAAATATTACATCTGTTGATTATAGTGCTAAAATTTAAAATGGCACCTGCAAGAAGAAATTCGATTCACATTCAGATCAATATCAATGAAAAATAAAAATATTGAGCCATACATTTCAGTTAACTGAATTGTATTTAGAACTGATTGCTTTTGCAAAGCCGGCCACTTTCTTAACGCTAAAAAACTGAGCATGATAATACAATCCATAATCCAAAGAGAAATGCGTCCTAACAAGAGATGGTTGCCATGGTTTTGTATTGTTTAGTATCGTTAAGTTGCCAACTTCAGTTTAATACCTGTCTAAGGCTTCATTACCACAACAATTTGAATTCTGTCACTAGATTCTCACAAACATATATAAATCCTTTCCTCAACAAAACTAATGCTTCAAAAATTCTTAATAATCTTCTAAAGATTAGTTTACCAAAAGAAATAATTGTACGTCTAGTTCAAATGAATCAATACTTAGATTAATCTTCAGCCAACAAATTTCTCCTAATAGCATTTTCGATAAAATATCCATTTCATGTACTTCCTTTAGGCTTACAGTTTGTTTACTAAACTTATCAACGTTGGTCTAACAGCACAACATAGCAAAAATATTGAGATTATTTCATTTTCTTCCGAATCATTTCAATCTTGCAAAAGATGGTCTTCTTGTAACGCAGTTTTTGTATAAAGAACCAGTTAACAGTTACATTAAATATATTCCAAACTGTAAATTAGCACTAAATAAAAAATGGCAACATGTCAATTGGAAAATAAAAAGCGAAAGCCACGTCACGGTGACCATCCTTAACTGTAACTTCAAGGACCACTTTGGCCCAAATTTGGTAATTCAAACTCTTGCCATTTTAGGTGTATTCGTGCTAAAATTTTAGAAATAGTTAAGTGATAGTTGGTTGAGATAGATTGCACTCAAATAAATAGATCGACTACACAACCAAAATGTACAAATAGATAAGTAGATGAATAGACCAACAGACAAATTTACATTTATATTAAATGGTACAAAATTTCTCTTACAGCATGACATCTTTAGAAGTTTGTTTCGAACAATGAGAACAAAAAAAAACCAAAAATAAATTTAAATGTAATCCAAAAAGTACTTGTTTAATACCTTTACTTTTTTGCAGCAGTTGCTCAGGGAACGCTTTCCACTCCTACACCCCTTGTTAACTCTTTAAAGTTTGGTTTATAACAATTATTTTGGTGTAAATATATGCACTAGCGCCTAATTCGTTTATAACAATTCGCCTTCCACTCTTCTAGCTCCGTTTAGTGCCCTTTACTGTTGCAAGCTCACCGGGCTACTGAACTGTCGTCTGTCAAAACATACAACAGTAAAGGGCTGTAAGGAGGACAAATACGATTTTAAGAAGCTCACCTCAAAATAACTACTATAAATTAATTGGCAAAGTTAAAAGTATTCAAAAACGCTGAACTTCAAAAAATTGTTGGGGTTACAGATAAGTTTGGAAAGTTGCAATGTGTTCCTCGAGTGATAAAAATAATTAATACATAATAACAACAATAAATTTAACTTCGAAGAAGACAAGAAAGTCGAGGCGTACACAAATAAAACACATGAGAACTATTTTGTTCATCTAAAAAAACAACCACAGTAAAAGTCGACAAAAAGATAACAATTGCATGCACAGGTTATACAACTAAAAGAGTAAACTATACTTATAAAAGAAAAACCAAACCCAAATACGCGCCAAAACAGTCGCAAAACATTGCAAATAGTTTCAGATAACTTTCCAGCTTTCGTCTTATAAGTTGTGACTCCATGTGAAATTTGCTTTTCTTCTTATTAAAACTGATTCTAGAGAAACATAAAACCAAAGTTTCTGTAAGTTACTACTTTTGAATAAACGTTACATCAGGCCAACTATTTGGAGAGGCGACGTAAGTTATTTTGTTACAAAAACACAAGAAAGAGAAATTATAAAGTGTCTAATGGTTTGTCAATATTAAAACAAAAATCCTAATAATAAATAAGTGTAAAACATACTCTACCCAAAGTCAAAAGAATAGGATGATACAAAATTACCTAATCATTTTGAAATGTTAACAAGTTGTTGCTTATCTCTTCTTTTTTTATATTGCAGTTAATACTTAAGAAATTTAGCATGGATAAGGTGTACTTTTATCCATACTAATAGTTTAACCAGTGGTCAATGGTTTTAAAGGAACTAACTTATATACAATTTTATGACATACAAATAATTACCATGTAGGAACACCACTAGAACAATAGTTCACAAATTTTATAAAAGAGGAAATGCTAATGACACGGCAAAGTATTGCCCATCAACCCTCGATCAGAAATAGGTTCTCTCAAGTGACAATCTCTCGGCATTCGTTACGCCGAATTTTAAAGCATATACAACATTTAATTGGTCCAATATATTTAACCTGAAGACCGATGAGCAAGAACTTGATCCCGTTTGATTTTTACTGCAATATTCTTAAAGTCAGACCACTAGACCTAACTCCCTAGTCCAATATGTCGATTATTCAATTTATATTGATTGAACATTAGTTCATGTTCTTAAAGATCACTCATGTCTCTTCAGTTCAACAAGAACGGATATAAGAAGATTATGTGCAATAATGAGATATGCCTTATGCCTCGTTTTTCCCGAAACCGCTTTGACCTTGATCGATACACACATTCATGTTAAATATAATATGGTTTATAACCGCACAGAAAATCTTTCTATTTTAAAAATATTCAACTATATTATGTCTTAATGTACAGGGTCATAGAAGTGAATCCGGATTTTTATCGATTGTATTCGCAAAAGATCGTTCTAGTCACATAATCAATAACTTATAATAGTCGACAAAATGCACCGAGGAAACGATTGCAGAGCTGCTACACTTGAAACGCTTCGTACCGAAAAATCACCGTCAGAATTTATTGTGTAGCTTAGCTACAAAAAGACCCTAGTTAAAGACCTAACCAAGAAGTACAGGGAATATGATCAACAGAAAAACGTAACTGCTGACGGGGCAACTCGCAGCAAGCGATCTGATCGCAAGAGAAGTGGCGAATTCGTTCACGAATTGAAAGAGAAGATCGATCAGGATTCTGGGCGGAGTATAACTGACGAGGCCAAAGAAATGAGCGTGGCGAGGTAGACAGTCAGTTAGCAGTGCATCAAAGCCTGGGCTACTGGATTTATCCTGAGGAACCGATAACTGCTAAATGAGGAAAACAAGGTAGACAGGAAGTTCAAACCCCAAGCACTGGCAAACGACATCAACCACGACAGTGCTGGCTTTCTGAGATTTTTTTCGGATAAAAAACTTCATTCAGGACACGAAAGCAAGAAGCCAAAAAGACTGTTAGATCTGCCAAGATCCTCTTAAGTGTCTACCGTCATGCATACAAAGTTTTCCACATCTGTGGGGGGGGCTGGGGGGGGGCTTCTGAGTAAGCAAAGAGAATGTCATTGCGCTGACAACTATATCAACGTGCCGGAGACAGTTGTCAAAATCCGGTTACAAAGGTTTTTTTTAAATTTCAAAATATTTTTTCGATTTTAATAAATTTTATTATTTTTAAACTTTTGAAACTCTATAATCGAAGTCCAAATCTGGTTTTGTTTTATATTACTTTTGTCTGAATTTCTTTGTTCTAGCTACGATTTATTTTAGTAAATTTGTTGTTTGGTGTTATTGTTTTTATATTCTCTTTTTCTTTTGCTCAACTTTTAATCGCTTTTCTGGCCTCCACCCCTCCCTTGATTATAAGTTTATTGAAGTCCATTTTATTTTTCATATTTTAATTTACAATTTTATCTCTTTATTTATTATTATTAATATATTTAAATTTTTTTTATTATAATGTTATTTTCATTACTTATTCATTTTCCGGGTTTACCTAACGTCACAGTATATAGGGTGATCCAAATTGAACTATAGGATTTGAATTGTGCATCGTTTGCTTTCTGTGAACGTTGGAAGTTTACATTTGGTACCTAAATACATTAAAAAGTCGTTTTAGCAACCTACCCAATGTAACAGCACAAAATATCAGTCTAGTTTATTGTGAAAAGAAGGCTATTGAGTGACGAAGCTCATTTTTCTTTAAATGGCTTTGTAAATCGTCACAACTGATACATCTGGAGTAATAAAGATCTGCGTGTTATTCACGAAAAAACGGTGCATCCACAAAAATTCACTGTTTGGTGTGTATTGCGAGTTGGAGGAATCATTGGCCCTTCCTTTTTTGAGCTCTTACTGTCAATGACGTGTGCTCTAGGGAGATGCTAAACAACTTTACTTCAAACCAAATTTCCTGATCGTGTTCTCTTGAAAAGTAGTGACAATTGGTCATTGCAGTCTTGCGATCTATCAACATTATACTTTTACATCTGGAGCTGTTTAAATGAAAATGTTTATGTTAAAAAATTTACTACGACTCCAGAACTAAAAGCGAACATCCCACATGTAAGTGAAAAAATACAGCCGCATTTATGGGATTTGATTATGGAAAACTTGGTCAAAACGATGGTCACATGTCAGCGAGGCATTTGACAGACATCATATTTTATACGTAACTACCAAGTCTACTTTACGCTGAGAGCAATAAAATCAGAATTGTTCAATATTTTGTGATTTACTTAGGAAAAACATCCTAAAGTTCAATTTGTATCGCCCTTTACTCACATATATATTAGTGGTTTGTTTATTTCACCAATATTATAATAAACAAAAATAAACAGTCAAAGAGAGATACTGCAATGGTAAATAAGCCAACTATAGCTATTCCGACAAGAAAAAAATAAGTACTGTAAAATCCAGAGTGCGACTACAACCACTTTGATTTAACTAGCGCCGTTGTTGTACCCAAGTAACAAAATAGGCGGTTGTGTAGCAGCATATTTTAGAATCATGGAATTAAAAAAAACAAATTTTGACCGAGTTTTTCCACAAACTTGGTCTAATTTTTTTTAAAGAAGCGCAAGAAAAGTGGTGTGTAGCAGACATTCAGTTTTGGACACCAAACAGCGATCTGGGGCAGATAAGAACCGGGAAAACATTAAACTTCGTCCCTTAGTCAGCTTTCTAGGAAATCGGCGGGCAATTAAATTAGATAAATGAAAAGCAAATCAAACAGCGCCAGACGGGCGCGCGGCCGCCTATCGCCGTTAGCTCACCTGCCCGCGTTGTTGTCCTATAATTAAACAATAAAAGCTAGACAGCAACCGTAATCTCGCGTCTGGAAATTTTGCGTCTATAAATAACCGGCCTAATCGGCTTTGTCCCTGCAGCCAAGAGCACAAACGCCCCCGAGGGGCGGCGTGGGGAACTGGAAATCCTCGATTGCGATAGCGAGTGCACTTCAATTGCCCAAGACTTATTTATAGACGTCCTGTCTGGCGATGACGACTCTTTACCTTTTTAATCGGCTGTTGCATAACAGCCGTCTGCGCCGACGCTCTAATTGGGCCAATTAGGCGATAAGTGTCTTCTGGTCGGATTCCTCAGCCTGCGAATTCGCGCGCTTATGCAACGGCAATTTTCGAGCGTTGGCAGGCCTGCAATTAGGCCGCCGTTCGACGTAACTCGATTCGACGAAACTGGGACTACCCCGGCCGGGGCTCAGCGGGCCCAGACAGGCGCGAATTTACATGCGAAGGTCGAAATCTGCGATAAAGTGCTGGAGAGCAAATTGACTGATAACGAGACGCAGACAAAAAGATGTAATGATAACTGCACTACGCTAAACGAGTTCTTTATAGTCTGGTTTGCGATTAGATTATTTAATTTAAGTGGGAACAATTTACGTCACAAATTTTTGTTCGAAATGTACAAGGAAGGGAAATCGCGAACATGTTTTTGTTGTTTACTGCAGGATAACCCGGTCGGCTTATGTAACGACCAATAAAATTTTTATTTGCAGATAAGGCCTTGGCAATATTTTATTGATTGGCATTTATGGGGACCGTGCTGATTTTTATTTCCAATTAATTATAGCTATTAAATCATTGAGTAATGGCTAATCAGCCACCCAGTATTTCACAATTTTATTTCAAAATTCCAATAAATCAACCACGAGACTTTTATTCCATTGTTTTATGTATAACACACAGTTTAAACAAGAAGAAAATAAAACAAAACAAGTGCAATGTATGCACTCTTCAACTATATTTACGATAATTCATATAGTCAAGTGTTTATATATACTACCGCTCATGGAATTTGGACACTAAATAAAAAATGAATGTATACACTTTAATATAAGAAAACAAACTTTAAATATTAGATATTTGTTACATAAAAAAACGTCCCTGCATTTAATACTGTTTTTTATATTCTAGGCATCCTTTCGATTAGTTTTTTTAATTTCTCGAGTGGTAAATCTCTCCAGGCACCTTGAAGAAGACTACAATGATGATTTTTGGACGTGGAACGCTCCTATCTTATTGTTCTGTCCAGATCATCCCATAGCAATTCTAGGGGATTGAGGTTTGATAGCCGTGTCATCATTTAGAGCATTTTTTGTTCTTCTTGGTTTGATAGATAGTCCTTATACAGCTTTAAAGTATGTTTAGGATCATTACGAATCCCTTCCTCATAACCAAAATGGTATGGCGTTTTCCTTTAATTTTTTGACTGTTACTAAGTTGTCCCACACAACAGCCAAAGAGCAGCATTAAAACACCAAAATTTGGATTCATAGGTCCATAGTACATTGCCACTGTTCAATTGTCTAGAAACAACGCTTTTGCACCCACTGATGCCGTTTAGCCCTATTACCATGCTGTAATAACGACTTTTTGGTCGAAATACGACCATAAAGATTACCCTCCTGAAGACGCCGCTTTATTGTGCTGACGGATATTATTTTATCACGTCCTCGGTTAAACTTCGCAGCAATATTTGAGGCAGTTAATCTTCTATTTCGCTTACTCATCAGTTTGGTGAACTGATCCTCTGCATCTTCAAATTTTTGAGATAGGGATAGAAAAAATGATTCGACATGTTGAGTGACAATTCAAGGATGCAAATACATTATGATATTTTTTTATTCTAGTTTTCGACCCAACAAATTACAAATGACTAATTATTTTCATTCAAAACAATATTGTCTAAGGAGATGCTAAAGGGTTAAACAAAACAAACTTTATTACGAAAAGCATAGTTATTCACTGTATAGCTAAATTTTAAGAAAGTTTCCATACTTCCATGAGTGATAGTATATGTCATAGAAAAAATAAAATACGCACAATCAAGCAAGTTCAGAACGCCCTACGCGCACCATCGCCTATTTACATAGTAGAATTTAAACATTCTCACTCAACAAATAATTGAATGTTAACTAAAAATATTCATACTCAATTCCACAGTTTCTTCTTCATTTTACCTTAGCTAACTTTATGTGTACCTAAATACTTTTTCAATCCCTCCCTCTTTCCTTTCTTCAATCCATCCTATTTTCCGTTTTCAACTTCCGCTGCTATGTTACATAATCTTTGTTCTTTGTAGTCTAACATCCCCGAATGCCCTTTTATTCTATTATCGAATGAAAAAGATACATAGCATCCAGCCACCCATCACACAACTCGTTAAATTCTCTATAAAATTATATATCGCACATTTTACGTATCTGCATTCTATGCCTTACCCCCATTTCCTTAATCTTGTATGTATTTATTTTTTGAAGAATAGAAACTCTGTTTGATTATGTCTTCTTGACAAACTTGTAGGAAGAAGAAATTGTAAAGTTGAGCCAGCAACACATAAAATCTAATTAACTCCTTCCTATATGTTTGTGAATTGTAAAACAATACTACTCTAGACGATCAGAGCAAACAATCTCGCATTGCCAGTTAGTCAAGTCCTAAGTATTGAGGGAAAGGGTGGTAGAGTCAAAAATTCAAATGTAAATAACCGATATATTACACAACCCAAAATCAACAGAAAATATGGCGATGAAAAAGAACCATCGTTATATAAAACTAGAAGGTACAAAACATACGCTTCAAAGAGGACGAAATTATGTAGAGATTAAAAAATTGAAATACAAGATTATTATATAGTACTCCTCAGTAAAACCAAAAACCGATGTAGATAAAGAAGAAATCGACAATTATTACCATATTTTCAGTGGAGTACCTGAGCACCAAAGTGTCAGAAGTGGAATATCTATGGTATTAAGAAAGACACCACCCATATTGGAATAGTACAATGAACGAATCATTAGAAACAGCACTCAGATTTATGAACAACCAACAATTATTATAGGAATATGTGCAATGAATGATAATTCTGGAAACCAGAAGAGGGATGTTTTCTTTATAAGACTGTCGGATATTGTAGAATGTATACCAAAAAAAGCTAAAGAAGTGATCATAATAAGCGATCTAAATAGCAGAGTAGGGTAAAAGGATACTGAGACAAGGTAAAATGTTTTGGAGAACGGGCCAGAAACGATAATGAAAATGGCCTTTTGTTTTTGCAAATAATACGAGTATATGAAATATGTAAAAACTTTAACCATAAAAAATAAGCTTTTTCCCGTCTATAACAAGACTATTTATTATTCACTGCCAGAAGAACAAAAATGGATGAACACGTAAATCTAAACGAAGAATAAAGTCATTTTAGAAAAAATCATGTTTCGATGAATTACATTGTGTTGGATAGAATAAAAAAATAATGATCTTCAAGGATCTTGAAAAGTATATGTTGATATAGTACCCAAACAATTGTAATTTATGTAAAGCTACGAGGAAAGTGTTCAAAAGTTCAAAAGATGTATTACCAGATAGAAGCACATATATAAAATAGGCAATAAGATTACAAAAATAACAAAAGGTCTCAAACAGGAATGAGGTTTAACACAATTATCATGTAATATATATGTTGAACAAGCACTAAACATATGGTACAGAAAATAGCCAAGAAGAGAAATTAAAATATATAACTCAACCCTACACCTTCTGCTATTCGCGGAAAATCAGATTATGTTTGTACAAAATGAAGGATATATGGAATGCTAAAATTTTATTATTCAGTGGCCTCCCCCTGTCATAACTACTCAAACAATCACAATCACATTCTGGGTTCTAATATCGTATACACAATCCCCATA
The DNA here is from genome assembly GCA_036346155.1 of Sinelater perroti. Lineage (NCBI taxonomy): Eukaryota > Metazoa > Arthropoda > Insecta > Coleoptera > Elateridae > Sinelater > Sinelater perroti. Next base: position 20,103,160 of record JARFIY010000099.1, on the reverse strand, counting down.
TCTGCAAATTTTGAGAATCCAAAAAACTCAATTCTGTCAATATTTAAGGGTTCCAAAACCGAAAATTAACCTCCTAGGCTTATTAACGATTTAATAAAAAATGTGAAGTTTAGTCCTTCTAATGTTTTTTTTTACCTAAGGTGGGGGGGGGAGGGCTTAATTTAAAAAAAAACGGTGAAATAGGAAGTCCATAAATTTTAATGAAGAATTTAAATACGAACTCAACGTCTTGCGATCAATATTTTTGAAAATTACCCTTAAACATTTTTACTTCTTTTCACCACCTTAGGGAGTGGAATTTCAAAAAAATCTCTTAATGGATACCTAGGTTATATAAACAATATATCCACAAATTTTATTTTTATGCATAGAGTGGTTTGGGCTGGGCGATGTTGAGTCAAATAGTTAGTCAATGGCATTATTATTAATAAAAGCACTCCCTCAAGTAAAGCAGACAAACCATAAATGAATAACAACAACAAATATTGGAAGGAGTACGACAAAGCATTAACTACAAATTTTTAACAAAATGATGTAATATCATAAAACAGAAAAAAACAGAGTTTGAAAAGATAATACAAACAATTATTCAATCATCATAAATGCAGACAAAGATTTATAAGTTAAGAGCTTTCCAAGAACAAATTAGATGCGATGTAGAACTGAAAAAACGACGTGATTAATTTTCACAGTACAATGAAGCGTTTAGGAAAATCGTGTAGTTAGAGTAGTTTTTCCAAAATTCTTTTTTTTTTTATTAGTAAGAATATTTCATGTTTTATGTTATATTAGTTATATGCGACCCATTCTGCTGTATTCTCTCCCACTATTTCTTCTGAAACTCCATAATGTCATCTTTTCAGAATGTATGTTATATCATTGATTGAACCACACATTTTTACCTCAATGAAAATTTTGTAACTGAAATAAATAGATAATAATCACATGGGCATTATCTGGAAAGTACAGCAAATGAGGTAAATCATATTTGTGAAATGTTACAAATCTGTTTGCAATAACGAAAGAAATTCGGAACTAGTGTTATTATATTCTGATTGCACTTTGTACAGCAGCGAATAAAATTTCGCTGAATTAATAGCCTTGTGGGAGCAGTTTATAATAAATGACACCTTTTGAGTCCCGCTGGACAGACATAGAAGTTTTCTTCTTTTACCGTTAAAGGCTTTTGGTCGTTAGCGTAAGTGTTCCTCATAGATCATTCAAGTCTCTGTAAGGAGTGTACGTATTGATTCATTTACATTAAGTGTCAGTTACCATTCCAAGTAGAAACGTCAACAGGACAGTAGCACTAGTCAAAATAAGAGCTTGTGCACAAAAGTTACTACTTACAGAAACTCTTACAGAAACCAATGGCCGGATGTCAATATCTTGAAAGATAACTTGGTCTTTTAGTAGTATGAAAAAGTCATTTTAAATACCCAAAGAAGAAATGTGATCATGTAACTTGATCAGTAGAGGCGTTTGATTGCAGTGCGAACAGACTCGAGCTTAATCTCGGGTTTCAAATATTCAGTCGCTAAAAATAAGTACCTGCGTTCACTTCTATCGAGGAGTAATGATACGGTCATCTAAGGTGCGGCGCTTGCCACATCGCCCCGTATCAGAGAGTGAGAGCAAACATATGAGAGCCAGCGTCACCAATCAATTTGCAAGTCATACTCCCACTTGGGGCGTCAGAACCACATTATAATTTGAATTAAAGGCAGAATAGAAAAACTTTATTGTTAATTATTAATTTAAAGAATTTCGAGATTGTATGCTTCTGCAATTACTTTATTAACAGACACACAAAATAGGCAAATACTTACGTTCGATAGTGTAGACACATAATTCTAGCCTCTTCAATCCTTTGACGTGTAGGATTTCTGCATTCGCCACTATTACTATACGAAAGATAATGTTAGCTTTAATAGCAGTACACATTACCTATAACCTGAAACATCCCAATTCTTCAAGATCAATGATTTTTGGCGAGAAGTAGTCCATCGATGTTCTAAATGTAAACTTTCGCAAATACCACTAGAGACGGAAGGTTAAGAAAAATATATAACTAGTGGGATGATTTTTCAAAAATGGGAATACCGAGGCGAAGCAATATCATAATCCAAATCAGAATAAATCGATCAGAACTTGGAACAAAAAACAAAAACAATCTTAAAAAAGGTTCTAACGTACAACAAAAAATAGACAGCGAGTTAAAAAAGATCGATAACTCGGAAACCTTCCAGTACCACCTAGAGTACTTTAGAGTAAGTTTGAAGCAAAATGCGTTAAACCAACAACATACACTTCGAAAGGCACACTTATATAGCTTCCAGTTTAGCCCTCAAATGCATCTCGCCCGGCCTTACTTAGCGGGCTTTGTTTTCGTTCTACTACTTTAATTAACTCGGATTAATCGAGAACTTTTCTCCACTTCCTCGTTGAAAAAGTTTTGGTTGAATTTGCAACTTCCTGCCTGCCTCGAAGGATTCTGCACGAGGACGGGAAACCCGACGCCGCGTTGTCCACACCCCGCCTATCGCAACGCTATCTGCATAAGAGCCGCGCGCGTGGTTCTTGCGCCTTCGAGGCCGCGGAAGCCGCCCTCCGCGACCGATTTCACCTTAATGACGGCTCCGTCGCCTCGGCTGGGAAAGAAAAGGCCGTGCTCGCGTGCAGAACGCGCGCGCTTTTTCCGGCTCCCATGGCCGAGTAAAAGCACGAAGCGGAAAAAAATTGATAATGCCGCTAGAGTGTGCAGGAGCAATCGTACTTTCTAATGACACGGATATCCAGCGACAATTAACCTATTTCTGTGATCCGGAGGCTCCGTCTCGTGCAGTTAGCGCCATTGTTCTCCGTTTCCTCGTCGCCAGTTCCATACAATAACGGGTCTATCGTGTTCATCTGCGAAGAAAAACATGCAACGCTTCCTGGAGTTCTGGAAAACGTACACCGACGACCGACTACTGGAAGTGAACGAAGTTTTCTCGGATATATCCATAAATTCTGACACACGAGATGTTGGTAATTACCAAAATTGAAATATTCACCGCCAAAGCAGTGTAATACAAAATGCGCTTCCTACAGAATTATTAAGACACTATCGCAATTAAATTTGTGGTCAACTTTAAGTCTTTTTTTTTAAAAAAACCTGATCGAGCTAGACACAAATGGTTCTGGAAAAAGTCAGACAGACGATGGATTAACAGCAACGGACTTACACTGGCCGAGCAAGAAACGGAGGCCGTGCTGATCACAAAGCGTAGAAAGTTCCATTTCAGGATCCCGTTTAGAGACCTCACCAAATACCTAGGAATATCGATCGACAAGAGCTGGTCCTTCAAGGTGCATGTCGCTGAGACAAGGAAAGCAGTCCGAGTCGGGGTATACTGGTATACTGCTTGGAGCCAGCTGGTGATGGAAAGTGTCGTGAATAGAGCAATGGGACCAGTGCAGAGCGTGGCCTTGCGAGTCATTAGTGGCTTCAGGACCCTCTCCCAACAAGCAGCGTGCGCACTAGCTGGTATGCCATCCATACACCTCCTACACAAAAAGCACAAAAAGAAATCCGGCAACAGCAAGGAGAGATCACAATAGCGGAGAAGGAGAACTGAAGAAGAAAGCACGCGATAACCTGCTAAATGAGTGACAACTCGAGTGGGACATGTCTGATAAAGGCAAATGGATGAACAAACTGATCGTTGGTATAAAAGAATGGGTAAAACGGAAGCACAATACACCGGATTATTGTCTATCTTTTTGAAATTCAAGTATAGGAATAAGGCGAACTGCTAAAGCTGCGGATTAGTAAGGGACGACGCCAGGCACGCACTCTTCGAATGACCAACATTTCAGTCGATCAAAAATCAGCTGGAAGCCGAACTGAGAATTGTTCTTACTCCAAGAAACATCGTGAAAAAAATGTTGACAGACGAAAGAATATGGGCCAAGATAGCCAGCTACTGCAGAACTGTCTTAAACTGAAAGAGAGAGAAAGAATGAGAAGTGCTAGAGCGCCAGCAAGAAGATAAAGAGAAGGAAGAAGAAGAAGTACAAAGAAGAGGCTTATAACGTACGGAGCCGAGCTACACTGACTCTCCGGAGTTAACAGTTGTAAGGCACCAAGCACATGAGTGGCGCTTGCAAAACATCTCCGTCGCTGAAGCAACAGAAGTTCTCGTAAGTTCCGAGATGTAGGAATGAAACGCTTCCGACGAGGGATCATTGAGGGATAGTAACGAGACCGCCGGAAGTATTACCACTCCAGGTATTCCCGGGTGTTCGCGGTATCGTGAGCCCACTCAGGGGTAGCGTGCTATCCTTGATGGCGAAAAAAAAATTTTAAGAGTCAGAGGGTAACGATGTATCAAATGTTGACATAAAATTTTGGCGGTAAAACTATAGGTTAAACCTACGACACCTTTAACTCTTTTAAAATTGACTCGTCCACTGAAGAGAACAAACTGATATCATCAAGAAAACTTTAATAAACTCAAATGAAAAAGACTAATGCGTTATTGCGCGTGAAATGACTTCCAATGACATTTCCTAACATTAAAGTCGTGCCAGGACCGATGCATCGCTGCGCCATGTGATTACTTTGAAGGAAATAAAGTCAAACCAGCTACATCTTGGATTCAAAGTACACAGAGCATCTCATGTTAACTCCTATAATTAGCAAGACTGCATCAGAACTAAAGTCCAAAGTTGATAAAGACACCCCGTATATTCGCATCTTCAAATATTTTCACTCCAATTTTCAGGTCCATGTTAGTTTTTGCGCAGCTCCATATAAAACGCCACAGTTGGTCTCAAGTTCCATGGGTTAAAGGAAATAAAATACACAATAACACGCGCCTTACAATATTCTAATGTACCACACAACTGTTGCAACACAGACGATAACTTATCTTAAAAAACACGAAAAATGATGTTTTGAATTCCACAGACTATAAGTTTAAAAATTTTAAACAAAACATATCTGCTGCCACTCGTAAACATGTGCTTATCGCAGAACTAGCCATTAAGAGTTATCACAAGCTGCGAAAAACGGCGTTTACAAGGAAACGTGATATCGAGTTGGCGAAAATAACCACCCGAAAAGATAACCTTCCACTATCTTCTTCAGCAGACAAATGTTCTATATTTATATATACTACACGTACTTTGAAAATGTATATTTATTCCCTTGATAGGTGTGTAATTTATTTTATTGCCTATTAAGTCACACAATATGCCTGAAACCACATTTTTAATGTCATTTCAAACAAAATTCTGTTTTGAAAACTGTGAACAATTTCTAAAACGATTTTCCATAGTTGTTGCTCACGTAGTTGTCTCTTTTAATGACAAAGCTATTAACTTAAAAACTTCTCTGACGTAAATGTACTTTGGCCAATTCTATTATATTATCTATTCCATATATCCTTTATAATCAAAAACAATTGTCGTCACTAAAAAGCAATAAAAAAGTTATTTATTCAATTGAGGGACATTCGAATTTTGTACTCTACACATTTAATGTCAAAGAAAAATTAAGGAAGCAATATCAAGTCAAACTTTTCTTAATGGCATTAATCACTAACTTGCTTCCATAAGTTTCTATAAATTTAATAAAACTCATGCAAAAATAGAAGATTATCAGCGCTCATAGAGACGAGGCAAAAAGTCGAGTTTTTCATTAGGTAAATCACTGCTTCTTTGGAAACCCTAGCAAAATACATCTTAAAAGATACAACGATGAGTTTCAATAGCCCGGAGGAATCTCAGACGTATAAGTAAACTCTTTTTTAACAACATTGGGAGTAAAATTATAGATTACTAACTACCCCTACAAATTTATCGTAATAACTTCATAATAGGTCTCCTTCTTCTTCTTTTTTTTAAGGCGTAATGTTCTCTCTGGAGCAGAAGACACCTTGAACGTTTTATGGACGAAACGCAGTGCAAAGATCAATAATTTGCCAGGTAGCCTTAAGTTTATCACTATCTGTGGTTATATTTGTACCGTAAAGTGATTCGATCCGATGTTTGTAACAAAACTCAAACGTGACAAGCCAAAATTTATGTATTTAAGAGTTTCATAGCTTTTCGATAGATGACTAGACTTTTACTGATTCAGTGTTGAACAAAAGGACATCATATGAGCAAAATAATAGAGATTTTATTATATTGTTTATTCTGTGTGAGTGTATAATAAAAATAAATTCTATGTATTATACATCGTTGGGCAAAATTAAAAAACAGATTATTTGGCAAGATAGCAAAATTCCAAATTGGATCCCCACCCCTAACCTTTTCGCTCACTGTTGCGTGGGCGGTACAAGTCGCTCCCATTGCGGCCTACAAGAGAATCAGAATTTTTGGACACTTATATGCATAGTATCCTCCAAGACCTAGAATGTTGTCGTATAGTCATCGTAGTGAGTTCTGTATCCGTATGGAGTACCATATCCCTGAGCCCAGAGCACCAATAATGGTTTTCAAGGCCCAGTTCTAGATCACCTAGAGTTCATTTGTATGTGCTTTTGTAATTTTTTTGCATCATAGTTGACCTCATGATGGTCTTGAACAGATTCATTTTGTTCTCTGGGGATGGCAGTAGCGAGTCGAGGAATACTCTTGCCGTTTTGACTTTCTTCAGCAGATCTTCTATGTGGGAGCTCCGGATGAGTTTTATATCCATGATAACGCCAAAATATTTTATTTCCTTCCTCCATGGGATGTCGCGCCCGGAAATGGTAACTGGAATCAGGTTTTCTCTTCGAGTTCTTCTCGTAAAGAGAACCGCTGCACTATTCTCGGGATTAATTTAAACTTCTATCTGTCAAATCAGTTCTCGATGTTGCCGAGCTGAATATCAGCGCCGTGTTATTTACGAACTGGGCTAGCGTAGTGAACATGTCTCTGATGTAAACGTGAAATGGGGTCGGAGATAGCACAGATCCTTGGTCTTCTGAGCGCAGTCGCCTTTCCGATGACCTCACGTTGCCGGTCTTGACCAGGAACCTTTTACCCGACAGGAAGGCCATCTTGTAGACAAGCTCATTACTCCACACCTTGTCGAAGGCCTTGACCAAGTCTAGGAATTGCAAAGAAGCTCGAGTACTTAAGATAGGGCAAATAAAATCAAAATGGATAGATGAAAATCAAGAATAGCAGAAACAGGTGTAAAAAATAACTGCAAAAATATGATGTTCCCATGATGTCTTCTGCAAACTACTTCGATTTTACATCAAAAATAAAAATAATGTTGAGCGAATTACGGCTATTGGGAAAACAAATATAGATACAAAAAAACCATCTACTCGAAGTTATTGTGAAAGTTGTAAATCATCTGTAAAAACAGAAAAAGAAACCAAAACGCAGAAACGTTTCCTCTATGTAAATATGCTCTTACAAACGTTATCTTTCTATGTTAACGCACTTTTAATAATTTACAAATTCTAATACGTTGAAATGTGACTTCTACTAAGAACAAGAAAAAATAAAACTATATCTCATTTTACTTGAAAACTAAAACTGAAAACTTGACTATATCACGACATAATGGTTGTCTGAAAAATATTAAGCCATGAAAAGTCTTACAAAACAAAAGAAATTCTTCGATCACCGATTTCAAGATGCTGTCGTTTAAGAGTTGTGGTATTAAAACTACAAACAAGTTTTTTGATCCTAAAAGTAGTTAGTAGTATAAGCTTCTATTTCTTTATTCAATATTCTTCCAAATGTAATATAACAGTCAAATGCCTTTCAAGAGAAATAGAAATCAAACTGTATCTCCTATAAATATCAGGAAAAATTAAATTCGTCTTCGTATTCCATATTTTGAAGTTCACTTGATGCACCACAGAGAAGAAAATAAAAAGGACAAACATGGCTTACACAATAAAGAAGAAATTCATCCAAAGCTATTCAGAACAGAAAGTAATATCGTATTATTAAAACCATAAACCATAAAATGTTTTGTTCGATCACCTACTCTTAAGATTGGTAAAACTTTATTCTCTTTTTACCTTCTGTGTCGCGAGTTGAGAAATATAAGGATTAAAAAATAAGTGGTCGATTTTCGAATATGGTCTCATCGTTATCCTCCAAGCATTCTTCTCATAAAATGAAGAACACTTTGAAACAGGTATAGATTTCAAAACCAAATCTGTTCTGGTTTTGCCTTCATAAATACCGCAGTTGTGTGGTACAAGATACGTCATTTTACAGCCGCCTGTTACCAAGGGGTCGGGCACTTCTAACGCGCGACCAGGGCCCATCGCGTTCCCGACACGGCGGCGTAATTAATGGAAACAGGTTACAAGCCTTCACCGATCAAGCACAGCCAAAAACCCAGCGACCTTGTCCGTCTGTTTCGCGGCGCAATCAAATCCGATGGTCCGGTACTCACCTTGGAATCCATACCGGCGCGTAGCGCCCACATCAACCCATCCGGTGCAACTGCATCGCGACCAGGAAGAGGCGCATGTGACCTTTGCGAGCGCTTAGCGTGTGCATTGCAATTAGCGCAAAAACCGCGATGATATCATTACGTCTGCGGCCTTGGGGCGTTGCGGTTTCGCCAGCCGACGCGTTTTCTAGCCGCGCGCCGCTGGAAATCGCGGTCTGGCCGTATTTTTAGCCTTTTTGCAGCGCACGTATGGCGGCCGCCGCCCGGCCCGCCGTCCGGCGGGCTGGAATCCGGGCGAGGGCGGAATCGCCCAGAAACAGTTCTGACAAGTGACCATTAGGCGGGAAAAAAGCGCACAAAAAGCCGTCCACGACGCGGTTCCCGAAATAGACGACCTGCGGTGGGGAGGCAGCGAAGCCGAACCGATAGATTGGGGCAAGTTTTTGCGAAAATTTCCCAATTTTGGGAAACACGCGGGGCATCTAAGGTCCCTAGATGTGGTGAAACTTAGCTTTTGACGCGGTGTTGACCTCCATCGCTTTTTAGTAAGTTGAACGTATGTAATGTTCAAAAGCTATGGACCAAACTTCCAGATTTTAAACAACGAATGCAGACGACACTGCAGTACTTTCTCCTCACCTTAAATCCTATATACCAAGTCACCATCTAGAGGAACATCTGCAAAATTAGAACTCCGGGTCAACAAATGGCGGATAAAATTAAATGAAAGAAAGTCCGTCCAAGTGACTTTTGCCCTAAAAAGAGGTATCCGCTCTCTTGTTCTGCTTAACGCCACACCAGTAAAGCAAGACGAATACTTCATATACTTAAGACTCCACGTAAACAGACGCCTGCCTTAAAGAAGGCATAAATGTACTGGCTTTTTGATCGAAAATCTCACCTGTTCATTGATTATAAAATTTGGTTTATAAAGCCGTTCAAAGCCAATATGGAATTACAGCATACAACCCTGGGAAATACCAAGCAACTCCAATATTGATTTCGGGCGTTTTCAATTCAAAGTAAACGCTCCCTAGTTTGTCTCAATCTAAATTACAAGAGAAATTCGAAAATTTAGTGTCCGTTAAACTATACGCCGTAATACTCACCCAAACGTGCTAATCAACCTTTTCCTAAAGAACGTCAAAGTCCAACCTAGACTCAAACGAATAAAACTTCCCGACTTTCCACTGTTTTGAGTGATAGTATATAGTGCGTGCTGTGTAAAGAATGAGTACAGTTCGAATTTAGCACTAGAAAACCACTGAGTTATTAAATAGGAACTTCCACTGGTTTGTTTCCCATGTTTCCGTTACTTTTGTACGTACTATATATCAATGTCAAATCGCCTACTCTAAGAGACAGATTGTAAATAAAAAAATAAAAAATAAATAAAATAAATCATAAGATCATTTTTTCTACAAATGATTTATTTTTACAACTTGAATTACAAATATCGACTACACATTCAAGAAAGGTGCGGAAAAATTAATTTCCCCATCTATTATTATAAAAATCATTTATTAGATCAATGTAATTGCATATCGCTCTATGTACAAAAGAACGTCCGGCAAAGGACAGCCCCCAGCATTACTGCTGTATGGCATGTTACACCGTCTTGTTGGAGCCAGAATTCCTCTATACTAAATTCATCCACAGTTTCGTCTGTAAAATATGTCTAACACCACACTGTACATTAGATACCATGCGATATCTTCTACGAAAGATAAGTTGAACCAAACTCACTGGAAAGTACTTTTCAAAAATATTTAGTAATTGTTGTTATGTTTTTATAATGTTTATCTCTCTACAATTCACAGACAAAAACCGACTACGTATTGGGGACTTAATTTTTCTCTAGTGTATGTAAAAATTACAATGAAAAACTTTTGTTGTTATTAGGTAGCTTACTGTTAATGACCTCAGATTTGTTTAGGGAACAATATGTTATTATTTAATTAAATTAAGACCTTGAACAAGGTAAAGAATATTTTTATTCTTTTCGACTGAAGGCGATTAAGCTGCGAAATAGAAAGTTTTTGTTTTCAAGTGCCCATTATCCATGTCCTATCCCCCTCTAACCTGGAATTACACATATGGAAAAAAGTGTCAAAATTAGATAACATGTAAAGCTATTGTAAACAAAATATTCATTAGTACGCTAATAAGACTTAGCATGAAGTCACATAGTAAAATTTGTCTAAATCTGAATTTTCGAAAGTGGGACGCATACTCCGTGGAGATTTCGAGAATGAGTTCTTTCTTCTTTTAGGCTTCCTCCACTTTTTGATAAATAAAAATTGTACGTCACGAACAAATATGAGAATTTTAGAGTTGCTTAGCCAAAAAGCTTGGAAGCCACTGGTCTAGATGAAAAGGCTCGTGGTGTTGCACATTATTAATGTTTGGACTATTTAAAACGATCAATTGTTACAGCACTGGTGAATTTAGATATGAAAGCAGTGCATATTGTGAACGACTGACTGCGGCATATTCTGGTTTATGCTAGTCGAGACCATTTCAAATGTGACTTCAATTTATCGCTTACGTTTTCTTCACATCTTTCAATAATACTTTTTTTTCTTTCATCTATATTTCATTTTGCTTGAAACTTAAGGAAATATTTATGGCCAACTACACATACACCAACTATAGTTCTCCAACTTAATGATCAAAACTGAGGTTTAATTTTAAGGTTGTCAACAAAATTGTTTCGATAGTTTTCAATTTTATATTTTACATACGTCATCAAAATATTATAACCACATAAATGAGAAATGGCCAATAATAAAATGTCACACACCAAGTCACATAAAAAAATAAATCCAATGAAACTTAACATTTCAATTTTGGCTTATTATAGTGAATTATGTAGGCGCGGCAACTTAAAGTAACTATGAGTAACATAAGTTACCCAAAAAATACAGTGACGGACCTCACAGACCTGATAAAGCTACGATATATACAGTAGATTATGCTATTAAGTTGAATAAATACTGATCCAATATTAATAGGACATTTCAGTAATATAAAATAATTAAATTTTTGTACATAAACTTGGCATCACTCAAAAATTTACAATATCTATAGTTGATAAGAACCAAAAGTTTGGTCTCATAATCTACTTGGGCCATTTAGTTGATATTCTCAAGTTATACCCTCCTTATGAGTGCTGTTGGTAAATCTCTCAAGAAAACGTCGCTCAAATCAGGATCTAGTTTTTTTCTTATTAGATGTTTCATACTTATGATACTGTTATATGAGAACAAAAACATAATTTTGAATACTTTCATATGGTAATCAAAGAAAAGAAACAAGACGTTAGTTGGAAGTATGTGAAACTTAAAAATTATATCAAGGTCGGCAAATCTATGGGTCGACCGAAAAACCTGTCAGTTCGCGATTGCTGCCAAATCAAACGCCATGTCAGACAATCTGAGTTTGAAAAACGCCAATCGTTGAACAATTCAAACGGAACTGAAGCGTGACAAGGTATTCCTTTGGCAGTCCTTCGCACGTTGCCATTTAATTTCCGGAACTGCCATTATATTTTTACTAATGAGAAGAGCACTTTGGATAACCCGGACAATTTTAGATTCTACAGAGTAGAAAACACAGGTTTGGAAGTAATCAGACGTCAAATGGGTGATAAAGGTCTCACGATTTTGGGTACAATTTAAAGTAAAAGCAACCTGTTGACAGAAGGAAGTCGTGGGATTTAAAAATCTACTCGTCGACTATCAAAACCCATCCTTATGCGACAGGTGATGGCAAGTACAAGGCAGCCGACTACATTATGGATCCCCATCAGACAAAATCTGAAATGGGTCGAAAACTTTGGATTTAGTAACAAGACAACACACTGTTCGTAAGGTCGCCGAGTGCTTTGATATTGAGGAAGTGAATACAATCGACTGGACAGCCCTTAGTCCGAATTTAAACTTGATTGAGAAAGGTTGAAGCGTTTTGAGGGAAAAAGTTTGTCAGCGAAGACAATTTAAGAATAACGATCAGTTATTTGCAAAATCATGTCATGCAAAGCGCATTGAACCTAAAACAATCAAAGAAAATTTAATTGTAGTATTTGTAAGTTCGTTCAAACTTTTGTTGCAGTAAATGTGAGAAATTTTCTGGTTTGTTATTTAATTGAGAATATAACACGAAAATATCAGCCAAATAGGCCAAGTAGATCATAACATCAGGGAATAGTCCAAACATATGTCGCAGGGTGTAGGAACGAAAGTCCAAGTAACACATCACTCAATAAGTTCGTAAGATGACTGTTAAACGACACCACTATTGACAAACCCATATGGTTTTTAGGAAGTACTGACGTTCAAATGATACGTGTTAAAATTTCATCTGATGTTTTAGTGACGCTACCTTTATAATTTTCAAAACAAAGGAAAAATTTGAATTTCGTGTATTGATAAAGGATTGCTTTTCAATAGGAAAAATACCGTTCAAGCAAACCAATGGCTTGACAAGTGTTATTCAGACTCTGCTTTGATCGGGGCAAATGGTAGAGAAGTGGTTTGCTGATTTTAAACGCGACCGTACAAACACCGATGATGCTGAACACTCTGCCCTGGTCGCCCAAATTCGGTAGTTTTTCCAGAAAACAAAGCCCACAAAATACTTTTGGCCCATCGTAAATTGAAGTTGCGTGAGATAGCTGACACCTTAAAGATATCAGAAGGCAGTTTATTCACCATTTTGCATAAACATTTGTCCATGAGAAAGCTCTGTTTGAAGTGGGTAACGCGTTTGCGCACAGTCGATCAAAAACAACAACGCGTCAAGGATTCAAAGCGCTGTTTGGAGCTGTTTCAACGCAATAAAAAGACTTTTTTCATGCGATATGTGACAATGGATGAAACATAAATCCATCACCACCTCCAGAGTCAAGTCGACAGTCAGCTGAGTGGACAGCAAAGGGCGAAAGCCGCCAAAAGCGACCAAAAACGCAAATATCAGCTGGTGATGTTTTGGCCTCCGTGTTTTGGAAGGCGCAAGGTATTTTATTCACCGATTACCTTGAGAAAGAAAAAACTATCAATAGCAAATATATATGGCGTTATTGGTGCATTTGAAGGAAGAAATTGTGAATAACGACTTCAAATAAAGAAAAAAAAGTGCTCTTTCATTAAGTCAATGCATCGTCTCACAAGTCGTTCTCAACAATGGCAAAATTGCACGAATCGCATTTTGAATTGATTCCCCATCCACCGTGTATTCCGGATCTGGCTCCCAGCGACTACTACCTGTTTGCAAACCTAAAAAGAATGCTCTAGGGAAAGAGATATGTCTCAAATGAAAAAGTGATTGCCTAAACTGAAGCCTATTTTGAGGCCAAAGATAAAACGTTCTACAAAAAAGCCATCGAAATATTAGAAAAGCGTTGGAAGGAGACCATCTTAATGAATAATGTCGAATTGTGCCTAACATTTGTTGTTTTATTAGTCATCCTACGAACTTATTGAGTGATGTGTTAGATCTAGTTTAAGAGATTTAATTTTACAAATTGTAAATTACAAATACTTGCGAAGATATCTTTCAGTTAAAGTAGAAAAACTGTTATTAATAATATTACTAAGTGTATGTGGAAAAATTAAATTTAAACTACATCTGCAAGGCTACTTTTCTATATATTCCTCCTTCTTAATGTATTTCTACAAAATGTTTGAAGATTTAGTATAAATTATAGTCGTAGTGATCCAACCCCAAACTGCAAAAGTACTAATCTGCTGTCGTCCAATGTATTTGCTCCAATTTGGCTCGAGTTACGGCGGCGATGTGAAGTCAAGTATTGTATTGAAAAGGACACACATTCCGGATTAGAACGCCTCGTTTTTTGCGCGATATACGGCTTTCGCCTTAATAAACAGATCACAGTGGCATGAATTACTTATTATCTTACGTTCCACTACGAAATAATTGAAAACTACGCCTCTATAATTCTAAAAGTTTCGTTTTGGTTCTGGTATAATGTGTGGGTATAATGCTAGCCCCAAATCCCGTGGCGTTCAGTATACAAGGACCGTCCTATCTTAAAGGCATCTTTCAAAACTTCGACAAATCTTCGATTATAAACTAGCCACTACCATGACTAATATTCAGTTCAAAACATATTTTATGAATTGTTAGGTGCCAATTGTAGTCGATAAACACGAATTCGTTCAGCAGTTGTCTTGGTGTTACTGGTGCAAGCTTGACGCAGCTGCGTTATATTTTCGACCTCACTTCGTCGAACAGCAAATAACTTATAGCATTTAAAAATCTGGCTTTTTATTAAGGTTTGTCAATCGAATTATTGGCAAAGTTTGGAGAGATTATCGGTTGATCTAACATTTGCTCCTGTTAAAGACTATTTATAATACGTCGTGAAATGAAGAAATCATCTGGAAGTCGCATTCCCCTAGTGTTTCCACATCGGCAATGCCAGAAAAAGTCTCGTTTAAATTTAACTCATCTACGCACTTTGCAAGATAATACAAGAACAGAAAGTAAAAACCTGCGGAAATTAATGGGGAAATAATATTTATTTCAAATTTATTGGAAATATCCTTTTACAAAATTGTTGGCGCATCTTTTTTGGACATGTCTTGGTGTCGGCAAAACACCTGCAAATTTGAGCAAGTCGCAACGCCACCAAACTAAATGGAAATTAGCGGGAACGCCAACAAGCGAGCACCAAAAACAGCCGACCCAGCGCTATCGCTACGTGAATACCGAAACAATTAGCATTTCGGCCTCCCACGCTTGTTATTCATTCTTAAAGCCTCTACGTCACTCGGTTGTGCAAATTGCCGCGCGCCCACTCGATCTAGGACGCGGCGCTCCCGCCCGCAATATCAGATCATCTAACGCCAAGAACCCCATTTCAATTTTCGGCACGATAATCAGCCCGCCATTACGCCGAAATTGAGTTTTCTATTTCGGGCGGCAATCAAATCGGCTCGAGCTCGGGGCCGGCTACGGGAAATCTGAATCGAGGCGGAATCGATTTTTAAATTGCAGCGCGGTGCGTTTGAAGAGTAGTGGAATCGTCCGTTCGGTTTTTCGAATCTGTATGTCGCGCTAAATTGCAAATGGTAGACGGTCTCCCACAATTTTTATCGAAAAAAGTTTCAAGTGGATCTTGGAAGAGAAGAACGGTTGTCATGGTTCAGAAAGACGAAGAATTGGACAAATTTGAAGATTTTGGAGTTATACACTATACTACAAACGGTATTGTCACGATTTTACAAACGCCCACCGTAGTGCGGTTGCTAGACATCCGCATACCCCATCACGCTCGGTGGCCGACCCAATGAGTTCTAGGAATCCATCTGCCGCGCACCTATGCCGCGATAATTCCAGAAGGTTCCAGTGCGGCGCCTCCCGATGTTTCGCAACACATCTGGTACATCCGAGCTGCTTAAATATCACACACGGGACGGCAAGGGCATTCGAATTCAAAGTTGCATACGGTGAAGCGAGCGAGTCCAAGTGTGGAAGTGTATTGACATATAGTGTATAGTTTTACATTATTTATTGTATATATAAATAGTGTTGTGGATTTGCATAATCTGTAAGTGCAATAAATAAGTAGTTTTAGTAAATTTTCACAAGTTATTCACCACCATAAGGAGCAGAAACTACAGTATAGTGAATATGTTATTAGAAACATCAAATAAAATAAAGAGAGTAGAATACAAGCATAAAAGGTGCAACTATGGTACATAAAAAGGAAAAAGTTAAAAGAAAACTTTACCGTAAAAAACTTTTATAAAGGTAAGGGTGAAAAGCGCTACCTACTAGGTATTTAAAAAATAAAACCAAATGACATTCCCAAGTGTGGTTCAACAATGTTTTTGGTTTCCTAGTATTTCGTTGAACCTTATTCACTATGACTAGACTCAGTAAAGAGATTTTAATTAGTTCAGAAACTTAAACCTCGAAACGTAAACTGAAAACTGAATTAAATACTATATTTTTATTTTGTATGACAATTTCTTTTATTTAAAGTTACACTTTCTAATAGAAAGTTGGTAACTTCAAGGCTATACACGAAGTGAAATGTTAATAAAGTTTTATAATACACCAAATATTAAACTTTTAGGACTTTGGGTCTTCTAAAAAAAAGCCTATATTATTGCATGTAGTTGAAACATCATTAATGTATATCCTGGGCTGCCTAAAGGGGGTAACATAAATCCTATTTTAAAAAAGGATAATAAATCAGAGGTTCAAAATTTCAAAAAAATTATTCAACAACACATTTTTGCATATATCGAGATTATTTTTAGGACGCCCTTTTAACAAACCCCTCAGATCCATAGTTTCATCTTAAGAAACTTATGCTGTCTACAGGTTTTGCCACTAGCTAGTGCAAGACTAACACCTATATAGATTAAAATAATACATATGTTTTTCAGCTCTATGGAATAGATCCACTGAATAGGATACTAGGAAAACTTTGGTGCAAGCGATGGTTGTACATTGCGACAGGTTCAAGCGTATTCAGTCGCACTGCAGTCGACAAGACAACTGGATGTTAGTTGTGGAAGTAAAAGAGGTTTTAGTTTTTTTAGCCAAAAAATTATTTTCCATTTCTTGTAAATTTTTGGAATTCACCTTTCATAGAGGTCTATTTTTTTGTCTTTGTAACTCATGTTATCTTAATTTTTATTTAATTAATTTTATATTTTACATTTCTTTATAAAAAGTAAATTTACAGAATTACCATACGAAATAAAGAAGAATACAGAAATACCAAGAGAATGGAATGTAGGAATCATACTGCTCATAAATAAGAAAGCAAATAAAAGCCTGTAATCATTTTATGTATTTGCCAGAATAAAGAATAAGATAGAAAATACAATAGAAGAGGCCCACTGTGGTTTTAGAAGAGAAGCCTATTAACAAAGACAGAATAATACAGATATACATAAACCACTCGATCAAACTCTGTAATATTCACATATTTTTTGCGAAAAATCACGTGTTTTAGATTTTGTGAAATATCTTCGCTGAACGATAAATATTCGGTTTTCAAAAGGGTAAACATGTTCGAATTTTGGTACCGGTATCGCAAAAATGCTATCAAAAACGTTAAATTATAGAAGACCGGATCGAAAGACGATCATTAGATAGGTAAGCCTTGATATTTTTCACTCTTATGAAAAGTTTTACAAAATTTAAGACAAACTCTTATTTAAAAACATTCACTTAAAATTTTATAGGTCGATCGAAAAATTGTTGATACCAGAAATGTGCAATATGATGACGAAGGCAGAACTAGTAGACTACGAACAGTGACAACTGAAAAGAATGTCGAAAAAGCTCAAAAATGTTACCAAAAAAATTAGAATTCATTAGCCGAGTCACAGAGTAATTGAAAATCGATTACAGAAAGATATGGTTTTCAGGCGATCATCACTATAAATTGGAAGGATTAGTGAACACTTAATTACCATATATAGAAGTTTATCGAGATTCATCGGCCTATTCACCTGATTTTTTATTATGGAGTTTAACCAAAAACATTGCATATCACCCGAATCAAAGATGTCCATAGAATCTCGAAATCTCGAAATCTGGAAAGAAAGAGTCACCGGGTGAATTTGATTTCCGAAGAAACTATTTTGTCAATTAGTTTTAATTTGAACAGTTTCAATATCTATTGTAGTGTTTTTTAATACATTTCCTACCGATGACTTAAGATTTTTGGAACATGCTGTATATGCTTTATAGACCTTGAAAAGGTCTTTGACAAGATATAAGGAGAACATGTATGGAAAATGCTAGAATAAAGAAGCTAGATGAAATAACTAAAAATATTAAAAGCAATGTATGAAAATAACAAAACATAGTAATGACAAATGTAGAGTCCAAATAATTTAAAATAAATGTAGTAGTAATGTAGAAATATGTGTCAAGCATCCTGCTGTCTTTAATAGTGCTAGACAAAGCAGTAAAGAACGCAACGACATTAATAGAATATTTCCAAATGAAAGAAACAAAGATAAACGAACTTATGTTTGCAGATGGCATCACCACACTAACGAGCTCAAAAAAAAAGAAAGTTATACAATAAATATGAGGAAATAAAAATATGGTAATGTCGAAAGAGAATAAATAAAACATGTAATATAAAACTAAAATTTTTGATGTTTCGCTATTATACTTGACTGGAAAATAACGGTCTGTTAATTAAGATTGAAGAAGTTGATAGTACTGATGTGATAGGTTTACTTTGATTTCACATAGGAGGCCTCTATGTTACACCTCAACGAAGACGTGGCTAGCGTAAAAATGTTGCTGTACAGTATTAGTTCTTATGTTGTCGACTACCTGATGGCACTATTGTTCGGTGGAAGAGCCAAAGAAGGAGTTGGAATAATTGTATCTGAGGAAATAGATAATATAGTAATTAATTATAAAGGAATAAGTCCTAGTATTATAACACCGACAATAGAACTACAAAAAAATTATTTTGATACAAATATATGTATCAGTGGAAGGAGCAGAAGTGCAAGAATTACTAGACTTCTACACCGAATTACAAATTTTAGTACATAAAGTTAAAGAAGAAAATGATCAGGTAATAATTATGGGCTATTGGAATGCAAGAATTTGAAATCACGAAAATAAAGGAATGTACTACATGGAAAAATATGGAGAAGATACAATAAATAAAAATGACAAGAAAATGATAGAACTCTTGACAATTAGATGATTTAAAAATAGGAAATACTTATTTGGAACAACCACTACGGGATAGATACACATTTTTAGCAGAAGAGAAAAACGCTAGAAATACCTATAGTTGATTATATGGTATAAACACAAGACACGAAAAGCAGAATAAAACAGATTAAACAATACCAGAGGCGGAAATGGACACCCAACACAGATTAATAACACCAATAATTAAAGATATAGAGGTAGTATGGGGAAAAGCAAAGAATATGAAAGAATACAAATACAAAGGCTAAGAAATGAGAATATAAGAAGAAAATACAAAGAAAAAGTAGACTTGAAGTTAATTAAACAGGAAGACTTTTAGTGAAAGACTACGTAGAATGGCAAAGGAGATATGTAAAATAAAAAAAAACTAGAAAAAGAAACAGTATGGTTGGATAAAAAAGTGAGAAAAATGATCAAAAAAAATGGCATAGAAAAGACATAGAGACAAAACAAGAAGTAGACAAACAAAAATACATAAGCAAAAGAAATAAAGCAAAAATATGGTAATGGAAACAATGAGGAAAAGCTGGGTAGACGTCGGTAAAGAACTTGAGCAGACATACCAAGAAAATTACAGGAAAATTTTGGAATATCATAAGAGGCATAAAAAGAAATAAAAAAAAGTCTATTAGGAGTATGGACAAAGCTCTGTTCAAAGAAATTTAGAATAGAACAAAGAAGAAATGAAACAGAAATTACCAGAAACGAAGTGGAAGACAAGAGATTAGATAAGGAGGAAGAAATCCTAGAAGATATAGACACAGCAGAACTAGACAAAGCATTGAGAGGTATCAAAATAGAACCGGAGATGATAAAATTCCTAGGTGAGAATGGTAGACAATCGTTATTGAATATACCTAGGAAAACATGGCAAACGAAATCCCAGAAAAGTGGCAAAATAACATAATAATTCCAATCTACAAGAAAGTATATAACGCAGACTGTGATTACTAAAGAGTTGTATGTCTCTATCCTTTACCACCTATAAATTACATACCAAAATAATAAAAAAAAAGATTAAGAAAATTATCGACAATAAATTAGAAGAAGTCAGGTAGTTTTTAGGACAGGAAGACAAACACACGATCATATACATATTTTAAGAAACATAATAAAAATGAAAGGAAAAGGGAGAAGAAATTTTTGATACATTCATCGACCTAAAAGCTGCCTTTGACTCAATACAGAGGAATATAACATGGGATTGTCTAAAACTACTAACAGTACCAATGAAACTATTAAATGTGATAAAAAGTATATATAAAACAGTAAATCGAATGGTCAAGCTAAATGGAGAAGAATTAGAAAAATTCAAGATGAACGTAGGAATAAAACATGAATATAGACTAAGCCCATTACTATTCATAGTAACTACGGACAGATTGTTAAACAATACTAGCACAAGAGCCAGACAAAGCCAGACAGTACTAGGGTATAAAATCTAATACCAATAAAAATTGACTGCAGACGATATAAGTCTAATATCGGATAATCATAAAAAGATAAAGCAGCTGGTGAAAATATGGAGCGAAGAAAAAAAAACTAGGAATGTAAATAATATAAATAAATGTTAAGCAATGATTATCAATAACAAGATAAAAAGGAAAACAAATAAATTTAAATTAAAGAAGGAAAATTAGAAATGGTAACAACATACGAATATTTAAGAAGTGTAATAAGCGGGAAAAACAAAGATGGATAGAAAACAAAATGAAGAAATAAGATAAATGACACAACAAGAAGCAATTATAAAGAAAAAAGCTGAATTAGTACGGCTATATAATACGGATTACCCAGAATATATCGGTGAAGCAGATAGTGGAAATGGACAGAATAGGAAAGAGAAGAATAAGAAGACATAGAAAGAGCTATGTGCAAAGAATATAAGAATTGGAAACAGATGCAGAAAGAAGAAAGCAGAAATGAAAATACTTGCACTGGACCGAATGGAATGAAAAAAATGGGTCAACAAATTAGAAGAAAAATAATCCGACACCCTTAAAGGAGGATTTCTTGTTTTCCAGCCTTTTTGTCTCTTCTTCGTAGTATGCAATAATGCCCTCGAGATATCTTTCAGTTGTCAAAATGGATTGGAAATAGTGGATGCCTTTTTTAAAGTTTGTCTAATTTACAATTATTCTGCTATAGAGAATTTTTACTCCAGCACTTCTTAGTAATGTTCTTTTTCGTTGTTTTTGTTGATTTATTTTTTCTATAAAACGATGCCAAATGCCTTCTCTGTATCTACAAAATTACGCGTTTATAATTTTTTATTTTTACGTTAGGTTTACGCATTTTGGTTCGTTTATCGCAAAGGTTTTTCCTTTTATCATTATTCTTTGTTAGCTATTCCTAGTATGACCTTCATATGAACGTCGTGCAAACATTTGTTGTGTCCAACTATATATTTGTCTTTATTAAACTCCACATTTTTTTTGAACCCGTCCTTAGATTTGATCCCCTGTAAAACAGCGGATGTCAATGTCATTTTTGGGCCATCCAATCCGAACTTCCAATTTGGTTTCCCCAAATCCACCACGCATGCGATGCCCGAATGGCAGCGTGACGCAAACAGGATCAGACGCAGCCTTGGCAGTTCGCAAATAAAAAGTTTAGCGTCGTAGCACGAACGTTTACCCGATTTCGAGTTTCCTTAAATTATTCAAACAGTTCCGCGTGTTTGGCGCGCGCTTCCGGCGCCGATTCACATGCCGCCCGCCTTCAGCGCCGCAATTAAATTGCGCTCGCCCAGCTGCATCTTGATATTAATGGCGCGCCGGCTTTGTCGCGGCGCGTGGCCCAAAATGCAGGCATTAATTACTTAGCACCTTGGAACCGAGCAGATCCGCTAATCGCGTCGTTACACAGAGCATTGTTTAAACGCTACCTCGCGACGGTGTTTACTTAGTAAATTTTTATGTCTGGATGTGTCAGACTACAAGATAAGGCGAGCGCAAACACAGACGGCCGTTTAATTTCCAGGTAGTGTTTGTAATCGTTCTGATTACCGCTGCCAGCAGGTGACGGCGCTATGTTTGGGCGCGCGGTTTTCGGCGCCCAATCAGGGGAGCACGGCGGCGAGCTTTCGGGCTGCAGCGCCGCTCGGGGTCAGACGCTATCGGCGGAAGGCAACAGTCATGCCCTCCGAAACTGCAGAGCGGCCGCCGCTTTGTGGCGGACGGTCAAAAAAGCGGCGATAACAATAAATCAGACATTCTGGCAATCGATGCATGTGTGCGAGCCTGACCTATTTTGTCCGATTGCGGCGCGGTGTCATGTTATGTCTGCGAGGCGCTGATAAAGCCGACCAATCAATCGTTTGTTATTCAACTCCTCGGAACCCAGATAAACGGCATACCGCCGACTTCTTGGGATTGCTGCTCTGCGTTTGCGTCATGCAGTGGCGGATTCATGGAGTGTGAATGTACAGCTGCATTGTGGTGCCAAGCGTACCGCAAATAAGAAAAATATCCTGCACTTTACAAGACCCAGGCTCCTCATAAATACGCCGGACTTCTCCAGTTACATCCCGTTGTAAAATTTCGTCCTTAGACAAAATTCAGGTCATATAAAAAACGGATTACGGTACTACCGCGACTCACTTTTAACGCCATAAAGCTAAATATACTGTCTATATTACAAGAAAGTAACTGTCATCGTTGTATCATCTATGTTAGTTCTTTTAAATCTTTTTATTTCGTGCTCTTTTGCGAACTATATAGTCTGCCGGTACAACGTGCTGTTAATGATTTACATGTATTTAAGACGACTATTTGTATTCATATATATCTGTCACAATCGAAGGTTAAATATCGCTATGGATATCAATTCTAATAAGTCGTAGAATTGTTATCCATAGTAATATATATATATGGTGGATCGAATAAGGTGCTAATCGTGAAGACCGGGGGTCTATTTAATATGATGACGTGGCTTGAGCTAGTGTCAGTGAATTTGTTATCTTGACCACAAGTACAAAATTCCTGAAGCGATACGAGGCAGTGTTCGTAGTTAATCACCCGAAAGACCCAAATCTGACGAATAAAGTGACTGCAAAATATATACGGAAGTCGGAAGCATTAGTTAAGAATGGGTAACGCGATATTTAGAGGTTGGGAATGTAGACGATCTGCCGAAGAAGGAAATGAAACGGGACAAAACAATCTCGCATCTCTTTAAAGACAAGCCAGATCTTTCATTGCGCTGTGCCCAAAATGAAACTCCACAAGAAAGATATTTAGGCCCCTCTTAATACGATTCGAAGTCGCTTGCCTGATCAACTTTGAAGAATTTGGATCAAGATTGGGACAATGTTATCCTTTTTTTCTGGAATGATCTTCCTTATCGAAAGCGCGGTCAACAGAAAATCATAGGATTCTTTAGTGCACAGTAAAACATCCTGTAAAAGTGTATGTATGGACATATTTCTGTAAACTCTGTTTTGGTTGCTTTTTCTGTTTATGGACAATTTCAACGCCGAGAAAATATGAACCATCTACCAGAAATGCTTGATGAAGTCTGCTAAAATGTTTTTTGGTTCAGAATAAATAAGTTAGGTGCTGCAACTAGACAATGACGCTAAACATCGCAGCAAAATAACGTCACTACGATGAAATGGCCGGCAGTGTTCCCATATAGGAATTCCATTGCAAATGCGTGGCTGATGAAAATGAAGCGCAAGGAAAAGCCGTGTACATGGTGAACCAGCTGTCCATTTCAAATTAAAGAGATATGGCGGTCTTTGCCAAATGACTATGCAAAAAAGCTCGACGAAAGCATGGAAAAATGTGTAACGCTATAATCAGTAATGGAGGTGATTGAATCAGATATTAGATAATTGCGCAACAGCACATAATACTATTAAAAAAACTGCATACGCATGGAAAAAGAAACAAACTCCGGAGGAACGGAAATTGGCAATAATTCTACCACTACTTAAAAGGAGACGCCTCAATTTGTAGTAATTATAGGGGAATTTCCTTTCTGTCAGGAGTAGGTAAATTATGTGGACGAATATTAGAATATCGGCTTAGAACAGTATTAGAACCAACACTACAGAAAAGTCAGGCTGGTTTCCGAACTGGCAGAAGTACGCAAGACTGGATATTCAGTATAAGACAGATTGCTGAAAGAGTACTTAGGGGAAATGGAGAAGTGTACATATGTGCAATTGACTTAGAAAAGGCGTTTGACACTGTAACAAGAAAACGAATCTGGGACGCTCTAAGGAATCGCGGGGTCCCCAAAGAACTAGTGGAAGCTATCAGAAGCCTATATAGCAATACCAAAAATTCTGTAAGGACTGTAAATGGAAATACCAAGGAATCTATCTCTTTCAAGGGAGTGAGACAAGGGGGAATACTAAGCCCACTTCTATTCATAACAGTGATGGATGGAATCGCCTGGAAAGCCAAAAATGTTGTTAAAGGATTTAGAGTGGGGACTAGACATCTGAAATCCAGTAATAGTGAGAGGGTTTTACGCAGACGACCTGATGTTGGTCGCAAACAGTCAAAAAGAGCTACAAGAAGCAATTAAAAGGTGGAAATCTTTATTCGACGAGTACGAAATGAAAATCAATGTGCAGAAAACCGAATTTATGATAATAGAGAGAGGAGGGCAAAAATTTAATATTAATATTAATTTGGACGGACATAAGTTCCACCCAGTGAACAAATACCTTGGATGAATTATAAATTCCAGTAGGAACATAGAAACAGATATTAATAATTAAATTAAAAACACGACACGTTTATACAACGCTTTAAAATCGGTCTTCATAAATAAAAGAGACGTCAGTAAAAAGACGAAAGTGAAAATCTACAATACGGTTTTAGTGCCCGGGTTAATATATGGTAGTGAATCGTGGGTATTAAAAAAAAAATTAAAAGGAAAAATAACGGCCGCGGAAATGAAGATACTAAGGACAATTCAAGGGGTCACAAGGCTTGACAAATAGGAAAATAGGATCATAAGAAATAAACGAGGAGTGAAACCTGTTGTTGACAAGATCGTTGAAAGGCAACTAGGATAGTTCGAACTCTTAGTTAGAATGGGAAGTGAAGCTTAGTAAAGGAAATATGAGAAGCAGGATGGGATAAAAAGAACAGGAGAGGACGACCCAAGAGAACCTGGAACCAAGAAATAGGTGATATATTAAGGGCAAGAGGCAGTACATGGCACGAAGCTAAAAGACGGACAATGGGAAGAAAAGAGTGGAAAACGTTTTGCGGCAGCAAAACAAACCCCGACACCTAGCGGTAAATGGGGGAGCGGATAAGATAAAAAAACTGCATTTTTATTTTTCAAGATTACAGCCACCACTTTATTAATGAACAGACTGCGCCTAAATTTATTCTACAAAGATTTATGTCCTTAAATCGAAAGATGATTTAAAGATTATTTTGTAATATTGTTAATAAAATTATTGCGGTTCCCAAAACAACCTTTTTTTAGTATATGTGTTTGTAAAAAGCAGTGAGTAGTAATAACTTGGCTTGTTTTGAAAGACTATGCCCTTTTTTAAGATGCATTAAAGAAGTTACCGTTTCTGAATGAAATTTCTTACAAAAAAACCCATTTTCAATACGAACAGACGTAAGGTTAATCTTCCAGTTTTCTTGGCTTCATACGTTCGCAAGAGTTTTCTGTACGAAAGAAAGACACAGAGGTGTTCGAATCCCATCACGTACATTAGTGTAGATAATAGGGCAATGATGTGTAAATCACAATTAATAAAATGATATACTCCCCATTTGGTGAGTTTTAGAAAGCGCGCCTAATCTTGTACAGTGTCGTTAATTTAGCAATTGGCAACACTGTATGGATACGTGAATGAAGAAAGCTTGAACTTAAAGAATTTAGTTGAAAACAACAGGAATAAACATTTTTTTGGCGATATATTTTCTTTGGTTTTTATAAGATCCTATTGTCAAATGTATCTAGCATAGTTGGTACATGTACATGGTCATCTACAATTCGATTAGCGATCAACTCATTTTCGTATGTAAAATGACATGAAATAGTTGACGGTAAAATAGCACGATATGCCATTTTATGCTAAAGTTCAGTTATTTTGTTATTTGTAGCCATCAGTGAATAACGTCGCCCAAAGATAAAGCGACTAAGTGGTTAGAAGAAGGCACAAATGAAGCTGCAAACCAGTACGACATAGACGAATGAGATGGTTAGAACTATTCCGACAATCCAACGCCGAAGAGCTGAAGACATAACAAAGTGCTTATTAAAGCAAAGAACTTCGCTTTCGGAGTGCAATTGATGAAGTCTTGGAAAGGGTACTAATACATCATTTGAGATCTAAACCCCCAGATTATTTGGCCTGTCCCCTTTATAGGCGCGTAAGGTGATTATTAGCGTGCGGCGACATGTGACATTGTATGGCAGGATTGACCAAGAAGCTTTCGAATTCAAGTTTGCAAAATTTTTGGAAGTCTACAAAAAGTCTCGTGATGATCTTTCCTAGAAAGAACTATAAAAATACACTGAATTCCCCTCAAAACTCTTAGTGTCTCTCAAAGTTTAGGTGGATAAAGGAAGAAAGCTCTTTCAAGTGGATCAAAAATTTGCATAAACATCCACAAAATGCAAGACGGACACAGGAAAATAGGAAAAAAATGAACAACACTATTTCCTTTATGCCCAAATAAATTATATGCTCATTGCCAACATGTCTAATTTTTTGAAGACGGGCACACAAACTATAAATCACTGGAAGTTCTTAAGTATTCAAGAAAAACAGAATTATTCTTGCTTCCTTTCACAGCTAGCCAAGTCACTTAGTAACAATCTCTGGTGAACGGTTTCAACTTTTCAAGTTACCAAATTGTTTGTTATGACATATAAAAGAGAAACCACTATAAAAAACGCAGCATATGAGTTTAGTAGCATTGATATTTGGCCCACAACCCTATATATTGTCCATGTAAATTGATCGAGCCATAGCAACCATTAGCAACCATTAGAGAATGTGGAATTTATAGGGCTAACACCTCATCCAGCACCTTTTTTTTAATACAATTAAAATACAAAACAGAAGAAAAAATTAAGCTGAAGCAGACAAAAGAGAGAAAAAACTGAGCTTCGCTATAACGACAAGTAAATCATTTAAACAGCCTTTTCATTATCAATTTTATTCGACATTGGTATTTGAACGACTACTAGTATTGAGTTAAAGACAATTTTTTAGAATTCTAGAAAATCAGAAGAGTTCATTTTTCCATATAAAAGGATTTCACGAGCTCTCATGGAGTTAATAATCACAAATAATGTGTGGTCAAGGAAAAAATCCACTAGGTGTACAGTACCATGTATATATTTTAGACGAATTAGTTACACTATAATTGACTTGCTTTAACCGCTTCCTTTTTTTCCAATAGAACTAATGTAGATGCTAACTGAATATTTGTTTTTAAAACAAGAATAAAGATTTCCATTCTAGTTCTCAATAATTTCACCAACAAAGACCTCTAAAGGAAAGAACCAGCAGAGAAATACGGAGTGATTCACCGTGTAAAATGAATCTGAAGAGCTCAAGAGTATGAGCCACCTGCTGGCGTGAAGAGCCGATATATATATATATATATATATATATATATATATATATATATATATATATATATATATATATAAGGATAAATGTAAGACCAACTTTATACACCTAAGCTATATCTTCATAGAAGTCATTACAAGATGCAATTCAGCTAAATAGAAATTTAAAATCTATGTGAAGAAGGTATTACACCATGTAAGGATAAGACAACTTGTGAGTTTATTCCAGCAAAAAGTTTTGCCGCCATGATGTAAATAGATATTATGAATTATAATGAGAAGAAACTGTGGTCATGTATAAAATTGTCATACAAACAGTCAATCAAGTTCATGTATCTAAATAGAAGAGACCTTTCTATACCTATTAAGGTTGGTCATATTTATTACTTATATTTGGTCTTAGATTTTGAAGTTCAAATAAGTACGTACTCAGTGCTCCAAGTCTCCTGAAATATTAATTGTTATAGTTAAGTGTTAACGAGTGAAAAGATGTAAATTAAATGAATATTGAAACTGAAGAAATGTCACTTTTAGCCACCGACCATTCTATTCACTCATCAAAATCTCCTGTACCGCCATAGTGCGAACAAAATGGGTACTCTTAAAACATATTTGAATCAGGGACTTCAGTGCATTAATCACTTTATCATCGTAAGTGTAACCAAACCACAAATACGTAATAACACAACATCCATTGAAAATCCAACTTCAACAACACACCACAATATGTTACGGTACTTAGAAAATTGCTAAATCAAATAGGTGGAAACGGTTACCAAATTACAACTTTTCGAAACAATCAGATAAAGATTTAAGCAAAAAGTTCTGAACTACGTACTATAATAGAATCATTAATGATGAAAAATCATAATTTCATACTCATAAACATAAACACGATCGTAATTTTCAAATAGTATTGTGGGTATACATTATTCAATACAAGGTACAGAACATATGCTGTATAAGACAAAAGTGCACACAAAAGCAGTTAGCACTATTCTTCGTGAAATAGTACCGGTTAAGAGTACCAATAAGAAAATTTATAAAATAAAACACTTAATGAACACAAAAATAGCAGTTAAGCCACCGTATTCTCAAAGGAAAATACTGCAATGCACAAAACGTCAGAGACACGGCCATATAACAAGATTTTGCAACAAGAAATATGCAGATAATCATTTAATTACCGATTGTCATCAGAAAGAAAAAAATGAGGATGTAAAGAGTGTTAACAGTGAAGAAAGACACTAATCCAACTACAGAGGTTGCCTTGTCCATAGGCAACTGTGAAGTAATAGATATTCTACGATTAGAAGAAAACAAATAAATAGTAATCAGACTAAATAACGGCTGTCTCGTAAAATCGACCGGAAGAAACAAGAATATCATATGCGCAAGTGGTCAGAGCATACAACCCACCTATATCTGCGTCGCAGACAACAACTCTTTCTATATCAGTAAAACGGAAAATTATTGAGAAGCGGGGACTTAGGAGAATATGGCATAATTTAAGAGCGCTAAACGATAGAAATAGAATAAAACAGTAAACAACCCAATATTACTTAAGCACATCGTCTCTTAAGTAAGCAAGGGATTATTTGCTTTGTACAGCTATAAAAAGACTCAAACAACCATAACTATATATTCCTTCATTCAGACTAAAGACTAATAAATGGAAGCTGAACAAAAAACGATCAAGACGAGGCGATTCTACTTGCCAAATATTTAAAAGGGATATTTACATCATATGCAGCTGCAATCACTCTAAAAACAGAATTATATCCGCAAATACCTCGATATCCCCTCTAAATATTAAGAAAATATGAAGTAAAAACTAACTTCACTTCGTGAATACAAAACT
This sequence comes from Sinelater perroti, assembly GCA_036346155.1. NCBI lineage: Eukaryota > Metazoa > Arthropoda > Insecta > Coleoptera > Elateridae > Sinelater > Sinelater perroti. The sequence continues at coordinate 20,073,593 of JARFIY010000099.1, read as the reverse complement.
CGAACGAATATAACCTAATAAGTAAAGAACAACTGCCAGAAACCTGCGCGAATCTGATCAGATACATAATTCAATGCCATATTAAGAACAGGATCCTTTATTGACCATTCGAAAGTCGCACAAATAGTACGAATTCTAAAACCTAAAACCGCCCCTATAGTTTTTCCTCATCTTGTCAAAATGTTCGAGAAAATTTTAAAAAGATTAAAACCTCTCCTACAAAATTTCACACTAGAATAGTAGTTTTAATTTAGAGAGCAACACGCTACTATGGATCCATACATGGATTAGAAAAACAAAACAGGAGCCTGTTAGCATCACATGTGACAAACAGGCGATTTTTCCTACAGTTAAAAAAGAAGATACATTACTCTTTCTAACCAATTCAGGAGTAACTCAGGGAAGCGTGTTGGGACCAACGCTATATCTACTATACACATCCCATGTTCCAGCTACAAATCACGTTTGTCGATGATACAGCTATTATGGCTTCTCATAACAATCCGAATATGGCACCACGTTAGGCACCATTTAAATAAAATCCAGACCTGATACAAAAAAAAAATCAAAGCAAATGGAATCAAATCAAGGCATCTAATCTTCACTTTACTTAAGGAAACTTGTCTTCAACAAGCAACTTCCACAACAGAAGATTTGAAGTATCTAGGCATTCATACTGACCGACGACTTATATGGAAAAAAGATATCTGGTACAAAAGAAAACAACTCAATATTCCGCAGATTGTGCTGGTTAATGGGTCGTAGCTTCCAAGTATTTCTAAATAAAGCAACATTGAAATCAGTGTTGTCCTGGGCTGCAGTTATATGGATCTTCTAGTAGTGCTTCAGCTAAAAGTAGTACGTGCTGTTATAGATGTTTCATGCTATGTACCACATAAGCTTATCCATCGAGATTTGCATGTACCTACCATTACAGAGAAATTACAAAGCTCACCATGCAATATCACCCGGATGGGATGGCAGAGGACGTTCTACATGATAAAGAGGGAACAAGTAGACGCAATAGATTTAAACCAATAGACTTACCAAACAGACTCACCTTCATGTAGTTCAAGCTCGTCTCTATTGCAACAACTTATTTAGTTATTGTTATATTACTCAAAACGATTGAACCAGTGATATATAATTTACTAGAGGTCTAGTCACTTAAGACAGATTGTAGATAGTAATGGGAGTTAATGAAAAAATTAGCCAATCACCTAATTTAAAAAGAGCAAGATCTAAAGTAAGTATAAATATGAGTTCATATATTAATGTACGACTTCACCAAACATTAGAAAAATGAAGGTTACTACAAAAACGAAACCTTCATTAAGCCCATTAAATAGAAGAAATTGTTGTTTGTACGTTCGAGTGCATTGCCTGTGCACCACGATGCACAAAAACCGCAATTAAAAAAATTGGGGCAGTTATACAACGCGCAGCGATGGCTTCCGTTTTTCCATCCTATTAAGCAGCACATGGGCGATAGACGACGCGGAAATTGAGTTTATTGGCTGCCGCGACCTTCAGAATGTCACTTCGTCTGGATAACGAGCAACGTCGCGGCCGAACTACCGCGGGCTATCGCCGGGCGAACGCTGCTCCGTGCCGGGCTAATCCAGTTTCGCCGCGTTCCGGGCGGGAAATTGGCGCGCGATTCGGCGGCTGGCGTCTCGGCGGCCTGGAGATCGCAAATCACTTTTACTCGCTGCCGCGGATATTCGAATTTCGAGCCCGGAGCGCAATCCCAGGAATGTCGTCGAACGACTTTCTCTTCTATTTTTGTATCGACTGTTTAAGTAAAATTCCGGCGCGGTTATGCTTTCGTGCGCTTTGAAATCCTGCCGCATTCGTGGCTATTCTGGCATTTTAAATTTTACGGCCGTTTAATTTCCTTTCAGAAGTGGAACAAGAGCGAGAGTGGGCGAGCAAAATCAGACGTGGGAATTTATCGGCCACGGGAACGATGCGGTGCGCGAAAGCAATTTGTCGCATAAATTTTATAATTAATTGAAATCGGACCTCTTTATGCCAGGTTTGTATTAAAGAGAGCCGAATATCTCAGATGATTATCACAGTAGGAATTTTCAACGGAAGAACAAGAACAAAATAATCCATACGTTCGTAAATTGATATGAAAAGTGGAAATTAAAGGATTTACTTTCTCTTTTCTCTTATACGTATGGCGTTGGGGTTTTAAATTAAACTTTGTATACCTGCTCTGTCTCTTGTAAGTAACTTTGTTTGTTCGTATTTCCTTTTTTCTTGGCTGCATCTCCAATGTCTTAACAGGTGTCTGGGTCTTCTTCGGGGTCTTTTTCCTTCATATCTTATACCATATACTTGTTTGGGATATTTGGTGTCTAACCCACACCACTACAACTGTTTTACTTCAGCAGTTTCTACCAGGGGTTTTAGATCTAGCTCTTCCCAAGCCTGTCTCTTCTCGTTTCTCCAACCACCTTCCAAAGACATTACTTCTAGACATTTTAGTTATTGGATTGGATTTACATTTAGATGGTCCAAACCGGTATTTCTTATTTAATTTTTGCATAGTGTACATATACGGTCCACATATGTCATAAATAACAGGAAGCTTAGGTTATCACCTTGTCTTAGTCCTCTTTCCCTACCAAATCTTTCTAATTTAATCTTACAACTTCTGCCCCTTTACATTTGTTTCAATTATTCTTTTTAATTTTGCAAGCATTCCCGACTGATCTAGTGCTTCCTATATATGTTTTCGTAGTACTTTATCAAAGGGCATTTTCAGGTCAATATATGCTAGATATAAATCTTTGTGCTTATTCAGTCTACTCTCAGTTACTGCTTTTACAGCATAAATGTGGCCTTCGCTTGTCTTCTTGTAACTTGTCTTCAGTTTTCGATCTCAATTGCATCTTGATGATTCTAGAAAACATTTTGAATACCTCCCTGTAATTGTCACACCGTCGTAATATCTCCCCTTTTATGTCTAGGGACTATAATCTTGTTATTTCATTCGTCAGGTATTACTTCACTGTTCTAAGCTTGTTTAATGATTCTTTTTCCGACCTTAATCTCCGAACCTTAACATTTCCTCTATTATTCTACTCTCAACGACCGTCTTTCAATTTTTTATCTTGTTCAAGAAATCCATTATTTCTTTGTTACCTCAATTCTCATGATGTCCTTCTTGTTCTTGTTCGTATTCGTGAGATTGTTCTTTTGCTTTCTTCTTCTTGTTCTTTTCTAAATTTTACTGTCTAAGTGTTGATTCGATGCTTCCAGTAACTTTTTTGTCTATTTGCAGTCCTCCGTTCTCGTGTTTGATACTTTTGCATTTTATTTTATTTTAGTTTCATGATAAAATCCAAACGATTGTAGTTTTCTATCTAGTTTTCCTCGATTTTACTTCAAAAATCTTCCCAGCTCGTTTACGATTTCCTTCATCTCTTTCCACTTTTATATATAGTTACGTTCGTTTTCTTCTCACTTTTTTCTTTTATCCTACCCCTTATTTCATTGATTCCACCATTTTGTTCTTCATTGCTCTGGATTATGTTTAACTACATTTAATTCACAAGTGTGTTCCGCTCTTTATAATATTGTATACTTGAATTTATTCGATCTCTTATTAATTTTAAATTCTCTCTCGCTGCGTATTTCTTCTTCTTTTATTTCTTCTACACTTTTTTCTTGTCTTTTCTAGTTTTAAATTAATTTTCTTATGTATCTTTTTGTATCAGCTATTATTATCCTAGCTCTCATGTTCAATCCTGCATCACGTGTTATGTTTATGTCATATATTGAATAACTCATACTTCTATTATATATTATGTAACAAATCATAATTGTATGGCCTAATTCTGGAGCCTCATATGTCATTAAACATATTTATATAGTTACAGCAAGTATTCCTTATTAGCATCTAATTATATATACACCAATTTTACTTTAATTATTGTATATTTCACATTATGTAAAGGACATTTAATAGGAGACACCGAGAAGAAATTAAATAGGTGGAGTAAATACACCGTAACTGGTTCGAGGAAGGAATGGACATAACAGTAAAAGCGATAGAACCGCCGTCCAACAACGAAATAAAAAAAAAACGATAAAGAGCCTAAGAAATAATAAAAGTGCAGTAATGAACGGGATAACAGCAGAGATAATTAAACAAGGAGGTGAGGCGTTAACAAATCGGATATGTGCATTAGTGAAGTAGGTATGGAAAGAGGAGGAAATGTCCGAAGGATGGAAAGAAGCAGTAATTCACCCCACATACAAAAAAAGTGACAAAAATGCAATGTACTAACTACAGAGGACTGTACTGGACGTAGTATATAAAGTAATGGCCAGGATCATTACAATCAGACTAGATTATTACGTAACGGAACAGATAAGAGAATACCAGGAAGGCTTTAAGAAAGGAATTCAGTCTTTGTTTTAAAATGATTCGATAGTACCAACGAACAAAAACTGAACATACATGTACTATTCATAGACTTCAGATAGACCTTCGACTCGATTACAAGAGGACGGCTGTATCATGCCCTCAGAACAATCCAAGTACCAAATAAGATAATTAATATGGTAGAAATGACGATTAGGACAATGAAAAATAGACTTGCAGTAGAAAGGAGGCTATTTGAAAAATTCAAAATTTAAAGAAGACTGAAACAAGGAGACCCTCTGTCAACGGTGTTATTTAACTGTGTACTAGAAGTGATATTTAGAGAGAGCGGAATAAGAACTCAGGGGATGATATATAGCAGGAAGAATCAAATACTCGCTTATGCAATGTGGCGTTCATGACTAGATCATGACAAACTCATCAGAATGTTCAAGGCTCTTGAAAAAAGCAAAAGAGTATGGCCTCCATATTAATGAGGAGAAAACTAAAATCATAAAGATGGGTGACTACACCATCAGGGAACAAATTCAAATCAAGATCGTGACAGATCAACACAAAAAATACATTTTCGAAAAGGTCGAAGAGTTTGGGCATAACCGTAATTATAATAGTAAAGGGGACGAGATAAAAAACAAGAGAATTGCAAGGAGAAGTAGATCGATAAAAGCGCTTCACAACTTATTTAGAGCGAAAAACATTTAATGAGCAGCAAAATTTAGATTATACCAATCGGTAGTACAACCAGTAGTACTGTATGGATGTGAGTGCTGGATCATGAACAAGAGAGAGGAGGAGAAACTGAACGCCTGGGAACGTAAAGTGTTAAGAAAAATCTTCGGGCGTATCAAAAAACGAGGAAATGTATGGAGAAGAAGAACAAATTTGGAAGTTAAGCAACTATATCGGAAACCAACGATAAGTTAGAAAGTCAGGTCAACTAGATTACGATGGTTGGGCCACGTTTCCAGAATGACGGATAACAGATGGGCAAAAAAGGTATTGAGCAGAGGAGAAAGGAGAGGACGGCCTCGGAGGAAATAGCTAGAGACTTACGAAGAAGACCTGAGAGCACTGGGAATAGAAAGATGGCAGAACGTAACCAGGAACAAGAAGAAGTGGAAAGAGATAATAAAGAAAATAAAAGCCACGGGTCTTTAAGCCTCGAGAGCTGGACTATATGTTATATATATTATTTCATATTATAGTCAATGTTTTTCTATAGTTTCATGGCCGTGTTTCCTTTGGTTTCCAATGTGAGCCTCCAATCTGCCATTACTATCACATGTTGGTTTTGCATTTTCTCGCTGGAAGTCTTCATAAACATTCTTCTTTATCATCTACTGTTCCATTATTCGTTGCTGTGTATATATGTATTATTCCCATTTGTTCTTGGATATTAGAATCATTGTCATTATTCTTGAATCTATAGCTTCCAGCTTAGTACCTTTTTTTCTAGCTCACTTACTGTGATAATTCCTATATCTTCCATAGCACGAACCAGGCATCTACAAGTATGTCGTTTGTCCAAATCAATTAATACACTTCCTTCATTTTTGTTTCTGATATCCCCAAGATTTACATTTCGTACTTCCTCATTTAATCTATAATTTTAATTTCTTTTCCTGTTATTGACATTTTAGATCATATTACAATTTTCTTTATGAACTATTTAAAGTGTAAATTACTAAAATGCAATACAGCTACATGTATCCACAGCGGTAATGTAGATAACCGTTTCACAATAGAATTAGTGTCTTCGTTTTTATAATAATCTTGACTGCCCTTTAAAACCTACGTCTTAATCCCTTGCGTTTATTGTTATTATTCCGCTATTTCCATCTATTCTATTTATAATTAACTTATTCTGTTTTAAAAATTAAAATATCTTATTCCCAAAAACACCATTTTAAATTTTTTAGTACGAAGGCTAAGATTGTATATAACAAGCTTTCAGTTGAAATTTTCGGAAGGTCACAGGTTTTGATAAGATCATTTGTAGTTGAGTTGCACGAAACGGCAAGATAAGATATCGAAATATCTTTCTATACTAAATTACATTTCTGTGTGAGTGGGGCGGGGGATGGTAAGCCAGCTGATTAATTGAACTCCGATAGAAAATAAATGACAAGAGTAATCACTATTTATTACTTCAATAACATTATAATCACTAATCGTGAGTTTTAAACATTTTTCAGAGAATCAAATTTAAGTTCTAAAATATGAAGACGAATTTACCAATTAATATCGACGAGCAAACGCAGCAGATTTATGGTTGGTTTCTTAGTAACGTTTATTACCTAACTTCGAAAGTCGTACCTTGATTCCTTGAAATATCAGATTATAGTCAATTCTTTTTATTTTTGATTTGTGTTATTTTCTGTGAGGCAGTAGTGAGCTTTGCAATAAAATGTTACTCTTTATTTGGGAAGCGAACATATGTGATGATGATTTTGTTTGAACCCTAGAACCAAACTGACGATTGTTATTTTTTTTCCTACATCAAATGTACAAGCCATAATAATGGCAAAGAGATGAACGACTGTATACCAGAGCTTGGGGTTAACCTTCCGTCTTGTTCTTCATAGTCCAGAGTTGTCTGTACTTCATCCCCTTGAACATTGGATTATCGATAAAGAAGTACACACAAATTTTCCTCCAATTCAGATGTCTGTTGTACTACACAGAAAAACTTAATGAATTTATTCTTGATCTGAACTTTAGCGAGTTCAAAGCAGAACTTCTGGGTTCCAGTCATATCGTCGGCGACACAAGAACTATGCAGAGTTTTTTTTACAATTGATGGAAGTGTCTGTTTCGGCACTGATAGAATATGGTAGAACTTGAAATTGCCTCCACTACATTTACATTAACAAAAGCTTCATCCTGGAAGCTGCACAGATAATTAAAACATATTGAAGCATATTTTACGTCTACATTATCCCATATAAAGGTAGAAAATCAAAAGCTTCCGGTATTCCTCCTAGGCATGCGTCTAGGTTACGTTAACTTTTAACATGCCTGAACAAAATAAACCTACTAACGACAAACAGAACAGTAAGAAGGGGTTCCCATGCGAAAAACCTAGAACTAGTCCGTAGGCAAGAAATATTGCCGTCTCCGTTTCAAACAAAAGTCGGCCTTATAAAGATTTTCTAAACCCCCAGACAAGGGGAGTGGCGCCTATTAGTGCCTTCGACAAATATTTCTTCACATGACCGATGTGTAGCTCAAGTCCGACAAATTAAGATGGTCATGAAGAGCGATCATTTCAACAAATTATTGGATGAAAAACAATGTCGGATGGTGTTTCTTTAAGAATGTGGGTCCCGACTTCATTGGAAATAAAAAAATCGCGAATCAAGTGGAAGACCGCGATGGCGCTAATATGATGAATCGATCACAGCCATGCTGTCGTCAACGGAGTAACTTCTATAAAAATAATCTTCCAAAAGGAAAAGGCAACATTGTACCGGAAGCAATGTTCTTGACATGGATATGCAGACACAAAAATTCAGTATATAAGAAAAACAAAAACTGAGAAAATCATTGTATTGTTAGTTTCATATGTATATTACGATGCACTAAATCGAGATTCTCGCATTTAAAACCAGACTTGCTTGGCACTATAAATATTTTTTTTCTTGTATAACTCTTAAAATAGACACTTAAGTTTCGATTTTTTATATCTTGCTATTTTTTCTTTTATCCTTCACTACAATAGTAACGAATATAGTGAGATGCAAAAAATAAACAATCTCCGCACATTTCTGTTCTTGGCATTCTTTTTACTCTTTTTCTAATCAATTTAATTTTTGTTTATTTCAAATTCTTTATGATTGTTTTCTACGTCACTTCAAACACTTCATGTTCTTAATTAACGTATATGTCACTGCTGACATTGAGTACCAAGTGAAGAAACTACAGCAAAAAATAATTATTTTCTGTTATTGTTATTGTAAAGTAAAATCAATTTATTTGAAATTACCGTTATGATAAGAAGCAAGTCGCAAAGATCAACCGCATACGAACAGAAAGCTGGCCGGAATGTTCCAAACAACTTCGAATAATTCCTTCAGGCGCAAAGCAGCAAAAACGGCAATCGGCAGACTAAAAAACGCCTAATTGCGCTATCAGCGGCCTTTCGCTATATTGGCCAGATTTAGGCGTTCCCATTTGTTTACTAGCAGTATAGACAATTACCGTCATGATAGTAAAATTAGCCGTTAGTCAGCCTCGCGTTTTTTGGCGCGGTGTTTACATAAACAAGTAGAGCGTGCGAACCGCTGCTGGTGATCGGGCCTGAAAAGGCCGTCGCGTACGAGCCCGGCTCAATCTCTCATTCCCTTTCAGACGGCTATGGCGTAACCAGAAGTACGGCAAATTTTCTGCACGGTTCTGGAATCGTCCTCTAGTTAATTTTATTGCCCTCTCACAACTAATCGACCAGTCAGTTATGACTAAGCAACCAAACCGGATAATTAACAGATTTTTATTATATCATGCGTTTATCAGCAGCTCTACGAATTTGTTGCGTTTAGTCAGCGCGAGCATTGCACTGATAAAGATACCTATTTATACGCAGTGAGTCAGGTTCTTTATTTGCTGTGTTGGTGGTTATTTGCACGTCTAGCTGAAATTGTTGTTTCTAGTCATGTTTGCTTTGTCGTCGTTTAATGTGTGTAATTTATTCGAAAACATTATTTTTCTGAAACATCCACACATCCACATTTAGCTGAACCGCCATCTCTCCATTTTGACTCGAATTGTATGAGGAATATTAATAGGTTAACAATCACAACAACAATAAATTCTGAGCGCATTAACCCTCTACCAGAGTGGTAAGAACATAAACTTTTTTAATATTTGCTCATTCAACATGATTTAAATCAACACTTTTTCTTGCCAAGTTGTATTTCATCTTTTTTTACTTCTTACACGGCTTTAACTCCTCGTGTGGGAGCACGGCCTGTGAATTGAGACGTTAAGGTTCTCTTATGTTCGCCTTCTCTACCCGGTCGTCGCACACCATCTATGGTGCGGGGCGATGTGGCAAGCACCGCGCCTTAGACGACCGCCATTGTTGGTCCTTGTTCGAAATGAACGCAGGTGCTCAATTATTTTTAGTGACCGAGTCCGTCCGCATCGCAGTCCACGCCTCAACCGTGTTATATTCCATCAACCAGACCAATTAAAATAAAATTTCCATTCAGCCTTGCAAAATGAGATAAAAAAGTCGAACACAACCCACAAAAATTAATTAGCTAAAAATATTCGTAAAGTGGTTTATGTTTTTTTTAATTATTACGAGTTCCAAATCGAATACTGCTACAAATACTGCCATTAAAGATCAAATTATGTTTCATAACACCCACAGGTTACTGGGAATCTCTTCAACAGTTTTGTTTCTCACATATTTCTAAACTTCATTTAAAAATGTTCCGCTAATCTAGGGTGATTTTAAAAGATCTTCATCATTTCATGATAAAACTAGTAATACAGCAAATTATTACACTACCAACGAAAACAAAAATTCCGTGAATTTCAATCCGTGTGATACAACGAAGTGAACGAAAAAGTTTGATAAATAATAGACAGCATAAGGCAATAAAAAAGAAACTGAGTAAAGTAAAGAAAAACCACAAAATGATGATTGTTCTTCTTAAGGTGACACGCGCTTGTCAGCGTGTAGACGAAACATCTGTTCTATTCTGGTCATGCAATATATGCAATACTATCTTATGCTTTTCTGACTATAGTTCCTGTGTTTAGTATATTGCACCTATTCCCGATGTCTTTTAGCCATGAGTCTCGTTTTCGGTCGGGCCTTCTTTCTTTTGATCTCATCCATTAATATCTCTTGCAAAAGTTTATATTTGCAGCCTCTTAGCATATGACCCAAGTGATTTATTTTTTTCTGTTCAACAAGGTTCAGTAGTTCGTTGTGGGTATCTGCTCTCCAGTAATTCTCCATTCGTTATATGCCCCGTGATTCGATCTTTAGGGACCATGCTCCATATAACAGTATTGGCCAAATGTAGCAATTTACTACTCTTAAATGGAAGCTAATTAATACTTCTAGGCAAAGAGGGCGGTGTTAAGTTTTATAAAGATTTTTCTGACTATAGCTGCACGAATCTTTACCTCTTCCTGACAATCCCATTTTGTACTTCGTGTTTATCTTCAGGCTATATTCCTTTCCTACTGAGTTTTAAATCTTTGTCATTATCTATCAATGTAGCTGTATCATTGGCATATCCTAAATTATGGATAGGGTTCATTTGCAAGTACCAGTTGGAAGATTATTTTCTACCTATCTATTAAACAATATGGGCGACTTCTTTCGTTTGTATATCTTTAGTTATTTATTTGGAGCGATGCTGCCCGATTCCAGTAGAAACTTTTTGTAATTCTCATATCTTTATCATCGAGACATAATTTTTATCAAGGGTAATAGCAAGTCATGTCAAATATTGTTGAAGGCTTTTTCGTAATCTATGAACAATACAAATACCTTTTTGCGTTTATTATAACATTTCTGGACTAGAAATTTTGAATCCAAATTGAGTTTCTCCAGATTTTTCTTCATATTTTTTATAAATTCGATTGACCTTGGTGTTAAAGTTGTCGGTTATACTGTTGATTTCGTGTGCTTTTAGTAATTTTAGTACATTTTGCAAATTTTCGTAAATTTGGTATGTTTCGTCTGCCGTAGGGGCATAAACTTGTATAATGTTAACGCTTATTGGCTTACCAGCACGTAATAAGATTATTCTGTCTAAATGAGGAACTATATTTTTACATACTTTTAGATTGTTACCAGAATTCCGACATCGTATCTATGTTGGGTGGTCGTGTCTATGTTGGAGGATCGTTATCGTCTTTATTAGAGTAGTAAGGCGAGGTGTCATTGTGTTGGCAAAACCCATTTTCGGTCATATTATTTTGTTTAGACCAGTAGGTTTCGCCACTTTCCCAGGAGCATATAGAGTATGAACATTCCATGTTACTGTGTCAAGCTTCTTTGCACCCTTTGGTGATTTAACATCTGAGGGCCATTTCTTCATTGTCTTCTGACATAGTAAAATTAAATAATATTAATGGTGATGAACAGTATGACTGTTCTGGGAAATTTAAACTTAATGATTGTCGTAGGTTATTTTCGATAACGAGAACGAGCAGAAACATTCCAAAAAAGTAATCCAACACCAACCTAGGAATCAAAAAGGACATACGACCCAGCTAACGAAAAAGAAAAAAGAGAAAAACACACCAATTACTACCAATACAAGACAATTTATTACATGGAAACCAATCACATCAACAGACAAACAAAGAAATACAAAACAAAAAAGAAGAAGACAAAACGGAAAAACAAGGAGAAACAGATAAAAATAGGAACATGGAATATCAAAACGCTGCTAAGGATAGGCAAAATGGAAGAAATAGCTAAAGAACTAGAATCATATAACCTAGACATAACAGCCATACAAGAAGTAAGATGGGAAGGATCAGGAGAAATAACAAAAGACAAATACACGTTCCTATACAGCGGAGAAGGGAAAAGGGGGAGCAATGGGGTAGCATTCTACATTAGAAAAAAGCTAGTAAAAACATAATTGAATTTACACCAGTGGACGGCAGGATAGCATTACTAAGACTAAAAATGGAAAATATGCACTTATCATTTATTAACATTTACGCACCTACGGAAGTCGCAGAGCAAGACGAAAAAGACAGATTCTATGAATATTTGGGAAGATTCTGTGAGGGCCTGCCAAAAAAAGACGAAATTATAATATTGGGAGATGCAAATGCCCAAATAGGGAAAGAGCCGTACCTGAGCGAAGTAAGAGGAAACGGAAAAGGGACAATACTCGAGGCAACAAACGACAATGGACACAGACTATGCCAGTTAGCAGCAGCCTGCAATATGACGCTTATATCTACAAAGTACGAACACCCCAAAAAACATAAGGCAACATGGAGACATCCGGCAGGCACAACAGAAAATCAAATTGACCACATACTAGCCACGAAAGGGATACGTAAGAAGACAATAGACACAAGATCCTACAGAGGCGCAACAAGCTGAATCAGACCACTACTTAGTAATAACAAAGCTAAAGAACTTAGACATGAGGAAGCACTACAACACCAAAACGGAAGTAACAAAAGTAAATCTAGAAGCTCTCGGGTGCGAGGAAACGAGGGAAAAATATCAAGATTCATACGCTAAAAATACACAAAACAAACTAACAAACATTACGGACATAGAGACAATATGGAGAGAAATGAAACAACACATACAGCGAACGGCGGAAGAAGTGCTAGGAAGGAAGACAACAAAAAAAAAACGAAAGAATGGTACGACGAAGACTGTGAAAAAGCAAGAAAACTAAAGAATGAGGCAAGAATTAAATGGATCAACACGAGTAGAGAACAAAACAGAAGAGAATACGAAATAAAAAGAAACAACGCAAACATACTATATAGAAGGAAAAAAACGACTGGCTAAATAACAAACTCGAGGAAATTGAACAAGACAGTAATAACCACAGCATAAAACAGTTCTACAGAAAATAAAAACCAAACAAATAAACCCAGAACTAGAACAAGGGATTAAAAACAACGAAAGCCAAATAGAATACGAGCCCCAGAAAATAGGAAATATCTGGAAAGACTACTACAAAAAATATTTAATGCAGAACCAGACAAAACGGAACAACTAGAAAGGATAGCACAACAGCGCTAGAACAAGAAGACGAATACCCATCAGAAAAGGAAGTCCAAGAAGTAATAAAAGACTGAAAACGGAAAATCCCGGGAGAGGATGGAATTGAGTCAGAACTTCTGAAATATGGGGCCAACAACTACATAAACAAATACACACACTAATAAAGCAGATATGGATACAAAAGAAAATGCCGGAAGAATGGAACACAGGAATAATAACACCAATTCACAAAAAAGGAAATAAGGAACAGTGTGAGAACTACATAGCAATAACCCTAATGAATACCACCTACAATATTTTGGCAAATCTGATAAACAAGAGGCTGAAACTACAAGCGGAGGAAATCCTCGGGGACTATCAAAATGGCTTCAGGCCAGGCAGGTCAACAATCAACGGAATACATATCCTAGAACAAATACTCCAAAAACAAGAGACTATAACAGAGAAGTTCATGTACTCTTGTAGACTTTAAGAGTGCATTTGACTCAATCAACAGAGGAAAAATGATGAAAGAGCTAAAACACTAAAGATATCCCAAACGTTGAGAAAACTTTTAAAATGACAATACACGAAACCAAAGCAAAAGTGCGATTTCAAGAAACAACAACGGAAGAATTCCAAATAAAAAAGGTGTAAAACAAGGAGACTCAATCTCTCCTCTCTATTCAACTTAGTACTAGAAAGCATTATAAGGAACGTGAAACTAGACAAAAAAGTATTATTACCGACGACATCCAAATAGTAGCGTATGCGGATGACATAACAATAGTGGCAAACTCGAGACAGAAACTAATAAAAGCAATAGAAAAATAGAGGAAGAAGCAAACAATATGGAATGGAAATAAATCAGAGCAAAACAAAATATATGAAAGTAGGAAGAGAAGAAAGGGACACACAAAATACCTTAAAACGCAGAGGCACAATTTCGAAACTGTTACCTATTTCAACTATCTGGGAACGACGATACAACAATCAGGCAAAGACCGGATAAAAGAAAGAATCCTCAAAGGAAACCAAGTCTATGGAAGAAACATGAACCTTCTGAAAAGCAAAGCAATCACCAAGAAAACTAAGATAAAAATGTATATGACATTAATAAGGCCAATACTGACGTACGCCCTAGAAACAGCAATAATAAGCAAAAAAGAAGAAGAAGACTTGAGAATAGCGGAAAGAAAAATAATGAGAACAATATTAGGACCAAATATAACAGCAACTGGAGAAAGAAGACTAAAAACCAATAAAGAAATAGAAGACGAACTCAGAGGAGAAACTATCACAAGATTTATAAAGGCACAACGTTTGAAATGGGCGGAACACAATGGACCCCACTAGGTCCAAGGAAAAGGGGAAGACCCAAAAAAGGATGGCTAAAACAAGTAGAAGAAGACATAAGAACATTGGGAATAACAGACTGGAAACTGAAATGCAAGGAAAGAACGGAGTGGAAGATAATAACTCGCGAAGCCAGGACACACAAGGATCTGTAATCAACCAAAGGAAAGAGGAGTAATCCCCCTCATAAATAGGATTTCAAGGCGCAACTATGCGTCAGCCATAATCTTAAGATTGCACGGCTTGATGATGATGAGGTTATTTTCGACATTTTCAGATTTTGAATATATATACAAGTTGAGACTGATTTGTGTGTAAACAAGCTGATCAGCAGCTGTGCGGCCTTGAGAGAGTGGATTCACAACCTCCACCCTCCCTCCTGATCGGGTTAGAACCTGTTCAGTTCTCTTTGGGAGTTGCTAGAGTGATGAGCAAACAGAAGGTACCGCGAAGCGTGGAACAACGCATTATAATCAAATTCCTTGTTGAAGAAAATGTCCCGTCCGCTAAAATTCATCATAGACTCCCACAAGGTTATGGAAAAAGTTTCTCTCACGGATCCCTATGTTTGGGTGGTGTAAGTGCTTTAAAAGAATAAACCGCATGATCGTCGGCCGCAAACATCCGTTACCGAACCAAACGTTGATCGTGCAGATGCTTTTATTTGTTAGAATAAGCTCAGCACTATCGAGGAACTTCGAGTAATGCTGTCCATCAGTGTTGGTACTATAGAAGACATCGTCAAAAACCACCTGCACTATCGCAATGTGAATGCACGTGCGTACCGCGCACTTTGACTGACGTGAACAAAATGTTGCGCATGCAAGGTGTCAGTAGTCTCCTACAGCAGTTTGAAGACGAAGGTTGTACATTTTTAAAGTCTATAGTGACCACCGATTAAACGTAAATGCACTACTTCATTCCCGAATCCCAGCAGTAAGCACGCGAGTGGCGGCATACTAATTCTCCCAAACCCAAAAAAGCGCGGAAGAGCCACTCGTCAGGCAAAGTTTTTCTGGAACTGGCAGGGAGTTATCCATGTAGACTTTCTGAGGGATATCAGAACAGTCGATGCAGCTTATTACTCGGACCTTCCGGAAACAGTCATGAAGGAAAAGATCTGATCAAGCGAAAGACAGGTGGAAAGCGGGTCGCCTTCCTTGAAGACAATGCACGCCCTCATACGGCCAAAACAACAACAGAAACCCGCTGAAAATTAAAAAGGAACTTTCTGCTACATCTGTCGTATATTCCCGATTTGGCCACTAGTGTTTTTACCTATTCAGACTTAAATCAAACTTGTAAGCCATGCGGTTTGTAGACAACGACGAGGTCATCCAGATTGTTCGGGAGTGAATACGCCACCAACCAAAAGCCTTTTTTGAAAAAGGCATCAGAATGCTTCAAAACGTTGGAAAAAATGTGTTGACTCCGGAGGGCAGTACGTTAAAAACTGACATATGCAAGTAAGTGTTTAGCAATTTGGTTTATTAAAAAAAAATTAGTCCCGGTTATATTTGAACCACCTTGTATTTACTTGTCTTCGATGTTCATATTCTACTACTATTACTGATGATTAATGTAAAAAAACAAAATAAATGAGACCCAGAAAAATAAACATGGCAAGAAGCTGTTAGAATGTAAATAAAAAAATAGAAATGAAGAAGCTTTAAATAATTTGACTACATGGTTAATTTTTTCCTTATAAAATGTCCCTCTCCGTGCATATTCTGATTTTTTAAGCCATCAATATGCAAATAGCATTTCACGGCTTCCTCTTTTAGATATTCGTTCTGCAGGAAAAACAGCCCCAAGGACAGTATCCGAGACACATCTGCGATAACTAAATCTGGCCTGGTACAGCCAATCAATATATGTAGATCACCCCCGAGGCACCAGCGTTCACTCCAGTGCAGCCGCCTCCCAGAACCGCGCTCCGGAGCGACTCGCCGCGCGGCACCATTCCCCAAAACTCCGTTTCCGAATTGAAATGGCGCGCAATCCGGCCTATCGGATTGATTTTCCTAGTTCGGCTGGGCAGACGTCGAACGCCCTTCGCGGGCGGTGCGGCCGAGCCGGAGAGGGCAGCAGCGCGTCGTCCTGTCAGCTCCGGGAAGTGGAAACGCAGCAGAGCTCGGCGACCAGGCAGGACGCGCAGCTCCGTGAATCAGCGCTGCAGCATCATTGAGCGGCGCTGTAACTTTCACTCTCTCCGTCGCGACGCCCGCCGCCGGCCCCGCGGTCCCGCGCGCCTCTGCGCCTCCCACGCTGCTTTAAGGGATAGACGTTTACGACGCTCATCCCGCTCCTTAAAGAGGCGCGGAGCGTCTTCCATGAGGGCTCTCCTGATACGAGTTGTTTCAGATTTGCGAGCTTTCACTGTATTTTTTTAACAATTTCCCCTGTCGTTTTTTCGGAGTTTTCCTTTTTTATTATTTTAACTTGCATATTAAAGCTATGAAAATTATAGACCAAACAATACCTACCGAAGAAAAAAATACTTCCAATACATTATTTATCATTACCATAATCTTGACTTTTTAGATCTCTAACAGTTGAAATTCCGGGTGCAAAATGGAAATATTTTTCAACAGCCGCAAAGGTTCTTGATCTATGGAACATTGGACTCAAGTATACAATAGCACAAAAACACTTACCGCAGTGCATTCGTACTAGTGAACGTTGAGTTTGTTTTGTGTGTGGAAACATACACTTGTTCATTATCAAAAAAATTAACGAATAAAAATGTGATAATAATTTCGAAGTAATGTGTACCCCAAATATTTTGCATATAAAACCAAAAGCTTTAATTAACCGTGGACTAGTGTGAGAAATCTCACACAGTAAGATATCAAACTGCATTACATTCATATGCGTTTGTTTTTGTTGGAATAATAAAGCTGCAAATAAAATTCCGCAATTTTAATTATTTATAAAACCATCTAGCCGCTTTTTTTACGTAATATAGTCCATTGTCGACAGAGATTGAGCCATTTCATTTTTTCAAAGATCAACTACACCGGCAACGACTTACAAGCGACTCCTTCACCCACTCCACGCTTCCTTCAATTTTCAGCTCCCGCCTCTACGCCGCCGTGACCTCCAGGTCAAATTGCGCGGCCAATAATTTACTCCTTCCAGGATACAATCAGAAATCCAATTAAAACTACAGTAATGCGTCTTCGTGTGATATGAGACCCCAGTATCAGTATAATTATGCCGGCTGGGACAACAACACATAAATTTACTCGGCGATGACATACGATCGGATTTTTCTCGGTGGCTGATGATTTATTCCGGAAGATTTGAAACCAAGGCGTCCACGAGTAATTGAAATTAATCAGCAGAAAAGTAGGAAGAAAAGTTTGTGACGCTTGGTAGTGCATTATCTTAGTATTTTTCATTGATATGGAAAAAGGCAGAGTAGAACAAAGATTAAAACGAAAAAACAGGCATAGTGAGTACTAAAAAACGATAAGTACTAAATTAGGAGAGTCCGAATAAGTAAAGATAATGGAAAATGTAAATTAGAAGAAAAAAGCAACAGAATGGCGCATTAAAATGATAGCTGGCTCGATAGATATCTTAGGGCAAGTCGGCACTTCTCTTATTAAAATCTAACTAAACCAAAGATAGGAAAACTAAAGTTTAAAATATGTCGCATACAACGTTAACTTGCTGACAACGATATCTCCACCTAGTACACACTTTTCTATATTTCTCCTTTTATGACATTCAATGATTTACCTCTTTGATATTATCACACAGGGCTATTATTTGAATAAAAAATAAAAACCTTCAAATAAAGAGTAATAACAAGTATGAGAACACGATCCAATTAACAACTATCTCCATTCTCAAGTAATATTGGAAAAATAATTCAAAAACCTCAAAAACTGCGGAAGAACAGGCATACAGGTTGTGCGCAACAAAAACTAATTTGCCCTAACAATTTATTAAAAAAATAAAACTACAATAGATAATCGTTCACAGCCGAAATAACATCCACCCTAGAGCACTACATCCATTCTGGGTATCTTTATAGAACTAACCTGTTCGCGGAGAATCACTTCTTCCATTTTTATCCGGTTCACTCTTCTTATTTTCTATCCCTAAACCATCTCAAGTTCTCAACCCGCGTGAGTAAGTAAGGTCCAAACTTTTTAATCTATATTTTCATATAAGAAAAGAATGAAAAAAAACTCGATTTCCAATAGTTACTAGCGCAGCAACGGGACAGCCTAAGGGAGAGAAAGGTTGAACCAAGTTACTATAAGACGGAATATGGATGTTAAATGTATACGAGTTATTATTAATAAGGATCGATAACAGTTAGAGAACTAAAAGATGAGCTAAAGATTCCAAAACCTTAAGTGTGAAATTTTGACGTAAGATCTTGGCATCAAACGTCAAGGCAATTTTTTTTCCGCGGCTATTGTTACCAAAACAAAAAGAATTCCTAATAGTTTGCCTCGGATTGCTACCAATGAACCAATTTCTTTAAACAAATCATAAGCAGGGATGAAACCTGAGCCTACGGTTACAATTGGAAAACGAAAGCTCAATTGTTCCAATGGAAGATTCCGGATTCGCTATGTCCGAAAAGTGCTCACTTTAAAGGGAACTCAAACTGCATACAATTTTTCTTGTGTCTTGTGTCATTTTTACTGATTATATAAATTACTTATTATTGTAATTATAATTTCTTACATGACATGACATGCCGAGTGTCATTTCAGTTTTTTCTCCCGCAAAAATGTAAAGACAAGACTGTAATTGTGTACTAATACCAACCAGCCCTTTGAATCTAATTACGGTTTGGAGGCATTCTTTTCAAAAATAATATAAAAAAGAATATATTGGACCTTGCTTGGACGATCAAAAATCAGGGACCTAGGGAATTATATCCTCTCTTTCCCTCCCATCTTTCCACTGAACTTACATTTCACTAAAATGAAATTAGCTACATCCAATTTAATAATGTAACATAATATATATTTATATTAAATGTAACAGAACAGTAAAGACAAAGGTGTGTTTGAAGTAACAACTAATACAATTATGGAAGGATCCAAAACAACAAATGCATTTGTCAAAGAAAAATGCGTAAACACAATTTTGTTTAAGAAAAACGTGGCAAAAGAAAAATAGAGAAGTATCGACCTATCATTAAAGTTCTGTTATGTCTCTACAAAATATGCGTAGAAGAAGTGTTCAACAGATCGAGCAAAAAAAAAGCTTGATAGGTAATAGCCTATATGTGACCACTTGTCAAGTATGGAAATCTTAAATGAAAAATAAACCGAATATCAGATTATTTAATCTACGAGAAAGCATCGACGTATTGGATTTATAGCAGATTTATACAATCATCGACAGCATAACCTAAATAAAAAGCGCATCTAAAAAAAACAAAAAAAAATACATTAAACAGGGGTCAAGCAAGAAAACATGAGATCTAAATTATTTAAGCTTGTTACGGATCATATCTTTAAACAAATGGCTTTAATAAATAAAGGAATATACATAAATGGAAAATGTCTCTCGCATTTACGATATGCAGACGACTTAGTAATAACCCATTTATCTTAGAAATACATAAAATAAGAGAAGAATTACACCGCATTAAAGACAACCAGTTTAAAGATAAACGACGATAAAGCAAAAATATATGCAATGGAAAAACATGATAAGTGGTACAAAATTAGATCTAGAACAAAAGTTCATGTTTGCAAAGGAAAACCAAGCAGAAGAAATTGAGAGAAGAATAAAAAAAACAGAACGCATTTGAGAAGCTTAGTTGTATTTTAAAAAATAAGAAGATCCCCATCCATCCAGAAACTACTATTCGCTTCTTGTGCCCTATTTGTGATGATGTATGACGCGAAGAACTGGGCAATGACAGTAAGTTGCACACAGCGCTTAGGTTTTCGTGACCGCTGTTCATTCAGCTTATAATAACCAGCAAAGTATGGACTCAAAATAGTGATGAATGTAATGCTAGTTCTAGGGGCTGTAATGGCTCAGTTGTCAAGATCGTCGTTCCTCTGTTCTCTAGCCGGCGCGCGCGAGTTCGAGTCTCGCATAAACCCATGGGTGTATGTGATGTCCTAACTTTAAGTGCATGTAAGCAAGCACAATAAGCCATTGCGGCTGCAGTGCCGGTAAGTGTGCTAATAATAAAAAGAAATGCTAGTTCTAAATATATGATCGACACCGCCCCTCGCTTAAGGAAGTGTAGAAAAACAAATTGTGATTCAATTGGAACTTACTATGTAAAAGAATTAACAAACACTAGGGGTCAAACAGAAATGTGACTATGGACAATTGGCACCCTTCGGCAGACTTGACGCAACAAATGTTACGTGACTCTTCTCGGAACAAGAACAAGAAAGAAATTGCATTACAATTATTAGACACAAAGTCGCATTAACTTGAAATTTCCTTATTTTGTCCTGGATCTGTCGCTTATATTATATATACTCAGAAAAATATGTAATTCTAACTGATATAACTGATACTGAAAGTGGAATGGACACGCTTAACACATTGTGTGACAATATGTATTCCAACCACAAAATAAAAAGGTATCCAACGTGCTAAGCATAGTTAGAATAAATAATTATGTAAAACCACAAAAAGACTAGTAAAGAGAATTATTGGAAGTCAAACATCCTTATATGATCTTATTACCCAACTTACAAACCCATAGCTGCAATAGCCAGTAAAATTAGTAACTCTGTCATGCTCACTCCAGAAGTCTATAAAGGATATTTTACAAGCAAAACCTCCGACAGCTTTGATTTATTAAGAACAAAAAAATAACTACTATGCACTACATTAAATGCAGAAGGGCTCTAGGTGAAGAACATCGATTAGAAATCTGTTCCAATTGCTACATTCTGTCTACGTATTCTCTTATCTATATATTATAAATGTGTATTTTTTATTGTTTCAACGTGATGGTATTAATATAAAAATATAACTCCAGAGTTAAAAACAAAAATAAATTAAAACGTAATTGAAAAAACATAAAAGCTGTTAATTAATGTAGAACTCAGTCACATGACCTGTGGTATTAAGTTTGTATTGGAAATCCGCAAAAATGCTAATTTGGGATTTCCAACCTAAAGATCCTTCAGTGTGGCAAGCCATTTAAGGAATATTAAAACAACTGCCTCAGATTCACACCATTAGAATTAATAGTGTACGCGTCAGATCAAGAAAAAGTAAAAGCATCTTTACACTCCAAATCACTGATAGCAATAAAGAATTTGAGTAAGAAGTTATTATATAGCTGATCGATAATTACCAAAAAAATCCAAATTAATTGTAACTACTGAAATAGTCAGTTATCAATAAGCTCCCACTTAAAAAATTATCTAGAGACGATCTTTTCCCTAAAATAGTGACCTAAAAATTCCTTTCGAGGTACTCGCTTTGCTAATGAACATTTGCTTTTCTCAAAGCCTGAAAAGTACCATAAGAGGTCTAGCCAATTTACTCCCAACAAGCCTACTCCCCACATTGTCTAAATTGTTCAAATATTATCATTAGTCTAGACTACAACTGACATTTTCGCATGAAACATTCGACAATCCACGAGCTCTATCGCATTTAAGATCTCATTGGCACCCTATTCTAGAAGTGAATATTTACACATTGTCAAATCTGCTTTAACAAAGTGTTTACTTGCAGTAACATCAATTTTTCTCTTTTGTTGGCAAAACCTATTAGAACTGGAGCTCCA
This sequence comes from Sinelater perroti, assembly GCA_036346155.1. NCBI lineage: Eukaryota > Metazoa > Arthropoda > Insecta > Coleoptera > Elateridae > Sinelater > Sinelater perroti. The sequence goes on along the minus strand of JARFIY010000099.1, from coordinate 20,051,372 downwards.
CAAAACTCTATATTAGGACCCATACTCTTCCGTGTATTCGTTCATAATCTATTTCAACGAGTTAATTCAACTGTAGCTATATACACCAAAGTATTACTGTTGCAAGATCACGAAATACTTAGAGATTGCAACAATTGCAATGAGATATACAAAATCAATACTAGAAATCACACTAAAATATTAATAAAAAAAAAACAGTGGATGTAGTAGAAAGAGCAACAAAGCTGAAATAGACCTTTGCAAAGTCTGTAGTTCGAGAAGATACAGAAAACTGACACAAATCAATTCTTCTTGGAGGTTATATAAATATAAACGGTCAAGACAACGTACATCCATGTATGAAATAGGTATATGGTTTTCAATAGACGCAAAACTGACTTCAATGGAAACACGATTTAAAATAGGCGTGTATCCGAAAGTCGAAGTAAAACACCATTAAGAAGAAGAAGCATATAAAAGAGGATAAGTTGTGTTACAGCTTCGTCAGATGGTCTGGAAGCGAAAGTTCCAAAAACTAATCTAAATAAGTCTTGCTACAGGATATAAGTAAATTGGGAATATGAAACAATTAATTATTTAAGGACAAAAAAGATTTGCCAGTTGAGTAAATTAATCAAAAGAAAAACAAAAAAATATATAAATTATAGATGCCCGAAACTATAAAAACATTACAATACTTGTATCTACAACATTTTTGGGCTGCTGCTGGTTGACTCGTTACGAGCAAATGCTGCTCTGTTCGGCGGACGGGCGAGTTCAAGTCTCGCTGGAAACTCAATAAGCTATTGGACGCTTCGGTTTTATCACAATTCTCCAAGGAAATCAGAAATGAAAAAAGCTCCCAATGATATCGGTTTCTTTTTTTTCGAAATAAAATATTTAGACCATCTTGTTACCAACTATATCATTCAGCACATTTTCGATCGAGTTTTGCAGACACAAGGGTCGTGAAAAAATTCCAAATTGAACGCTGCTGCTTGCAGCAGCTGTCGGGCAAGCCGGGCAATTAAAAGAAGCGGCCGCCATCAAAAACAACGAATTGGGTATAATCGCAAATGGACCAATATTTTTATTTAATAGCCCTGCGAGGGCGCGGATGCGGCCGCAGCCGGCAAAAACGCCAAATTGCCGCGCGAGCGCGAAAAAGGCGACGCCATTTGTCATTTCGCCTGATTAAATCGAACCTTGGCTGCCCATAAATTGAAATGTCACGGAATCCCTCCGCGCCTAATTTCGGCGGATCGGCGTTTGGATTTGCGAAACGCGGAATTAATTCCGTTTTCAAAGTTCCCCACGTCCTGCAAGGTACCAAAGCGCCGAACAGATACAGCAGAGCTCGAACAAAAGCGCCCGCTCGTTTTCCACCGCGAATACTTATTTTGCAAAAAGTGCCGCTCGAGTTTCGCAAAATTTTACTACAAGGGCGGGAGAAAAAGCAGTCTAGACTCGGTACGGCAGTAAAACGAAACAGGACCGTTATGTGCTTGCGACTTTATTATGTGTCGGTAATCGCACACGCAGCGGTATAATGATGCAAAAACAATATACGGAGGGAGTTCAATACTTATTATACGATGATGGAAAAATAAATTACTTATAATTTAATAATTTTTTTAAATAACCACCACAGACCCAAATCACTTTATTGCCTCGGCATAACTTTAGATAATGAACTTGGGCAAACAAAAATATTTTTTATTGTGCTTGGTTGCGTAACACTTCTGAAGCGCTGATTACATAACGTTGCAAGATGTATTCATTTTATATTCTGACCTTTCATTTGCACACAAGATGCAATTAAGCTGATAAGAGACGCAAACACAAAATTAAAATGTATCTGCTGTCGTAATACCAACAACCAATTTCAGATAGCGGACAATTATTACTTGAGGCGGCCAGAACAAAGTTTAATATAAACATCACCGCTGCGAAATTGCGGATGCGAGTGCATTTCCATGCGCATCGGCTGCATTTTCTTTAAATAAATAAAACTTGGAAATTAGGTCACATTTTGTTTGTTTATGAATTATTGAACACTTTACATAAATGACGCATGGTAACAAATACAACTAAGACGGATTGTGGCAGACTGTCAGGCTATTACCAAATAATAATTAATAACAAATAATAATAATACTAGTCACATTCCTCATGTGGAGTATGACCTGTGAACTGATAGATTGAGGCTCTCATGTCTTCGCGCATCATCTCTGGGGGCGATGTAGCAAGCACCGCGCCTCAGATAACCCACATTATTACCACTAATTCAAAGTTAAAAGAACGCAGGGTCTCATTTATTTTGAATGACTGAGCAGACCACCCGCTAAGCATTTTAGTCCAAGACTGAAACACTATAATTGATAAAAAAATAAACCTTTTCTAAATTGCCTCATTTTAAATTTTATAGAATTTAAAGTAAATTTTACAAGGTTTCAGGTGCAACTTGAATCTTAAGCAGAAATAATGCTCTTACAGATACACCTGCATCATCTATTACTCCTTTTTTGACATAAAGAACAATCCTACCAAAAGCAAAACAAAAACTTGTAACAATTTTAATTAACCCTCAATAGCTATCAAGATATGATTATCTTCATAACTAAATAATTCCCTTAGCTAATTGAAAAAAATACAAATTATAATTAAATAGATCCTCCGTTAATGGCTATTACTGTAAGGTATGTCAAAGTTGAACGTAAATCCACAAAGTTTTATAATGCAACGGCTAGTTACGCATGGTATTTCAAGTATATAGAATGGACTGCTGTTCAGCAACTAAATGGTAATAGCAAAGTTATCTCGAGTAATAAAATAATCCCTAGTTTTAAAAAAGTAATGTTCCAAGGTTCCTGTTTTACGTCTACGTTTCCTCATTCCTCAGATTCAAGGTTGGTGCACTTCGTGATTCGACTAAACAGCTCCTGTTTTGCTAGATGCATTCTCAAACAAGCGAGGAGTTCAAAATATGACCAAGGATGTGCTATGACGAGAAATTTCAATTATTAAGGTAGCAAATATTTTTAGGATGGATTATGCTGAAGCAAATATTTTTCGTTAACCAAAAATCGTCCCACCTACTAATAAAGGACAACCTCGTGATTCACGGGTCGCAGTCAACCCACACGACAATCTGAAATTACTTACGTAAATAAAAGTGAAGATGATAAAGAAGAAATTTCTTGACACCTTAGACTGACTTTTCGAGTTCCTTAGGGTTGTTTTCTAAATTTAAGAACCTCCCGTTTTGAACAATAATAGCACTGTAAATAATAGTCTTTGAGGAACACATTTCTGAAATAAATTTTGAGCAAATGATCCAATGTAACTTTGTCACGTAGATAAGTAGCTTTCTGTTTTCCAATGCTACTATTACCGGGCTGTTGAATGAGCACCGACTTGTTAAAATACACTTTATGAAAAAAACTGCTGCTTCTTAAACTTTGTAGATATATTCTGACTGGATAAGTAATATTAACATCAACTTCTTCAAATACAGTTAATGGATATTGTAGAAGTTCTCCACTCGCATTTAGGTATCACTATAAAACCTTGAAGAGTTTAACGTTTTGCAAGCTCAATGGAACCCCTACTTTGTAGAGAAACTTCACGATGTATATTTGTATATTTACAGACTTATCCATTCTGTAAATGTATCTTCCATTTCCAAACTCAGTCTAAGTAATCCTATAAATAGCAATATTTTAGGGATATTAAAATCGCACGTTTTTTGTGTATTCTTAAGTTATAAGCAATATCAGAGTAGATTCTGAACGTTTCATGATACTTGCTATAATCATTACTCCAAATCCAGAAATGACAAAATGGTCAGTTGTTCTTGAATCTCGAGGAGCTTATAGAATTTGTACAGTAAATATATCAACTCTTGAAAAGATCATTGCGTTCTGTCTGGAGATCGGGGATAAGCAGAAAAGGGGTGAACAATAGCTAAAAAAAAGGGAATTGTATTGGCCATTTCAAGAAATGACTCCTCTATTATCTTCAAAACGATCTTATTGGTATGGTACCAGTATTATCTTGGGTATGATTTGTTTTTGTTGGTACTTGACCAATGCCGTACTGCACACTGCAAAAATATTTTGCTCACTTTTATTATAACACTCTTAACATTGTGTTTTTCCATTGTCATCTACATATTTGATACAACATTTGTTAAACGCCATATTGGACAAAGGACTAACTAATGTCTATGAGGAGGTATCATATATAAAGTAGGAAGAGATAAGAACAAGCTGACTGTACCTCCTAAAGCAATATATCTCCATTATTGCTCAGAAAATTAATTACCAAGTTAAAAAAAATCAGTTTAATTATCTAAGGCAAATAATATCTAAATGTAAAAAAAAAAACGTGAGAAAATCTTATTACCGTCAGAAATTGAGATCGAATTGAATGTTTCTTTTTCGTAAGTTTGCTCGCTCCAGTTAATGATAGGATTTTCGTGTAAATGCACCGCAAAAGAGAATTTGAATGCATTTTTTACTATACGTTTGTTTTCTTTTGGCTTCTTTAAAATTTAAACATTAACTATTTGAAATATGAATTAAATGTGAAAAGGAAGTTTAAAACGTTTTAATTACCAAGTAAAACAGAATAATTTTAACTCCTGATCTATGTCCAAGGCAAAAAAATTATTTCACAAATATTAAACAACATATTTGTAATTCATCCACAAAAACACAAAAATTATTATTATTAAGGGTCAAATAAAGCAAAATCCTAAACGATCTTTAGCGAGTAATTCGATAGCTCATAGATGTTGAGAAATCCGTAACATTTTATCCCGTTTTACTTCCTCAAAGGTAGAATTAAAAAAATGTTTTTGAGTGAACAATCACCTTATAGAAGACATAATTGATGATGGCCATGCTGTTAATCAGAATTCTAGTGATAAGAATTAAAAAAGGAATCCAGCACTAATAAAAGTCGCGTTCAAATTCGATTTGACAATGCTATTATCAAAAACGAACATCATAAGCAAAATAAAGAGATGGGAATTATCATCATATGTGTCGTACAGTTGCGCGATTGCACTATCATGATATTTTGATTTGGATAATGCCGCATCATCAAAAAATTAACACTTGTTGAAACTGTAAAGAAGAATTCTGAAAAGTGGGATTTTTTATAAGATATACTAGTCTATAAACTTTATGCACGTCATCCCCTGAAAATAAGTTTTTACGGATTAGGCGATTCTACCAGGTATTCTTCTATTCGCCAACAAAAACTTCAATAATTGTTTAGTACCTTATTTTATAAAAATGTTCCTTATCTCTCAGTAAATGCATTTCACGCCCGTAACTCATCAATACCCCCTGAACTTTTTGTTACAACCCTTCGAAGTGGGGTGTTGGGGTTCACGCTGAAGGGGTAGTACCTTTTGCCGGGACGGTCACATCGAGCGTTATAAATGGGAGATGATTCCCGGTAACTGGTCCCCGCAGGGTGCCCAACCGTCACTTATGGCTCCACGTGCCACACCCTGGAAACTGCGTTGACCCGCAGGCTAAATAAGTGAGGGTAACCAGATATGGTAAAGAGTCTGCAACGTCTGACCCAGAATGGGCGGTTGCAATGAGCAGACACGGCTCAACAACCGTAGAGAAGGCAACGTGTCTAAGGGATAGTAACCTGAGAAAATGCTCTGCCTGCCGGAGGCATAGAAGTGGCAGCCCCACTATCGGCTTAACCTGCACAGCGCTCGTAACGCTGCCAGGGGATTTTAAATTACTGGCAAACTTCACGAGAATCAACCGGACGGATCACCAAGCAGACGAAAAAGGCGTGAAAAGGACAAACGAGCTGGAATTAAGGAGAGAATACAGATAGCCACGTGGAATGTTAGAGGGCTAGGAATAAAAGAAACTGAATTAGACAAAGAACTTATGCAAAGAAAAGTAGACATAGCAGTTATAAGTGAAACAAAAAAGAAACTAAAAGGCACTAAAGAAACTAATAATTATATAATGATCTACAGCGGAATACCTCAAAACAGACGGGCAAGTAGTGGAGTCGCAATCATGGTCAATAAAAAGTGGAGAAACAAAATAGTAAGCTACGAATATATCAATGAAAGAATAGTAACTACCAGAATGAAAATAGATAGAGGACACATGATGGTTATAGGAGTATACGCCCCTGAAGAGGGAAAGAAAGAGGAAACAGAGCAGTTCTACAAACAACTACAGAAAGTAGTAAACAAGTATACAAAGACAGACCACCTCATAAGAAGTGGAGACCTAAATGCAAGAGTGGGAAAAGATCCCATCCCAGGAACTGTAGGCACATGCGGCGAAAACGTAATCAACAATAATGGACAAGAACTACGACATTTCCCTACTTTCAACGAACTAAAACTAACAAACACGTTTTCAAGAAAAAGATATACACAAATACACCTGGTCAGCAAGAGGATTAAGATCAATCATAGACTATGTAATAGTCAATAACAAGATGACAAACCTCGTGCAAGACGCAAGAGTTTACAGGGGAAGTGATATAAATTCAGATCACTATCTTCTAGTAGCCACTATAACCCTAGTAACAAAATGGAAGAAACGAAAAACCACAAACACAAATAACCCAGAAGAAGTTTTCAAAATACATCTCCTTAGAGAGGAAAGTACCCGATATTTATATCAAAACAGAGTACAAGAACACTTACTACGTACTAGTAATGAAATCAATGAAGAATGGGATAATATAAAGATCGGCATCATTAAAGCAGCGAATGAAGCAGTAGCGAAGAAAAAGAAAAGAAAGAAAACTAGAGGATTAAAAATATGGAATGAAGAAGTAGAGAACGCAATAAAAGAGAAAAAGAAGCATATCTAATATATCTACAAAGAAGAACCCCGAAAATAAACAACGCTACAGTGAAAACGAAACTTAGTAAAACAGATCGTAAGACAAGCCCACGAAGAATCTTGGGAAAAACTGATAAGCAACATAGAACACGACGTATATAGAAGACAGGAATTTGCTTATAAAATGATGAAACATTTGAACAGCACAGTAAAGGACGTAGCAAAATTAAAAACGATTAACGACAAAGAGTGGAAGGAACACTACACATACCTATGGAATAATCGAGAAATCAACGAACAGGACATTTTAATACAGGAAGATATTGATGAAACTGATTTTACAATTGACATGATTACCATAGAAGAACTAAGAAAATGCCTAAAGAAAATGAAAAACCGGAAAGCTGCAGGGCCCGATGGAATTAGTATAGAATTATTGAAATATGGAGGACCACTTCTAGAATTCAGAACACTACATCTTTTAAATGAATGTTGGCGAAAGAAGAAGATCCCAACAGAATGGCAGACAGCAGAAGTCATATCAATATTTAAAAAGGGAGACCGCTCAAGATGCTCAAATTATCGAGGAATCAGCCTCCTAAACACCACCTATAAATTATACTCCAAAATAATTAATGAAAGAACAAAACCCATAGCTGAGGTATTACTAGACGAAGGGCAATCTGGATTTCGCAAAGGCCGCTCATGTAGTGACAACATATTCGTTTTAAAGAGATTAATTGAAAAAAGAAGAGAATTCAACTTGGAAACCCACCTTGCATTTATAGATTTCGAAAAAGCTTTTGACTGCGTAGACAGACATAAACTCCTTGAAATAATGAAAGAAAAAGGATTCCCTAACCATCTTATAGAAATCATAAAATCATTATATATTAACACAAACAGAGTAATAAACAAAAACGGCAGTAAGTCTGATAAAATTCAAACAAATCAAGGACTAAGACAAGGGTGTGGGCTATCACCTACTTTATTTAATATTTATATCGACGACGTGGTTAAACTTTGGAAACCACAAGTAAACCCAGGGATAAAACTACGAGACGACAAAAACATAAACTTACTGCTATATGCCGATGGTTTAACAATAATTCAAAAGAACGAAGACGATCTGCAAAGATCAATTTACCGTCTCAAATTACTCTGCGAAAACTACAATTTGAAAATATCTAAAGACAAAACAAAGATAATGGCCTTCCAAGGAAAACAACCAGTGCGATCGAAAATAATAATAGATGGAAAGACTTTAGAACAGATATCTCATTTCAACTACTTAGGCTGCGACACCACATACGAAAATGATAAAGATGTAGAAAACAAGATTCATAAATTCCAAGCAATTTGCGGGGCAATAAATAGAACGCTAAAACACAAAACAAGAAAAGAAACAAGAATGAAATTTTACAAGACCATGGCCGTCCCTGTACTCACTTATGGAAGCGAATCGTGGATTTCAAACACAAAAACAAATCTAGCATACAAGCAGCGGAAATGAGGTTTCTCAGAAATGTTAAAGGTTGCACAAGGAATGATAGGATAAGAAATGAAGAAATAAGGGAAGAACTAGAAATTTTCAACGTTAACGACAAAATAGAAGAATACAGAAACAATTGGAGACAACACGTTGATAGGATGACAGAAGAAAGAATACCGAAACAAATCCTAAACTACCACCCAAGAGGACGCAGAGATGTAGGAAGACCGAAGAAAAGATGGTCCTAATCAAATGAAGTTCGGAACAGGCAGAATGGCTTAAGCCTTGACGACAGAAGAAGAAGAAGACCCTTCGAAGTTTGGTGGCCCTTAGCGAAATCGTGATTGTTTCACAGGAACGATTTTAGAGCGAACTTGTCTTAGTTATCTTAATAAGGTATTATTAAAATCATCTCAAACCTATTTTTACGTCTTTGGAAACCTTTTAGAGCTTATTTTGACCTTATATTTACCTGAGATGCGTTCACGAGACGTTTGCGTAACTCGCGGTGCAAAAACACCCACGCGCGCACCTCAGCCGCCTACCAGATTGTTGTCTGTCAAAATACTTTGAGAAAACTATGCAGCACCAAAGGGTTATAACCTCTATAAAAAATATCCAACGGATCGCACTTGGAAAAGTTGTAATAAGCGCTGCAAAAAGTTGCAACCGAGCTAAGTAGAAGTGAAATGCGTCCCCGGAATAATAATGAACATTGCGGTATCACAAAATTTCTATAAAATAAGGTTAAGGTATTAAACTATCGCCAATTTAATCTCTTGTCTGTTCTCGAAAAATTAAAGGAAACACATTTCAGACCTGGAGCTGTACCATGCGTATAGCTCAAAATAACGAGATTTTAGTTAAACAGTTTTAATGAAAAGTTATAAAATATATGTAAAAAATATATAATAAAACAGGAAAAGGAGAAAATATACAGGAATCCTCATAAAGTCTATATAAACACAATCTATAAAAAAGGAGATAAGAAATTCAGTTTAAACTGCAAAGGAATAAGCGTTATTCCGTACATGGCAAGTCTGTTTTCCAGTGTGATAAACAGTTGAAAAATAGAAGAACACGTAAACCCAACTAAACAATAAAATAATTTTAGAAAAAGAAAATTATGTTTAGACAACATACATCGTTAACCAGCTAACAGAAAAAAATAAGAACAAAGTTCTTGAAATGCTATATAATAGCGTACTCAGATGTACAAAATGCTTAGGGATGGGAATTCAAATAGATAATCAACCTTCCATCAGCACAAAATATGAAAGATGTGGAATATATGCTAAAATAATTGAATGTAGAATTTAGGATATGAAGTTTTAAACTTAATTACCAAAATTAACGCAATATATATGTGTACATAGATATATACAATAGAGGATGATAAAAAGATCAAAACCTGTACAAAATTCGCTTCTAAATTCAATGGACACGTGCGAGAGGGAAGGGGATAAGAAAGAGATAATAGAGATAAACAGGAAAGAAAGCGAAAGAATTATGATGTATTGTACAAGCAAAGTAATATGAAACAAGAATATCACTCGAGACATCAACAGAATATTCCATAGTGTGGTAGTAAACAGTACTGTATGGCGGAGAGTTGTGGCCACTTATGGAGAACATAAGAAATCAAATTATAAAAGCAAAACTAGAGAAGATACCTACAAGTTATAAAACGGAACAAACCCAGAAATTAGGAAATTTGTAACTAAATGTCACCTGTTCAATCACAAAAATGAAAATACAACTCTCCAACAGTGTGGGAAAATGAAACTAATGTTAGATGGCAGATGACTAAAGAAGTTAACGTAGTGCTCTCCGAGGGGGAAGAACAGAAGAAACAGATCAACCTGTTTATTGAGAAATATATAAAAATGGTTTTCAAGAAACAGACTGGGAGAAGAGACAGACATAGGACCAGAAAACAAACTCTAGCATATAAAAACCGAAAAAGAAGAAGCTAAAATCCCAGATTGTAGCTGAGGGTGTGAATAATACTTAGATAGGAATAACGAAAAAATTGGTGCAGACTTTATACATAAAATATAATAAATCTTACTTTTATTACACTATTAAAAAAATTAAATTAAGAGATAGTACGAAATTCTTTAAATATAAGCAGTACGTATATCTAATTGCAAAGAAAGGCCTGAAAGGTATACCTGCATTAAACACGTCATTATTTACGTAAATTCAAACAGCAATATTTTTTATTTTACAAACCATTAAACGTCTAGTCATAATTATTTACATGCAAATAAAGTGTTAAATGCACTTAGAAAATGTTTAAATCAGAATCACTTTATTTACCACACATTTATTAATAATAAAAATATTGTTCCTATGATTCCGTTCATCCTTTGTTTTACAGAACTTTTCAAAAGTAAATTAAATGTCCGATAAGCATAAACGTTAGCTTCCAGTAAGTTGCAGGGCACTTCATACAGTCTGGTCAATAAAAAAGTGATCACTATAATTTTGAATAAAATTAACGGTTTTCTTCTTTTATTGAAGTATACATAATGAGCTATTGCGCATTTACATGAACTCTGGTCTAATTACCTTAACTTCACACATTTTTTTATGCTTTCGACAAGGTTCTCTGGATAATAATTTAGCAAATATCGCCAAATCTTCTTAACTTGAAATGTGTACACTAGTTTTCCTTTGAGTCCCATTTTTACGTACAATAACACATTTCCAATGGGATTGTTATCTGGAGACATTGCCAATCATTCCGTGGTAGTGACATTATTTTGTTTTCACGCACTGCGCAGTGTGCTACGATGTTAGGGCTAATACCCGTTGTCAGAAAAAAAAAAATTCAGAATTTTTTTTAAGTTTTCTGGTAGATGATGCCAGATTTTCTCGGAATTCAAATTGTCCGCTAACAGAAAGAAACAACTAAAATTGCGTTTACAGCATCCCCAAAGATGCATATTTGCAGGGTGTTTTGCTGTGCGCTGAAAAACGCTATCACGAGAGCACGAAATAAAGATTTAAACAAATTAAGACAGATGGCGCTGCGGTGCCTCCTTACCAAATAACGACGGTCACTTTTTTGTCACAAAGACTGTACTTTTTTATTTGATAACAATAACAATTTTGAGAGTATTCTAAAGTGAGTTCTAAGCGTTTGTTTATTATCTAATCACTTTTCACTTGATATAATTATTATTATATATATACAGCCTTTCAATAAGCAAAAAAAATTAAAACCTGTATATTTGCTACGAAAAATGTGAACTTTGTTAAGGGGAGGTGGTATACCCTATCTCCGCAATGTTAAATTTGCTATCTTTATAGTAATTTTTCTATGAAACTATCAACTCTATGGTGTTGAAATTTGGTACACTAATAGATTGATGGTTTCTCTACAAATTGACATGTTTTTTTAAATATTTTAGGCTACAAACACATTAAAAAAATTTTTTCTTGAAGTGAATAAAAAAACACTTATTTTACACAAGAGTACATTTAAATATTTTGGAAGTTTTTGAGTTAGAAACTTTAAAAAAAATTTCAAGATATTCCATAGTTACCACGGAACAACTGGTAAAAATTTTATGCTAGTAGCATGAGAAAAGCATTATTGAATCTTTAAAAAACTTATTTGCAGAAAAAGTGAGATGAAGATATGTGCTATGTTAGTGCATATTCAGGGTTATCTCGATCATTATCTTTATCCTCCTGTGCTTTCCTTTTGTTTCTGGTTAGTGCCCTGGAATTTTTGTTGGTCACATCTACTGCACCAGCTGCCTCCATTCCACTGACCCCAGTATAATTACTTTTGCACTCACCACTGTTTTTATGTTGTTTCAATTTCTGTTAACAATTCTTTACATTCTCACACTTTTGACAGTGTTTACCCATGAGTTCAACATCTATGACCTTTCCTGTGCCAATACTTGTTGCAGAAACTGTACCATTGGCACTTGTATGTCCTCGCTTCTGCCAATAATTATTCAGACCAATAGTCAAATCAGTAGAACCTTCATTTTTAGTAACAGCTTCCTTCTCAGCATTCTGTAGTGAAATATCTACATTTTTTATGCTGGTATTTAAAATATTATTGAACTTAGAGAATTTGGATGGGAGTTTAGGGTTTCTAATAAATTGCTATTAAAGTAAAAATAAAAAAGGGGGCGTTACCCCAACTGTCATAGTAACATTTAAATCACATTTAAGACCTTTACAGATGATTTTTACAAAAATAAGTAAAGGTATATTATAAAACAGACTATGTAGAACTATAATACACAAAAAACAAAAAAAATATTTTTTTGATCACAAATGGTGTACCACCTCTCCCTCCTTAACTGGAAACATTATTTCGTTTCGTGGAATCTTAAAGTACCCTAGAGAGCAAAACAGTCGACTTAGCAACATGTTCGAGTTTTGAGAGAATGTGTATCCACTCCGATAGCATTCCAAATAAAGTTCAGTGAACTGTTTGAAAGCTTAAAAACTGTATACCAAATAATACCACTTTGATTTGACTCGGACAAAATTATGGTCCTAAGAATATGTTTAACACAAAAGAGTTGAAAGGAAAGAGGTGATTATAAAAGAAAAAAATAAAATCGTCAGTTGAAATTAATTTAATAATTACGCATGGATCGAATGACTTTTCCTATGGTGTCTTGAGGGATGATTTCCCACTTTACAATAAGTGCCGCTCTTAAATCCATTGCGCTTCCTGGTGCAAGATTTCGGACTCTTCGCTTAAACACATCCCAGACATGATCAATCGGATGTCTCGGCTTCACGAAGGCTAGTCCATTTTCGTTGTACCAACCTCAGCCAGGTAAGTAGTGGTCGCTCGCACATTGTCGTATATTAGCATGAAGTCCTCACTAACAAATCCTGAAACAACATGTTCTTCCAGAATGTCCCTGATGCAGCGGTCCGATGTTAAACCCCTCCGCGTCCTCCACTGGACACGAAAACCATGCATGGAGATGCACCCCCCCCCCCCCAAGTAAATGCAACACCCACTTCCATATACGATAGTTTCTTGAATACAGCAATGAGAAAATCGCTCCTCTGGCCTTCTATAGACCCGACGTCTCCTGTCGTTGCTATGTAGGCACATCCTGGACTTGTCGGTGAATAATATCTAACTCCAATAAACGAGGTCCCAATCGAGATGTTTGCAAACAAATTCTAGTCGCTTTTGCTTTTGGACTGCAGTCAGCTTAAAATCTGTAGCTGCCTTTTTTGGGGTCAGGTGGCTGCCTTCTGGTCTTCTTCCCACTGTCCAAGCGCTGGCGACCACACCTCTGACCGATCTTAGCTCTTGCTTGAGGTCAACGCCAGTCATATGTCGATTTCTGAGGGATATTGAAATGACAAATCGATCGTCTCTCTCCCTCCTTGCCGGCGGACGTAGCGACCGGTTTCCCGGTACCGACGTCATACTCTTGACACAGCTGACTGACTCAGATTTAATCGATTTGCCTCGGCCCTCTCACTGAGGTCCTCTGTGAACAACTGCATGGGCTGCTTCGGCGGCTGTGGTACCTATTTTCTTGCGAATCACTCGAGCTTTTACGTCACTTACTTACGTCAACTTCGGATAAGTGACTGAGATGAATTACCGGATTGTAAATGGACTGTAAACCTATCACAGTCGTCGCGCACGTGCGTTGCAATTAGATTCGTAAAACTCTGTTCGTGATGCATATTTTCTTGAATGCGTTATCCGATTAATGCAATAGCAACAGTTTTTTAAGCTCAATAATAACGATACTCCTTGCACGTTAATGTTTTTATTTTCATTTTACTTAGGCTGAAACAGGAGAAATGTGCGTGCAGCTAGTGAGTCAATTGTTTTGCTCTCAAGTTAGATACCTTATCAATTCAGATGTATAAGGTTTCACGGTCGCCCGGCGTTTTGCACCGCATACATTTTTCCAGCTCCTGAAACCACCCGCGATTTCCTTCCCGTTACGCCTTCGCCAAACACACACGGCCGCGCGCGTGGGCTTGATATGCAAACGCGCGCGCCACTAAAACGCCGAAAATACGAGCGCCTGCCAAACATAAATCGCCAAACGTAAAAACAAACCGCAATTACAAAGTAAAATGGCTGGGTGTAGCCGGCGCACGCCCTTCGCATCCGAAATCCGTGCGCCGATAAATTATTTAGCAGACCGGCGTGGAAGCGTCGCCGGCGCCGAGAGGATAAACGGCAGCTTTCCTGGTCAAGCGCCCACCTAAGAAAGCTCGCGCGTAATACCACCCTGGATTTCCAGCAGATGTAATCCAAAAAAATATCCGTTCCCATACTGCTGAATTAAAATATGAAGCAAACTTTAAGTTGCCCATGTAGGTATTAGGCAATCGAGGAAAGTTAAAATTATTTTTATTTTTATTTAGCTGAATAGAAATATAACACCATCAATCACTTTTATACAAAAAAGAAATGATAAGCGTAGGACTATAATATTAAAAAAGGGTTTAAAGAAATTTAGCAGATTTTCATGATACATCAGAATAGAAACCTGTACCAACTTAAAAAAAAAATTGTAAGCGAAATTCTACTTCGACATATACTACTTATCATATCTCAAAAGAACAGTACATTTTCTTATTCGAGTTTTACGTTAATAGGGAAAATCTTGCAAAAAAAAATATAGTTTATAACTCCTGACGCCTAATTATAAAAATTCAACTTAAAACCAAAAATTAGAAAAAGTACGCAGATTGCATATATACACCCACTAAATTAAAGTACATCTAATTTTCTTGCGAACTGTTCAAAACCCGAAGCAAAAGATGGCATGGTTTGATAATAAAGAATTTTTCAAATGTGTTGATGCTGCACAAAAATTTGCATGAACTCATTTCGGTGGCCTTATCATTTGCGCAGATACTACATCCAGACAGAAAAATCTCATGGTCGTCTGCTGAGTCAGTTTCCACCGATAAGAATAGTTAAACACATAAAACGACCAAAAATAGCACGTCCTTCGAATGAGCAATAGAATAAGTAATAAGTACAAACGACGCCATAGCGGAAACCATTTTTATTTCGATATTATATAAAATGCATTCAAATTCCAAGATGCAAAAACGCAAAAAGACTTTGCCTAGCCAAATCAGCCGACTGCAATTACATGCAGTGAAATTTAGCTGTTCATAACTCGAACAATAAGAAAGCGTATTGATATAACCTTTGATTTGTCGTTTTAAGCAGCAGTTCGAAATATCGATGGCCGCCAAATTATAATGACCAAGAAACCAACCGTTATAAAATTTAACAGGCAATTAATTCGATATCAGCAGGACTTTCAGGTATTGCATTGATTATACTTGGACTTCGCCTGATTTATTATTTATTAACATTCAGATAGAAAAACTGTAACAACTTGTTCAATTTTTAAAGATCTCTCGGTTGGCGCACAAAGAAATGTGCAAAATCATTTAATGAGCTTTAAATAACATGAGTATGATGGAGGGTAGGGTCATACAATATGTGCTTTTCTTAATAGGATTCCAAATTAATTAAAAATTAAAAATATAAAAATAGACGGAAGCTATAGAGATAAGAATGCCTATATTAGCAATAATTTTACGATAGAATGATCTATCTCTCCTTTATGAATTGAAAAGGGCACACAATGTATTGATAGATGGCGCTTGAGATGTAGATCCTTGAGCAGCACAAGGCTTTCCATTTTAGTGTCCAACATAGCGTGGGTTGGTAGTAAACACCGTTCATTTGTATTGGAGACTATTGTAAAATGGTGATCCTGTGATTGTAGCGCAGCGGCTTTTTCGTAGGTATTTCGAAATAGATAGTGACGGAAGAGTTCCGATCAATTTCCTGGAGGCCAGGCTCAATAAATATAGAAATGCGATACTGCGGTTCCAACAAGATGGCGCTACCACAAATACAGCGAGAATTTCTCTGAGACAAATGTTTCCAGGCCGCCTCATCTCAATTCATGGTATCATCCCATGGTGAACTAGGTCTATGGAGACCTGACCGCTGAAATTCTTCAACGCAGGCCGCAAACTATTGAGTAATTAAAAGATGCTACTCGTAACGTAATTGCAACAGTACCAGAGGTAAAGACTCGGTAAGCAATACGGAACTTTAAAGCGTAAGCTGCAGGAGTGTATCGCTCGTACAGGCCAACATTTGGACGATACCATAAAAATTGATTGATGACTAAATGTCGAGCATTGTTCTGCATGATGGTACAATAGAACATTAAACATAATCTATATTGTTCTTTTTGTTGCTATTTCAAAAAGAGAAGATTGTTCTGCCGGATCCTGTGATTGAGAGTTAAAATGTTATATGAATGGCAAAGATCGCAAAATTTACGTATTTCTAGACAAACCTGTATTAACTCTTCCCCCTCGAACTATCAGTCTTTTTAGGCGTACAATTTCAAATAACTCATCTGAGTGTAGTGCGACGCTCACAATGGAAAAAATTAATTCCGCCAATTTCTGCGTCAGAGCGGTGCCTTTCATTATCTATTCAGATATGCCGCGGGACCGAAAACCACTTTCCCGGCGAAATTGCGGATCGCCCAGCCGAGCGGGATTTATCTGATCAAACACGGCATTAGGCTGCGAATTTTGCGTGAGCGGCTTGGTTAATTGAAATCTTGCAAATCGCGATGGAAACCATCAAATTTCGCGTTAGCGGGGCTGGCTCGCGCATCACGGAGGAGGGCGAAAGGTGAAGGAAACGCGCTAAGTTCCGAAATTAATTCAGCCGGGACGCCGAGGCCGGGAGGATGGATAAACAAAATCGCAGAGCATTAATTGAATAGTAAACCTACATTCATTAGTATAACGTTTTCTGTACTCACCCAATGCACTCGGGTGCTTTTTACTTGATTTCATTGGTAGCCATTATCTGTTAGTTTTCGATTTCTTTCTAAACAGTCGATGAAAAGTGAAAAGTTCAAATTAAAGTTTTGTGAAAAAACATATGAAACAACCTGTCTAAAATTATCGCGTGCTGTCCATTTTTTTGTTGTTTGGTCCCCGAAGTATACACGTTATATCGACAGTTATAAAACATTATGGATGCTGAACAATTTGTAGCTCCAAAAGGAACCAAAGCATCACCAACTCTTATTTTCGATGTTTTAAGTATCAAAACTCTGTCAGATGAACTAAGTACAATTATTAAGAGAACTTACAATTTTAGAATAATAGGAAGAAATCTAATCTAACTCGATAGTAGCACTTGAACGAAGAGCGCAACTACAGAACTGTAACTAAATAAAAGTATCCGTGTTGATGGTCACAAAGTTGTAAGCATATACAACATGAAACATCTAATTTAGCTCCTAGCAAATTCAATAAGAAAATATACGAAGTCAAACATCTACATATCAAAGTAACAGTAGAATCGGCCTACCAGAAAATGAAAATGCCGCAGTACATCAACTCTCAAAGATATGTACACTTTGCAAAGATCATCCAGAGAATTATAAGGGGTGTAAGGTCTACCAAGAAATCCGCAACCGCAAAACTTCCGCCACTGCTGTGCAAAGAAGGGAGAACTCTTTGATACATTTCACACAAAAAGCTAACTTCATTGCCATCCGTAACAAACACCACAAATAAATGTGCTTATACAACACATAACATCACCTTTTGCCAAACTAGAGAAAATGATGCTTAAACTCGCTGAAAATATTAAGATGATGTTACAACTAGTAACAGCCGTGGTCACTACTCTACAGCAGTGGTTCAAACGCTCAAGATGGTACATTGCAACACAAGTGGTTTAGCTCCTTCTCAAACAAAAGTTATCTACCAAGATATACGTTCTATAATACGCGACACACACTGATGGGATAGCCCATCATAATTAAAAATCCTATCACACACCACGAAATAGACGAATACCAGCAGTAACATATATACAAGCAACAAGAGGTGCGGTTGAAAAGTGGCGTGGTTCAGTACAATTATCTCCATTTACTACCCTCCTCGATGTTCAATAAGATCAGTTCAATGATTTCTTTAAAATGCTAGAAAATTGGTTTGTTCCCGATGATGACTATAATTCGAAACACCTACTTTGGTCTTCAAGAATAACAGTCACTAAAGAGAGACAAAGAGAGCAGTTAAAATCTAGAATCAGAACTACAGTTATATCTCCACATGGACCTATTAGCTGACAGACAGTCGTAGATTATCAGATCTATTTGACTTTTGCGTTACAAAGGTAATTACACAAAACTATTTTACGGCGAAACAGTCTCTTGATTTATCGTCTGTGTTAATTTCATTACATTGATAATTTCAATATCAACCACTTAGCCTACAGAGAGATGGGGGAGATGGTGGAAAGACGTGGAGAACGTGTAGAAAGGTACAAAGGGAGAAGTAGGAGGTGAAGGGAGTGGGAAAGAAAGGGGAAAACCATCGCTTACTCTCTTATAATACTTCTGATCACAAATATTAGCAGCAATTGGGCCATAGATGCCACAAAAAAATTTTTTTGCTTTACATCTAGTTAACGTATTTCAACCACTACCATTAGAACTAACGCTTGTTGAAGAAGCAGAAATCCAACAACAATTAGATACTCCAGGCTAAATGTCCTTACCTACTGGAGAAACCAAAAACAGTGAGATAAAAACAATTTATGTAGTCCCAATGCTCGAAAATGCCAAGTCTTGACTTTATTACAAGAAAATCCTTGAAAGAATTGCGTTTAAGGGACTAAAACTAACCGTGCTGTTTTGATAATATGATATTTTCCAGCTTAGTGAAAAATGCCAAAAGTAATTATTATACACAGAGAGAAAACCTACTACCCGACTAGTATGTTGCTTATTTTGTCTAAGCTCTTCGAAAATCTACTTAAGCAAATAAAACATCTTGAAAATATTGAGCAATACTTGATCACTAGTTTGGGTTCAGAAAAAAACAATTTCAAGCAGAACAAATACACAGGGTTGTAGAAAATATTAATCAAGCATTTGAGAGGACAGGGTATTATTTAGCCGTCTGTCTTGATGTTTCTCAGGCTTTACATAAGATCAAACACGTAGGTTTACTCTTGAATAACTTTTGAAGTCGTATTTAACAGGCAGTTATTTTTAAGTGAAGTATAATGAAGTGCTTCTAACCATCTTACCAGAATGCACTCGGAGTCCGGCGAGGAAATGTGATCATACCAACCACACGGAATGCATTATTAACAAACTAGAGGGGCTGCTTGTGATAAAGTCTAAATTTTCCTTGAGAAGTAAACGACTCATTTATAGTCATTCTGAAGAAATTAACGCTAGTACTAATGCACATACACTAAAAAAGCGCACAGGATTAGAATTAGTACACAGGTTTTAATTGAAAAATCATTTAGGTTAATGTTAACAATTGCTTAAGTGACATTACAAAAAACCTTTCGCAACCTACTGCCAATTTATGAACATCTAATTTGCATGTACATAAATGTTGAAAGCCAAAGAAAAGTCGATTGTCAATAAACACGGCACTCATCATGCAGTAAACTCTCTTGTGCCTATGCTGATATAAAATGCAATGGATACAATCATATGTAATACCAAATTCTTGGATTTTTCTAATCGTATTTTCATTAAAAATTGTTTTTGGCTTGCCGGGGCGAGGAACCAAGAAAAACTTTGTTGTAAACTACGGACCCAAGCGTCTGAAGGACCCACATCAGGAAAGACGCTTCCGATCGGCCCCGCCGCAATGATTGGGGTAACTTGGCCTTTTTTCCACCCACATCCTTTTTCCTCTACAGTACGGGGAACCGATTTCTACAGCAGGAGTCCCAGGTGAATCCTCCACCATATTTGATTGAAATTCCTTTGTTTAAATTTAAAATTACGATACACTCCACTTTTGGCCGAAAAGTGATGCATATTCCAGGTTTGTTTGGCCAACTTTGAATTCAGTAACCCAGTTTGCAGTTGTCTCCGCAAAATTGTCCCAAACCTGGAAAAATCCATACTGGCAAGACCTTCGTTTACCTTAATTTTGAAAATAAATATAGTAGTGGTGAAAAACAAAAGGCAATATAATAAATACAGCGTAAAGTTCTTAGATATTACCAATATGATTACTATAAGAACATTTTTCCGTTCTTCAATAAATTCATGTATAAAAATAAAAGAAATGCTTGAAAAAGCTATGAACTGAGATAGAAATCTTATGAGAGCTTTAAGAAGACGTGTGTATCGATAATAAAAAAATTATAAGGTATAAAATTCACTTTCAAAAATAATACAAGTGAATAACATCAACGCAAAGACATTTATTATATAGAAACGTCAAAAAAGTGAAACAAAAATATTTAAAATTATACGCGAGACTAAAATGATCTCCCTCCTGCTTCTTTTGATTACGTCGTACATTTTTAGACAGATTCATCACTGCCTCTACAAGAATCAACTCAGACTAAAGACATTAAGTATCTTTTACAGAGGAAATGTCTAAGGAATAAGAAACCGTAATCTATCTGAGACATTGTTGAACTGAGCATCACCAGAGGACAAATCAGAAGGTAAAATAAAAATGTCGCACATCCCACTGAAACTTTCAGTGCTAGGTATAAAAGAAATGTACTTAATTGTTATCTGTCTTCAGAATCCTAGCTATAATTAGTAAATTGGTGCTCTTTAGCTGTTGTTTTCCCTCTTACCGCAACAAGCTTATAATATTTAACTAAAACAGCTTGATGATTTTATTGGACCCCCTGAAGACTTCCAGCCTTTGTAGTGATTTAGCGCATTTTGCTTACACGTCCTATAGAATTAACGTTTACTTCATTTACTAGTCACTTCCTAATAGACAAGACACATATATTTTGCATATGCTTATGAATCATCGGCTATTGTTTCCAATGAGAACCTCTTGAATATTTTAAACCTTAGTGTTTCAGAAATTTTGTTTATTAACTTTAATACCTAATGAAGCACTATAACAATTATGCAATTTTCATAATCGTTTTCTTCTTTCATGGAAGCGTAACATATTGCTTGCCAACATATTAAGTTGTAAATCTTAACCGCCGGACATTGATGTTAAGATTAATGCACTGTAGAGAGAGGTTAAGATAATAAAAAAAGGACGTCGAAACAATAAGATAAGAGAAATTGAGGTTTTTAAAATTCGCATCCTTAATATGCGCTGAGTTAGCCCAGGTCACTTGTAACTGTAACAAGCTTTCCTCAGGTTTTTTATGCAATTTAGGCAGAATTTCCCTACGATATCCAAAGAAAATAAAAATATATGCAAATGGTAAAATTAAAATAGATAAAATAATTAGACGTACAGTTTGTTCAATAATAAAATGACTGATGCAATCTTGAAAAAATAAAAATATAGATAATTTTTTCTCTTTTAGCAAAGTATATATTAAGAGCTATTGCGCAATTACCTAATGTTTGGTCCGATAACCTCCATTAGGTGCTTATAAATTCATATATTTTTTCTATTTGTTAAAGACATTTTTTGCATAATCATTTGGTAAAGATCCACATATCTTCTTAATTTAAAAATCAATATTTGGGGACATTTCCGACCATTCCAACGCAGTGACGTTATTTTGCTGTTTTCCTGTACTACACAGTTCAGTGCAATTGTTTGGGTCATTGTCATCTTTTAATACCCCAACTTGTTCTGTCATAATAAATTTAAAAAAAAACTTTTTGGCATTTATGGTAGATGTGCACATTTTCCCAGCCTTTAAATTGTCCGTAAACAGAAAGGGGCAACGAAAAACCGCGTTTATAGGAGCATCCCCAAAGTGTTTTACTGTGCACTAAAGAATCATATTACTCTTTGCTGACCACGTTTCTGATAACGAAAACTCATCCGTGAAGATGACATTGTCCTAATTTCGATCCAAATTTTCCTTTGCCCGCGCCAGTTGTTTCTCCACGTGCTGTCTTATAATAAAGGTTTCCTCAATGTTAATCGAAAAAAAACATATTTTTTCCATGCAGGCGACTTCGAATAGTACTTAAAGAGGCCCAAATTCGCAGCGAACTTGTCTTCAATAAGACGCAAGATCGTTATATCACTTTACGAATCCCTCCAAGTTCCGCATATGTTTTGCAGTCAGTTTTGATCCTTTCGTGTGGTTTATTAAAAACACTGCTTCGTGTCTCTTCAGAAATTTTACAGTTATGGTAAAGATAACGAATTTACCGACATCAACAACATAATGTCGGTAAATTATATACTGCGCAAAAAAGCACCAAATAGAGATTCAAAAGAATTCACATAAATAGCACCGAGGTGCCTCCTCCCCAAATGACAACGTCTAATTTCTTCTCATACACACTGTACATGTCCCAAAAAATGACTTGAAATAAATATATCTTGCCTAGTAATGATTATTAATGGTAAATATTGCCTACAAGCCTCAACACAATTATATTTCGAAAAAAAATTCTGTAACGACAGTTTTATGAAACGAGTCCTGAGATGGAAGCTAAAGTACGAAATATATAAAACGAATTTAAAGAATTACTCCTAGCTTCTAAATGTGACTTATGTAAAGAATATTATACACACAGCGTAACAAGATTTTTAGAACATTTATAATGGAGGATTTTGAATATAGACTTTCCCAGCCCGTCTCTTAGCAGCACGTAACTACGTTACTACATCACGTTTCCTGCTATTTCTTTGCTCCACTTTTATCCATTGTCGTGCGCGAAGGGCGAACGCATCCTTTGATCTTGAACTTCGACCTCGCGGCCAACAAAAAGCGCCGCCCCCAATACTCGCTCCGGATCTTCAAGTTCATTAGGCGCACTCCATTTCTGAGCTTCCACGTGCTCGTCGGGCATTCGCGACGCATAACTTTCTCGGCAATCAATCACGGCGCGTCGTCTAAAAGAAAACTGGAGCAAACTCCGCTGCCCGGCTCCGCGGCGCTACGTCGACTTTCCCGTGCTTTCCCTAGCACGCTCTACTCCACGTGCCTCCAAAGACGCCGCACAAATTTAAGTGCTGCCATGGCGCTGATTTGAATAATTGGCGGCGTTATCCGCGAGCAAGCATGCATTCGAATCGTGGCTGAGTAATCAGAGATGTGTGTGTGGAAATCCTTTGTAGGATAGGTGCTGGCGGGTTCTCTCTAATTCTCAGACTATCATATGTTAATAATTTACTAATTTTTACTCACATCCATTTTTCGTTACTTATGGCAACACTTTTTTAACCTAAAATGTTCATAATCCGTACGCAACGATTGGAGTGGTAGATAGCGAAAGGTTCAGTCAGTTAATTAAGAGCGTGTTCGATATAAGTAGTAGTTGGTAAAAGCTATCGCCCTAATTATTTCGTGAGTCGATAGAGAGAACCTTTATCATCAGCATGAGTGCTGCGTACGCGTAGCGCTTCGGGATGTGTTCCTCTGTACCCACCCGAAAGATACGAAAATATCTAATGCAACGGTTGTTGAGTACATGAACAAGTTGAAAATATTCTGTGGGTGCAGCGATATAAGGAGACAAAAATGGTCGATAACTTGCCCGAACGTGGATCAATAGGCAAAGTGTCACCTCAAGTCAAAGAACAGACCGTGAATTTGTTTTCCCGAGCTTAACATTGCGTCAAGGAGCAGCAAAATTGAAACAGAAATGTGTAGATATATCGTACGTAGCTATCCGAACCCATCTCCGTGCGCATGATATTAAATGCCGTAGTTCAGTGAAGAAACCTTTGTTAGATAAAAATCATGTAGAAAAGCGACTTGCTTCGGCAAAGGACAACGTCGACCGACCTTGGAGCAAGGTAATTTTTACGGACGAAGCTTCGTTTGGGGATATGTTATCGTTGCACAAGCCTGGTCAACCTCAACTAATAGGACCGTTAAACACCCACTAAAAGTGCATCTTTGGGGCTGCTTCTCGAAACAGGGTTTCGGAACGTTGCATCTGTTTACGTACGACATAAATGCTCCGAAAATGCTCGAGATATACAATAAATATTTGTTACCGACTGCCGAACGTTGGTTCATCAAGAAAAACGACTTTAAACACCGTAGCAAGCTTTGCATCGAATGGAAAGAGCAGTCTTGATTGGCCATCGCAGTCGCCCGATGCAAATCCGATTGAGAATGTGTGGGCATATATCAAGCACACGCTTCGCGGAAGAAAAATGTTCACTTTGAAGCAGTTAACACGAAAAATTCGTCACATTTGGAGGTCCTTTCCGGATGAATACGTCATCAATTTGGTCAAAAGCATGCCTCGAAAATGCCAGGTAATTATCGACGCGGATGGCGATTGGACACATTATTGATACAATAACATCTTTGCTCTGAGGTACTACAACATACCCATGTATTTGAAAATGTTTTTAAACAATTTTTTCTCCACATTAATCCGAACATGCTCTTACTTAACTGACTGCACACGAAAGTAGTTTCTTATTGTTGAAAGTCCTAAAAAAGCCTCAATTTCTTTATAATATGTAAGTGATATATCCATTTTTTCAGAATGAAATTTACAAAAAACAAATTTGATGCTGAGGTTTAAAAGATTTATAACAACACAAATGGCTTTATTGCCCCTTAAAGGAGAAGAGCTTACTAAATAATTCAGCCAGTTCTATCCAAATTTCCAAGAATACTATAAGACAGAAACGCGAAAAAGCTCTGGGGAGTACTAGGATCTCCAGAAAGGCTTATAAAGCGGATAATCTTCCTAGAATTAGTTGAATTTAACGTTAATAATCAATAGACCCATTACGTAACTTCTGATGTATCGAGTAGACGTGAGTAGTGAATTATCAAATGAAGAGCCTCCTCTAAAGCATAAATTCGTAACCTCGAGACACAACGTCGAGTTCGGTTTACATCAAAACCGTCCATCAAAGACGTCCACAAATTACTGACTTTTCAGGAAAGAACCAATTTGGGTGGCATCTTTATTTCCGCGTCCAATCAGCGCTGCAGATTCAGCAGAGCCGAGCGCAGGGAGCAGAAAGCCATTCCTGCGAGCGAATTCGCTGAATCGAACGCAGCCACCGCTCCCTAATTGAATGGCAAGAGCTCGTCATGCACCTGATGGTCTGCCTAGACTCCTTTGTCGTAATTTTTGAGAATGAGCCCGGCAGCCGACGCTTCAGCGATCTTGAATGGGGCTCCTGAACTTTCAGATGAAAGAACCGGAGTGAGGCAGGCTTCTTAGAGCGGAAAATGCAGGTGCACTCGCGTTCTCTCGATGGAAAAGCAGTCCCGAAGTTAAGTTCCGCGGCCTGACTTGCATAATATATTCGAGATTACGCGGGGATGGATCGATAATTCTTGCAGCCGCTGCTTTCGTAATTTAAGTACATATCCGCCAAATTTAAATCACTAATTAGCTATTGCGCCCTCTAGTGTTGAATTTTATCTTTGAATATTACATTTCTAACCATTGTACAAATTTCTTAAAAAGTTACGATCTCGTAAATCACAAAGCACTGGATCATCTTTTATGTTTCATATGCTTTCAGCTGCCTTAAAGTGGTAGAATACATACTTCCGGAAGAAAACAATTCAGAAGGATTATCGGAGGATATCAATCTTTCAAAAATTTCCTTAACATTTGATCATTTGTAATGGATTTTAACCCGTACTCTTCAATTTGGCCAATTACAGTTATTGAGTGAAACTTGCTGATAATTATAAAGCAATACGAAATAAATGGTTAGCGGTATTTGATATTAGTAGAGCTGGCTGTATTTTGCAAGTGTTATTGATTTGTATTCTTTAATTCTTTACAAATGATTTTCTCATGATTAAGAGTTACCAGAATGACTTAAAACCTGCCTAAAGAATTTCTGCCGATACAAAAAATAAAAGCCATCTCTGAAAGCTCTAAGGAGGCTGCTTCTCCTGTTTTGTCATGCATAACAAAGTACTAGTTATATTTAAATTAATTCCAGACTGCAAAGCTCTTGCTTTTATTTAGTTGCATGAATTTAATAAATTATATTACAATTTTAAGTATCAATAATCATAAGCATATATAACGAAATAAAGAGAAAACTGCAGCTAACAATGATAAAACTTAGTCACATATCCCCTCTTATCTTTCAGTAATGTAACGACGATAATCCAAAAGTAATAGTTTCTTTGTATAAAGATTATTAGCGGCTACTATTAAATACATTTTTGTATTTTACATAAAGCAGCAAGTCTTTTAGTGCAGACAACGATAGCTTTTCAACTTCATTCTAATTCTTTTTCAGATGAGAAATTATTATAGTCGACACTAATACGCAGTCATTTTATCACGCCTTTTAAATTATACGGAGGTACGTAGACGAAAGCGTGTTTGATTATGAGACTCACTTCACTTCATCACTTATGTTTGAAGTACCTGAGTCTCAGCCCTCTAACCCCCTCGCACACTGTTGAAGGACCGCTTTGTGGATGTTGTGTGGGCCGTATAGGCGGGTGAATCACAGTTTTTGGGCGCTTGCGGCGACTGCGCTCATCCAAATGTGGGGTTCAAATGACCTTGATGCTGTCGTAAGGAGTCGTCGCTTGTTCGCGTATGAACTCCTTAATTGTGGGGAGTTCTGCATCCTTATGGGGTGGCGTGTTCATAACATATCACGGAATGTCAAGATAGATCTCAAAGCTCGCTTATTTATGAGTTTTTGCAGTATATTCATCATAATTGACCTTATGACGGTCTTGTAGGGAGTCTGAGAATAGCTTACTTCCACAGTACAGTAGTGAGTTGAGAAATGCTCTTGTCGTTTTGGCTTTTCTCGCTACCTTTTCTATGTAAAAATTGCAGGTGAGTTTTGCAGCCATGGTAACACCAAAATATTTGACGTCCCTCCTCCATAAAATGTTGCGCCCGAAAATAGTGACAGTATTCAGGTTTTCTCTTCGGTTTTTTTTGCGATGACTTTTCTCGGGACTGATTTGAACTCGCCATTGTCTAAATCAATCCTCGAAAATGTTGAGCCCTTTCTGGAACTATTTCACTGCCAAGTAGTACCTAAGCGAGTTGGATATCAGCGCCGTGTCATCTGCAAACTGCGTGGGTATCTGTGCCGTAAATTTTAAAGAAGTCTGAAACACCACAGATTCGATTATGCAACTGCCATCTGCGAATCTCGGTGTGGCGAGAAGAATGATAGAACAATCGGATACATACACTAGACCTTAAATACACAACATAGGGACCAAATACTTATTCTACCCAAATTTAAGGTCATTTTTATTGCTGTGTCACTAAAAAAAAGTTCCGTTGTTATTTTTCTCTAATCTTTAGTATCTTATAAACTATAAACCCAATACAGATTAATTTTGCAATAATCTTTGCTGCTGTTCGCCGCATTGCATAGATACTATAGCTATTCGTAATTCTTATGGTCAGGTCAACAAATAATTTATTCGTTTTTCCACTATTAGAATTTTGTCCATAATTTAAGTTAGATGTGCCATCATAAAAAATTAAAAAAAAATACTTCAACCCATATTTATTTTCCTTCAGTCTTGTCATTTAAAATAGGTGAAAAGTGACATCCATCCTTAGTTTACTTAGATTATAATTTTATTTAATATAGTGTTTTTAAGCTACATATCGTTTCACTTAGTCCTTTCCATGCTTCTTTTCTGACTACTAAATGAATAGAAATCAGTAATATCTACCCACTAGGACGAGGATATTTTCAAAATTGGATATAATTTGTGCCTTTTTTCCAAATTGATCTGCCTAATAACCTCTACCTAATGGACGATAAGTTGTGATGAGTTTTGATATAAATATTACAGTTCTTGTATAAAAGACGAATTATGCTCAAGCTGTACTAAATAAAGGAAATATCACAACTGCTTAACCTACAGTAGATATAAGAGAACAACTAATATTACTCCTAAGCAAATTCAAAAACATGTCCACCCAATTACTTAATCAAAATAGCATATTTCTAAACTTGCTTACCACCGTCATCAGTAAACTAAATACTCAAAATTGGAATGCCAACGGGCTCTACCATTACAAACAAGAGGTAGTAACATTCCTACACCTTAACAAAACAAGACATTTTCTTAGTATCTGAAACCCACGTCACCGATCGAATCGCTTTCTTAATACCACATTATTCCACCCTAATGGCACAGTCCAAGACGGATCAGCAATCTTCATCAAAAACACCATATCTCATCAAAAATTAGCAAATCATCTAAAATTGGAAACTGACGGTAACTCCCGTCTACTACCCACCCACCACGCCACATCATTTATACTAATGAATATAATTTTTTTAAACTCTTGGGAATCGTTTTATCGCAGAAGAGGATTGGAAACCGAGCATTTCCATCGGGGCTCAAGATTCATTACCACTAAGAGGCGCGGCAACCTCCTACAGGCCATCTATCATACAGAGAACCCACATACTGGCAGATAGATGCGGGAAAACTGCCGGATATCCTGGATTTCTTTATAACTAGCGGCATACTAACCAAAAATTGTTTGGTGGATTCAAATCACAATCTGTCGTCAAACCACAGCTCTGTTATTCTAAGTATGAGCACCACAGTCACAAACAAACCTACACAGCGGAAGCTGACAACAAGATACACCGACTAAAAAAAAATTGTAGAATATATAAATAAAAACATAAATCTCAATATACGCATCAAAGATTACAAGTTGCATGGCAGCCGACTCATAAAATCAACAGCAAGTTCTATCTGTACTCTCTTCTACATCCAACAACTAATCAGTGAAAAAAGACGAGTCCAAGGAAGATGGAAACTATCATGTAACGTGGAAGATTTGCACTACTATAAAAGACTGTCCAGGCAACTTGGTACAGCACTAAAAGAAACCTGAAACTCAAAACCTTTGAAATGTACATCAAGAACTTATCCTCTAGTGGTAATAATATATGGAACGTCACAAAAAAATTCAAAGGCCCATACCACCAAAGTCTGCCATAAGAAAACTCTTTCTAGCGGCAAAATCAACAAGATGATATCGAAGGCTTCTTTAGCATACCCTGTCAGGTGTCGCTACCGACAAGATCCGTAAGCCCAGTAAAATAAACGCTGAAATAGCCACGTTAAACCAACACAAAGCCCCGTGATATGGTCTAAGAACCTGACAAATTCTGAAAATGCTTCCCCGCAAAGCTATTGTCCTCATAACCATTTATAACCAAATGCCAAGTCTCTGCTACTTTCCCATCTAGATATAATAATAATACACAAAAATGAAAACCTCCTCATGAAACATTATCATGCAGACCTATAAGCCTACTGCCCATCCTTTCTAAAATATGTGAGAGGCTGTTACTCAAAAAAATCCAGGAAGACTATCAACTAACAAGTTGACTGTCTATCAATTTGGGTTTCAAAAAAATATGTGGACGATACAACAAGTCCATAGAATAGTGAATCAAATATATAAGAGCATGGAGGAAAAGAAATATTGAACGAAGTATTTTTTAGGCTTTTGACAAAGTGTGACATACACTCTACAAACTTAAAAATATGGTTAATAAAAACTACCACCTCCTCCTAAAATCTTACCTCACCGATTGGAATTTCTTTATAAAACGCAACACCGTATTTTCTACATACTATCCTATGCCATTAGGGTAGCGTGCTTATATACTGCCGAGTTACCCGATACAGCAAACACCATGATTGCTGAATTTGCGGATGACATAAAATTACATGTTACATACCTAGGATTACATCTAAACCAACGCTTAACATAGCAGAAACACATTCTTCTGGATAGTACATCAAAATTTGCCACCAAGAATAAAACTTGTTATATAAGACTATGCTAAGACCTATATAGTCTTTTGGCCTACAGCTTTGAGAGTGTGCCAAACTTACATGACTAAAAATAAAACAAATATTTCAAAACAACACATCTCAGGCGATTGTTTATGCGCTATGGTACACCAGCAATGTAATGCTATTGTATCCTAGACATCCCGTCTCCACTAACTATGGACACCGACTTATAAAACGTCCAAACTCTCTCATAGAAAACCGATATAGAAAAAAAAACACTCAACAGAAGACTAAACAAAACCTGCCTTACAGATCTACCACAATCACAATAAATGGTAGGGGAAACGTTTTTCCTTCCAAACCGAAGACTTGTTTAGCGGAGCGAAAATATTTCCTATAACGGTCATATTCTTAATTGCTTTAGGGTCTGTCCGGACATACCATAATTATACCATGGCATAATATTTAGGCATTCGGTTTCTTTTACCTGACCAGATTATAGAAAATATTTTTCCTCCTCTACATTCATCAAGATTTATCGAGGATGGATTCTTATCTTCGACCGATTGAAGAATCAAAAATTGTCAGATTGCAGTTAGCCGTGGTAACGCGCACTTTTGCCTATCAAAGTTTTGTCTTACTTTCCACGGATATCGCATATATGAAAATATATATTTGTAGACTGGTTGCTTTTTTATTTATGTCGCCACTCTACTTATGCTTTCTATGCTTAATACTCCTAAGTTAAAACAATTATTTTTCAGATTTAAAAAATGCTGTAAATTGCTACTGCTTCAGACGCGCAGCGGAAGGAAGCCCGCGTTGCCAGACGGCCGAATTCGCGGACGCGGCAGAAGCCGAAATTCGCTTTCATTCCGCATGCAAATTATCCACGTAATAATGATTGCGGCAATTAGGGCGATGACGGCCGTCGGGAACGCGACTCCGCCAGCGCCAAGGCTGGGGACTTTTCCGCCCGCCGGTTACATAACGAGCGCAGCACCGAAATTGCCCGTTAAATTGCGACTTTTTAGCGGCCCGCATTAGCGTGCCTAGCGGAGGGAAAATCGTAGCGATAAATAATGGACTGCCGCCATTACGCAAACAAGCCGGCGCGCGTTGCTGAAATTTCGGCTGCCCGCCGTCCCGGAAATGCTGCAACACTCTGTAATCGTGAAAGAAAATACCGCCGTTCCAAAGACATCTTTTCTTTGCTCAACAAGTTATCAACCACAGAAAGTGGAATCAATTTTTTATAACAAAAACAATTTGCATATTACAAAAACGATGGAGACCCAATATGCAACGCGAAAAATATGGATTACAATAATATTCAGAGAATGTTGAGGCCATAGAAAATTTGTAAAAAATAGTTAGACCAAAAGGCTTTCAAAAATTTCCAGTCTAAACAATTACATGGCTCACTACTCTCAAGGTGCATTCGGTGACATCAAAGCCAGCAATTAAAGCGGAACATAACCTCCTACAGCTTCCGAACAGACGCTCACGGACTAATTCGCGTGGCCGGCCATCCAGCAGGTACCCTGTAATGAGGTCGTGCCGGACGAAAAAACAGCAGTGCTACCAGTAATTGTATTGTGCGGTTTGTTGTGTCTGCGCAGCAATGGTGTTTACTACATGGCACGGCAGCCTTGGCGCGACAATGCTCCGCAACCTTGTCGGCAGCCCTGGCGCGGAGGAAAACTTCGGTCTGGGTGGCTGGAAAGGTTGACCGGGGGTCAACCGAAAGACTTCGTCCAACAATGGTTCGAAAACACCACTTCAATATTATATCAACCGAACGATAGCCGATTTAGTTACAGGTAACAAATCCCATTCCAAAAGCAAAAGCAGGAAAAAATGCGACAGGAAATGGTCAAACTAAAATCAATCCCTTCATAATTCTAAAATCTATTTCAGTCACCTTATTTGAGAAAGACGAGAAACCCAATCAAATTTCAAAGACACAGAAGTACTTACTTATACTTACTCCCAATTAATTCATCCGCAAAATAAAAGTCCTCTGCTTTCATCGTCAATTCAATTTTTGTGAGCCGCGCATTAAAAGCGGAGGAGTAAATCTCTTTTAATTGGAACCGCTTACCTCCAAAAATAAATTTTATCCGGAAACGGTTGGAGAGGGGCTGTGATCGATCTGTTCCGAAGTAATAGCCGTAACAATGTGCAATAATTAACGAATATTTAACATTTCAATTTTTATATGACGAATTAACAAAATTTTATGCGCCAAAAATTAATAAGAAGAAGGAAGTTTCTGGAATGACTAATATAAATTTGTGCAAGTTAGGTAGACATACCAATTACAATTTAAAAAAAAGTGGCATTTTAAATGTAAATTAACAAAATTTACGGGGGTAAATGGCAAGCATTATGCCTTAGACGATCGCATTACCTTTTGCTCGAAATCAACGCATTTGAAGCCCAGGATCGGACATAGGTGCGCCCGCAGCATCACAAACAAAAACTTTAAAAGATCTAAACCATCACTACTGCCTCCCAAGTGAACTTTGTATGGTCATCCCTTCTAGTGCAATAAAACGCCCTGGTAGATCGGTAGATTTCGTAACGTAGCGTTGTGATGTTAATATAACTATTATTATATATCTACAGCCATATCTCCCTTCCCCTTTATCCGATCTTCTCCATTTTTAGTGCGCACCTAGGAAAATATGTTCCAAATTTGGTTGAAATTTATGCAATAAATAAATATAAAAGGCTGTTTTTGAATGTACTATGTGCAAGCAAATGCCCTGATTTTTGCTTCTTTTATTCTTCGTACTATTGTGAGACATTTCTTAACCTAGAGCTATGAAGTGCAGAAATTAAAAACGATGCCAACGCAACAATTAGGAAGGTTTGTGATTTATTTGTCCAACACAAGAAATTTTCAAGGTTGAATTGAAAAAAAACTAACTGCAGCATTAACTTAAAAAGAAAACTTTATAAATAATTCTAATTTTTAAATTCCGATCCAGTTTTCTATGATCGTTTAATTAATATAACATGTTTCCTACGCATATGAGCTTGGTGTAAATTTCCTTGTATTTTACATATCAGTTTTTGGCTTACTACATTAGTTATATTCAACGAACTTAAAAAGTTCGTTACTGAATTCTATATGTCTGTCGGTCCGTAATAAAAATTGAGATTTTTTAAAGTTTGAAAATGGATTATTATAGGAAATTTTACGCTGATTTCGAATTCGAAATTAAAAAATTTCGATCTCGAATAATTTTCGAGATATTCGACTTCGAATTTCGGGAATATTTTCGACATTACGATTTTAAATGTGATTCTTATAGGAAATTTTACGCTGATTCGAAAATGAAGTCGAAAATTGTCTATGTCGAATAATTTTCGAGATGTTCGATTTCGAATTTTCCCGAAATCGAAAGGTTTTTTTAAGTTCGTTATGGGATTGCTTACGGAGCAATCTCTTCGCCGGCTACATGTTTTTCTATCTGTGTTCCTTTATATTGCGAATGTGCATCACCCCCAGAAGATAAGAGAACAAAAATAAAAACCGACTTTTATGAACAAGCAGACGTTGCAATCAACAGTATATCTAAAAATGATATAAAAATTATTATAGGAAATTTTAACGCAAACGTAGGAAGAGAAGAGGTTTACAAAAAGATAACGGGAAGGAAAAGGTATTAGCAACGCAATGCAAAAAGTTATAGAACTCGCTACTGGATATGATAAGAGAATAATGAGCACATATTTTGATATACACAAAGATACACGGATTGCTTTAGATGGTCAAACAAAGAATTAAAGATTAACCACATATTAATAGAAAGTAAGTACGCAAGATCAGTAAAAAATGATGGAAGCTATAGGAGTGCGGATATTAAATCTGATTATTTCCTCCTGATAATGAAAATGAAATAAAATTTATCCAGTGAACAAAAAAGAGGGGTGTAAGGGGGTCAACAATATCCTAAAGGCCCCAAATGTCAACCTCACCTGCACGAGAGGTGGTAGTCTACACCACCCGGTACACCCTGCTGGAAAACTGACGAGGCTCTGGCGACCCAGTACCGGGGGGTATAACCCGGCACCAGTTGTCCCGAGGTAACGGGGCCCTTGACGTTGGGCTTATCACCCACTTGAGGTACGATGATTCAGAGAAAAATAGGAAGCCTCGGACTAGAACGGAATAAAAGGCAACAACAGGCGAGAAATAGGTTACGAATAGGAATATGGAATATTACCACACTTAATGGAAAAGAGGAAGAAATAGTAGAGGAGATGATAAAATACAAAACACAAATATTGGGAGTAGCAGAAATAAAAAAGAGAGGAAATGGTATAAGGATACTATATAAAGGGTACACACTTCGGTATGCAGGAACCCCGGTAGGAAATAGAATAACAGAAGGAGTGGGAATCATTCTAAGCAACGACGTAGAATCAAAAAAAACTGGGAGGCCATGAGCCCCAGAATAATAACAGTAGACTTAGCATTGCAAGAGAAAGTGGGGATAGTACAAATATATGCACCTACAGAAAGTTCTAACTTGAATGAAAAAGAACAGTTCTATGAAGACCTACAAAGAACAGTAGAAAAAATGCAAAACAAGAACCGCCATCTAATAATAATGGGAGACTGGAATGCCCACATTGGAAACAACAAAGAGATGGGACACGGAACAATGGGGGAACACGGAGTAGAGAAAGAAATAAACAACAATGGAGAGCGTATGATCGATTCCTGCATCACTAATGAACTACTCATCGGAAATACTCTGTTTAAACATAAAACGATACACAAAATAACCTACGAAGCCGAACAACTTGGACACAAAACCGTAGTGGACTATATAACCATAACCAAAAGCATGAGATATGCATTAGATGATGTCAAGGTGATAAGAGGAGCAGAGTTAAGCACAAACCATAGACTAGTGATAGCAGATACAATATTTAGAAAACCAAAAATAGAAGTACCGAAGAAGTACGAAAAAATCAAATTAGAAAATCTAGAAAACCCACTAACAAGAGAACAATATAGAAGAATAATTACAGATAGATTAAATAACCTCGAAACACAAGAAGGGCAGCTAGAGACCCCTTGGAAGCCCCTTGGCAGAAATTCAAAGAAACCACACTTAAAACACCCAGAGAAATATGTGGAACAAAAATGGTAAATCAAAGCAGTCTAAAGAAAAGAACAAGATGGTGGACCGAAGAAATAAAAGCGAAGATTAAGTTGAAGAAAGAAGCATGATGCAGATATAAAAGAACAAATAGAGAAGAAGACAGAAACCTTTATATACAAAAAAGAAATCAAGCAAAAGAGGCGGTAAAACAAGCAAAGCAGGCCTCCTGGGAACAGTTCGGCACAAAGATAGAACAGAACTATGTAGAAAACCAAAAACAGTTCTGGAACATAATTAAAAGACTAAAAGGCAATCAAGCAAAACAGATAAGAAATATAAAGAACAAAGAAGGAAAACTAGAAACAACGACCGAAGGAGTTTTAAGAGCATGGAGGGACCACTACCACAATAAATTTAAGAACCAAGAAGATATTCAAGAAAAACCAGAAATGGAAAGAGTAGATCAGGAGAATGAAAACGATGATATTACAGAAGAAGAAATAAAACAAGCACTAAAAACAACACGAAATGGAAAAGCACCCGGGGAAGACGAGATTACATCAGAAATGCTCAAGATAGGAGGAAAAACAATCATAAAATGGCTCCAGATAATATTTCAACAAGCGTGGAGAACAGAAAAGATACCGGAGGACTGGGAGAAAAATATCATAGTGCCCATATATAAGAAAGGAGAAACAGTTAATTGCAACAACTATAGAGCAATATGTTTATCATCAGTGCCCGGTAAAGTGTACTCGAAAGTCATAGAAACACGATTAAGAAATGAGATTGAGGACAAAATGGAGCAGGAACAAGCAGCGTTCAGGCCCGGCAGACAAACCCAGGACCATACGAAACATAATAGAAAAAACAATAGACAAAAACAGAGACACTTCCTTGGCCTTTATAGACCTTAGGGCTTCTTTTGATCTGGTACCAAGAAGGCACATATGGAATGCACTGGAAGAATTAGAGACAAGCCAAAAGTTAATACGAATAATAAAAAGCATCAACAAAAAAGTAGTAGGCAAAGTAAGACTAAAAGGACACAAGTCTGAGGAATTCTACATGAATAGAGGGGTAAAGCAGGGAGACAGTCTCAGTCCACTGCTATTCATCATATAAATGAATAATATAATAACAAAATGCAAAAATGAAACCAGAAGAACAAGAATAGGATATCATAATCTAACACCAGTGATGACCCAAGATTTAATTTATGCAGATGACATACTCCTAATAGCCGGAAATGCACAAACACTACAAAATAACATAAACATTTGGAAAAGAAAACTGGAGGAAAAAGGAATGGAGATAAACACTAATAAGAGTAAAGTTATGCACATTACAAGAGAAGATAATATAGAACAAACTGCCATTCTGATAGAAGTAACTGGAGTATGCGGATAAAATGGAATACCTTGGAACAATCATCAGTAAAGATGGAAAAATAGAAGAGGAAATTAGACACAGAATAAGTAAAGCAAACAAAATATACTACCAAATAAATAACACTTTAATAGGCAAGAAAGAGCTTAAAGTTAGAACAAAAATGCATTTATATAAAACCATCTATACACCTGCACTAATATACGGAGCGGAATCTTGGACATTAGTGGATAAACTCAGATAAAAAATAACAGCTTCTGAGATGAAATATCTACGGAAAGTAGTGGGCAAGACCAGGAGAGATAGAGTTAGGAACAAAAGCGTAAGGGATGAATTAGAACAGCAGCCAATAATAGAAGAAATAGAGAACAAACAATTAAAATGGTACGGACACCTTATGCGGATGAGAACTGACTCATACCCGAGGAAAATTTTTGAAACCAGACCAGAAGGACAGAGGAAGAGAGGCAGGCCCCGAATCAAATATCAAAGAGTTGGCAAGGAAAAGAGGGAAGACCATTCAGGAAGCTAGGACGTTAGCGGTGCAAAGAACCAACTACAAGAAATGGATAGAGGCCCCAACGCTGTAAGGCATAAATGGGAAAAGAGAAAGAAGAAGAAGAAGAACAAAAAAGAAAGAATAACCAATTAAGACGATATAATGTAAAAGAAACAGAAAATATGTTTAGAGCAGAACTAGTTACAAAAAGAAAATGAAAGAGATAGCGTAGAACTAAAAAAATACCTATTGAAAGCGCAATAACATGTACAGCAGAGCAAAAACTTCAAAAGACAATAATAGAACGCAAACAATGGTTTGACCAAGATTGTGAGGAGGTATTATAAGATAAAACAACTTATAACTAACTGAGAAGAATTAAAAACAATTATGTAGAATAAAGAAAATATGCTAGTGGGAAAACAAACTTGAAAATATGGAAAAGCATTTGAAGGACACAATTTGTTGTAAAGATAATAAAGGACTACTTATCTACTCTATGAAATTGAAAAATGTAAATATATGTATTTGTTTATATGTTATAATACCTCATTCGAACCGATTAGTTACTAAAGGTTTTAGATTTTTGATTTTGGTCATGGTTGAAAACCATGTTATAGGTCAAAACATAAATTATCCTAAAGTAATTAGACAGTTTCCGCCACCTATCGTATTTCATGCACTACGTGGCTAATTCTTGCCGTTAGTAGACACATGTGGCACAACTTTGATTTACGTGAAACCGAATATAGCAGAACGAATGTCATCATGCTTAGATGTGACTGATAAAACGATTATTGGCTCATATTTTTTTTCGATTGTGGACGAAACTGTGAACCAAATATTTAGCTTGGGTTGTCCGTCCTTGAGAGGGGCTTTTTACTAGTTGGTGATATATCTAGAAAGGTAAATAGATAAAGAACTACTGGATGACAACCTTTGAAAATGTGGAAATGCCAACGGACCTCGAATAAAATTTGTATCATTAAAAACGGTAGTTATTTAAAAACTCTTATATAACCGAATTAAACAATTTTGCGATAAAGAAAAAATATCTAGCACCTAGAAGGAAGCAGTAATATATCAAATATATAAAATAGTCATAGAGGAATATTATCACACATCAAAAGGAACAAACTATGTTTGCACTGCAACCATCTCATTGGGGAATATCAAGGGGATTCCAAAAAGGTAATCTACGATAGATCAAAATTCAGTATTCAAGCAAATTCAGAGTAGCAAGCTTACGATTCGATAAACAGGAGCAAAATGTATCAAACTATGCAACAGATACGAATATCACAAAAAATAATAAACCTAATAAAAATGACGCTAAAAGAAACTACTAATCAGGTGACAATAGGAGAGGTGCTCTCTAGTGCATTTAAAGTTATCAGAGGTTTGGAACAAAAGGATTCTTTATCCATCTCATTGGTTAATCTAGTTCTAGAAAATGTTATCAGAGAAACTGGTCTACAAGTCAAAGGGTTAATTTATCACAATAAGCATAAAATCATAGTTTAACTACATTAGAATTCGGACCAGAACAAAAAATGTTATTACCCAAACTATAGTACTATAAGCATAAAGTATTACATCGTGAATGTAACAAAATTTGGTGTGTCCCGAGATACGGTGCAGAATTCGTACCGTCGAATATTACCATATTAGGCACAGCACCATTTTAACGTTAAAATATTAAAGTAGTTGCGATATGGATCTTCTTTTTCATATCCTTTAATGCCGTTATGGTATCGGTTGCATATATGTTGATATAATAAAAAAGATGAAGTGTTAAATGTAGTAACTCATTAAAAAACAGAAAAAGTGCCAGATCCAAAAAATATACGTAGGATACACAGCAATAGGAACATAAAAAGATGAAACCAAGTTACTTACAAATGTGAAAGTTGACAATTGACCAGGTGATTCTAAAATAATACGATACTTTTCAAATGCCTTCCTTCTACAGAAATGAACAAATGTAGCCATATAATTGCATATTCCTATAAATTTCAGATTCCTTTAAATTTTAGAAGTGCTGTAATAAACAACTAATATCATCCTTCAATTTTAGTATGCGAAGTGATTAAGAATTCTCAACGTTTGACATAGAAGTTCATTAGCTTATTACTAAATAAAAATTGAAGAGTCGTTGACCGCTGCGACAACTTGCACTATAGAGAATGATTATAGCTAAAGTGCTCACAATTAATTCAACCAGTGCATTTAATTCGTTATACCGAACCCTTGCAGACTACTATTAATATACTCTATTAACAGATGTTTGACTCTTTACTTTGACAATTCGTTTTGGTAGTAAAATAAAAAAATCCTTTCAAACCACAAAAAAGTAGTGGGGGAGATCTTCACAATCCCCAAACATTACATGGTTCCGTTGAGCCCTGATTAAACATCTGGGTAAAAGTTCTGCCTCCAGGATCAGCCTGATATGCCACTTTGAGGGCTTAGTGTGCAATATGAGTAATATGAACGCTTCCCGTGCACCATAATTATGCGTTCGGCATTCACGGCGTCGATCAAAGAGCCATTAATCCTCCGCATTGCCCCACGGCGGATAGACATGCTAATTTAGCGAACTATCGAGCGCGCCCTGGGTTCCCATTGATTGCGCACTGAGCCCTAATTGCTAATTAGGCCGGCGTGTGTGCAGCGCCGCTGCACCCGCATTCTCCAAAGGGCTGCCGGTTTCGAATTGATAATCGCGTTGGCGCTACTCAGCCGAGAGCCGTTAATTAGAAGAAGCCCAGTAGCAAGTACAAATCTGGGATAATGAACGCACCGGCAGCCCCGTCAACAAATAACATTAGCTGTATATCCTCCAGCACAACAGACCCGTAAAGATAACGATCCGAGTGAATGGAAACAGGTAAAAAACATCGCTTTAAAAACAGTCTGACTGAGATGTCAACAAGCAGTTAAAACAGGAGTTTATTTTTATTGCATCTGGAGTTTACCCACGTTTTGTTGTTTTTAATCGCCGTAATCCGCGCGCCTAAACAAAGAGCGAGGCAAAAATCTTTTTCGCTTTTTGCGCTAACCTCTCTGGGGACGGGAAAATATTTGGACTAAACCGCGCCCTGTCGACTTCAGAAGGCGCGCTGCAATTGCATCGTTCTGCAGACGATTGCACCACAAAAGCACAACAATCGGCGAACTCATAAACGAGAAATATAGCGCTTATACCGCAACGGCTCACCTGTGCAAGAACTATTCAGATCATTAGTGCCACACGAACTTCATCACGGCGTCATTGAAGCGGAGTTAACTGCACGTATGCAATAATCGTAAG
Source organism: Sinelater perroti (assembly GCA_036346155.1). Lineage (NCBI taxonomy): Eukaryota > Metazoa > Arthropoda > Insecta > Coleoptera > Elateridae > Sinelater > Sinelater perroti. The sequence goes on along the minus strand of JARFIY010000099.1, from coordinate 20,010,984 downwards.
CATAATGGCACATACGCAGACGGCGATAGTTTTCGAAGGCAGCTCGCAAAAAGCGACCGCGAATAGTCGTAAATTGCGGTAACGATTGTTCGATCGAGGCCGCATTTTTGAACGGCGGCGATTGCTAATAACAGCAAAATATGAAATTCCCCGAAATTAGTCACATTTATGTTGAGCAGATATAATTTATCAAAAGTAACTTATGAGGTAGCATAGGATGATCCAAATTGAACTTTAGGATTTGAATTGCGTTTTATCAATGTTGAAAATTTGTATTTGTACAGTTGGTATCTTAACTAATGCAGGAGTCCTTATGACACCGTATGTTGTGCCGCAACGCATCAATATCATTCAAGTTTATTATGAAAATAGGCTATTGAGCGACGAAATTCATTTTTCTTCAAATGATTTTGCGAATCGTCAAAATGTTAGATGTGTGGTAATGAAAATCTACGTGGCATCCAGGAAAAACCAATGTTTAAACAAAAATGCAAAATTGTTTGGTCTGTAAGAATCACTGTCCCTTACGAAGCTAACATGTAGGTTATCGAAAGATGTTAAACAACTTATTTTCAATAAACCAACGATTTGAACTTGAGTCACATGTGATTTCAACAAGATGGAGCCACGTCACACAGAACATGAAACATTCACTTTACTTCAAACCAAATTTCTTGGTCGTGTTATCTCGCGGAGAGGTGATATCTATTAGCCACTGTGGTCTTGCAATCTAACCCTATTAGACTTTTCGTTTGGGACTATTTGAAAAAAGGGTTTATGTCAACAAATTTGCCACGATTCTAGAACTAGAAAAAATTCGGATTGTTCCAATATTTTTTATTTTATTTAGGAAAAACATCGTAAAATTTAATTTAGACCACCCTAAATTAGGTTAACAACCATGAGCATAAAAAGTCAACAAATAATGATCCCCAAGCATAAAAACGTGACGACTACCTTTTATCACATCAAAGCTTTTGTATATTCGAAATTGGTATTCGAATAATTTGAATAAGCAAAATTTCTCTGCAAATAAACAAAATAGTCGATTACTCAAATCATTCGAACACGTATCGTAGCCTTTATCCACGCGTTATTCCAGCTGAATATCAGCTCTCATGGGTCCATCCAGTAAGGCTGGAAAAAATGCAGATGGACCACGAATTAGAAGCGCTTCATTAAAAATTTAGTAAGATTTAAACTGCACAACGGACAATGCAGCTGTGGGGCGATGTCCTAAATACCAAATATACAATACCTTGAAGATTTTCAGTCAAAAATCTTAAGAATAATTTCTGATGATCCTTGAAACAGGATAATCAAATATTACACTATGAATTAGAAATAAAATTTGTGCAAAGAAAAAGTAAGTGTAAAATATTTATCCCGATTATATCACTTTAGCAAATTCTTAAATAACAATCTAAAGGTGCGCTAAACCTTTAGAGTAAATTAAGATATTTATATCTATCACCTTCTACATGTTGCTTTTGAGCAGATTATAATTTAAATTATATAATTTGTACATGACATATCCCAGGTATGTCTCGATATACATTTGAATATTCTGACCAAAACAAACGCAATTAAGAATTTAAAATACCTCACTTTTTAACTACTACTGATATCCTCTTGTATGTGAATTACCAAACTTAGTGCCTTAAAAACTCCAAAACAAAGTAAAAGTAGCCCCATATCCCCAGATCGTCATGTTGTTAACAATTCCACTATTTACCTTAAAAAAAACAATAACTCTCAATCCTACTAACTTAAAATTATTAGTCGTTACTAAAAAAACGCTCCTTTGTATTATAGTTAGTGCATTCGGTTCTCCCACGCACAACCCAGCCAAACACCCGGCAGAAATTTTTTAACCTCTTATGTCTTATCATCAAACGGTGTTCCTGTGGGTTTCCCACTTTCACCGGCAGTTTTCATTACACTGTCAATAGGAAACCTACCCACCCATACTAACCGCTACATAAACGCAAAATCCCATCATCATCCTACTTCTCCATTCGGTTGAAAAATTATCCATCACCAGGCCTATCGGACTACGACATGAAAAACTAAAAAATAGAAATGAAAATTGTTACCACGACCCTGCTACATAATATCACGACCAACAAAAATTATTCTTCAATAAAATACGCCGCATATAAGGCAAAATATACCGACGGTCTGCACGCCCAATAAGAAAATAGCTGATTTTATTTGTTTAGCCACATAGCACTGCCCTAATATTCTAAGGAGTATATGAAGTACGTTGTGAAGAACTTATATAAACAGAATACAAGATTAATTTCACCCATGCGAAAACTATGGCTATCATTTCCTATCTCACAGGTACAATTGAAACAGAAAAATTCCTGAATACAAAGGACAATCGCCAACGCTAATCTGTCGTATGGAAATTACTCATTATCCAACACCATCAATTCCCCATCCCTTCCAAAGCAATACATTTAGCTCTTGCCAAACTTTCACTTCTAGTCCAATAAATGAGGAAGTAGAGCACGCAAAACAGCAGTCTTCTTCAAAGGCTCATAACTCTTCTTGGATAGCAGGCAGACTGAAGCTCCTAATGACGATCTAAATTTTCTTGAAGTTATGGAGATATAAAATAATTGATGAAACAATCAATATACAATTTATGCAGCACTCTTAAAAGCATATAACATCCAGTCCAAAAACTACGAGTTGTCTCATGCGCCACCGCAAATATTACGAAATAAACTTCAACCCTTGCGAGGTTAGAAGCGATGATTTGCTAAATAACACAAAATATTTCATCACTGCAAATTTTAGAATGAGAAAATGATTCTGAACAGAAGCATTTATTCATTATATTGATAATAAATGTAGGAGAGTTCATTGTGATGCACTCTAAATTAAAACTACTGAAAGCAAAAGCTTTAAACAAAAATAAAAAATGATTAAGCCCAAAACATTCTATTTTACAATAAATCAACAAGTGTATTAAGATAAAAATTGTTGAATAGATGGTAACCGCACGACAAAAAAGTAAGACTCTTCAAACCTAACGTTCAGGCTTTCAAATTTAGAACTACTTTAATCTACTTTTAGACAATAAAATTTAAATGTTACAAAATGCCCATCCATCATTTTCTTAACCTAAAGTAATCATATGAAGGGGGGTATTCTTCTCATTGAAAAACAACCTATAATTTCACAAAGCTTTAAAAACTAAGACCGTTGTCGTTTTCCATGTTTCCAATAAAAGGTCCAAAGACTACTTTTCGTAACTTACGGCCAATTTGATTACATATAAGCGGGAAAATACCTTCAAGGGTCATTTTTTTTATTTGGCCATTACAAAATTCATCCAGACTATTAAAAATAGAGCTACATAACCTTAGGTGGTTGTGGGATCGAGCAACTCTAAAAATTTTGTAACACAAAATGTACTGACCATCTCATTACACACTTGACTCATTAAATTATTCGATCAGTTTTTTCCTAAGTTGTTTCAAATTAAGCGTTTTCCGTTCGGTGAAGCAATCAAAATTTATTCGTCTCAACTTAGGACAAAATACAAACGTAACAAAAAAGTTCAGTGTAACTTTCCCCGAAAAACTAGGAGACAGTTATATAGGCAACTGACTTAAGTTTTGAGAGATGACGTTTTTCTGATGATGTTACTATACTTCTAGATCTCACAAATATGTTGTTATTTTGTTGCGTTCACTGTTACCCAATTAAGATAAGTCAGAATCTGTAATAGCATATTTCAAAATAGGAAGTTACAATCTATATATAAAAATTGCGTTGGTTACAATAAATGTATAAGCATCTCCTGGAGCAAACAGTCAGAAATCCTCACGGAAAAAAAATAACAAAGACGAATAATGTTTGAACTCCAAGATTCAATAGACTTCAAAATAAATTTCAAGCAACATTGGGAGAACACTATTTTATATAAAAACCAATATTACTATTTTTAAAGAAAAAAAGTTTTGTGTCCCAGTAAATTCTACCCACATTTTACTTATAATTTACTTCCGTAGTTCTCGATAATTCGCCAGGTCAAGTGGTGATAATCATTAAGATGTTTACCAAGGCTTTGTGACATAGTATATCTGATCTTACTCTCTTATATGAACTTATAATTGGTATGAGTATATTCCAGTTTTTTCGTGATCAGTTACCGTCTTTCATCTTCATGTAATTTCCAAACCATATGGTAACGTACACAAAAACCAATTCAAAAACTAACTTTCCCCCAAAACTACCACTCATAAGAATACATCCAGATCTTCATTTTATGGTGTTTTTAAGAGAATTTTCAGGTAGTTATATAAATTCCTAGTATGTAAGATATTTACATTCACTAATACTTCAAACGTTTTATCACTATTATTCATTTTCATTTGACCAACCGCCCGATAGCTCATTTTAGAAAAAGTTGTCGAAAATATAATGTAAATTTCATTTATTCATTCATTCATTCTTACCACTCGCTTTTTAGTTTTGTTTTGAGAAAGCCAAGTTTTGACCATATCCTCTTCACTCACTCTTGTAGAAGGTGTGGTAAGCCGGGTTGGCTGGTTCCATTATCGTCTCACGCAACAATCACCATTTTCGGGCGTTTGTGATAGTTATGCATTTCTATATCGTGGTTAATCTTAATATTTAAGTTAGGATGTCCTCTAGTGTGGGCATTAGAGAGTTTCATCGCGTCTTCTTTAAGAAATTCCTTGATGGTAAAGATTCCTGCATTCCTGTGAAGAATCGTATTTCTGATGAATCACGGGGCGCCTAGATGAATCTTAGCACCCAATCCTAAATGACTCGCAGTTTTTAATGTGTATTTTAGCAGCGTATCCTCAGATCGGTCCTTTATATGTCATCATGGGTCTCAGAACTGTTACATGTTGTTAATTTGTTTACTGAGAATGGTTTACTACCGGGTATAGCAGCAAACCTAGAGCTCTTGTAGCTGCTTTCGCTTTTCTTGCTATGTTATCAACGCACGTCCTGCAGGTGACTGGAAATGTCCGAAATATGTCATGTATTTAATTTCAATAAACTGTACTAAATTGAGGTGTGGTTTGTTCGGTCGTAGTGCGTTAATAATAGAAATATAGATATCATTACATAACAATATTAGTAAATATTTCATATAGTGTCAAGGAAACTTGATAATTTAAAGAGAGAATATATCGAAAACGAAGCATTTGTAAAAGAAATACTGGTTTTATCTACACTGTAATCAAATTTCAGTCAATTGGTAAGATCAAGGTGCCGGATCTCTCTTGTTAATAAAAATGCAATTTTTTGATTTAATGTTACGAATATATAACTTTCTGTTTCCTGTCTTACGCTTCCTTATGTTACAAAAGTGTGAAAGAACTAGATAAATCAATTTTAATTTGTCATTTTGTCTAAACAGAGGCAAAATCGACAACCAAAAAGACAAGTCATCAAAAAAGTAGAAAGGAACCGCAACTTTTTACATAAATATTTTGAGTTATCCGATAAGTCATAATAATAATTTCTAATTAAACACAGGCAATTAGTTTGAGCTTTATTTCTCATAGTATCCTCTATGACTTCGGTCTACTTTTCATTCTAGAATGTCGTTCTTGTAGTGTTTTACGACAGCATTAATATCATCAATTTTTCCTATTAAAATCTCTGCGTAGATTGAAAGAAATGATAATCTGAGAGTACAATACTCAAAAAAAATATGAGTGAATATACCAGTCTATATCATATAAATTTTTATGAATAACTAAAAATATGCGGTCTCGCGTTTGCTAGTCTTCGCCAGTTTTTCCAATTAACTACACCAGTCAATTGAAATGACCTTTTAAGTGTGTCTGAGAAGTTTGTAGCAAATATTTATTTTATACAGTACAATTTTTCCCCATTATGCCACCTTCATAACACAATCTCTTTCTTAATTATCTTGTTATAAACCATCCATTCCTACTGTCCTCTCAATCTTTGGTGTGCTTCAAGAGCTTATAATAGATAGAATACCGGTTCATGTGGCTTTTTTCTAGCAATAAGTGTGACACTCAAACATCATAAAGAGAGGAATATCCCACGTTACCAAATTTTCTTCAATTAAATTAAAACCCAAATATTCATTTTAATTTGCCAATATTTTCTTATTTTATATTATGTAGAGTCTATGCTAAGCTTAGAATAGTTTAGGATTGAACTTGATGGTGTCTTTGAAAAATTGTGGCCCACAATTAAAAACTCCTATTTTGAACTTCGCATATTATTTCCGAATCCTTGATTCACCATGTTCCTGATATGCTTTCAAATGTTCATGCTTCAGTTTCCCTTTTTACAAAAGAATAGCATCGCATACCCAAAATATAACTTTTGCTGATCTATTTTTTTCCACAGCTCTAACCTTCCTTAAGCCTTCTCTGCCCGGTCATCCCGCACCATCTCTGGTGCGGGGTGATATGGCAAGCACTGTGCCTTAGACGACTGCCTTTGTTGCCCCGTGTTCAAGTGAACGCAGGTACTCAATTATTTTTAGTGACCAAGTAGGCTACCCGTCAGGCATCGGAGAGCCTGGAAAGAAACCCAGGTCCATTCGCATCACAGTCCGCGCCTCAACCATTTGGATCACTCTAGCGTGCTGAGCCATTTTAGTCCATATAAAAAAAAATACTTCTTTAATCAAAACAAAAATTTAGAATCAGATAATTGAGTTAGGGACAAAAAATAATAGCAATCCTTATAAAAGTAAACAATCCCTTGCGGCAAAGCTCCCCCACAAAAACAGATTTTTTTTAAATATCTCACTTTATCTGCGATCTGTAAACATACATTTAGCAAATTATATGACTAATACATATCATACAAAAGCGTGCCCATTAACCTCTTCGCATAAAATTCGGTTAATTAAACCTTATGGGACCTTAGGATAATAACTAACCTTTAATCTATAAATAAAATAATTTAGAAACAATTAAAATCTATTGGGTAATTCATTAGGCACATGTCGTATGATCATTTTGTTGTTTATTGGCTGGTTCGTAAGATTTGTTACCAAATTGTTTGAATGAGCACCAAACCGGACTCTATATTATATGCTAAGGTTGTCTATTTCATCGTTGATTATTGAATATCATGTGGAATAATTGCGTTTGGTGTATACCAAGGCGCATTTACCTTCGTCCATAGCACTTCGGATTAAAAACGTTTGAGAATCTCGACATTCAATTTGGATGCGGTGTTCCAGAGTTGTATTCCGTACATCAGATCCACTGATAGGTAGTTTATTATCGACGGTAACTACTAAGTTTCGTCCAAAGAGCTAATACATTTTGGTGAGAATCAGATCAAATTATTTTCTTTTGTAAAAATAATCTTGTGCCAGGTGGGTCTTGTATCTAGATAAAGCATAGTATTTCACTTCTTCTGAAGTAGCTGTTTATGATTTAAATGAGCAGGTGGACAAGTGGACAATATGTACAGATTTCCTTTTCATTAGCTTTAAATCTCCATCTTATAACTACGAATGTATTGAATTGAAAGCGATTTGCAGAATTTGTGCTTAAGGTGTAGTCGGAAAATGAGCGGTATGTATTAAGTATAGTAATTGTCCAAGAACACTGTTTTGGGAACCCCAAGAAGTAGGTAATTTTGTAATGCAGCAATTTGATGCAAATCCGGTGAAAACTGTAACAGTCAAAAAATTCAGAAACATTTGAAGGTTGTTTCCCCACTCCTTTGACATTGGTTCAAATGTGTGTGAAAAATTTAATTCAAATTCGGTAGTTTTGGGGTATGGGGGCATGAAACAAAAAGCTGCAGTGAAATTTTTTGGAAATCGTGACAAAAAACTTCTGCAACAGGTAGTATTTCTATGAAATCTACCTAAATGATGATATCCAATAAATTAATTAGAAAAACTCCAAAATAAGTGATTTAACAACGGCTAACAACACAAGTAAGGTAACAATTTGGCCTTGTCCCGAAATACTTCACTGTTTACGACACACCGACTAGAAAATTAGGATTTTGAGGTCAAAATCATTATCGCATCAAGGTTTGGTGATGTTGTACGAATTAATAAGTAAAAAGTGAGATCAACACTGAAGTACTTCTCTTATCGAGAATTCCGAGTTCATATACCTATAAAAATTTAGCCAAAAACTTCCAAATTAGTATTTGTTCTCGAAGATTTAACTGCTAGGAATGGGCTCACTGATTTATTTGGGCGTCTTAGTGGTGCTAATTAAAAACTAAATAATGGGAAGACAACTCTTCTGCGTGAAGAGAGAACGCCTCTAAATACACGAGGCATCTGTCCGTTCCAAGCGTGAAAGTGCATTTCCAGAGGCGCGAAGAGAAACATCGCTATGCAGCGAAAGTTGACAGATGGGCGCGCGGCGGCCTTTCCGCGTGCCGAGGAAAGTGCGGCATTCCGCGCTTTCTCGGGCGCGGAAAAATCGCCGCCCTTTGTTCCCGGCCGAGGCGCGGGCACAATGGCGCTGTGCGGCAGGGGCGCAACAAAGGCGGCGGCACTTTGGGCCGGCGGCCGGCGCAAACCCGGATAAATAATTGTAAATTATAAATGCGATGTACACAACCACTACAGAACTGTAAATAATTTCGCTCGTGCCCGAACGCGCGGTGTTAGATAAATAGTTGGCAGCGGCCCAAAATGCCGCAATAAATTAACGTCTGCACCAGCTCGGCCCGCATACAGGTATGCGAGTACCAAACATTGTGTACACACGTTATTACACAAACACGGCTGATAAATTGAAAGCTATGAGTTATTCGCGGAAAAACTGGCCGCGCGCCTTTCCCGCGATTTATTAGCTGCGGCAGAACAGGACGCCATCGCTTTTTTATCAGGAAATTCATGCACAAAACGCGGGCGCTTCTTCATGCCTGAAGAGCATTTTTTATTTAATTAGGCTCACTGCATACCTTTATTGCCAGAAATTCAAATAAATAACCCCAATTTTTTATTAAAATCGCAGTTGTAAATTGATACTCGACAAATTTGCATTACTACGAAAATTTACTTATTAATAATGGAATAGTTTATCAATCGACAACTCAGAATTGCATATAATAATTGTATAAATATTTAACGGTCGACTCCAAGAAGTCCAGCCTCATTAGAAGAGCTACGGGCATGCGCATCGAAATGACAGCTGCCGAAGGTTAACAATGATTCTAGGGAGCTCGGCCGGACGCGAAGAAAGGTTCCACTAATTTGACCGACTTGAGGCTTCTAGAATTAAGTACGAAAGTATTTAAACGTGTACAAAGAATGGTTAAGGAGAAAATCGTGTTGAAGTGTAGTTCGTATGGTGATCTAAGTGCGTCGGAGAGCAAATCGGCTCGTGTAAATAATTAGTGGGTTAGTTAATTAATGAAAATCTAAGGCATGCTCAAAACAAATTAAGGTCCGAAAAATATAAGATACTATTATTTTAATGCAAGATGCAGTTTTTAAATCACTAGAGGTATTTTCATACAGAACAAATCTTACGAACAACTGCTGCAATTATTAAAACTTGATCTCTCTTTCTCAGACTTCACAGAAATTACAAGTAGGCTGACTTGAAAAATTGAACTTAAGTGACCACATCCAAATCAAATGATAACAAGGAGCTATTTGACCGTTGCAGGAATTTTTGACAATGAATATGACTAAAAAAATCTACAGTGATGGAGGTTTTATGTATTGTTATTTTTTATTACAACTTTGCGCATTTTTGACTAAGCTAAAACATTAGTCATATACCATACCATAAGTGCAGTGAAATTAATTCTCGGAGAAACGACATGTCTGATTTTATTTGTTGAGTAAATTTCAAAACGAGTACTGTACCTTGGAACAGTACGATATAGTGCTTCTGTGTACGTACTCCAAATGTCAAAATGCTAACTGAATTCGTAAGAAAGCATGCGAGACGACATGCAGATGTAAAAAATGTCAATGCTTTCAATGTGTGAATGCTTTTAGTAAATACGAACAAAGTAATTTTGAAATTGTTTAAAAATCTCTTCTAATATTGCAACACGGCATAAAATTCTGGGGAAAAAATAACTTAAGATTAGCATTGTGGAGACAAGAAGATTTAGAAAATTCTAATCCCGAAGTGTATTGCAAAAACCTTAAATGTAGGAAAATTGATTCGATTGGGCACATAAAATGTCAGTTGAGACTCATTTCTAGAAAGCAACCCTACACTGCTTGAGCATACTTTTCTTCTTAGTGTGGCGCTTTGTGCGTCTTCATATGTAGAATAAAAAAAAATTGATGTATGTTAAAGAATGATTTGATGAAATTGTTACTATAACAGTATATGAATATATGAATAACCAAAAACGTTGAAGCCGTCTGTACACTTTGTGGGAAACGGTCGATAACATTATCAGACTGGACAAATTCTCTTATGAGGCTATGCTTCAAAATAAAGCGCCATCTATGTGTATCACTGATATTTTAAATTTTCTAGAAACAGGTTCGTCGAGAGGAGGGGGGGGGGAAGAGTAAAATTCCCGGACCTGGAAAGGTTCTAATATATTGTTCTTTATTTTAATAATCTTTTAAGAATAACCCAATAGTCTACAATTCGATTATGCGCAAATACAAAGAGGTGCTGTAGATATGCAATTTCAAACATTTTCCTTCCCTTACACCGGCAAAAATTTCGCAACATTTCTTTCAAAGCGAAATGCATTCGCAACTTACGCCTTCATTTGCAATATAGAACAAGCTAACAACAATTTCAATTGATTTATTACACATACAAGTTGTAAAAGTTGCCAAAATGCCTTTACAATTCTTCATTTTGTTCAATATCTTAATAGTTTCTATTAATTAGTTGAAAGTCACGTATAATTGCATGTATGTGATTTACCTTGTCATTCTCTGACATAACGGATAGGATCTTGGAGGACTTTCCAATATTTTTGACTTTTTTTATTGATAGTGTGTACAAACAGGTGAATATCAGCTTAATTAAGTACTTCCAAGAAATTCAAAATCTCAATCGTTGATTAGTATGGCTAGAGCTATAAAACAGAACCAATCAAAACAAGTCCTCAAAAGAGTATCCAGAGTGGTTCCGATTTTAGAGTAAATAAACAAATCACATTTAATATATTCGCAGATAGAACAGGTCTAGCGAGGACTTAAAAGATGATAAAAGTGTGTGCACAATGGGTTCGTCATACTTTTACCATTTAGCGGTAATAGAAGCTTGTGAAGGTATACAAATAGTTGCTGCGGTTGTATATCGTGGGTCCAAAAACGTTCTTTGGGTATCTAAATGTATCACGGCAAATAAACTACAGCTCTGAGAAGAGATGCCGGGAAAAAAACATTGGCACATTGGAAGCTCTTCTTTCAAGAAGCTACAACCGAGATCGTTAATTCCAAAACAAATAGCGAGAGTTTTTTAGGATCTACTGATGAACTGACTGCCCTTCGAGAACATTACCAGTGAGCGATACTGCGAGTCACTGAAGCGAAATGGAAACACGGCACATTGCTTCAACATTACAGTCGCCACATCACTGTTACCTCGTAGGGTCTCGACTATGTTGTATTGTCTTATGTCCCTTAATCCTCGGATCTTGTGTCGAGCCACTACACTTTATGTGATACCATGAAGAAGGCGGTGAGCAAAAAAATTTCTCTTCCAAGGGACAGTTTTAATCAGCTATACCCAGAAAATGCAGAAAATTCAAAGAATACTTTGTATTAGTTTGACAAAACAAACTTAAGCAACGGAAAAGTGTGGAGACATTCAAGACATAAAAACATATTGCGTTTTGGGGGCCCGATAAAAAATTTTCCCGGGCCAGATGTTGGCTCTCAACGGTAAAAAGTGCAAACACTAATAATTTAAACTTTTAGTGGGAGATTATATAGGGTTTATCAACCAGCCAGATTTTGTGCACGTAGTGAACAATGTGTGATCTTACTTTTCTCTATATTTAATGCAATATTACGAGTGAAATGTTGCGTGATTTTGCTTAATGTAAAATATCATTATCAATAATATCTCTTGCCAACAGGTAGGTATGTAAATAAGAAGTTTGATTTGCAATTTTTCTTCCTCTTTATTGTTATTAGGTACACGTGTTTCAACCGGTCTACGTACTAGGATACCAGTAAGTATACCAATAATTTTATACTCCAACGTACTTCTAATTTAAAAGCAAATTGAATCAAGGTGAGCTCGAGTGTTACGCAGAACACTTATTCGATACACCTGAGTTTTCTAATCGCTTTTCAGACAATTATACATCAGCTTATAACAAATCAGAAAATAATGTTCTTGAATAAAAGTCTTGTCCAGCTTTCAGCTTTTAAAATTCACCAAGAGGTAGTAAAATAAAAGTCAACTTTTTCTAGAACAATTTGAATAGACTTCAAATTAAACTAAAACAGCATTCTTCCTTGAAGAATTCCTAATGGCACATTTAAACCTACAAAAATTTCTCACGAAAGAAAATGTAAAATTCTTGTAGATATTTCAAAGCAATCGATTATTTCCTCATTCGTCGTATTTTAAAATAGCCAATCAACGTGTCAATTTGCTAAATAACTACAATAATCCAACAGAAATATTAACTGATGAAAGCGAAATATAATCATATTGTCCATATAATCGCCTTCTTAGTCTCAAACATTATTAGTCAAAAAAAGTCGATGAAAACAGGCTTATTGAGCAAAAATCATATTTATTACTTCTAAACTTTATTTCGCTCCTACGGAAATTCCATCAAGTGTGTCAAAAACATATTACGACAAGGAATTAGTTTCCTTATTGAAGTATACGTTCAGTAAGTACTGTGAAAATAGCCTCTTTTAAAGTATAGAGAAATCTATGAATAAATTTAAAAAGCGGTACATGGCACTAAAACCAACCAAAAGAGGCATCAGATTTTGTCTTCGTTGTGAGTTATAAAATTTCTTGGAGTAACAACAAAGGTTCCAGATGTTATCTTATATTTTGATAATTTCTTGACAAGCGTGAATTTATTAAAAATCAACTGCGCTGCATTAAGTGCTTGTATAGTTAGTCGTATAAATGCACTTACTATGGAAATCAAGATCAAACAAGAAGACTACTTTACATGAAGTGGCAGGATACCAAAGAAGACTTAGTAATGTGCAACTGCCGCATACCTGAATCAACCAAAATTACAACAAAAAAAACCGACCAAAAGGAGTCAATCAATGCCTGGAAGTTTTTGCATTTCATCGGCAAGAGATAAGTAGGAATGATTAAGTGGATCATTACAAAAATCTCTACTATCAGAAATCCACCAAATGGTGGAAAAATCTTCCAAACTTAACCCAACATGGATGCAGCAAATGCATTGATATTATACAAAGATCTGCGATGTGAAAAAGAAAAGGTTCCATACCTGACATTTATTGTCGATCTTTCCGGAAAACTAGTGACAGAAGGCGTGAAATATACTAACTCGCCGTCGCCGCCAAAGAGAGGCGTGTCATAAAACAAAAACAAAATTTTGGGTCTTTTTCCCATTTACCTATGGAAGGTTTCACGGTAAGACGATATAAGAGTTATAGCAGCCAAGAATATATCCGAGAATTAAAACCACTTGTAAGAAGTGCAATTTATATAAAATTTATTTTACGCTATTTCATACTGTCAACTTTTACTGTTTCGTGCGCTTTCGTTGAATATTATTGTTTCTAACCTGATATTGGTATTGGAACCCCTTATTTTTTCCCAATAAACGCAAGATGAAACACAACTTTACTTATAAGAAATTTAATTATATTTCGAGAGGAGAGAGTTAAGCAAGCAACTAGAAATTCTCCAAAAAGAAGAGCCTGATATTTTAAAGCGTGAATCAAAGGATATTCCTACATGCATATCTCTATTTAAATTACTAATTGCGGAGCAAATAGTGGCCGATGAACATTAAACGGCTCGCTTATTTATCTAATCTAACACTAACAAACATATTTTATTCGTCAAATGGAAAGTTACGCCTCAAAGTAGACAGTACGAGTTTATTACTTTGATAAGGTAAAAAGCATGCAATAAACTAAAAAAATCCCCAAATATTTAGTAAAATTAAGAACATGATAGCAGTGATGTATAAAAAAGTAGAAAAAGCATCTCAAAGGCGACGTCGACAAATAACATACAAGACAACTTAAAAAAACTATTAAGAAGCATTAAATGCAAATATGATGACCAATATGATGGAGCTCAGTTTTTATTTACTTTTCTACGATGAATATAATCAAACAGCAGAACCGCATCAATAGACTATGAGCTTATTAATTACCAAGAGAGACCATCAGTTAATGCTGTGCCTACGCCCGTTAAGTGGAGAGTGAGAAGGGGTAGAACTCTCCGGGTCCGTAGTTCCTAAGGGCCCCAAGAGGTTCCTTAATGAGATTTCTAAATTTTTTAATGCACCATCGTTCATGATTTGATTCAGTGCAAATTCAAAGGCCTATTTAGTGTCGATTTACAGTCGCACTGTTTCCTTTGTATTTGCGTAGGAAGCATTTAAGCCAAAATGCCTTTGCTACTTATGCTTATACAAGCAGCTTAGCATAAGGGAGCAACAATTAAATTGATTAATTACATGTATTTTAAATCTTAGAAAAAGTGATTTTTTTAGTGTTATATTTCATTTAATATTATAATAAATTTTATTAAATAGTTATACTATTAATTGAACATAAAAAATGTATACACAAAAGTTTATGTCGTATCACTCCCGGGTACCGTCGGGGGATCTTAAAGATTTAACATATATTTGATTTTTTTCTTATCGATAAAGTTTACAATTGTCTATTTTCAAAACATTATGTTAAATGCCTTTTTGAATACCACAAAGATTTAGAAATTATGATAGTAGAGAAGAATTTCTTATTCTTCTTGTCGTGATCTCCTTTTTGATTATTGGAATATCAGAGAAGAAATTAAGAACTTCAAATATTCACAACTAACGACAACAACATTAGTACAAAATTAGAAAAAACAGACAGTCGAATTGTCGATGACTTTGTGCGAATCTAATGGCTCGAATGCAGTTTATGATGTTTAGCCTTACTGCATCAAAGGTTCGTGGTTTATTTGCATATAATATAGATTTCAAATAATCCAACAAAAAGTAATCTAAAGTTAAATATCAACTCGAAATTATCCTTTCAACAAACTTTTCTCGCAATACGTCAATAGTGGCATTAGCAATGTGACATATGGCACCGTCTTGTTGGAACCACATGTCCTCCCAATCAATTTCATCTAAATTTCGCCATAAAAAATCTGCTAACATCAATCGGTACCGCTCGTCAGTCACTGTAACCGCATCTCCTACGTTTTGGAAAAAGAATGGTCCGATTATGCCATCATGCCCCAAACCACACTTGCGGATGCAAGAGCTTTTGGTGAATTTATTGTGGATTGTTTTCACACCCAAAACAACAATTTTATTTGTTAACATATCCACTTAACCAGAAATGAGCTTCATCTAAGAAGACAATTTTTTGCCCAAAATTATGATCCGTTTCAAGTTTCCGCCCAAGCATTATAAAACTGTAAAATAAATAAATCGAAGTGTTTTCACGAACTTAATTTTAGTCATTTCAGTAAATGGACACAGAAGTGTCGATACCCAGTAAGCAACTAACTGGATGTTTTCTATAATTACTCTAGTTCTATAGAACATAAAACTCGATTTCTGAATGAGAGAAAAACCAAGCATTTTCTGCGAAAAGTCCAACCAAAGAACATTAACAAAAGCGTAACGCTTATATACCACACGGTCCCATAGAGTGCAACACTGAAACTAAAACTAGACGTAGACAAAAAAAATTGATTACAAATTAAGTAAAATATTTTCAAATAATTAACTCTTATCGTTAACATTTTTCTAGTGAAAAAACCAATTATCCCTCCCTACCCTGACAACATCAAAAACAATTTCATCGGCAGTTTCCCACTCGTTAACGCTTTGCTTCAGCCATATTTCATAAATAATAGAGAGCACAAAATTAATCTTTAGCCGCGGATGAAATTAACTCGCGCTTTATTTATGAATTGGGCAAAATTCGATAACGAGTATTGAATTCATAACGCGCTCCCAGCAACAATCAGGAAGGCGGAGAAGCCTCGGTAATAATTTTTTGACGGTAACCAAAATTGAAGTGCTCTCGGAAAATGCCGGTAATAAAGCTGTTGCGGATGCTGTAACCAGAAAGCGTCGATTTCAACCGGGAGCCGCGCAAAAACTCCGGCGATGATTAAAGTTTTTTGCGGGCCAAAGATATTAATTTCGAGACATATTTGAAGATTTATGCGCGAATTAGTTGGCCGCCGGGTGCGGCAAAAAAGCGCTCGGGGCGCCTCGCGCGCCCAAGCCGGAAACTGCGAAATTGGCCGTTGTTCGGCCAACACGCAGCTCGCAAATAAGCGAAATTGCAGGAGAGGCTGCCTAATTGCCTGCAGCTGCTAATAGGCGCAGACAGCCGCGAGGAAGCCCCGGACATGCCGCCAGGATCGCGGCAAGGGTATTTTTTGCGCAGCCCGGCAGGATGCGGTCAGCCTTGACCAACATCTAGATGCACCTCTTCTTGGAAGTGCAGAGGATGCAGGAAATTCCGAACGGTAAAAAATGGCAGGGGACGTCCCGAGGTGGCTCGGTCAGGGTTAGAGGCGAGCAGTTTTGGTTCGAGAGGTATAACGGGACGACAGCTTTGTTGGGATGCAATCCTTGAAGAGCATTCGAAGATATTGATACTTTTAACTGGTTTTAAAACGTCAAAGTTAGTGATTAAAATTAGGTAAAAATAAACTAACTGGCGGCTTACGAAAGTAAGGATTATGATGGCTATTATTTCCAAGTCTACCGAATCATTTCACTTCCAATTTGGATATCTGGTTATTTGGAATTGTGTTAAAATTCGATCATACTTACATCAGTAATTGAGTTCGCAAATTTGTACGGGACGTTAGTACACTTTATCAGGCTTGTACGAATAAATTTATGAGTGTCACGCACACTTTAAACTAATTCAAAGTCTGTTAAAGACTAAGCATTTGTAACCATATCGACACCTAATTAACATTCTAGAATACGTTTGCATTTGTTATACAGCCTGTCTGGATACATGTGGAAAATTGAATTTGGTCTAATTGTTCTTACATCAGGTAATAAGGACTTTTCAATTCTAAAGTAAAAAAATTACGCTTCCACACCCAAAATAAAATTCAAATTGAATTGTCAGAAAACCCCAATAATTTTGAAGTATGGTAGGAGGGGTGGAAAGTTACATAAACCAAACAATATTCAGATAGGATTTCAATAGGTTGAAATAACATACTGAAAGTGTCATTTTGATTTTGAATATAAGACTTGAATGCCACACCTTTTCGAACGCCACAAAAGCAATGGCACAGTACTCTCGTTTCTCTATTTATTGCATAATAATCTTAAGCAGTGGCATTGCTGGACAATTAAGAGAACTTAAAACCAAACTGAATTTCAGGGTTCTGTGCTTGTTGGCTTAAAACTTTATTGTATTAAGAAGAAATCTTTCAAGGAGCTTGAAAATCGTTGATAAAAATGGGATGTTTAGAGTAAAGCATTCGTTGAAAATTCGCAAAATTGGTTACAAACTCATTTGACTTGTCTGCTCCACGGAATTCTTTAGTCAAAGGAGAAAAACTTATTCGTTCTGAAGCACTTATAGGTAAAGCAATTCTGCCAATGCGATTCATAAGCTTTTTTTCTACTTTTTATTGATATTTGCTTTCAACTATTGCCTACAATACATAAAATTTCTTTTATAAAAAATTTTAAACAAATCCCTCTTCTCTAGGAAGTCTATACATTCATTCCTGGTAGAAACGAGGACAGATTTGAATATGCCAAAAATCGCTTTCATACATCAGAACATTCAGAATGTCTACATAAAACAGATTTGCTTAATCATTTCTGAAAATTTGCATGCACATATTTTAGACAACCTAAAAGAGTGTTGGAGTGTTGTGTGTAAACTGGCTGGGTTATGGTGTAATCTTTATGAGATTACCCTCGGAGTTGCAAGACGGTCTGCCCCCTTCCCCTCCCTCATATTTGCGGTGTAAAAGCGCTCACTAGCAGATGGTATCCAGTTTGGGAAATTTTAAGCGTTAGAAAAGCGAGGTGTACAATATAGTGACGTGGTTGAGACACCCCACAATTTGACCTTCGATCTATATTTTATTTCTAGATAAAAGTAGAATTGTTATCTTTAAAAGTTAATTCATCATTATGAATTCTATTTTACCAAGTTTTAAGGTCTAAATAAAATATTTAAATATTGTTTTGAAGTAGGTAACCACAAATACAATAAAATTACATCTTCCTGAATTTATATAGATTACAAAACAAATGAAAATAGGCATTATTGATCTGCGATTGTAAAAATCCAACCCAAATATTGTTTACTTACTTGTTCATCACAAATACGCCCTCAGACATTTTATAAAGCCTCAAGCAAGAATTCTTCGTAAAGTTAGATTGTCGTGATAGCGCAATAAACGGGTTATTGCAATTTTACACTACATCAAACCATTTATTAGAATCAAAAGTTCTTATTACGTGTATATATAAGTTCTCAGCTTTAAATTTCACAGGACGCAAATCACAGTTTACATGTAACGTATTAGTCCGCCCTCTTGCGGTTTTAAAGCAATGACATTTGGTCTTTCGAAACATCATGCGATTTGGCATTTGATGCACATAACCTCAATAATCAGCTGTGTTCACGATGGCAATCACAAAAGAGCATATTCGATTTTCTATCCACTTCGCGTTTCATCTTAAGAAAAACGCTGCTGAAGCCACCGAAATGATTGGTGCTGCATATGGTGAGAATGCTGTAAGTCATGCAACGTGCAAAAAGTGGCACCAAAGATTTCGCGAAGTAGAGTTTAGTCTTGAAGAACCACGCGCTGGACGCCCTCAAACATTTGACACGGTTGAGCTGTAGACATTGCTGGATCAAAACAATGCGCAAACTGAAAAAGAGCTTGCAGAACAGCTTGCCGTTACTCAGCCAGCCATTTCCATACGTTTGCATGGAATGGGTAAGATACAAAAGGACGGCAGGTGGGTTCCGCATAAAATGTCCGAAGACAACAAAAATCGACGGCGTGACACCGCACTCCATTTGCTTTCAAGGAACCGAAAAAAGGATTTTCTGCATAAAATTATTACGGGCGATAAAAAATGGATCTTGTACGACAATCCCAAGCGCAAAAAATCATGGGTAGACCCTGGCAAACCTTCGACATCGACTTCAAAACCCAATAGCCACGCCAAAAAGAATTTGCTCTGTGTCTGGTAGGATTTGAAAGGTGTGCTGTACTATGAATTATTGAAACCAGGTGAAACAGTTACGGCGGATCGCTACCAACAGCAACTCATCAATTTGAGCGACGCAATCGAAGAAAAGGGGCCATTCACTGGACAAGGAAGTCGCAAAGTCATCCTGCTCCATGATAATGCCCGACCACATGTTGCGAAGGCGACGCAAGAACACATCTTCGCGTTAGGCTGGGAACTTCTCCCACATGCGGGCTATAGCCCAGACATGGCCCCTTCCGATTATCATTTATTCCGGTCGTTAGAGCATCACTTGGCTGATACGCACTTCAAAACAGAAGAAGAAGTCCGAAAATGCACCGATAACTTTATCGTCTCGAAGTCGGTAAGCTTCTATCACCAGGGAATTCGCAAGCTACCCGACTTAAGCTTTTTTTGTTTGTTTTTAAATAAAACTTTAATTTTGCAGAAAAAAGCTGAGAACTTATTTATACTCATAATAAATTATTGTCTTTTTGATTTGTATATTATAGAGATAGACTGGAGATTTTTCCTGTACAGATACCGCTGTATAAAATGAACAAAACTTATAGACTATTTATTATATTATATACTAGTGCTCTTCTAAATAATTTTTCCAAATTTCAGCAATCTTTGTATTTTGCAGTTTATCAGTTATAAAGTTACGAGACCAACCCAACAATGTTAAAATAAAAATTGTACAAAACCATTAAACAACATTCGAAAAGTACGGTTAAAGGTCTTTAAGGGTTGCAGTGCCTTGAACGACTGAACAAGCCTATCCTGGACAGCCCCAAGTTCTTGGTAGGGATGGGTAAATGCGACATTATTCAGCTTGTTTAGTTACTTTTGGTCGACCGAGGACACGTTTGCAAAAGGCCATACAAACTGTAAACTTACTGCAATCTTCGATAATGACACTAACTTAATATACGGACTTTGTAGGTAACAACCACAAAAAGTGAAAAGAAAATATCTAATTGCTCTCTCGATCAAGTTCCAAAAAATAAAAGCACTCATTAATTGTCGATCTTCCATTTTAATAACTAACGAGTTGCCTGTCTGGATTGTTAGTTGTTTGTAGAATGGTTATATACAGGGTCAGGTAGAAGTAATGCCATTTGGTAAATACTACTATTTCAGTTGTAATATGTTCTGCCCATGATATACGCAATAGTCCTCTGAATACCCAGAACTGAAAAGCTTGTAATCTTTTTTCAGTACTAGCCTCGAGTGCCCAAGCCTCAAACGGTACATCGGCACTGAGTATATGTAGCTGCCTCATTCTTATAAAGGACGATCTTGCTACCTGTATTCTTGTTTTTATCTACAACCCCGGATCTCCATCATCTGTCAGCCAGCGCCCGAGATATTTGAATTGTGGTACCTTTTCAATTTGTTGGTTGTACATTATCAATTCTGTTTGTATTTCTAAAGTTTTGCTGGATATCATAAATTTATTTTTTTCCTACTTATTCTGTCCGATTGTATCGCCCTTTCGAGTTTCAGCATCCATCAACCCTGCAGGCCGCTTGCTATTATATCGTCGACATATCGTATGTCTTTATTAAGTACACAATTTACTTTTATTCCGTCTTCAGTATTTTCTAAGGCTTTTCTGAAAATCTTCTGAGTAGAAGTTAAACAATAAAGAGACCTTGTCCAACGCCTCTTTTAATTGGGATCATTTCTGTACGTTTATTGTCCAGTCTTACAGTGGAATTCTGATTCCAATAAAGCTTTTGATAGCGTGTATATTCTTATAGTCGAGGCCTTTTCTCTCAGTATTCTTATTAGTTCCTCATGCTTAACGCGGTCAAATTCTTTCTCGTAGTCTTGTTAAAAGGTTTAAATCTAGTCGCTAAAACGTTGACGTAGCCGAGGGCAAGAAAACAACTTACAAGATGTCACTGCGGTACATAATTTTTTCCGATTTGTGCGCGAATATAGAAAGACTTCTGCAGAAAATCTCACCACCTACCACACCAGATCATTATTTAGGTGCGTTGGGCGGTGATGCAGAACATCAAACTTTTTATGATTATGGGTCTATACAGCCGTAAAAAAGCAGTGATTCAGCGTTTTAGTTGCCGCCACCTTTCCAGTTGTACACATAAAATATTAGCTTCTTTGTAACTTACGGGGGGTCAGTTGAATATAGTTCTTTGCTAGTCAGCAAACAGTTCCTCAATTGATTTGACTTCTTTTGATATTTTTCTCATAAACACTTTTGGTTTTCATTTCACTCGTTATGGATAATGTAACGAAACCTAACGGTTTCGACTGTGACTGAGAAATTATTTGCTTACTTAGTCCTTTCTACGTTTAGGTGTAAGGCTGGCCTAAGAAATTACAATTCTCAAAATTATCTGTTAAGGAAGACCAAGTTTGAGTATTAAATTATCTGTGTTAATAATACAATTCGCATAATTATGACTTTTTAATTTACTGACACTTTACAGTTGCAGACCATTAGGACCACAATAAGCGGCTCGGTTATCGGCTGTAACTTCGCTGGATTCTTTTTTTGAGGAGTTCTTGAAGATGTTGTATACAAGACAATTAAATATCACAAAGATGACGAACTGAAAGGCAAAATTTAAAAAATATTCTTAAAATTATGCCTTAAGACTTGCTTTAATGTAATTGATATAATTTCATCCAAAATATCAAGTATAGCTGGTTATATTACATGATTAAATGTTTATAATTTTGTAGTAACATATTTGGTACAGCCTAGTAGCTCATTGAAAATGGTGCTACTTCTGCTGGACTTCATATACTTCTTCTTCTTTCTCGTTTCCTTCATGCCCTTTCAGGCGTCCGATTGGACTTATTATACAAAAATGGTGAGGCTCTAACGTCCCGCGTGGAACCACATTATTACCCCTTGTTTGAAGTAAACGAAGGCACTCCATTATTTCTGGTAAATGGATAGGCCATCCGATAAGCATCTGAAAGTCCAGGATTGAATCCAAGTTCGTCCACATTACAGCCGAGCGCTTCAAGCGCTTGGACACGTAAGTTATGAACCCTAAATATGCAAAGTTATATTTAGGGATGCTGCTATTTAAAACATCGTTTAAATTCTATAGTTCCGTGACAAACATCAACAGGTATCTTTACTTATTTTATATGTTATCACAGATCATTGACAGTCAACAAATGCCCCCCCATTTAAAATGTAACTCGGCGTCACTGCAATATATTTCAAGAAAGTAACATAAAAACATACATGCGGTGAGGAAATCACATATGAAAGCAGCTCCTTAATCAGTGATGTTTGTTCATTTTGTAAATCAATTCTAATACTAAATAGTTATAATTGATCCAGTTAACTATTTTGCATAAAAATTAATAAATTTGTATCTCCATGATATTTTTCAGATATTTATTATTGAAAATGAGAAAGCAACCAAACGTAAATACTTCAAAAGTAAAAGTAGTAAAGAGGAGTAAAAATTTTAGTCTTGGATACGATCCACCCCCTTTTTATTTAACAACTTTTAATCTTCTTTTGTAATGCATATCACTATAGTAAATATTAGCAGCCCGAATTTAAATGCGGAAATTTTATTACTAAACATAAAATGACAACACGAAACACTTTACCAATAAAATAAATCCGAAAGATTCGATAACGATAGATAACGTACAAACAACTTATGTATATCATCCTTCATACAGTTATATATAGGTCAATGCATAGATACGTAGTATTATTTTAAGAACTGATATTACGGTCGAGAAGTACTCTATGATCAGAAAATGTACAAACACAAATGAATAAATGAAATAATAATCACTTTTCCCTCTCTGAAATGAATTAGAGAAAATTTATGAACGTAGAGTTATTACCAAGAGAAACATAATTAAAAAATCAAACCAAAAAAGAAGAATAAAATGGATTGAATGTGCGAAAGCCCATAATTGACATGAAAAAATTGTTACTTCCTTTTAGTTAGTCTGCCTTGTTCCTTTTTTCAAATTAAATCGAATCGTAAGCACAATAACTCTGCTCAACTATCTGCAAGCCCTAGGTTTTACAGCCTTTCCCACGTCGATCACCTGAGCCCCGCGCCCAGCCAGGAGCCGGAGAGAATCCCGGCGCGGCAGCCCGAAGATTGCGCAAACAGCAACGCTCGGAAGCGAATTTTAATTAACGAATTAATTAGCCGGGGCTGTTTACTTACGGGTGCAGTGGTCGGTGTTTGCCCGGCGTCGTGCGGGTCGGCCGCCGTGCCCCCGCGATAGTGGCTCAGCACGCACGTGACGAGTCCCAGCGCCACCGTCAGCACCACCGCAGACACCACCAGCACCAGGACGGCGGACTCGCTGCTCACTGCAAAAAAAGCCAATTAGAACGGGAGCTTTCCGGCAGGCGGGCAAAAACTAGGCGGGTTACGCGGGACGCGCGAGGGCGCCGCCGGCCCGCGGTGCAAAAACGTGGTTATCGGGGAGGCCGGGCGGTTGGATTTATCAGGGGGACTGCGGAACGGGAGATAATCATATAGACCCTACAAACGAGATTTGGATTTAGAACGGAAGCTTTGAGCTTCCTTAATAAACAGAGAAACAGTTTATTGGCAATTATATCAAAATACTCAATATTGTGTCAATGTACAGGATGCCAACACCACATAGGGTAAATCATACTGTTATGTGACAGATAAGAAAATATTTTTTCGAAAATTTGTCAAAGTTAAACTACTTCGATAAAGAGAAGACAAAAGTACTACGCAAGACCTTGATTGTCCCTTTCATTACTTCTTACCTAATTAACAGTTGCTTTTTGTGGAAAAAGTTAACGAATGTACAAATGTACAATTATTGGATAATTTTATATTAATAGAACATCTTTTAACCAATGAATTATACATGTAGCAGACATACTGACCATCTTTGCCTTCTGCTCCTGCTTCCTTTCTCCTACTTTTATTTTTGATTTGGCCTCCATTTACCACTTTTTTGCTTTCTGCCTTTTTCTCCAGCTTCTATTGCACCTTTCTTCTACTATATCCATTTTATATGTCTGTACCTTTTTTACTTTTACACACTCTTCTATTGTTTCTTTCTCTACTTGTCAGATTGTGATACAGACACTCGTCTTTTTCTGTCTTCTTGTAAAAAAGAATGTACTGTTCTGTATTACTTTTTCTTTTATATTTTCTCGGATTGCTTGCAAAACATGTTCTTTTTTTAAATATCACTTTTTGCTATATGGTTCTGATCACATCGCTATCATTATTTACTGGGATTAGAAACAAAACAAAAGCATTTATATTAAATAAACAGAATCCGCATATTGTGAACTCATTTACAAGTTTATAGTTCGCACTCAATTTAATTACCCTTTCCGGCAGCAGTAAGTAAATTTGAACACTTAACCCGATTAACCAGCATGCCATTTTTACTGTCTACTCATTCTTACTGGTTTAAAAACATAGCCGAGCAATAAAATGCTGACTTTACTACAGCTATCATCTAACTTCCACATGCACTGAGCGTAAAAATACATAACCTGCATGTGCTCAATATAATGGAGAACACACAGCAAATTAGAAAGGTCGCCTAAATTACAGAGAAACATAAAAAGCAAGATATCCTCCCTACGAGCGCAACGAACTCCGGATACGACTCATACAATCTCAAATCAAATACAACAACCAACTTTACATCAGATCCCAGGAATTTTGTATTCGAAAATCATCTCGGAAAATAATCGACCAAAAACTGGACTAATGCCACATGGCAAGACATTAAACAGACATTAAACTCTCAGCACCAATCTCTCGAACATCTGGCAGAACTCATAAAATAACAGAAATGCAAGAAGACTTTTGTGTTATGTCAACTATACTCACTGCTATGGTTAAGAAACTCCAATAAAGGCTAAAATACAAACCTGTTCGGCAACAGCACCACAATAACAAGACTATAAAAAATAACCCGCCAGACCTCCCACACAGGTTCAAAAACCAACATTAAAATCAATAGCATCAATGCTGTGTACTTAAGTGCTCTCGGGTCGGTACAAATTTGCAGTTTAAACTAAGGTGCAGTGCCAAAGCACAACGCTCAATACCAATTATTCAATGTTCTAAAATTAGAAAAAAAACCTAAGTATAGTGTTATGACTTCAATTTTCAATTCCTTGCATAAAAAACTTATGATTGTTTACAAAAGTATAACTGGACATAATATATTTTACAAAATAAGGATGCAAACTTTGTTATACACTGAGAAAAAGTTTCTTCGGTCATCTCCCCGTAGTAGATACGCCCAATTTCCTCCTTTGATCTAACAATTTCAAAACTTTATCTGGTATTTTATGGTAGGGATAAATTATCTTGAAATGATGTTTTCCTTAGATAAACTATAGCCAATACCATAAACATTATTATGCAGCAAAAATGTTCCTAGTGAAAGTATCCAAAATACCATTTAGCAACCAAGATCTACTTTGGCTTCTTTTAATTTCTTCTGTTTAATCTGTTCTTCTATTTCCACAAGCCATTCTTAGACATTTTCTTGAGACGGAGATACATGTTTTGTGTGGCAGTTTTACTAAGGAAAAATCTTAAGAGTTCACTTTTGTATAACAACAATGTCTCTTATATAAGATTTCAAATTTAAATAAACTTATTCAATAAATTATCTTCTTCAAAAGAACGGTCAAAAGTAGCTCCATGGGCAGAATTCTCATTTCGGTTGAAGAACTGTTCTTTTAAAGATTTTAAATAGCTAATGGTCATAGCTGACATACCTTTACTTAAAAAAGTTCTCATTTGCTTACACATACTAAAATAATGTTGGACACCGCAAGTAATTGTTGTTTGACGAATCACCAAACATTCCCAGAGAGAATTTAAAAAACATAAACATAAGCAAAAGACGTAACAGCCAATTATTAGACATAACCTTCTAGCATATCTTAAATTTTAGATACTGAACAGATGTCTGGAGACTGAAAATGTAGGTCTTTATCCATATAATTATTGGACATTAACGTTTTCGCTTTAAAATAAAATAATAGTTAAAAAATACCTTAGGACCAATTAATATGTCTATTTTTACATTAAAATATATTGCTAAACCAATAAAAACTTATCACAATTATTACATGATTTCTTCTTCTTTTAGGATTTTACCACCCATCGAGGGTCTTCACTGATTCAACAATAATTTTTCAATTTCTACCTATCTTTGCAATCTCTTCTCAAATGTTGTATATCGCGTTTTTGAATGTCGTATGCCAAGACGTTATCGATCCATCTTGTGCGTGGCCTTCTTTTGGTCGCGTCGTGGTAGGTGACCTGTTAAACGGATGCTGTGTTGTGTTATTTGGTGTCATCCTTGATATGGGTCCTATTTACTGTATTTACTTCCTTGCCTACATTCTCCTCCATTTCCCACTAATTTAAAAATCCTGGGGGTAATACCTTTTTAAATACTCTTAGCCCATCCGACGCTCGGAAGGGCATGAAGAATTAGAGAAGAAGAAGAAATACTCCTAGCCTTTGTTCTTCTCTTGTTTGCTAGAGTCCATAGTTCGCATCCATAGATTAGAATATCTTATATAGTCTGTTTTTTTGGTATTACTTTAAAAAGTGTCATTAATAGGAAAATAGGCTCGGCTAGCGGTAAATATAATGATTGCGATGTCTGCGACTATATTTCAATTCTCAATCATATATGTAATGAGATTACTCTTTCTATCGCTAGCCTCCCTATTTCGTGTGGTTCCTTCTTGTTCTGCTTTTCTTGATAATACTTTGTTTTATTGGTATTACTAAACGGTTTACCCTAGCAAAATTTTACATCGTTTCAATGTAACACCTTCAATATCAATAACGTAATAAAATAATAATAGTCTATTCATAAATACCAACCATAAAAGCTTTTTTTATAAAACACATTCTAACATGTTCTACATATGTCAAAAATAATAAATTTATATTAAAATATAAACGTCCACTACTATTGTTTTTATTTTTAATCGCAAGGAAATTTTTTCTAATACTTTTTCGATGAAAAACTCTATTTCAGACTATGCCATCAAAAGATTTAAACAAAAAGTGCAGCAAAATCATAATAAAAAAGTTGATTTTTCTTTCTTCCTTAATCGTTCCTTAATTCCTTCGACGATTTTTTTAAGTATCTTTTTACATGTCCACCCTCCTTCACCTTTCAGCTGTTGCTATTGACAACCATTTTTCTGGGTTCAGTGCTTAAATATTCAAAAACTAAGAACAATCAATAGCGCCAAATAAAAAAAATTACAATAAGAAGGATGAAAAACGACTCAAAACGAATTCCAACGAGTCTTACAGTACATGAGCTTTTGAAACATCTCGCGTATATGAAAACAATTAACATCCCCAACGTACTCTAACGCGAACAAATCAAGCAATTAAAAATAATAATTCCCACTTCCAGCAAATGAAAGCCGATAACCGTGTACATAACGCCCGCTAAATTTTAAATTACGGCTTAATCGGAAACTCAAAAGCGGACCAGCGCGGGAAACCGAAAAGGAATAATTACGCGCCAGTGTAAATAACCAGCAATTTAATTTAGTCGATAAAAGATACACAAAGCGCGCTGCAAAATTATAATTAAAAAGATAAATAACGGCTGATGAACGGCCGCCTTTTATGTTTTCGTACAAACGCAAACATTCGTAATTGCACACTAGCAATAAATAGACTGGCGGCATTTGTTTTCGAGCCTTTCGGTGCGTTTTTCGTTTAATTTCAACAATACACTTTGAGACGCAACAATTTTAAAATGCAAAATTAATTATCCAGATTGAATTCCTCACGGCGCGTCATGTAATAAAAAAAAATACGAAAGAAATTCAAATAAATCTAAAAAAATATACGGACAAATAATTTGTCCTTGTTTTTTTCTTTTCGAAGATTAATTATTTAAAATCTATTTCAGTTAACAATTTTTTTCATACATTTTTATAATTTTCTATTTTTTTATTTGAAAATAGGTATATTTGCCGTCTACTCTATATAAAGAATTAAGTAAATTTGATTACACTACACAGACACTGGTAGGAGAAATCATTCACTAATGGAGCTCTTGTAACAGTCCTTTCAAATTAGAGTGCTTTGAAGTAGCAAGGTCAACTTCTCTTTAATCTTCGGCGAATCAACTACAAGTGGAATGTCAAAATCCTCGTGGAAAGTCTGATTTATGATATACCACAGAACATTTTAGATTAGAACTGTTAGATGGCTTTGACCCTTATTAATTTAACACATGTCTAGAACTCTACCTTATAAGCCCAGGCTGGTGTGATCATTATCATGTAGAGTAGAAGCTTGTTACTTAAGAACAATTTAGACTTTTGTCTAAAGAGTCAGTACATTCGCCTGAATTTTCAATTAAGCTGCTGATGCTTGGTTTGGATGTGCTTGGTAAACCGTTCATCTAAGGGTTAGCTCAAATAGGATATTGACAGGTATGGGAACGTTACATCTATGTATAGACTGATAAGACACGTTCCCTCTCATGGTAAAAGTTACTTGTGATGATTTAGTTGGGTCGATTTAATAAATTTAGATAACATTGAAAATTTTGAGATGCGACAATAGAATCATCATCATGGCACATGGCCAGCAGTGAATACTAAAAATAAAGAAGGCCAAAAACACTTCCCTGTGGAGTTCCCGATAGAATATTAGTGGGAGATTTCACTGTTATATTTATTTAAGTAAAATCTGTGTGTTACATTGGACTGGAGTGACAGATAAAAGTTGCTTGACAAAGATTTTCTTAATTTGTATGGCAACCGACTTTGTCAGACCCAATGAAACATCTGAGCTACATCAAAGAAGACAACGATACATATTTCCTCTTTTCGAGGCTTCTTGATATCTAATTTCATATTTTCTAAACCCAAACTTTCTGTGACTTGCAGTAGTCTTTTGAAGAACAATTTCTCAAATACTTTACCTAGTAAGAACAAGAAATTAATTGGCCTATAAAAATCCACATCCTCTGAAGACTTTTCAGGCTCCGCTATCATTATTATATGCACGTATTCTCATAAGATTGAGTAGTAAGAATTATTTACTATTACATTATATGTATATCGTTACTAAGAATACTTCACCAAGGCCTTTGACGGACTGCCCAAAACAAGCAATATAAAACAGCCTCCAGAACAGAAATGAGAAGAACAAAAAAAAATAACGCAGCAACCGGAATGTTTGTAACTACGGAGGAAATAAAACAGGTAGGAGAGTCCTTAGTCCACCATTAGTTATCATATTAATTGACGATATAATAAAAAGGTGTAGACTACAAATGTAGAAGTTACAAGTGGGGTAGGAAAATATGCAACCGGTAATAATAGGAAAATGTGCGTTGGCGGATACTATAGTCCTGTTTGAAGGGACTAAACGTGCTTTTTAGAATAATCTACAAGTCTGGATTGAGGTATTAAAATCAAAAAACATGATAATTAATCCAAATAAAACAAAAATAATGCTAATATCCCGACATGAAATGTAGACACACAGTTTCAAGTACCTAGAGTCACATAATCAACATAATTTATGTCTCAGCAAAATGATATCAAGCATTAAACAGAAAATTTATTAATAAAAGAGAAATCTCGAAGGAAACAAAGTTGTTAATATTCAAATCCGTATACGTACAAACAGTGACCTACGCAAGCGAATCGTATACGAAAAGACAAGTAGACAGAATACAGGCGATAGAGATGAAGTTATTGCGGAGAGTGGAAGGGGCCACAAAAAAATACAATAACTTAGGAGTGGTGATTATACAATAAAAACTTTAAGGAAATCAGTTGAAATGGTTTAAAGAAAATGGACAATCAAAACAAGTAAAAAAAATATGGGAAGCGAGAAAAATATAAAAAACCAAGAGGAGAGGGAATTAGGAAGGTTCTGCCGAAGAAAGGAAAACATGATGGCGGCAGAGGGAAGAAATAGTATGAAATAGGAAGAAGTGCCATTAGTTTATTAAAGCTGAGCTGAAGAAGTAGGACAAAACAATCCACACAATCCACATATGCGGGTACAAGAGGATCCGACTATGTATGCATGTACTAAGAATACTATGCATTTTCTTGTAAGTAGCTTCAGTATGCGACCTGCTATTAGGTGATATCCTAGTGCTTTATATTTATGTAATTTGCATAGTTCTAAATGAACTTCCAGTGGTGAAAAAAGATACACTTAGATAGCTTCGTATGCTTGAGTTGGTTTGAAGAATCCAAAAGTATTCAGTGTTTTCCAAATGCATCAGCCTTCTCATTTTCGTAGAGTGATACGCTTACTTGTAATCTATTACATTTTTTCTAGGTCTCCAGATGGATATCAACTTGTTTCAGATTATTAATGTAAGAGCTAAAAGTATAATTTTTTCTACATAGGAAGTCTTCGAGTTATCTGTTATAATGAAGTTAATCAGTAGCCTTCCGAGATCTTTGCCATTTAGTTCTAGCTTTTCTTTCTCAACACCTGCGGATAACAAGAGGATCCGAATATGTATACAAAGTAGTAAGCTACTTAAATAATTAGCTTGTCACTGAGATTTGGTGTAGCTTCCTATACCGATTTTTGATAGACTTAACAAATTTCTACAGTACTCCATCTAGGTCTTTAGGTTCCATTATACGTATTTTGAAATTTATATTGTTGCCAAGACACAAGACACAGAGATAATTTTTGCTTGATAATCTTAGTACTTAAGTTGATAAATCGTTATTCGATCCCGTTAAAGACTGTTTTTGGTATCACCTTCAAAATAAAAAAACTCAGTAAATCTGGAATCTCGTTCGGGTCAATGAGCCAGTGTGTTGGCTCACCAATAGAATGATAATTGTAGTCGTTAATCATATAAGTACTTTGAAGAGATTTCTCCCTTTTGTTGTTATAAATATGTGTGATTTCTATGTTTGTGGCTTGGATTTCTTTGGTTTGAAATGAACTTATATGATAATGAGACATAAAACTTCTACATGTATGAACAAAATGTTTTCGATTCTACATCATTTTCTCATTCACATATACAACACTTTTTAATTAAATTTGTATTTATATTTTAAATTCAAGTGTACAGATATATAATAAAGTAAACAAAAACATAGAATTTGACGGTAACAACACCACACTGCGCAATGCCTGTTTTTGCTCAAAACGAAAAGATTTTCCTGCAATCACAATCTGTAAACAATTCTAGTTTAGCCAAACCACATGAAAAAACTTCCAGATGTGCGAACGACTCCGATGGAAAAAACTATTATCAAGAGCGGAGTGTCACAGTTCAAGCGTAAACCCGAGCAATAAATTAATAAACCAAATATTGGAAAAGCACCGTTTCAGATGATTGATAGCCCCAGATAAAGATGCGCAATCAATTAAGAAAACACTGGAACAAAGCTGATAAACGAGCCCGAGCCGTGATGGATGGCGCGAGCCGAGCAAAAACTTGTTTGTTCATCCCTTAACAAATCGCTTTGTGCAATAACAAAATTTGGCGCGCCCTGTGCGGTTCCCGACCGCCTGAAAAAGTGACGCCCGCGTCCGTTCCGGTGCGCGAGGCGCCAGAATGCACGGAAAAACTGCAGGCAATTAGGTGGCCGATGGGGCACGGGCGGCGCGCGGATCGCTATTTTCGGCGATCCGGGACCAGTGGTGACCGCCGCACAAGGCCGCTCCATCCTCCACTCTAATTGCCATTTCCTTGAGAGAGCAATTCTAAAGTAAACAAGGTGGAGACGTAAATTGGCAGGAGTGGGTTGCGGTCCAGGCAGACGGCGCATATGCAAAATAGGTCAAGTGTTTATGGCAGAAACTTGTGGGTTAAGAGGCTCAGAGGAAACGAAATTTTTAGAAAACGAAACGCGAATAATAGTGGAGCTTCGGCCGATTACAAGAGAAGTAGTTGAGAAATACTAAAACCAGTTCACTATTATCTGCACTTAGAAATATTAAACAATTTTTATACATATAAAATGAAAGCCTATTGCGTACGGTCTGTTCGTCCACCCGTCCGTCGCTTTTTTCAGCTTCGTGTATTTTCGCGTGAACTCGAAAATGCTCGAAGGATCAACGCACCGGGAAATGGCCGCAGCGCAGCGGCCGGCTGGCAGGATAAGTAGGCGGAAAAACTACACTTTGTAATTGCATCTCGACATTACCATTTGAGTTTAACTTGACAAATATTAAGGAAACGTTTGGGGGTATACTATTTCAACTTATGGCTATATGGTCGGCAACTAAATGGAAAATAAATTAAAAAAATTATATGTATAAAAGCACCTTGCTTCATATCAGCAATGCGTTTGAGCGTAACAAGCTGATATACATATTGTATATTAGGAATGAAAACCTTAAAAATCTGAATGAATAAAAAAACTAAAAACATTGCAAATCTTTGCTCTACTACAATAATGATTTATTAAAAATAAAAAATAATAACAACCCTTGTGGTTGCTCTCTCATATCTTTCAACAAATGTCACGTATGCCTTTTGTAAGCAGCTAGTCCTAATCTTGCTTAGTAATACGAGACATCGAGGTTTTGAAAATTTGCACCTTCCGAGAAGTAATATTCTATTTACGAAGAGGATTTTGTTTAATTCGGGCACTTACGGCTTTGACTGACTAAACAGTTCGAACTGATCGTGATCTTTCAAATCTTTTTTAGACCTCGTTAAACAATTTTATAGCCCCGTACGCAAATACACGACTAATGCCGAGAGGATACAAGGCCTTAAAAATTAAGCTTCTTTCAGTTCCACACTTATGTAATGGTATTTATTGCAGCAATGCGGTTTTCTTTGTCATCCCACTTCATGGGTAAATAACTAAACTTGACAATGTAACTTACAATATTTTACAATTGCAACAGGTAGGTTCGATTCTGTAACAGTATTTATAAGAATACTAGGTAGTTGTAGCTCTGCAAGGAACACAACACTTCCACAGTTGTAAAACTACGAAGAAGTTTAATGTTTTCATCGTAAAAAATATTACAATAAAAAAATAAACAGAAATATTCATGATTCATATCAACAAACATCTTTTAGTAAACTTCAATTTAAAAAAGCCTAGCCATTCTAGACCATTAATTAACTTTAGAAAGCTTTCTTAACAACACAACAACGCAGACCTCTGTTAGTCATCAAAATTACAATCTCTACTTGATCTCAGTCCAAAGCAATGCCCAGATTTAATTAGAAATGACCCAACACAAAATCATTCTTCCTCGACACAGCGGTTTTCCAGAAATATCCGAAAAGTTCAACACATTCGTGCTTTCTGCCGTAACAATAATATAGGAGGAAACAGCTGGCCGGTCGAATGCCTCTAGTCATCCATGGCATCAAAATAAAGGAAGAAATGGCACGGTGCCAGCCTAAACTGATTTTGCATATAAAAATGTCAAGGCTTTTTTAAAAAATTATTTTAGCGTTTACAGTTGTGTTACGGCCAATTACTTAATCAATGAGAATGCGAAAATAAATGTGACATAGCGAGCGAAAACTGTTTTTCCAAGTTCTCAAACAATGGCGTACACCTGGTCCGACAATATTGCGGTATTTATGACGTGCTCGATTGAATTTTTATTATATTTTCACTTTATATTTTTAATTAATTGTGCACTCGAACGGAGCGAGCATGTTACATCTACGTCATGCCCGAAAACTAGTGCGATGCATTCATCACAATAAAATAATTCTACAAGAACCATTAACAATACAAATTCTCCCGAAGTCTGATTAGCAAATAGTTAGCAATAAAAAATGAGAGAGTAAAGATAATATTGACAGGACTCAAAGACAATCTAAGCAAATCGACCCCATTCCTTAGATGACAGCGAAAAAGAAGATAACAGAAACTAACATAAAGACTCGGAAGCAAAAAAAAAACCTAAACCACACCTAAACTGCAGCCGGTGTAAAACAAAAAGTGTACAACATAAAGTACGAACCCGCAAAAGTAAAACGCATAAAATGTTAAAAATTTGAGCATACCAAATTTTTTTGCAATATATACCAACTCGTCAATACTTAACACAACTGTTCAATCAAATTATTTATTATGTTCAAGTATCCAACGGAGGCAATAAAGGAGTTGATTCTCATGCAATGCAGAGCCACCGATAAACGAAACAAATGAATTTGTACTTAACGGCATGCTAAAAACCTTAATGCAACAAAAGATAAATGTTCAGGTTGAAACAGCAATTATTGCCAAAAATAAAATTAAACACCATAATGTTCTAAAATACCAACCAGATCTTCTTCAAGCTACTACAATACTAATAGATGTTTAGAACGGACCTCTAGCGATCTCAGCAGCTGACTGGTCGCTAAGGCACGATAATAATGCACTATGTGTACTATCTTCAAACTTTGGATAATACGTTTATCTATGGCGGCGATTATAACGGGTAAAATGTGTAATGAGATCACGACTTACCACCACTAAAGGTAAAAAACTGCTAAAAGAAATAACCAATAATGGGTTACACTACATCGCTACAGAAGAACCAACTCACTGACAATCAGATATAGCAAAATTAGCAAATTTTCTAGACTTCTGTAAAGTAAAGAGTGTTAATCCAAATTATTTTACAGGAGACTCGTACCTTGACTTTTCATGAGCATCTAATTGTGTTCAAAACAAAACCCCCAAAGCTCTTGGAACTTTTTCAGAATAACTGGTAAAAATGTATCGCTTTATATAATCAAAGAATAAATTCGTGGCTGCAGTTATTTAATTACACAGTTCAACAAGCCACATGGCTGGTAACATCTTCAAATATTCAGAATACCGACAATACTAGTTATCCTATTTCTTTCAAGAAAAAAAAATGCTGAACGTAATTACGTTGCAGAAGGTAAATAACGAGGCACAAAATGATGCTAAGCGGAATACTCAATTATGGTTCAGCAGAACTCAAACAATTTTTCTCTAGTATCAGAAACACAAGAACTCAAACTTACCTGCAATATATGTCAACATCGGAAGCCACAAAATACCCTTTTTGGCAAAGACCAAAATGTTGAATCAATGACAGATCTAAGTAACACCTCTACGTCTCTAGAAGCGATCAGGAGAAAGCCTTTGCCTTTGCGAATCACCTAAAGGTGGCATTTCAATTGTTTGGCACAAGAAGAAAAGGAAAAAATTGTTCAACATTTTGAATTCCCTTTCCAAATGTGCTTACGGATTACAAAATTTAAGGTTAATAAGATCAAGTCTGTGATTACGTCGGAATTAAACCCACGCAAACCACCTGGTTACGGACTAATAACACCTAAAGTACTACGACAATTACCCCAAAGAGGTTTCAAATTCTTTACCTATTTAATAAATGCCGTTATAAGAGTAAAGTATTTTCAAAAAGAATGAAAAGTCGCTACAGTTATACTAACACCCAAGCCTGGCAAACCAATAACATTTGTTACTTCTTAAAGATCAATTAGTTTACTACTGATTTTATCCAAAGTTTTTGAAAAACTAGATAACCACCATATACTTAAACTTGGATTCGACTTTGCTACAATTGAACAAGTGCATCTAGTGCCAACTAGCATTTCTAAAGACCTTAAAAGCAAATGCTATTGGTCGGCTATTCTCCTCAACATGTCTTTAACAAGGTCTGGCAATCGGGATCTGTTATTTAAAATTAAAAGGACGCTGCCCTCGGATTATTGCGAAATACGGAATTCGTATTTAACTGACAGACATTTTCCTGTGAGTTACAGAGATTTTCACACGACGTTATTTCCGATCTGCTCTAAAGTTTTTCAGGAGAGCGTGCTGCATCCTGTTTACGAACCACCCGCCTACTACAACAAAAACTACAGTCGATACTGCTGTGCTTTCATCACATGCTAACCCTAATGTAGCATTTTACAATCTGCATGAGCATCTACAGATGATAGAAACGTAAAAAAATGAAGAATTAAGGTCAATAACAGTAAATCAGTATGTGATCCATATTGCTCAATAATAAACCAACCCAACAAAATGAGAACGTCAAGCATCCTGGGAATGTATTTACATCGAAGAATGACATAGATGAAAAGAAGAAGTTAGATCCCAAAATACAGAACATGTATTAGCTTATTGGGCGAAATGCGAACCTCTTCATAGAAAACAAGATAGGCATATGAAGTACAACTATTCAGAACTGTAAGCAAGTCAAACATAGACATTTTAAGACCCTTTCAGTCCCAAGGTCAATACTAAATGCTCCTTGTTTCTGACCACGGTATTCAAGGTGACTTGGGTATCTCTTCAATCACCGAAGAAATTCAAAAATTTAAGCCCTTCAACATTTCAAATTGGTTCGTATAACAATTTACTGGTGCGTAATGTTATTCGCGATATTAGCTTAGAAGAAAACTTTAATTTTTATTAGTGGAAATATTCACTGATTTGCTTCCAGCATATGACTAGGGACTAACGATATAGAAGCTTAAAAAAATTGCACTGCGTTTAGAGAAGAGACATTTGTATCAAAAACAGATCAGAGGTGGTTTAAGAAATGTCTGCGGAGGATGAATCCTTAAGAAGACGGCAGCACATCGGGCAGACCATCAAATTTAAATATCAACAAACAAATGAGTGCCACATAAACTAACTTCCAATAACAAATTACAGCGTCTCACAATCTGTACATACCTTATTTCACAATTCAAATCAGATAACTTTTTGAAATTTTGACACTGATTCAAAATGGATTATATATTCTAACTATAAACGTACTCACCGCTGGCTATCATCAACTGATCCTGTGCCACAAAGTACTAGAGATAAGTTGAGACCACAAAATTTCTTCTCCGTGTTTGGTGGACTTCAAAAGGAATTATTCACCATGAATATCTACAAGTTGGTCAAAACCTCACGGCAAACATTTATAGTGAACAACTATAACGAGTGCACTATGCATTGGAACAAATATAACTAGAATAAATCGCACTAAAAATTTTATTTTTGTAAGATTTTTGCAATAGACACCAGAGAATAAAATAATGAATTTATAGTGGGAGATCCTCCCCCAACCCCCGTGTTCCTACACATATGTCCATCGGATTACCACTTATTTTTATCTCTAGACAATCATATGCGTGATAAACAATTTAATGATAAAGTAGAATTAAAAATAAATATAAATAATATATCGACATTATTTGACAATAAAAACAATCAGTTTTATAAAAATTGAATTTAGTTTTTTCTCAATTTCGAAAATGACAGAAGTTGCTTGGTTCTTCTTCCGGTGCCTTCCCACGAACTGAGACTGGCGATAACCACAGCAAATTTTTCAGTATTCCGCATTTCTGATTAGGTTTTCGACGCTCAAACCAGTCCATTCTCTGATATTTTTCATCCGGTATGTTTGTCGTCTTCCTGGGCTGCGTCTACCTTCTATTCATGGCTCGACTCTTAGTTGGGGAAATTCGTATTTGTTACTGCGCACTATGTGGCCTAGATAAGGTGTCTTCCACCTTTTGATATATAAGATTAATTCATGGTCTCTTTGCATTTGCGCTATACCTCTTTGTTGGTTAATCTATCTGTCCACGTTATTTTCAACAAACGTCGAACTATCCATATTTCGAATGCTTCCAATCGCATCATGGTATTCACTTTCAGTGTCCATACTACTTGACCATGCGATACCATTTCATAGAAATTGCTTCACGCTCTGAAAGATTGTTCTAGCATCTTCTATTGTCCATCTTATTTCTAGCCCAGGAATAAGATTGTCCGTTATCCAGCTGCCTAGACACTTAAATTTCTTAACTTGCTGCAGGATTTGTCCATTTGTAGTCACGTTTGCTTGAATATTAAGACTACTTGGAGAACAGATTCTTGGTCACCAACTATTAAAAATTTGGTAGGGTATCTGTGTGTCAACCTAATCACAAAATCCATGACCTAACAAGAATTTGATCTGCGCTTCTTCGATCTGCGCAATAACTAGGAAAAAGTAGTTGAAGTGAAATCCAACAGTAGAAATCCTTGGTGAAACCAAAATGTCGCCGATGGCAATTTAATTAGAATGAGGTTTTGGTTTTGCATTTTTTTCTCACCCAGCAACAGATAAAACCAATTTAATGAATTCTATTCGGCAAGTACGCTCCACGACGAGACCAAGCAAACAAAACGTGCGTCACTACCTCGTACCCAGGTAAGCCGAATCCAAGGCTGCCGATACTCATACAACTGCAGCGGTGTGCAACCTGTTACTTGCAACGTCATTCGAATCAGCCATCAGTCAGCGCATATTCGCCCATAATGTTTTCGAAAACGGCGATTTGCATCCAAATGTATGCGGGCCTGCCCGACCCCGGACGGCAAACAATACCGGCGACCGCGAATGCACGCTGTAAACGCATTCTCATGTTGCACGTCCCTGCTCGATTTTTTCGTTGCGCGAAGAACGCCCGATATTTGCATATAACAGCAACTTGTCCGGGCCAGACAAAATAAGGACGCTTTTTTTCGCCTCTTTGCGGCTGGCCGCAAGACGGGCTCAATGTCAGGCATGCAACCTGCCGGGTCCGCGCCGCCGCCGCTTGGCCGGCTCCATCCTAATTGCCGAAAGTCCGGCCCTACAATTTGCTCATTAGCCGATCGCGACGATTGCAATTTGCCAGGTGTGGACGTTATTTTGCAACGTTTCCTGCTGCCTTAATAGAACGGCAGCTAGGCTGAGTCACGTTTAATGACAGGTTTCGACAGCCGCTTATGCAACGACAACGTGAACTTTGTAATATCGTTATGATTAACACGAAGTGCGTACCGCTTGTGATCGGGTTCACGCTAATTTCGTGTTGAAATTTTTGGATAAAACCGAGCTTATTATCAATATCGAAAAGTCTACTCTTCATTGTCATCTCTGTAGATTAGTTTTATTTCGGGTACATTTTTCCAACTATCAATCTGACAAAAACCATCAATAATGATCGTTCAACTAACTACCCAAGACGGTCTTTACCAACTATAAATTCAATTTTGTTTTTCGCCATTATTGTAAAATTCATTTTTAAGTTTAAAATAACGAATGCCATGAGAATGCAAAGAGAAGATCGATCCTAGGTGAAGCATGACTGACCCGGCAAAAAAATGGGTGTGACGGGGTAGACGGTCAGTCTAAAAGTGCATCAGGATCTGCACTATAAGTCTTGCATCCTGAAGAACTGCCAACTGTTAATTGTGGAAAACAAGCTGGACAGTCAGTTAAAGGCCCCAAGCACTGTTGGACGACATTAAGCACGATAGTGTAGGCTTTTTCGGGCGAAACTAACTTCATCCAGAACAAGAAGATGAATCGCCAAAACGACCCTTGGATCTGCTAAGATACCTCCGAAGTGCCTAGCGTCATGCAGACAAAGTGTCCCGACTCTGTGATGGCGCTGAAGCTCATGAGTAGAAAAGGAGATATCATGACGCCCTACTATTTTGAGGAAGGCCTGAAGGTGACCGCTGTCACTTATGTTAGCGTGCTGGATAGAGAAGGCAAGAAAAACCCAAGCATACAACAATTTGTATTCCCACTGGTCCTCCAACTTGTGGACATCTTCCAGTCTCGATTGCAGTCCCCTCGGTTAATACGTGTGGGTCGTGATCACGGCAAATGTCAATGAGAGGCATCATAGCATCAAGGACAGCTTAAGGGCTTGCACCATGTAAGTAATATAGACAAGTGGGAAGTTGTATTGGCCTTCACTAGGTTTAGTTCTCGTCTCGAGAAGGTCATGGTTGCTGATGGGGACTACATTGTATAATATGATCCTCAATACTATTTATTTTAATTGTGCTAAGTTTTACATGAATAAATTTGTATTGTTATTTCATTTTCATTGTTTATTCGTTTTCCGGATTTACCTCGACAACCCTGTGCATATTCAGTTTCCATAAATCACCAATAATTAATGGCAACATATCCTGATCCATCGTTGAAATCTCCCAACCAATCTTTTTAATTTCCTGTTTATCGCAGGACAATAATGACAGCTTAGTGTAATAAAGCCAGCAATAACGCGGCAAGATGAAGATAAAACGAAAACAAAATCGTAAACTGCAGAGGATGGCAGAAACGGCAATTCCACAACAAAGCGGAATAGCCCAAATTCCCACAAAACCGCAAAAACAGCGTGCTGAATTGTAAGGCTTTTAACACGTTTATAAGCAGACCGCCGTTTGCAAACTTCGAGGCGTAGATTCTCCGCAAACTAAACAATTAAGAACAAAGAAACAAACGCAATTCAGAGCAAACAAAACGTAATAGTAATTAAATTTCGAGCGGCAGCAGCCGTCTCGGAAGTGCTCGAAAGACGGGAGCAAACTGAAACGGTCGCCGCGGAGGTAAACTCCATTAAGCCATTCGAGCACACCAAAAGAAACGAACGTGAGATTTACCACAAAAATATTATTAGAATTCTGAAATAGAAATAACACCGAAGTCTGTAAAGGTTATCCATCGAAAGTCAGCGATGATTTAATAAGGCGAACAAGGTGAAGTCGTGATAAATGGTTTCAGGAGATTATAATGAATGCAAAAACTGTAAGTGCAGAGGCCGCGGGTACATCAAAGTTTCTAAGTATCAAAAGGTTGCGGCAGTTAAGATAAACTTAAAATAGCCTGGCAGATGTAAAGAACTAAAATAAAAGGATAAGAATTATCGCAGATTTTTTGTAATGCCCAGTCTAATAAGTAATAAATTAACTAAATTAGTGTTTTCTTGAGTTCAGGCTATAGTTAAACACTTGCATTTTGCAAAACATTCCCTTTGTTCTTTTTCTTTTTGCAAAAGATTAATAGGCATTTACTGTTAAAAATATATTAGAAAAGGTATTCGAGTTCTAAGATACATTATGCATCTTTTGCCCAAAAAATGACTACAATAGTTTTAAAAAAAAACGCCGTTAAAAATCTTGATAAAAAAGCATACTATTTTTTCAAATTGTCGAAATGCAATGAGTTGCAAAGATGTGCGTTAAATGAATTTTTATGTCGCCGACTAGGATAGTGCCGAGATTGTTCGCCGTTGCCCATCGATTGTTTTCAAATAATACGAAACGGTTTCTCTTTATTGCCAAATGTAGCTTAGAATAGAAAACAGTTGCAGGTAAGTTGCAAATCAGGTATATAAGTAGGATATTGAAGCAAAAAATAGATTTTTGATCAAAAATTCAGTAACAATTAACAAACTATGGGAAGGTGCATTAACATGCAAAAATTGCCTCCTGTTTGCTTCTCGATATTCAAGGTCAACATGACGAATACGTCTTACCAAGAGCTTTAAGATAATACTCAGCATTAATCGTTGAAACAAATTCTTTGGGGATAATCCCTTTAGAATCATAAAAAGAAATAAGTTGACGTCCACAAACGAGATTTTTTGATTTCCTTCAATTAATGACCGCCATTCGGCACTTTGACAGTTGGTTTCTAGATCGTATCAAAAACACCACATCTTATCACCAGTTACAATTGTTTTTCAGAAATAGTTGACTTTTCGAGCTTCGCTTTCCAGTAATGTATGTGCAATGCCCAATTTGATAAAATTGTTGGTCATTCGCCAATCGATTTAGAACAAATACTAAACTTAGTTTCTACAGACCAAGTTTTGATTTATAACGCATGTATGATCGTCTTGGCAAGTTCCGTTTTTATGTCTCCCCAAAGATTATTTTAGAAAACCACATACTTTCGAGATTTTCTTCGGTCATCATTTCAAGTGATCGGCGTGAAAGTTTATTATCGTCTACACACACTTTCCTGAATCTCCTATGCCACGCAAAATTGTGATTAACAATCATCTCCATACCAGAATTGGAACATTTTCGTAGCACTTTTACACTTTTAAAGTGTTTAGACATTCCAGACTGTGGATAATGAATTGTCATTTACAGTTGTGAGTCGAGAAAAACCAACTAATTGTTCTTCAAATCGGCTTGACAGTTAACATAATTTAAATAAACCAAAATGTAGGCATATTTCCCAAAAACTCAAATTAATAACTTTGAATGAGACTACTCTCAAAAATAATTCTCAAAGGTATGCCAACATAAAAAGAACGACTGCGATATTCTGGCAAATAGTTTATGAAAACTAGAGGTAATAGAAAAAGAAAAGGCATTCTCCAAAATGACAAAAATTGAATTTTTAACAAGGAAAACATTCCTAAAAAATTATTCTTGGCATGTAACCATAAGAAGAACACATATGAAATTCAAGAAAAATAAAAAGTCATTGAAAGTCGAAGAGGTCCCCACATAATTGACTGCAACATTTAAACCCATACAATTACGTTCTAAATACGTGCAGGATGAACTTTGTGTGTAATGTTGTCTAGAAGTGTCACAAATTAAAAATTAAAATTTGTCATAGGTACAAGAAATGCTGTTGTCAATATATCGTTTTTTGCCCTTACGTATCTTGTAGAAACTCTTTTCCTTGTTAGAACAATGACACTTCCTAGTCATAAGGACTGGTACTATTGCTGAATTGTCATTGAATGTCTAACAACTGAGGGTTATGTGACCATTGACATTCATCGACAAATGGATGTTATCTATTCTATTATATTGTATTAGAAGGCGAGCAAGAAGTGCGAAAGAAAAATCCAACCCGCAACAAATCTGCGCGTGAAATAGAAGAATATCGTTAGAACTGGATTTGAATGAATAGATATCTGATTTGTTATTTAAGGACATGAAGAAGCTTGCTAAGTGTTGGCGTGCGTGAGTAGACATGGATGGTGATTTCGTAGAGATGTACTGGCACCCTTTGATATAAGCCTTTCTAAACTTGTAAAAAATGTGAAGCTTAATTGAGAAAGACTTTTCAAAATACATACACTTGTAAAGAAATGTAACAAAGTATATAAAAGTATCTTGATTTATTATATAAAATTTGGTTATACCAAAAAAAAACATTTATCTGAAGACAGTAAAAGGTAAGAATTACTTTAT
Organism: Sinelater perroti; assembly: GCA_036346155.1. Lineage (NCBI taxonomy): Eukaryota > Metazoa > Arthropoda > Insecta > Coleoptera > Elateridae > Sinelater > Sinelater perroti. Next base: position 19,967,630 of record JARFIY010000099.1, on the reverse strand, counting down.
CTCTAAAAAGATTAACATAACAGTTTATTCTGACATTATAATTCCGGTTTTATATCAATATCTTGATATTTTTAAAATTAAGCGCGTCAGCATTGCGTCAAGCTTAAAATTACAGTTCCCATAAATAAGAAGTAAGAAATGGCAGAATATAAGTCATTGTTAATTCCAACAAATTGCAAATTCTGCTTTAACATCAGTTTAATTTTTTTTTTTTTGAAAATCAAAGTATGGAATTTGGATCACTTAAAAGAATTGCAAATAGAAGGATTCTGAAGTTCGTCCTTTCCAAAAAGCTACTTGGCAAGTCCACGATTTTTAATTAAGTTAGTATTTGCAATAGCATTCAGATCTGCAGCATTTTTTAGCCTCTGAACTAATCACGCGCAGAGTGAAAATCGAAGATCGATTCCTTGTAAACTTAAGTTTAAATTGATATTAATCTATTCTAAGTATAATTGGCGTTAAACTGTTAGAATCTACTCATAACTCCACCCTAGCCTAGTTTTCTCGAAATTTCTATTGCGTTTAAAAAAATTCCTTCTTTAATTTACGTTCACCTAGAAAGGAATTGAAATAATAAATCTTCCTAAACACCTGACATATGCCAGTATCCCAATTTTTTTTTTAATTTACTTACAGTACCTAGCCATTTGGCAATGGATCTTTTCTATTTTTTTGCGTGTGTGTGCCCTTCAATAATTTTGGTGGATCTAAACGGCATCTTAGCATTTGTAGTTCACCAAGAAATTTTGTAAACTACACAAGTGTTTTTCATTGGCTTGTATATGTAAATCAAACGGATAGATAATTTATTTATTTTTGAAAATAATAAATCCCCCCTTTTCATATGAAAATGTATGGCTTCTACAGGTTTATGTACCTTAATTTTGGATGGTCCAAGTGTTGCAAGACAGCTTGTATATTATCTGTGGTTTTCGACAAATTTAACCATCTCTGCATGGGTGACACATTATGGACTTGTTACATTTTCCTTATTATCTCTTTCAGAAGATCTTCGTAGGCCGGAGCAAGAACACTCAACATGTTACTAAATAGTTGAACGCTGCACAAGTAACGGTGAACAACTGGCAAAATCTCTACACACGCAAACTGAGGTTGACCTTTATCTGGCGGAAGTAGCGTACCGTTTACACTGAACCGAGTTACAGTAATATTACACTCAGCCCCAACTGACGCACCTCACTATGTGTTGTAATTTGAGAGCAGGGCACATTCCAATAGTTCTAGAACATTTGCGGAAGCGTTCTGTAACTGTGGCCGAGAATAAAGTCCTAATTGGTGCGACTCATACTTTTCATTATTCAGCATTCTATTCCTGATACTTGGTCCTGGTTTGAATCATTTGAATCCGGCACTTGCACCATTCTACATGTTTATCAAAAGCACTCGGGCCGAACTGTCTGTCACGTTATTATTTTACGGTCGTATTATATTCAGGATGGAGGTATTTCCTCTCTTGGTAAGCCTCCGGATGCTCGGAATATCTTTAATGACTCCAGGAGTTTTTCCCGCCATTTGCTCAAATGCTGGTTTGATTCGAAATTATGGGCTGCTTCAAATAGGAGCATTGGCAGAACGGTAGCAGTTCAATGCTTTCCACTATAGTGTAGCAGTGCACTCAAATACACGTAGACGTTTCATTAGCGGTGCTGATAGAATATCCCCACAGAAATTACATGGGCATAAGGCACGCTCCAATGTTAGACTATTCTTCGTCTCCAAAATAAATTTTCTTGGAGCTTTCGAACTGAAAATTTTGTTGATAGAACTAATTCTTCGTATAGACAAAACTTTAATTTAAAGCTTCATTTGGGGTTCCTTCAATATGAATGTTATTTTAAGGGTTTGATATAGGTAAAAAGGTTGAGATACATATAGAATATAGAACGTGTCTGTAAAATTGTATGTAGGCGTAATCACTAAACATGTAATGACAAAACAACTGCAAAAACGTTAAAAAGCTATGTTAGTTATCCCAAAAAAAATAATCTATTAAAAGTTGTAACTAGTATTTTTACAACTTTTAATAGATTATTTTTTTGGGGTAAAAATACTAGTAGATTACATGGATCCGTAGACCAGTGCGAATCGGTGAACGACACTATCCACGTACTAGCGACGTATCCCATCGAAGAGCAGACGCTGATACAGGAAGGTCTTCGATGGACACGTCCGAAGAGAGCACGACACTTGCAGTGGGAAGCCCTAGAAGAGTTTTACTCCGCGTCACAAAACTTACCGCGTGAAAGGGCTCGACTGCGAGTGGGTGGGGTGAGGGGGAGTAATATTGACACACTCGGAAAGTGAGAACGTGTAAGAACCATGACTCAGAACTGCGGCTAGCACACAAAGTCCAGACTAAAAATTAAGGAAGCATTAAAGTGCAGCATAACACCCTGGACTAATAATTGCAGCTTGCCAGAGACTGCGCAACAGACAGAGAATCAGAATTGGGGGCTCACGAGCAGAAGTAAATAGGAAAGTGTGCGGCTTCCTAGAGATTGTTAAGAGCAATTGACTAAAAATGAGGACTCATAAGCCTTAAAGTAAGAAGTAAAGTAAAAAATAGTTCAAGATTAAGGTAGCATTGTTAGAAAACTGGGGCAGCTGGTTGTTCAAAGTCGTCCGGTCTGATTAGTTTTTCCGTGGTTTTCCCCAAGTCCTGCACTAAAGCGAATGCTAGGGCAGGTTATAAAACCGTAATTCCGATATATTATTAGTAAGACTCATATTAAAAGACAAGATTCTTGTTTTTTATTTCCAAATTCACTATGCTTCACTAGCGCATCTCTGCTTTTTATTCTATTTATAATTTTTCTGTTTTCATGTGCCCCTTATCTTATTTCTGTATTCCAACATTAGTCTATAATACTAGATTTCGAAAGTTCCAATTCTATTCCATTCACTATTGGCGATCGTCCGTATCTATATCCCACACAAATGTTTTTATCAGTTGTTCTTTTATAGTTGCTGAGATTTTATTTAATGTTAGTATTAATCGGTCAGATTTGCGTCTGTTCATTAGAATTATGCACAACGGACAATGAGGACACGCTTGGTTTCCACGTACTATACACTTAAGTACGCAATATATGGGCCTTTCTCCGAATAGTCCTGCTGATAAATGTTCATAGAAACGTGACCTTACTCCAAGTAAACGATCTGTAATAAATGTAGAGAACATTGACCTTTGTCGCTCTGCTCTGCATTTAGTCAGTATACAGGTTTCAAGACGTAGTTCTTTCGAGAAAAATATCTTACAGCAAAACCGTTACTGCAGCAAAAAAAGCAGTAATTAATATAATAAGGCAAATCAGGAAAGATAAACTAACGGATTACTGGCCTACCAACCTATTTTCAGATGCTCCTATTTTTAGGAATACTGAAGAGCTGTAATAGATTTGAAAAGATTTGGTAGTGTTTACATTTCAATAACAATGAACTTCCGCAAACTATCAACCAACAGACTTTTCAAAATACAACTCATATTGTATATTTTCTTTGAGAGATTTCAGAATACTTCTAAACCAAATTAATAACTTTCCTTAGATAAAGCATCGATTGCTTGGAGAGTTAGGCTTTGCACACAAGCATAAAGCAGCAGAAATATATAAAGTATGCCTTACTTGTTTGTATGGCCACTAAAATCACCTCACCCTATATTTTGAATTTGAAATTTGTAGTGGTGAAAGAAAAATGACAGGGCATTATTTTCGCACTTTTAAAATATTATCTTGATCAAAAGACAATTATAACAATTGTGTGACAATTGCTGAAACTTTCCTTTCAAGTTAAGTGTGTGGAACAGTTAGAGTGACCAAAATGAATCACAGTCTCTGAAACGTGACGAAACCACACATTCAGAAAAAAAGATGAAATTTTTCTTCAATATTGGAAAGATACTCTTATTGTCAACATAATTTCCAAAATTCACGATTCAACAATTGTTCCGCTGAGAAATGAAGAAGTAAAGAAAGAATCCATGTGTATTTTTTGTTTCATAAAGGGTGTTGACAGAGCAGATCAGTGAAGTGGGCAAAGAAAGATGAATTTTGGTTTAGAAATTCTTTTTGCATCTATCAAAAAGAAGATAAAAAGAATTGCTGCTATATGTGTCAAAATACCGGACTACAGAAAAGGTGGAAACAGACTCGGACACAGACAAAGACGCAAGAAGCCCAAGAACATCAACTCAAACTGCAACTCATAAGAACCTTTGCTCCTGGAAGACTTTCGGAAAATTTGAACGTACGTGCTGGAGAAAATTGTTGGAAATAAACTGGGTAACAGAAAATATCCTGCTGGGGGGTACCATATTCGTGCTACCCAGAAAAAAGAAGTGAAACTGGGTACGTCTGCCTGTTCTGCATAATGACACTCCACAAGAAGGAATGTTTTCAAAGGTATTGCAAATTCATAGTTGATTTAAATGGTTTAAACCACAGAAATATTCAAATTTAAATGTTCCATCCTCAATTTAACAAATTATTATTTTACTAAAATGAAATAAAAAAATTAAATATTAAATCTAAAAGAAAAATAGATATAGAAATATTAATGTGTCCTAAAAAATCTGTATATTCTTGTAACGTTTTATTTCTTACATAAAAATATTAACTAATTATAATGATGATGTTCTAACGGTCCGCGTAAAGGCATGGTTTGCGAACTGGAAGGTTAAGGTTCCTATACGTACTATCATTAAATCTGAAACGGGGTGATGTAGCAAACACCCTGCCTGAGACGACCGTATTACCACCCCTTGTTTTAAGTGAAAGCAGATACTCAGTTAGTTTAGTGACTGAGTAGACCACCCACCAGGCATCTGATCCCGTGAGTGAACCCAGATCCGTCCGCATCACAGCCAGACGCCTCAATCGTTCGGCTGCAATAACCTATAAATACTAATTAAAGTAATTTAAGCATTACAATGTAAGCGAGTTGAATGGTGCGTTTGAAAGTGAATCACAAAGATTAATTGTTCTTTTAAATTCTTAATATCTTAATGCGTCTCCATAAGTAGCCTTGAAGTTATAATGAGAATATTAAGCTGAAATGTAGACTATAAAGCCTTTATTCATTATTTATTTAGACCAGCAAAGTTGGTACTTGGGAAGTAGTTGCAAAAGCTGACAGGAAACTGTCTTCGTATATGTTCTCTGCTTCAATTTTCGCATCTGATCTAAGGAAGTCTGGATTTACCTTTGATAAATTTTGTAGTTCTAGAACAACTGATTTTGCCCCTTTCTCTAGAATTCCTATACCATTTTTTAAAAACATAGAAGATGAGAACTAGTTTCTCAAAACTGTAGCTCATTCTTAACAATTTAAATTTCCAAGCTTCTTTTTTTTGAAATGCAACGTTCACAACTGTCATTTATCAGTCTGAAAAGTAAGCAAACGAAGAACCCAACCATTAATCTTACGCAACCTATACAAATAGCAAAAAATATTGAATGTGCGAATTTAAAATTCTAGAACTGCTTAAAAAATAAATTTAAAATACAACTTCAATAGCTTCAATTTTAGGGGCAGAACAAAAGAAGGAAAAGGGTAACAGAAAACCGAAAAGAGGGTTACTGTGTTAACTGAACCGAGTGATATTTAACCCAAAGGGCGCAGACGGACAGACGGGCGGACAGGCGGTCGGGCGACATCCACGATCCCCTGCCATCTATATTCGAATCGCCTCAGGTCGATTTGGTCGGATCTTCGTCCGCGGCGTCCTTGGCGCGCGCCGGCCATGGCGGGACCAGCACACAGAAACTTATCTCGTCTAGACAGGCTCACAAATGGGTGTGATTGTGTGGAATTAATATTACGGCCGAGTATAAGTTATGTATTATGTGTGATAGCGAGAAGTGTGTCATCGAGGTAGCTGTAGGTCACACCGTCTGGCCGTCGCTCCAGTGGCCCAGACTTATTGATTGAGCCGGGGCTGCCCCGTTCTTGTCTACGTGGAAGCGCCATTTCGGTCGCCGCCGTCCTGCATTGCGTCACGTGCCGGTGCACGGCGCCCCAGAAAGCGCGAGCGCGGCCCCAGGAAGCGTCGAGGAGGCAGCCGCTGCCAGCTCGGAACACTTCGGAGGCGGCTGCGGTGTTTTCCCGGCGGGGTATTCAGGCAACAAGGCCAGAGAAAGCATGCGAGGAAGTTGTTTTGAATTGCATTATTGCCCAAAACGGAAGCTGTTGGCCAAAACAATCGGAAAGACTACGCTGGGCAATTAAAAGTTCATTGCGCAGTTTTCTATTAAAAAACCCAAGGAAGATTTGTTATCTTTGTACTTTCTAATCTGACAAAGTATCACAGAAAACACTTCAATCTAAATTTAAAAAAATTCATTTTTTACCTACATGAATAGAAGATAATACTTAATATTTTCTTTTTCGTAATTTGATTGATTGAAATACGACGACCAAGAAAGGGTACATTAAATTATCAAACAAAAAAATGTCATTTTGGTTCTCATTAATAGATTTTCAAAAAATAAATCCTCATTTTTACAATTATTTGTTTCTTCTCTGACATTTATGAGTTTAAAATATTGCAATTGTATGTATAATCGTTCCGATCCTCTGTAAAGGGCACAAGAATCATGAAAAAGAAGAAGAAAATGTATAATCAATTATTTAGTCTAAATTATATAATTCTTTCATATAGACTTTTTGCCAATCAAAGGAATACACGTAAACAAAATATAATAAAAGATGAAGAAACCGACAAAATCATTTCGAATGTCATTATTTCTGAGGAATCTTCGTCTGTCTTCTTTAAATTAAGAAACAATTTCAAGGTCAGTTTAATATTTCATGTTTACGACTAGTTACCTTCTATATATTTGCTTCGCCTTCTTTATTGCTAGAAACTGGTACTAGCAAAAGACAATCCTTAGAAATCAGCGGTTTCATACTAGAAGTCTGGTAGACAGAAAAACCGATGGCATCAAAAGTAGAATTACATCAAAAAAAGACGAAGAGCGTTGATCTTAAAAACTATATGACATAGAACTCTCCAAAAGACGCTTAGGATGTCGAAGGATAAATTGAAGACAATTACAAAGTTTGAAGCTTATTAGTTTATAATTTATATCGAGATAGTTTCGAAAAATCAGAATAAGATTATTTTATTCCCTTTACTGTAGATTTTTCTATTGCTATATTATTATCATTATTACTATTATTAACAGCCGTCTTGATCCCGAGGTCGGGCTAAGACTTCCTCTTTCTCCTTCCATCTTTTCTTGTTTTTTGTTTCCATCCACCATGTTGGTCCACAATTTCTTTTTCATATCACTGTTTTGGAGACCTCTTCTTCTATTTTCTTCTTGTGGTACCCGTTTCGTTATGAATTGTGTGCACCTCTCTTCTAGATGTCCTATCCTCCAATGTCTGTTGTATTTAATTCCTTCCCTAGTGTCTGTAGTCCTTACTTGATCTTGTAGTATTAGGTTTAACATGGATCGTTGAGCAACATAGGTCAAAGTAGATATTACGCAGGATGTGGGATGAGGGATCAATAACACTTCCACGTTAAGTTTATTCGTATCTGGGTTTTTCTTTTGTTCCTTTATCAAGTAATATCAATTGGTCTAAATAGACAACTTATTGCACATGTTTCATTTTTTTAATATCGAAATCTATGTCATCTAATTTTCGATTCGTCATTGGGCAAGTTTTTTCAAAATTGATTTTTAATCCCACTTTGCTACTCTCCTTTTCCAGCTCTTTCGACATATCTTTTAGATTGGGTTCGCTTTCTGCTAATCAGCGAATCTTAAATTCGACAATTTCTTTGCTCCTATATTTATTCTAACCCTTTCACAGTGTAGATTTCTGAAGACTAGTTATAAGACGCTTGTAAACAAGTTTGGTGACAAGGGCCTTATTGCTCTTTCCAGATTAAAATATTCTCCTTCTGTTTCTAGTTTTATTTTGACTTTCCCTTGTTTGTATATTTCTCGGATGATTTCGATGAACTTTGAAGGTATGCCCTGCTAATTTAGCGATTGAGAGAGGATGTCAAAAGCTTTTGAGTAATGCATAAACGCAAAGCGTATGGATTTGTTGTATTCTTCAATTTTTTCTTTATTACTTGATTTAATATTTGCAAATTGCTAATCGTTGAGCAGCCTCTTCTAAATCCACCATTCCGGGATGGTTGGTTTTTATTTGTAGTTTGTACCCAGTTAATATAAGCCTAATAGGCCTATAATCGTTTCCTTCACCCTTTTGGAATTTCTTGTCCTTCTAGTAGACTTTCAAGTGTACATTCCCTCGAAAGCCTTAATATTTTTCAATTTGTTTAGAGCTTTCATTATTTCATTTTTTTTTCTATTTCTTGCAATCTATTCTGTGGTTCTTCTGTTGTAACTATTTCCTCAACTTACTTTTCATTATTGTCTCTGTCACTTTTAGTTTTATTTTTTTTATAATAATCTGTAGCCACTTGTATGATGTCTTCTGTTTTTTTTCTATTTTGCCTTCTTCGTCCTTGAGTTGTTTAATCCAAAGTTTTCCTCTACTTAGTTCTTTATTTAGTCTCCACTTTGAACTGATACTTTTTATAATTTCTTTTTGTTTTTGTCATTGTTTCTTCTACCATATTATACGGGTTCGGTATTTGACACTCATCTTTGACATCAATCCTCATTTTTTTCTATGTTAGCAGCTGCTTCTTAAATGTTTCCTTTCTATTCTTCTCTCTTCTTTTTCATTTCTTAATACTCTATTTAGTCTTTCACCAAATTTTTCAAGTATTACTGTACTTCTTACCATTCTATTATCTATACTAAATTCAAATTGGTTTATAATTTCAGATTTTGTTTTTATTTTTCTGTTAGTGGTTAGTACAAAATCAATTTTAAGTTAGTATGTTCTATTTGGTGATTTCTATTGTCCATTTTCAGCGTTTTCTTGCTTTCAAGAAAGTATTCGTTATATATAATTTATTAAGTTTTGTTCTCTGCTATATCTTTCTCCAAATCCATACCTTCCTGTTACAAGTCCGTCTTCATTTTCATGTTTACCTCTGTATATCCACTTTTCCGCATTATTTAATTTTAATGTTACTGCCCTTACTCTGGCCGAGTATCCTTTAACTTGTTCTATTATTTTTTACCATACCTTTTCCAATAAAAAAGTCAACTCCACAGTGTCCTTTCTTTTCACCTGTTGAGTATAGTATGCAACCCGATTTTCTTTGCATCGCCTATTCTCCTAATTGCTGATGTTCCTATCATTCTAAATGTCTTGTAGTGGATTTTTAAATCCCTCTAATTTCCCATCTTGTAGTCTATATGTATATTCCATACATTTTTACCCACTTTTCTATTTCTCTATTGATGCTACATTTTAAAAGTTACTGCAATTTTTATTTCTTCTACTTAATGCATATCTAAACATAATTAAAGCTTTACTACCATATTATTCATTTAATAGTGATTATTAACATCTTCGCACTCTTTTTCTTCTTCTCAAGTTTTTATATTTTAGTACTTAAGATTAAGACACGAAAGAAACAAAAAAGCTAATATCTTTTAGTTTTTTTATGTTACAAATTTATAGGTAGAAATTTTATTTCACGGAGATCTTTAACTGTGAGATATTCTATTCATTATAATTCTCAAAACTTCCAACAATGCTCTAGTAGTATCATTTAAAAGGACACTTTTTAAACAGGTAAAATGGTATTTTAGCAATTTTCTTATTTACACAACTTTATCAAAGCACAGTTTAGTTCTGGTTCATTACTTACTTATTTTAACTCTCAATTTTCAGCGTTTTTTACTCACTACTAATTAATAGCTCACCTATCGCAAAATTTTATTAATTATCAATGTTCCATTTATTATACATTTGAAAAAGTCCTAAAAGTAACTAAATATACGTCTTGGTAAGTATATTAATTACCACAATATTGTGCAAAATATATTCTGTTATAGTAGTGAGTGAGTTCGGCGTTAGTGTTCTTGTTGAATGAATAGACCATGAATAGGATATATTAGAAAAATAAGTCAAAAATATTAATATGCAAATATTTCAAGACCAAACCATCTACCGGTTATAATCTCTTTCGTGACTGTACCTTCTCAAAGAAAAACGAATCCAAGCTACTAAGTGGGTGAACTTCTTAAAGAAAGCCTTATATACATACCCCAATGGTTAACGAACTCGAGACGAAATAGATGAAACAATAACTTATATTATAACAGGCATAAAAAAGTGTTCAAGCAGCCATATGATACCAACGAAAACTACGGAACTTCTCCTCTACAAATAATCAAATTAATGAAGTAATAAAAGCCGGCTGCATGGGTAAAAATTAAAAATAAAGGGTAACTATGGATACAGGTGTCATTAAAAGTGCATTAGCACTCATAAGCTAAGTGATTTGTAAATCTACGAATATAACACTGACAAAGAAAGTGCAAAGTAATCTGGAAGGAACCTTTACCTGTCACAATCGTCAAGATCCGTGTTTTGCAAATATAGTACTCAGACATATAAAAACACACAAACCAGTTGGAGAACAAATTAAACCAACTTCGCTTAAAGAATTCGTTTCAATAGTATTCACGCTGCTTTCAAACAAAATTTCAAGCGAAGTTGGCCAACATTATACTCAAAACCTAACAACCTTATAATTCATGCTTAACAAGTGTTAAATAATATTATACTAAAAATTAAGGTCACTTTTTCTAAGCCTACAAGATATAATAAACCGATTTCAATTGTTATCGCTTTAAACTATGCTGTAGGCGAATACAGTCATAAACATGCGAAATTTGCTCCGAAAATAACAAAAATATAACGACAACAATTTGTGTAATTGAGATGTGACCTGGCAGCAAATGAGAATGGTCGTAAAGCGCGCGTGTGAATGAAGGGAGCTTGGATCAATAAATCTGCATCAAATTTTGTGTGAAGCTGGAACATTTGTTTGTAGAACGTTACAATGATTGCAGTATGAATAAAAGTGTGGTACAAACGATTCAGGGATGGACGAGAATCTGTTATAAGAGTGATTCATGTTTTAAAAGACCAGTATCAAGAAGATTACCAAAAAATGTTGAACTGACACGGGCTAGAATCGGCAAGTATTAGCAAATATATAAAAGATCAGCAAAGGATCCAAAACCCAAAAGTTGTAAAATTTTGACGGAAGATCTTGCCATGAAACTATTGCAGCAAAATTCGTTCCGCGGCTGTTCTCACCAGAGCAGAATGCTGCAATTGCTAATGGCTAAAAAAAATTCTAAAAAAAAATCATAGCCAGAGATGAAACTTGAATCTACAACTGCAATTCTGAATAGCTCAATCGACCAACAAAAGTCTCCTGGTTTGTCATGTACGAAGAAGTGTCTCGAGTTTCTAACGTGACTCAGTCTACGTACAATGTTCTTGTATCATTTTACTACATATATAGTTTTTTTTGTTAGTGCAGTTGTAATTTTTTGTATTATATGCCTCGGTACTTTTGAAATTATGCCTCGAATGCCATTTCCGACAGTTTTTCTTCCGTGTAAATGTAAGAGAAAGTTAAGATACAATTGTGTATCAATATTAACCAGCAATAATTTTTTTAATATAAGAAACAATATATCAGAGAATGGCAAGTGATAGAAAGTCCCTAAGGCGTAAACTAGCTGGTAGATCACCGAAGCGATGGCTAGAATTTTAAACCCCCACTTCTTAAGAAATTAAAAATAAGGACGTAATTGGATAAATAAAAAAGCCCCCGACTTATTCTAAGAAGAAGAAGAAGAAGAATATCAGAGTTTCCCAAGCCCCTAAAACCCACTAGTTCGAGGAATTTTACTTCCTCTCCCCCACTTTTTAGACGGATCTGCTTTCCCAACAAATTTTATTTCCCAAACCAGGAAAAAACAAAAAAGCTATTTCCAACTGTCGATCCACTAGTTTTTTAATAACCACAACTGTTGTCAAAACAACGGGAAAATAACACAGATGTTTCCAATACGTAGTTTTACTTTCTGTGAAATTAGCTTAAGCTTTTGATCTTGTAGGTTCTGAAAGTCCCGTTTTAGATTGATCATATCATAAAATCGTTGTTCCAAGATACCATGCATTCTGTCAAGTTGTTGATTATAACATTATGCGGTAATAGGTCGATCTTTAAGAACCAGTTCAAAGTAAACAGATCTATGTAATTCCACCAGGAGAAACTTTTTTCAAAACTTTTGCATTTTCTAACAAATTCTACAGCTTCACATGCATTTAACCACTGGTTTGATTGTTCAGCAATTGTCTGCACACCTTGTCCCCATGTTCATCTTGTTTTGAGTTGAAGAGTAGAGAACTTCCCTCCATCGTCTACTGACTTTCCCTAATTTATGCAAGCGACGATTTATTGCATACCAGGATGATCCAAGCTGTGACAATTATGAACTCTAGTCAAACTTTGTTCGTGTGTGTGTACTGACGACCTTAAATACAAGATCGCTGATCTAAAACTTCCAAAATATATGCACTGATAACAAAATATTTTCAGTTAAAATTCACGCCACTGTATCATGAAGAAGTATCGAGAAAGCAGGAGTTTCCCAGGAAAACCTTTTGGTTCTATTCTATTTAATATTTTTACCTAACGTATCCCCAACAAATAGACGTTATTTGTCGATGAACCTGTACTGCTGGTTAAAAATAAACAGCTTCAAGGTGCAACCGCGTAACTGTAAATTGCTACGAATGTGTTGAAGATATAAAAAAAAATTACGACAAATAGAATTACGTAGAATAATACCGCGAAAGCAATGAAATACTTAGATTTGTACTTTAAGTAAGGAAAATATTGACGGAGAACTGTACAAGACTAGTAGAACACTGTTTATCAAAAGAAAATCTTCTTTGAAAACGGAATGTGTTACTTTGCTTTATAAATCACTAATACGACCATTAGTTCTATACGATTGTATTATCTGGAGAAACACATCAAAAACCAACCCATACATAATTCAAGAAGTGCAAAATAAAATTCTCAAATTTCAGTAAACGCTCCTTGGTATATGACCAATAAACTACATTCGAAGCTTGGTATATCCCAATTTTTAGAGCATATTAAAAAACAACTAAAATTTTCCACACAATTCTAATGATGCATTGTTCTGTAAACTGGAGCAAAGGCAAATGCACACGCGATTAAAACGTAATTTACTTTAAAACTCTTATCTAAATGAAAATGATTGTGATGGTGATTAAATGAGTTACATGATATGATCGCTTTTCAACAATTATTTTATCTCTAAAAATGTGACATTAAACTTCCAGTAATTCTGAAATTTACTAAGTATAATACATCATGTAAATAAAATAATAAAAAAACAATAGCATATAGTAATTTCCAATATTTCAATCCACAGCTGTACTAACCAAAAATAGAAGTTTTAAATGGATGTTAAAATACTGGAATAAGTTAAAACTTTATTCCCCAACTGCAGCTTCATTTCCAACTCCACCAATACACCATTCTGCAAATATTTGCGCTTTAATTTAATTTGATAACAAAGTTGTTTACATAGTTCGGAAACAAAAAACTCGCCGAAATTGAAGGCGCGTGTACGAATGCAAATATGCGGCAATAATACTTGTTGCTGAACGTTTGGAACTGTCACGTCGCCTCGAATGCCTCCATTATCTACATGCCTCTATTATCTACATGCCTCCGCAGACTCAAGGTTCGCACTTGAACGGGAAATTCCACCTGAGTACCTACCGTCTAGCCTGCAATTGAACTTTGGCCAGATCCTGCTGCCGCCTCAAAAACAACGGGTCGTGCAAAATTGCCGGCACGCATTCAGCAGAACGGTGACATCATTGCGCGGTGCATTTAATGCTAATTGCAGCACGCGTTGTGCAATCGATCGGCAGCACCGGCGGAAAATTAAAAACTGCACACCAGCACTCCTAGCCCAGACATTAATATTGATGGCGAGCGTCAGCCGCTCGTTGCGATTATCCGGTGTCATCAATTCTTCCAGCCGCTCTTAGATCATCAGGTTTTTTTTCGAGGTGCATTATATTAGATGAATGAAGGTTGTGCAGGCTGCAAGATGCGAATTTTAATCTTCTCTATTACGTACTCTGGATTATTCTTTTTCTCCATGATCTCATAGATGTTTATTGAATACGTTGCGCTTCCTCTAACAAACACAAACAAAAAAGTACTAAAAACACAAGGTTACCCAAGTGTATACTCTTCCTTTACCATTCGTTTTTTGCTAGGAGTCATCAAAAGTCTTGTTTCAAATCATTATCAACATTTCGATTTCTTCACATTTAAGTAATTTTCAATAACTTGTACTTCTTAGTTCTGCTATAAATATGAAAGTGATTTTCAACGAACTTAAAAAGTTCGTTACTGAATTCTATATGTCTGTCGGTCTGTCTGTCGCTGTCACAAAATTATGGATTTTTTAAAATTTTAAAATGGATTCTTATAGGAAATTTTACGCTGATTTCAAAATCGAAATCAAAGTTTCTATCTCGAATAGTTTTCGAGATATTCGACTTCAATTTCGGGAAAATTTTCGACATTACGATTTTAAATGTGATTCTTATAGGAAATTTTACGCTGAATTCGAAAATGAAGAAAAAATTCTATGTCGAATAATTTTCCAGATATTCGATTCGAATTTTCCCGAAATTCGAAATCGAAATCGAAAGGTTTTTTTAAGTTCGTTCTGGGATTGCTTACAGAGCAATCTCTTCGCCGGCCCCATGTTTTAATATGGAAATTATTTATTTAATATTTTGAAGAAAATACAAAATTAATAATCAAATTATACAGGGTTTCCCAAAAATCAACGTCAAACCGGAAACGGGTGATAGATCAGGTAGTGATAATAAAAAAAATCTTTTAAAATTATAGCCATTCAAAAAAAAAATTGAAAATATTGACACCCTATGATGATCTTTCATGTACTGTGACTACAAATATTTATTGTTCTTTATTTTTTTATGTGTGATGTAACCCTGAATAACCCTTCTGTAATTGCAGTCTAAAATTAAAACACAACTGCCTCAGGTTTAAAGAAAATATCACTTTTGTTGCCTAACCGTGCACTCAAAATTATTACATCGCCCAACTTTAACTGACCGTACTGAAAGAAAATGTATAACGCTATTTTGGCACGTGACTTTAAAATATGGCGCATTTGGTCCAGATTCCAAAATGGCACAACACTTGCTAAATTAATTCTTAAATAAGGAAAAAATATTTTTTTTTTCTTAAGAAACCCGATCTCAAGCTAATTCTTTTTACTCAGTTAAC
This sequence comes from Sinelater perroti, assembly GCA_036346155.1. Taxonomy (NCBI): domain Eukaryota; kingdom Metazoa; phylum Arthropoda; class Insecta; order Coleoptera; family Elateridae; genus Sinelater; species Sinelater perroti. The sequence continues at coordinate 19,952,320 of JARFIY010000099.1, read as the reverse complement.
ATGCTTCTAATGCACGCTAGGCTTTGTCTACGTCCCTAGTTCTAAAGTATATCTTTGAATTAATAAAAGAACCACTACCAGGATAAGGGTATCATGGGTGATCAAGTAGTGATTCATTTTTCCTTTTAAGTTTTAAATAAAATTCAATTACTGGAAATCAAAATTTTATTTAATTCATAACAAATGTTCAAATTGTTTGTCTTCAGCCACAATGCAAGTCCTACATCTTCTGTAAAATTCGGTGTGCTGTACTTTTGGGCACTCCTATACTTGCTTCAATTGCACGTACTGAGATGCTCGGGTCATGTGTGTCTTGTAAGATTTCGTCCTCGTAGGGCATCAGGGGTTTTTCCTCACTAGTCATTTGATTTGGAAATCGACCCTCTGAGAGTGACCGGTGCACATTTGGAAACACTCGGTGATCTGGATAACGCCCAGCATTTTGATATCTCTCACGATAAAGTTCAGCTGCAGCACTACCATTGCATTTGCATTCTTCATAGGTGCATGTTAGCATATTCCTGTGCAGTGTACCGAGATGGCATGGTGGTATTTACAGTACACAATCACGTGATCAACGATAGACACTTTAGTTCAGAAGAAAGTCAGGTTTGTCAGAAATAATCAAATAACAAATCCAAGTCACACTGCAATCAAGTCCAATATACAAAGCCAACGTTGTAAGCACGAATTCAATACACGAATACAGAAAGATGCTTAATAAACGAAGGAGCGTAACGTACTGCAGTATTGCACATTGTGCCTATTTGGCTAGGATGGAGTCGCTATCCGTTTTACTCACACTAGTCGAAATGGCGTGTCTAGCCGTCTCACTCATCTTGGTGAAAGTAGCGTCACTATCTCTCTCGCTCACACTTGGCAAAATAGCGTCACTATCCGTCTCACTCATACTTGTACTTTAAAACTGGGGACTTAGAAAAAGCCTAACGTGCATTAGAAGCATGTTAACTAAGTAAAAATAATTAGCTTGAGATCGGATTTCTTTAGAAAAAAAAATATTTTTTTCTTATTTAAGAATTAATTTTACAAGTGTTATACCATTTTGGAATCTGGACTAAATGCGCCATCTTTTAAAGTCACTTGCCAAAATAGCGTTGTACATTTTCTTTCAGTACGGTCAGTTAAAGTTGGGCGATGTAATAATTTTGAGTGCACAGTTGGGTAACAAAGTGATATTTTCTTTAAACCAGTTAGGCAGTTGTGTTTTAATTTTAGAGTGTAATTACAGAAAGGTTATTCAGGGTTACATCACACACAAAAAATGAAGAACAAGAAAGATTTTAGTCACAGTACATGAAAGATCATCACAGTGTCAATATTTTAATTTTTTTTTGAATACCTATAATTTTAAAAATACACGACTAAGATTTTTTTAATTATTTTTATGATAACTGTCATTACCTGGTCTATCACCCGTTTCCGGCTTGACGTTGATTTTTGGGACACCCTGTATAACAATTTTCTATAGCTCATAGGTATTACTTTTGTAGTATGGAATCGAAGAACCAACGATGCTTTTATTCTTCTTGTTGGAAGTTGTCAAAGTAGCATCCAGTCAAGAAGTGAGTCGGTTATTAGAATAGACGGTAATCCGATGGTGTTAAATCAGAATAAGGGACAGAGGAATGGTGGCAATAGATTCAATATCTGTGAATTTCTTTAAGCGTTATTCATCTGTAATAACACCCATTTTCAATGAACTATACCAGGGTACCGTTGCTCAACTCTGTTAAGCTGTTGGCAATTAAAGCTCAGCCCTAATGTTGAGCAAGTAGCTTAAGATAAATTACACATTCGTAATTCCTTCAAACGCAAAGCACAACCTTAACTTTAAAAACACTTAGATTTTACACAGGTTTTTTTGAATTACAAAGATATATTCACTTTTCGGCATCAGTAACAATTCGCAAAAACCGAAGATCCTGAGATTATCAAGTAATTGTCTGCACGCATTAACCCGGTATCCACCAGTATGGTCCAAGCTTCTTCTACAACTTCTTTGGACAGTTTGAAATAAAGCTTCCCGATTTACTACGAAAACTGTATTTGAAGACTGGTGTCGCCCCCAATGAATCTTTTAAACGAAATTTGGACCTTCTTGACCTTCAACTTGACAGATTATTCCAGCCATATTAGCAGCACTTTGTCCTTTCTTCCGGAAATGCCTAAGAACGGCCAACACCCTCCTTGGAAATTGGTCATTAATCTCTACTTAGAGACTTACTTATTCCTTGGCGTTTGACAGCCCTTTAAGGACTATAAACTCTTCTGAGTTACTAAACTTAGTTTTCCTTCCAGGATGAGGTAGTTAGGCACACACAAATGGCGTGTTCAACAGTGGAACATGTCCTAGAGAGAAACATTCTGATCCTCTTATTTATCACGTGATTGATTTATCGATTAGCAAGAATGCCAATTGTTTTAAAGGGTTGTTTTAAACCAGAACATAGAATGTTGTGATCATTGATGCATCTGATGCCACACTACACGCCGATTCCTATGTATAAAAGTAAATTTTCTCAATATGTCTTTTTCCATTTTCTGACAAACATAAAGGTATTTTCAAGATCTAAATAAAATAAAGACATGTTAATTTATTTGTGAGACAAAACACGTTATGATCATTTATAAAAACTCGTTTCTTTTGTTTAGATCCAAATACATTCAGTAGTGGAAAATTAGCAATTGTTTAGATCAAACTATCAGGCATTATATAAATCTTTATATACCAAGCTTAAGTATGTATAAAAACAAAAACATTTTGACAAATAGCATCATGATAAAATGGATTTAAAATTTTTATGTGATCAACTATTGCTCAGTTGCAAGGGGATGTAACTTGTTTGTTGATTTTTTATGATAATTTTACTAAAAGAGTTCCAGTCTTGCCAATGAGTAGAGAATTTTTAATTTAGATAATGTGGCCATTCAAAAAATATATATACGCATAAAATAATTTTAGCTAATACTTTTATCAATGGTGTCCTTAAAACTTATTGAGTAATTTAAAACTTGCTACTCCTCGTGAATGGGTCAATAAACACTTTATGGTATATTCTAGTTGCTCCATTTTAGCCAAGGCTAACGGATTGACAAATTTGATAATCAGTGGACATTAGTGCATTTAAATCCTTTTAGCAGAGTATAAAGTGTTTTTCGTTAGTTGAATGATGCAGCATTTGCACAAATCGTTCTTCATCAAAAATATTTATTCCAAGTATTATTTAAAAACCGTGGAATACACTCTTTTGATGCACACGTATTTACTGATCATATATTTCAAGAAGAAAATATAAATAATAAAACTGAGGTTATTTCCCTTAATATTCTAGAATGAAAAAGACATAAAAATGGGCAGGATATAAAGCACAAAACTCCTGAAGAATTCAACGATTTTTTCAAAACGAAAGCATAAACTCCAAAAATACACGAAGAAAAAGGAAAAACATCACAGCCACAGATAGCTGTACAAATAAAGTAATCAAGATTAACTATAATCGCCCGAAAATTCAAAAGATCAATAAAGCTTAGGCTAAGAAGATAAGAAACGCAGTGGTTGACCTATTACATGAAATATTGAGGCAACAAAACAAGCAATAGAAAGCAAATACGAAAGGACCAAGTACTTGGAAATTGTTGAGTACTTTTGGTATGTCTAAAGTAATTAGTAAACAAATTTAAAGCCTCGAACAAAGTTTGTAAAAGTTGCCACATTGTATTTCACGAATTAAGCTCTGCAGTGTATTACCCACCACCCCATCAAATCAAACGCGAGCACTTCGCAGCTTACTTTCAAACCTTAACCACCAAAAATTTATAACAGTAGATGACTATAACTACAAAAATATGTTATAGGATTCATGCCTCACCACAAGTACCACGAGCCATTCAAAACCAAAGATACTCCTTTATTTCAACTGATACCATAATATATTGGTCAGTTGATCCTGGACTTTTTTGTAACCTATGGAATTTCCCCAGTGTAAGTTGAAGCAAGCTATGATTTAACGTCTGATCATTCACCCGTCATTGCAATAATAGCTATCACGATCGGTTCAAGGAAACCCAAGCCTAGATTACATAACAGTAATACGAACTGGGAGCTATCGCAGCTATTTAGAAGAAAATCTAAAACTCAGAATTCGTCTAAAGTGCCTAGAAATTATAAAAGAAGCAACAAATTCAATAATTTAAAAAATGTAACAAGCGGCCACCATGTAAATCAAAAAATCAAAAAATCATTCAATAAACATACCCTTGGAAATAAAAAAAATCTAATGGTAAAGAAGCACAAGGCAAGAGCTGTCTGGCTTTGTAGTCTAAAAGCAGCTCAAAATAAATTTGAATCGGCAACAGACTGAAAGCAAAACTACATCCGATTAACCATACCAGTTCTTTGACCTTAGGCAAAAAGTGATAAGCAGAAGCAGACTTGCTTGCAGATCATCTTGTTAAAGAATTTACTCCACACACTGCTAAACCAGATATAGAAATGGAAGAAATATTAAATCAACCAATTGATAATACCCACAAGATCACATCATTTACATCTAAGGAAATGCAAGATAAAATTAAACTGCTAAACACAACAAAATCACCGGGAATTGACCTCATAATAAGAAAAAGGAGTGCCAAGGAAAGAAATAGTACTTCTGCCATTCTTAGGCTTAGTTATTCGCCTAAGCATTTGATAATAGTTCAAATTATCATGATTGTAAGGTCTGGTAAGGATCCTACGAATGTCACCTCACATAGACCGACAAGCCTGCTCCCTGACGTATCTAGATTCTGAAAAATGACCTTCCAAAGAATCAAGGACGATTAATTTACCAATAACTGAATTTCTGATCACTAATTTGGATTTCATCAAGCACACTCGATAACTAACAATGCCATCGCACGGTGTAAATCATAAGTGAAGCCCCAGAAAAAAAATAATATTGCGTAGCTGTTCTGTTAGGTCTTTGATAAGGTTTGGCCTGTTATCAAAAGTTAAAAAAAGTCTACCATAAGAATATTTCAACCTGATCAAATCTTATCTTTCTAATAGACAGTTCCAAACTAAATATAACAATGCAACATCCGGTTTATATCCAATAACACCCTAGGCAGTGTTTTGGGCCCTCTACTATACACCCTTTACACGGCAGATTTACCAATATACAAAAACACAAATACATAAATATGTTCGTAGATGATACGCTTATACTTTCCAAACATAAAAGCCCAGTGGAATCTGCTGTCTGTGTCCAAAACCACCTAAATTCATTTCAAAGATGGCTTCTAAAATGGACAAAAATCCCAGCATACAATATTTACCCTCCGAAAAAGACGCTGTCTAGCTCTGAAAATTAATAATAAAAGTATAGCGTAAGTCGAAGAACTCAAATGGGTTGGATATAAAAATACGACAGCTTAGCTGGCTAATAGGACGACAATAGAAACTAACACTAGGAAACAAGTTGCTCATCTACAAGGCGATCATCACTCCCATTTGGACTTACGGCATTAAGATATGGGGCTGTGACAGTAAGTCTAACATGGCAATCATGCAAAGGAATCAATTGAAAATCCTCCGGATGATCGCAGATGCTCCCTGATTTGTGTCAACGTTCCTTACGTTCAAGATATCATTCACGAGAGAAGCAGTAAACATTATGATGGATTCCGATCTCACAGTGCTCCTCTATTAGAGCAACTCACCCATAGTGAGAAGACTCTAGCGTTCCTGGCTTGTAGATCTCAAGTAAGACCATAGGGGCACTACCGCAGAGTGTAGTCCTCATTATGCCATTATGGTTGTATATTTTATTTTCTGTGTATATAATCATATAATGCTATAAAATTAGATTATTGAATGCATATTCTGGTTGCTGATCAAATTAAATAAAAAATAATAAATCAAGCGAAGATCATGTTCAACGTCAGTTTACAATCTGCGGTCATTTGCCTTCTTTATCACACAATGGTCGCTTTTTTGGAATATTCGTTACGTGCGATGAATATTTTGATATAATTTGAATAATCTTAACTATCAAAATTAGATATTAAATTTTGTGGTCAAACAGGGACCTTTTGAAAACAAGATTTACAAAGATTTACTCTATCACGAATTGGTCCCAAGCAGTGATACCATAAATGCTAAAGTATATTCACAACAATCTGAATATTTCGCAGTACCTAACAAATGCTTAGCTTTAGTCAATCGCAGGCTAGTCTTCCTTCGCTAGGATGATAATGCCTGCCCGCAGAGTACAAAAAAATCATGAAAGAATCTATAAACTTCACGGCATCTACTTACTACCCAAACGATATTTAGTCCAATAGGTTCAGATTGTTACGTTCGACGACATTTTTTACGTGGAAAATAATTTATTATAAGAGATACTGACTTAGCAGTTCAAGATTTCTTCAATTCAAAGGAAAAGATAGGTGAATTTCCTAGAATATGGCGGGTGGTATTTTAAATATTAAGATAAATTTATTTTTTATTTTCCTCGATGTAGTTTATTTTGTAAAACGATTAGTTATAAGAGCCTCTTAGAGGTATAAAAATCTCAACATCTCAACTTCTGATTCAAAGTAAACTACCCACAGAAATTATATGACAAATTACATGAAAGCATATCTAATAATTACAACCATTTTTCCTTCCTATTTATGCAGCTTAATCAAAGTGAACGAAAATGCAAACAAAACGAATTTTCATATTTTAAGAATTGTGAGAAGTCAGCGTGCAGCAAACATAAATCAAACTGGCTTTATGGAGTTCGAAGATGGTTCGCAAAAATACATTAGGCCCATGTACAAACAAAACCTGTAATGTCTAAAAGAAATAATGCTTTACGTGTTCTGCAGGCGATAAAACTGAGGGCGAATTAGTGCTAGTAATTGTATTTACTGTCCAATGTTAGACACCTATGCAGTATTAATTAACTGTGACTAATTAATTAATAAATAGGAATCATAACAATTAACAGGAAATTCCCAAAATAGTGGAGGATATTAACTGTTTACAATTTTGTTGTCCATTACATGATCAATTAAATAAAGAAATTTGAAGCATGTATGAAGCATGTTATCCAACGTATTTTCCAAGCAAATCAATAATGTTTTAGAAAAGATAAGCAGTTAATAATAAAAAAAGTACCATAATAATTTAAGAATGCAGACATTTGTTTTTGTAAAACGATACTCTGATTATAGTACTAATAAAATAAACATGCAGAAATCCGTTTCAATAACTAATCAGATGTAGAAGCGTAAGCGGTAGAGTACCTCTCAATAAATTTCCATATTGAGGACTATTTTTTCCTGTTTACATCGAAAATGCCACACTAAATATATTTAAATGCATAATAAACATTTTCTCAATTGCACCTTCCTAATTTATAATTTATGTAGCTGCTTAATCTTCAAATCTTAATTTTATTACTTGCTGTGGTTGGACTGGGTATCTCTTAACAGATACGCAAACAGAAAGCGTGCGTTCTTTGCGTTTTATTTAACTTTGTCAAACTTTTCGCAATTTTTTCTGTGCGACGAGTTAAAGATCACGTGCCAAATTAGCTTGCTACCTGTCGGATATTCTAATAGATGCATTAGGATAAAGCATTTCTTTTAAAAAAGTTAATCATAGTGAATAAAATTAAATAAATCAAAAATTTAAAAATGTAAACATTGTAAAATTCAGCGAACAATTCATTTTAAGCAATAAATAAAACACTTCGACTACGACACTTGTCATCGGTAAATAAAGAGGACCACAAGGGTGGATTCTTTGAAGATGAAAGATTAGGGATCGGAATCAGAAGAAAAGGAAGAAGTAGAAGCATAAACATCCTGGGTCTGGGAGATTTCGGGAAAATCTGGATCGTCGAGGAACGACTGACTATCACGTTAAGTGGTTGGGCTACTATTACCCTTGGAGACAGATAGATGTTAGGAGGGTTGCAAGTATTTACTAGTGAGGGCAGGAGGATAAGGATGGGTGTATAGAGAAAAGCACAGAGGCCATTGCTATTCATATACAGCAAAGTGTATAAGATATTTAAATAATGGGAAGTACGGCAGAAGAGATAAACAACTACGGTGTCTGGTCCGTAAGAAGGAGGTTCACTATTGTACAGACGAACGTCGATTTAAAGAGCTGAGTTAACTAGTATTTAAGAGAGAAGAAGATGGATCCAAAAAGAAAATAAAGAAGACCAGAAGGAAAAGAAATACGAATGTTAGAAAGCCGGTGGAAGAAAAGGGTATAGAGAAATGAGAATTAAGAGTAAAGCGTTCGGAAATGATGCGTGTATTTACATTTAATAGTCCTCTCCGTATACGAAAAGAGACTCTTGGTAGTCGTCCTATGTAGTTAGCTGTTGTGCATCGTAGGACGGGCAAGACAAATATGTTATTGCAGATCGGAGTGGGATGTAAAGGGTTGTTTGTAACCAGCATGTTGATGAGATCAGCGGTAAGGAAGCGACAGTACTTGCCTCAGACTAGACCCTGTTCTCTTGCGGGGAGGTAAAGTGAGAGTATAAAAACTTTAAGAGGATCCGGTCTCTTTTGTCTTAAGACCAGAAGCCACCACAAATAGTTATTTCCTGCACTTTAATATTAGCGGCCCAATGAATAAAATTAATACTTGATGATTCAGTTTGTGATTGCACTTACACCACCTCAAAGGTTTATCTTATAGGATTTTTATGAGATTAAAAGCTTACACCAAACAAATCTTTAAAGAATTTTAAGGATAGAGGATTTGTTTCTCGTTTATGATTATTAGCAATTCATTTTGTATAACCAGGCATGTTCTAGACTGTTGAACTCGTTTCTGTTTTTTCGTCTTTGCTTTCGTATATATATATATATATATATATAACTTGAAGAGATTATCAAAAACACGAAAGTCTATTTGGGTCTTTCAAAGAGCTTCGGTAAAGTTTTTTTCTAAATTAATAGTACATTCCAATCTTTTCTTGTTTATTTTTCTCTAGTTTGATATTTGTGGTTCTTTTTTGTTCATTTAACTGCGTTAGTAATGTTCAATAGTCTTACAATAGACTATTAGTTGTTGAAGTTCGCTTTTGGAATTTAGGGTATATGTGCTCAATGCTACGGTAAGTTGTTTGCTGAAGCTTTGTCACACAATAAACAAGTCTTCAGTATCCCCACTAAATATTATTTGGCCTAACTTTACTTTTGATTCCTTAACATTATTATAACAATTTAACCCTGAGTCATCAACATATTGGTTGAAGGACGCTGGCATTTGGAGAAGGACTAGAAGTGAATCAATGAGTAGTACGGGGAGGGCAAAGTATAAAGGAGTTACGCAAATACGTTTTAATTTTTTTTTAAATCGGACGCCTCAAGTCATCCTACAAAATTGTATGGTAACGATCTATATTTACAATCTACAAGCGTACCAAAGTTTTTTTATCGTTCTAGTTGTCTCAAAGAACTCATAGTTGAAAATGTATACTTCAATTGTTTTTATACTTAACATGAAAGATTTATGATTGGGATTTTGACCTTTCGTAATGACTTACTTCAAAATGGTTATAGCTTTAGATCATTTCTGTAAGCTTCGACGAAAGGATGATCTTTCACCAAATTAGACATTATTTCTGAAATAAAAGAGCAGAAGACACTTCGTTCTAACCGGAAAAGTCTACTTTAGGCTGTACTGTCCTTTCTTCCTAAATGTCACTTTAAAGGTATGTTATATACAAATAATTACGATAATAAATGATGAAGTAAACACATTAATGAAAGTATTCAGCTGAAGTTTAGAAGGTCAAACTTCTTAGCGCTAACGTATAAAATGGAAATGAGTTTTGAATAGATCAAGTCAAAATAAAGAAAAACGACTAGAAATTTAGAGGTGTTTAAATTCTCAAATCAAGATTTTAAATAAATGAGAACAGATGTTTAGCGAATTTGACTAAACGGCAGCGTAAAGGATAATCCGCTGTCGACAAAGTTGACACTCCTTATCTGTTCGTATTGATACGGATTATGAGGAGAGAATAGATGTCGCTTAACAGAATTTCAACACCCTGTCAAACCAAACTTACGGTGAATGAGTGAAAAATTTCTTCTTCGGCAATATCAAAACCCCTCAAATAGTTGATCGAAACCTCCTCTTATTTGGAACTCAAAGAGCCATTTAACAAGACTATTAACTAATATAATCCATTTTTCCTTTTTTGAGTAAGTAAGATCTTAATATTTACTACAATAAATTTAATTAATGGAACGCCTCACAATAAAGGAGTTTTTATGGACTTTTTGGACAATTTATATAACCTTCATTTAAGGCCAAAAAATTTCAAGTGATACTTGCACTTCCACCATAATTTAACAAGGTTAATTTTAACATTTAAACTTTAATCAATTCAGAATTTAATATCAATGATTTGGGCAATCAAAGAACAATTCTGGAAAAAAATAGTATGACGTCCGGCATCGAAATAGTTCTTAGTCATTTAAGGCGGATTTTAGTTTTTAAGTAACTGTTGAATACCTTGACGCGTTTAAAGTACCTTTACAAAATGGCTGTAGCTGGAAAATGTTGGTTATCTCTCGGGAACGCATTTCACTCATACTGACATCAGAATTAAGAGCATACAAATCTAACCAACGAATTCGCACTTTAAAGTGTTGTAATAAAGGGTGTCAGGATTTCAGACGAGTTACAAAGGGGGAGGAGGTCCTTCAAGTGCATCAAGGTACTAAACAGTACCGTTGACTCCTTCTAAAGCTAATATTAATTTGTGGGTCAAATTTTAAAATGCTATAACGATGAGCCAGTTGCCAGGCGGGTGGCTTACTCAAGCACTGAAAATTATCGAGCACTTGCGTTTATTTCAAACAAGGGGTAGTAATGAAATTGTCTAAGCGGTTTTGAGTTGCCCTAATTAATTTAGGATTGTGATTGCTTTTACATTATAATACAGCACACTCCAAGTTAGCGATTAATAAAATTTTATTCTGCTCTGCAAGTGAATTAAAAGCTTTAAGGTGCAAATTGTAGAATCATTAAAATAAATAAAAACCATGATAAATCTAGATTTAGTTGTGCCGGTCCTATTTTCGAATTGCAATATGTGTTTTCTCATGTACCTGTTTACGAAAAGACTTTAATATCTTTTAATAAAGTTAATACCAATATTACCCTTCTCACCTATAGCTGCAATTCAGCAAAACCAAAATGGCTGCAAATTGTAGAATCGATAAATCCTTCCAATGTAGTGTTAGGTGTTTTGTTTTACTTCGGCGATTGGACGCTTCCATCAGAAGTATATGAATATTCAACGAGATAAAGCTTTTATGTCTAAAGAGCATGGAGTTATAAATTTCAAATAAAAAGGGAGCAACGAACGTGTCTTCTAAAAAAAAAAAACATTCTCGAAACGTATCATTAATAATTCTTCTTCTTCTTGCGGTTCCCATCCGTTCCGGATGTTGGCAACCATTTGGGCTATTATAATTTTGTTGACTGCTGTCTTGAATCACAGTGTTGTGGTCATAGAAAACTATGTTCGCAGGTTTTGAAGCCATGATATCCTTCTTCTACCCGGACCTCTTTTGCCTTGTACTTTTCCCTGCAGTATAACTTGAAGTAGTTGGAATCTGTTTTCGTTCCGCATAATGTGTCCTAGGTACTGGAGCTTTCTTGTTTTTATTGTAGTCAGTATTTCTTTTCCTTTTTTCATTCTTTGCAGAATTTCGTCATTCCTGACTCTCTCTATCCATGACACTCTTAACATTCTGCGATAGAGCCACATTTCAAATGCCTCCAGCCTTTTTCTGTTGTTTTTGTCAGGGTCCATGACTCTACTCCATAAAGAAGGATAGGGAAGACGTAGCATATCAGAAATCTCATCTTTGAATTAATTGTTAAATTGTGGCTTTTGAAGATGGTACTCATTTTGTTGAACACGGCTCTAGCCTTTTCAATGCGGATCTTTATTTCCTGTGAGTTATCCCACTGGTCATTAATGGTGCTACCAAGGTAAGTATACTTTTCCACTTGTTTTATAGGTATATGGTTTATCATAGTTGACATCTGGGGATATTATTTTTACTGATGATCATTAATTTCGTTTTGTTTATATTGATGTCTATGCCCTGTCTCTGACTACATTCTGTTACTCTGTTTAATAGTACTTGTAAGTCCTCTAACTTTTCAGCAAAAATGACTGTGCCGTCTGCGTACCTGATGTTATTTAATCTTTCTCCATTTAAGAGAATCCCTATATTTGTGTTTTCTGACGCTTCTCTGAAGATGTATTCTGAATAAAGGTTGAACAATAGCGGAGACAGTACACAGCCCTGTCTCACCCTCTCTGATTTTTATATCTACGATGTTTTCTTCTTCTAATTTCATTGATGCCGTCTGATTCCAATATAGATTTATAATAATTCTTAGATCTTTTCGTCTAGTCCTATGTTTCTTAAAATATCTATCAGCTTTTGATGTTGGACTCTATCAAAAGCTTTTTGAAAGTCTATGAAGCAGGCATATACATCGCAGTTTACATCCCTGCAACGTTGAATTAATACTTGAATGCTAAATAGGGCTTCGCGTGTTCCGACTGCGTTCCTGAATCCAAACTGTGTAGGTGCTATTTGTTCTTCGCATAGTTTGTATATTCTCTTATGAATTATTTTTAGAAATGGTTTTAATAGGTGGCTCATGAGGCTTATTGTTCTATACTCGTTGCACTTCTTAGCTCCTGGCTTTTTAGGTAGTAGAATGAATTCAGATTTAAGGCATTCTATAGGTATTTTTCCAGTGTCATATATATAGTTGAATAGATCTGTCAGCCATTTCACGTTTTCTTCATCTAGGAGTTTCAAAAACTCTGTCTGTATGTTGTCTGGGCCAGGTGCTTTGCCTTCGTTCATACTTTTTATTGCATTTTGTACTTCTTCTACTAGTATTTTTGGTCCGGTTTCGCTGTTTATCTGGAGAGGTTTTGGTATATTATCGTGAAATAGCTGTTCTGTATACTTTTCCATGTTTCACTGATTTCATTTTATTGATAATAATTTTCCTTCTTCATTCACTAGTTGTTCACAGTTCTCTTTTTATATTTCCCAGTCACCTCGTTAATTTTCTTATATATATTAAAATTGTCATGTCTCGCTTGTAAGGTTTCTATTTCCGCACATTTTTCTTTTACCTCGTTTTCTTTTGCTTCTCTTATTTTCAATTTTATTCTTCTATTAATGGTATTATATTCTACTGGATGGCTTTTTGAGAGTCTTCTTTTCTCCATCAGTTGTAGGATTTCATTTGTCATCCATGTCTTTTTCTTTACGGTGTCTGGTTTTATTAATTAATAATTAAACACAACAATTAAAATCTACTATACATTTGAACAGAAAGTAAACAAAGATATCTGATATGCAATGTAGCGTGACTGAGCTCTGAGCGTACGTTTGGTTGCCTATCTTTAAGATCGTTTTGCATATCTTATTTTCTTAAAGTAATCGCACCATTTACCCCACTGTTATCATTTGTAAATAAATTGTTCCACGTTCTTACCTTGTAAAAATTTGAGGAAAGGCGGCTGAAAAATTGTCGGCCTAGGACGCCAAAAACCTTTTCGTGAACAACCCCTCTTATATTAACGCAAAGTAACCCTGTAATGGGTATCGTGAACAGAAAAGAAAAACAAGATTATACATTCTCAGAATATCAGAAAAGTAAAATATTTACCTGTATCTTTATTGTGGTAATTTTTCATACAAAAGTTTAATTCCAAAAGATGGATATACATAAATGTAACAAAAAAACTTAATAAAACAATGCGTTATCGTAAAGTGACAAAAGTCATGCCAAATGTGAGTCATAAAATTTATCGGAAGTACTTACTAAAAACAAGACCTCTCATGCTGAAATATAAATTTGATTATAGATTGTCTCTAAGAAACAGGGGCGACCTTTCGTTATCGGGACAGCCTCTTATCGCGTCATTAGCAAGACATGAGCAAACACGCCCGCCGTTATGTTTCGGAAGCAGCAGGATCCTCGCCCGGCGCGGGACCAAAAAGAGCACCATGCGGCTTTATCACCAGACATAGCAACATGCTCGTAATCCAGATAAAGTGCCGCCTGGAAAAAACGCGAGTCCGCACCTGCAGGGCGGCGGTCGCCACAGAGGAAACCCGAGCCTGCCGTCGTGCTCTAGACAAAACATGCGCTGCAGCTTGCAGTAAATAACTCGTAATATGATTAGTCAATAACCATAAAATACATATCAGGGACTGAATAACTTCCTATTTATAATGTGCCGTCTAGACGGCGGGTCGATACGAAGGGGCGAGGCGGGCCGTGACGTCAGTTGCGTCGACGTTTCCACAGCACGTGACGCTAATTGCAGCCGGGACGCGTCCCTTATTTTCTGGACGTCCTCGCTTTCCCGAGAGGACGGAAACTCCTGAACTGGCAAAAGTTGCCCGAAACGTCGCGCTATTACGAAGGGGAGCCGTCTATAGAAAGAAGTTTTTCCATTTCCAGCATAAACTCTGAAACTTTCATTGTCGTGAAAAAGAACCAAAAGAAACCTTTTAACGTCATCTATAATGCACCAGTTCAGCAACAGGTAATAAAGGTCAACGTCGACTAGTAGGACGACCCCTTTTTGAAGGTTTCTAATGACCAATCAAAAATTTAAGTTCGCCTTTCAATGACATTTAGATCGCCTCCAAGAGCATCAAGGGTAAATGGAGGTCAGCGTCAAAGGAAGGCGGCGTCTGGGCACCCTTCGCGCGAAGTTCAGAAAGTCACGACGAAGTTGCACGGATGTCGGGAGCTCGTTGTGGAGAATTAATGCAAATTAAAATATCAAACGGAATTTCGCGCAGGAAGTCACAGGAAATTAAAGGACGAGCCGGTCGGGAAGTTGGAAGAACTTCTGGAGATTGGCCACAAAGCGCCCTTTCGAGGATGTCACCCGCACGCAGCGCTGCGAGGCGAAGTGGAAAATTGATTTAATTATTGCAAATGCTAACTTAACAGCGATCACTTATCAACGTCACACCTTGCACGTCCGCCCTTCTTCCATTCCCTCGTGAAATACCTTCGGTCTTTAGTTCTATTGAACTTGATAATAATACAAAGTTCAACAACTCCATATACGGCAAGTTCAGTACTCTATGAATTTACAAAAGTTTGTTATAATATTCTAGTTCGCTACAGTTGAACTAAAACAAACGTTACACGAGGAACTTAAATAATACAATAAATCTGCTATATTGACTAGATGTGTATTAATGAACAAAGCTTATCCACATATCAATAAGCAATAAAAAAAATAGTGTAACACATGCAGCGAGTACAAAAACAATTTCAACGGCATAAATAAACAAAAGAAGGAAATGTGTCAATGTTACGTTATGCGAGTTGCAAAAACCTGGCTATTAGAACTGCAACAAAGATTATTAGAGATGTTTATTCAGGGCGCAAAAAAGTGGTCTGATAACTTAAAATAGTGGTTTTGACTTTAATGATCAAGTTCACTCTGAACAGTCTTCTAGCAATAATGGCGTTGCGAGAGCTTTAGTGGAAAATAACCTGATTCATGCAATTGAAAAGATTTTTGAAAATCTGAACATTGAAAATACGAATATTTTGCTATTATAAGAAACCTGGATTTACTTGCAACCCCGATCATTTAGTGCCGCAAGCTTTAGCAGGCTATAATAAGTTATAAAGCAGAGACGTAATTATTTTTATTGGGCGCCATTAATAAGAGCTTTAAGAGCCCTGGTGGCTTAGTGGATAGATCGCTAGACTACGAAACCAAGAGTTGCGGGTTCGAATCCCGCTCTCACCAATTCGATCGCTGGCATTTTTACAGCCCAGCTCGACTCAGGCTGCAATAAATGAGTACCTGGAACCATTCTTATAATAAGAGCTTTTCTTGAATTGAGTCGTAATAGGCGACAACGAACAATAAAAAATGAGCTGGAAAAAACAGATAAAAATGCAGAACCCGTGGAAAAAGCTGCTTATACTCGATGAAGGTTTAATTGTTTGTTTGGTAGAATTGTAGAGAAATCTTTTACCTGAAGAATCATCCTAGGAGAACAAGTTCTGTGAGAAAATTCACAAAAACCTTGAGGTTTGGGTCAATTGGGTCGTATTTTCTAGGCGTTACCTTTTTCAAATTTCTATTTATTTAAGCCTCTGCAGAATAGGTTGAATAGTAAGAATTTTGGTTCCTTTAAAGTTGTCACAAACTACTTCATAGCATTTTTATAGAAAAATCGCGCAGTTTCCACAAAAAAATTCGCAAGCATGTCAAATGTTGGGAAGACCAATTTTAACTAAAATGCAACCGCCTGTGTGTTTTGAAATCATTGATACAAACATTTTCTTTATTCGAAATGTAGAACAAGGGGTAGTCAATTATTTTTAGTGAGCAGGCCACCCGTTACACATCTAAACCCAAGGCTGCACCTAGTCCGTCCACATACAGCCAAGCGTCTCAACCATGCGACCACTCTGGCGCTTGAAAGAATAATAAAAACACATCTGATCTGATTTGTTGCCAAACTCTGCAATATATTAAAAGCATTTTTTTTTAATTAACATCTCAAATAAGTTTAAAACGGTACTTTTTGAAAGAGCCATGTACAGCGAAATGTTTGCACCAAATAAAGCCTACAGCGCAATAACCAAACCCCAACTGCAATTCCCCTTACTGGATATTTATGCTAATAAACCCGCCGCCTGCTGTTTACTTACTACAAAATCAACAAACCATAGGCGCGACCTCAAGGCCGAACTGCTGATTTTTTTATCTCGCATCTCGTATTTGGCTTGGAGGTGTCTGCAAACAGCCGCTGTTTTTGCAGACCGAAATCACCCCGGCCCGCGGATGCTGCGCGGCTCCCTAAATTTGCATTTTTTGTTGATGATGCTCTCTAATCGACTTTTAAACCGCTGATCCCACTCCACGTTTGTAATTACACGACGGGCATGCACAAAACGTTACACGGAAACTCACAATTTCATTTATCTTTCATGTCCGTGGTCTTAAAAAAACGTTATGTCAAATTCGTGATTCCAACTTTGAATCGATGCGATTGCACTCTATGTGGCATGATGCTTATCTGCAACTTAGAAATGAAATGAAGAAAACCATACATATTATTAACTATAAGGTAACAATCACATAAATTACGCCTGATTTTTCAAGTCGAGCTTAAAAATATTTTGGGCAGTAGAGAAGAGCCTAGAAAAGAATTTATCTAAAAAGATTCGTATGCAGATTTGAATATCTCACAAAAAGGTGCCTTTCAACTTACCTCTAAATTTTATAATAATAAAAAAAACAAAGGCAGCGAGAAAAACTTTAAAAAACCATTTTTGAAACGATGATGATTATTGTTGAAACAAAATATAATTTATTTGTGAACCAAAAAAAAAAGAAAATACAAAATAATTCAATACAAAAAATATACTCGGAACAAACTGGCGATTAAAAACAATATTAAAAAATTAATAATTTAGACGAAAACAAGGAAAAGTACCAAAAAAGAGAGGTGATTTGAAAGGTCATCAATAACTGATAGGTGGCTTTATATGCAAGCTTATCAAGAAACAAACAACATTATGATGTTTGTTAACAAATTATACAATTGCGATTTAACTAATTTGTATGGTGCAACATATTAATAACACGAATAAAGAAATCGGAAATCTACAAACAATTTCAATTCGGATACACTTTTTAACAGTACTAAAACTAACTAAATAAAGACGAGCAAGAAAGGCAAAAGAATCGAAAAACGGTTGCTAAGATATAAATTATCTTAACTCTCACCAAAACTAGGGTTACAAAAAGCATTCAAATAATTGGAAAACAACTGGTGTTGTTATGTTTTATAGTGTATGCTGGAGAAAACGCTAAATATAAAAGAAAACAACAAATAAGATTTTGAATCGGATGAATATAAAAATAGAGAAAATTAAAAATTTCAAAAGATTTTATAAACTTAATCCGAAAAATAAGCAATTCAGCTAAGGCAAAATTAGAATAATTGAAAAAGTAAGTTTAAAAAAGTCCCTTCAACCAATAAAAAACAAGGAAAATGCCGTTCTCGCAACCAGATACTTCACACAAAAAATTGGGAACTTTGTTGGTGGAAATGGTAAATTTTCATCATTTCAGATTTGTCTAGGATACAATGCTTTGAAAACCTTGAAGACGAGGTCTTTTTGGCAGTTAATTCTAAGTATCTATGGGCGGAGTCAAATAATTTGAAGATTTTTTGAATTTTTCGAAATCTTTCTGTAAAAATCACCAAATCCGCGAAGAAAATTTTCCAGATACGAAATAACTCTGAAATGATGGGACCATGATGATATAACGCTAGTTCAATTAGAAAAAAATTTACAGCAATATGACGAAAGGGTTAGTCACCTCTTGTATGACGTACAACATTGTCTTGGTAAATGATTAACATATTTCCTATCTCAATTTTTATGTAGAATGTGCGCTATTGGTTGGGCAGACCAAAACTAGCATATCGATGGGCAGCATGGATATCAGTATTTATAGGCGGATGTCAAGTAGATGGGAACGCCGATAGGTACAAACAAGCACGGAATAAATTATATTGAAGCGTTACAGTCACTGCGATGACGAAGGCAACAGGAAACCACCTATTATTTAGTTCCCTAGGAAAACCAGTATGGCTTTAAATATTACTGATCATGGATCTCGGAATCCAAGATCCGACAGGAGAGGAAGCTGCAAACCACACCAAATAGTTAACACCTCGTAATACAAATGGAGAGAAAAAAAGATACAGACTAGGTACTTGAAACGTTAAAAGTATGTATATAGCAAGACATGAAAAGATTGAATGTCGAGATAATGAGCGTAAGCGCGATGATATGGATACACTCTGGCACATTTATACAAGACAATCATGCAGTCTACTCCTCAGAATCTAACAATAATGAGCTGTTAATAACTTTGCAGCCATTTCGAATGGAATACTGATCGTACGAATAAACACAAAACCAGATAAACCAAAATTTATACAAATATATGCTGTGCAACAAATTCATACAAAGAACAAGCTTGTGAAAACATAAACCAATTCTAGCATCAACTGACAGAAGCGTTTAGGGTAACAAAAAGATAGAAAGTAAATATTATACTAGAAGATTTCAACTCGAAGATCAGAAAACAGAAAGACAAACAGACATTAGATTTCTGTTAAGTAAAGAACTTCCTAATACAGAATACATTCTATGAGTTACCACAACAAGATTGTATACCAGGAGATTCCCACAGGATAGCAAATAAAAAACAGTCGAAAGTCAAATTTACTATGTATGAATAAATAAAAGATTTAGAAAAACTATAACAGCCATAAAACCTTATCCAGAAGCAGATATAAAATCCAACCACTATCCATTAATAGGAAAACTCAAAATAAAAGTAAAAAAATTAAAAAACGAAAAAGTAAAACAAAAAGTTAAACAACAACAACTACATGAAAACGTAATAATAGAAATAGAAAGTGTGAATAAAAAATGGACATCAATAAAAGAAAAAATTAACTAGATATGCCAACGGAATATAAAAGCCCCAAAACCCCTTAAATAACAGAAATAGATGACCGACGAAATTTTGCAACTAATGGAAGAACGACGAAAGCGGAAGGGTCGAAACGAGATAAAATATAAACAGATAGTAGAATATAAAACAAGAAATGTGAAAAGCAAAAAATCTGACTAACAGCAAGATCTACGGAATTGGAAAATTACAAAAGAAACACGACAACCTTAATCTTAACAAGAAAATAAAAGAAACCATAGGAATGTATAAAAAGAAAACAGTTTGCAACTTAGCGAACGAAAAAAATAATATAGTAATGGATACGAATCAAAAGTTAAATGTGTGGAAAAAATATATCGAAAACTTATTTGAAGATGACCAACCAAATATACCGAATTTAGATAAAGTGGTTTCCGGACCTAAGAATCAAAAGGACCAAATAGCGAAGGCTATAAGACTACGAAGCCCCGTAAAGCGACAGACCCAGATAATACATTAACCGCAATTATTAAACTTCTAGATGACAACGCTACTGATGTACTATGCTATCTATTTAATACAACATATGACTCAAGCATTAGATCAGAAGAATGGTTCAGGGTACCTTGATATGTGCACAGATATGCAAAAAATGTAGCAAAGACAGAACCATAAGTTTAATGAGACACGTATTAAAAATATTTCCAAGAGTGCTACATTCAAGAATATATCGTAAGTGTGAAGAAACGCTGACAATGAGTGAAAATTAATTGGCTTTCGAAACAACATAGGTCAAGAGAGGCGCTGCTTGGCATTCAAGTCTTCATGCAAAGATGCGAAGACATGAACAGAGACGTGTTCCTATGCTTTCTAGTTTATAAGAAAGCTTTTGATAGGGTAAGACATGAAAACTTCTGCAAATTCTAAAAGAAACAGTATTAGATGACAAAGATATTCGGATTATTGCTAATCTTTATTGAAACCAAAAAATTCTAGTAAAATATGAAGGACAAGAAACAGAATATATACACATCAAACGAGGGGTGCGGCAGGGTTGCATATTGTCGCCATTATTATTTAACATATATTCAGAAGTAATATTTAAGGAACCCCTAATACAAAGCGGAAGAGGAAATTACGGAAGGAGGAGAAAAGATAAATAATCTACGGTACGTCGACGATACAGTTCTAATCGCAGATAGTGAGCAAGACCTACAAAATTAGTGAGAAACACGAACTCACACTTAACAGTTCGAAAACAAAAATTATGGTCCTATAAAAAACACGTCTACATCCAAACGTACTAGTAACTGTGGGTAATAAACCGTTAGAGGCGACAACATCGTATAAATATCTAGAATGTATGTTGAACAAACAATGAAATAACGCACAGGAAATACGATCGCGTATAGAACAAGCAAGACGCCCATTTGTTCATATTACTTAATACGAGTTTAGACTTAAAACTGAGGATAAGAATGGCCAAATGTTACGTCTTTCCTATTTTGCTGTATGGAATGGAGAGTTGGATGTTAACGAAGCACATGTATAAAAAGTTGCAGGCTTTTGAGTTATGGATGCACCGTAGAATACAGAAAATTTCCTGAGTAGAAAGAGGTTATAAATGCTAAAATCCTTAAACGAATTGACAAAGAAACAGAAATTATCACAGCAATCAAGGAAAGTAAATTGGAGTATCTTGGACATGTAATGAGGCATTAACGTTACCGCCTTCTGCAATTGATAATGCAAAGAGATCGGTGGGAAGGAGGAAAACGTCCTGGGTGGCAAATCTACGTGAATAGTACAATACAAGTACTACCTCATTCTTCAGCGC
Organism: Sinelater perroti; assembly: GCA_036346155.1. NCBI lineage: Eukaryota > Metazoa > Arthropoda > Insecta > Coleoptera > Elateridae > Sinelater > Sinelater perroti. The sequence goes on along the minus strand of JARFIY010000099.1, from coordinate 19,930,891 downwards.
AGCGGCGTCCAAGACCCGAATAGCCTTAATGATAGCAAACCTCCAATAAAAGGGGATGCACTAGAACAAGATTGGTGTTCTTTAACAGAATTTGCACAGTGTCCAATTTATACAATTCTACACCCCGCAGACTGTTGAAAAAAGTCACTGTATGTTTTTCGAAATGTTATAGAGAAATGAACTAGCCCAGGAGCAACTGACCACGTTCACCAAACTAAACTACAACACTCTCGCAACACTACTGAGAAAATTTCTGAAAACACTCAGTTTTCTAACTCAGAAATCAGAAGTTCAGCGGTTGATTCAAAAAAAAGTTCACGAAGGGTGTTATTTATCTACCTAATAACATCAAAGCTTATATGAAGCGTTAATACCTTTACAGCTTGGATTATATACTTTCAGAAAAACCAAAGTATAGCGTGATGTTTTAAAACCAACAAAAAGCTTATGTTTGATGCAGCAATTGCTAGAATACCAAGGTGGTGCTGAGGTAGGATAAATTCATACCAGTGATAGCTACTTCTTTCTCTTTTAAAAATGAAATTAAGATAACTCCCATCTAAAAACAATGAATACGTTGAAACACTGTAAGAGACTCGAAGACATTTACACCGCACCTTTTCCTCTCTCGAAAGCAGTCCTACCCACAGAGTCATCAACCTTTATTGACACTAAAAAACACACGGATGACGCAGCCAGACAAAATCAATGGTACAAATTATGACAATATCTTTTGCAGTGAGACAGGTTAGATCGAATGTAAATACCGAGGGAAAACAGTTATGGACTCGGAGTGCCTCGTTACAAGGCCCCATCCTTCAGCTTCGAGATGCAAATCTCAGCAACTGACAACCGCGAGCAGCGCAAATAAGCGCTGAATCATTAAGGTAACATTCCATTCACTATCTTCTGGAAACCTCTCGGAAGGCACCCGTCGCATTAATCTCGCGCGGCATGAATGGCGGCCACGGGGGCGCAGTCTCCCGGGAGGGCCCAAAAACTGGGACAGGCCTCGTTTGCTCGCCCGCTGCGATATGCAGACGATCTTGCTCCTGCATTTTCCGAAATATCGCCGCCCGCGGCCGCCGCGATTTATGTTCGGCGGAGCGGTGTCCGCCGGCGCCGCTCCGGAAAACGCCTCGGAACCCATTGACGGGCGGCCTTCGCGGAAAATTCCCCGGATTATTAATGGGCGCGCTCGCGTCCCGTGGGGATCGCACCTTGTAATTCCGCTCGATTCCATTTTCGGGAATTAATAGGGATTTCGTGTGTTATTGAATTCCGCGCGTGGCCGGGAAAGCGGTGCCGCACCGCGCCCAATTTGCATCGCCCGGCGGAGCGATTTTCGCGTCTTAATGCAGGGGGAACCGAGCCCGTGCTCTATCGCATCGTCCCCGAATAACCAAATAATATCATTGAAATTAAATTTTCATCGTCGCTGTGCTCGTTAGCGCACTAAGCAGCATCGAAATAACTAAATAACTATAGCTGGCCATCTTTCCACTTCTGAGGATTTAAGGTCACAAATGTCTTTATATACAAGAAGTGATCGATATTAACCACATCCAATATATAATTTTTTTCAAGAATTCTTTTCCCATTCTTCTTTTTTAGTTGCAAGGATAAGGATTTAAATACACATTTTAATTCCTCAACACAATCACCAGACCGGTGCTTTTAATTGAGGAATCTCTTTCGGTTTGGAAAATCAACAAATTATCGATCAGTTAAGTTTCGATGACTTTTTTTTTGTTACCATCAGCCTCTACTACCCACTCATAGAACTAATTTTCTTCTGGAAGTAGGCCATAAATATGTGTAATCCAAGATTATCTGAAGTTAATCTGGTCTGTTATCTTTTTTCCACTTAATGACTTAATTTTAAAAATATTTCATGACAGTTGTACTACTACAAATGATCAATTTTAGTGATTCACAAAATAAATTCTTCATGAATCGCAACACTTTTTCGCAAATATCAGTAGTCTAGAAACTATACTTGCACGTCCAATAGTTCGTTTGGTTAATATTAACCCCTCTACGTTCTTCACGATCCTCCTGAAACAATTTAAAGACTAACAATAAAGAGTACCTGCAACCGTACACGTTTGTGGTATATTACTGAAATTTGTTGCGACCCTTCTGAAATTCACTGTTAAAGAATCAAAAATCATAGACAGTAATGCATGTATTGCATATAATCTGACAGTGTGGTTATAGTATGTAATATGTTAAACCGTATAGGCTTTCAACAAAACTAAAGGAAAAAGGCGAAACGCTCTCTAACCCAAGACAAAATTAGAAATCAATGGATAGAATATTTTTTAAAAATGTGTAAATACAAGAAAAGACAACCGCATTAAATAATAATGCGAAAAAAGTAGCCCTACAAATAAACACAAAAACCAAGCTACTAGTTACAGACAAAACAAAAAAGGAAGAGTTCAAATATTAGTTGAAGAATTCTGGTAGTTAGCGATGGTGAAAGAGAAATTAAACGTACAAAACACAGGTCTTTAAATCACTACACAAAATTTGGACGTCAACAAATTTTTGTAGAACAATAAAGCTGGGTATTTCGCAGGATTACTTTATGAAGTAGAGACATGGAAATATAGCAAAAAAGCCATTCCAAAAGGTACAAACATTTATAAACAAATGCCTTATATGCAGAATATTTTGGCCCGAAACACTTAAAAAGGAGAACTTATAGATGACGTTAAATGGGCAGGCCCCACCCTCAGAAAATCGACAAAAAATATAACAAGACAAACTATGGGTGATAACAAAATAGGAAAAACTTGGAAAAGAACAATTCCAGAAGAATTACTAGTCAAACTAACTTGATAAGGAGCAAAAAATTGATAAAAATGAAAGTGAGTCTAGCAACCTCGCCACAGTATGTTCGATCTAACCGAGTTTCAAAGAGGTCTAATTCTTGGTGCCCGTCTAGCATCTGTGAGCAAAACAACGACGTTATGCGGTGTAACACAAGACACGATCTCGAAAGTGATGACACAGTGCATGGTAAAATTCGTCCTTTGATCCTATCAAAAGACGAATTTCCGGTATAGGGACTACCGGCTCTTAAAGTGACGTCACAGAAGAAAACAATGACCGATAAAGTGACTGTAGAACTGAATCAGCACCTAAACACCCAGTGTCATCCAAAACAGCGAAGCGGCCTCTAATAACAGACACGAATGCTCAAAGGCGACGTACGTGGTACGAGTCACCCTTTACCCTCTTCCTCACCACTGGACGTGTTTGTTTTGCGAACACCCTCTGAAGCATACGATATGGACTGTCTTCGCCTGACTGACAAACATGGTGGCGGTTCTATTATGGTGTGGGATGCACATCATGGTATTCGGCAGCCCCCCTTGTCACATTATACGGTCAGGTCACAGTAGCAGTGTATATAGAACTCTTCCATAATCAGGTCCATCCAACGGTACAGCAAACTTTATTTTCATGATGATAATCTCCCCATTCACACCGCTGGCTCTGTTTAAGGGTGGTTTTAAGAGCATGTTGATGAGATTAAACATCTTCCCTGGCTCGCTCAGGATTCGGCGTCGATTTCCACCTCCTTCGTCTCTGCCTGAGCTGGAGACTGTGCTGCATTAAGAATAGCTTCAAGTTCCACTCACCACTAGTCAGGACTTGTATCGATCTATTCCCCTACAACTGAAGCTGTGCAATGCGTGCGAAAGGTGGACCAACACCGTATTAACACAAGATGTTCCGACTTCCACAAGTGTTTCCATTGTTTTGTCCAATACTTGTATATGATATACGATAATAAAAACTGTAGAGGCCACACCGACACAAATAAAAAATGTATTTATAAACTCCTAATTGGTTGTTTTTAAAATTTTACATATTTAGCTTTCCAACAATTTTAGAGATGGCGTTATATTTAGACCGCAGCTTAGTGGGAAAACAACATTGCGAGTTTAGAACAACTGACGTAGGGGCTGGATCGTTCTTTTTATACCGTGCGATTTCCTGCATCCCGCGCTGTCAGTGCGCGTACAATCCAGCAAGCATACGCGTACAAACGCCTAATTATATTTTATATTTTTAAGTTCGTTGGTCACAGAGGCCATGCATGTACGAACTTATAAATAAGTTGGCGTTCAGGAATTTGGAAGTCTTTCACAGCCCGCAAGCGTGAAAGTCAATTAGGCCGCCGCGAAAAAAGCCTGCCCATCTATATTTACAGCTGAGATTGGCTGCAAGATCGGCGTGAAAAGGCCGCGGCTTCCGCCGCCGCCATGGCGCTGCTCGGAGGTCGGCGCAAAAGTATTTCCTACGTACGTAGTACCGCGGGAGTGAATGAAACCGTCGATGTTTCTGTTATGTCTGTTGGGTATTTTCGGAAAAACAGTAAAACAAAAATAGTATCAAGGTCCAGGAGCACTACAGCGGAAGGATATTCATTCTTTAGGAATGCGCGCGCCCGTCCGCGTCGCTTGGCGTCTCTCCGCTCTTAATTGCGCCGAAAATCAATCCGCCGACAGCGGGATTTTTGACCTTAAAAGGAATACTGGGCGCCGGTTTCGTTTAACACATCTAACGAAATTGGGAGACACTTACAGCGATTGTTTAGATTTAACAAAGGCTTTATCAGCGCTAAAAGGATCTCGGCAAAGCCCTTCCTCCGACACGGCACTTTTATCTCGCGGAGCAATTTCTAAAAACACTTTCAAGCGGCCTGGTGCAATTCCCCGAGCTTCATAATTTGATTAAATCATCTTCGCTTTCGTGTCTTTCGGACTCTTGAGCGATAAATTAGAGAATATGGCGGTTAGCACGCTGGGGCGAATTTAGGGCATGGAACGGTGCTTTTCTCGATATTTAATTGCAAGTTGACGATAACATCACAGTATCGTTATTATTTTGGTTTTGAAGGTGAAGTAGAAAAAGTACTCAAGTTGCAAACAATACATTTTTACATTTGAAATTTGCATGTCATTTTAAAAATAATATTGGCCAACTTGTGTCTGTCATTGTCCAAATACTGCTGCAAGACACTTATTAAGTTTCGCATAACTCCTTTAGAGTTTACGATGATTGTAAATTCCAACTTTGAGATAACTCTATAGGAAAAAGTCACACGGGGTGAAATATGGCAAGCGCGCGGACACAATATCGGTTTTCATAGGAAGATTAAGCGCTCGGGAAAGTTCTTCAAGAGCTGGGGCAAAAAAATTCTGGAGTACGCTCGTATATCGCCCGGAACTGACGGTGGATGCCCGATATTCCTCTTCAAACCAGTAAACCAGTAAGGGTCGATGATTCATATCGTGACATTGCAAACCAAATGACACAATCATTATTCTTCTGGTGGAGCACCCTCGGGTTGTTTTCAGTCCAATATCAAAAGTTTTGCTTATTTATACAACCATAAACCACATGCTACAAGTCGACTATGCCGATCACATGATAAAAATTCTTGAACAAAGACCTTTTTGTACTATTAAAGACAAAGGTATCGAGGAAGAATTCGTCGCACAGTGCGGTCAAAAAGCCGTTTAGGTAACTGAAAAATAGAGTGCCTAATTGCATTGATCTTTTCTGGTATTCAAGCAGTCCGAAGTCGTTTCCTTTCTAAAAACAGATCCTTTCCCTAAAATTTCTTACTCATAACATAATCGATTTTCGGCCCGGAACTGCTTGGTGAGGGAAAATTTGAAACCAAATACAGAACCCGCGTTGATGGCTGCTACAGGCTCGCTTAGATGGATGTAGGCTTCCACAGCGAAAGCGCACATGTCGTGTTTATGACCGAAATTTTTTGTAACGGAAACTTCGCATCCACCTGCCGCTATAGCTGTCATCCTCACCATTTTACGACCTCTGCTCGCTTCACAATCCTCTAACGAAGTTAGGGAAGAGGAGTTGGAACATCTCGAATGAATTTTTTTAGTGGTGTTGGCAGTACAACTGCTTCTTGTGTTTTTGTATGGACCTGACTAAGTTAGATACATTTTTGAAGGTTTTTGTTTCCATAGTCCTTTAATTTCAATTACCAGGAATTTGTGCATTTTTTAACTATTCTTTTTGTTTTGTGGGCGAGAATAGTGTGTTTGACATTTTATAAGTAACAGTGTTATTGCACTACTGTTTATTGAAATTGCAGCAACAAGAAAAAATACTAATTAATAACAGAAACTTTGCAGATTTACTTAGTAGTACATGTAAGATAAATGAGTAATTAAATGAGCAAAACATTTGCCGACAAACATTTACAATTATTCAATAATGTATGACCCCCATCAGGGTTCTTGTAACCGCCTCCATCCTTCTTGGCAATGGCGTATTAATGGACGGCATTTAATTCATTATTGACGTTATTGGACGTCGTAGATACCGTTAGATGATCGGATCGGATCGTCTGTGGAAGGATGTTTAATATGTTACGTACCATACTTGGTCGAGCGCTATCTTGTTGATAGATTATTTAGAGTATTCTCTGAAGGAAAAGAAGTTCAACAGACTATACTACCGCGTCGATGTAGGTTTGGTCAGTAATTTTTTCTCTACCTCTAACTAAAGGTGATCTGGCATCGAAACTGATATCTCCTCATACTATAAATCCTATAGTTGCCGTTGCATGACATGTTAAGAGTATGGTCTTTTTGTTTCATTTCTCCGTGTCTATGGCATATTCACACCCGATCTTCGTTTCGGTATAAACGAAATCTGAATTCACTAGAAAAGACTTACCGCTGTCCATTGCCACATTCGTTACTGTTGCAGAGAAGTTAGCGGTACTTACAAGAAAGGATGTCGTGCTGTTAGTCCCATTACGAGTAATTAATGTCAAAAAGAGAATTTAGACAATTTATCCCGTGTAATTAATTGTTCACCATTTTTGCGCTACGTCTTGGTTGGTTATTCTACCTATTGCTCCAGACCCTGGTATTCGAATGAGCACCTTATTCGAACCATTAGTTCCACATATTGCCACTATGGCAACCAATTTTTCTTGATAATAATGTAGCTTTTGCAAACGAAGCATTTTTACACCGTGTAAATTAAACGTGCCAAATCTATATAGCTGAGCACACTTCTATATCTATTTTACGCATAATAGCATTTCATATCTAGAACCGATATAACCAAATTATGGACAGACAAACATATGAATTTCAAACCAATATTTTTCTGATCATATTCAATATAATATTTTTTATAGTGCTTCAATTTTAATAAACAATATTGTATGTGTGTACTATGTGATACTAAAACAATCTAACATGTTCATTTTCTAATACTTGCTCTAGTGTAGATATATTTGCAGCACTGAGTTTCTTACCTTATCAGTTCATTGAACTGTGCTTGGTTTATTAGTTTAATTACTATATTACATCATTCAGTGTGGTCTGTATCGGTTAGCATTTTATATCCACCCGTTATATGGTTCAACCAGTTGGCTCTGTCTTCTAGCCGGCGCGCGCGAGTTCGAGTCTCGCTCAAGCCATGGGTGTGTGTGAATGTCCTAGAATAAGTGCATGTTAGTCGACACAATAAGCCTTTGAGGCTGCAGTGCCTGCAAGTGCAAACTGAGGGATTAAGGCTTTCATATATCCGACTTTACTGCCCGGTCATCGCGCATCATCTCTGATGCGGGGTGATGTGGCAAGCACCGCGCCTTAGACGACCGCCATTATTACCCCTTGCTCGATCGAGCGCAGGTACTCAATTATTTTTAGTGATTAAGTAGATCACTTGCCAGGCATCAGAGAGCTCCGAGAATGGAACCCGGATCCGTCCGCATCGCAGTGCGCGCTTCAACCGCTTAGACCAGTCTGGCAATGCATATTATTGCCATTATTATTATTAAATAAAAAAAATAAGTGCTACAGGCATTTTGCTCAGGTAAGGATACTTAGTGTTAACAATAAGAAAGTATTAAAGACACATCTTTGGGTAAACAAAGAAACATTGCCTCGCAAATATCGCAGACGGATCGGTCCACTGCCAGACTTTCAAACTCCACATGACACTGTAGCCCATTTTAAGTCCTCCGAAGACGAAAGAAGTTCGAGCAAACAAGTTAACGAAGTTCTGTGCGTTACTGCAAAAAATTATTTAGGGAAGTTGACAACTACGGACGAGTTTAAAAAGTGCGGAAATATTGAAATTCGAACTCCAGCAAAGTTGTAACGAAACGGGAGCGACGCCCATTAAAAAATAAGCGGCTCGCGGCTACTCGATGAACTTGGGAATTTGCAAATAATTGCAGGAAGGGAGTTTAAGCTGATGAATTGTTATCGGGCATGTGCAATTCATGGTATTACAAGTTCAAGTCACTGAATAAATTTTAAAAATGTAAAAAAACTCGCACGGTATACTTTTTTGTAATAATAATAATAATAACAGAAAAGAGGATATTAAAGGATTTGTGACCATATCAATGATTCATTTCGAAAAGGATTAGTACAATATCCAAAATAATAGATATAGAATTCAAAGCAACAAAAAATCTGTAAACATTGGAATTAGAGAAATCTTACAGTATCAAAAACAAGACAAGCTGAAGAAACCGTGCTGCAAATGTTCAATGCAAATGAGGAATTAATTATAATTAAAAAATTGTGATAACCTTACAGGTATATCTGGAAATATTGGATAATAAAGATTTGCAGCTAAAGATAGAGTTATTCAAAAGTGTAAAACTTTATCAAATAAAGAAAATTGCTGTGCAATAATTTGCATAGATTTCTATGCCATTTTTTAATTAATTTAACAACAGTAACAAATATTTGAATCTTGTATCGTTATAATTCATCAAACTAGAAAATGTTATTATTATATAATCTGTAATTCAATTGGTAGTGAATCAAACGATACGTCGTTCATTAAAGTATTAAAATAATTAATTAGTATTACGTCTTTGACGGAAGGTTCAGCACAAGCAATAATAAATATTTTACAACAAACAATTGTTACGTTATGCCACCAAATAGGGTTGTTGAAATACACAGAAAGAAGGGTAGTGAGTCAATATGCAATTTTGAGTGTGCAGTTGTGGACAAAGTGGAAAATTGAGGAAGGCAGCGATGGACGGCGTGGTTTATTTGAAAGGGGCGAGTGACTGTTTCGGAGGCTAGTAGCCGTTAATGAGAGTGCAGAGAGACGACAAGAACTAACGGGAAAGGTAACAGCAGCGGATGTTCGACAAATTCACAAATGATCCAGTGTGTGTTCTACTTGATAATGCCAACAATTACATTCGATGTACTGCCAGATTCAACAGGTCCATAAAGCAGACAAATCATGAGTCTATCATCAGACAGTAGAAAAGAAACGCCGGTCTACGGAATGGCAGTAGTTTGAAACCGAGATTGTTTATTCCAAAATAAACGACAACTGTCTTTGGGATCGGGAGGAGATTTTGCTGATGGAAATTAGCTATTCAATGAGAGGTACTGCGAATCAGTGAAGCAACTTAACAGACATTTTTAGCAACATCGGCACGGAGTGTTGTTTCAACATGACCATGTGGCCATATGTCAGTCACTATAGATTCGCCTATATTCTCCAGATTTTACTTCGAGTGACTACAGTCTCTTTAACCCAGTAAAAGGCAGCATGCCTCTCCCCAGACGACGAATTTTAGTTGGCTGTCCGTAAGTGATGCCGTGCTGCAGCCAAAGAATGGTTAGCAACAACTTTACGGAAATTGTTGGAGCGATGATCAATGTGTATTGGTAATGAAAAAAGATATGTCTAATATTTGATATAAAATTGTCTACCAAGGACCGTCATTACTAGTTTTCGAAATTATTATTTCTGTCCATACACGCACGCTAACGTTGAATAAGTTGAAGAATAAACTAGACGTCTGCTGCCAAACCAGTCACGCACAGCTGTTTGCACCTTCTCGTCATGGAGTTAATAATGTTGCATTGCTTCAAAAATTCACTGTAAATTATGCAGTTTCATTCCCGAAAGTAGATTATCAGGCTTTTTTCTGAAGCAAGGCTCTCATTTTTTGGGGATAGGAGAGCCCTTACAGCTGTAATTCATTGAATGATGCTTGTTTTCCGAATCGTAATAGAGTCAAGAGCTTGTTACCAATGACAATGCGGCAAGATAAAAATTTTGGAGAATCTCCTTTAAACTGCGTTTCATTTCAGTAGCTAACATCTGCGGGACCCATGTTTCCACCCAAATGACAACGATGATAATATTCTTGTAAATTAACATGTTATCGAGTTCCTAACGGCTAAGGGTAGTGCGTCCATTACCAAACTGGAAGTGGTGGCAAAAAGTGTGAAAGGAACAATCCAACCACAATAAATCTATTTAATCAAGTGGGTTGTGGTCGGTTTTTGATAGTCACGGATAAACAACAACAATTCATGCTAATCGCCTCGTGAAGCAGCAAATAGCGCTGTTGAAATTCTCCTTGATTGACCACATCATCCACGCTTTGCTTGACTACATGAAAGTGTGAGCTAGAATGAGGCACCAACTGGTTGGAAAACCAACTTCAGGAAAATGCTATTAAGTGCGTTGGTAATCAATGAATTAAAAAATATTATGACATCTACTTCATGTAGGTAAAAGCCATATTACCAGATCTAACGGCCAGAAACAAGAATTTTCAAAATATTATTTATTTCCCTTCATCTAGGTTACAATGAACATATCTCTTATCCAATTTGTTCAACGCATAATTCATGCAAGATAAAAACAAAAATGCTTACAGGGTATTCAAAATTGATCTTTGAATAATAATATATGGTTAAATTTAGGAGATTGAGAGTTAAAACTTATTAATTCTAATACTCCCGTTTTGTGATCTGATATCTTTGATACTAATGAGTCTACCTGTACATTTTAATGTTAGGAGCGGAAGAATAACTAGTAATTTCATCATATTTGACTAAAAATAAGTTTGAATTTATAGACGTCGATTTGTTGGCATTGCCACACCTTCAACGGGACAATGACTTACAAGATACATATTTCTTTCTCTAATCTACGTTCTAAATGAGTACACCTTTATACTTCAAAATTCATAATATTAGTAATCTTATTTTGAATTTCTCTATAAACTGAAGTTCACTTACTTTTCTTTATTAGTTTGTGTAAAGTAATAAAACTTTCCTCTAGCACCACGAAGTTCACCATAGAATTACTTTCTTTCTTTCTTTCACTAATCCCTGGTACCTTTAAGGTCAGGTACCATATAATTAAAGAAAAGACAACACCAATTAATTTAAAAATATTGTCATTAAGAAAATGAATCGTGTCATTGCTTTAGTCTTTTTATTTTTATTTCAACTTTTGTGTCTTCTAAAGTTACATACAACACTGGCGCACAATACAGATCAACCTGGAGCGATAATGTTCCTATTACAACAATTAATATGTAAGACGAAATTTTCTTTACAATTTCTATGCGTCATTTAATTCTAATACAATAAGATGTGAAGTTAAAACAACATCAAAGCCAGACTACGAGAACATCAACTACTGTAAAAACTGTCACAGAAAATTGAAAGACATTTCTATTTAGTTTTTACTAATACACCAACCAAATAGTGAAATCACGAAATAGAGCTTGATAATTTTAAAAAATATCAGCCAAACTGTCTAAATACTACCAAATTACTATATCAAATATAAATACGACTGAAGGTTAAATATATGGACTTAACTTGGATACTTTAGTATATTAAGAGGTAAACGGTATAATCTGCCTTATCTGTCTATCTAATAACCATAGCTCAACAACAGAAAACAGATAAATTATAATAAGCCTAAATTATATCTGCAAGTTATATTAATACTAAATTGGAAAGAAAAGGTCAATAAAAATGTATGCTCATATTAACTCTATGTACTATAATGGTTAAATTTTAAATATCTATTAAAGTAATTCTCGGTCGTTTTACTTTAAAGTGTAGTAGTACTCAACTAAAAAATCAATTTCTAAATAAGATCGTTCAAAATGTCCAAAGTGTTTTCTACTGCACATTCTTGGACCTTATTAAATACAGATTTTTCCCAACATATTTTACCGTTTGGTCTGTAGATCAGTTCCAAATTACGAAAGCCAGATTTTTGGACCATACTGAATTTATGCCAGAAAAAATTTATACGACAACTTTTACCATTTGGTCTGTAGCTCTGTTTTAGATTACAAGGTAAGCTTCTAGACTTCTTCAGATTAAACTAATATATGTACTAGTTTTTCCAAGTGGCTTGACTAACAACACAATTTTTTCATATGAGACTCCAAGTGCTTTCAGACTCAGTTATACCGCGGTCCATTTTCCATATAATGCAAATAGGAAAAACCACTAATTAAAAAAGCCGTCGTACCCTACTGCTTCTTACATTATTAACTTTCTGCAGAAAATGAATGCAATAATCCAATATTTTTGCAGGGTACTTTACTTTTGATTACAAATTAAATCAAATTCTCGGGACATAATCTACAATTATTACTTTCTTAAAATATTATAGTACCATTGCTAACAAACTTGATCCGCATGTACGATCGTCCAGATAACCCCCGTTCGGATTGTAACTAGATCAAAAGATAAAAAGTACAGTTACAGCACTGAGGGATGTGAAAAGAATCAACATCTCAGTACAATCAGAATATTCATGACGGTGGCTGACATATTCGGTAAAAATATACATCTAGAATTATCGTGTTTCAAAATATGGAAAAATTAGGAATTTTAAACTAATTCTCAATGCGGTAAACTTCAATGTCACTAAACAACATGAAGTGGCAGAATCTAAAACCTATGTAGTAGACTGGAACAGTGTAGAATAAATGGCGGAAAACATATAAAATTACATTGTTCGAACATATCTGACAGGAACGTTAATCCAGGTAACAGATAGATGGTTTTGTAAGAAATATTTTTGATGGATTAATTTTTCGTCTAATGTGGATAATTAAATTGCGTTAATTTTTAATTATTTTCGAGAGACCCATAAGATGGAAGGTATTTGGAAAATGTCCAAGTACAGTATGTCCAGAAAGGATAAGAGGTATTTGTATCTGCGCCGCCCATGTGTAACGGCGCGGTAAGGATAGGTTGTTGCACTACTCTTTGGAGATATAGTAGTCATGGAAGTGTATCCGGAAGACCATCGCGCTTTTTGCGCACACGCCTATTATCGCAATAGTGATTCGATAGTCACAGTTCAACGTTTATATCGTGCAGAATTGAACGTACGGAAGGCACCGAAGGACGATACTATCAGAAAATGGATCCGAATGTTTGAAAATACCGGTTCGACTGTAAAACTTCTCAATCAAGGTCGCTCGTGCTCTGTTCGAAGCCAACAAACGATTGAAGAAGTAAAAGTTTAAGTGCGTGAAAATCCGTCTCAATCAGTTCGCAAACGCAGTCAAGAACTTAACATTCAAAAATCGTCGTTGCACAAGATTCTAAAGCAAGATTTACAACTTACAGCCTATAAAATTCAGTTTCTTTAAAACCTGAACGTTACTGACTATCCTCTACGACTAAATTTTGGAAATGAAATGCTTCAACGTTTTCCAACGTTCGAAAACATTCTGTTTAGTAACGAAGCGAACCTTCACTTAAATAGTCACGTAAGCAAACACAATTGCCGCTACTGGGCCAACGAAAATCGAAGACAGATACATGAACGACCATTACATAGTCCAAAAGTTATTGTGTGCCCTGTCTGGTGAAGGCACCATTGGGCCTTATTTTTTTGAAGACCGGCGAGGGCGAGCACTTACGGTAAACAGTGAATGGTATCGCGACATGTTAAGAAACTATTTGGTTCCATAACTGCAGAAGTTTGAAGGTTTTAATGTGGAAACATGGTTTCAACAAGATGGAGCCACTTGCTACGCCTCAAACCAATCACTTGAGGTTGTCAATCAACTTTTCCCAGAAAAAGTAATCTATCGTCGAGGCACCATCAACTGCCACCCGAGAAGCTCCGATCTTACACCCCTGATTATTTCTTTTGGGATACCTTAAAGAGAAAGTGCATACAAACAAACCACGAACTCTACTGCAATTGAAGCACGATATCCGCATTGAAATGGCCACCGTTTCCAGAGAGATGTGTAGACGCGTGACGGCTAATTTCCGTGTTCGGTTAAAGGAGTACCAGCAGCGCGAGGGTCAACAACGTTTGGACAACAATCTTAATTTTCCAAAACTTTGTCTAAAGATTAAAAATAAAAAAATATTTTTCTGACTTGTAGTGTTTTTTTTTTATTATTGAATTTACAAATAACCCATACCCTTTCTGGACACCGGCAACAGCAACAGCAATAAAAGTACATGTTCAATATTTTATTGTACCGTCACACAGAAGACTGTTTGCCATTTAGTGATCAACCAGTTTTGAAAATGTTTGCCCACACAAGCGACATACTCTTGCATAAGTTCCGCATTGTCTATTAAGTCATTTCTACTGGTACTGCTTAATTCCTTTAATTCTTTAATAACCCACGGCCTGCGTTGAAAAACCTTCAAGTGTTCCACAGAAAGAAATCGCAACCTATCTGGCCATAGAATGTCACCTTGTAATGAAATGAGGTGTCCTAGAACATTTGTTCCAGAATTTCTCGAGAAATTCTTGCCGTGTATGCGGCAGTGCCATCTTGTTGAAACCAAATCGGTGTATTTCCATGTTCATCGGGCCTGGGCTGTATGCTGTCTGTGAAAAGGTTGCTCAGTTACTGAGAATTTTGTAGGTCCCAATATGGAAATTTTTGCTTATTAGCGCATCACCATAAATGAAAATGAGCTACGTCACTACTGAGCACAGCAGCATGAGCTGTAAACTGCCGGACGTACCAGGTATATTCTTGGGCCACAAACAGTTTGTATAGGTGGAACATGAGATCGCAGTGTAGAATTCTCCGCACACGTAGGTTCGATATCCTCGAGGCGAGAGCAAGTTTAGCAGCGGAACGTTGTGGCAATGTGACAACAGCTTGCCTCACCATTGCGATATTCTCGGATGTCCGAATGCAAAGAGTTCTACAGGGTGATTTCTGTTTGAATGCTGAACCAGTTGGAAATTATGTATCCACATGATGATTTTGGTCAGAACTCTTCCGTAACAGCCTACTCCAAAATGTCTACGAAATAGCCGCTGTGCACAATCACAGAATCACCATTATAAAAATAAGTCACCAGCACAAAATGCACGGTGTGCTGCTCAACGATGTACGACACCGTCTCCCAATATATTCAAAAAAAGAATGCGTATTATTTTGACACCATTTTTTTAACAAAACACTTCTCACGGCTGACCTTCTTTGGGCATTCTTAAACAGATACTGTTTCCACAAAATGAAATAAACACTTCAAATTAGAGGAATGTCCACAAATTTTTCAAAGTCAAATAAAATCGATCACTTGGACTGGTAAATATATTCTAACAAATTAAATAGGTATGAAAGGTTATAGTTTTTTTATTTCTATACGTTCTAAAGTTAAGCTCTCTAATTGATTTTAAATGTATTTTAAAATGTATCTTTATCCTTTAATAATAGAGCGAAGTAAATAGATATCGAATGAACCTTCTTGGAAGCTATTATAAAGGTATTTCAACTATCCCCTATAGGTATTCACTGAAAATAAAACTGACTAAAGGCGCCCCAGAAACTTAATAATCCAGAACATTTGATTTTAACTGTTATTTGTAAATAAAATGAATATGGGTGTCCTCAGATATACTAAATAGTATTTTGTATATGGATTACTAACAAAAAAACTGTCAAAACATGCATGCATACAAAAAAATGTATTTTGTATCTATTCCAAGTATTAGTAATAACACTTAAATAGACCAAGGTGTAAGATGAAAAATTTTCGTCACAACATTACTTGATTGTCATTCTACTATGCATAGTAAGCAAAATCGCGGAATTTTGCAATTGGTTGCCTAATCGTGGTTTATTGAAATTAATAAAAATCCAAAACTTATCAGCAACGTCGGTGATAGCACCTAATTTTCCTTGGTACACTACATAGACTTGAGGATTCACCCGAGTTATGTAATAACCTGCAATGCGTGTGTTGATAAAAACAAAATTAGAAACCGACTACAAACATTCTCAGTGTAAATTAAATTATACACCGACGGCAGCAACAAATTAACTCTGACTGAGGCCCTTCACGAAAATAGTCGGGTGCACATCACGTGCGTTGAAAGAGCTGCGTCTGACGCTGCGTCTGGCAGCGAGACATCTCCTGGTTAACAGAAAAGCCGCAGACAGCGGCGGTCGCATTCCGCGGCGGCCTCGCAGCTTCTGGGAAAATAAAAACCGCCGCCGACTCGGCAGGCTGCGTCGTAATTTAATTTGGGCGCTGCACGGCTATTTCCTGCTACCGCGGGCCGCGATGCAACTTTCACGCCGAATTTATTGCCTGCAATCATAACATGGTGCACGCATTTCATGCATAATAAATAAGAAGATTGGATTTTAACAGCCCGGCTCCTTTACAGCCCGCGGCGGTGGAAAACTGGAAGCCGCCGAGGCCGCTCTGGAACCGCATGCGGGCCGTGAGAATTTATGGGGCCAAACGCAAAAAGAAACCTGCCGGCAAACAAAATACGCAACAAAATGTTATATATAAAGTCATTGCCTTATTTTTTCTTATTCTTGGATAACAACAAACAATATGGTTGTAGATATTTTTTGGTATTTTGCCAATTGGAAAAGCAAAAATTATTTGTTTAATACGTGCTAGTGGTTATTTATCGTAATTTTTTTTTCAAATCTGTTATAGGATGGTTGCAAAAGTTCGTGCCCGATTTTATAAATTATTACAATTTTTTTTAATTTTAAATAAAAGGGTTTTATCAATTAATTAATTATAATCGTCATTCTTTTCCACGATGGTTTTCCAACGATTTACAAGTTTTTCTATGCCATTCTTATAGAACGAGGTCGGATTGTTGACAAAAGTCTGTAATCTGGTTTTCGACAGTCGTTTTCCATTTGAACTGTTTTGTAAGAGCGGTACAAATGAAAGTCTGAAGGTGCAATATCAGGCGAGTATGGAGGATGCTGCAGGACTTCCCATTTCAACTCTCGTCTATTGAGCCATCTGAGGCCTAACATTGTCATCGTGAAAGATGACACCCTTTCTGTTGGCCAAAAGAGTACGTTTTTTACGAATAGCAGCATCAAGTCTGGCTAAATGTTGACAGTAGATGTCTGCTGTTATTGTATCTTCATGCCTCAAAAGCGCAAAATGAATGATCCCCCTGCAGTCTCACCAAACACAGCAAAACCTTCAATGGAAGCAGACCAGCTTTTGCGACAGGATCTGTACCTTCGCCAGTTTGTTTCCATGTGCGTTTTCGTTGCACATTGTTGTAAAGGACCTACTTTTCATCGCCTCTTACCAGTCGGTCCAAAAACGGCTCATTTTCGTTCTGTGCCTGAAGTGAAAGAGCCACGTTCATCCGGTCTAATTTGTTCCCTTCCGTTAAACAGTGCGGTACCCAGGTATCAAGCTTGGAGATATAGCCAAGCTTTTTAAATTGCAAAACGCGGTGGACTTGTCAAAGTTTAGCCTCTCAACTATCTCCTCAGTCGTAATGCTTGGATGTGTCTTCACTAGAGTAAGCACAACGTCGTCATCAAGACCAGAAGGTCAACCAGAGCGAGGTTCATCTTCCATTGAAAAATTGCCTTGCCGAAACCGTCCGAACTACTTTTTGGCAGTTCTAAGAGCAGGAGCACGGTCTAAATAAAAAGTCTGAATATTTTTGAGCCTTTCCAACACTCAGGCCCTTCCTAAATTCATACAGCATCACACGCCGCAAATGCACTTTTTCGTCTCCCATTTCCATGGACCTACTGCACGAGCACGTAAACTTTTTAAAGCGCTTTGTTGCAAGAAACGGACGCGATTCTTTTTATATCAGTTACAAATCGAGTGACACTCACACACATCAAAACAAATGCGCTATTTCCTATAAGCAACGTCATCTATAAAATCGGGCATCCTATACTTGTGGCTTGCCTTTTCCATTGCCATGGGTAAATTTCCATTGAATTTCAACTTAATTGGTTAATACATAACGATAATTAGAAGCACACACTTATTAAAGGTTTCAATATCATAGTTTTTCGTCGTGTATTCTAGAAAAAAAAACCAATACAATTCTGTGTCTGCATAAGTATCATGCATTCATTTCTAAACCAAAGCGAAGGTCAGAAGAAAGGAAGAGCACACTGTCTGTTGGTGGATTACAAAGAATTTCTTCTTCTATTTTTTATATTTTTAATAAACAACTGGTATCCTGATGATGAAATATCTGAGATGTAACGAACCAGTAAAACATCGTCATGATGATAAATAGCGCCTTTCTAATATACTAATATATTTTTGTCCCATTCCCTCTTCTACTTGATCTTATTTGCAGGCCCAAATTTGATTATTTTTTAACTAAAATTATTACGTAATCAGTTTGTAATGGCAACGAGGTTATAACATCAATCTGTTATTTCATTTTTTTGGTAGGTAGGAACGTACTACATACAATAGAAGAGATAGTTTCCGTTTGAACCTGTGTGTCAGGTAAAACATTTGCAGTTATACTTGTACCACTGCTACATTTATAAGTTTTATACGATACACTCTACTGATATTACAGTCGAGTCCGATTATAGCGGACCCTGGATATAGTTGACCGTTCCAATCCCATATATAGTCCGCTAATGTTGAAAAAGTCCGGATATAGTTGACGTCCAGTCCAGTTATAATTGACTACCAAATATAGTTAAATATAAAATATTTTAAATAGAATTTAAAATAATTAAAGTTATTGTGAATGATTTTCGTTAATTCTGGTCAATGACTTGCACGTACAAGTATAAAGATATTCTTGGAACAATAGAAAGGTTTGGTCATCCCGTTGTAACTCCCTGCTTTTCAACATTTCTTTTGTTTTGTTTGAATCAACATTTTTCTTAGAAATTTGTCTATCTGTTAAATCTGTATATAATCTGTAAGTCACCCTTAGTTCGTATTATTGGTTTAATTCGGTCGGTTAAAATGTCTAAAAGAAAAGTGTTGTCACTGGATATCAAACTGACAGTTATTCAAGAAATACAGAATAGATCCACTCAGAGTGAATTGAGCAAAAAATACCAGAGTAGTAAGCAGTGTGTAAGTGACATTTACAAAAAACCGGAAGAAGATTTTTTGGCTTCTGCAAATTATAGTTCCCAGACAAAACGTTTGCGTCCGGATGACCTGGACTCGGTATTGTTAAAGTGGTTTGAATCGCAGACGTCAAGGGCTGTTGGTAACCGGGAAAATATTAAAAGCCAAAGCAAACGAACTGGCCAAAAGATTTAAACATGAAGAAGAGTTGGAGTGCTCTTAAAGATGGTTGGACAGATTTAAAAAACGATATATCATCTGTTGTGGGAAAATTAGTGGTGATGCCAACAAAATTCGCCATGACACAGTATCAAGGTGGCTGGAAGACACTTGGTCAATGCTGTGTGACATATTCTCAAAAAAACATTTTCAATGGTGAATCCGGATTATTTTCTAAAATGAAGCCTAATAAGACTTTAAAATCCAAAATTGGAAAAAAGGGTGATAGTGTTTCTCTGCGCCAACATGACACAGAAAAATGAAAAATTATGATAATTGGTCGATTTGAAAAGCCCAGGTGTTTCAAAAAGACTTCCGGTAACATATCGGCACAATAACAGGTCATCTATTTTTGAAGGGGAATTAGGAGTTGGAGCCGATATCTGCAAAGTAAAGGTCGACAAATATTACTGTTGGTGGACAACTGTCCAGCTCATCCAATAGTTCAAAATTTAAAAAATATTAACTTAGTGTTTCTGCCACCAAACACTACATTTGTCATACAACTTTTTCACATTCTTAAGGAAAATGAAACAGGGAAAGTTGAATGCATTTCACTTCTAGACGTAATCCAGTTTGCGGCCAAAGCCTGGAACAGAGTCACTGCAGCAACAATTAAGAACCGTTTTCGTCATCGTGCAACTGATGGATTGTAAGCTGTTCAAGAACAAGGTAGAGTATTTCATTTTTATAAACATTAACCATTTTTCCCTAATTTTAATATTCGATATTCTGGGGTAAAATCCGGAGCTTACATTAAACGGTCAATGTCAATTAAGAAAGGAAGGCGCATGGATATATGAGAAATTAACAGTGGACTTAAATGATGTACTGTTTGCAGGACGAGGAGAACCTTGCAAAGTGGGCAACTACCAACAAATTCGACTCCATAATAAATGCCGAAATATTGGACGATTTTGTTGAGGTGGATCTGCACTTGGCAACAACAGAGGTCACCGATGACACAATTTTGTCGAGCTTTTCGAGAGACGAAAAAGAAGAGTTGTCTGACGAAGAGGAAGAGCCGCCACAAAATATTATTACCCCTTCCGCGGGTTTAGAAATGATAAAACAAATTCAAGCCTTGCTAGAGCAGAAGAACTCGAATGAAAACCTTATGGAATATACAGACAAAATTGAAGATGAAATTGAAATGATTTATCTGAGGTCAGTCAAACTATATCCATAAAATATGTCAAAAGCGTTTAAATCCAAATTATTGTTAGCCCTTTTTTATCCCGACCGTTATACTAGACCTCGGTTACAGTTGATCAAATTTGACGATCGCCAATTTATTCAATATACACTAACACAGGATATGGCAAAGTTCTCCCCCTTGTTTTTCAGGTTAAATAAAGAAAAAACGATAGGATGTAAAAGAAATTTATTTTTACAGGTTACAACTACAGAAATGGAAGTTTTATTTTAATTTCTTTAAAGAGGACGCAGGTCAAATGGCGTTCCCTCATTGTCGATGCACTGTGAAGGTCGCATTCTGAAGTTTTCTCATTGCTTTTTCCAACGTATGTTTAGGAATACGTCCGACTTTTGACCTATTGCATTTTGTATGGTTTTGGGAGTTCTGAAAAAATGCTTATATGCCTAAATACATGGGTACGTTGTACTTCATCAGAACAAAGACGCTATAGTATCAATAATGTGCCTAGCCATCATCGGCGTCGATAATTGCCTGCCATCTTCAAAGCATGCAGTTTTAAGAAGCAGCCCCAAAGATGTACTTTCACTGGGTGTTTAACGGCCCACTGTACCAACCAGTTAGTTGACATATCCCCAAACGGAAGCTTCGATCATAAAAATTATATTGGTCAATTGCCCAAGCGAGCCGGTTCGTCACATAATTTTCACTTAACGAAGATTTCTTCACTGAACTACAATTGACATCGTGCACACAGAAATGGGTTCGGCTAGCTAAGCACGATATATCTACACCTTTTAGTTTCAAGCGTGACACTTACGCAGCACTCATGCTGCTTTATGCGTTTCTCTAGCAATGCCAACAGAATGTTTTGTGACAAACTATAGAGGACAAAGGTTTCCTCTATCGACTAACCAAAGAATTAGGGCGATACCGTTTACCAACTGCTAATTATGTCGAACACGCTCTTACTTAACTGATTGTAAACCTCCACTTTGAGATGTATGCATAGGAAAAAGCCGCATTTTCTGTGTGAGCTGTGGTTCTCATAGAATTGAACTTTTTCCAGTTGTAGTGCAACGAGATTTGGTGTGAAAAATTATTAAATCATTTCCATATATCGATTACAAGTGTAACACGCTAGTCTCTTCTCAAAAAAATAAAGATCAATGACCCAAATTTTACTCATCCGACATCAAATAGTTTCACGTTCTCCATGGGGAGATATTTATGAATATCTCATAGTTTTTTATTAGTCTAATAATAAAAATTTTGATTATTTGTGTACCCCGACAAATAGAAATGCGCGTTTCGTTGGAAAAGAAAATAACTGCATCATGTAGTACATTTTCAAAGATGTTTCCACACATTTTCAGGCAATTGGATCAACTACATTCGAAAAGCTTCTGTACAACCATCTTGGATGGATTAAAACGACATTCCGAGGTCTTTTTTCTCCCATTTTCACTACAGAATCAGTGCTTTTAATTTTGCCTAAATATACGAGACTGGAGCGCAACAACAGTCATTGATCCAAATGTATGCTTTTCAATTGTTCGTCCAAGATATATGGCTGTTAAGGATCCCTCTAGGCAAAACTTCCCGACTACCTACGTCTAATAAAATCACTCTTGGACCACTCTTTGCTCCATAAATTTTCAATGTAATTAGCAAGGGAATTTTCCCGAACTTGCATAATGATTTTATTCATAAATATCAATTTCTGGAATGATACTTTATATGTATAATTATGGTGTACAATTTTCTTAAGTCGTGATGGCATATTTAAAATATTCGTGGGTTATAAATAACAACAAGAGAAGAAATGCGTTATAGACAATTGCACTCGAAATTTGATATGCAAATACAAATTAAGTAAATATAATGTGGAAGATGGTAGAAAAACTGCCATTTGTGAAGTGTTGTTAAAAGTACCCAAGACCTTTGATAAATTGTGGTACAACGAACTAGTATACAAACTGGTGTAAGCATTTATCTATTGCACTACCAATAATTCAGCCATCTTGTTGGTTATTTGAAGTCTCAAGAGACAGCAACTAAACCTCCCATTTATGAGAGTCTTGAACTAAGCATGCCATATATCCAGTATTGTTAGAAAAACAACTATGCAAAATGCGTAATTTTTACAACACACGAAAGTTGGAATTGATCGGAGACTTCTCTAATCCGAAGAAAAAAAGGAACTTAAAATTACGAATTTAGCAAACTCAAAAATAAATATGACTATTTTACTGATTAGTGTTGGCGAAGATATATAGAAGAGTCCTCATCAGCACCCAATACTCTTGTAGTTGATACATGACACTACGACCAGATTCCAATTGTTCTATATTTAGCCGTGATGCACTACTGTGTACAAATATAACCCGGAATTTTGTTATAATTTTTGAAATCCTTATTTATTCTTAAACATCTATTCACTTATGCCAGCGAATTTTCCACTCATCAAAACACTTTGAAAAGTCCTGTTTCGGTGTGGCCTTCAGCACCTTCTTCGATTCGGCGTGAATCTCTTCTATCGTGTCAAAACGGTGTCCCCGGAGCGGTCTTTTCATTTTGCTGAATAGCCAGAAGTCGCATGGAGCTAAATCAGGCGAATACGGCGGTTGCGGAACGATATGGGTGGAATTTTTAGCGAAATGGTTACGAATAAACTGAGGGTTTTTGGAACCAAACGAGATTTGACTTCTTTGAGGCACAAAACTTCCTTCAAAATGGTGTTGACTGATCCATTTGAAATGCCAACGATGTCAGCAAGCTCTCTAGTTGTCAATCGACGATTTTGGACGTCTTTGATGTGGTTCGTTTTCAACGCCTTCACGGCCCTCTTTGAACATTTTATGCCATTCGTATACTTGTGTTTTAGACATAGCCTGTTCATCGAAGGCTTTTTGTAACATTCTGAGCGTTTTCGCAGCAGAAATATCATTTCTAACACAAAATTTAATCGAACTTCTTTATTGAATATTTTCTGACATTGTAAAAATCGAAAAAGTTAATTTTGGTTGTTTACGAAAACGAGCGTCACTCTTCAACTAATTAAGATATTAACTGAAAATTTGACACAGATGTCAGTAGCAGTCCTACCAACTTAAAACTAAAAAGGTTTGTGCCCAACGAAATGCCCGGGCAGTTTAAATTAAAAATTCAGGGTTATATTTGTACACAGTAGTAACTTTATTATAATAGAGTTTAATATTTTTTCTATAATATCAAATAGTTTCACATAAAATATCAGATTTTTGACCAGTCGATTTTGTAATATTATTGCAAGAAAGCGTGTTTACCAGCATTGAAATATTGATTTTTCCTGATTTTCAATTAACTATAGAGCCTGTAGATCTGTTTTATTTCATTTACAAAAATGCTTTTACTAAAAGAAATGTGAGTACCTTTTTTCAGTTAAAAAAGACAGCGATAAGAAGAATTCATTAAATATTGAGGATACCCGCCAAAGTACAACGTTGGTATCAAAATTCGAAGAAAGGCAATTTTGAGTTGAAAAATAAACCTCGTGAACCACCAATTTCTAGCACTAGTAAAGAATAATTAAGGATAGGAGGTAAATAAATCTATCGACTACTTGTCAGTGCTTCTAGAGAATTTCAACCTATCCAAAGCGGCCATAGCTCATCATCTTCATCATATTGGAAATATTAAAAAAAATTGGCAGATGGGCTGTGCATAAATTGACAAGAGTCAACAAGCTGCACCGACTAGATTTTCTTCTTTGGTGCTCAAGTATACTAAAGTAGAACTTGGGACAAAAATTAGATTGTGTAGAGTAAAGGTAAATAAAATGGACAGTAGTTGGATAGTAAAAAAATGATTAGACAGCTGTGACTATTATGATTACTTTCGTCAGTTTGTGGTCGAGCAGTGAGGCGCTTGGCTGCGGTGCGGACAGACCAGGGTTCGATTCTGTGCTTCAGATGCTTGGGGGGTGGCCTACACAAACACTATCCTCATAGTTCGTTTAAGTAACAAATCTATACGATTTTAAGTTATAGGTTTGATCAGCATTACTACAATGCATATACTTTTCGAAATAATTTCTGAATGATAGCTTAAATCTTAAAGTGATGTCATCATCAACCATTCAGTTTAGATTTCTTCTTCCCAAATATATGAATCATTTCATAACGACTTTTATTCACGATCTCAATTATTTCAATTATTTTTCTTTTGGTCAGCTATAGTGATGTAAGGGTAGGCAGCACAGTTCAGGTTTGATAGTTAGAGTTGGTTGAACGTTCGTTGTCTCTATGCTGATTTGTAACGTACTGTTTTTTTCCACTTATTCATTGAGTCCACGTAACACTCGCACCTGACCCACGAATGTTTTCTATAGCCTTTGTGTTAATTACCAATTTGATTTTTCACATAAGCAATGAGGTGCTCAAAATTTTGATTAATCAGTGAAACACAACTATAATACTTGAAGTTCGTAAAAATTATAGTTCATACATTTTTTTTACATTTGATTAGTTTTAGTTAATTTTTTTATCTCGAGTTATAACAGAAAAAATTAGCGGATTAATTTTTCTGCCCCTAGGGCTAGCGTACCATAAACCAACTATATCATGTTTGGTATGTACGTCGCCAACTCGACCACAATACAAATCAAAATTCAAGAAATACAATAAACTTAATCGGATACACTACAACAGCAGGGGTGATGATAAACGTTTATGCCGGCAAATAAAGTTATTTTTAAGATGCAAATTGGCGTAGGACGTGACACCGCGATCGTACAGTCGACCGCGTGCTTGTACGAAACGGCAATAAAAACGCTCATGGTCATGGGTAGCCGTCAAGGTGATAAGTGCATGATAAAAACAAGCAATTCGGGCGGCGGTAGCCGTGTTGAAAATTAAGCGGCAAGGACGATAAGCCACGGCTATTTCAAAAGCAGAGAAATGTTTGCAGATGGAAACAAAAACAAATTTTTTCGGTTGCAGTTATTGGAAAAAACGAAAAAGCCGCCATATAGTGAGAAACGATTTTATATTTTACGTAACACTGCAGATGTTTAAACTGAAATAACAACCCAAGTACCTTGTGCTGTTATAATAAGCAAATGTCACACTAAAACCTACTAAAACGGAGTCTAGTAAACAGAAGCGAAGTATATTATTGTATTGTTTTAATGCTTAGAAAGGATTTTCTTAACACAAACATGAATATTATTAGAAGGCCTCACTATAAATCCGTTCGAATTAAATATTCTTCTCCTTTTGTTAATACTAAAGTAGCAAAATGGATTAAAAGAGAAAAATTATATTATAAAACACTTTTCAGCGAATATGCACACGGAATTGAATTTATAAAACAATAAAACCTGAATGAAAGCTTTTAAAAAAATTTAAAAAGATTACTTTAATTACTTCAATTAGGTCGCAGGTTAAAATATGCACCAAATACCCGTATGAGTGTGATCTATAGCGTCACTAAACGGCGGTTGGGATATACAAAGGAAAAGTGCTGCGAGTGCAGCTGTGGACAAAGCAGAAAGTTATGAGCAGTGATAGACGGTGTATTTCCTTTGAAGTAAGAAATTTATCGATTTATTAAAAAAATCTATAAGAAGTTAGTAGCCATGTATAGAAACGTAGTACTGAGTCGCACAAAAGCGGCAAGGACTATGCTGGGAGACGCCAAAGCAGTGCGCGTTCGGAAAATGCATCCAAGCCATACATAACTCAACGGGTGCTAGTCTTAATCATGGCAAATAGACGAATCATATTTAATACCGTAGCGGATGCATTAGGTTTATGTCACAGAAGATGACAAAGGTCTGTGCATAATAGGCTCCCTATTGTTTCATCGCATTACCAGTTGATTGTACTGAGGACAACTGAAGAAACTTCATTGACATTGAGCAACGCCGTCACAAAAAATGGAGACGCGGTATGTAGTGAAGCGACCACATGTTAGTCGCCACATCGTTGTCACCTTACACGCTCTCGAGTACAACATGCTGTTTCAAGATACAATCTTGCGCTGAGCAATGAAATAGGCAGTGCGTGATAGATAGTTTTCCTCCAACAACAAGATTTAGTTGCTGATCCACAAGCGTTGCTATATTACACCCAAAGAATTATTTTGCAGCAGCGACGGTAAAAGTACTTAGATATTTAAGAAAATATCTCTAATAAAATGTGTACGAAGAAAAGGTGACAGCGCCCGTTATCTATTTAAAAAACTATAATTACCTCAAAAATAGATTAGTCGATTGCTTACGTTCTTCTTACTTTTTTTGGTATAAATAGTTCAAATTAACTAAACTATTAAAAACAGCACAAAAAATTACCACATCCTCCAAAATGCCATAAATTAGAGCAACATTTAAAAAATGAGTCCCCTTAAAAAGATAAATACTATTTTTTGGACTTTCGTCAGCACAACTGATGTTCTACAATCACTTGAAGACACTAATAATATGAGAGCGGTTCCACCATCATTTTAACCGGTGGTGGTCATTTATAGATTTGGGAGACGGGATTCTGCAGGCGCTGCCCCCAATCTGCAGCAGCCGACTGCCGCTAATTAAACCGGAGCAGACGTGCGCGACTCCGGGCGACCTCCAACCCCAGCACTTATCCGGGACGTCTGGAAGTCAAAGCGGAGTTGGAGAGGGTGCCGGCCGCTTGCAGACGAGCGGGAGCAGCGGCCGGCCTCATTTGTAGTCGGCGCAGGTATCTCCTCCAAGTGTATCACGAGATGAACCCCGTACGTGAGAGCGGCCGGAGACGTTTTTCCCGGAACGCCCGTCGAAATAGACCAGACCAGACCGCTCTAGGAGACGTGCATCTGCCACAGATGCAGGTTTTTAGGGCGTCATAAAATGGCTGCGGCTGGCGCAACGGGGGGCGGCTGTGGGAAACGCAGGTCGGAGAGCTGGGAAAACTAGGGTGCTTAGGTGTTGCTTTAACATTAAATTATCAATGTATGAATAATGCTCACAGGTAATCTACAGCAGAATATGTATATCGGTACAACAACCTTTGATGATGATGATGTGGTAAAAATGTTAGTGTTAAAAAAGCCCGACTTCTTTGCTTTTGTTTTCACTACTGTGATAGTTAATTGATGGCCTTCTGTTTCTTGTTTAACAGTATTAGAACAACCTGAAAAATTGCCCATACATTACTAGTCAAAAATGCCTTCACTTGAACTTTGAATTTTACCTGAAATACCTTAGAAAGTAGACGTGCTCGTTACGTTATTTGCTTCTACCAATTTGTAAAGTCCTCGACACTGTTAAAGTATTATGTTCTTTTTGAATTCCTTTTCTTAACAAAATTCATGTAATACTAACTGACTAAGGTATCCAAGCGCACTATTTTTTGCATGTTAATTTAACACTTTTGTCTTAAATTAAAGAAACCAGAAAAAGGAAAAATCCATGAAAACGTTGTTTTTTCAATATATGGTTAAGCTGATTTAACACTGCATATTGCTATAAACACATGCAAAAGCAGAATAATGAATAACAGCGATAGTACTGATGCGGTGGTTATTGAAAAACTGGATATTGAAGAAGCATTTATCCAAATTATTTCTGTGACAATTGAAGATAATAGTTATCAGAAAGCATTTTTTGGAGGTACACATGTTTTTCTCAATATCCAATTCATTATATGACAGCAATCGTTGATCATCAGAAAACTTTTTCAATTTAAAAGAAAAAACTAATTCGTCTACTTGAGGCATACCAAATTTAAAAAGAACGACGTTTACTTTGTTAAAATGCATTCCCTTATTATTTTCCTAAGATAATATGATCTGACGTCTTTGAAGATTTAGTAATAATATCTAATGTTAACCATAGCACGTTGTTTGACATGAACTGTACCCACTAGAGAAGAATTCGAAGTTCTGTGGGATGCAAAATTTCTATACAAGTATCATAGAAACCACGATTGCAACTATCTATCGATTTATTCTCCTACATTTCTACTCACTACTATGTAGTAAACAACAACGAAAGGATTGTGTTATGGAGACACCACTCTCAAGTAATTGAAGTAAATCAAAATATTATGACTTTGGATACAGGAAGTCTGATTAAAGTAAGGAACATTTAACAATAGGAGTACTACCAAAGAAAAACGAATGTTATATATATATATATATATATATATATATATATATATATATATATATATATCGGGCCTTTTCCCAAACGTAATGCTCGTAATAGAAGTTTTTGTGTAAAACTGTTTTTTTGAAAGTCAAAGTTCTTACAAGTAAAAATGAAAGGCGAAAGTGTACGAGGGTAAAAAAGGTACCAAAGAACTGTATTCAACACGGCGTCGGTCAAAAAAGCCGAAAAGAAATTTATATAAAACTCGTATCAAACTTTAAAGGCGCCATAACTCCATCAATTTTTAATATTTTCATTTGAAATTTTAACCACATCTTTAAAACAAAATTTCGAACAGAAACTCATACGGAATTTTCGATAAATTAATTAGAACATTTTTTATATACAAATAACTGCCCTTTTTTGTTAAAAAAGTATTGGAAACTTGCTAATTACACAAAAATCAGTATTTTATCAGTATTTTTAAAACTCCCTACGTGTTTCACTAGCTATACTCATATAGATTAAAAAGAAATTTTTTATGTTGCTCCAAATTCAAATTTGCACCAGTACTAGTGTGCGTGCCGCGGAGCGTCAACATTCCTTGGCAGAATGGCTCCAGAGCTGCCACTTTGAAATGTTTTTCAACAAAAATTTTTTTTATACTTCAATATTTTTTTTAAATTTATTTATAGCTTACAATCTGTCATAAAATTGACATTTAGTAATTGTTTTAACAGTATATATTACAGGACATGATGAAAAACGTTCCAGTGAACATTTTTCCGAAGTTAACCGTTACAGTTTGATTGCACTACACTTCACTTTTACGCGAATCGTGTTGGTAAATCGAGAGGCTTGAATCTCTTAAGCCGTGGCTCGTCATCGTCGGGATCCAGGAGGTGTTCTACTAATGCGTTTGGGTGAACACTAAGTTTGTCATGATAACGAACACTACTTGTGTATTTCTTCAGTCACAGTTGATAGTCCTAAATCTTGCCGAATTATTTCATTTGGTACAAACCATGGGGCGTTGACTAAGCATCGCAGTACCTTTGACTGGAACCGCCTTATAATGTCGATGTTCGATCGACTAGCTGTTTTCCAGAGCTGTATCCCATATGACCCAATTGGACGAATAATTGTCTTATAGAGTAGTATTTTGCTCTCCAGTAACAATTGTGATTTCCGCCCCAGGAGCCAACACATTTTTTGGAGTTTTAGACCCAAGTGTTTACGCTTTGTAAATATATGCTTTCTCCACGTTAGCCGTCTGTCCAGGTGCATACCTAGGTACTTAACTGTTTCGTTCTGTGGGATTTGTTTGTTATTTATGATTACAGTGGGGCAATTTCCTCTTCTAGTTGTAAACGTTACTTGGGTTGATTTTGATTCATTTATATGAATACGCCATTTTTTTAAACCATTCAGTTAGATTATTTAAATGGGACTGTAACTTCTCGGATGCTATGTTTGGGTCTACATGTGATGATAATATTGCTGTGTCGTCAGCGAATGTGGCAACTGTAGTACTTGTTGAGGTCGGAAGGTCAGCTGTAAATATGATGTACAACAGCGGTCCCAACACGCTTCCCTGAGGGACACCAGCTTTGACAGGAATACTTCAATATATGTCTAATAACATATTTCAACAGTTTTTTTTATTACTTTTCCTTCCATGCAAAAAAGTCAAAAAAACCTTTTTTGGAGAGTCTACAATGGTGTTTTTTTTTTGGCTGCACTCACATGCACTGCAGCCTCAAGGGATTATTGTGCCCACTAACAAGCCCTTATTCTAGGACATTCACACACACCCATGGGTTGAGCGAGACTCAAATTCACGCGCGCCGGCTAGAGGACAGAGCCAATTGGTTGAACCATCTGAGCCACCGCGTTCTCAGTGTGTATCGCTTGCCTACTCTTTGTTACTGCCATATTGTATATTTGTAGTTGAAATTCGTAGATAGAAAATGTTGAATGATTCCTGCACACTTTGCCTAACACGCATTGACCTGGAAAACAGGTGCTATAAGATCACTTATAAATTATTTTAAAGTGACTAAGAACAGCATTTAAAAAAATATTGTACTCGAACTAGAAGACATCGTAATAATAGTATATGGCGTTGCTGCAACGCACAAACGGAAAGGTAGCGAGTCATTCGCGTAATGCTACAAGTACTCTTATGGAAAAAGACGAAAACCATGACAATCCCACCAACCATGGACGCCTTAATTTCTTTGGAGAGAGGACATATAAACAAGGTCAGCAGCACCGAATCATATAACTGTGTTTTGCTAGATATTGGAGTTCAAAAAAGTGCATAGAAACCGAACATTATCCAATGTGTGTTAGATTTGATAATGGCAAAATAAATCATATTCGAAGCATTCACAGGTATCAGTAGGTTTCGGCACAATATGTTCCACAAACTCTTGCCGTTCAGCAGAAGTAGAAATTTGTGGAGGTATGTCAACGGCTGTTGGAGCTGTACAGCGTGGATCGCAAGACATCTGATCACAGCAAACGAATCATATTTTTGGTACGAGAAGCCGGAAAAGAAGTGTTAGTTGAAGAAGTCGAGATTATTTATTTTAAAATAAATAGTATTAAACTTGGGAAATTCTACTGACGAATTGGCTGCCTTTTGTCAGAGCATTGCCAATTAGTGTTACCGTAAGTCATTAAGGCACATTGAAATGCATCATACTGCTTTAACATGACAATGACGAGCTTCAGTAGACTTGTGATATCGTACTATATACTACATGAAACGAATTGTTTGAATTAGTTTTACGAACACTGACAGAGAAATGGCAAAAGTGCATAGATGTTGAAGCGGAATACCTATAACAAAAGTGTACTTAGTTCTTTTTAATAAAAGATTATTGAAGAAAAGACCACTGTAGTGTTAATCATTTTTAAACAGTCCACATAAAACGTAAGAGTATAAAAATATATTTGAATTTGAGGGCCCGGTAAAAACTGTATCCCTGGGTTAGACGATAGAATGGAAAAACCACATTTACATTATTTTGGACTTATGGTGACGTCATAAAATGATAGCATTATAAGAAAAGGGGCCAATTTTAGTTTATATTAGCATAAGTGTGTTTCATATCACGTAAATTATAATTTCGTCAAGCGCTTTAGTTACCCAGTTATATCTATGCAAGTTTTCATTTATTCTTATTCCTAAAGAAATGCTTACGTTATAAGTTAGAGTTAAACTCTTAACTCAATATCACCTACTCTTTTAGTCCTCCATTATTATATCCTTTCTTAGTTTCCAATGCGTCACGTTGTACACTATAATATACGGTATATACATAGAATGCTATAGAAAATTGAAACAACAAGAAGAGATCGTGACTAGGACAGCACTGAAAAAACTAAAAAATAAAAATAAGTGGATGCCGTTCTACAAACTCAGTGAAGTACATTTCTAACCCGTTCAATCATTGTAACTCCACACAGAAACCATCAATTTATTAAAATGTATTTAGCATTCGTATAAGCGAAGCGCGGAACTATCATGGGTAGTAGCAAATGCCATTTATTACCTATATGCGTTTTGTGGAATTTCCCCTTCTTTATCAATAATAAAATGAATGTATCATTTTGATAGTGAAGCTTAATTACAAGTCGGTTATTTGTAATTGTTTGACATTCAGAATTTCAATAAGAAAGTATGTTAATAAAAAACAGCTTTCATATACTGTTCCGTTACTTATGTAGTAATATGAGCTTTTTTTTCAAAACGTAACCACCAGGCTAGTACATTTTTTAAATCTGAGGATAGGAAAGCAAGTACCCTTAAAGGGATCAGATATTTCGAGTGATATCGATGACGTTGAAAGTAATCCTCTAAACAGAACAATTATTAAAAATAAATTACAGATGATAATTAAGATAAATGTGAACAAGACAAATGTGACAAAGACCCTGTAGAACGGTTGATCGGTCCCCCCAGACCTTCTAGGAATTCACCTGGCGCGCCCGTGTTCGCGAATCTTCCCTGACGTAATTGAGATTTTCTCAGCTATTCGGGTACATCGGGAAAATAAAAATAGACATCGCGAATCCAGGCGCGAGCTGTGTTCATATAAATAATGTGCAGTTGGTTGTATATAGTGCATGTACATAAATCATGTTATACATTTGTATAGTTGTAAGTACAATAGATAAGTAGTTTTAAGTGTAATAAATTAGTACGTTTTATTTACCTCTACCAAGAGCCGAAACGTTACAATAAAATAATACAATTATCAAAGAAAATTTACCAAACAGACATCTTCTTTTATCTGTGAATTTTTTCCCAAACTTGTTTTTAACCTGAACTACTGAACTACTGAAGATGATCACGTTCCACACAAATTGTACCTCGTGCACTGCAGGCCGTTCCATGTATAAATGCAACGATGCGAATTAAGAAGTAATCGATTTATAGTATCTCTCCAATATTCATCCAATGATAATTTTCTACAGTTCCAAAATAATTAACTGTGTAATAATAAGCTTTATAAGTCAAACCACTGTTGAATCAATTACTGAAAACTAATCAAGCTATCTTCCAATTAAAGATCAGTTGATCGATAAATTCTAACATTTATGGACCTCCAAAACTCCTAAATATATAGGTCAGAGGAGATGGTTCTAGATGTGCCCGAATTTCAGATATACACCGGTAACTCTGGATAGTCAACAGATATAAATTTGGAAGCCAGAGTAGTACAAGATTTGACTAAAGAACTTGTCAAACAATTAACTTAAATCCATGCAGCCACGAGTTGATTATTAAAAGACGGTGTCATGTATCTGACACAGTTGAGAAAGAAGCATTTTGCCAGAGCTTTTGAAAATAATAAGAAAACACCCAATATAATGAAGAAGAAGAATTGGACAACAAAGGAAAAGATGCATCAAATACAAAAATTAAAAGCCGGAAATCAACAGAAGACTACAATACACATTAGTTAGGTAACACATCACCTAATAAGTTCACAGGATGGCTGTTAGATGGCGCCACTGTTGACAACTCCATATGATTTTTAGAAAGTACTAACCATTAAATGATACGTGTCTAAATTTTATAGCAACCTGATATTTAGTTCACAACTTACAGTGACTTTAGTCATGCTACTTGTGTAATTTTCAAAATAATGAAAAAATCTGAATTTCGTGAATTGATAAAGCTTTGCTTTTTAATGGGAAAAAATGACTCTGTTCCATCGAAGTAAATAGTAGAGAAGGTCCACAATAAGATTTTGGTTGATCGTAAATTGAAGTTGCGTGAGATAGCTGACACCGTAAAGATGTCAACAGGCAGTATATTCAACATTTTGCATAAAAATTTGTCCATGAGCAAGCTTTGTTCGAAATGGGTACCGCGTTTGCTCACAGTGGATCAGAAACAACAACGCGTCGACGATTCAGAGCGCTGTTTGAAGCTGTTTCAGCGCAATAAAACGGATTATTTCATGCGGTATAGGACAATGTATAAAATATGGATCCATTACTATACTCCAGAGTCAAATCGGCAGTCAGCTGAGTGGCAGGGCAGTCGTTCAAAGCGACCAAAAACGCAAATGTCAGTTGGTAAGGTTTTGACACTCGTATTTTGGGATGCGCACGGTATTTTATTCATTTTCAATTGTGAAAAAACGACCCCAAATGAAGAAGAAAAAAGTGCTCTTTCCATCAAGACAACGCACCGTGTCACAAGTCGATCGCAACTTGCACGAATCGCACTTTGAATTGCTTCCCCATCCACTGCAATCTCCGGATCTGGCTCCCAGCGACTACTAATTGTTTGCAAACCTAAAAATAATGCAGAAGTGATTGTTGAAACTGAAGTCTATTTTGGGGCCAAAGAAAAATCGTTCTATAAAAATAGGCGCGAAAACACTTTCGAAGGAGACAATTTTAATGAATAAAGTCAAATGTTGTCTAACAGTTGTTATTTTATTAGTCATCCTACGAACTTATTATGTTAGACAAAGTTGATATGTATAAATCGTATTATTAATTAGACAGAAAATTCAAGAAATGGTAACTACGTATTATATTTTGGTAAGTGATATTTATAAAGAAAAAATCAAGATAAAAAATGGAATTAAAAATACTTCAACCAATTTATCGCTGCAGGACTAACTGAGTGCCAAATATAGTTAACTCAAAGTAAAGCAGAGTTGGGTACAGAATTATTTAGATTCTAAACACATGTGCCAATAAAGAAAAGACTAAGTAAATCTAAACATATGGCTGAACACGGAACAAGTGCTATATGCTAGTGCAAGGGTTATACCAACCAGAATCATATATACGACAACCCTTGTAAAATAACATGTTACGTTCTGTTTCGAGTAGTTCTATGCTGTAACCATCATTGTGTGTTAAAATATGCAGAAATTAATAATAGCAAACTATACAATAAAATTAACTGATGTTACTTTACATCAAAAAATTATTTCCAATTATTTAAAATTCAAAAAAAGAGAGCCATCCTCCGTGAGTTATTTTAGATTGTTTTGTTTTAGAAAAGGTCCTCACACCAATTATGGTAGAGGATTTTTCGACAATATATACAGGGTGTCTAACGAGTTGAAGGAGAAACTTCGTATACAGGTTTTATGAGAAATTCTAAGTAAAATATATTCAATAGATTTTTTCGACGTCTCAACCATTTTAAAGTTATGGAGGTTGTTCAATTAAATTAAAATTAAATATTACAGAAAAGGATTTTAATTTTCGTAATGCAATTTTAACAATTTCAAGCAGTAAGTAGTCTTTTTTAGAATATTTTGTACCGGATTAGTATGTTCTGATAACAAAATAATAAAAAAACAACAACATACACTGATTATGCAACAAGGTGTCTTAAAAATAATTTGAATTTATTTGGCTTGTGGTGTGAACAATTGGAATGAGATTAGTAGGGGTATAAAGCGCAAGCCAATCTTGGAAATTTAGATGTCAAGATTAGAATGTGGGTTTTTGTGCGAATGTTTTACCGAAGCAATAACTTTGCGACTGTCGTTGGAGATTTCCGCATATAATGTTTATATTGTATATATGAAGGGTAAAGAAGATTGAGCAAATCATAAATGGTCGACAAAGCGATGAAAATGTGGAGAGAATTTGTCAAATCGTAAACGATCAAGTGTGCCCAGTAGTTCTCTACACAGTTAGTGCAAGAAATACTACCAATACTGCTACCAGATTTTACTTTGTCAGTGAAATTCTTCTCTAATTATGAGTATTTCCATTCTAACAACAAGTGGAATCATTGTTACTGGGGCGAGGCAAACCCCAAACGCAAGCACCAAAAGCCCTTTATTGGAAATAATCAGTCCGTCCTTTTTTGATAACTATAGTGGCTGCGCAGTAACTATAAGTTTGAAACGGTATTGACAATAAGTGAAAAAATCTTATTTATATCAGCTTAACAGCTTTTGGTAGTTGTAACCGGTCAACGTAAATTCAACAGGATGGTTTAAATGTCTTCCTAGTCGTCCGAGCAATTTTCAAAAAAGGTGACAAATTATCTTGCGCAAAGCCCCGGCCGATCTATCGGAAAGAAACTAAAAATTTCAGCGATCATGAAAAGGGGGGCACTGCAGTTGTGAATAATTTCAGATGAGTGTTCAAAACGTAACTGATGACTTAGATGACATTATTTTTAAGTTCATTTCCAAGATTTGTTGTTTGATTTACAATAAACATTTGTTTCATATGGTAATGAGATATTTAATTATTTTACTTATGCGATACCTTGTATTATGCAAAGCCAGAAATGATTTCTCTAATTCATCATGTAAATGAACTAAAAAGAACCTAAAAGCTCAGATAAACATTTTTTGTATCAACTATAGCTAAAGTAAGCTGCAGTAATGCTAATATCCGTTGAGCTAGAAACAAACAAAGAAACAGGCAAAAGGTTACTTACAGTAGTATACAGAACTAGAATTTTCCCGCAGGTTTCGTCGACGAAGCCTGATCTAGACGCCAGGCAGTCGTGTAGAACATTCCACATGTGTTGCGTACATTAAACTCTACAAACAATAGAAACATTGGGAGAAATTTCCCTTGTAATCAAAATATTTAAATAATTCAAAAACGGTTAAAGTTAGAAGGCTGATTTTTTGAATGTGGTGTGCAAGTTTGAAGGAAATCGGTTGAAGCGTCTAGGAGGAGATAGAATTATAAGTTTAGAAAGTTAGGGAGATAAGACAAATATTACTTAAAGATTATAATGAAGGGGTTAACGTTCCAACAGTGTCTTCCGAGAAGCATCGAACCGTTCATCTAACATACTGAAACATACTAACAAACTGAAACTTAATTATTGCTATAAACAATTCATTCTTTATACCGATTATATAATCAAATTTCGATTTAAACGTCATTTATCTATCATCAAGGTCAATATGAGTTGAATAACAAACGAAAATTTTGCGATTGAAAAATTAGGCAGAGAATTTTGCAGAGGTTGATTGACCATTTGAGACCACTGGAATACCCGACTAGCGATAACAAATTCGATATCAGACGTCTATTTGAAGGTTTGTTAAAGATTCAACTATATATAGCAGTTTCTTTTATAATTTATAGTTTTCCAAAAATAGCAGTCGAAAAACACTCATTTTTGTGAGTGATCATCGCACGAGTACATCACGCGCGCACCACGATGGTATCCATTGAACTGCATTCAAAACCCACAAAAAGCTATAAAGCATAAAGTATCAAAAATGCAGCTAAAAATAAAATGTTGTCGACTTTCTCCACAAGGCTCTTGATTTAGACGTATTAGCATCAAATTCGCAATGAATCGTCCAATACGATTTCTAAAGGACGCTGGGCATTAAAATAATTATTCAATCGAATTTCGGGTGAGACGGTAGGTCAGTTTACGTGCCACTTTTAGTTTGGGAGTATGAATTTTAATCAATTTCACAAGGTCGCAGTCTAATTTTTCTGTCTGGCTATAGAGTTTAAATTGCAAGGTACAATCTCGCATCTCATTAGTGCTAATTGGACAAGTTCGGCTTATACGTATAAGATAAAAATTCGCAACTTAGCCATCGTAATACACCCGAACAATAAATCAGCATAAGCGTATTTGGCTAGGTTTATGATAACCATGTGGGTTGCGGGATTTATTGTTCCATTATTAAGAGATGAACAAGTTTTTTGCTGCATCCTTCATAAACAATTATCCAATACAAATAAATCAAATTGGCCGCGGACGGAGAATGGTCCAAGAGAGCAATTTCGATACGGCAACAAAAAAGGAGCAAAAACGTAAAGGTTAGCAATTTAGACTATTTATGTAACATTTCAGCCTCGGCTGTAAAAAACTGAAAATAATAGCCCAACTATACTGGTACAGTAATCTATTTATAGCTACTTTTCAGGATAGGACTGTGCGATCTATTTATATGCATTATAAGTACAAATTTATCCTAAAAAAGTCTAGGTCTTAAAGTTACAAAAGAACCACGTATAGTCATTACATCAACGCTGTAAAAGATATTCAAATATTTATGTCATCATTTTTTTCTTGAAAAAGAGATGTAGAATAGCATTCTCTAGGTAATTATCGTTGTTAGCTGTCTATTATTTACAAAAAAGTTTCTTCGAGCACTATATAAATAAATCTTACAAAACACTAAATCATATACAACAAATTATACCAGGGTGATTAGGAAAGAAATTTCCGTTTGCGCATGCGCGAGAAGCAAGCGGGGATAGCGGCGCCTCTCTTGCGACGTAGTGATGCAGTAGTCAGTGTGGATTGGAGAAATGTTGCATTTTGAAATAGAAATTTCGTAAAATGTGAAGTACGTGCAGCAATATAATTTCTGTGTCCAAAAAACGTAAACAGTGAATGTGTCGATGATGTGGCATGCTTAAAGATGGATGCACTAATGTTCATGATAAGGCAAGATGTGGCCGCCCATCTCAAGTTCACGATGAACATTTGAAGAAATTATGTTATGTACATGAAACAGCGGTTACGTAGCAGTTTAAAATGCTGTTACAAAGTGGCTCTATTCCTAAACAAGAGAATTTTTGTGGAAGAAACTTTAAACCTTGTAAAACGTTATAATGAGTATCTTACTTTGGATGGCGATTATGTCAAAAGTAATGTACTACTGTAGGTTTCTGATATGTATAATAAAGTTTCTGTATCTATGCGTGTCCGTTATTGATAACCAAACATAGATTTTTTCTGAACCCTCCCACTAATGTATTTAGACATCTTAAAGTCCTACCTCTCAGACTGCAAATTTAGAACCAAAGTGGGAGATGCTAAATCAGACTACCATTTCATAGAAGCAGGTGTACCACAGGGAAACGTCTTGGGACCGACCCTCTACAACTTATATACATCCGACATCCCAACAACCACTGAAACTACTATCTGTACATTTGCTGATGATACTACTATACTAGCAGCTCATGAAGACCCAGCAATAGCATCTAACCTAGTACAAATTCATTTAAATGTACTACAGGCTTGGTTGCATCTCTGGAAAATTAAAATAAATGAAAACAAATCACAACACATAGACTTCACTCTAAAACACAAACGTTGACCTCCGCTTTCTCTCAATAACCTCGAACTCCCTCGAGCGATATCTATCAAATATCTCAGATTCCACCTAGACAGTAGCTTAACATAGAAAGATCACATTACCAAAAAAACAAAAGCATATTGACCTGAAG
This sequence comes from Sinelater perroti, assembly GCA_036346155.1. Classification (NCBI taxonomy): domain Eukaryota; kingdom Metazoa; phylum Arthropoda; class Insecta; order Coleoptera; family Elateridae; genus Sinelater; species Sinelater perroti. The sequence goes on along the minus strand of JARFIY010000099.1, from coordinate 19,891,506 downwards.
ATCAAAGAATTCTATTGGCTGTTAGGGAAGAACTCAAAACTTTCCCTACAAAACAAAATACTGCTATATAAAACAATTATCATCCCTATTTGGACGTATGGAATCGAAATCTGGGGCTGCGCAAGCAAATCCAATATGGCATTGCTCCAAAGAAGCCAATCTAAAGTGGTACGTATGATAATTCAAGCACCGTGGTAGGTCTCGAACCAGACGCTACACGACGACCTGAGGATTCAAAGTCAAAGATGTCATCAAGCTAAGAAGTACAATCCACCAAGATAAATTGGCAGTCCACTCAAATAACCTGCTTCAACCATTACTAGAAACAGAACACCCACGACGACTACATAGATTTTGGCCTTCTTGTGGATTAAGAGAGTCCCTCATTGGAAGAACTCTCGTCACGTCATTTTAAGGTGAAGTTCCGATATACAATTAGCCCATAGATTGTAGTAGTTCTGATTGCTAATAAACATATATGTATAAAAAAAAGATTTCTTTCCAAATTGTTCTCATAGATACGACTGAAAATGAAGTAAAGTATTTGAGTAAAACCTAAAAAAGTCTAATCAAATAATCTTAATAACTAAACCACAAATTCTTTCGAAAAAAGTCGGAACGTGAAAGTTTTCTTTTTCCTTTATGTAAATTACATAATTTAAAAAAATTCGAGTCGTCTCGATTTTTACTTTCACCTTCATACGCGGCCTTTATGCTTTTCGCTTTTTAATTCTGTCTCGTGCGGTCTCGTTTTAACATTCTAAAAAGCAGCTTATTCATTGTTTGGAGTTCCAATATTACAAGCTACATAGAGGGCTAAACATGTCACCGATCATTATAATCTTATCGTTTTCATCCAAATGGATTAAATCTTATCGAGCGCACTTGAGAACCACGGGTTGCCATGCGGCTGGCACGTCCTTGTAGAAAGGCTAATTATCTCATCAGAAAAACTAGTATTTGCATGTTTTGAGATAATTCGCGGTTGGTGTTAGTTCTAATTTAGGTGGCTTTAATAAAACGGGGAGCGGTAGAGGAACAGGAAATTTTATTGGCCTTTGATAAATATTACCTTACTTCCTTTTGAATATGAATTATTTTCTATTTTGTAAATTATCTAACTTTTCAGTACATAATTTTCTTTTCATTTTGATATAGTTAACGCTTGATTATTTCTAAAAATAATTTTTCTTAAATTAATTTCTACAATCCACCTGTACAAAAAAAAAAAAACTTTCGTAACGGTGTACAGTACTTTAAGTAACAAGTAACAAGGGTTAAGTTACAAGAAATGGGGAGGAATTTCAGGTCTGCCACGATTTCTGTTGATCTTTCTTTTTATATAACATACTCTAGAAATAACACAATTTAATTATAGATAAGGCCTTTATTTGAAAAATAAGTCTTTAGTACACTTACCCACAACCCGAAGAAACAATTACATTTTAATTGTGACCTTTACTAACAAATTGTGTAGATCTGGCTTCTAAAATAATACCATTCCCTTGTCAGTCCTCAAATCAAATTTTCATTTTGAAAAGCCTAGCATGAGCTCAACAGTTCCAAATCTTGTCAGAGACTTTTAAGAATTTATTTCGCTATGTACATGACGGTGACAATATTTTAGGTAATGATTCAAAGGAACCCCATGCTAAGCCATAATTAAACTTTAGAATTTTCAAATCGTACAAGTTTTCCTTTTGTCTACATTTTACTAATCATTTCGACTTCAATACATGCGTTAATTTTCTTTTTCAGCCCTGTGCAGTGTGGAGGAATATCTTATTCCTCTGTACCACTTATTCCACCTTCCGTATGTTTCTTCAAATATTTTCTTACTTGTGATTCTATGCCATGGAAGCCCAATTTTGTTTTTCTCAGTATCTTTTCACCTGCTTTAATTGTTTACAAAACTTTTAATTTTATAGTTTTTTCCAATACTTTCATATCATCTGTTTTCTGCAGTTTGCATGTTTTTGCCATATTCTATCATTCTTAGGTCTTTTATACTTTCTCCTAATATTTAGGTATTAAACAAGTTTTAAAAAACTTTTTAAGCCTATTTAAGCCATTCATGCAATAATTCATCGATATGTTCCTAAATTCACGCATAATGTACCATCGAAAGATTTCTCTAAATTTGAAAGTCCACCATGGAAAATTCACTGAATTTTTACATTACGCTCTTTTGCATTAGTTTTCCTTTTCATTACAAATAATTAATTGATAAAATTATTTAATTATTAAGAGTAACATATGCAAGAAAGACATAAGCAAAAGAACTATATGGGAAATAAAGTAGCAATATGGAATAAGAATATCAGTCAAAACACCAAAAGGAGAATATTTCATAGCGTGGTGCAAAACATAGTATTATATGGAGGTGAGCTGTGGTCACGTACGAAAAACATAAGAAATAAAATTAGAACAGTAGAATTAGATTTTATGAGAAAGTGCCTACAAATCACAAGACAACGAAGTTGGTAGAAGAATTAATGTAATCTGCTCAATCACGAAAACGTTAGAAAATAGAGCTCTCCAATCGTATAGATATGTAAGACGGATGTTCAAATATATTGACACAATGTCCTCCGAGAAAGAAACGAGAAAAAGTTTCTTATGGAAAAAAACGGCTATGGAGAAAATAGGTTTAGGTTTGCAGGAAGCAGATTGGAAACAGCAAACCTTATATAGTAAAAACTGAAGAAGAAGAAGAAGTAAGGATAGACACATTTTAGGTCCTAGCTTACTAAAGAAAACTTTAAATTACTTGTAAAGCATCTTTACTGGTCCTATTTTTTTTTAATAATATAAGCCAATCATTTAATTATCGAAGGGGAAATCCAGGGGAAGAAGTCAGTAGGTAAACCAAATAACTCTTGGTTAAAAGATATCCGCCGCTGGCTTGAATCCAAATCCATTGACACACTCAGAGTAGCAGTTTCCAAAACAAAATTAGTCATATGGATCGCCAACCTTCGTAAGGAGACGGCACAATAAGAAGAAGAAAAGAATTTATGACGGTACCTATGGTGGATTAACAAAAGTATATATTATTAGTTTTATAGCTATCATCCACATGATAAATTTTCTATAATTCGTTTGAATATATCTGATGCATTAAAAAGTTGCGGCAACTATGATGTTAGAACAAAAACAGCAATTACCTTTAAACAAAGTAAAAACCATTTTGACCACAAATTTTCATGTACTAGTAATAAATATGGACATCAAATTTAGAAGTTATAGAAGCGTCTTTTCAAAAGTGCTAGACATACGTATATTTTCAAATGTAATATCAAATACGAAGAAAACATTGATATACTGATATAATGGCACCGAGTACTTCCTAATATGTCCTGACTCAGAGTCCAGTTTTATTAGTATATCTTACTATAAGCTAAATTGTAGATGACTTTACAGTGATAAACAATGGCAATAAACTTTAATGCTCTTTATGAGACCAAAGCATGAATATTAACAACACAGAAAACACTAAAAGTAAAATAAAATAAATTTTTAAACCTTACTAATGTATAGTTAAAAATAATTATTTATATAATAGAGCTTATAGTCTACATTACATTTGATCATGTAATTTAGAAAACTAACTTAAAAAAGTAGAGACGAATTATCACTGGGCAACGAAAATAACAAAGCTAAACTTCTATAGAATGTATTCAGTGTACTAATATGTGTTATTAATATATATTCTTTTTCTCCCAAATAATAGATAGTAGTCGAGACGGATAAAAAACAATTGAAATAGAGAAATGCTGAGAATTAGACAATTAGAATTAAAAATGACTTATTAGATTTTCTAAAACAAAACGGTAATCAAAACGATATTTAATAGTTTAAACAATGCTACTATCAAATTAAGAAAAAAAATAATCAAAAGACAATGAGAAAAAAGAAAAAAGAACCTTCAGGAGATTTTTGCTGGACGGACCAGTCACGAGCTACGAAGAACTTCAAGAAAAACAAAAATCATAAATAAAAATGATGTAACATAGAAAACAAGAATAGAAGACTTTGGCCTACACCTATTCTAATGTCCATCTTACCGAAGATATTCTATTTTTTAAGTATCTCCGGGATTCTATAGATCCCTGTCTTGGTTATAATATTCCATTACTTGGTTTACAACTGTAATAAGGGTCCAGTTCATTTCATATATTTCGATGCTCAGATGATACATCTTGATGCATATTTTTGAATTCCTAACACGGCCCAATAGCTCGAGAATATATAACGCGTATTGAGGTATCGGCCATGAATGACTAAACGGAAAGGGCTCTATGACCGGTTAGGTGCCTTTTCTACATTGTTTTCTAAATTCACGCATTCTTGAGAAATCCTCACTTTATTTTCACTCTTTTTGTTGCACTCGCATATCGTATCACAGCGCAGATATTTTCAAAAATCATAAGTTCCGTGTTTAATTGTAAAATTGCATTGTTAAATTTCCCCATAGTGTTATAAAAACTGTATGACTCGCTGAAGAAATCATTTTCGACATTATCAAATGTGGTTTGGCCATTCGCAAAGAAATGGTTTAAAATTTTAGTTAAGGTTTTTATATTATATAGAAAATTCTCTTTCAAAATATATCGTCCACATATAGATTAAAAAGCGTTGGTAATAGGCAAGACCTCGTCTAACTTGATTCTAGAATTACCGTGGCTAATGTTTAAGATAGTTTAGAAGATATTTTTGCAAACAGACCTCATAGTTCGAGTTTGTTGATGTAATGTATGTATATGAATACAAACTTCCCTTCGTGGCATTTCTCTATCGTTTGATAACAAAACCATAGTCGATGCAAGGCCGGCTCATTTTAAAACCGTTTTATTCCTGATGAACCAATATGGCGGTTGGGTACGAAACAACAAACACAAAGCAACCGTTTTTGCTAAACATAGAACCGATGTTTCCAAACCTCTCACCTCTAGGTGTCCAAAAGAAAAACAAATCGCCAATTCCCTAGAATGCTTAGGAGAAATAATAGACAAGAAGATCAACAACAAAAAAATCCTTGGATATGATCTAATTACTGCGTAAATTGTTAATATTTACCCACCACAACAATTCGTTCTTTTATATAGATGTAGTTATTTGAAGGGCAGAAAAAGTCCTAAGTTAGTAAAAAAACAGACCAGATTATGGCTTAGAAGTCTGGAAACCTTTTCCCTCCGTGAAATAACATTATATATGTCTTCTTTCATTATTGTCGGAAGTGTTCGACTCGAATAGTTTTAAGATAGACATGAAACAGTCGAACAAGTACACATGTGGTCAGTAAGATGCAAATATCTTTAAGATGACAGATATATTACTCCGTTTCATTCTTAGACCTATCACAAGCCATTTACAAGGTTTAGCACCGGGGATTATACTGCAATTTCGAGAAATATCTATCTTACTACCCAACAGATGGATAATTTTTCGTAAAATATAGAGACTAAATCATAGTCGAGACTAACCAAACCAAAAACTTTGCCTGACGATATAGCTATGTTAGTTTCTCATATACAATCTGAAGCAACATCAATATATTTCAAAGCACATCCCAAGAATATACAGTGATTTCTTAAAACACGGTAAATTGAAGTTAACGAGTTACAAGCAAGTAACGTCGCTGCACTGCGACGGCACGGCAGCAATGACAACGACTTCTCCATTGGTCGCGAATTTTGCGATTCGTTACAATACCCACTGTAAACCACAAAACAAAAATTATAAAGGCAGGATGAGTGCTCATCAAAGCCAATGAGTTCACAACTTATTAGTTGAAGATGACGAACCAAGAAGATTAAAACGGTTCAAATCCTTAAAAATACAGACTTTTTCCAATAAAGCTCTGTCTTTTCCATTTCCTAACGGATTTCCGAGTGCCGCCATTAATGCACCACCACCTTGCAAAGTTCACGGCTAATGTTGTTGCCGTTGTTGTCGTCGCGGTCGAGCGGCGAACGGATGCGCCACTTTCAACGTGCGAGCCGTTGCAGTTGAGACCTCTGCAGAGAACTAGAATGGGGCGGAATATTCCAGAAGAAAACGCGAACGGTCCCAGCGCTGTTAGAAGGCCCAAGAACAGATATTCGATGCATTCATAGCAGGTAGCAATGCAGCAACGGAAAGTCAAGTTACTGAAAGCGAAGTAAATTGTGCTATTGCAAAATATATTTTATAATAGATAAACAGATTTTTCGAGTGTGATTTTATAATAGTAAATACCTGTGTTAGTATACATAAATATTATTAAATAATTTAATTATTGTAAATAATTTAAATAAGTAGTTTAAATAAATGTAGGTGTTTTATTCACTACTTTAAGCGCAAAAATGCTAGAATATTTAAAGAATTAAGATAATTGTGTATGCTATGGACTCAGTGGAGCCCTATATCACAAGGCTATCTACTGAGGTAGTTTATACTACCACTAGCTTCTTATAAACACATATAATGCTTTTTGTCTTGTTAACAAGCATAATGTAGAATAAATGCGGCTAAAAAAAATCCAAAACATGATTTTAGTATAATTCCAATTTAATAGTCTCCTTTATAATTATCGGTGCTGTTTCTATCCTCCTTTTATAAGGAGAGATATTACATTTGAATCGTTCTTTCGAGGGAAGACTAAAAATCCATTAAGAATGAAGCAATTGGTTTATGACGTAATCAGCTAGAATGCTGACAACCAATCGAATGAATAAAGAAAACTGAAAAAAATTATTTATGTAATGAATACCTTAATGCTGATATCTCGATTTAAATGATATACAGTTACTCTCTTTAACTTAATGTTTTTTCTATGCGAGTTGTCTCACGTGGCAATTTATTACCAAAAATAAAAATTATACAGAAAAAATAATCCCCTCTTCCCATTTCAACTTCAAATAAAACAATAGTGGAATACTGAAAATTGTCATAAAGTAGATCAGAGTATTTTTCGAAAACTGATGAACTAGACGAGTGCAAGTTTCAATTGAAACTTAATTTTCATTGGCGCTGGCATATAATTGAATGATGTAGACAGTGCGTTTTCCGGAGGTTTTGGTTCGGCTGAAATAGCAACTCATGCTCGGCGAGCCGGCGGGATGGAAACAGAGGAAGGAGGAAAGCGAGGGCGCATCGGGAAAGCCCGAGGGTCGGAAGCAGCCACACTGGGTGTTCCTTGTGGGCTATATCAGCTCCCGGAGTCGATAGCGGTGCAGACGGAGCCCTACGCAACCGCCTGATCAATACCACGCAGGTCGGCGAGTGCGTGCGCCAGACGTCGCAGCTTCCATTCATAAATAAAAACCTATTAATCCCCGATCACGCCGCTCGTCATCGATGCGCGGCCGTTAGTCTCCCCAATTATGCAGATCGGTCGATCGCCGGCGCAATCCCAAATAATAAAGAACAGGCCGAACTGAACCTAAGGAGCCCAACTCTATTATTCGCCCGCTCGCGAAGACTTCATTATTTCCGTCTTTGCGAACGAAAACGAAGGTCCTGCGAGTGAAAGGGAAATTTCGCCTACATAACCGTCTTTATGGAAAAAGCCGCTTTGAGTTCCTATCGATCACGTTGTAGACCGCGAGCCCGTAGAAATACGCCAGACTTGGGGGGAAAGTAATCTCTCGGAAAAATTATATGGGCCATATAATGCCCACGAAAAAAACGTTTAACTTCCCTCTCTGTGGGAAATTCGACTTCTTAATTGCGACAGTCATCGGGAAAGATTAAGTTTGCGTGTCCTCGTTTATACACATCATATATAGGCAACACATCCGACATTATTCATGTTTATTTAATTTCAACTTCGGCAAGCAATTGCGCTCCGTTTGCCCCGCAAAAATGTAGACGGTTGCTAACCGGGCCGCGGAAAAACCAAAAATATGCGCTCCTTCCAATAACTCTGCGCCTGAAATTTTCATCCAAATAGTTTCATACATTTTTATGTAAATAGTAAGGACGCCATCACTCTGAAACCGAATTTCGCCGGAATATTGAGAGGTATGCCTTTTGGGAAAGCTGGCAGGTCGTTTTATAAAACATTCCGACGAGTTTTGGTATTCGGCTGACCTTCGACGGCCTAAGGGCGAAGGGTTAAGCCTTCTATTCGGACAAAAAATATAGTTATTTGCATTTAATGTACAAAACTGTTAAAATTATCATTAGGCAAATATTTAAAAACATTCTATTGATTATTGGTTTCTAATTTAGGATAATGGTGAATCTGAAATATGAATTTCCAAACTACGTATTGATTTAAGCGAAAACATTCTTTTAGCAGATGATAACGTGCTGTTTGTTCGAAACAAAAAAAGGTAACAAAAAATGTCTAAAGAAACGGTTAGATAAATTAAATTTAAAAATCATTATTCTTAACCTTTCACTGGATTTTGTATCATATGATACAATACACATATTTCCATATATTTCTTAAGAGAATGATTCTGCCCCTACTGCATGATTTAACTGATATACACACTCCATGGTATTATTACGTGATTCTCGGAGTAACCACTAGATGTTATACTAAGAGAAAGTCAGCTGTTCCTATAACGAAACCAGTAGATATATCTGAGTGAATATCAATTAATGTTTATGGAGTATAAAATACAAAAAAATATTTAGTTGCTCTAAAAGACTCAAGTAACAACCTGAATACTAATTTGTCTATAAATATTCACAAGCAATAATAGTACACAGTTTATGTATCATATGTGATACAAACTGGTTTTGTGGTAAACATATAAGATGGCATATATGTAATACACATGTTTTATGGGCAATGGAGAGACTCATAGTTTTGACATTGTTGTGTATGTATAATACATATATGTGCACACATACATGTTTCAGTAGACGAACTTGATGTTGTGGCACAGCTTTTTTATATTTATAAATAGAATTTTTAACAGTAAATTAGATTACCTTCAGAAAGTAAGATGAGCAAAAAATAAAGACGCATCTGTTGAAATGGTTGCAACTGTTGAAGGAGTTGATGTTTCGTGTATGGTATGAAAAGATATAGTAGTCTTGCCTCTCTTGTCAACTCAACAAGTGGAAAAATTGCCATTTCTAGAACAGACAGATTCGATAAAAAAAGTGAGAAAGAACGTACCAATAAAATGACCTAATGTTGTCAAGAACTACAACCAACACATTGATGATGTTGATCTGCTTGATAGATTGTTAGACAGGGACAAAACAGAATGCGTTTGAAGAAGTGGTACCTGCGAATCTTTTACCATCTGTTGGATGTGACCGCTGTAAATGTATGGTCGCTGTATATATCAGTCCATGTGGACAAAATAAGACTGATTAATTTTAAAAAGAAGTAGCTGAAAGTCTGCACAAAATTGGTCACAGAAATGTTGTTAAAAGAGGAAGACCTGACAACAATTAAGAGCAAATACAAAAAAAGAAGAACGAGGACTTGCTTCACACCTGAAAGTCAAAAATGTCTGCCTGGATATTAGCCATTAGACAGATTGGAAACCAATGCGACGACCCTGCAGAATTCATCAATGTAAATGTACACTATGTGAAGTAGCATTGTGTCTCAATAAAGACAAAAACTATTTTGTTGGATTTCATGCAACATAAGGGTAGAGAGAAACTCGAGTCCCTGTTGGAATAGCCAAATTTTTGATTTTTATAACACTAAAAAAAGGCAGAATGTTTAATAACACAAGGTACTTGTTTGGTAATTGCTAATTGTCAAATATTGACTATTTTGTAGTATTTCTGTATCTTGTACCTTCACTAAATATTTCACAGCCTTGAAGAAGGTAAACATTTTTCCAAGTTCCCCCAGCCCGCAAAGAAATAATATGGGCGTAACCGAACGATTGTCGATAAACATATTGTATCATACGTGATACGTCCATAAATTTTCATTAAAGGTCATAAAATCGCCAATAAAGTAATTTTAGTGTGATATTTGTTGTGTTTCTGGATATTTTTGCCATGTTCTTTCAAATCCATTGCCCGACTAAATTTGAATGTCATCTATCAGTGCTAGTACTATTGTCTAGAAATTTTTACTACTCCATCATCCAAAAAGACAAACCTTTTGTTAAAAGTTCTAAAAAATGGCGAACGATGCATCATGATGAAAAAAATTTAAGTTTTTTTTCCTAGTTACAATAGTGACATGTGGCAGTGTACATCACAAAAAAAACATTTAAAGACTATTTTTACGAGTTCTTTCATCTTTAGTTATCTTACTTCATGGGTTAAAGAAAATTGATAAAAGCGTATAGGAAGATTTACAAACTTGATATATTGTTTTTATCATATTCGTTCAACAAAAGATCATCGACAAAATTAGTTAAATAAGAGAATTCAAAATGAGGAACTTAAGCTTTTCCCTTAAGATCTGCCTATCACAGTTACAGAATATCTTGCAGAGCACATCACTATAAAATACTGCAAGAAGTGTTAGATATACAAACCAATACACAACGTACTACTAAAAAGACACAATTAAAACAAATAATACAATGCAAATGACATAATATTGGAAAATTGAAATCCTTCACATTTATGTTATGCTGACAGGAGTTTTACTTGCCAATAGTTATAGATGGAAGACCTATGGTTTGATGATTATATCGCAGATCTATAAAAATATTTATTGCCATCTTATTTATGTTTAAAAAGTGAAAATATGCATATAATAACATGCAACCCAAAAGAACTTGCTAGTCAGTAACAAGATATTTTATTCCACAAGATCATTATTTTTTTAAGAAGGGAAATAACTTTGAAAGTTTCAAAAATTACATTTTTTTTTTTCTTAAACATTGTAGAAAAACATCCCTGTTAGCTTTCTAGAATTCTTGGAACGAGAACACGTTTTTGTCTTATATCTATACCATCTCATTAGTAAACATAAATTTCTGTAAAATTGTATTCGAAATACATACAAACGTTTCAACGACATAAAATATCTCCCAACAGCCCCGAAATTGAACAGAACGCTTATCTTGGCCTAATACTTCGAAGGAACATAAACATAGTGGAGAACATAAAGAAAATTATCATAAGACTATTGAGAAACCGCAGTATGACAACCACCAACTTTTTTAGCAAAAAGCTAGAGCTATCGATACCAATATGGAACTCGTGAAACATCATGCACCGCTAGATGAAGATGTACAAATACATCTTTTCCCTAGCCACGAAAACATCAACAAATCTTCTCGAAAGATGCTTGGGAATTTGGTATTTAGCTTCAAAGCACCCTCTTCACTATGGTCTAAAAATTATTGAAATTATTGCATGTTTGGCTGATAGACTCTTTAATGAAGACTACAGTTAGCTTCCTGCAAGTACACACCTGGGCGAAGTTACGCAACAGTGATCAAGAGAGATGCTCCTGTCGCCCTCAACCACAGCTGTCACCGCAGAATATTCAGCCGCAGCCAGAACACCAAGGCTAGGCCACAATTGCTGAACTCTTCCAGAACGGGGACCCTCAAAATGCTACGAACTTTTTTAAGGGGGTTGCGAAACTGAGACGACATCACCGCCATCCTTGGCATCAGGACTCAAGAGAAGAAAGGTTAGGGACCCAGGCATCTTGTCAGCCAAAGTTGTCTACGTCCACGTAATACGTTAAGGCCGATTGAATGTAGCTTTTCGTCGACAAAAGAAGCCCAGAAATCATGACAACAGAAAATGGGATGCACGAAGAAACGAAAGGACTATTGTATAGTCCTCAAATCACTAAATAGTTAAAGAAAATATTGATTTTTTTTCTACTTGAACCTTCAAATATTTTTGAACAGTCATAACCAGATATGGATACGTGTAAATTATATTACTACCTTCTCGATAAACCTACAGCTATTGAAAAATCATTGTAAACAACCAGATTTTTATTGAAAAATGCAGCAAAATCTTGTATAAAATTTAAGTTTTTTTTTACTTAAAGTTTTCTAATTTTCAAAACAGTTCAGCGACGATAAATTTTAATAATACAAAAAATTCATTCCTTTTGTTGTTGACCAACCAGTGAATATGTGAATTTGCATACCATTTACCGACTCCTGTCTCGGCCTTTTCCGAAGTAAGACGAATAAGTCCACTAATTTTTAATATTTTTTAAAAATAAATTATGTTTTTGTATTTAAGAGTACTACTCTCAAGTGGCTAAAGTTGATTTAATAAAATTAAAATTTTCCTTGAAAAAATAGTCCTGAAAGTTGGCGAATTTTTACCTGTCTAAAGTCATTTCTTCCCTTAACTAACATGTGAATGTAACAGACTGGAGTAGAAAGAAAATTCTTAATACGAAGGGTATTTGCATACTAAAGTATTTTTGATTGAAGCTTTCTATTTATATCTACTATATATTTTTATTATAATAAAATCAGTCAAATACAACTGCGCCAAATACAATACCTGTCAGTAATGGTCATTCCCTCCACTACTCGCTACAAAGTGAAGCCATTTTACAAACTTAGTCATAAGTCAAATCAGACTGTGTAGTTTTAAATAAGCCCTTCAGTAAATAATTTTTTATTGAAAGAACTTAACGCGTTTCTAGATCTCACTTTTTAATTCAATTAAAAATGAAACTGTAAACTCCTATACCAATAAACATAATATTAACAATCAGTTCTGAGATAAATAAATATCAATTTTTTGTTCATTAGTATCCTATACAATATTCTACTACAGAGTAGGACAGAAGAATATAATCCTGTATTGGGGACAATAACTACGTGCGGCTCTCATTAACTTTAATCGAAAGGTAATACCCGTTTTTTCTTAAGTCACATAAGGTAATCAATTAAACAACAATTACTGTAATCAAATACTAAACAAACGCCGCGTACGTTCTTTGAAACGCTAATAGCGTAATATACCTAAATTAAATTAAGTTAAATATGAAACTTCCCTTCGACGTCAGTTTTAGTTTCGTTTCTGTAACAAAAGCGTCTTTAATGCAGCGTCAATTAAAGCAATTTGAAGCAGGTCGTACACTCAAATACCCACAAATATAAAGCACGAACTTCTCGCGTAGTTTGAAAAGATTTCTAAATTAGCACCGCTCTTGCTCCCTATAATAGTTGATCAGAAGATATCATCGACCTGGTCGAAAAAATACGATTTTCTTGGATGAACTATCTTGGTGGATACATAATTCTGTAGATTGGCAATTGTAAATTTACAGTTGTAATTCAACTGTCAATTTCCCGAAAATGGTTTAAAAGATCAATGAGAATTAGCTGCTGAAGCCTTCATTGCATAAGGAATCACAATATCATGAAGTTCTGGATGGATTATTATAGCTATTTGATGCAAATTCGATTGATTATACATGCAATTGAAAATTTAGGAACAAAGACAATGTTTTGGACAGATTCAGGTGATCTAAAAAATTTGATCACAACATTACGTTATGGGGTTAGTTCCCTCAGAGATACCAAAAAATTATTGATGACGAGAACTACTGAACGAACTACTAATCCACAAAAACCGTTAATATTAAAATTTTTTCTAAAATAGTAAATCGTCAGCGTGATTCCGCGGTTCCTAGAGCTCTCTGATGCCTGGCGGGTGGCCTACTTAGTCACTAGAAATAATTGAATACTCGCGTTCACTTCGAACAATGGTTAATGATGGCGGTCATCTAAAGCGCGGTGCTTGCCACATTGCCCCCCATCAGAAATGATGCGCAATGACCAGGGAGAGAAGGCGAAGTGAGACAGCCTCATCCTCTCAGTTCCCAGACCAAGTCCCACGTGGGATGTTGGGCCATAGCATTAACAATTATAAGAGAGCACCAAAAGAATTTACAAATAAGTGCGTTAAAATAATATCACAAAATTTGTAAGGGTTCAGACATTGCATATTAACAATGTTAATATAAGAGATATACCACAGAAATCAATATTATTTAAAAAATGTGTTGCTGTGTGAAGATTAATTATTCCCATAATCTGTTAGTGAATCGTACAATAGCAACCCAATAGAAGTAAAAAAAAAACAAAAAAGCTCAAAATAATGATATTTAGGAGATTTACAGAAACATATTACTGAAAGCACATCTAATCCTCCATCGTCGTTTTGAAAAATAGCAAATTTATTTTTTTTCAAATAAAAAAATTACAAATGTAAAGAAAAGTTGTAAACTTGGGTGAATTCTTGTTCATCATTCGTATGATGTGATCATTATACTGGATTGTGCAAAAAAGCATGTTTTTGATAGAGGGAGGTGCGTGGCTACCACACACCACCTGTGAATACTTTAGAGGATTCAGTTTTTTATAAATAACGATTGCATTGTTAACGTTCAAAGTTTTTTTTCTTGCGTGTAATGTGGCGATCCCTGATCTTAGCACAATACCCCCGATTTATTGAATCGTTTCGCGCAACTGGATCAGTAACGAACAGGAAATCAACTGGCGATCGTCGTTCGACTCTCGCATTCTAAAAAATGTCAACAAACAAGCACAAAGCAATATATTAACATGCTAGGGAATTTTTTGCGTTCACAACTTAGACGTTTACGAATCAACATGAAAAAAATGTTATTTCAACCAGATGGAGTCACAGCCCACATGGAAACAGCTTCGATGTCAATTGTTGAGCAAATGTTTGTCCAACGTAATCCCACGTTTTGGCGATTTGTGCGCCTGGGATTTATTTCTTGGTGGTTGCCTCAAATCGGAGGTCTGCGTTCAAAATCGTCGTATGGTAGACGAGATGAAAGTTGCTATATGCGAAGAAACTACAAATGTGCCAGAAGAAATGTTAGTAAGTGCGATGTATCAATGATAAGGTTCTATATTTGAGAAGATCAATTTAGTAAAAATAAAAATCAGAAATTTTAACTCTTCGAGTTCTTGAAGCGCAGTCTCGTAAATGAAAAGGCAATGATCAAATTTGTAATTCTTGAATTTAAGGACAATTTTCTAAAATGCATGCTTATTCTGGTTATAAAAAATTACGTAAACATATTTTTAAGGGACTAGCCTTGTGATTAAAAATAAAAAACTTGGAATGTATACACTAAAAATTCGACTAGTTTTGATATTCTTTGTTCATCTTTAGTTATGCTTACTTAATGGGACGGACAATTACGAAAACCGTAATTCTACTAAAATAAAAAAGGGCAATCCAAATTTTCAAGCTTAAATACAGGGTGCTTGAAATACATTTGACAGATCATTGTATTTTTGCAGATCTGATACGCCTACGTTTGTAGAAGTGGACGCCATTGTGAAACCTGATCACTACAGTTTAGAGATATCAAAATCAAATGCAATGAGCAAGTGAACAACTCCCCCGATTGCAATCCGATGGATTATTATGTGTGGGGCCTGGTTGCGAAAAACAAATCGTACTGCTTATAACACAAAGACCCAGCTGATAGGCAAGATATGGGATCCATTTGATGCAATACCAAGGGGCATCGTAAAGGCCGCATGTGCTAAATTCAGGACTCTGGACGAGACTGTGGTGGAGACTTAGGGTGGCTTGAATAATTCTGTTGTAACTGCTTTAATCTTCATACTACCTTTTCCATTTTTTCAAATACATTCATTTTTGGTTGAGTCATTCACCTTTTTTCCCTCTATAGGAAACTTTCAAATTTATTCCAAACATCCTGTATTTAAAGTATAGATTACTTAGAAGTTTATCAATAAGTCTGCAAAAGGTTGACAAAGAACAATAACAGCACAGCACAGCAAAGTAAAAACGCAGGCGATGTTTATGCACTAAATTTGAGTAGTAAAGCAATTAGTGCCTGCCTATGAAGTTCAAAATGTTAAAAAGAGTTCCACTCATGGACCTAACGATCCTAAAAATGACATTGAAGCGTCGTAGAAAATAGGTACAGAACAATTATGTTCATCGACTAAAAGACACTTACGGTAAAGGACGTTTGTAATTCTCTGAAACGTAAACTTAAGCAATAATACTGTAAAAATTAGCTGCAATGGCGTGTCTAAACCACTCTATCAGATGGTTCTAAAAGTGTTAATTTGAAGACTTCTTGATTTTAGACTACAATTTATACCTTGTGTTTTAAGGCATACCTTGTGACGAAAACATATATGCATTTTAAATACAGAATAAAGAAATGTTCAAAAATGTTTTTCAAATTATAAATCGGAGATAAACAACTAAAAAAAAATAAGTAGATCTAAATTTAAAAGGATATGACTTGGATTATCTGTATTTTGATAAGATCAACTATTGAATGAATTCAATTTAGAACGTCCGTTTTGCCCACATCTTCACTTCTAAACAGTCTTTGGAGCTCGCCTTTCTATACAATTAGACAGCAAATAATACCATTGTCTAGTGAAATAGCCGTACGGTACATGAAAACTATCCATCAGTTACCGGCTCGGATTATGCTTCAGGTCGCCTCCCACTCAAGCTTTTGCAGTTTCATTCGCATTAGAATTTAAATTGCAAACTACCGATATGAAAGAAAGACCGCTTGGAAGACCCTAACAAAGCAACTGCACGTCCATTAATGAGAAGCCGTTTATAGGCGATTAATTTCGAACGCAGAATAAGTCGAGTACGAATGAATTAATAGGGCCCCATTGTCATACGCAGGGATCTGCTAGCGCAGGCTGCAGACCATCATTAAAAACTTCCTCTGCCAGTCAGTCAGGCGAATTCGGCAATTGGTTTTTCGATTTCGACCGAAACTCCGGCAGCTCTAATTAATTAGCTCGAATAAAATGTTCATCCGGGAGAACCCGATCGGATACGGCTTTTCTTCCGAGTCAAAGCTCCTAGGACAGCTGGAAATACCCGCTGTAGACTTTTTCGATGAAAGACTCGAACGTCAATTACATACACCCGACGTTTATTCAAGCATAAGATTAAAAAAAACCTTCATAATTCAATGATAAAATATAAAATAAAACAAGTAAAGGTGCTGGTACGTAAAAACCGAAGACTCCTATTTAAAAGGGTTAAAATATCATATGTCTGAAGAACCACATTAACTGCCATATCAAAATCTAATAAGGCATTGTTACATGTAACTCAAGTTTAATTAAAAAATGCTGTGTACGACTTACCGACATTCTACGTTTCTGTGCTACTGAACTGTTCATAATGCAGATAACTTGGTCAACTCACCTGAAAAGAAATAACAGATTAATTAAATTTTAAATAGCAACCCTAACAACAAATAACAAAAATTAGTTTAAGTGAGTAATAAATATTATTATTTAAAATAAAAGTACATGTAGGCAACCCAAAAGTCAACAAAACGTTACTATAGTTATAAAATAATAAAATTACCTTACATGGGCAATTAAAAAAAAGTTTGAAATAGGACGCTACGAATTCCAAAACTTGTAGAACGTTCTCTGTACTCATTATGACCCTCCCTCCCAACGGCTAATATTTATTAAACATCTTTAACTAAAAAAATGCATATACATCCCACTCATCCACACTAGCGAACAACTTCTGGCAGGCTTCATCCCGAAATTCTGAATTCTACCCGGAACTGCTCGCGACAGTTGCCGGAAACAAGCCGTGGCCGAACTTCAACCATCCGCGTTCCGGGACGAATTTACGCAAAGCGATGCGTGGGTGCGGTACTGGTTGCGTACACGAAATGGCGCGAAACGAGCGGACGAACGGCACTAAAACAACAATCACTGCTTTGGGAAATTCGATTTCTGCCTAACGTTCGTGGGCGTGTACTAAAAACTAACGGATGAGAGGAGGTAAATCTTTTGCGAAGCCTAGAATCGAATGGAATAAAAATTCTAATTTTGTGGTTCCGATTTCTTTGCTGCACAGGGTACGTTCAGCAATTGACAGAATTTTAAAATTAAACCTAGAATAGCAACACAAAAATGCATACAAACATAAAATTCACGTAAATTGGTTATCTCATGAACCCATAGGCTAAGTAAAAGCCTTCAAGGAAAAAGTACGAACGCAACAAAGGTCTTTATACAGTACTTTAGAAGTTTTTATAAACACTGTTTGAAACGAAGAAAACTTTTCAAAGCTGTAAAGCAAAGCAAAATTACTGTGTGAAACTGACGTCTACAACATAGACATTACAAGAAAGAGGAAGCCCGCAGTTCCTTTGGGAGAAAATAAAATTGAAATTACAAACGTTTTAGGCGGTAGCCTTTCGCGATAGGAACATATTATTCTGCAATTAATTTTCTTAAAGCTCAACTTAGTGCGAAAAAGAACAATCTATAGGATTTCGGATTTCAAATGAAAAATGACAGAAATGCATACTTTTATTTAGATAAAACATTCCCTGACGAATGTCTGCGTTTAGTAGCATTTTTACGAATTAACAAAAATATTGACAAAGATAAGAACACCAAATTAAAACACAATTAGAACCACAGATTTCTAGGATTATTTAAATTATAGAGCGTAGTTTACTGAATCGTTTGTAAATTAAAAAATCGCTAACATCAGAGGAGCGAAGAAAATTCAAATAAATGTCAATCAAATAAAATGACATTCATTCCATTTACGAAAATCCCACTATATTTTGTACACGAAAATACAACTTTAATCTTAAATGGAGTTGTATTTAAATACATAAAAATGTAAGAAGCTTCGCTGAAGTAATAAATAAGATTTCACCGGAACATATTGGGGATCAAAAAGTCTAATATAAGTTTTAATATTAGAATCCCTACACATTTTTTAAATTTGAGGACCATCTAAAAAATAATAGCAAACTAAGTTAATCACATTTGGCTCCTCGATGTCTGTAGGTCGTGAATGAGAGGACTGAATTGGCTGTTTTGGAAGAAAAGAACTATAACACTTCCAAAATGGTTAACTAGATTATTATTTCAGCAAGACCATCTTTTGAAAACGTTCAGCGCAATTATGTGTGCAACTCAAACCAAGTCAATTCCTTTTTGTAAAATTGGGAAATCCCTTCAGAGACTTAAGTAGACCACAAAATTAAAAATAATCTTCGTTAAAAAATTCCCATATAAGAAAAGTACTCATTACATATAAAAGGTATCTTAAATTAAACGCCAAATTCTTATAAGCAGAAAGTATAGAACGCTGTATAAATGAATAGCAAATTATTATTGTTAAAACGCAATGCAATTGCAAATATTGCCATGGTTAGTCAACGTGTCGTTGCAAATTCAAAAATATCAATTCGACTTTTTCTCCGTCGATAATTCGTCAATTGGTATTTGCAGCATCATAAAACGGCTCTGCAGTTTAGTTACAAAATCATCACCAGCGATGAGGTGCATTTTCAACTCAACAGGTTCGTAACCAAAATTGCTGCATTAAAAGTTCGGAAAATCTTCACGTAACTCGAAAGCAAATGTACCCTCAACAAGTTTATTATGGATTTTGGGCAGGTAAGGTGACAACTTTAGCTTTAACAATTAACGTTACATGACAATGCAATATATTTATTAAAATTGGGCAACATATATCCGGAACCAATTGAACAGAAGGATGACCTCAATTGCCATACAGCTCGTGCAATAGTTGGTTTACAGTTAAACTCAAAAATGATATGTTACCGATGAAATTGATCAGAACATGTACGAAGTTCTAACAGAAAAAATCAGAGTATCCAGCCAAAACCCAGGTGACCATTTGTCAGACATAATATTGAATAAAAAATATAAAGATCTAATCATGAAATCCATTTGTCATTTTCTTTTAAATTTAAATTAGACTTAATTTGGGCCACCCAGTACATGAAAAAAGCAAAATAATTATTAGATTTAACTGAAGTTTAACAATTAATTTTGTTAGAAGTTTTAAGTTTTAGGTTTACTATAATCCCGCACAAAGAAAGATACAATAAATAATGGACACAAGTCATGGGGACAACTTTAAAATAATAATAATAATGTTAAGACTGTAACGCCCCGCTTGGGAGCATAGTCTTTCGAACTTTGAGGTTAGGTCCGGCCTCACTGTCCGGTCGTCGGGCACCATCTCTCATACGTGGAGATGTGAAAAGCACTGCGCCTTTCATCCACATTATTCCCTTTGTTCGAAATGAACGCAGGCATTAAATTATTTTTCCTTAACGACTTAGCCACACTGGTGCTCACATTTTGAATAAAACTAAACAGTAATTTGTATACATCGGTTGAAAAATGAATAAAGAAAAAAGAATCAATATTAAGTTTGTGTTAACAACGGCAAAAGTGCTAAGAAAAGCTTAGAAAAATAATTGTGTATCATAACCATAAGTTTTTCAGTAACATCAATGGTGATAAACGTTCTAGCCGATCAAATGTCGAAAATCTGCGTGGTTTCCTGAAAATTTCTAAATAATCATCCATGAGATTCATGGAAACGGGATTTGGAATATCTATGATAATAATACAGCGCATTTTAAACAAAAAACTAAGCCAGCGAAAGCTAAATTTAAAATTCATGTGGCACGAATTTCAAATATTGGTGGATGACCAAAAATCGTCCCTGAACTGGGCATTGTAGACACCATTAGAGAAGCTCGAAAAGACGAAAACTTTTTAAAAACTATTGTAACTGATGGATGAGACGTGGTATTTTTAATACAATCCAGAAACCAAGCATCAAAGTCTTGAATCGCGCTCACTAGATAAAGAGAACCCAAAACAATCTCGTTTGGAAGAGTCAAAAATCAAAACAATTTTCATTGGTCTACGATTCCAAGAGAATTATCCACAAAGAATTTGTTCAAAGTGATAAGACGGTGTTGTTTGCGTGTATTGAAGCGTTTAGGTGTATTTCATTCGTCATGTTCGTCCTAAATATCGAAAACCGGACAGTTGACGATTGTTGTACGATAACACATCGTTCGTGAATAATATTCTGACCAAAAATCAATTTTTTTGATTCCTCATCTTCTGTATTCGCCAGATTTGAGATCTTCTATTCCCTAAGCTGCATTTGACGACGAAAGGAAACCGTATTGCACCAATTAAAAACATTCAATGGTCACCAACGAAAAATTTAAACACCATACCAATCAGTGACATAAAAAAATCTTTTGATGAACTTCTTGAACGTATAACTAGTATTTCTACCAAGAAAGAATATTTCGAATAAATAAAATAATGCTTGTTGTCAGACTGTTTCTCATTTTGTGTCTTTTTAAAGCCATTACGGTTATTTTTCGTCAGAAGGGTGCTTTTTGCTCATATTACAGTTCATTTTATTAGACAATACTTAATATGCATTTGTAATTAGATCTGTATTTCCTTCGCAGAATCTTAAACATCGTTCTAAATTACAAAACCAGGTAGTTGTTAAATGGAAGTCGAGTGACAGTTTCGAGAAGAATACGGAAACATCACTACAATTATACGATATTACAGTTATATGACTTTTAGCCACTAAAAAATCTAAACTGCATTAAAGCATTTATACAGATCCTTCATAGAATCATAAAAATTGTCTTCCAAGTAGAATAGAAATAAAAAACAATCGTGAGCCAATTAGATATATAGAATTTCAGCTTTTTAAACATCCCATACCCTATAAAGGCATACGGTGTAAGAGAAGAAGAAGATTTTTAAACTAAAATACTATTAATTACAGGAAGGACATACCAAATTGATTGACATTTCAATTAAGTTACTTTTATTACATATAGTTTTTCAGTGGTCCAAAATTCAGATTTTTAAATGTATTTATTTATATTTATTGATTTTCGAAAAATTTGAATGAACATATACAGGGAGTTCAAGCCCAGTCAGTCTTCCGCAAAATGCGCCAGAGATGCTACACCTTAGACATAACACATGCCCCCCCGTACATTCTGAACAAACAATGGTCGTTTTGAGGACCCGCCAAAAAATTCCGCAAATCTGCCAAGCAGACAGCCCCATACATCTCACTTGGCCGGCCCTTGTTTACAGCGTAACCACCCATTCAAAATTAATTCGCTGCTGAAAGGCCCGGTAACTGCAAAGGAATCTACAGACAGCTTGCGCTTATTTTCGTTCCCACGTGGAAGGCCGCGCAGCATCGCGCCGTGCGAGTTTCTAACCTGGGCTGGCACTGTGCAATACGTGCAAAAATAGCCCGATAAAATTTCGGCGAAAGCGCCTGAAGGGGTAAAGGGCGAAGTACAGCGCACTCAATGAGTTTTGGCTGGCGTAATTGAGTTTGTGTATCACATCCACAACGTTACATGGCAGTTGGGGGATTAAAGATGTTAAAACTTTGTTTAATGGTTTTAATTGTATTATTTCAATAAACTGCTGGCTGGTATATTTTAATTTTGTTGTTCGAAGTTCAGTTACATTAGAATAGCATTTGCATATATTAAAAATTTAAACCAAGCATTGCGCTAATATGTAATATCAGATGCTTGATTGCAAAATTAATTAAATGTTTTTTTGGGGGCGGGGCGGGAGGAGGAGGGGTACAAAATTTCTTTAAAATGTAACTTCTTAAACAAGGTTTGCCATCAAATTAGTGTTTACAACACACTGTCTGTGCGTTATTTCATCTTTGGTTGCATTTAGCGCGGAATATTTTGATACAGCTATGTTGGTCTGCATTTGTAGTAGCTGTAAACACGTGTAAGTTGATTTCCTAATGTCTATAACAATGAATAGCTGCAGGAGTAGGTCGTATAATACATAAAGATTTACTTAAACGTGTAACCAAATGAGAACCATATTCCAAAAGAATAATTATAGTAAAGATAAGGAACCAAGCAAAGACAGATATTACCACTGTAATAATAGTATATGGGGCAAAGAGGACGGAAAAAAGGTGAAGGGCAAGTTTTGGCATGAAAAGACAAACGGAAAATTATATTTGATAAGAGATATTAATGGCAGAGTAAGTAAGCAAGATGAACTATATAAAGAAATCATCGGTAATAAAAAATGAATAATAAATTAAAAAAATCTTATGCTTAATAAATAATCTAATAATACTAAAAACAATACATAATTGAAATAATACAAATAACAATACAATAATTGAAAAAACAAATAGAATAGATTTAATGGACATTAGGGCTAAAAGGAGTCATAAAATAGGGAGCGATCATTTCTTGCTGATGTCAATGATGAGATAAAAATAACGAAATAAAAAACCAAACAGCAAAAACGTCAGAAAAGTAGAATTTTTAAACAATAAGATCATATAGACTAATAGGCAGGAACAATCAAACAAATACAAAGAATCAGTAGATTCAGGTACACAAAAAATACAATAAAGATGTGTGAAGGGCAGCTTAGAACAACTATGGAAGTCTTTTAGGGAGATTTTTATCAAATCTGCTAAACAAGTCTGTGAAGTGTGCAAGAATACTAATAATAGACTACAAACGGCGTGGTCGGGTAGGCAAATTAAAGAACAATTTAAAAAGGAAAAACAGACACGGAAAAATTACTTAAAAAATTGAGTAACAGAAAAGTGTGAGAAATCAAAGGGAAATTCGTTAAAGATGTGATAAACGAAGCAAAGCAAAATAGCTGGGCAGATTTCCAAAATCAATTAGGTAAAAATTGAAAATATTTTTAAATGGATCAGAAATAAGTCTCCAAGAAAATAGAGAGACAAAAATAGTAAGTAACAAGAACAAAAAAAAAAACTAAAGAAGAAATTGAAGATGCAATCAGGTGGTTGAAAAATGGCAATGCGCTGGGTAATTACACGATTACATCAGAAATGTTACAGGATATGGATGAAAAAGGAACAGAATTATTTACTGAAATATGCAATACGAAAAAGTACTGGATAAAAAACTAAGATCACAGGTAGAAAGTATATTGGACGAGGCACATGGCGAGTTCTTAAAAGTGAAGTGCGCATGAACGCTTATTTACGATAAAACAGATAATCAAGAAAGCCACACAACAAAACATAGAAGAAATTTTTGTTTTTATAAATTTGGAAAAGGCGTTTGACAAGGCACCAAATAAAGTGTGGGAGAGTCTAGTAAAGAGGGGAATAGACAAAGTTAACAAATGCCATAAAAAGTCTTTATACATGTAACGTTACTCATGTAATTAGGAAAAACGCGTTTATTACCACAGAGAGACTCCGCCAGGGAGAAGGATTGAGCCCCCTGTTATTTAACATTCTTATAGATGATATAATTAACAAGTCTAAAGGAAAAGGGAAAAAGCTTACACAGACAACGTGGTAGTAATGGCAAAGAAACGACATGATCTGTGAAAATCTAGAAATTTGGAATGAAGATGTTTATGTTAACCAACCATTCATAAATTCTATCTGTACATGCTTACTGATCAACCGATTAGATATCGACAAATTAATCTACCTAAGGTGTAAAACCGCTCCAATCGAAAAGAAAGAACCACTAGTGTGGCACTTGCTTTATCATGGCAGCTCCAAGGTTTTTCCGAACTCTAAAAGCTCGGCGAGGCGTAAGCTCCCCAGAAGCTCGCGTTGTTTGCGAACGCAGTAGGTGTAAGTTTCGGCATCAGTTGCTGCAGCTCGTGCCGGCTCAAAGCGACGGCTTAATACAAGGTGGCGGTGGTTAATTATCCTCAAAGAAGCTGCTTATTTGCTCCGGCGTATCGGTTGCATCGCAATTAGAGAATAGGGGATGCGCAGGTGTGCACGATGCGGAACGGCGGCGTCGACGACACCTTGCAACTGCAATTCGCGCCTGTAGTTTTATTACAATATATGCACTAATGAACGTGACAGCAGCTGCTAACGCGAACAGACAAATGAGGTAGAGAAAGGGTACATGGTGTATACGTTCGATGCACTGTTAATTATGAAAATTTACTCTTTTCAAGAAGTTGTTTTCGTAACATTCCTTTTTAAAAACATGTCTATAAATTATCCTATATCACCTACTTTAGTAGCCAGGTTTAAAATTTCCATGCCTCAAATATGCAATTGACTAAATAGCTCTCAAAGCTTATATATATATTTATATCTAAACTATTCTGTAAGAAAAGACTTATTCTTCCTCAATTCCCTGATAAGGTAAAAATGTACCCAAAAAAATTATAAAACAGATTATAATTTTTTCAAAAACGTTCTGAAATTTGTATCCCAAGTAATGTCGGAAATGGCCGAATACAGAAATATACAAACTGCAGCAAACAACGCCACAAAAGCCTCATCCCAATCTGACATAACACTTGCAAGACAAGAACAACAACATAGCAAATAAACTAAAAAATTCTACAGAATCTAAAAAAACGAGTCACGAAAAACCATCTGCAAAACTTAACGGCAAACAAAAAAAAAATTTTCATTATGGAAGACGACAAGAAGAATTAAGCAGCCTCGTGCAAGAATACCAACTATGCCTAAAACAGACCGTACATAGAAAAAACAGAAACGTTCACCAAACATCTGTCCAATGGATTCACTCCATACCCTCCTGAAAATTCATTGGAAAAAGAAGAAACCAATCAATTTATAGATGCACTCGTACAAACGTGAAAAGCTTTCTCACTCGAGGAGGTGCTTCAAGTCATTCATAAATGATTTGTCCCTAAAAATAGTACCTTATCCCTCTATTCATCTCTTAGGGTCGTATCTCAAAAGTGTTTCAAGTAAAACTACGCCAAAGGAAGTCAAGGCTAAAATGGAAAATGCCCTTTAATATGCTCACAAACTCAATTATTTAAAAAAATCTGATCATTGATTGTGTTAAGGAAATGAGACTAAAGAGACATGATAACCACCCCAACCCATTAAACAAAAATCTGCTAGACAACAGCACCATAATGACAAAAGTACAGAAAATCAAGTCGGTAGGTGGGTCTAGCGGATCAACCAAACTTAAAATAGATGTCAGTGTCGGTGCTTGTGAAATCATATACTTTTAGTACTCTCATATCAATGTAATCCACGCCACATGCTTAGATTAAACCGAGATGCACTCCCAAAGTATAATAAGAATACAAGTCATATGTTACTAAATAGAACATAAAAATAAATTAGCAATAAATAATTAAATTATAAAGAGAGAGAGAGAGAGAGGGAGAGAGGGAATATTAAAATAGGGAAAAAACGCTACTCTGAATAATAATCCTGGTTTGATCCTAAGAGTAAACTGCTGGACCTTCGCTGCGTTAAAAGTGATATAAACTCTGCACAATTAAATATTCCTTACTATATGACCTTCAAATTCGAAACTTACAGCGCGAATGTAGCTTCATTGAACAATGGCCAACACAAACTACTCGGCAATAGTTAATTTGTATTTCTCATCTTCTCATGGCTACAAACAAAGAAGTCCACACTAGAGCGTAACTTCCCACAATATCAAGCCAATATGCGGTTTTTATTAATGGAGCCATCAATTATTGTGAATGATTGACCGACCGCATCATTTATTTTGTCTGGAAGAAAAGCATGAATTAATTAACGGCGCATTTCAGATAAACAGCCATATATCTTTTTAATTTATCCGGCGATGCATTAACGTGTAATCGGCGAGTCGATTAATTTCAGTAGCCACTCCGCTAATTAATTGTACATCCATTTGTTGGATGCGACGTATCTCGTGCAATTAATTAAATACCGTTGGGCGTTCGCCTCATCAAAGGAATTAATTGTCCTTCGACGTCCGGTAGCCGTTTTCTCGGCGATTCCGCAAACGCAACTTTCCATCTTAGCCACGAGTTGTAAGTTCACCAGTTCCATTTATATATTTAGAAGCTTAAAAATTAACCCTCTTCCGTGGAGGATGCTCTTTGCCAGAGTAACTCTACTATGTTTATAACAAGCATTCAGTAAGTATAATTCTTCATGTTAATGCAAAAACAGAACAAGGAATAAAAGTTAATAAAAAAATATGCGCAACACATTCAAAAATATGCCATCCAAATCTAACTCGCGAAAAAAATTTAAATGCTTCCTATTTTACCTTATTGAACACGAGAGTGGTAAGATCCTCCCTTTTAAATTAGTCATTAAATACCCCTTAAGATACAATATTATTTTCCCCTGAAAATCTACTAAAAGCATCAACGTGTAGTTTATAAAAAATATTATCATTATAAGAAACAAAATTCTGCACAGAAAACTATGAAAAAATATGATGTATTTTGTATGAAAATTGTTCATGCCTTATCAACTAGTACACGTTGTTTCTAGATAACTGCAACCTATTTGTGTTTAAATTGTTGAAGACTAATGATCCGACATGTATGAATTTAAAAAATATCAAAAGGTAAAAATCAAAAAATCAACGATTAAGAGAAAGCGACAAACCAATGAAAGTTGAAAAAAGGTGCAAAACTATAAACAAAACACTCAACTATACAGTACAAAAAAATCTTCAGTATCTAATTTCTTTAAAAATAATAAGGAAGCTTTTATCACAGACAATACACATTTTTTAATTGAAACAGAAAATTCCGCAAAGACAAAAACTGCTCAGAATAATACTTTAACGTGTGTATGAAGGTTTTCTAGGCATGCGTCGTACGTATAATAAATCTCAAAGCGACATTAAAACTTCCTGTGTTACTTTGCTCTATAGTTTCTACGTGATGCTGCTAGCGTAAAGTTGTATTTCAACTGCGAGTGGTGTTACGCAGTAAATACAATACTGCGAATTTTGGGTCAAAGTCTGCTATTTAGCTCACTGTGCACAACTTTAAATAACTGTTTAGGCAAGTCCCAAAAACATAAAGCTGCGAGCATGTCTTACTACTACAACCAAACCACGCCTGCACAAAACTCTCAAAAGTACCTCCCTACACAATTAGATCAAAATCGCCAGATGAAACATGGTCTATAAATTATTAGCATTCACAACAAGCATTTTCATCAATTTCCACTCTTTATGCAAGAACAATTCAACTAGTTACGAAACAATTAAAAGAAAGAACTTAAATAAACCCTCAAACCACTAAAGTGTTTGGGGGAAAATATATTGGGCGATATTAAAATATTAAACGACAAAGTTAAACTACTACAGAAAAATTGGAAAAAGTACACTAAAATAGTCAAAACCATATCAAAAAAAGAAAACAGCATTTAGTATATGTTAAAATTTTAGGGCAATTCTTAGAAATAGCCTCCAATGAACTGCAATATTGAGGCTCCCATATGTTCTCCCTCATTGCTCGGTCGTCGCACAGCATTCCTGATATATACAGATGTGATAAGTAACCGCATTATTGAGTCTAGATCGAGATCAATACAAGCATCAAATTTATATCTATCCACATCGCAGCCAAATGCTTAACTGCTCGGCTAGCCATCCGTTAATTTAAATAACTTAAAACATAAATTTAATATGTTTAGTCATTACTATTACTATTACTGATGTAGTACATATTAGTCAAAGAGTAACTACAATACCAGCAGAAAATAATAAGAAAATACAGTATCAATAAATTATTTTACTCAATAGTTAAATTTGACACCCCTATCACAAAGTGTTAAGCACCTTAATGCGCTAATTGTCAAAGACTTGACTACACAAAAAATTAAAATAACAATGCCAGCACAAAGATAGAAGAAAAGAAGTCTTGTGCGTTAATTACAAAGACAACCACTCTGCCCACCAAATAAGTTGTTTAATTTATAAGAGATTACAAAGAAAATGACAAAAAAATTACAACTCGACACTATCCAACGCAACATCCTCAATCAAAGCCCCCTAGTCTTGTGACCAAATGATAGGTGAAATCAATCAACAAAATTTAAAACCCCTTCTGACAAGCCGTGAATATAAGCGAATTGAACTAATTGAATTGAATTAAAGAAGAAGCTTAAAACACTAAGGGAGCAAATGAGCATAACTCAAAATACTCACTGAGTACACTTGAACTAAAAGTTGTCATAGATTAACTCTTTGATACGTCAATATGGTTACACAATACATAGATTAGCTAATTGCTTCACTACACAACAATAAATTCGAGATTATGTTAATATCTGAATCACACAATACCATTTATGTCGCACAACACCCAGATGACACGATACATACTGATATTGATAATATAGTAAGAAGCACAATAAAACACTACGAACTCTCTAAATATAGTCTAAAACAACTTCAAGCTACTTCCAGCAGTCACTCAAGATTGGATAGATCTATTTCGATTATCTCATTAGTTTAATGCCTCCCAAGATCTAACAACAAACAGGAATGCATTAAATACTACTCACATTGGGAAACAAGTTTATCTCTAGCAGAGATTATAATACTAATTGTAAGTATGCATGTTAAGGTCGAGATTATCCTCAACCACGAAAGAGAAGTGTTGAAAGCAATAAACAGTAAAAAATCACATTGCCAAGCCCAAATATTGGCCAACAGACCTGACAAAAACATCTGATTTTCCCGATTTCTGTATTGTAAAAGGATTAAATTTCAATTACCTAAAGTGTAATCTTTAGTCCTCAACTAATTACTCTACCATACTCGTATGAATATAAACGCGCATATACTTTCCAAAACAAAACCTCCTAGTCTACATAATAAAAATGCAAAACGAAAACTTCTATGAGAATTAATTAAATATTAGCAACATTTTTGAAGTTAAGCCGAATAGTTCAACGCGCGTATAAAATAACAGCAACAATATAAGTTGTGATTACGCTAGTATACAAATTATATAGAATTTAGCAACCTAGAACACATCCCAATGATAAACAAAAATTAAATCAATTAACAACTGGACTTAAAAACCCCAATGGTTCGATCAAAAACTAAGTTGTACAAGAAACCCACCAAAAAACTAAAGCGATCAAATAGCATATTGCATATCTTCCACTAAAACCGTTACCATTTGCTAGTCATTTATCTGAACCATTCACATCATTTAGATGAAATTACAGACGAAAAAAAATGGAAGTTCATGAAAACTTTAGAGCACCATACCAAATTACTTTGACAGTTTAACTGTTTAAGAAAAGGCAAATTAAGAGTGCGGTACTAAATACTTGAACATTTACAAAGCACCTGGCTAAGATTTATTAACTGGAAATATTCCTAACTACGCTATTTACTTGCGCAAAGCTATTTTAAGACTAAGATATTTCTCCGACTATAAGGAGATCGCTACGGTCACACTCATACCCCAACCTGCAAAATCCTTGGAGAGTGTCATTCTACAAGCCCATCAGCCTGTAGCCTTTTTCTTCTTCTTTCTCTAATCCCTGGTACCCTTAAAAGTGTCAGGTTTAGCTTGTGGTCAAAAAAGTATTTTATAATTGCAAACAACTATTTAATAATTGAACACTATTTTGGGTGGGGAAGACATCATTCCTCAATAGAGCAAATTTACAGGCGACTTAATAATTCAAGATTTTGAAAATAATCATTTTCTTGCCATTTGATATTTATTGAAAAGTTTTATCATACAAAATTGCCAAATTCCTATTTAATCTACAATAGCCACTTGCTTATCAAACGTGAAGAATGTTAAAGGTCCATACGTCTCGTTAATGCTGTGTGTTGGGGCTAGTTCTGTATCTTTTATGTATCTGTTACGTCACAAACTATCCTATGTTCGAAGCTCACGTGGGCCTATTGTCGACACATTATAACCCTATTATGTTACAGTACTCAATTATCAATAAAACCAATTCTGTGCAAGAAGTGGCGCATTGAGATAATGAGGCGAAAATAAGTACCCCTCAGGGCAAAAATACCTGTTCATCAGTTTACTCATACAATCAACAAATACCACAACTAAAGTGTGTATATTTAGACTGAAAGAACGCAAGTACGTTTCAAAATCTGAAAAATGTATTGACTTTTAGGTCGTAAGTGTGTTCACAAAGTATTATTACTTAAGGCAACAATTAAGTTTAGTTTTATGAAATACAACTATGGGGTACTGCAACCCAATGTAGATATCCTGAGATAGTTGCAGTCCAAAAAGATCTATGCTAGTCGCACCTTAGTATATACACAACGAAATCACAGACCAAAACCCCGGGAGTCTAGTAATCTATGAGAAAATAATCACCAGAATAAATTACAATCCCAAATCACCCTTAGATGTAGACATTAAAGCGGTTAAAGATTTTCGACCTCCCAACGATCTCATAAAGTTTAGATTTAGGGTAAAATCTTAGAATCCTATTTATTGAGCAGATATATGATGGAATATCTCCAACATGTCACACTGCATGCCACCAAGCGGTAGATTGTAAGGCGTTTTAATAAAAAAAACTTAGTTCTGTAAGTTTCAGCAGAAATGTTACAATTAGAGATCTTAAATCAAAAAATAGCAGAAGCAACATCTTTGGAATTATTTCTCATAAATAAATAAAAAATATGACAACGCGCGGCCCTTTACCCGAACTCCTTAATTCGGCGCCGTTTGTTTATCCTGCACTCGAATGCAAATAAAACCGCAGCACGCGGCTCCGGCAAATTGAGCAATTATTTGTGTCCTCGTTAGCTCCGTTGTAAATTTTGCATCAAATTGCCCCGCTAATTGGGTTCTTTTTAAATTAAATTATAATGCAATTAAGCCGGCCGCAACTTGTTGGGCCGAAAGCATCGTGTCCTGTGCTGCGTTGCTACATTTTATTATTCAGTTCACCGGGTATAAATAAAGCATCCGCAAAATTATGACACCCAGAATACACCGGTACTGTTCAAATATATCTGTTACTGCCAAGTCCCTAGAATCTCCGATAATCAACAGAAAAATGTTATTTAAAAGAATATGTTCTGGATTACTTTAAAGTATAACTTTTTATACTTAACGAGAAATTTTATTTCAAATGAATTTACCTGTCTTCAAAGAAACATATATCCCTTAAAATGTGAGTGGTGGAAAAGAAATAAAACATTCCTTATTGTCATAGGGGAGGAGGAAAGGATTAAATGTGAATATCGTTTACATGATAGCCAATATGGTATTTCACTACAATTTTCTCCAAGGAAATAATAAATTAGGAGGTACTAGAAAATTAAGCGTAAATATTTCTGAAATTATAAGTCCAACCCTTCATATAACACTAATAAAGATTTACAACATGAAAATATTTGACGCAACTTTGGAAGATTTGGAAATAAATAAATGAATAACAGAAAGGAGAAAAATGACCGAGATAATAAAAAGAATGGGTTTCTGAAATAAAATTGAGTAGATAATGTTTCTAAAAGCACAAAATGGGAAAATAAACAGAAAATACAATACCACGCTTTTTTTCATTAACTCCAGCTTCTTGATCTCTCTATTCTCTTCTCTCTCTTCTTTTTAAAATTACAATTTATATACTTTAATAAGATAAATTACTTTTAATTAAAAACGTGAAACTAAAAAATAAAACAAATATTTTATAATATAAGTTGTGATATTACAATCTTCCAGCAAACGAAAGCAGACAAATACAGTTGAAGGAGATTTGTAAATAATTAGTTTCTTATCGTTTTTTTTTTAAATAGAAATAGTTGCTTTAGTGTAATTAACATCAAACAGCTACTTTTATTTCTATTCTTACTATTTTTTTCTCAAAAAACGGTAACACAACAAAGAGAAACTATTAAATGGAATGCCTTTGGATGATCTAGACATGTTAAAGTAAACTGAGAAATATCAAACAATTTGAAGTTCTCAGTACAGCAGCAGTAGCAAAATAAGAGAAAAAAGTAAAAAACTTTCTCTTCTCCTTCTTTTGCTCCGTCATACTTTGGATATGACCCATTGCTTCACTACTAAATTTTCTGCATTTAATTTTTCTTTGTTGGTCTTCTTATGCTTTGTGCTCCTTTTACTTTATATTGGTATCATCCATTCGTTGTAGGTGCTCTTTCAATTGTTACCTATGCCCCTTTATTTTGTCCAAAGTACAGAATATGTTCAGTTCTTCTCTTATAATTTGATTTCTCATCATATCTCCTCTCTCAGCTGTTCTTAAAAATTTTACTTCTACTGTCACAATTGCACGATCGCTATCATTAGTAGAGCTCCAAAATTTGTTACCATATAAACAATTTGGGTCAGCTGGTATTTCCCAGAGATGTGATATTGAACAACCAAAAATTTAAAACATTTTACTTGTTATATTGTTTTTCCATTTGGTACAGTCTTTGAACAGGTATGTTTATTGCCACAGAAAATTATTCCTTTAGTTTTGTGGATCGATTATTTGCAAATTGTAATTTTCCATTATTTGTTGAAGTTTAAATGCTGTGAATCTTCCAAGCCTCCTACGACCAGCTGGTCGTGTGCAAAATCGCTACATTTTTGTTAAATGTAGATTATGTCTATATATGGTTAAGTAATCCATCGTTTTATAGCGTCTGTATAAAGATTAAATAAAATTGAGAACAGGCTACATCCCTGTTTCAGTTCAAATTTGTGTTGTCCAACCTTTCTTGAGAAATAAATGTTAAACATCCAAATATTATGTACTCAGATATTTTCTTAATGCAAGAATAAACCTGCAAAGCTTGCAACGCATAGCGAAGTGGCGAAGCAGTCTGACCACGCTGACCTTTGACCAATCAGTTTCAAAATCACTAGCAAACAAGCCTTTTTGGTCACCTGTCGAAAACAGAATTTGGAAATTCCCAACCGTTCTCGAGTTATTGCTCGGACGAATGGACGGACGGACGGACGGACGGACGGACGGACGGACGGACGGACAGACAGACGGACAACATGAAGTTAGTAAGTGACTCCGCTTCGCGACTTAATAGTTAATGGGGTCGTAACAGGATACGTCTGCTACAATCTAGAGCCTACGGTACACAAAGGCAGTAACAAGGTTAGCGCTACGTACCGACCGCCTATTATTACTCCGGAGTTTAACCTCCAAGTACTCATTTATTGCAGCCTGAGTCGAGCTAGGCCGTAAAAATGCCAGTGATCGAATTGGCGAGAGCGGGATTCGAACCTGCATCTCTTGATTTCGTAATCTAGCCATCTATACACTAAGCCACCACAGCTGCAAGCATAATTAGTTGACCTAAATATAAAGGAAAATTGTAAGTTCGATTACAATGCGAAAAAACACAATTTAATTTGTTTACCCCCTCTGCTTTTTCTTTATATGCGTATTCTTCGGAGAAGAGTGTTTGCAACCATGACGCAGGAGATGACAGCTCTAAATAACTGCGTAGATGTTTGTCCTTGCCAGTCCCTCAAGTTCTTCTACCAGAATATGTGTATGCGTCATCCTGCTGGATGGTGACCTTCAACTTTTTTTGCAAGACCAATTGCAGCAATCTGTCTCATATCTCGTAATCTAATAATCGAGATGTTGTAATTTGGTTATTTGTTTTATTTTATGCATTCTTGTTCTTTTTGCATATTTTCCAGTACCTTCTTTCTGCTAACTCTATGTAACCATGGAATACGAAGCATTTTTCTGTAGGTGCACATCGCAAAAGTTTCGACCCTATTTATTGTTGCTCTTGTTAAAGTCTATGTTTCGATTCCATAAAACAATACAGAAGAAACATAGCATATAAGTAGTCTGATTTTTATTTTTATATGAATATGATGTGAGCATAATGTACTTATTTTTCTATCATTTCTATCCGTACTTTAACCTCCTGTATGTTTTCACAATGAGCGCTACTGTGTTACAATTTCTATTATCTGGTTATTATGACGTAACATTGTGTGGAAAACTTTGTAACATCTACCGATTACCATTGATTTTGTCATTTTAGTACTTATAAAAAAACCAAATTCGTCACTAATGGTGGAAAGTAGGTTCAACATTTCTTGTAAGCCTTGTGCTGATTCCGATAGTAACACTGAGTCATCTGTGTATCTTATTAAAGTTATACTTTCTCCAATTATACACATTCCATTCCTGTAGTTTTCGAGAGCACATTTAAATATTTCCTCTGAATAAAGATTAAAAAGCAGAGGAGACAACGTACATCCCTGTGTCATCCTACGTCTATCTGTCTCCGTAGTATTACATTCGTCTACCCGTACACTTGTCTTGTTGTTTCAGTACAGATTGGTTATTATACTAATGTCAGCTTGATCTAACTGGGTAGCAGTCAGTATTTCTAGAAATTTGTTGTTTGTCTTTGTCAAAAGCCTTCTCGAAATCAATAAAGAGTAAATAAACATATTTATGTTCGTTACGCCATCTTTCCAATAGTAGTGTACTAGGGTCTCAGGTATACCTAATCGATAACGAAAACCAAACTTATGATTTTAGCTTTTTCTATAAATTTTGCAATATATAATTTTCATGAAAGTTTTAAGTATATGGCTCATCAGACTTATCGTAAGGAAAGCTTTGCATTGTCTAGGTTTATTTATTTTCGGTAACGTAACAAACACAGAGTGTAACCAGTCTCTTGGAATTTTGTTTGCCCCATGCATTCATATACTCCCCTCTCACCAAAGTAATCGTAAATAAAAATAAATAGTCTCAAAGCGGATTTAAGGACAAAATTTGTTTGAAACTAAACAAAATAAGTTCAAAACTTGACTTTTCCAATACGTTAATTGAGCTTTAAAAACCATATCTGACTCGTCCTTTTCTATTTATCTAAAAGGAAAGTGACAATTTCTTTAAAGCTTACTTTTGAGTGTCATTTTCATTTACGATTAATGCCTTCTTGAAAGAATTAGAACAATTCAAGAGTCATTTCTAATGTTTTTTCCTTTTTCCTAGATTAATATTTATATAAACACTAGGGTGTTCCTTCCTTCAATTTCTTGTAATTTACAAACCAGGATATTCACGTGTTCATATCTTCAGAAAATTGTATCACTAACATTCAGCATTGTATGGATCATGATATCATCTTCTGGAGATAATGATGATAAGTCTTCTTACTTTTTATCTTCGATTTTTTCAGCCCGTGTCTCTTGGACAATAAAAAGACCTTTCACGAATTTATTTCTGTGCTCTTGCTATCCCAGAACTATACCTGTGGTAAGTATTTCAACATAAAATACTGTTAAGTAGTGAAATACTTTTCTCGGAATTTCTGTTTGCAACCTTCCATTTATTGACTTTAATACGATATATAAAAATACTGATAACAATTGTAGATGTGCATGGTGTTGCAGGTGCAGTTCCAATTACAAGTATTAATTCTGCAAGATCCGTAGATCCTACAGATTTTATGAGATTCTATACTTTTGACTGTTGGACATGTACTTATAAGCATTAACCCATACCATTAGAGGACTTAAATGGTGATAGCATAGATGTCACCAAATTTTAGTTATTATAATTCAAAATATTTAAATCTCCGATAGATTTTTTTGGCGCAGTAGATAAATTCATTTTTATGTTTTTTGACTACATGGTTTCATGTCGCCATTAACCAAGCGTAGTAGAATTATTTTTAAGGCATTTGGTTCCTTTTTTCTCCATCAATTACTTTGTTCCGACCATTAGTTTTTACTTGTCTAAGGGTTGCAGTTTTTCATTTAATTGAGATGCCAAATAAATCAATTTAATATTGTTCTACCTAATGCTACGAGTACAGCTGTTTAACTAAGCTCTCTTTCCATGTTTCAATTTTCCAATGTGAGAAATGAGTAATTTATCAAATTCTCAAACTCGTTGTTTGTGGCAAACTACAGAACTCTGAATGGGAGTTTTCAAACACCTAGCTTGAATAACCTTAAGTTGTGAGCAACCACCATCGGCAAAGACAATCGCTAGAACTATAGTTAATTTTCTCCCAACCTTCCAAATTTTTTTTATTTGTCTCGAATACAGATTTCTAAAATAAGATATAAATTTACATCAAGTGCAAAATTAACCTGTTCTCATTTATCTTATTCAGTAAAACATTTGAAAAGTTTTCAGTTGGGTCGAGATGTAGTAGCAAGGGGAAGTTAGCAAAAATTTCAATCTTTAAAAGCTGCCCATAAGAGCAGAAAAGCTTGGACGAAACCCATCTATATGTAATGCTGTACATTACATTTTCTTCCTGATATTTATTTGACATTAATTTAAATTATAAAATGTTTAATTAAAAATAAATTAACCAACTATTTTAACATCAATTGCATATCAGGTCTGACCTCTAGTAGTACTGCATATTGTGCTTAAAAAAATAGTAATTATTTGCTAAATATAATGGTGAGGCTCCACGTAGAAGCACGGCCTGTTAAGAGAGGTTAAGGCTTTCTTATGTCCGCCACAGTGTCCTGTCGTCGCGCACCATCTCTGATGCGGGGCGCTGCGGTAAACACCGCGCCTTAGACGACCGCTATTATTACCCTTGTTCGAAGTGAACGCAGGTACTCAATTATTTTTAATGGCCGACTAGGGCACCCACCAGACATCAGAGAGTTCTGGAAAATAAACCTGAGTCCGCCAGCACTGCAGCCCCCCCCCTACCAGCGGGACCACGCTGGCGATCATTTGCTAGATATATTGGGGACGACCGTAAATAAAATAATGTTTATTTTATAACTAGGATCTCCTCAAATCAGAGAAGAAAACGCAGGTGAACTGAAACTTTTCAAGGGGACTATTGATACCCTTCAATAGTTAAAATAAAGTTGACCGCTATATGATATAAATAGGGATACATACATAGGCAGTGACTACACGAGGTTTTGATTCTCAAAACTTCGTCCTTCATGTCAAATCACTGTAATTTCAAAAACATATAGAAATGGTCTTCAACCTACTGAGATAAAATTCAAGACGTGCTTGTTCATTGGGGTTTCTTCTTAAGTTCGTCCTGGTTGTTTGAAAGATAGATCTAAATGCCGCTTCATAAAGTACAGTATCAATCAAGTCTTGCATCTATACACAAATGTAATTTTTAATTTCAAGTTAGCTCTCACATACACTTCTAGGTTATACCAAAAACTTTTTCTGGTATTCCATACATTTTCCAAATTCTCCTCGAATTTTTATGACAGAGTAATTCCTCTCCCAAGTACACTTTTTTTAGACTTGATCATGTTGAAGATCACATTTTAAAGTAGTCTGCCTGTCTGTAGATTTTGTTGTAATTACTCACGCCTAGAATAGTCTTTTGTTTTCCTTTTTTTTCTGAAAAATTGCTAATAGCTTTTTTTCGTTTCAAAATTCTGTACCATACTACAAATATGAGAGATGACAAAACTAATCAATTGAAATTATAAAATCCTTTGTTGCAAAGTTTGTATAATAGGAGTTTGTTTTCTGTTGATAATTCAGATTGTTTGCCTGGAATCCAGTACATTTGCTGGAATTTAAGTCCGAGCTCTTTTCTTTTTGAGAATATGTGAGTACGTCAGGTTAGTTGTCTGTTAATATCTAAGTGTTCGGCCACTACTCTTTGGAGCATTATGTTACCATTTAATGTGACTGGGGGACAGGTTTTTCTTGTTCAGTGTATGCGACATGGATTGATTTGTTTTAATTCATTCAAGTTTCTGGATGCACTTATGGGACTTGGGTGTGAGGATAGTATTGCTGTGTCATTGGCATATGTAGCTGTTATGGTTTGCCTATGCTCGGGTAGGTCTGCCATGTGTAACAGATATAATATGGGGCTGAGAACACTTCCTTGCGGTACCCCAGATTGAATTGGATAAAGTTGAGTATATTCCTCTCAATATTTGATTTGAAACGTCCATTTGTGAGGTATGATTGTAGTAAGGTGTATTGTGGGTGAGGAAAAACATTAAGTAGAGTAGACCCAGAGGCCATAGTTTGTCAAAAGCTTGACTTATATATAAATCAATAAAAAGTACGAAACAGTAACGTATGCTTTCTAAATCGTTGCTGATTTTCCTAATAAATCTGTGCGCTTGTTCGATAGTGTCGTGTCCCTTGAGGAAACCAAATTGATGAGGAGGTATTAGTCTCTTTTTATCGATGATGGGCATCGAACGGTTAAGCAATAATTGTTTCAATGGACTTTGGATAAAAGTAGATTGAACGATATGATGTTATATCATTGAGAGCTTTGCCAGGTTTAGAAAACATTATTTACTCCACTTTCTAGTGGTAAGAAAAGTAGTTCATGCTGAAGATAAAATTGTAAATTTGTGTTATTGCTGCGATGCTTCTTTGAGAGAGTTCTTCCAGTATTTTGCCTGTGATCAAATCACATCCGAGAGCCTTTTTTGGATTGATATCTGAGATTATGATTGTTTCTACCTCATGGGTTCTGATATTTTTGATTGAGGTCATCTGATGAGGAATCTGTAGTTCTTTAATGATGTTTTTTCTTCATCTACTGCTATTGAGGGAGGAAAGGGCTGAAATACTGATGCGTGATCTTATGTCACAAATATAATAAAAAATGATAAACAAAAAGTTAAACATATTGCTCCTGAATGATGTACAATATGATTATTTTACAGTTTACGTTTGTGGATGCTTCGAGTTGGAAGTAGGCAACGGATTATCATTTTGTATTAATGCCAAAAATGTCAATAGCAGGATACCAGAAAACAAAACGGCAAGCGCTGCAGTTCCTGCATCGCGCCAATGAAAGTCATTACCGTTCAGCTTAATGACAATGCCCAGCTGGATGTATGGATGCTCGCTCATCTGCATTAAAAAGCCGCTGCCGGCGAACAATTACGGCGCGAATCGGCGCGCAAAGTGCAGAGGGCATTTGAAAAACGCCTCTAATTATTGTGCATTTTTCCCAAGGCTGCTGACGCCGCTCGGCACGGCTTAAAATGCGCATTGTGGCCTGGTGACTAACGCTGCAAACGAATGCGCCAGCACATTGTTGCGAAATGTGCAGTTGCAATTTGCAGGCTGCCGGCGACGCCGATGTGTCGAAGCGTGAAGGATATGTGGGACATGCAAATGGTGTTTTTCGTTGCAGCGTGTAATTGGCGGGCACGTCGGCGCGGACGCCTTGTGCAAGTGGGCTGCCGAGTGGATAAACTGAAAAGGGAAATGCACTTGAACTTGCCTTCCATTAGCATTCAGCGCGCGTACGGCAGCAATTGTTTAAGGACGTTGCTGCATAATGCAAGTTTGATTTTGGGTTTCGTGCGGCAGGCAGCGACTGCAATTAGTTCATGCTTGCTGTAAAATAAAAATTCCCGAGTAAATAGATCACAGTAAATATATTTTTCTATAGAAAAATGACAAACACCCGTTGTACTTTTTCTGTTGAGGCGTACTTACAGTATTACCCCATCCAAGGACTTACTGTGGTTACTATCTTAAATTCTACGACGTCACATGCAATAATGAGTTTTCAGCGAAACTCGAATTCATCCCTACTGGGGAGCACTCGTCGCTCGTGACCAGTCGACTACAACGGCGGCCCAACTATTGTACTTCGGGTTGGGATTAAAAGAGTTACTATAAAACTTATCATCGGGATTGAAAAAAATATATTTCAGGAAGTATTACAGACATAATATTATGTAATTCATGAAAAGAAAGGAACGTGTTTAATTTTTTATTAACACCTTAACAAATGTTCAATATACGCTCCTCGCATCACACTACACATGTCTAAACAGTAGCCTAATTCGATCCACACATGATGTAGTGTGTCCCCAATGCTGCTGACATCCAGCTCTTTAATTTACTTTCAAAAAAAAAACAACCGTAAATAGCCGAACAATATCAAATCCTCTCTAGCACATCGCCCAATCTAGCAGTAAAAGAGCTCCTCATTTAAAAAGTCACGCATTTCACCATACCATGAGGTGGAGCTCCATCTTGTTGAAACATGAAGCTAGCGGTATCCTTTGCTAGTTGCGGAAATAGGGTATTAATCTTGGGATTTTTTCCTTCTTGTTCATGTATTAGTTAATATTATAACTGCAATACTTTGTAAAATATATCTTTTTAAACCCGATGATTCTTTTATAACAACCTTTATAACGATACAGTATATAATAAAATAATAAAACCACAAAGCTATAACAAGAATGTAGCACGTCACAGCCAGCACTATATAGTGATTGAGCTAAAAAAGAAATCCGACCTTCGGATAGGATGAAGAAAAAACAAGCGCAATCTTATAACGACACTGAACAACTGAACAACTTTACTACAAGTAACATTATTAACAAACTATCTTTATTAAGAAAAAATATAAATAAAAAGTCTAAACTTACATTCCAAAAACTAAAAAATCTCCAGAGTGACTGCTGTTTTCATGTGAAGTGTCGATAGCATTAAATAATTTGAGTAACAAGACCGCGTTGAAGACAAGCTACAATGACGTAAAACAACAGGGAAGCAAAAGAGAAAATTCAAAATAAGTAAAAGTAAAGAAATGATAAAATTGGACGACTCTTCATTTATGAATACTAATAACATTTTTTTATTAACAAAGAAAACACAATTAGACTAATGGGAGAACTTCCTGTCACTTTTCCAATACTAAAATAAAGTATTATAAAAATAATCATTTCTAAATCTGCTTCTCCACTATTTTGAAGTGACAAGCAGAAATATAATACAAATTAACATATTATATAACTATAAAACAAAAAAGTCAATTATGTTGGTAGGGTAGAAAAGGGTAAAAAAGGCAAAGAGAACATCCACATTTGTGTTCAGAGCGGTTAAAGTGACAGTAACTGACTCCGTATAAAATTTAGTTCGATCACACGACCACGATGAAGAACCAAATCCAACTAACTCCTTCGATATAACAAAGTCCGATAAACCAAACGGAACTCGTAAATAACTTTCTTGGAGGTATATTATGGTTTATCCGCGCTATTTTGAAAGTGAATAAACGACATTATAACTTTGATACTGCAAAAAATATAATACTTTTCCGTATAAATGAATAACAAAAGAGAATTAAGCAGTAAAATACAACAGAGTTCAATGGCTTTAATTAAACTTTCCAACTGGTGCCTGTTGCAACTGACAGTTTCCAACTTTGGTGGCAGTTTATAATAACTATGAAATACATTTTAATTAACAGAAGAAAATATTTAGTTTGTCATTCAATAGCGGTTTCGTTTCAATTTGTATGTACCTGCGGGGTAAACAAAAAAATGTAATTAATACTCTTAGTACTGCTAAAATAGCACAGCAAAAGTAATAGAAAACCAAGGACATTTTATAAACAAAATAAATATTTTTAAAAGTTACAAAGTTAAACACTACTCATCCCGATTCACATTAAATTTCATTTGTGATTGTACCGTAAGTGAAATTAAAAAATTAGAAAATCAATATGCCTTACGTCCTCAAATTCTAATTAATACATGTATGATAATGATTTCGGCAACGTGGTTTGATGATTAACGTATATATTTCGTATCTGTTCCATTGTAGCTGTTTCCGGTACGCCATTACTTTTCAGACTTTTCTCTTTGCTATGCAGGATCTGTAATGGTAAAATTCCTTGTTCTATGCATGATACAAGTTTGCCCATCTTTAGTTCCACAATCTCATTCATTTATTATGATGGCATATGGGTGCTGTTATGATGAAGTCCAAACTTCCAACTGTCCAACAAAAATTTAAAAAAACCGATTTTTAACTATTTTTAACACATTCCATCTCCAGAAGAGACCTAAGAAACCTAAATCTTCTCTTAAGTTATACGTAGCCAAGTCAATTTTATAAAAATGATGAAATAACATTTTAACTAATTTTTCGCCATAATGTAATTCAACTATAATCCTCTAAAGTTGAAGTAATTCACTTAGGAATCTCATAAGTGAAAATCTCTTCTAATCTCTATTGGAAATTTGTTCTTTTATAGTTACGATTATCACACGTAAAATAAAAAATATGTGAAATATTTCCTTACTGTACCATCAAGATCTTCAACATCTTATCGTGTCCAATGGTACGATTTTTTAAACCAATATTTTATAGCAAACACCACTAAACTTCAGAGATATGAGAACTTCTGAAGTTTGTTACAGTTGAGTACCAAAACTGGTTATTTTATGATACGCAAAATTAATGTTTCGCCTCACATATTGCCTTTTTTAACGTACTGAGTTATGTGAGTTTATCTTGTACGTAACAGACTAACAACGTGTTAGAAAATGGTCCAAAAACACTTACACGTTTACTCTAACCGAAAGTAACTATTGCCTTGATTTATTTATAGTTTTTATTTATAGTTATTTATAATTAACGAAATTGTCATCAACACAATTAGATCACTTGCCACTTTCTAAACTGTTCAAAAATTACTTTATTCCTGAAATAATCCACAGCTACCCAAAAAGTACATTTAGATCATGATAAGTTCAGTTCAAACTTCTAACAATCAAAAAGAATGAACTGTAATGTATCATCAATAACGCAAAAACTTGGGCGATATATTATATATAAAAAATAAAACTCCATGTTCTCAGTTGTTTAACTTAGTACGTAAAAAAAATCTGTAGCAAGAACATATCTAGGATATGATAACGCAAAAGCTTAGTTTCATATAAGCACCAATGCAAGTCTCAACTTTTAAACCAACCATCTACACCACAGGTTTTCAAACTTTTCCAGATTAGTAAAAACAAAGTAGGAAAAATTTTGTGAAATGGTAATTAGTATATTAGTTATTATCCCTATTTTGCCATTTTATCTGTTTTGCTGGGAGTGAATCTAACTAAGCCATTCTGGAAATAAAACTCAGTTTAGTAACTTACAAGAGAAGCTATGATACACTTAAGGGACTATCATATAGGAGTAAATCTCAATTTTTTAATTTTAATAATTGCCCTGCACAGGCGAAATCACCTGGCCATGATCTTATATCCAACACGATCTTAAAACACCTGACCAAAAAATGCCTGGCACATCAAGCCTCAATGTTAAATGCATGCCTCCGCACTGGGTACTTTCCTCGCGACTGGAAACACGCACACATCCTTATGTTCGCCAAGCCCGGGAAAAACAAAGGAGACATTAAGAACTATCGGCCAATAAGCCTACTTACTACACTGTCCAAGATCTTAGAAAAAATTATTTACACTAGATTACTAGAATTC
Organism: Sinelater perroti; assembly: GCA_036346155.1. NCBI lineage: Eukaryota > Metazoa > Arthropoda > Insecta > Coleoptera > Elateridae > Sinelater > Sinelater perroti. The sequence goes on along the minus strand of JARFIY010000099.1, from coordinate 19,847,728 downwards.
GTCGAAACCCAAAACATAGTACTACCATTTCAATTTGGCTTCAAAAGAAGACATTGAACTTATCATCAGCTCCAGCGAATTATTGAAATAATAGAAAAAGGATACCACAACAAATACTATACTACAGTCCTCTTTTTGGATGTTGCTCAGGCCTTCGATAAGGTGTGGATCGAAGGCCTAAAGAAAAAGCTCCTTAACATAAATGCTCCCAACTATTTGTTAGCAATTATCTTCTCTTTTCTAGAAGTTAGAACGTTTGTGGTTAAGATCAACTCTTGTATATCTGATACTAAACAAGTGCATGCTGGAGTCCCACAAGGTAGCATACTAGGACCTCTACTGTTTAATATCTACACATCCGATCTCCCGGTAACCACAGCTTCCATAGTCTCATTTGCAGACGACACAGCAATTATCACTCAAAATGCCGATCTACAAGAGCCTGTGTATCAATTACAAAAATCCGCAGACAAGATCACTAACTGGTTTAAAAGTTGGAATATTCAAATTAACCTCACGAAATGTCAGACTAAAATTTTTACTTTAAGGAAAATAGCTATCGTCTCTAATATCATCATTGACGGCAATCCCATACAATGGAATCCAACGGACTCGGCAGTCAGATATTTCGGAGTATACTTGGACACGCGCCTAACCTGCAGCTTTCATCTCAATCACAAGCTATTACAGGGCAACAATAGGTTAAGGCAACTTCATCCATTGATTAATCGCAAGTCAACATTGAAGCCTGAATCGCTACTACGCCCATTAATTCTCTTTGCCTGTCCAGTCTGGTGTACTACATCCCAAACGAACATCAATAAACTACAACGATTCCAAAACAAAGTTTTACGAATAGCAGTGAACGCGCCGTGGTATATTCGTAACAACCAATTGCACTACGAACTAGGTGTATCTCATGTGAACGAGTTCATTCGTGAAACCACTAAAAAGTTTTTACAAAACGCGAGAACATGTGCTGGTGTCCTTCACTACAACTTGTGCAAGTTGAATATACATGGTAGATTAAAACGAAGACTACCACAGGATCTAGTAGCCTCTGACGAAAATAGTGATTCACGAAATAATTTCCCTAGGTCTTGCAACATTTATTATTGTAAACAAGACGTTATAAATAGTCTTGCCAAGCCATTTATTGTAATTGTTAGTCTATATTACAAATGTTATGTATAACAATTTTCTTTGTTGATCTAACAATAACTTGTAAATAAAAAAAAGTTTTTCAATCATCTATTTCACATTTAAAAAAATTGTAATAAGGCAGTGTTGTGATTTCGCAGAAATTGCTTTATTTCTTTCTTTGATTTAAGAAAGAATCTTCATTTCACTTCCAGATGGAGATGTTTGTTATAAAATCATGTTCTTGGTGGCTCAAATAACGAGTGGGCAGAAGATTGGATCACCAAAGTTTTTGGTATATTTCCCAAATCCAAATACTTATGCATTTGTGGTGCATCCTAATAAGTTAAAACAATAGAAGAGTTCTCCTTCAAAGTTATCATTATAGTAAAGTAAAATGGCATGGTTGCTTGCCTAGGTCACTCAATTAAGCTAGTTGAATTGCAAAACATCAGTTTATTATCCTCTTCGTAACCTGTTCTTATATATCGATCACTAAATTAACAACTCTTCTTTAAATTGCGTTGTCCAAAAGCGGCGATCCTTAAACTTCGCAAGAATAGATTGCAAGTATCCTAAATCGAAATATTTTTATATAGTTGGATTAGCAACTTTCTCAAATGAATCGACTTCTACTGCCAAGTTTATTCGTTAAACACTTGTTTTTGAGGTTTTTTCAATCATAAATAAAAACAAAATTCGAACCGTGATCAGACTTTTATTTGGAAAGAAAAACTACAACGGAAATTAAATTCAGATTAGAAGCCGTATTTGTACGCATTATAAATTTTTAGTTTCGGAAGTCGATCACTTTCGTGTGCACAAAAATTCAGGATATCCAAAAATAGAAACTACGACACTTTCTGTAAAAAAGATCATAATAAAATTGAAAAACTTCAGCGGCTTGTTTGAAAGTGTTTAAGAGAAACCCAACCTATTGCAAGAGTTTCGCAATCTCCAGAAAATCAAATGCAACCACGGCGATGGGTAGAATACGTTAAGCCTGTTGCAAAGAAGATAAAAGTTCATACAATCCGTTGGAAAGTAATTAATTAGTAGCAATATATAGAGATTTCAAAATAAAATGCTGCGAGAGCACACTACTCTATTCCAGTTCGACTGGCAAAAGTTGACAGAAATAAAATTTGAAATTATTCCACATTCATCTTGTCCACATGATTTGCCTTTTTCAGACGTCTGCCTATTCCTAAAATTCAAAATATTTCTGTCCGAAAAGAAATTTCCCTTGAATGAAGAATTTATTTTAACCAATTACGCTGATATTCAAAGAGACGTTGGTAGGTGAAATACAATTTCATTCACATTTATTTTATTTCCATTCTCATTCCACATCATTCATCTAACTTTGTAAATGACACAAAAATTCAAAGTTTCTCATAGGGTAAACAAGCTTCAGTAATTTGACATTCGCGGACTGGCATCGAAAACCTTTTTATCGGGTCATTCTTAAACAAGTGACTTTGTTATTTTCTCCGCTTGTGCATATAATCGTGTCTTACAAATTGGCCTACATATAGATTCTGTCCATTAATTCAAAATATTCAAATTTCTCCTGTTTCTCAAAAAAAAAAAAACGAATGACAGGAATGATTTTAGTCTAAGTTTTCCGACACCGAAGATGTATTACAGTTGATCCTCAACTATTCTTTTGTTAAAAGTATGATTTGAGAGTAAGTATTCACGATATAAATCTCTTTTTGTGTATCTATGGGTTATTAAAAAAACTAGATAACTGCTCAGCAGTTGAGAAAGTGGCAAAATTTAAATCGGCACAGCGTATCTGTATCCTGTGGTGGTGGTGATTTGAACTGATGTCTTTATAGTTCTTGTGAGGGACATATAAGAAATCCATGAAATAGCTGACTTTGGTTAGAATGAATGTCTCTGAAATACTTTCTCTGACGGGTTAATCAATCACATACAACACTAAATCCCCAAAAACTTTCATTGTCGTTAAGTATTTTCGATTTTGAAGATATATTATAGTTGATCCTTACCTGTCTTTCTGTTACAAGTGTATTCATAAATAAAATGCATTTTTTGTCTATTTGTTTTTATATAAACTACGAATTTAAGAAATCGACTTTGAACTATAAGATATTTTCTATAAAATGTTTTATTAATTTTTATAATAAATAAAAAAGACACCATTGAACTGGAACTTTCTAATATTTCAAATATGCTTCTAACGGCAGGAGAGGCCAATGTTTTTGTATTCGGGTGCCAAAAATTAAAAAAATCTGCTTTGAACATCACAGGACTTTCCTCATTCTATTATTATATATTATATCGGGTCCATCGTCTTGGACCTGCGCTGCTCTCGCCCCGGAACTTGTTATTTTAAAAAAGGACGAGGCGCGAATCCAACACTCGGAAGCTGATTAAAATAAACAGTACAAGACAATAATTGACTGGTACTTAAAATTTTGCTACGTCACTGAAGGTAACCGTGCGAGCTCGGCCGCACAGCCTTCCCCATTATCGCCTGCGTGCTCCCTCCTAGCGTCCAAGCGCTCCCCCCCTACCCGTCCTCTCGCAGTCAGCCAGGAAGCTCTCCGAGCGCGCTGTGATTGGTCCGTTTAATTAATTTTTAATAATAATAATAATAATAATAACTTATTTATTTGACCTCGGATAAAAAAACTTTCATTGTAATTTTTTGTTCGTCTCAGTCTGATCCATCCGGTAATATAAATTTCCCGAAACATTATATGAACACCAGGTATATTAAAAATCCTGAGCTTCAATTTTTTTCGAGTTCCTATTTTACCAACTTTTATTTTAAATTTATGTTTATCTCACGATAACAAATCGTTTTTATTCTCATGAATTTTTTGTATCTTCAACCGTTTAGATTCGCGACCGCTTTGCGATCGATTTTGCGACTTTGCGACCAAACGACTATGCCGATTTTTACCAAAAGCTTCGCACTGCGCCCCCTACCTACAAGTAACTTGCATACCAAATTTCAAGTCTCTAGCTCTTACGGTTCTCGAGATATCCTGTTTACTGACAGACCGACAAACATACAGACACACATACACGCACACACGCGAACCAATGGCTCAAACCAACTTTTTTGGTGTCCTGAGGCTATATTTCGTCCAGAAATGTGAAAAACTGGGTAGGTCAAATTTTCGCCTATTACATTACTTTCCTTATTATAGGGTAAGGAAAGTAATACTACCACTGTAACAGCTGATGATGTACCAACACGTGCCAACATAATGTTGATTTTATTTAAAAATTATTTACGAGCAAGTACAATTCTTCACCCCAAATGTACACGTGCTGCAAAACACAGAAAAATAAATTCTTCGTTTCTGCCCTTAATAGATGCTAAATTCTACAACATTTAATATAAGCGGATAGTAACTAACGGGAGTTCCCTATCAACATTCCAGAAATTGTCAAAAAACTTGCTATAGCAGTTTGTATAAAATTGAAATTTGTAAATTCCAGTTTTCAGATGCTTCTTTTACACAAAATAAAATTTTATTATTATTACTTTTATTTACTAAAATATACGTTTTACAGCTCCAACTTTGGGAAAAAAGTTGGACTATTAAGGACATCATAGAGATATTAAGACTTCGATAGTTTTTAGTCTTCATTACATCCTACTAGAAATAGCAGATAAAATACTACTAAAAATAATCCCGTCCTTCCACGAAATTGAGTTAGGGGCGTATCTGGTCGATATCGTTTACCTCGCAGAAATCCGGCTCTTCCATAAATCATTTAGCATCTAGTGATAGGACAAATTGAACGAAATGACAACCTCGCAAGCCAATTATTTTCAAATACAGCTGAATCCACCCGATCGGAACGTCTCGACGTCTCTATTTATAGCGCGCAAAAACAGCAATTTGGGAATCTCGTGCGCTCGGCGATCGCTCGTGGGTCCTTCAGCCGGGAACAAGGACTCTCATCCCGCAGGATTCCGCCCATCTGTCTCTTGCAGCCGCGCGCCGAGTTCGGCGACGCTGCGAGGCCGGCGCCCCGGCGCGCAGCCTTGAGCGCGCCGCCAGCTGCAGAAGCCGAAGAATTAATCGGGATTTTTAACGAGGGCGAAACTAATTAGGCCCCTTTGTTAATTACGGCGCAATCAAACTGCCGCCGGGCCCGGCCGCGAATTTCTACAGCTCGGGTCGCGGGAAGCACCGAAAGTTTAATTACGGCGCCGCTCCCCGAGGACCGTCATTGAGCAAGGACTTCGGCGCGCTGCGCCCTCCAGCGCAATTTCAATTTCAAAGGAGAATTTTGAGATGTGCCAACTTAAAATGAGGAAATTCAGTCAAAATGATGTCGATATCGTTACGACTAAGCACAAGGAAAATTAAAATTAAAATAAGAATCTGCTCCTATCTTACATTAAAGGACAAGAGACGTTGTTTGGGATTTTGAGGCACAAGAATTAAAAAAAAAAACAGAACAACGGATAAACAGGAACATAACATTTTTTTCCAAAACTTGATGCGTAAGTAGAGAAGAAACTTACTACTAACTTAATTTTTTGTTTCTTCTTTTAATATATTAAACAAATTAAGATATTTTAAAACTACAAATGCCAAAAATTAAAAACCAACACTTTCTTACTTCCCCATACTTATATCAAGGCTCTTTTGGTTTTTTCCTTCTTCACAAAATTGAAACGAGCCATTTTTGTTACGTTTTCTAATGCACAATCGTCAAGGTACATATTAAATTTGTGAAGATTGTATTGGGGAAAAGTCGAAAAGTCGTCTCAAGCGCAAGCGCAATGCTCTTTTACGTAGTTAGCTTCACAACAACAGCCTACGATCAACGGTAAAAGGTAACTGCTGACAGCGAGCGATCTGACCACAAAAAAGTGATGTTAATTTGTGCGCGCATTTAAGGGGAAGATCGGCGAGAAACCTAGGAGGAGGAGATGACTGACCTGGCAAAAGAAATGGTCGTGGCAAAGTGGCATCAGGAAAGTAGCAGTGCACCAGGACAAGTCTTTCATCCTGAATAACCGTCAAGTATTGACTCAGAAAAACAGAGTGTTGAAGGACTAAGGAATTCTGAATTACGTCAAGCACCACAGCGCTGGTTTCCTAAGCTTTTTTTTGGGCGAAAAGATTATTCAGGATAGGAAGATAAATCCTCAAAATGACCATAGATCTGCCAAGATGCCTCTGAATTGCCTACCGTCATGCGTACTCGCCTCTGCGATGGTGTTGAGATTTTTGAGCAGCGAAGGGGATGTCATGACACTCCACTTCTTTGACTTGAAGATGGCCGCCGGTAGCTACATCAACGTACTAGAGATAACTTTCAAGCCCTGGATAGAGGAGGTGACCGCTAGGAGGTGAAAGTACATGTTCCAATAAGACTATGTGCCAGCTCACAAGGTAATATTACCACTGGTATCCCGATTTGTGGCCCCTCCAGTTCTTGACTACTACGTGTGAGGCGTGATCAAGGCGAAAGTTAATAAAAGCCACCATAACACCAATAATACCTTAAGAGTCTCCATCATGGGGGTAATTCCACATATGGATAAAAAGGAAATTATGTCGGCCTGCAACAAGTTTACGGCCCGGATCGAGAAGGTCGTGGCCAAATTTCGTGTTAATGAATTTAGTTTTTCTTGCATTTTATAGTTATTTTCATTATTTATTAATTTTCCCCAACGATCATGTACAGTTTAAAAGTTTTCAGGAAATAATATAATCAAAAATTTACACAAAACATAAAAGTTGGTCTTTAAAGGTCAGAGTTTCACATTTATTGGGTAGCATAGTCGTAAAAGAGCTTCGCCAACTAATAGAGTGTTATATGTCTTACACGTATTATCTGACACACAATGCAGATGGTTCAGTTTATAACACTCGTTTTTGAAGTCCTACCTTTCGTATTTCTAAATGCAAAGCCCATAAAGCAAAAACAATAAAACAGAAAATGTAGCATTCAAAGAACGACCCAACATTCAACTTTGGTGGTGATCCTCGTATGAACCAAAATCATAAAAAGCATCCGCCACCAGAACTTTCTGAATACATTGGAACTTGGGTACGAAACGTATGCAAACGGTGCTCCTTATCCTACAAATGTAGCTGCAGATAGGAATTGGGGGTCATGAATCGGAGCGAACGGTATTCCAGGGGCGTTTTGGCCGGGCCATAGCGACGCAGATAAAACCCTAAATCACTAGGCCGCAGCGGATTCGGCTCGTGGAGGCGGCCGTAATGAAAGCGAAGGCAGCGCGTATGGTAATTTGCCATTGTCCATGGGCGAGCCCGCTCCATTATTCCCGACTTTTGTCTTTTCCGTCAGGCGGCGTAATTTATCGCGGTTCTTCCTGTTCGCACGGCCCGGATTCCTGCATGCGACATCGGCGGCCCGGAACGCAGCGCGCGCCGCACTCGGAACGATTATTGGAATTATTATCGGCTGCTTTGTGTGCAAATTCGAAGCCTTCCTGGTGTCCTTGGAGGACACCGCGCGCGGCCCTCCAGTCGTTGGACCGGAAGGAGAGAAAACGCACCCGAAGAGCCCTTAATATCGGTAGTTACGTAATCTCTAGAGAAAAGGGAAATTATGGCATAAAGTCATATGCAATAGAGGGCAAAATAATTGGAATTAAAGGCCATGGCTTTAATTGACTTTAACAGTTCTTATGTATATGCAGTGCGTCTATAGCGGTAGTTCCTGAAACATTTACAAGTTATTTTACCATCGACTACATATATTATCCCATTTCGTCAATGACGTGCTGCCTCGGTAAAAGCTGTCTTCTTCTCGTTTTTAGTTCTTGAAAAGAATATTTTTCACTTTATTATGACAACAAAAGCGACTTCTTGACAAGCAATTTCTCAATACAATAACAACTATCTTGATAGTTGATGCCTTGCGAAAATTTTTGCATCTTGACAAACTTGAATTTTGAAAATTGAAAGGATTGTAATTCAGTAAATTCTCTTTAAATTAACAGCATTTTAATAATATATTTAGTCAACAGTGATAGCCCTAGACTTAGTTAACTAATTTTCTTATCGACTATTTAAAAACGTTAGATAGAGAGTCTACTTCATGATTAATCCTGATAAAATGGAAAAACATGAAAGATAATCACAATGATATATTTTTATTGAACAGTGACATTAATTTATAAAAAGTTGATTACTTGCCTAACCTTTAACACAACCCTCCGCTTACAATGCATTTGCGCCATGTTTCAGGAAGCTACCATCTACTTCGCAGAGTTGATAAACTCAACCGGACTTTTCAACATCTCCGAAGATGATGTTGCAAGAATCTGAAGAGGTTATATATGAAGGGACGAAAACGCCAGGTGTGATAAAATCTCCCAACTCAGGCAGGGGTTGCTGTTGGTAACACTCAGGGATGTTTCCTGGAGTGAATATTCGGTCATGCGGTATAGATCGACAGTTCACTTGGATAAACCCACGATTTTCACTTCTTTTTTAACGATATAACAATATTACAGAGTCTTTTGTTATTCTCAGCTCTGAGTTTATGAAAAATACAACGGCCTTCATTGTGTAGGCGTTTATAAATGGTTTGACGTGTTACTATGAATTTGTGACTGCATCTAACAGTAATTCTTTCTAAAAATCCTCTTCTTCGATATACTGTGGATGTTCCAGACGTTCGACCATGCAGGTTAAAATAAAAAAATGCTACAGGAAACACTGTCCTCTCCTATAACTCTTTTCGATTTGAAAGCGAAAAGAAAGCAATGTGGCAAATTTACTTTTACCACTGATTTTTAGTTTGTATTAAATAGACATCTCTTGCAATGCATGTAAAACTGTCAGATGACAGTTCTACTCTAGCTATATAGCGACCATGATTTATGAATCTAAATAGGTTCCATCATCGATCAAATTTAGAAGCTAACAACTAAGTTAGGCTCTAAATAGTTCATATTTATGATAGATAAAAAATTTAATAACTTTTAATAGAAAATTAGTAATTAACACAACGCTGATAAAAATATTTACACATATATAATTCATTAATATTACTGTTCAAGTTCGAATTTCAACGTCACGCCACGCACGTAAGAAAACCGATAGAGCACATTATATATAATTGATAGCTGCCTACCTTTTTTCTTTACTTTCCCGCTCCTTCTGAAACCCCGGTAATAAATTTTGTAAACTTCTATATCGAGAGAGTTTTACTGCGTCTATAAGTTATATAATAGCCAAAAAGCTCTATCCGCTTTTTGTGCGCGTATTTAATAATACAATGCAATCAAACTCCGGATTTTACCTGACATTTTCAGAACTGAGAAGTAAAGTAAGTTTTTTATTTGAACATAAAAAGCGGGAATCCAACTACATAGAGGTCATGGGTGACAAAAAAATTGAATTGCTGCTCGGTCTTCGCTAAATGAAGATATAATGTGTACATTATTTTTTGTCTTGGCAATTGTTCCAAAATTTAATTTCGTGCACAGAAGCGAGATGAACTTGCACAATGACGATGTTAAAGCAAAATTTATTAAACATGAATGCTTCACGTAGTATTTATTAAAATATTACAAAATCATAATTTTTTGAGCGTAATAAAGAGTTGTACTAACTGTAGCCTTACTCCGACGTAATAAAGACAAAGTTAACCTAGCAAACATTTTCTAAGTGGAAAAATTTAACCCCCCGCCCTCCCGACCCCCTCACTAGCAAAAAAGCTCTAAATCCTTTAGCCCAACCAATAGCTTGTTTTAGTTTCTAATGTGACAAATAATGAAAGTCGCAGCTATATTCTAAGAGACCCAATTTACTGCCAGCAATGATGACAAAATTTAGTGGTAACATAAAAAAAACGATCAAAAAAAAAACAGAGGTCTGTGTGACATTTCAAGGAATTTTTTCCAAAAATAACGTTAATTGCTACCACACATCTAATTGCTATGTAAGATCGAAAAATAAAAAAGATTCCTGATATTCATGCTCGAGATGCTATAATTATTTAAAATATTATACAATAATGCAACAAAAGAAATATTAAGGCCAGACTATAGTAAAACCAAGGGGAACCTTCTAATGTCAAGATCTTTTAACCTCTACATGTAGCAGTGAAATAAACAGAATTTAAAGAAATCAACATCATAAAAACTGAAGGTCATCGGTACCCTTTTTTAGCCCACCCTTTTAATCAGAATATTTTTGAAGAAATGGCAGTTCATTTTTCTCTAGGACCTGTAGCGAAAGTATTTCACAATTCATCCTAAAGGTGTTCACTAAATATCAAATTAGGGTTTTAAATTAAACAATCCTTACCATATTCCTTAATAGGCCCTATGTTATAACCAGAAGGGCAAAATTGCTCCGTCGTTGACAGTAAATTTATTGTCGGGCTTTTGTACTTCCCACATTCAGACTTCTTACGAGAGGGCCCAATCCATTCCATGTAAAACACCCCCACAATGCAATGTCACCTTCTGGCAGATATCGAGTGCAGGTGTTCACTATCTCCAAACCTCCCCCCCCCCCCAAAAAAAAACTAAAACAAGCGTTCCCAATACTCACAGTCACAGTCGTTATTTATATCACTATAGACACATACAGAACAAAAAAATGATTTGTGGGCAACTGCTTCAGCCTCAATGTACAGTGCTCGCTGGATAATTTCTGGGCGATTCTATCATCCGATATTAGACAATTCACAAGAACCACCTTTTCAACACACAGTGGTAATTTTTTTGTCACCATATATAACTTACACAATCGGAATTTTGTTATGGTTATGGCCTTCATGTTTCTACTTTACAATTACATCACTAACAACCGGTTAATTGGCTGATTTATTCCTGCTTATGTGGCAATCAATAACTAGTATACGTTCAAAGCCGGCTATCTCCTTTGATTTACCGATTCTACTTAGCATTTAACAACGCTGGAGTTGATATCAATACCCTACTTTTTCTTCTTCTGCAAGCCCCCGTGCGTTGGATAGATGGTGTGTTTGAAAGGCACTTCGAACATTGCATCAGTTTAGGTGGTAGCTCTCAAGAGTTCAGTTCCCCTCGAACAAATCAAGAATGGTACCGACGTCTTTCGCATACAATATTAATTCTGCAACTACCTCCAGAAGGTTGGCAAGAACACAAAGGCATCTGACAATGGTTGTCCAAAATTGGTAGTCGGACTGCAGTTAACAAAAGTATACAAAGTACACAAAGCATAACTTTGGGCTCCTTTTATATCTGTTGGTCAAGTATTACCGACATTTGGATGTCAGTTATTACTTAATGGTAAGGGGCTCTAACACCCCACGGAGTGAGAGATTAAGGCTCTTATATGTTCGCGCTCTCTCTGCCCGATCGTCGCGCACCATCTTTGATGCAAGGCGATGTGGCAAGCATCACGACTTAGAGGACCGCCATTATTACCACTTGTTTGAATGAACACAGGTACTCAATTATTTTTAGTGACTGAGTAGATCACCCGCGAGGTATCAGAGAGCTCCGAAAATGGAATCCGAGTTCGTGTACACCGCAGCCCGCGCCTCAATCACTGGACCACGCTGGCTCTCTAGCGATATAAAAGCAGTTAAAAGAAATGAATTTTATTGATATTAATACGATTTTTTGTCGAACTCCTAAACATACTGTACCTTCTTAAATTAATTGATGGGAAAAAGTCCTCCGAGACCTAACTTAATGTAACTAAGAAAGCTGAAGAATTGATTTCAATGTTAGTGAATGATAAAAAAAAGGCACAAAATTAGTCTATTACAATCCAATAAAAAAAGTACTGTAAAGATGATAATTTTGGCAATAGACAGAGATCGAAATGCGATGTCGAGCAAAATTGGTCATCTTTCAAGTTTGGCATTTGTGCTGTAGAGGTCTGATCTGCGATCTTCCCATGGCGATCAGCTTTGCGCCGCCATCAGCCGCTTATCTCTGTAATCCAGAGCCACTTAATCCGAGACGCCGATTTAATCACAAAAATTACACGTTGCGCGCCGCTCCCCGGCTAGCGCGGTGTAATCTTACATTTCAGATGTAATCAATCTGGCCGGCTAATGCAGCCAGCTGATTATTTACGGCGACCCGGGCGTTCCTCCTATTTCCTATGTAATAAAGGCGCTCTCATCGGGCGCTGGCAATTATTTTCTAATTGAGCGGCCGCCGGCGCTGTGGCTGTCATTGTTTTTTCCTCGGTGCCGGCGGCCGCACGCAGCGGCCCCTTGCCGCCTCCGTCGCCCTTCCGCGCCACCGCGGCCGATTTTCCGTTCGCCGGCTGATGGCTACTTAATTGACGATTTCTTAATTGCCCCGCTATTAATTACCGGCTGTCTTCGCGCTGCGCCAGGTACGGGGTGGAGCCCGCGCGCCGACAATACGCTCCGCTAATGTAATTGCATAATGACGCAGCTAAAAACGGATTGCAATTAAAGGCAGCGGCTAGCAAGTAGATCGGATGGAATGTGTGAGGCCTATAAAAGCGGCCGCCTTTCGGCCTTCGCGTGCAATCATAAGCACTCTTATATATGGGTTAATACTACGAAAAATTAATTTACAATTCAAGACATTTGGTGACAGCGCCGAGCTACAGCGCGAAGAACAGGACCGGAATGAGTTTCCACAATTGAGTCTTAGTATAAAATATGTAAGTAGTGCAAGTTACCGGAAGTATAGTTATAAAATATCAAAAGCCAATTCGAATTTCAGGCATTAAGTAACACCTTGGCAACGTACTACACTATTGCACACTTCTTTTTTTGAATTATAATTTATACTATGGTAAAAATTTGACTATTTCAGACGATGGCTACGAGTGTACGTTGGAATAAGAGAGAAATTATCCCTTCTTGTCAAAAAACTTTTGATCTTTTAGACTTCATCGTTTTAAATGGAATTTCTTCTTCCTACGTAGATGTCCTCTGATCATACCCCAGTGATAGCAACCATTAACACGTGTTCTAACATTACACCGTTCACTCCTAAACCACACAACTCATGAACTGATTGAGAGTAGTATCGCAAGAAGCTTAATGAAATGATTACATCTACAACTCAGTCTTAAAGATTCAAACGAAATTGAGGTAACGACAAACAATTGTTACAAAAGGCAACGTAACAATTCACTCCAAAAATAACTCATAAGAAAAACGTCATAAACATCCCATTAGAATTAACAAACCAGTGGCGGAAAAGAGAACTACATTTAATCGCTTAAGCAACAAACTCAATACAAAATCTTGTAATGAAGAATCGTTCAAGAGCTGTAAGTTTGAGCCGCTACGATAACTCTATTTGGAAACCTATTAAATCCTATCGTAACCTAACAATGGCGACAAGTCCGATATATTGAGAAACAACAATTCAGGGACAATGGGAGAAGAGCGATTAATAAAAGGTTCAATTCTGCGAATTATTCTGATGAGATTTTTCGACCTTGCACTACTGTCAAAGTCGAATTGGGAATTGGAGAAAGAGACACAATACCTAAACGCTGTAAAATCAGCTGAAATGGATCTCATTACTGAAAAAATATTGAAAGAATTGCACAGAAAAGATAAAGTACTGTTGACATACCTACTTAATGGAATATTTCAAATATAATATTGACCAAACAAACCAACAATAGTAGAAATAATTTTAATTCACAAACGTATTAATTATTCGGACGGAAGTCCCTTCGATCATTGGAAAATACGCTTCTGTTTTACAAAACCATAATTATTTTCATAAGGACTTACGGAAGTAAATGATGGGAATGTGCTAGTATAAGTTTGGTACTGAAATCATCCAAAAAAGATTAAAAGAAATTACTAATGCTCCTTGGTATTTCACAAGTGAGCGGATCCACACTGTAAGGGACGACATTATCCATGAAAAAAAGGTGCTTGAAACTTATACAAATCCTCTGCTTCAAACTTCCTTACAAAATGATGTAATAAGAAGGCTGATATGGAAATGGCTAACATACCTGTAAATATGTTTTTGGAGTTCTTTTCAATGGAGAAGATCTCGTCAAGCCATAATGCAAGATCTGTAACTGATATATTTTAAGTCATCATATTAGCTTTTAGATTACAACGTACTTTAGTGGCCGATTTATATTAAAAAGAAAATTGCACCTTAACGCATTTCACTGCTCGTCCATATTTGAACTATATATTTTTTAATCTGAATCATCCATCAATCATATCTGGTCAATTGATTACCACTGTTTCAGCGGCAAAGAATTAATATATTTTCAAACCAAGGATTCCAAAAACGAATAAACAAATACTCGTTCAAAATGTAAATGGAAACACATAATGAAAGCCTCACTTTTTAATGCTAATTTCAGTTATACCTTCTTTTCAGTAAATAATAACTAGTCAATCTTCAGAGGTTCTTTTAACGTTCCTGTAGTTTATTTAACCTACCAATATAAGCATCTGTTTTTATAAAAAGTTTAAAATAGTACTAATTATATTTTAATTTACTTATATTAATAAGATTTTCATGGAAATGTGCAATTTATCGCCCATTTTCGCATCTCTTGCGTTTAATCCGCCTCTGAATGAAAGCATGCAATCTCTATATCATCCCCCAGATAAAGCGTAGAGATATAGGAGTTTGAACTTTCTATACTGCTGACATCGTATAGAATGTTTGAGAACGATGTACTCTAGCGCTGTCAGTGTTTTTAAATTCCAGGTTTTCGTAAAAGGAACTGGGGTTAAGTTTATTAGTAGTCATTGATGTACATTGATATTCTATGTGAGACAATCATAAAGCAAAAATGGTGGAGTGGTCTAATATGAGATTATTTCATGATCCCACTGCAACGCTTTAAATGAAGTAGTGCATGACTACCATCAGTATTTTAAGTCCAATTTATTTATTTCGGGGGATAATCTGGAAAACTAGACAGATATCTACCTATGATCATATGGCATACCAGCTACCAGAATGTTTTGTGAAACAAGAAGTGATTTTTGGTGGCTTTGGTATTTTTGATCGACAATGCGACACAACTAAATTTCGAATATTGTTTTTTTTCCAAAACAGCCTTGTCATAACTCACAGGAGAATCGACTGAAACTATAAACGTTTGCAATAACTAGACGCTTTCATTGTTTTCGCTTTACCTCAAAGTATTTCAATGAGAACACCTAATTTGATACATTTTTAAGGGTTTTAAGGGTGTTGCGTAATTGGCGGTGCGGAGTAATAAGGGACTTCCACATGACAGGCAAACGCTGGCTGTCATCTCTTGTGTTGAGGCACTGTGGGCGTTTTTCTATTTCAATTGCCTCACGTACTATTCTGCTGGTAAATGGGAAATGGGGCAATGGTTTTAGCCCCAGAGAAATTAATTTTGTGGCCTGTTTCTTTGCTGTGTTTGGCAAGTGCCGAACCATTATCGCCTTTCCGTACGGCCAGAGAATGCTCGTATATTCGGCTAGATATTTGCCGATTTGTTTGACCTATGTAGGTCCTTTGGCAGTCTCCACAAGATATTTCATACACTCCTTGGGATTCATTGGGGCAGTGATCCTTTGCTGAGCGAATAAGCCCAGATATTTGGTTATTGGTCGTAAAGACCGTGCGGATATTTTGCCGCATTAGTATGCGGCTTATTCTATCGGTGATGTCTCTGATGTAAGGTAGGAATGCTTTTTGTTGGTCAGGAGGGTTTTGGCATTGAGAGTTAGTGTTTTTATTTATATTTTTGATTATACTAGTTAAGGATTTGTTGAAATATCCATTTTGTAATAGGGTAGTGGTAATGGATTTGATTTTTGTTTGGCGATTTTTCGTATCGGAAAGTCTGATGGATCTGGTTATGAGGGATTTTGCAACTGAATGGATTTGGGCAGGGTGGTGATGGGATTTGGCATTTAAGTAGCGGTAAGTGTGAGTGCGTTTTCTGTAGACAGTGTAATAAAAGCTGTCATTAGAAGGATTTCTTGTTATGAGAGTATCTAGGAAGGGAAGGAAATTGTTATGTTCAGTTTCCATGGTAAATTTGATATTGGTGTGGATTTGGTTGAGGTGGGAAAGGAATTCTGGAAAAGTATCATGTCCATGAGGCCAGATAACAAAAGTGTCATCGACATATCGTATCCAGCAGGTAGGTTTAAGGTGAAAGGAGGCAAGGGCTTTTGTTTCAAAATCGGTCATAGAAAGGTTAGAAATGGCAGGTGAAAGTGGGAAACCCATGGGAGCACCGTTAGTTTGGCGGTAAAATTTATTTTGGAACGTAAAGTAAATATTGGATAGGCAATGGTTTATTGGGAGCAGATATTGTTATTTATATTATACGTTGACTGTAGGGTATCAGGAATTGGGATGTTTGTAAACAAAGAAACGACATCAAAGCTGACCATGATGTCACCTTTGCGTATAGGGGAGGATTTCAGTATTTCTAGGAAATGATAGCAGTTTCGGATGTAGGATGATGCCTGCTCTGTGAGAGGTTGGAGAGTCTTGGCAAGGTATTTGGCTAGGTTGTGGGTGGGAGAACGGAACGCACTAACTATAGGGCGTAAAGGAATGTTCTCTTTGTGAATTTTTGTGAGACCGTACAATTTGGGAATTCTGGAAGATTTTTCTTGGGGTATGAGGAGTTTCTTCGTATCGGATGATAGGTTGGAGTTAGTAATAAGGATTTTCGTTTTCTTTTCGAGGTAGGTAGTGGGATTATTAGGTACATGGCGATAATCAGAGGATTTAAGTAAATTGTGCATCTTACCGATGTAGTCCGCAGTATTTAGGATCACAGTAGCGTTGCCCTTATTTGCCTGTAAAATTGTAATATTATTATTTTTTGATTTAGAGCTTTTAAGGCGCGTAATTCGGAGGCTTTGATATTTGGTTTTGGTAATTCGGTTGTACTTTGCCTACATCTTGCCTGGTTTCATTTGCTACATTTTCGGGAAGGGTGGAAATGGGGATTCTATTTGGGATATAATTTGTTCAGTGGAAATGTGGTTTGGTGTTATAGCAAAGTTAAAACCTTTTTCCAGAGCCTGAATAGCTAGGTTGCTTACAGGGTAGTAATTAGTAGGATTACACGACAAAGCGTCGTGCATGTCCGAAAAGAAAACTGACACCCAGAAACGCAAACTTTCCAAGTTGTGCCAAAGTAAACTTTCTGATGCACAACGATCTCTGACCAATACCACGGTTCATAACTTTTCTGACTAACCTGTAAGCAACCTAGCTATTCAGGCTTTTTTGTTCAAATCCGACCTATTACATGACCTTGAAAAATTTTACAGTTAAAATAAACCGGACCTTCTTCTGCTGCGGCCGCGCAAGTTTTTTAGAGCCGAAAATACCAATGGAAGAAAATAATAAAGAATGAAAAAATATTCGCTAGTACAACATTTTACGTGTGTTAATTTCTCAAACTCTGTAATATAAAATTAAAAGTATTCAAGAAATCATTACTGTCACAAATGTGGACTACGTCGATTAACTAATGGATATCACAAAAATTCTAAACAGCCATGTTTATATTCACATTCTTTATACAACGCAGAAGACATTCTTGAATTCAATAATAGAAATTTTAGATTTTATAAATTCCAATCAACACCATTTTGGTAATTATCAATTAAATTAAAATGTCTTGAGCTGTTCTTCTTATTGTCGGAGACTTGCAAAAAAAACGTTGCATTATTAAAATCGTTTCTCACTAAACACTATCTAATATATCTGTACTTTATCCGACTTACTAGAGAAGCAAACTACACTCTTTTAAATTATTTAGGGCAGTTCTTTGATATTATCTGCCATCTCCACCATTGCTTGTGCCATATTCATCATATATTAACAATCATATCATTTTCATTGGTGGAACTATTCATTTTAACCAATTTCTGCAATTAATTTTGACATTTATAAGGAGCCATTTCAACATTTCAGCATTTTCAGATAACGAACCCTAAAAAATCAAAGACACTCTTCTTGGTAGCTATTAATTCAATTTTTATATCTTAATAAATCCGCCTTAACCTTGAACTTTGAATGTGCCGTAATATACTTGTATTTTAAAGTTTCGAAAAAAAACCAACACCTGAAAAAAAACTAGATTTTCGAGAATTTTTTAGCGATTCGACATTTTGATTTCATAGTCCGATAGTCCAGTGAAAGCTCAATAATAGAATAATGCAAAAGTCGTTTTATTTAAAATTTAAATCCGACTTTCTATTTGGACCACCCTTAACAATTATTCCACTAAAACAAAGCACTATTTGAAATATTTTTCAGCTAATTTTAAGCCAGTACGAAAGTTTAAATGCAAAAATACACAATAAGTACATGATTTAAAAAAGTATAACACCAATATTTGAAGAAACGATTTTAAGTAAAAAATAATCCATAAATAGATAGTAAATAAATAAGGTCAACGAGTAATGTTTTAGCACAACCATTCACCGGTCTAACCCTCATAAACTTATCTACTGCCCAGATAATATTAAGGTTTTTCTATACATATTTTTAATAACAAATCAAATAGGAACGGAAGTAACTAACTGTATTTAATAACAGTACTTACTGTATTCCATAATGTAGAGAAACGACAGCAGCCAAACAAAACTAAAAACTTTAATCTTAGCTTACAAACATCGCATACTGGACTATAGAACTATGGAGCAGCTACTGTATTCGCTTATATGAAAATTAATTTTTATAATTTAATATTCTGTTTTTTTAATATTTGACGATCAGTTTATCAACATAAATACTTGGAAGCCATAATTTTAATGGCTTCGCCATTGATAATTTTTGGCTAACATTCAGAGAATTATATAAGTATTCATTTTAGTAACTTTCGTATCTCTAAATCTCCTAGTAAACATAATTTTACTATTTCTATATGAAAATTCATAACCAGAAATTATAAATACTAGACTAGTCACAAAACCATTTTCGCGATTATTAATAATTTTGCAATTCCCAAAACCAGTAAATTGCCGCACATTAGCAATTACGTTTATTAATTTGTTAATTAGACGGAATTGTTAATGACTCGAGATTCCTCTGACAACTTAATTCGGCAATTAATTAATACACGTTTTTGTCCAGCCAGGCTTGTTAATTATTAAACAGGAAAAATTATTTGTAAATCCGCGTTTGGACACTTCTCCGTAAATTAAATTAGATGGGGTGCTTTATTAGCATATCATTAGGCGATTGCTTTTGAGCCAAATTGTGCACTAATTGTGTTGTAAAGAGAAAGAGATTGGCTAATTGTAATTTGAAGCTTTCAATTAGGTAAAAATTCTTTAATTATAAATTATATCAATTCCGGTAACGTCTTTAGAAAAGCAAAAACACATCCATGGCGCCAATCACAGTGAACATGAAATGGATATCGCATATCATTATTATCTTTGGAAAGGTGCTGTTGTCATTGCACCCACTTTTCCTAGGAATATACTCAAATAGAATTACTTACCCTAATATGTGTTACAGTTCAAAGACAATGGCCGGTTAAAGAAAACTTAAATTTGAAGAAAATGAAGAGTTGTGTGGATTTAAAAGACAAGTATAGTGTTTAAAAATGCTTAGCATGCATTCTTACTAATTTCGTCATGAGTTATGATGAAAGTTTTGGAACTAACTTTGCACAAGCGTTTTTATATGGCCAATTTTTTTACTAACGTTTTGTGATATTATTTGAAGAATTGAAATCATCATTTAAGTACATTTTTATTCGCTTTTAAGATGCATTAATAAACATTTTATGCCAGCAGAAACATTATGCCCTTCCTAAGGTCACCTTTTTATCTTCCGTAGGATTCTATTGCACTTTCATTTCGTACGTCGTAAAATGTATTTGCCTGAAATTTAGTTTCCATTTTTCCATTCCTACGCATACATAAAACTCGCGGCAAGTTGTAAGAAATGTTTCTGATTACGTTGTCAATCTATGAATCTCAGTAATTTGAGAAATATTTCTTAAAATCATAACACTAATAACCTAAATGTACATTTAAAAATCTGTTTTCCAAAGTTGTTTCACTAAAACTATTACTACATATTGTAACAAATTTCCAAAGGTGCAATATCGTGTTATACAACCGGAAGCGTCGCCGAGCCGTCACAGTTGAGAGCGAACACAATGCCTTCTAGGGAGATCGTCCACGTGCGAGGACTAGAACAATATGGCAAATTCCAAATTTTTACCAGATGGTTTGATGTAGGCTTCAGAATATGTGTTTATTATATAAATGGCACAAAAGGGGAGTCAAGTACCGAAAGCAAAATGAAGTCTGGTAGAGCGACATAAATTGTGTTATTATATAAATAGAGATACAGAGTGTAAATTTATGTTAGTAATTCCTTGTGTAGCATACATAAATATTATCAAGTAATTCAGTTTCCTATAAGTCAAGTAAATATTTAGTTTAAATAAATTTAAGCGTGTTATTCACCATTGAGAGCAAAACGTTACACTCTCTAGTACTACTAGAGTTCTTATAGTAAATAGGTAACTAAAAGAATGAGGTTCAGGCAAAAGTACATCAAAACTGTGTGAAAATCACCTATCAGGAAACGCTAATGTAAAACCAAATCACAAACTGCTAAGTTAAAAAAAAAGTACAACTATTTTAGGACCCGTGGTAAATTTAAGACAAGTTAGTAACTCGGAAAAGAGGGTATCGTCAAATCTCAAGGAATAAGTAAGATAAATTTAGGGATACTCAGATATTGAAGCCCCATAAAATACTCACATACCAACTTAATTTTCTGCATAATCTCCTGATTTTGAAACACATTTTCCCAACAGATAGGTAGATTTTGATCCGCCATCGTGAACTGAAGGTGATTGTGAGGCCAACCAATCTGTCCTTCAAGTGCTTCTTCTAGCAATTCAAAGAAACGATAGTCGCAGGACGAAAATCTGAACTGTAAGGAGAAATATGCAATAGAATCCAGAGGAAATCTTCAATTATTTATAAAGCTTGAGCGGCGGTATGTGGCCAGATATTGTCATTGTCTCGGATTAAAAATTCTCGTCTTTTTCCACTATAAGCGAGAGAAGATGGCGAACATGGCAAACATTGTTCTTAGTCGTATTGGTCATAGGATGTCAAGAACCTTCACATTCAACTGCTTCTCATTCTCCCAAATATTATGTCAAGCGTTCCCGAACGCTGTTGTAATAAACTTAATAATAATCGAGGATACTTCTTGCTCTAACATCGTAATACCGAACAAACGTTTTCTATGATCAAGGGAGAGTTCAAAAAGCGCCAAAGGTTGCGTGCGGAGAAAATAAAAGACCTACCATAACATATGAAAATTTGTCGTTTATTTGTTCTGAAAGCTGTATGTACTTTTCACAGTTTTAGTATTACCAAATCAACGGATTCATTACAAAACATGGCTTCTCATTCCGTAACAGAGCCAACAACACCACTTTCTTTTTACATATATCATGCCAATAACTGAACAATCCATCCGGTTCTGATTTGAATTTTTTGTCACAAAAAAACAACATTGTGGCCAACTCATTTTCATATGAGCAAATCTGAGACGTGCAGTACCATACGACGCTTTTAAAGCAGGTTGTAACCAACATTTTCCAATGTTTGAGTAGTGGACAACTCTTGAAAAACTTTCGAACAGGTCTTATAGTCGATTCCACATTCTTTGTGATTTGTTCAGCTATTATTGGCGGATTCCATTCTTTGCACAGTATAATCCAATGTTCTCTCTTAGTTGTAACGAGTTTTCTAGATTCTTTAAAATATATTCTATAATATTCAGAATCTTGTAAGGAAACTGTTCACAGCCTAGTGCGAACGACCTATTTGTCTTGCAGTAGTTCTCTAAGAATATTCTCCCTCATAGAACCCCTTACTTTTTCTAATACGTCAAGTACTACACAGTGTAAACTAATATTGCCAAATAATATGTATTATTTGATACACAACGCCAATGGAAGTCTACAACACTATTTAAGAATTTGTTGAAAGTTTGGTAAGAATCTACTAGTTGGATTAATGTTACATAATAATTAATTTTAGATGCAGCTGGCGTTAACTAAACAAATTATCGAAAAGCAGCCATTCACAAACGCGAAATACTATCACTTCAACTTTCACATCATCGCATTAGTCGCCACCTGAAATCTTTCAGCAAAATTTATAAAAGTTGCAATGTAGTACCAACTTAACTTGTTCCAAACCAAGCATCAGATTGCATTTTAACTTCAACTTCTTACTCTGCCAAAAGATGATCGCCTTATGAAGACTCCTATTACAGACAAAGAGAAAATGTTTCAATGACTGGATCAAAAGACTATAAAATTCCACAATGAAAAAAAGACAGTTTGCATCAAATGCTTTATGCTTTTGCTAGATGATGGTACTTGAAGCAGTTGAATAGAATTTTCGCGACTGTATCATAAAACACTGACTAATTAAAACTGCTTGTTCTTCAGGTCAACAATCTACTTTTGCGGTGTAAACTGCACCAAAACTACAAAACCTGCACAGAAGTGTAATAGATTGTGCTACTACAAATTATATAGGTTGATCAAAATTGAACATCAGTGTTTTTAATAAAACACAAAACATTGGAACAATCCCAATTTTGTTGCCATCAGTGTAAAGTATAGATACGGCAGTTACGAATGAAATATGATGTCGATCAAGTGCCCTCCGCGACTTCTCTGACATGTGACGATTCTTTTGGGGAAGTTTTCCATAATGCTTTCTCATAAATGCGACTTTACTTCAGCAATTACATGACTGATGTTTTCTTTTACCCCTGGAATCGTAGCAGGTTTGTTGATAAACCTTTTTTTTAATAACCCCAAAGGAAAAAGGGTTAAATCACAAGTCAGAAATTTGGTTTGAAGTAAACTGAGTGTTTTACGTGATGTGTAACATGTGGCTCCATCTTGTTAAAAGCACAAGTCTTTCAAGTTCAAATCGTTGTACCCATAAGGTACACCATTGGCACTAGCAGCGTTGCCAGCTACATCATCCAGCCCACAATGCACACCAAACGGTATATTTGAGATGTATTGGTTTTTCGTGGGTAACACGTAGATTTTTCACTACTCCAAATGCGACAATGTTGATGATTCATAAAGCGATCTAAAGAAAAACGAACTTCTTCGCTCAAAATATGAGTTTTCTGGAAAAATCGGTATTAACTGCCATGTTCTCTAAAACCCAGTTCACAAATGCAGAGCTTTCTGGTGGCCTTTGGTAGACTTTGCTACACATTTCTTTAAAAACTAATATAGTGATGTTTTACAGTAACACCGTACAGAAAACTTATTTACTATAACTTCGCATTAAATCGTAGACTAAGCAAACATTAATATATTATACATCGACACTTGTTTTCATGCAATTAATCTACTAAAAACAAAGAAATGTTAACTAATTTAATGACCTGAGGACGAATTCAATTAATTAAACAACCAATCAGAGCTCGTGATAAGCGAGTTCCCGCTTATGCATTCAATGAAGTTGTTGCTTTAAGTCGTTCTTATTGCGAGCCCAGACAAAAACGCTGCCAGCATCTGCTCCATAGCAGTTTTCGCGATATTCCCAATTTCGCCTGCCGAGTTCATCGCGTCGGGCGGCTGACTTGCAGAAGTTCGCTCGGCGTTTAATCACTTCTTGTTTACCAGGGAGCGCGCGCAAAAGGAAAACAAGGCCGCTGAACTCGGTGCACTGTTAATTATTATTGCGCTGCCCGCTTTCCCGTTCGGCGCTCGAACGTGCACCGCTATCTTATCGGGCAGGCGGCTGAGTTTGTCCAGCGTCTAGACTGCGCTTTCCGGGACGCGCTTTGTTTCGCTTTTCCAGATGCGCGGAGTCGCGCTTCGCTCCTATCGGGCGGCCCGGCCCGCTAATTGCCGTGTTGGCTTGCGCGCATTATCTCGAGCCTGTTTTTCTGACCTCTGGCCGCTCTCGTTTCAGCCATACGCGCTCGTGCCCCTGGAGGGACCAAATTGGATAGGATTGGATTGAATATTCTCAAAACTGAGGCATTAACAGCGAGGGTTGTTTTATTAGCAAACTGTTCGCCGAACTTGACAAGCGTGCGTGTAGCAATTTCCGTGTTATTCAGCTTCCGATAAAATTTTCATAGGGTAGTTGAGGGAGCTTCACGCAATGCTTAAATATTTAGAGAAAAAGCACCAAAGTAAGTACATCGAAAGATAATTGGAGTCTTTGGGAATGGTGTTCTGCCCTATCAAATTACAAAATATTGGTCTCAAGAGTTCTAATATAGACGAAAAGCCTGCCAATCTAAAACACATTCTAATAACTCAAGCGAATGACATCGTAAGAAATGTCGTTTGATGACTGAACATATAGCTGAGATGGTCGAGCTCTCTAGTACAATCTGAATACCATGGTAGCAATGTGGATAGCTTAAATGTTGTTTAACAAATACGAGTCATTTTATCTACAGCCAACAGTTTTCTTGATCGTTTTGTGATAGAAAATAAAATATTCAACACATCGATCCAGCGTAAGGCATGAAACGGCGATATAGATGATATCAGCAAATTCTGACTCCAATTTCCACGGGACAAACTATGCAACCATTTTTGAGGCGTCAAAGAATTCTGATTGTCGACTATTTCAAAATGAATTTGAAAATTATGACAAAGAAAGATCTGGAAAACAGTTAATTATGATTTTCTTGTCTCAAGATAATAGTCCACCACTGTAGGCTAACGTTAAACTAAACCCACAATATCCCTGCTTGCCGTAAAAGGCGCCTCCTAAAAGGGTTGAGCATGTGTCTGATCACCTTACTTCGTAAAAGAACCTTAAATCCAATTAAATTTCCTTGGAACATAGGATGGATATCTCAGAAACATAGAATACGCCTTTGGTACGGGGAAAGTTCTGAGATTAAACAAACCTGCTGCTCAGCGATCAGTGGTTCAATAAACAAAATGGCTAGAGGATGGAATTAATGGCACAAAAACGCAAACAATAATACATATTTGCAACAAACTTAAGTAAAACATCCTAGACTTCAAAGCAATAAATGAGAGAATATGTAAGATAAGAATGCTATACAGAAGAACATGACGCTGAAAATAAAAAATAATTCTACTAACAACGAGAAGAAGTGTATAACAACTCTCCAAGCAATGACATGGGAATCGTAATGGGGGATATGAATACACAAATAGACAGGGAAAAAGTTCCTAGGAGCAATACATAAAAACATTAATGAAAATGAAGAATATCCAATCAACTTTGCCAGCATAAAAATATGGTTATCAGTCTCGTGGAACAGCTGTGAACTAAAGTCCTAAAGTCCTAGAGTAACAACTAGCATTTTGGATGTGCAAACCCAAAGAGGAGCAGCATGCTGCGGATCCAACTAACACAAATAAAATATAGGTGCAGAAATTCAACAGCAGCAAACAAAAATATATTATAAACAACTGGACATAGAACAGTAAAAACAACAAAAGACTAAACAGAAATACTAAAGAGGAATATCACAAACACTTACACTCGTAAACAAAGACAGCCTAAACGGTAAACAAAATTTGAAAAAACTGGAAGACAAGTGTACTAGAAGTAGTAACAGGAATAATCGGCAATAAAAATAAAAAGGAGAGGACAAAGTGATCATTGAATAATGGAAAAAGTGTACAGAAGAAAGAAACGAAACGCATAAGAAATATATAGAAAAAAAAACTAGCGAACGAAGGGGGAAAACGCAAAGCTGATAAAATATTCCGCAACTGGAAATGACCCGAGAATAGCGTAAGTTAAGAGACAGATATAAACCCCCAACAACTTTGTTTAGAAACGCCGAAGGGCAAATAACGAGCGACCAAAAAGAAATAAAATTAGCCTGAAAACACATGTAGGCGAGCAGCTTATAGGCATGCAGGATGCGGAAGATAATGTTGAAACAGTTAAAGAAGGTACGAAAGAACCAGAAATACAAAACGGGATAATGGCGGCAACTAAAGATTATTCGCTTTGTCATACATATTTCGCTCCAAAGCCATCCACAGAAAATCCAAAATGGGGGTCTACAAAATCGTCATTAGGCCAATAGTGTACATTGGATGCGAGACATGAATCATGGCAGAAGTCAAAGAAAAAACTGGAGGTATTTGAAAGAATAATGCTAAAGACGATCTACGGATCTGTCAACGAAAATAGAATATAGAGAACAAGAT
This sequence comes from Sinelater perroti, assembly GCA_036346155.1. Taxonomy (NCBI): domain Eukaryota; kingdom Metazoa; phylum Arthropoda; class Insecta; order Coleoptera; family Elateridae; genus Sinelater; species Sinelater perroti. The sequence goes on along the minus strand of JARFIY010000099.1, from coordinate 19,821,416 downwards.
ACACCCACGAACTCTAATTGTACCAAGAGGCATTTATTTAAGAATTCGTCAGGTTACAAAGACTGCAATGGGGAGGGGGCAGAAAGAGGAGTGAAGACGGAAAGAGAGAGGGAGGACAAGGGCTGGACGGGAAAGAGAGGGAAGATAGCGAGAGAGGGCGAAAAGAGAGAAGGTAAATAGCCCGATTTCTTATAATACGAATCGTAAAATGGGTTTTGAAGTATGTATCACAAACTATGCTCTTCCCTGGTGACTTATTTATTGATAAATCTAATGGGGCGTCTTATTTAATTTAATACTAAGTAGCAATCAAATTTTTCGAATATAAATGCGAAAATATGTCAAAGTGCGCAAAAATAACTGCACAAACTACACCACAGATATTAAATTATATAGGGCCATCTTATATGGATTAAAACTTTTCTCGAATACTCTTGAGTTTATCCATATTACAGTTCATATATCGAATAAACTGTGAATAAAACATTCGACTAAATTAAAAAAACTTTCCTCTGCGCTACCGATACAATTTAAGGAAAATATCGTTAACAAAAATAAATATATTTTTTAAATGCAACTATCTAGAGCAAGCCTGTTATGGTGGAGCGGTCGAGTTGTTTGGCTTCGGTGAAAATTGGTTCGGTTTCGAGCCTAGATTCCGAATGCATGGCAAATGGCATAAAGATAATTGAGTACCTGCATTCAATTCGAGCAAGAGATAATAAAGCAGTTGTGGTACCATATCGCCCTGAATCAGAATTGGTGTGGAATAACAGAGCAATGAGGATGAACATAAACCTTGACATATCTCGTACGGGGTGCAGAACATCATCATTAATATTCTTTAGTGTATAAACAAACAATAATTAAAAAGGGACTAATACGACTGTACAATAATGCTAGTAAGAGAATGACAGCAAACTTCCACATCCACAAATTATGCCACTGAGCAAGTTTGTTGAATATTTACCAAACATGATAAATTAAAAGGTTATTAAAAATATGAAAAAAATGTTTAAAATCAAAATAGTTTGCGATGAAACAATGAATTTTGGATTTCTTTAAGGAACTTATGTATACGGGATACAGGGATGTGAAATGTACGACTATTTTTTTCAAATTCTAGTGACTTGGGGTAAAACAATAGATGTCCACAATCAAAATCCGTCATGACAGCCATCATACTTTAAGTCAAAAAACTCGAGAGGGGGATCCAAAGAAACCAAAGATGAAAACATCTACAGCTCTATATTAAAAGAATATTAAAGTTATCTACATTTCAATCAACCGGAAAAAGCAGATATAGTTCTACAAATATTGGAAAATCCCGATCACCAGCAGTCATTAAGCATTCATCAAATATAAATTGAAATATGGAGGTCAGCTATGATAAACACTGCTTAACAAAGTCGAAGAAAAAGAAGAGAAAGCTCCATAACATGAATTTCCTGCCGTCGAAAATGCTACATAGTATAGTAGCATTTTCGACGGTAGGAAATTCATGTTATGGAGCTTTCCCTTCTTTTTCTTGGACATATACTATATACATATATATGTATATAGTGACATGCTCATCAAAAATTACTTATAATCCAAATAAAAGTTAGCGAGGCCAAAATTGATTCTTTTTTAAATAGCATTTAATAAATATGCGAGAATTAAAATCCCCTTACAATAGAATAATCGTCCCGTCTGTATACGCATCAAAATAATGAAGGTCCAGTTTTCATAATCATCAAATAGGCATTAAAACCGATGGCCGCCACTAATAGAATTTTTTTAATCTTAACATATTAGACCAGCATCTGTTGTGGCACAAAGAAACATAGTCATGAACAGTTTAGCTTAAAAATTATCAAAATAATTTTAGTAATTACAAATTGCACTTGGACATTAATTTTGATCTAGATATGCAGGTTGTCGCAAAAAATGTTCCCACGTTTTAATAGCTAGTAACTTGTTGGATTTTTCGTTTTAGATTTAGAAGTGTAAAGATGATTTAGAAGAGAATTTCAAACTGATTACCCTACTAGACTTACCATTAGACGAATTAGAGGTAAGAATAAAGTAGAATATCAGTAAACAACGGTCTTTAAAACTAGGAACATTGACGAACGCTGCCACAGAAGAAGGGTATTGGAATATACCGTCAACATTCAAGAACGTTTGTTAGGCAGGTTTCTCGTGAATCATGATTATCAAAGAATAGTGTTACTCGTATTCTACAGCGCTTTTAGCGAAAAGGTTCCATACGCACTCTCAACGAAGCTGATACAGATGAAGTTTTGTGAAAGGTGAGTAAGACCAAAAGTTTCAAGACCATTTGTTTGGAGCCATAAAACCCCATTAAAATTAAATAGTATAATTAATCATCACAATTGTGATTAATGGGCACGTGAAAAACAGCACATTATTGAGGAACATCAAATGTGGCGAGGCTTATCAGCGCATGGACTAGTTGGCCTTTTTTGCGACTAGCGTAGCCCATACCGTTTACTTAAATTTTTGCTGAGTTCCGATTTGAAATTCAAAGAGGAAAGACATTCCGAGCGCGGCTGTGTTATCAGTGCACCGGCCTCGACTTATCGCGAGTGTTTATTGCAATAGTTTATTTTGGTATTTATAAACTGCAAACAGGATTACGCCAATAAATCATATGTGTAGGAGGATATGGCATTCCTCCCGCCGCCGGGGATTCCATCCTCACAAGTAGCAGCAGGCCCAGGGCGCTACATACACCAATGATAACGTCTGATCAAACCCAGATGTACACCACACAGTTCCAACAAACGCAAATGCCAGGTAATTCATTTATCCAGCCTCAACAAACTATGTTTTATTCCCAACCCTATCAACAACCCCAATACCATCCTCAAACCCCTACATTCTTATCGCAACCAGTAGGAAATAATCCTTGGAACAAAGTTGTATACAAAAGAAGTAGAAATCCTGTGGATGATTTAGAACTAAAAGCCAAACATTCGAAAGACAATGAGACTCTAGCAGAAAAAGAACAGGATACTCAATCAATTAAAAGTTCTGAAAATTCCCCTAAACCTCCTCCAATTTTTATAAATGGTGTTATAAGTATTACTCCACTTATTAAACTCCTAGACCAAATCGCAAAACAGCAATATGAAATTAAAGCTCTTTCTGAAAATCAAGTAAAGTTCAACCTAAAACGGCTGAATATTATGGTGTCATAATAAAAGCCTTAAATGAAAAGCAGACTGAATTTCACACCTATAAATTAAAAGAGGAACGAACTTACAAGGTAGTATTAAAATATATGCACTACTCCATCAGCACCCAAGAAATCAAAGCTGAAATAGAGAAATTAGGGCACACGGTCACGAATATTTGGAACGTCAAACAGTACAGAACAAAATTACCACTTCCAATGTTCTTTATTGAATTAAAATCAGCAACCAATAATAAAGATATATACAATGTTGAGTATATACAACAGTGCAAAATCAAATTTGAACCTCCGAAACAGAAAAGACAAATCGCTCAGTGCGCGAGATGTCAAAGATACGGGCACACTAAAAATTTCTGCCATTTAAAACCCAGATGCGTAAAATGTACAGGCGATCACCCTACTGCGCAGTGTCAACGCAAAGAAAAATCCAAAGATGTGAGATGTGTCCTGTGCGGAGGTAATCACCCTGCCAATTATAAGGGATGTATAATCTATAAAGAACTTCAAAAGAAAAATTTCCACCGCTTAGACCAAAACAGTATACTCCCCTGCATCAGTCATACGTCATCAACAATTTCAACCAGGACTGTCATACGCTCATGCAGTAAATGAAGCCCAGCAACCTTCTCACGCCCCGCCAACATAATGCATCTTCCAAACACTAATCAACCTAATCACCAATCCAATGAATTTCAAGATCTAAAAACATGATGAAAACATGTTCGACCAAATAGGAACCCTACTAAACCTCCTGACAACCGTGCTCTCCAAACTCACATAATGGCTAAAACTTACAACTCGCCTTATGGAACGCCAATGGCCTATTCAACCACATTGAAGAACTAAAACATTTATACTAATTCACAATATTGACGTCATGCTAATTTCTGAAACCACTTTACAGAAAGAAATTATTTAAAAATTCCCAACTACAATGTCTATAATACTAATCACCCAGCAGGAACTGCCCGAGGTGGATCCGCCATAATTATCAAAAACGCAATAAAACACCACCAACTAAGCAGATACAGCAAACCTTTTTTCCAAGCAACCAGTGTGTCCATAGAAGATTCAGCCAGTTCGTTAACAATTTCAGCAGTATATTTCCCCCCTAACCATACAGTAAAACAGGAGCATTTCGAGGATTTCTATAATACCTTAGGACGACGGTTTGTTACAGGAGGCGATTACAACGCCAAACACACCGATTGGGGATCTCGAATTATAACACCCAAAGGACGCGAGCTACTTAAAACTATAGAAAGCAATAATTTGAAACATGTCTCTACTGGTGAACCCACTTACTGGCCATCTGACAGGAATAAACAACCAGACCTTGTAGACTTCTGTGTTACAAAAGGTATCCCCCAGGACCTCATTATCGCTCGATCTTGTTTCGACCTATCTTCGGATCATTCCCCAGTCTTAGTTTCACTTTCAACAAAAGTAATAAGTAGAGAAAAACAACCGTGTCTATGTACTAAATACACAAATTGGGACTACTTCAGAATCCTAGTTAATCAAAAACTAACATTAAACGTATCTCTTAAGACCGAAACAGACATAGAACATGCTGTTAAGCATTTCAATGATACGATACAATGGGCAGCCTGGAATTCAACGCCTGAGCAATCAGCGATTACCACAGCTTATGACTGTCCTATATTAATCAAGCAAAAAATTCTTGAAAAGAGAAGAATCCGCAAGAAATGGCAAAGACTGAGAACACCTGAAAGCAAACGTTTACTCAATGCAGTCACACAAGAACTAAAAGAAATACTAAACAAAACAAAAATGAATGCATCCAGACTTTCTTAGAAGAACTTACAGCTACTGAAGCTACCGACTACTCTCTGTGGAAGACAACTAGAAAATTAAAACAGATAAAAACATTCCCCGCCCATCAGGACACCTCAAGGAGAGGGCCAGAACAAATTCTGGAAAAGCACGTGTTTTTGCCAACCATTTAACAAACGTCTTCCAGCCACACCAATCAGATAATAGGCCCGAAGAAGAAGCAGAAATTATTCAACAATTAGAGTCCCCATATCAACTAGAATTACCAATCCAGCGACTCAAAACTGCTGACGTCGATGAAATCATTGGCACTCTTCACCCTAAGAAAGCTCCAGGATATGACCTAATTACTGGTAAAATTCTTAAAGAACTACCTACCATCGGAACTAAATATCTTACCCAGCTGTTCAACGCAGTCCTTCGCACAGGGTATTTCCCAGACCAATGGAAAGTGGCACAGGTCATTCTAATATTAAAACCAGGAAACCTCCCAGCGAACCTACATCTTATCGGCCAATAAGTCTCCTGCCAATTGTTTCAAAAGTGTTTGAAAAGCTCTTACTAAAAAGGCTCTTACCAATCCTGGAAAGCAATGATATAATCCCCAATCACCAATTTGGCTTCAGGAGGATGCACTCCACGATAGAACAAATACATCGAGTTGTCCAAAGGATTAACGATACCTTTGAAAATAAAGAGTACTGTTCTGCTGCATTTTTAGACATCACTCAGGCGTTCGATAAAGTCTGGCACGTTGGACTTCTCTACAAGTTGCGACTACTTCTCCCTCTAAACCACTTCCTTATCCTTAAATCTTACCTAAATAATAGATCCTTCCTGGTAAAGTTTGAAACCGAATATACGGAACTTTATCCAATAAACAGGGAAGTGTTCTCGGACCACTATTATATGTGTTATATACTGCAGACTTACCAACTACGCCAGAAACTTTGGTAGCAACCTTTGCCGACGACACTGCAGTCTTAGCATCTGATAGAGATCCCAACATTGCCTCGCAGAAACTACAAACTAACCTCACTGCAGTCCAAAACTGGTTGAAAAAAGTGGAGAATTAAAGCCAGTGACACCAAATCCGTTCATATAACCTTCACCACTCGCAGAAACACGTGCCCACCTGTTTATCTAAACAATAGCCAACTTCCACAACAAGATGATGTGAAATACCTCGGACTACACCTCGACAGAAGGCTTAATTGGCGCAAACATATATTCACAAAACGGAAGCAACTAGAATTAACCCTTACTAAGATGTACTGGTTAATTGGGCATAAATCTAAACTCTCGCTAGACAACAAACTTCTGGTTTACAAAACAATAATCAAGCCAATCTGGACGTATGGCATCCAACTCTGGGGGACTGCGTCCACTTCAAATATCGAAATTCTAGAGCGTTTCCAAAGAAAAGTGCTGCGCATGATAACAAACGCACCTTGGTTTGTACCAAACACGGTTATCATAAAGGATCTTCGTATCCCCACAGTCAAGGACGAAATTAGGCGTTACAGCTCCCAATACAGTACTCGACTTAGCGCCCATCCCAACATCCTCGCAATAGATCTTATGGATCCGCCCAGCGACAACAGGCGTTTACATCGACATGTGCCAAACGATCTGCCAACCAGATTTTGAATTCTTAGTTTACTTTAAGACTAGTTATAAGTTGTAGTTTGTAAGATTTTTCCCGTTTGTCACACAAAGCCTATAAGCTTATCTGTTATAGAAGTATTCTGCTGAGCATGCTTCTACATGTCTATTAAATTATCAAATGACTTTGCTAAATGTACTTGTACAGTTGCAAATAAATGGGATGTTATATAAAAAAATTTTTTGTTGCAAAAATCAACTATACCACGTATTCACAAAGTTTGTTATTATGAGGACTTTTAATTCCAACATTATGCAACCCTCCCACATTACCACCATAATATAAAGACCTATTTTAAGGAGAACCTTTCAACCTTTCAAACAGATCAATTGGATGAAAAAACACATCTACTTCCATAACCGAGATACAAAAAAACTATTACTCATTATCTAAAATATACTTAAAATATGAATGATGTCTTTGAGACACCGACATTAAAATTTTTTTAATTTTCACAAAATAACCAGAAGTCGCATATTTCTATCAGGGACGTTAACTGATGATAAGTTTTGCTACAATTAAAATAGGTGTTAAATATGTAAGGGAAACATATTTTATCGAGAGTACACCTATTGATCATTAATGGCCTTAAATGTGGTTTAAATTTGATAATAGCAACAGTAATGAGTTTTCAATTCTCAGGTCTTATAGCACAAAATTCTTTACCAATTCCAAATTTCTCAAAAGATCAAATGTAGCTTTAAGTACCTTTCTTATCACATTATTAATACATCAATACATATTATCACGGAATATGAGCTCAGATTTACAACTAATTCGTTACTTTTCAAGCACAATTCTTCATTTAGAATTTTCAGTACACTGTGGATGTAATACTCACATATTATTAGCATAGCCTATTACATAAGCGGATCAAATATAAACTGCGACGTGAAACGAACTGCTCCTTTCATTAGTACCATAGTAACACAATAACCATCAAGTTTTTCATAATATGAGACACAAAAACGTCCAAAACTTTGAAGACAACGCCCTTAAGAAGACTCTAGTGTACGTATAGCAAAAACAATTATAGGGAAACGAAAATCAGTTGAAAATAAAGGTCAGCATAATTGAAGAGAATATTCTCGTGAGTGACCGTCGATTGTCATTATCTGGTTTTACGATAACGCTAAGCTCAATAAAAAAAATTAAGATTTGTTATTCCTCCTGGGATTATCGTTTATTTCGACTTCCAAAGGAAACGCTTGGAGGACGATGTTGCTGTCGAAACGTTCGTGTTCCAGTTTACATTCCTCTCATTCAAGTAAAAATTACCTAATATTTACATCGGCTGAGATTAATGTTAAACAAAACTTTTTAATATGTTCTTCATTAAAAAACAAATTATGGTTCATATGAAATGTTCTAAATCGACTGTAAATGCTGTTATTTCGACTGCATGATTATAATAACTGATACATGGTTTAGAACTGTCATAAGAGGATTGTTCAAACACATTATTAACATACTTTATTTTCATTTTCGGCCAATACCACGTTCTTTCTTCTTTCTCTATATCTTCAATTTTTCTATTGGCATATAAAACAAAGCTCTGGAGGAAACGCCATGGTTCCCAACGTTTTCATCCTACGTTATAATACAGATATACGTTTATTTTGTTTGGTTGCTTTTATTTTCCATCCTTTAAGGGTCGAGGTGCAATAAATGCACTTTCCCTGTTAAAAAATGTTACATTCTCCAGATTTAGAATTTGAAGCACGTTTGACCGTTTATTATTCAATTCTGTTCTAACACGTCTAATTATAAATCTTTATTATTGTTGTTTGTCCGACTTATTTCGCCATGTTATCTACTTCCTTGACACGCCTCAATTTTGTATATTTTTTGTCAATTGTAACTTTTACATTGTTATTATGCTTCCTTCATATTTTTCGAATTGTATGCACAGTGATTATATGAATCCTCTCTTTCAGGTGAACAATACATAATTCTGATGAATCTTATATTATCAATGATTTTATTAATATATGTGAACTAAACTCTATATCAATTAGCTACTTATAAACATTTAATCAATTAATAAAAGTAGGTTGCACTCGGATATATCAGCGATAACATTAACAAACGTAAACAGACATGAAAAAGAGTAGAGCTTAAAGGGTAGAAAATCCATTGTCACTGCTATTCGTACACAAAGATAATGATAAGAAGTAATGAATTCAGATGTTTACTGTAGTAACATTTACATTTAATAAAATATAACTGAAAACCAAAAGTAATGTACAGGATGGACAAATTTCAATGTTTTGATAAGGTATCTTAAACTAAAAAAGATATGAAAAATATAAGGGTAGCATTCTCGAACTGTTGAGAAAAAATTAGTGGCGACGGCCAAAATTTGCGTTCGTTTTGTTATTAGCAAAATGTTGATTTTTTACCTCCCTCATTTATTAAAATGGCATTTTTTGTTGTTTAAATTGATTTGGAAATTATAAACGTCATAGTTTATTATACTTTCGAGTAACTTAGAATTGTGTCATTTAAAATATAATGGATTAAATAAGTATCTATCATTTCATTCTTACACTATCATTGTTTCCATTTGATGAAGACAATTATTCAGAAAACGCGACAACTCCTTAACGGTTCTTTAGCCTCTCCTTGAACTGCTTCGATTTCGAGCTACTGCTATCCATTACAATATCATCATATAATCAGGACAATTTCTGAAACATAGTCATGAACAGTTTAGCTTAAAAATTATCAAAATAATTTTAGTAATTACAAATTGCACTTGGACATTAATTTTGATCTAGATATGCAGGTTGTCGCAAAAATGTTCCCACGTTTTAATAGCTAGTAACTTGTTACGATTTTTCGTTTTAGATTTAGAAGTGTAAAGATGATTTAGAAGAGAATTTCAAACTGATTACCCTACTAGACTTACCATTAGACGAATTAGAGGTAAGAATAAAGTAGAATATCAGTAAACAACGGTCTTTAAAACTAGGAACATTGACGAACGCTGCCACAGAAGAAGGGTATTGGAATATACCGTCAACATTCAAGAACGTTTGTTAGGCAGGTTTCTCGTGAATCATGATTATCAAAGAATAGTGTTACTCGTATTCTACAGCGCTTTTAGCGAAAAGGTTCCATACGCACTCTCAACGAAGCTGATACAGATGAAGTTTTGTGAAAGGTGAGTAAGACCAAAAGTTTCCAAGACCATTTGTTTGGAGCCATAAAACCCCATTAAAATTAAATAGTATAATTAATCATCACAATTGTGATTAATGGGCACGTGAAAAACAGCACATTATTGAGGAACATCAAATGTGGCGAGGCTTATCAGCGCATGGACTAGTTGGCCTTTTTTGCGACTAGCGTAGCCCATACCGTTTACTTAAATTTTTGCTGAGTTCCGATTTGAAATTCAAAGAGGAAAGACATTCCGAGCGCGGCTGTGTTATCAGTGCACCGGCCTCGACTTATCGCGAGTGTTTATTGCAATAGTTTATTTTGGTATTTATAAACTGCAAACAGGATTACGCCAATAAATCATATGTGTAGGAGGATATGGCATTCCTCCCGCCGCCGGGGATTCCATCCTCACAAGTAGCAGCAGGCCCAGGGCGCTACATACACCAATGATAACGTCTGATCAAACCCAGATGTACACCACACAGTTCCAACAAACGCAAATGCCAGGTAATTCATTTATCCAGCCTCAACAAACTATGTTTTATTCCCAACCCTATCAACAACCCCAATACCATCCTCAAACCCCTACATTCTTATCGCAACCAGTAGGAAATAATCCTTGGAACAAAGTTGTATACAAAAGAAGTAGAAATCCTGTGGATGATTTAGAACTAAAAGCCAAACATTCGAAAGACAATGAGACTCTAGCAGAAAAAGAACAGGATACTCAATCAATTAAAAGTTCTGAAAATTCCCCTAAACCTCCTCCAATTTTTATAAATGGTGTTATAAGTATTACTCCACTTATTAAACTCCTAGACCAAATCGCAAATCAGCAATATGAAATTAAAGCTCTTTCTGAAAATCAAGTAAAAGTTCAACCTAAAACGGCTGAATATTATGGTGTCATAATAAAAGCCTTAAATGAAAAGCAGACTGAATTTCACACCTATAAATTAAAAGAGGAACGAACTTACAAGGTAGTATTAAAATATATGCACTATTCCATCAGCACCCAAGAAATCAAAGCTGAAATAGAGAAATTAGGGCACACGGTCACGAATATTTGGAACGTCAAACAGTACAGAACAAAATTACCACTTCCAATGTTCTTTATTGAATTAAAATCAGCAACCAATAATAAAGATATATACAATGTTGAGTATATACAACAGTGCAAAATCAAATTTGAACCTCCGAAACAGAAAAGACAAATCGCTCAGTGCGCGAGATGTCAAAGATACGGGCACACTAAAAATTTCTGCCATTTAAAACCCAGATGCGTAAAATGTACAGGCGATCACCCTACTGCGCAGTGTCAACGCAAAGAAAAATCCAAAGATGTGAGATGTGTCCTGTGCGGAGGTAATCACCCTGCCAATTATAAGGGATGTATAATCTATAAAGAACTTCAAAAGAAAAATTTCCACCGCTTAGACCAAAACAGTATACTCCCCTGCATCAGTCATACGTCATCAACAATTTCAACCAGGACTGTCATACGCTCATGCAGTAAATGAAGCCCAGCAACCTTCTCACGCCCCGCCAACATAATGCATCTTCCAAACACTAATCAACCTAATCACCAATCCAATGAATTTCAAGATCTAAAAACATGATGAAAACATGTTCGACCAAATAGGAACCCTACTAAACCTCCTGACAACCGTGCTCTCCAAACTCACATAATGGCTAAAACTTACAACTCGCCTTATGGAACGCCAATGGCCTATTCAACCACATTGAAGAACTAAAACATTTATACTAATTCACAATATTGACGTCATGCTAATTTCTGAAACCCACTTTACAGAAAGAAATTATTTAAAAATTCCCAACTACAATGTCTATAATACTAATCACCCAGCAGGAACTGCCGAGGTGGATCCGCCATAATTATCAAAAACGCAATAAAACACCACCAACTAAGCAGTTACAGCAAACCTTTTTCCAAGCAACCAGTGTGTCCATAGAAGATTCAGCCAGTTCGTTAACAATTTCAGCAGTATATTTCCCCCCTAACCATACAGTAAAACAGGAGCATTTCGAGGATTTCTATAATACCTTAGGACGACGGTTTGTTACAGGAGGCGATTACAACGCCAAACACACCGATTGGGGATCTCGAATTATAACACCCAAAGGACGCGAGCTACTTAAAACTATAGAAAGCAATAATTTGAAACATGTCTCTACTGGTGAACCCACTTACTGGCCATCTGACAGGAATAAACAACCAGACCTTGTAGACTTCTGTGTTACAAAAGGTATCCCCCAGGACCTCATTATCGCTCGATCTTGTTTCGACCTATCTTCGGATCATTCCCCAGTCTTAGTTTCACTTTCAACAAAAGTAATAAGTAGAGAAAAACAACCGTGTCTATGTACTAAATACACAAATTGGGACTACTTCAGAATCCTAGTTAATCAAAAACTAACATTAAACGTATCTCTTAAGACCGAAACAGACATAGAACATGCTGTTAAGCATTTCAATGATACGATACAATGGGCAGCCTGGAATTCAACGCCTGAGCAATCAGCGATTACCACAGCTTATGACTGTCCTATATTAATCAAGCAAAAAATTCTTGAAAAGAGAAGAATCCGCAAGAAATGGCAAAGACTGAGAACACCTGAAAGCAAACGTTTACTCAATGCAGTCACACAAGAACTAAAAGAAATACTAAACAAAACAAAAATGAATGCATCCAGACTTTCTTAGAAGAACTTACAGCTACTGAAGCTACCGACTACTCTCTGTGGAACAACTAGAAAATTAAAACAGATAAAAACATTCCCCGCCCATCAGGACACCTCAAGGAGAGGGGCCAGAACAAATTCTGGAAAAGCACGTGTTTTTGCCAACCATTTAACAAACGTCTTCCAGCCACACCAATCAGATAATAGGCCCGAAGAAGAAGCAGAAATTATTCAACAATTAGAGTCCCCATATCAACTAGAATTACCAATCCAGCGACTCAAAACTGCTGACGTCGATGAAATCATTGGCACTCTTCACCCTAAGAAAGCTCCAGGATATGACCTAATTACTGGTAAAATTCTTAAAGAACTACCTACCATCGGAACTAAATATCTTACCCAGCTGTTCAACGCAGTCCTTCGCACAGGGTATTTCCCAGACCAATGGAAAGTGGCACAGGTCATTCTAATATTAAAACCAGGGAAACCTCCCAGCGAACCTACATCTTATCGGCCAATAAGTCTCCTGCCAATTGTTTCAAAAGTGTTTGAAAAGCTCTTACTAAAAAGGCTCTTACCAATCCTGGAAAACAATGATATAATCCCCAATCACCAATTTGGCTTCAGGAGGATGCACTCCACGATAGAACAAATACATCGAGTTGTCCAAAGGATTAACGATACCTTTGAAAATAAAGAGTACTGTTCTGCTGCATTTTTAGACATCACTCAGGCGTTCGATAAAGTCTGGCACGTTGGACTTCTCTACAAGTTGCGACTACTTCTCCTCTAAACCACTTCCTTATCCTTAAATCTTACCTAAATAATAGATCCTTCCTGGTAAAGTTTGAAACCGAATATACGGAACTTTTCCAATAAACAGGAAGTGTTCTCGGACCACTATTATATGTGTTATATACTGCAGACTTACCAACTACGCCAGAAACTTTGATAGCAACCTTTGCCGACGACACTGCAGTCTTAGCATCTGATAGAGATCCCAACATTGCCTCGCAGAAACTACAAACTAACCTCACTGCAGTCCAAAACTGGTTGAAAAAGTGGAGAATTAAAGCCAATGACACCAAATCCGTTCAATAACCTTCACCACTCAGAAACACGTGCCCACCTGTTTATCTAAACAATAGCCAACTTCCACAACAAGATGATGTGAAATACCTCGGACTACACCTCGACAGAAGGCTTAATTGGCGCAAACATATATTCACAAAACGGAAGCAACTAGGATTAACCCTTACTAAGATGTACTGGTTAATTGGGCATAAATCTAAACTCTCGCTAGACAACAAACTTCTGGTTTACAAAACAATAATCAAGCCAATCTGGACGTATGGCATCCAACTCTGGGGGACTGCGTCCACTTCAAATATCGAAATTCTAGAGCGTTTCCAAAGAAAAGTGCTGCGCATGATAACAAACGCACCTTGGTTTGTACCAAACACGGTTATCATAAAGGATCTTCGTATCCCCACAGTCAAGGACGAAATTAGGCGTTACAGCTCCCAATACAGTACTCGACTTAGCGCCCATCCCAACATCCTCGCAATAGATCTTATGGATCCGCCCAGCGACAACAGGCGTTTACATCGACATGTGCCAAACGATCTGCCAACCAGATTTTGAATTCTTAGTTTACTTTAAGACTAGTTATAAGTTGTAGTTTGTAAGATTTTTCCCGTTTGTCACACAAAGCCTATAAGCTTATCTGTTATAGAAGCACTCTGCTGAGCATGCTTCTACATGTCTATTAAATTATCTAATGACTTTGCTAAATGTACTTGTACAGTTGCAAATAAATGGGATGTTATATAAAAAAAAAATTTTTTTTGTTGCAAAAATCAACTATACCACGTATTCACAAAGTTTGTTATTATGAGGACTTTTAATTCCAACATTATGCAACCCTCCCACATTACCACCATAATATAAAGACCTATTTTAAGGAGAACCTTTCAACCTTTCAAACAGATCAATTGGATGAAAAAATACATCTACTTCCATAACCGAGATACAAAAAAACTATTACTCATTATCTAAAATATACTTAAAATATGAATGATGTCCTTGAGACACCGACATTAAAATTTTTTTAATTTTCACAAAATAACCAGAAGTCGCATATTTATATCAGGGACGTTAACTGATGATAAGTTTTTCTATAATTAAAATAGGTGTTAAATATGTAAGGGAGACATATTTTATCGAGAGTACACCTATTGATCATTAATGGCCTTAAATGTGGTTTAAATTTGATAATAGCAACAGTAATGAGTTTTCAATTCTCAGGTCTTATAGCACAAAATTCTTTACCAATTCCAAATTTCTCAAAAGATCAAATGTAGCTTTAAGTACCTTTCTTATCACATTATTAATACATCAATACATATTATCACGGAATATGAGCTCAGATTTACAGCTAATTCGTTACTTTTCAAGCACAATTCTTCATTTAGAATTTTCAGTACACTGTGGATGTAATACTCACATATTATTAGCATAGCCTATTACATAAGCGGATCAAATATAAACTGCGACGTGAAACGAACTGCTCCTTTCATTAGTACCACATTGTCATAGTAACACAATAACCATCAAGTTTTTCATAATATGAGACACAAAAACGTCCAAAACTTTGAAGACAACGCCCTTAAGAAGACTCTAGTGTACGTATAGCAAAAACAATTATAGGGAGACGAAAATCAGTTGAAAATAAAGGTCAGCATAATTGAAGAGAATATTCTCGTAAGTGACCGTCGATTGTCATTATCTCGTTTTACGATAACGCTAAGCTCAATAAAAAAAATTAAGATTTGTTATTCCTCCTGGGATTATCGTTTATTTCGACTTCCAAAGGAAACGCTTGGAGGACGATGTTGCTGTCGAAACGTTTGTGTTCCAGTTTACATTCCTCTCATTCAAGTAAAAATTACCTAATATTTACATCGGCTGAGATTAATGTTAAACAAAACTTTTTAATATGTTCTTCATTAAAAAACAAATTATGGTTCATATGAAATGTTCTAAATCGACTGTAAATGCGGTTATTTCGACTGCATGATTATAATAACTGATACATGGTTTAGAACTGTCATAAGAGGATTGTTCAAACACATTATTATCATACTTTATTTTCATTTTCGGCCGATACCACGTTCTTTCTTCTTTCTCTATATCTTCAATTTTTCTATTGGCATATAAAACAAAGCTCTGGAGGAAACGCCATGGTTCCCAACGTTTTCATCCTACGTTATAATACAGATATACGTTTATTTTGTTTGGTTGCTTTTATTTTCCATCCTTTAAGGGTCGAGGTGCAATAAATGCACTTTCCCTGTTAAAAAATGTTACATTCTCCAGATTTAGAATTTGAAGCACGTTTGACCGTTTATTATTCAATTCTGTTCTAACATGTCTAATTATAAATCTTTATTATTGTTGTTTGTCCGACTTATTTTGCCATGTTATCTACTTCCTTGACACGCCTCAATTTTGTATATTTTTTGTCAATTGTAACTTTTACATTGTTATTATGCTTCCTTCATATTTTTCGAATTGTATGCACAGGGATTATATGAATCCTCTCTTTCAGGTGAACAATACATAATTCTGACGAATCTTATATTATCAATGATTTTATTAATATATGTGAACTAAACTCTATATCAATTAGCTACTTATAAACATTTAATCAATTAATAAAAGTAGGTTGCACTCAGATATATCAGCGATAGCATTAACAAACGTAAACAGACATGAAAAAGAGTAGAGTTTAAAGGGTAGAAAATCCATTGTCACTGCTATTCGTACACAAAGATAATGATAAGAAGTAATGAATTCAGATGTTTACTGTAGTAATATTTACATTTAATCAAATATAACTGAAAACGAAAAGTAATGTACAGGATGGACAAATTTCAATGTTTTGATAAGGTATCTTAAACTAAAAAAGATATGAAAAATATAAGGGTAGCATTCTCGAACTTTTGAGAAAAAATTAGTGGCGACGGCCAAAATTTGCGTTCGTTTTGTTATTAGCAAAATGTTGATTTTTTACCTCCCTCATTTATTAAAATGGCATTTTTTGTTGTTTAAATTGATTTGGAAATTATAAACGTCATAGTTTATTATACTTTCGAGTAACTTAGAATTGTGTCATTTAAAATATAATGGATTAAATAAGTATCTATCACTTCATTGTTACACTATCATTGTTTCCATTTGATGAAGAAAATTATTCAGAAAACGCGACAACTCCTTAACGGTTCTTTAGCCTCTCCTTGAACTGCTTCGATTTCGAGCTACTGCTATCCATTACAATATCATCATATAATCAGGACAATTTCTGATACATAATAATGGATCATGTATAAATTAAAAATGATCTTTATAAGGGACAAGCGCTATAAGAACATTGCAACTTATAAACTGATGAGACGTTTGAAACTATATGTTCCATCTTCGAGTCTTTATGATCTCCAATGTTTTCTGTCGAATAAACTACAAGAAACACACTTTTTGAACAAGGTTCAACCTAAGGAGTATGATAATAGTCTTCAAGAAGAGCCACATAAACATATTTGAAACTGTATTTCTTGATGTCTGGAGTCTCGTCTATTTTTCCTTTTTAACCACAGTTTGTGGCGAAAGATTCAAGAATATTTTAAAACAACTAATACGTAGACACAATTAGCCACGGCATAGCTCTCGAAGTGCAAAAATTGGCCAGCCTTGCTGAAGTGGTTGAACAATTAAAGGCCTTTCTGATAGATTATTTATTTCGAGATAATAAAGGACTATTAAAACTTCTCGTTAGTTACCTTAAAAAGACATAAGATTGGATGGTTTGAGTGGACATGTCACGGCGTACGTCAATGTTTCCAATCGTCCTGTAAAACTGCCTCAAAGCAACTTTATTGGATCTTCCAATGCAATAAAAGGATGGCATCGTAGTTTTAATAACTCGTTATATGCAACTACCTAATTATTTGAAAACTTATTAAAAATCTAACGAATAAACAACAACTTAATATTTTCAAAATTCAAAAATGTACTAGATGCACAGAAGTAATGAAAAGACGTGATAGCAAACATCAAAACAATAATTGAGATATATGGTAGCGTAAACATGAAAATCAACAATTACTTACAGGGAGTCGCTCATAATGTTGTTACGAAAAATTCCATTTATGACAAATTATCATCCTACACTATACGGGCAAAAATGTCCGGATATCCCTCTGATAGAGTAGATGTGGCTATTATCTGTATCCAAATGTTATAGAGCAATATAAAAAAACAATTAGCAGCATATGTATAGTTATACACATGCGTAATGAGTATTTGCCTTGATTTTAAATGTAGAATGGGTGCCAGCGTTGCAACAAATCGGTTCGTTACTAAATCAACTGTATATTATGTCGTTATAAAATAAAAACATCTCGGATGTGAAGCAGTCGTGA
Organism: Sinelater perroti; assembly: GCA_036346155.1. Taxonomy (NCBI): domain Eukaryota; kingdom Metazoa; phylum Arthropoda; class Insecta; order Coleoptera; family Elateridae; genus Sinelater; species Sinelater perroti. Next base: position 19,803,400 of record JARFIY010000099.1, on the reverse strand, counting down.
AACAAAATGATAGGCGCTATAAACATAATGATCATAGCCGTGGAACTCTGAAGAGTGGCGATGAAAAATCGGATATCCACGGTGATGTTCAAAGTGCTTCTGACGTCGTCACCTACACCAAGACTGTTTGCCAGAAAGTAAAAGAACGTGGATTTCACAGTCCTGCGGCCACCCATGAGCCCAATATAAGTACGATCGATGCCAAAAGTCGCTTGCAATTATGCAAAGCTCACAACCATTAGACTGTTGAGTGACAAATATCACCACTACACGATCTGGTAATCAGAAAGCAGAAGAATGCTTTTTATCCGAGTGTATTTTGCAAATTTAGTAGCAGAGCCATCGCAGTTTGGAACTTTTTTTGTGGTTTGGCCTGGTCCATTAGTTTTTGTAGCCAGAACAATAAACGTTGAGGTGTATCTTGACATTCTTGATAATTCTGTACTTCCAACCCTCTGGCAAGAGTTGAGGAATTACCTTTCCTGTTCGCTCAGCGAAGGTTATTTTGGCGTTATTTAAAGAAATGGGCGCTAAAAACTTCACTGGCCTTCGCAGAGCCCCGATTTCAATCTCATCGAACAACTCAATGGTTGAATTCACTGCTCCACTCAAAAAGAAATAGAAGGCAAGTCCTACGTATATCAAAAACTAGTGGAAAGTTTTCCCACACGGGTGAAAGCTGTGATTGATACTAAAGATGAACGTACATACTGTTAATGCATACCACATGAGCCTCTAACTCTGCAACAGTAGGTGTACGAATAATCATATATTGCAGTACCAATCATGGATACGGGGAAATAAAATTCCATTAGAATATTGAAAAGGGTTGACACTACCGAAATCTTGATGAGAATAAATGTTTGTGTAATAATTTTAAAAATGAGAGTAGTAAAGACAATCGTTGTCAAAGGTTTTACAGGTAGTAGCATATTACGTCTACAATAACCACAAAAAAACCCTCACATCCAGAATATTTTTTTGGTTTGAATTAATCAATTTCAAACAAACCATTCCTAAAAATTGTCTTTTATTTGTGGATTAACTTGCAATAATAATTGTTAAATTAGATAGATCTCCAATTATTCAATCATAGACATCTTTTCTAGGCCATCCAAATTTAGAAATTGATTTCAAAATAAGAGTGTACCAGAAAGTAAAGGCAAATGGCGGTTAGCTAGCTGCACACAGAATTCCATCGTTGAATCATATGGCAAAGAGCAATGAGGGTGCAAGTATAGAACCTCCACTCGGTGATTGTTCAAAAGGGGTTAAATCTGGGAAAATCCATGGCCGGATGCCGATAGAGCGCACATCATAGATTAACGAAAGATCTATAAGTGGATACAACGCTTGAAGGAGGGAAGAACAAGTGCAACGGATGAACCAATTTGGTCGCCTATCGATGTCACGCGCGGACCAGCACATCTAGAGAATAGAAGTCTTGATCGAACGCCGTCTGATTACCACATCTTCAGTCTCCTAAAGGAGATAACCCATTTACAAGTTCAGCTTGAACGGTGAGCCTCCGTTTCGAAGTGTGAAGGTATGTAGAAGGACTATCGAAAAGTGATATGTGCACTTGTTCTCCATAGACGGAAATAATTTGAACGCAAACAATTTGCAACACTCAGTAAGTGGTGTCTGAAATGGGGAAAAATCCTCTTTATGATAATACCACAGACAACCAAGACTTCCATTAAAAAAATACAAATTTTTGCATAATTCAAATTTAGAAAAAATAAACTGACTGCGCCATTGCATTTTTATCGAAATGAGTATCCAATGAATGTACAAGTGATCATTCGTTATTTTAATAAATTAACCACATATTGCTATAAAACAAAAATAATTAAAAATATAATTTTCAAAAATAACTAAAAGAAAAAACGATAGCCAAAATTTTGGTTTTTACCATTGAATGATTGATCAAAAATCGATTTTGGTGGATCTGTTTAATTATATCTCTTGTAGTTATCGAAATAACATAACATTTGCCCACTCTGTTCATTTTGATTTGTAAACGAATAAAAACTAATTTCAAATTTCATTACAAATAAACAGAAAAAATATTTGATAAAACGCAGAAGCCTCGATGCTAATCAGATTACGATAGGCACTCGCTTTGATTCTCCAGCTCCGAATGAATTTTTAAAATATTCAAATTAAACGCGAAGCCGAAGCTAACAAAAAAGTTTGACCAAGATACTGAGATCAAACGAATACAAACATCTTGGCGCAAGCTCCCCAAATATTAGCCTTCCATCCATTTAGCGCAAAAACATCAAATTACGCAAAAAAGCCGAAGCGCGGCATAAACTAAAAACTGCTTAAATAGGAACCGAGTAAACTGCTGGGAGGAGAGAATAAACATGAAACTTCCGAGCCCGCTTAATTAGTTTCGACGAAATTGCGACGAAATTTGAATTTGGCAGATTTGCAGATAATGTGATCCTAAATTAGTTTTATTTTTCATTAAGAACGGAAGAAACGCGATCCCGCTGATAAGAAAACTTCTAATTCGATTAATTTCTTGGCGGCGCTTTGATCTCGGCTCTTTAATCGCACGGCAAGTAAGAGAATAAATTCGCCTTAACGTCGTAATAACCCGAAACCTTGCGTAGTCGACTAAGCTGATATGAAGAAATGAAATTGATTAATTGCGCTTTGAATGTGGTATAATTTGAATACTGGAATATAATAATAAGTATTTTTGTTGCAAGTATAAATCAATTTAACAATGACGACATGAACATCATCTACCAATCAATATTTCCCTTTCATGGTACTCTTACAAAAATACGTTTTACAGACTGAAAATTGCTGTCGTCATTTAGTAAGGAGGTACTGCAACGCCATCTATGTTAATTTGTTTGAATCTTTGTTTTGTCCGGCACACTGGATTGTTGATATCGGTGAATTTACAACGAGTGCAAAATTCCTGAAGGAATACGAGGCAGTGGTTTTAGTAAATCATCCGAAAGGACTGAAACCGACATATAAAGCGGCTGCAATATATATGCAAAAATCAGAGACATTCGTTAAGAAGTATGTACAGTGATATTTGGAGGATGGGAATGTAGATGATCTGTCGGAAAGAGAAATAACCGGCGTTACAACAACGAAGAAGAATAAAGCGATTTTGGGTCTTTTTGAAGATAAGGCTGCGCTGTGCCCAAAAGAAACTCTGTAATAAAGGAATTCAAGTCTCTTTATATTCGATTCTAAGTCACCCGCGGGAAAAAATCTTTTCGATAAACTTTGAAGAAAACATTATTGTCAAAAACGGACTGGCGTGGGCAAAGGAAAATTTTGATGGAAATTGGGACAATGTTATCTTCACAGGCAAGTCTTCTATCTGGGAAATGTAATTCTTATCGAAAGTCTAGTCAGCGAAAAGTAATAGGACACTTCAGCGCACACTCTGTAAAAGTATATGATTTGGGATGCTTCTGAAACGCGATTTTGGTTGCCTCTTTCTGTTTACTATCCATTTAAACGGCGAAAAAATATGTACACTATCTAACAGAAATGCTCTCTGAAGTCTGGTGAAAAGTTATTTAGTTTTTAGGTTGGTGATGCAAGAAGAGAATGACTCCAAATATCATAACAAATTGTGCAGTGCGTGAAAACAACAAAATATCGTCATTACTATGGAACGGCCGGCAATATCTCCTGATGTTAATCCCATTAAAAAATTGTGGTCGTACTCAAAAAGCCAGTGTACATGGTGAAGCAGCGGTCATTTCAAATTAAGAAGAATGATGATCTTTCCCCGATGGTTATGCAGAATATGTCGTCAAAAGCACGAAAAAAATATGTAAAGCTATACTTAGCAACGGATGTGATTAGACTAGATATTTGGTAATGGTACAATAGCTCATAATGTATACTTTAGTAAAGACAAAATCATACATTTTTATTTTTTCAAGATTACAGTGGTCACTTTATTATTGAATAGACTTCAAGTATTTTGTATATTTACCTGTAATCCGTTCAAAAAATTTGCTGTTCAAACCTTACAAATAAATCAACAACTTTGATTGGGTGCCCAGATTTAGTCCAAACATATTTATCCTGTACCATTCTCTTATATGTTTTCCCACATTTAGTTACTATGTATACATTGTTTCAATTTTTCAATTCTTAACCAACTGAATTTCCTCAGCACAAGCATCAAGCAGTTTTATAACCTTATATATAACCTTAATAAAAAATTACAATTTTTTTTACAAATTAGTGAGACTTTCAACTTGTATTTCACATACCTCATGTGAACATTAAACACAAATACAACAAATATATGGAAGAGGTCGAAAAAGTTTGGACAAAAATAAGGTATAAGTGACCTAAATGGCTATGAAAGCAAAACAGCGTTCGTTAAAAAGTTCAAAGTTATTTTCCAAACACCGGTTTACAGGTTCGTTGAGAAGGAGGGGGAAAGAGGGTAAATTCCCCGGGTTCGTAGTTCTTAGGGGGCTAACCACGCTCCAATTTATTGTTCTTTATATTAATAAGATTTGCTATTATGTTAAATATTTTTTTAGAAATCCATATTTCAATTTTACACAAATTCAAAGAGCTGGTAGTTATCAATAGAAATTTGAATCTCTTTTTCTTACATTTTTGGGGACGAAAAAATAGTCTGAAGCGACACTCGAAGTGAAATACGTGACCTATTTCGAAAATATCGAGCCATGCAATACAAAAAATTATAATTGCAATAACTAATCATATATAGTCACTGAAATGGCACAAATTACAAAAAATATTCTACGTGGTCTTGATTCCCTTTAAGATTAAGTACCCTGAGGCCCCACACACATAGCGAATCAGGAAACTTCCAATAGGACGTAGCTCTAGACCCACGTTTCTTATGACCTTTTGAAGAAATCTGGTTAACGGTAGCAACCTTAGGCAAACCATTAGCTCTAATAATAGAGGCTGCAGAATAAATTTTGGTGTTAAACGTTTGATGCTAAGATAAATTTCATAAATTTTAATTTTTGGAATTTCCAGTTAATCTGTTAATTCTCAGATTGACAGGCTGTACACGTTCAACGTTTTCCAAAGTTTTACTCATTGCTGGTTTACCAAAACGTGAAACACTTTCAACAGATTCCTGGCCATCTCTAAATCGTTTACACAATGCCTTATGTAGGTTGCACTCATTTCATCGTTTTCGAAAATCTTCTGAATCACCCAAATAGTTTCTTTGGACAAATGTTCCAACTTTGCCAAAAAAAAATCGTTACTCTACTCGTTCAGTCATTCTAAATGCGATTAGTAACGTCTTATTACCGGCTAAGCCGGTAAGCCGAAGTAGTTCTGTGTTACATATGCGCATTCCAGTTCCATTTGGTGCCAAGTCACATCGCGGCCGCGCAATCTGTTGTCACCATATTAACCGTAGCTGGTTATTTTCGGAACAGACATTTTCATAGTCCAAAACATTCTGAAAAATTTCGTGTTGGAATCGAAACTGTCTCGTCGTATTGGTTTGAATTTCTTGAATGGCGTGGAATCTTTTGCCTCTTAAATGCGATTTAAGTTTTGGGGGCAATCAGAAATTCCAGGATGACAAATCTGACCTATAGTATGATAAGTTTTCTAGTTATCCGATTGTTAATCGCCAATCCTTGTGTACGTTTGACATTTTTTGATTCTCTGCTCGTTGCTGGTCATGTAGAACATGAATCGCGTTTAACAAATTTACGACCACCAACCCTTTATTTTTGCTGCATTTATTGAGTCATTGCCGAAAGTCTTCTAAATTATCCGAATAGTTTTTGTAGCTCAATGTTCCAGCTTTGCATAAAATTCATTACTGTGCTTACGGTGATCACACAACTATACTCATTAGATTCTAAATCGTTCTCATTACCGCATTACGCATTATAGTCCGCTCTCATCGGCTACCAAATTATATCGCGACCATTCAAACTGTTTTCATGATATTAACACCGGTTGGATATTTTCGAAAACCCAAGGCGGTAACAATTTTAATTGCTTTATTATATGAGTTGTAAAAATTGAAAAAGTGGCTTTGATATTACGGTAAGAATTATTTTAACATAAATAATTCCTATATATAAAAAAAGCTGTTCCCCAGGCCAAATATTGGCCCTGGACGTCGCTGGCGGCTCAAGAAACAAACCCATACAGTACTAGTCAAAATATATCAACTTGTGGTATTTTCCCCATAACTATTTTGTGCTGATATATTTTTATTAATTTTCGGACAATGTTATAACACGTGTTCCGCAAGTGCAATTAGTGAAAATCACTATTTCTATTGACTCGTATTTTGTGTCGTTTTCGTCGTTTTTTCTTGCCTTTTTTGTATTTGTTAAATAATAGTAGCCGTGTCAAGTAGTCTCCACAAGACCACCATTTCCCATTTCCTGAGGCGTTGAAGCATTCAAGGTGGTATTGTGGAGATGTCCAAGGCAGATCGTCCCAAGACTACCTCGAGGCTATTCGACATAAATCTGCATTTCCCACAACAACCGCCAATTGTGACTTTCTGGACACAAGCCGATCTATTCGTACTGTACTATTTATTGATTGAAACTATTATGACAGTCAGTGCTCTGCCTTGCGGCACTACACTGACATTTGCCCTATTTGGCCAAGAAAATCACAAAAAACCCGAGACAGGATGGGTTATCTGGGGCGACAGAATCTCCTCGTATTCACAATATGAAACCGCTCTACTTACTGCTAGTTAAATCTAGACCTAGTGGCAGTTGACATAATTTGGTACCCCTCTCACTGTTACACTATCTTATTGCTAATGTAAGTCTTTTTCAGCACTTAGTTAGCCTAAGTGTCGTTTATATATTTTTATATGCCTAATTATACATTTCTTTCAGCCATTCCACGCTATCCACTCGCCAACCAGCCCGGCAAGCGTGGCGTGCGTTTAATTGCCAAATCCCCACTAAATTGCAAAAACTGCAAAATTCTTCAATGGCTGCTTATACATACTAACTTAAAAGTTATATGCGGCTTAGTCTAAGTGCCGTTTTTGTATTTTGGCACTCCTACCCAAATACAAACTGTCTTATTCTAAAGTTAAAACTATGGCACCTAAATACCTGATAGTTTGTGACGCGCTCATTCAAGCCCGCGGTATGAACTATGTATATGTATACATTTTTTCAAAATCACTGCGAGGAACACATATTTTGCATTACTACCTTCGCTTAAGTTTCTGTAATGCGCAAACGTTCCGTCGCTGCTGCAAATTCGAAAAACGCCCTCCACTAGATTCTCTGCCCCGCTAGGTCCGTAACATCTTGCTTCGTCCGCGGCCACACCAGTCCGTCTTCGATAAGCAACGTCCTCGCTCTCAATCGGTGCTGCTCTTCCAACGGGCAGGCCAGCAGCACGTGTTGGGCGGGCGTCCTCTTCTCCGCACTCACACAATGTCGCATCCTCTCGCAGCAAGATAGGATCGGAAGTTTCCGTAGACCGTAATCAGTTGCGCAGTGCTCCTATTTACAAATTCATCAACGGACTCGCTCTAGCCAAGGCCCCTGTAATCTGTTCGTACTATCAGACTATGTCTGCAGCAAGCTGGACTTAATAGACATCGCTCAGTCAGGAAGCCGATGATTTGGGAAGAGAACAGGTAGACGCGAGGGGAATATGTGCAGGCACAGAAAAACTGGACGAGGAAAGAATGGAGTGACGAAAGCAAGTACGGGATTCAGTGGATTCGCCGTCCCCAGTACCAGATTCTCATCATGAAGCACAAATACGGAAATGTCATGGTCTGGGGTTGTCTCGGCCTTGCACGGATCCCCTCAGGATAATCCACAACATTATGGATCGCTGTCTGTATGAGGACATTCTCGAGAACACGATGCGTCAATGTCATACAGAACATGGGTTGAGGCTTCGTTTTCAACAGGACATCGTGTGACCCTCTTCTTAGCCAAGCCAATCCTCCAACCTGAACATCATCGAAGGCCTCTGAGCAGAGCTGGAGCGTCGTCTGGTTGGCAGCAATGCTAAGAAAGCAGATCCCCCTCTCCTTCATCCTCGACTCCAAGCCTTGCAGGTGCTAGGCCGCCATTAATACTAAGTATTAGACTGCCTATCGTTGATTTCTAGTGATTTAGAGTTATTCTGGTGTTTTTATTTGATGTTTATTTCGTTGCTGTATTTCGATCATTTCTTACTGTGATAATAGAAGTTGCGTTTCGTTTTTTTTCCAATTATTAGTTGAGGAGCCGTGTGAAATACCTCGAAAACCTTCCTGGAAAATTTCAGCAGAGAATACAAAGAAATGAAAAAGTTTTGGCAAAAATACTAAAAGTTGATATATTTCTGACCGGTACTGTAATTATCCCTGAAAGCGACTAAAAGGCTCACCTGTTTCAAAAACGAACGTTGTTAGGGTGAAAATATTGTGATGTCCGTCGTTTTACTTAATAAATTAGAAGAACAACAGCTGTTGCTTCACAACTTTCTAATATAACACGGAACGGAAAAGAAAATATATCGTATTAACTGTTTATACTATTACTAAAATAAAATGACTCGCGATTATCACTATCTTGCGTTTTAAGGATACAAAACAGTAAAAAGGACAAGGATAACAACCTAATGTTTCTATGAAGCTTTTCTTTTATCGATTTTTAAGCAGCACATTTTCTGTATACCACAACAAAAAAGTTAAAACACATATCATCATACCCAGTTCTCAATAACTCCATATTATGGCATACAAAATGTTTAAATTGAGCAAAAAATTATTTTTTATTTATTTTGCTACGCAGCAAACTGCATTTTCCTAGAGTCTTGAAGGTGGAATAAAAAGACACTAGAAGGATCCTCCTTGTTTCCTTTGCTATTAATTTATTTTAATTGCCTCACCGATTTAACGGAACTCTTTAATGTGCGAATATACTATTCATAGCGCATTTCCAATTCAGTAAAAACACAAAAAAATTACAAACGCCCAACGACCAAGCCGGTCAAGAGCGAACATATGTATATAAAATTAAGGTAATAAATTAATCCTAAATGTAATAAACAAGCAGTTACGTAGTAGTTCAGGGTTTAATGTCTCTAAACTAGAAATAAGATCTAAGAGTTGCTCCACTAAACCACAATTCTAAACACTACTATTACGTATCGATTAGAATGCAGCAGAATATCTAGGAGATAATTTTCTTCGCTATAGACGTAACAATTGATCGTTTGCTTTTGCCGACATTAATGAAGGTTCAAAATGACCATTATAATTATCTCTAAATATATATATGAACAAATTACTGACAATATAAATAATAATTCACAAAAGGGTCCTGCTTTTAGTATTTTATAGACCTTTCGACGTCGCACAAAATATTTACGGCAAGCGACCGGAGCTTTCAAATTTACGACGTTTCATTGCGCGCTCTCGCTCTTGCACGGACATTATGTATTATAGTTTCCTTCTGAAGCGATGTAAAAATAGCGAAGAATCGCTCATACATTTTTCGCTCCGAAAACCCGCAACAAAGCCTGTCACGTCAACTAAAAAAAAGATAAAATACATTCATATCTTCGAGGCGGTGTAAAAATAGACTAAAAAATTGTTTCGATTAGTGACGGGTTCAAGGATGGCAGCCTCATCCGTTATTTCGGAGCCGACGCTGGTGAAGGACCTCTGAAATCAAAATACTCCGCTGAAAAGCCGTAAACGCATTGCTTGTCATTTCCGTTTGAAGTGCTCCGTAAAAAACAGCACGTGGCAAGTACCGTGCTGCAGCGTTTGTTTATGGTATACGACCGCCATGGTTCAATATAACAGGCCTGGGGCGCACGAGGCCGCCCACGGCAGCTTTTCACCTTCTGCAGCTTTCCGCCGAGCGTAAGCCCAATTCGTTCTAATCCCGCCGATCGCCGTGCGAGCGGTGTCTGTCTAGACGCCGTCTGGGCATCTAATCCGGCGACAGAATTAGCCTGTTTATTGTTGTAATACATAACATTCTTGTAGACTACACACGCACGCACGCTCGCGCGCCCGTTGCCGCCTGTCAGCTGACGGTCCGACGTTGACAGCGGCTCGTCCTGAGAACTGTCAGGCGGCGCGGCTTCCAGCACGTGGAGGCGAGAGATCTCAGGGATGCTGGGGCAGCCAGAATGCGTGTGATTTATTAAGCAGCTTATGAGTTTCGGCTATTTCGGGGTCTGGAACAAGTTGAGCTTTGGCTTAACAAGATGCGTAAGCACCAAAACAAACACCGAAATAGAAGTATTTAAGCATAATCGAAAGTTACCATCAGATTACCTCATCTAGTCTTCCTTCCGGCGATCGAATGCACTCCTGGAAAAGGGTAACGACCGGATAATCAACTCTGTTTAGATGAAAAGTAAAGCAACATTAGCCCTTTCATGAGAAAATATACTTTTTTAGGCGACAGAGACGTTCTTAAAAATTTTTGAGCTGTGTTCACCATGGCAATCACAAAAGAGCATATTCGATTTTCTATACACTTCGCGTTTCATCTTAAGAAAAACGCTACTGAAGCCACCGAAATGATTTATGCTGCATATCTTGAGAATGCTGTAAGACATGCAACGTGCAAAAAGTAGTACCAAAGATTTCGCGGAGGAGAGTTTAGTCTTGAAGATCATCCACGCGCTGGACGCCCTCAAACATTTGACACGGATGAGCTGCAGACATTGCTGGATCAAAACAATACGCAAACTGAAAAAGAGCTTGCAGAAAAGCTTGGCGTCACTCAGCCAGCCATTTCCATGCGTTTGCATGTAATTGGTAAGATATAAAAGGAAAGCAGATGGGTTCCTCATAAACTGTCCGAAGACAAACAAAATCAACGGCTTGACACCGCACTCCATTTGCTTTCAAGGAACCGAAAACAGGATTTTCTGCATAAAATTATTACGTGCGCTGAAAAATGGATCTTGTACGACAATCCCAAGCGCAAAAAATCATGGGTAAACCTTCGACATCGACTCCAAAGCCCAATATCCACGCCAAAAAGAATTTGCTCTGTATCTGGTGGGATTGGAAAGGTGTGCTGTACTATGAACTCTTGAAACCAGGTGAAACAGTTGCGGCGGATCGCTATCAACAGCAACTCATAAATTTGAGCGACGCAATCGAAGAAAAGAGGCCATTTACCGGACGAGGAAGTCGCAAAGTCATCCTGCTCCATGATAATGCCCGACCACATGTTGCGAAGGCGACGCAAGAACACATCTTCGCGTTAGGCTAGAAACTTCTCCCACATGCGGCGTATAGCCCAGACATGGCCCCTTCCGATTATCATTTATTCCGGTCGTTACAGCATCACTTGGCTGATACGCACATCAAAACAGAAGAAGAAATCCGAAAATGCATCGATAACTTTATCGTCTTGAAGCCGGTGAGCTTCTATCACCAGGGAATTCGCAAGCTACCCGAAAGATGGCAAAAGGTCATCGATGCCAACGGAGAATACTTTGATATTTTTTTTGTTTGTTTTTAAATAAAACTTTAATTTTGCAGAAAAAACAGAACTTATTTATACACGTAATACATAGACGGTACTTAACAATTGTCCCATACCACCATGTTCGAAGGAAAATCTAGAACAAAACAGAGGAGTCCTATAATTCGACGAATTGAATAATTACCTGGTAATCACAGGTAGTAATCCGGCCTATGATGAATTACTAGTCGGGTGCGTTCGAAAAGGGGCGGCGCCCTCACGCTTCTGTGCTACGCCAGTCCCCACGCTGGGTCCCGTTACTACTCTCGGCTGCGTTAAGCCCCCGCCCCTTTCCAAATGCACCGCGAGCAATAATTACAAATTGGTCCGCTGATTACCGGGTAATTATAGCACTAGCCTTTTTTGTTTCGGATTTTCCATCCAATATGATGGACAACTGTCAAACACCACGTACAATAAATTTTTATAACTTGAAAAAGTCATTAATTTCATTTTTGCTATCAGTTTCTAACAATAAAGGCGATAGCTTTCGTTTTCGTGAGAGTGTAATATCACTAGAACTACTGGATATGATATTATCATCATCGACTTCCGCTTCAATATGTGGAGTTCTTCTCACCATATCTTGAACAAAAGTACCACTGGTTTAGCAGGTTCAGGCTACTCACTAATTGCTGGTGCTTTCGATAAGCCGCGATGTAATTCTCTGTATGAAAATATTAACGACTTAAACTTGCGCGAAAACCTCCCAACACATTCTTCATTTGAATCATTGCCCAAGTTACTGGTCACTTTAAAATCTTCTTTAATTATATCGGCAGTAAAATTAGGATTGTCTGGACCATTGTCATAAATTCTTCGCTTTACGGATTTATCAGTTAACAATTCTTTAATATCCGTAAGATCATCAAATCCTTCTTCGCTGATTTGACATGCCTAAATTATAAGATTGGGGAATTCTGCACTATGGTTGAAGGGATAGGCGCAGTCTCTGTAACCCATGCGGGCCAAATAGCATGAATTCATAATCGAACCTGATTAATACAATCCATAATTCCATAACTAAGAGTGCCTCATCAATTGCTGGTTCAAAACGTACTAAGTTATTCAACTGACATAATATGTTTTAGAAGTCAATTATAATTTGATTTAGAGGTTGTAGCAATGAGTCATATTAGGCGACAGAAAACTTAAATTGCACATTTAGGTGTTCTACAAATCAAAAGCATCCTTGTCTAGAGTCTGACTTGTCAAAAAATGTTTGTGAAAGTACTCGGTACAAATATCAATGATAACTCGAGCTTTCTTATTGGTCATCAAATTAACTGACAATTTTTTAAAATCTACAAATTTCATTGGCCATTGTTTTAATGATCGATTTATCAATAGTTGTTTTAACATTTGATCTGAAGTATTCGAACAAAATAGAAGTGTTATTCGATGCTTTGCTGCTTTCAACCCAAAAACAGTTTTTAAAATTTTTTATAAATAATTTTTGTTTGCCATTTTTTCAGGAAAAGGGTAGTGTCATCCATATTTCACGTTCACATATGTTTACGAGTGTAACTTCCGTCTTCAGTTTTTATGAAATGCTATAACAGGTGTTTCATCAACACAAGCCGTTTCACTTTTACTTTTTATATTATGAAGAACATGTCTTTTAATAATCTTGGCCAACCCCTGTAGTTTTTAAATCTGTTTATAAAAACTCAGTGCTGACTATTTGACGAAATTTCCTTCAACTGACATTCCATTTTGTGCATTATCTTTTATTCACGCCACTAAAGCTTTTTCGACCTTCTCTAGAATAACATTCTTTGTGTACGATGATAATTTCGCATTAGATTTGCACCAGAACATATCATTTTAACAATAACCTTTTCTCTTTTTAGTTCTGGCTTGATTTCCGGATTCCAAAATGCTTATCCGCATGCGTCGCACCTTCTCCAGAGTTTGAAGATGAACTAAAATTTGAATTTTTATAACCAAAGGAACAGGTTTCCTTTTTTTATTATCGGTTACATCATGTTAAGGCTGGATTAAAATCTGAAATGGAAGTTTTAGAATTATATATAGCTTACCGTTTATTATTTTTTGGGAAAATTGTTAATTTTATAATACGATTTTTATTTTGGAAGAAATTCGGTAACCGTGTTTTCTGCTCAAACCCAAATTCAAGCTACAAAGATCTGCATTTAGAAATTTCGAATAAATAAAATTCGTAAAAATATAAACTTCAAATAACCGTTAATTATGTAATTATATAATTTTCATAATTAAAACAAGAATTTCCATTCTATAAAATTCTCAGAATTTTCTTTCCTAACTTAGATTTTAGTCTAGTCTCGTAAAAGTAAATAAAAATCGTCCAAGTAAATTATTTTGGATATCCAAATTCGCATAAATCAAATTTAGGTGCATTTCATGTTTTCAGTTTAAGAAATATTTCGTACTAGGCGAGGATTAAAAAAATAAGCTTCGATTAGGGCTGCAGCTTTGACCAAAATGGGCACGGAAATACTACTACTCTATCCGAGCTAACGCAGGCGAGTTCAAGTCTCGCTCAACCCATGAATGTATGTGACGTCCTAGTACAGCAGTAGTCCCACAAAGTCCGGTTTATATCAATCCGGTTTCAGTATAGTTCGGTTTGAAAGTTTCAAAATAAACTAAATTAATCGAGTAAAATAAATTATAAAAAATTAGTACGCCAAATTATTTTTTTATACATAAATGATTGGTTCTTTACACAGTCAAGTCTCTTTTTGTGCGGTTTATTTTTCTATGGTTATGCGATATTATATATTCTCTTTTTCTGGGTTTAAATTTCAAAAGACCGCTGAAATGCATTTCAAAATAAAACCGATGCTTGTGTACCGTGACAAAAAATCCTAGAGCAATTAAAATTTTATCAAAAAGTAATCTCCCAATGTTGTAGTGTTCAAATAAAAAAAAAAATGGATCACAAAAGCTTTATTTGAAGATTGGTTCACCAAATATTTCTCCCCTATAACAGAACGTTGTAGAAAAATGGATTGGATTGTAAATTTTATTGGTCCTAGACAACGCCCCAGATCATCCGAATGGTCTCTGTGATTTAAATGAAAAAGTACGAACAACTATTATTCTACCAAATAAGGCGTCATTGGTTCAACCAATAGATCATACTTTTTCCCGAGCCATAAAAGCTACAACAGGAGAAAATCTTCCTACTTTAACGAAATTGGGAAGAGCTATAACATCAGAAACATTCTCAAAAATATAATGAAAGAATGGCATGCATTAACAGAAATATGAGAGCAGCACGGAAACGTGCAAATGATTTCGTTGGTTTTGAAACCCATTTTGTCACTAACAACATAGTGGAAATTGAATAGCAACTTGGTTTCAAAGAGTTAAATACCATCAACGTAATTGAGTACTTCACTCGAACACTAATGAACTAGATAATAAAACATTAATTAACATAGATGAACATCGGGCTTTTGAAGTACGAAAGGACACCTTAGACGATGACGACTGTGTTGAATTAACAGCTAAACAACTCAAAAATTATTCAAATAGTTAAAATCTTGTCAGATTCCATTAGATAATGGAAGTTGATCGCAATATTGAACATAACCTCACAATTCGCCGAAAAATAGGCTCTTGAGGCTGCGGTGCCAGTAACTTCATCTCAACGAAAAAAAAACCTTCAATTACGGCTGGTCAAATAACTAGGTAAAATAGGAGAAAAGAAAGAAGAAGGTTGTTGCAGTTTATAAAATTCAGAAACTGGACAGTTTAGAGAGTAAAAGTTTTGCCCACTTAATTACAGACACAGAGAATATAACAAGTTAGTCTTCAACAGCTTAAAATGATATCGTAGCACAAAAGCAGGTGAAGGCAATAAGAAAAATCGCTAAACCGCACAGTTCCAATTATCTTCTAACCTTTAGTGCACAGGTTTGAAAATTAATAAGCTTCCCTCCTCTTAATATCATCTATCACTAGAAACGTTTATTGGTTCATTTATTGAACTGGATGATTTGTAGGTAGATGCATCCTATAATATTTTATCTGTGTAATAAACAAATTTACCGAGTATATCATAATTACTCTAGTCCAACTGCGAACAATTTTACTAGTTCCATAATTAAGGGGACATTCTAATGTGACGGGTTGAAAAAATCAAATCTTTTTTTTTTTGATATTTTTCGATAGTTTTTACCCATAGAATTGATATCCTACAGTCGGTTTCGGTAATTCCTGCCTTGTTGACCAGTTATAACGCACTACAAGACAGGCTCAAACTGCGCGCGCTCGAGTTTCGGAACAGGTATACGGATGAAACATTCGAGTTTATACCTGCGTCTATTCTTACAGGTATACAATAGAGAAGTCCTTCTTCATGATTTTACGTAACGGTTTTGTGAAATGACCAGTATTATTTGAGATTTCGTCGTGGAAAGAGCATTGTTTTTTTCAGAACTTGGATAAATAAAAAGGGATAAGAAGCAGCGCAGATCATCTTCAAGACGTCCTAGTTATCCTGCTAAAAAGAGAAAATTCCATGGAAATCAAC
Organism: Sinelater perroti; assembly: GCA_036346155.1. NCBI lineage: Eukaryota > Metazoa > Arthropoda > Insecta > Coleoptera > Elateridae > Sinelater > Sinelater perroti. The sequence goes on along the minus strand of JARFIY010000099.1, from coordinate 19,787,380 downwards.
ATTCAGATGATACTAGAACTGACTTTGCTAGTACATCAGCAAATAAATTGAGAGGGAGTCAAGATGACAGTTTCGCTGTTTTCTTCAGTTCGCTTTTGTTTTCATCACTCCAAGCTATCCTAAAATGACGAGAATGTGATTAAAACATTACTTTTTCGAAATGTGGTCAACAAGGACTTGGTTTTAAAATAAAATTAGTTTGCCAGTGCACAGATAGATTCATAGACTCGTGCCATATGATTTTTCATCTTGAAAAACTTTAAACGCGTTTTTCTCGAAACGACATTTTTGTACCTGTTGCAGGTGATTTCTCAAAAACCATCGGGTATATTGACTTCAAATTTTAACACGATATTCAGTACTATCATGGCTATAGGCCTGAACCTCCAACTTGTTGATATTTTGATTTTAACTTATAATTTCACCTGATTAATGATGCAAAAATACGTGGTTTTGTTTACACTTTTGCAAGAAACGCCGCCATTTTGTTAATTTTCGATAAAATAAAAAGTGGAGGTTCGGACCATAGGGGCGATAACATAAGATTAAGACACTTTTAGATTTTCTGTTTCAGATCACCAGGTGGGCCAGAATCACCTACACCAGCAGAAAACTTTTTTTACATAGCTATGTTATAAGTAAACCAAGAAATATTTTTCATAACCAAAAAAAAACCATTTTTTTCAACTCTGCTTGATCACATCTTTAGGGAAAAAACGTTTGTCCAATTATTTTCAATAGTTCCCGAGAAAAAAATTGTTGAAATATGCCCTTTTTGGACGTTCACATTGGAATGCCCACTTAAGAAAAATTTTCGGACTTCTAAAGCTTACTGAATGGACATTTGACGTTTCTGTTACAGCGATACATGATTCCTGTAACCCACAGAGCTTCTTCACAACCTATACAAATATCAAAACTTAATAAAAATTATTTATCTAAAACTATTCAATAAGAAATTAAAAGTTCAGAACTCTTACATCACTATCAAATAGTAGTATATAGTTTACAGATAAATAGTAGGTAGTTTAATATATTTCTTAAACTTAACACTAAGGGCGTTGCAATTTAAGAATATTTATTTTGTCGTCATCATAAAATGAAACAGTTGTAAAAGATGTATGGATAATATAAAGTTTATTAAAGAAAAGACGACTTTTTTAAAACTATCCAGAAATTTACAATGCTTAGGATGTGAGCGATTTCTGCAATTTATTATCAATAGAACTGCAAATAAGATGCCCAAAAACTGAATTATTTCCAATGTCTGAAAGCAGCAAACTAATGCGATATAAAGAAATAAACTGTGCAATTATGCTATAAAATATTTCTATTTATACAAATAAAAATACAAAGACAAGAACCAATATGTACTGGATGGGTTATATGTCATCATGCTATTTGTTAAACAATGCATAATAAATTTATAATTCTGTTTTTTCCAGATTTTAAAAGTGTAGGGTTTGGAACTTAATGATGGAAAAATTTACCTCATATGATAGGGTCAAAGTTGTTGAACTCTACTTTAAAATCTAAAGATACATCGTTTTCACACAACGCGCTTACATACGCCATTTTCAAGTTAAGAATACACCCTCAAAAACTATTATACTAAAAGTAACCAGTAGGGTCAGGAAAGTATTCCACAAGACGTTCATGAGAACCTTGAATCCCAAGAACATCACTATAACGATTAGCAACGGATTCGTATATGTATCCCTAAAAGACTCAATTTCTCCAACAAATAAAGCTAATAGACTTTCAATAGAGACTGTGCTATGCAGTTCGAACACAGAAAATAATCAGAGCTGATAACGAATTTATTCGCTGATGGGCAACGAAGCTCATTTTCATCTTAATGGCTTTGTGAATAAACAAAACATCCGATTTTAAGGTACCAAAACCCAACGTGAACTGAATCTCTCAAAGTCACTATTTGGTAAAAAAAACTTTCATTCTTCCAGCTGTAGAGTGCACAACTCATGGTAGTGGAAACAAGGTGAACCAACTTTTAAGAAACTTTTGGCGAAAGGATAATTTTACTCAAGAGCGACTTTGAATTGTCCCCATGTCTTTCTGTGGGGTAATTTAAAAGAGTGTCTTGATGCCAATAAACATCAGAATATTCTACTGCTCGAGGAGTAAATTCATGCACAAATTCGGGACATAGACGAAAACACACTAGCTGGTGTGATGCAAAATGTTATCAAGACGGTTAGTGTATGTGGAAAAGAAAACGGAGGCTATTTCCACAATACAATTTTCAAAGTTAGGAGAAAACAAATACCTAATAACATAGTCTACTGGGTAGAAAAATAAATTATATTATCGGCCCTCACATGTGGACACAAACATGGCCATTCAGTAATAGCATGGTAGATAGATTACAAAAAACTTAGTCATGGAAAGGAAGATGTTAAACACTCCAGGATCACATACCCAATACACAAATTAACAAAAAGGCCACAGTTACAAATGTAGAAAACTAATGTGTACTCTAAGATGAACTCGAGCTGGACATATTGGAAGAATAAGGAACAATAGACGGACTCGTGAAGTAACAGAGTGGCAACCACAAAAAATAAAAGAATCAGAAAGATTGCAAAAAATATGGACGAATAATATAAAAATCGACAGCTGATTATGACTGGCCAATGAAAACAAACGAGAAAGATAGATGAAAAACATTAGAGGATGTAGCAAATTTCTCTCAAAATAGATGAACATAAGCAAGTCTGTACAATCATACTGAAGTATATCTTTTTATATTTCATTGAGTTGTTCCACTTGACAGCTTAAGCAGAGCAACTATTTTATAATCTTTTCAGCCTATCTTAATATTTTTGAAACAAAAAGGGCACATTCGAATGAAGCTTCATTAAGTTCCATTTTTACCACAAAATATTGATGAAAATTGAAACCTTCAGCAGGACTCGGTGTCTTTAATCGCTCGACTAGAGTATAGTTCATGACACAAACTTCAAGAAAATAATATCTCGGTATCGCTCGTTTCAGGCGTATTTCATGTAAATGTGCTTTTATGTATAAGGGTTCTAATACATAAATCATATACAGAGTCGAGATAAATTCGAAAAATAAATAAGCAATGATAATAGCATTGTAATACAAGAAAAATTGAATTTATTTATATGAAATTCAGGACGGTTGAAGTAAATAGTCATATTATTCCTTCTCAAGCCGAGACCTAAACCTACTACAGACTAACATATCTTCCTCCTTGTTCATATGCCTCATTGCCTCCATGGTGCAGGACCTTAAGCTGTCCTTGATGCTATCATGCCTCTCATTAACCTTCGCTGCGACCACGCTCCACACGTCAAGGGAATTGTTGTCGGAGTCGAGATTGGCCTCAATTCGAAGTACCAGTAGTCATACAAATTGCTGTATAACCTTGGCTTGTGATCTAGAGGGGAGTCTTATGGGAATGCGTACTCTCGCCCAGCGGCCATCTTCACTATCTAAACTTATCAAACCCCGCCACCATCACAGAAGTACAAAAACTTTGTATGCATGACGGTAAGCACTTCAGGGGCATCTTGGCAAATCCAATGGTCATTTTGGCAATTCCATTTCCAGTTATCGAATAAGTTTTTTTCATCTGAATCTCAAGAAGCCGTGGTGTCGCACTTGATGTCATTTAGCAGCGCTTTGTTTTTTAGAATCAACAGTTCTTCAAGGCGAAAGTTCGAAGTGGACTGCTGGACTGACTGTCGACTTCACCACGCCCATTTCTTTTACTAGGTCAGTCACACTCCGTTTAGGATCTGATAGATATTTTCTTTCAATTCGCGGACGAATACATCACTTCTCTTATAATCAGATTGCTTGTCGTGTCAGCAGTTACTTCTTCCCGGTGATCAAATTTCATATGCTTCTTAGCTATCTCGTAAATTTGGGCCTTTTTGTAATCAAACCTCGCAATAACTTTGGTTGGCGATTCTCCGACGCGAAGAGATTCGAGCAGAGCGGCTCTAAGGTCTGTATTTTGTCGACAACCGAAGGTTGTTGATTATGTGAAACTATTTTGTTGTGCTACTGTATATGTGAGCCCAAGAAAACTTCATCGTACATACAATTACCAGATTTTAGGTTATTTAATTACTAGATTTCATACAACTTAAAAACTATAATCTACATGTATCTTTGAAAAGGTTGCAAAAATATAAGTAAAATATGAATACCGGAAAAATCTCCAACAGATAGACAGTATACGAAAACAAAGCTGCTATCACGTTCAGTTGGTGTCATCCTTTTAATATTTTACAGTTCATATATTCTTCGCTTTTTTGATAGAAGTAGAGTAATAAAAGATACTGTTTGGATACATTCAAGAGTTGAATAAATTTATCATGTGTCATCATAAATTTAGCCAAAGCTTTGCCTTCAAGCTACATCTGACCGTTAATTCCACCTAATTCATCCAAAGCTTGTTAAGTATTCCTCAGACGTTCATTTGTGTTGTGCTTGTATGTAGTACAACCGAGCCTCGTTAGCAAAGGCAACAAAATTAACTTCGGCCAAAATTTACAGCCTTTTGCCCTGCTCGAGACTTCTGGTTGATCGTTAAAGCACATTTATTGTTACTATGCTGCACCAATAACCAAAAACAAATTTTCCGCAATGCTCCCAAAAACACGCCAACGAATATCTTTATTGCAGCGCTTAATTATGCGCGATCCTGGTTGTCATGCGTGATAAAACCGATGTTTCCTTCATTTTTATTGCCTCTAATTAGCCGGGTCGTACCTTCGCATTCTGGAGGCGGCCGAACGCTAATTAGCTGTAAGAAGCCGGCGAATAACAATACCCAGTTAATGAATCGAATGAGCATTGCAAATTAAGTTAGCTAAGGTCAACGGCGCGGGCATGCGTGCATGCCGGGGAAGACTGAAATACGCAGCAGGACGTACGAATCCAGCGTTGTGCAAACACGTCTGATAAGGCGCGAGCAACGAGATGTAACAATTAGCAGCAGGCTCGATAAAACGGAGGGATACGAGAATCCGTGCAATACAAATCGGTTTTTGCCGCTAAAGCGGATTATCAAGTGGCGGCAAGCTTACAGGTGAATAAATTTCGGGGTGTTCGATAGATCCACCGCGTAGCTGGAACGTTCGAGTCCAATCAATAATTGCTATCCAGTTATAAATAAACAACAGCTTCGAGAAATAAAAATTTAAAAAAAATATCACGGCGGAGTTGCAGATGCGGAAAGTTTAAGCTACGCCGGTTCCCACCATGTATCCATTTTTGGTTAGCTTTGACCCTTGTAATAAGTGAGCTTGATTTTTTCGAAAAAATACAGACAGAGCCCTGTCTGGTACACTACTTCAGTTTGCTCGAGCAAAGAAGGAGATCGAATAAGCACATCACAGATAAAAAGCGATGTTCATTTTCTTTTTTTTCGCTCCAAAGAGATTGTAGATAAAAAGTTCGTATCACCCAGGCAACCGCTAACGCTGCATTTTACATGGGAGTGTTTAAACGACCCAAGAAGAGTTGCGCGTGACGGTGTTTGGCAAACTGACCGTAGCAACACTAACCTAACCTTCGTGCAGCCCAGATTTGGCCTTGGTCGACCACTTTACGTTTCCCTGGCCGAAATTCAACTTGAAAGAGAACCATTTTTGGCATTGTAGGCTGATATGACAAGTGTTCTGAAAGAGATTTCAATTAGGTCTTCCTAATTGTGCACTAATGCTCAACGATGTTATTTTGCATATTAAGCTCTTACAAACATATCTTCAATGAAATGAATTTTCTGGAAATAGCCTTGTTGCATTCCAAAAGTGTATATCTACACAGTAAGGCTTTAATTACAAATCAAATTAGGAAATTCCCATTTATGGTGTAAAAATAAGGGATTTACGAAAGCCTCTTTTAAGTCACTGTCACCTTGCGAAGTTCGCGGCTAAGACCGGAGTCGTCGCCGTCCCGTCACGGTTGAGCGGCGAACATAATTCTTCAATGTGCGGGCAGATGCCGTTGAGGCCCCCGCGGTGCTTGAACTAGAACAATACGGAAATTTTCCAGATTGTATCAGATGGTTACAGTAATACGAGAAATGTTCAGAACAGGTACTGGAGGTATAAATAGCACGCAGCGAAAGTACAAGGGAAGTTGGTTGAAGTTATCAGAAGCAAAGTAAACTATTTCAGTGTGACATCAATTTTGTCATATATAAATATAGTTATAGTATGATTTTATGTTAATAATTGCCAGTGTAGTGTCCATAAATACTACTAGATAATTCAATTCCCGATAAATAAAGTAAATATGTAGTTTAAATAAATTCAAGCGTATTCTTCACCTCTGTTGAGAGCAAAACGTTATAATAGGAAATTCTACGCTTTAACGTAGTAATGTAAGTAGAAGAAAAAAATAACAAAGTTGCTGAAGTATAAAAAAGAATATGAATATTGAACCGCCTGTGTATCGTGGCGGCATGCTGGTGGCTTTGATATCTGCCGCCACGTTTTGCTATCGCACACAAAACGGCATATGGGCTTTTGCTCAGCCGGCGAGTCTGCATACGCCGTCGGCGGCACCCTTTGAAACGAAAAGTGCTATCGAATTAAGATTTCCCGCAAATGATCTACCGCTAAGCCAGGCGCGAAGCCCGGCGACATATTCGACCCGCAACGCGGCCAATTCGTTCGTGCTTAACCAACCCGCAAGAAATACTAGATCCGCAACGCGGCCAGTTCGGTCGTGTTTAATCCACCCGCAAGAGACATACTCGAACCGCAACGTGGCCAATTCGGTCGTGTCTATTTTACCTACATTTAACCACCTCGCAAGACTTTCGCATCGCATCACGGCCAGTGCGGTCGTGTTCTAGGCACGAAGACATCGCAACAAGGTGGCCACCGTGAAACCAACGCCGCCGAAGCCGAAGCCGATTACAGGTGAGCGATTTGGCAACTACTCATCGGTTGATATCGGTAGCCGCCCCCATCCGCTTTCGCGCCGGCCGTTTAAGGGACGATTTGGGCCTCAACGTTTTACTTTTCAAAACGGGCCGTACTTAGTTCCCCACACCGCATCACGAGGGCACGGCTATTTACACGCCTGCCTCTCCAACATGTCATGCACAAAATTAAAAGCACGAAAAGTTTTAGAAATAGAATTGAGTTTACCTCACGATAAATTGGATAACTTTTTAGCTCTTTCATATGTACACGGTATATGTGAACAAAAAAATCATCTCTATACTTATCGAATAAAAAATGGCGTTCTTCATTTTTGTTGAATACTATATGCCGAAATTTGCTTTATTAATATTTTAAGTTGTATACGTTCTAATGTTAAAAAAGGTCAATTTCCCTTTGCTTCAAGGGTATAATACACATTCATTGAAAATAGTCAACAATGTAAAAGTCATCTGCAAATACCACCACTGACGTACAACTACCCCCGACAAAAGCTAAATGTCAAATAACCTGGGCAAATTTGGCATAAAATTCGGTTGGCATTTGATGTAAAAAGCGAATATGTTGTAAATGAGTTTAAATCGTACTCGGCAAAAGACGAAACCAGACAAACATCAGTTTTAGTGGACAAGTTCGTTGTTTTGAAGTTCATTAAACCGCAACTGAATTTTTGGTAATAATAAAATCTTACGGCTTAAATATTGTAGCACATCTATTCAAGAATTTATTTCCTAAAAATCGCGGTTGTGTCGAATAATTTAATCAAGAACACTAGAGAATGTATAAAAAAAGAAAAAAACTTTCCTTACTAAATACATCCAGTAAAATAATAACAATCATTATTTAGAAACGTAGCAAAACCGGAACCAAACCAAAACACATAAGCTTTCTAAAGAAAGATTTAAATTTTTTATATTGTAAGTCAAATATTTCATTGTAAGGGTAATTAAACATACATAGTTAAATTGATATAGTTTCCTCCCTTATTAATGTTTAAAAAAATTGACCTAAAGATTGTAACTAAAATATTGTTGAATACAAGCTTAATACACCACACCGCTCTATTTCTTATAAATAAAAAAATAATAAATAGAAAATTATTGGTAAAACAGAAATTATCACACCCGTAAAATCAAACTTTCAACAATAATTCAACTAGAAATCTGTAAAGGAATTGTAAAAAAAAGAGTAGTGGAGCCATTCCAATGTTTGCAGAAGATATAATCTCATGATTTTCGGATGCCTCCAAGGAGGCCGAGCAATGGAAGCAAACACTGCAAGTCGTTAGTGGTTCGCCATTATTACCGTTACCAATACCATTAAATTTAATGAAATCCTATTATAATAAATACTTATCTCTATAATTAACTCACTAATTTAATCATCGTCTAAATACATGCCGATGTCTTTTTTTATTGTAGCTCTTCACGTTCGGCGGTCGACATAATGCCTACTAGGAATCCAGCTGCCGCACACGTGCGAGGCGAACATTCTAGGCGTTTCCATGACGGCGTTTCGAACGCCAACTGGGCATAAATATCGCGTAGCGGGGCGGCAGAGCATTCAAAGTGGCTACAGCAAAGCGAAGCGAATCCAAGTGCGGAAGCTGTGCGCGTCGACATAAATAGTATGTAATTTTACGTTAGTTATTGTATGTGTTGTATATATAAATGACATTGTGATGCTGATCGCCTGTAAGTAAAATAAATAAGTGTTTAAGTAAATTTGCACGACTTATTCGCCACTGTAAAGAGCAGAAAATATCTGTATTTAAATTTTTTTCTATGATATAAACTTGAACCTTATTAGTTACTACAATTCAAATTTTACTTCTAAGAAGCTTTCACTTGCTTCTATAAGCAATTTAATGTTACCAAAAATGGGCTTCCCGACTAAACATAAACAAGGGCAAAAAGTTATTTTGTTGGCTTGAGCGAGCAATTTCTTCAATTAGTTCTGTACAGATTGTAAAAAATGTTCCTTAAGGGTAGTAGTAAATTGTTGTTGGTTTTTGTTAATTGTGTAGTAGCAATATTTGTTTGTGTATTCCAGATTGTAATAGACAAAATTTTCGCGACAAAGAACTGACTAGAAATGATAAAAGAGGTTCGATTCTAGTGACTTTAGCCAAAAAGATAAACCACATTATTGGACTGACCATCTGTTTTGGATGTCTTGCAAGCATCAAATAATCGCGATATGTCATGGCTGCCTGGAATTATTTTCATCAACTATGTACCTAAGATGTCAAGACAAGTTCCTCACTAAATGACGTAAAAGCCGGCAAGCTAAGATTTGCCGTCAACTGGTTGAAAATCTGCTAGAACGTTTTGTCAGGGCATTATCACTTCTAATCAAAAATAAGGCATCTTGTTAGTCGTGATTATCCCAAGCACTGGGTTCTTCGAAACCATAATTCACAGCCAGTTGCTCGTTAGGATAGTGGCAAAGGGTCATTAAAATCGGTTTGATAGAACATTGACAGTACTGTGCGGCTTTCATTTTGTTCCAAATAGAAAAACCATAAATGTTATTTGTAAAATGAGCAATTAATTAGGAAGTGTTTACGAAGTTTCAAAAAAAGTATTCAACTTTAATCAGCCGTAAATCTGTTCTTTTGTAACACGACAATTTGTGACAAGTTTTACATCTTTTTGATAATCCGGTACCTACTCAGAAAATTTTAAAGATAAAGGACCTGTTATGGAATTTGTTTAAGGTGATTGTATATACTATCTTACTTTACTAGAAATTGTGAAATAAACCCATCCCCAACACTAACCAAGTGTTAATGAAACAAGACTTGACCATTTTTATTTTAAATGGCAACTGTTCCTGTTCAGCCTTCTTAACTAATATATATGCTGGTCTGGAAAAATGAATCAATGATATTCGAGCTGTTATTGTGCATCATTGGGGGATGACAATCGGTTGGTTATTCGTTGTCATCAAATTTTGGTTCTTTTGTCAGAACGTGGCCGACATTTGCAATTCATAGTTTAACACTGGCAATTTGCTATTCGGTGATTTTAATTGGCAGTTCAACTGACAAGAGGCATTTTAAAATTTTCATCTAACCGTCCCCAACACCCTTATGTCAGACTCCATTTCTGCACTCAGTTAATTGAGCATTTGCGTCACTAGAGATGGAATCTTCTTTTTTTTTCTTAGGTTTCTTTTCATTTATACCCCCAAACTGATGATTGTCCAGAGAATCGGATATAGCGGATAGGAGACAGGGAAACATATAACTTATTACATCATTAGTTTGATTTTTCAATTTGACGTTCAAATAAAATCAAAAGAAACCCTGATTAAACCTTTTAATACCTACCCGTATTCTAGAATTAATCTCAAACATTATAGAAGTCATAAAGTCAACGTTAAAAATATTGGCATTATTAATGCAACCCTTATAGAAGAGTCTTAAAAAATATTGTCATTCCGTTAATCAGATGTGGGCATAACCTTATAATTATCATTCATTGTCATATGCCCAAAGCTAGAATAGGAAAACTACTTCATTTACACAATGAAAGGTTATGTGCGAATTTGAACACCAAAATACATGCATAAAATTTGTTTCAGTGGAAACAAACAATCGGCGCACTCCAATGAAAAAATCGAAACAACAAATGTTCCAGGAAAAGACCCGCAAAGCCGGCGTTCGCACAAATTTCAATGCCAATTGCGACAGAGCCTTCGTCAAAAGCGACGATCGGTCGCAAGCCCCACAACAGAAATAAAACCAGGAGTGCGAGGCGGCAAGGTTTGAAACGCGAGCCACAATTCCCAGCGTTTTTTAATGAACAGCCAAAGTGGCGCTCCTAAATTAAAAATAAGGGAAGCGCGCTCCCGAGCGCCAGAAACATTTATCTGCGTCGTTCACGTACGTCATCAGGGAAGAGAGGTTTTATTCGCGCCATAATTTACATTTAATATTTGCGTCGCGGCGGCCGTAAGCGCTCTCGGCTTCAGATTTGAAAATGGAAATGTGAAAATCTCATTAGCCTGCGTAAGTTACGCAACGTTACTTCGCAGCCGGGCCTTTCATTTAACTTTCGCTAAATTAAAATTTTTGCGAGCCATTCATTTTTGGCCGCTCCTTTTCAAGCCGCCGCCGCCGCCGGTAGGTGCACTATGATGAATTGAAGCTAATTTACATTACTTCTAATTCCATTTTGAATGCAAATTACGTATTCTGATGTAAAAATAGCCCACAATTTCTCTTGCACACTTTCTTAACGAAAAAGAATTTTAATTTTTAATTTAATTGATTCGGTTAAGAATGGTGAATTCTTTTCAGGGAGAGTAAGATAAAAACTGATAATACCTTTAATATCTGTTGAACAGAACAAAGATTTGAAAATTAAGGAAAAGTACAATAGATATAGCTACTATCGATAAACAATATCAAAATGCATCTAAAACATTAGAAAAGCATTTCATTATCAAATTAGTTAATTATATTTACTTTTAACGTGAAATAAAAGTTAGATAAGATATTCAAACGCAGAACCAATACAATAAAAATGTTTAATTGGCATGTCTGGAAACACAAATGAACAATGGTAGGAAAAAAGTCGTTAAACGTTGGAAGTGGTTCATCAAGCGCTTAAATAGGAGTAGAATTCCTGGTCAACAAAAGTGAGATTTTCTGAGAAGTCTCATTTGAAAGAAAGTATTATAATGTAAAAATTATCAATTTACGAACATTACTCCAAAAGTTTTATTCCATTTGCAGACTTGCCGAACTGAAGAATGATACTGTAACGCTTTTGCTCTTAACAGTGGCGAATAACACCCTTATGTTTATTTAAACTACTTAATTAAATATTGGGACGTATGGGAGTCTAACTAGAGGTAGTACCTCTATACTCAGGGTTGCCGGACCTTCGGGTCACTCTGAGATATTGGTCCTCAGTTAGATTCTCACTCTCATTTATGGCTCCTAGAAGCTTCATAAGCGGCCACATCCCGGTAACTGTGTCGGCACACAGGCTAAACTAAATGAGAGGCTATGGGAGGCAACTTCTAAATCCTAGATTTAATGGCTCCCATAGTAAGCAGCGTCTGACCCGGAGCGGGCGGCTGCAAACAGCGTCTGTTCCCATAGTGGGCGGCTGAAAATAAACTCGCCAACACGTTCGGCAAGCGCGGCGAGAAAATGCCAAACCCCTCTCTTTTAAACCATAATGAAAACGTCGAATTCACAAACAGGAATACCCCAGGTGGGTAGAGATGCACTCTCACAATCCCACACTGATCAACGATCAGTCAGCCCCAAGGATTCTGGGGGCAAGAACTCGACAAACCTCAAAGCTAGACCACAGCAAAGAAGACATACAAACACAAAAAATTTATAATAGCAACATACAACATTAGAACAATGCGAACAGAAGAATACAGAGAAGAGCTAGAACTGGAACTATCGAAAATAAAGTGGGATATCGTTGGATTATGCGAAACACGTCTACCGGGGAAAGGAACTCAATATTGAAATCAGGACACGTCCTATACCAGAACAACTCAGACACAGACCATAAATATGGTGGGTAGCTTTTATCATCAACCGTAAGATAAAACACCTAGTAACGAAATTCCAAGCAGTGTCAAAAGAGTCATATACCTTACTCTGAAAATTAACAAACGATATAATATGCAACTCATACACGTATATGCACCGACGACAAACTCAGACGATGAAGAAGTGGAGCAACTATACGAAGATATTACACGCGCTAGGAGACAAGAAAAACATACTACACCGTTATCACAGGAGACTTCAATTCAATAATAGGAGGCAAGCTGTCTGAAGACGACCAATACATTGGAAGATATGGTTTGGGAATTAGGAATCCCAGAGGAGAAATGTTAGCAAACTTCCTCAGTAGCGAAAAGCTATTCTGTTTAAACACATTCTTCAAAAAACAAAGACAAAGAAAATGGACATGGAGAAGTCCCGACCAAAAAACAAAAAACGAAATAGATTACATCATGTCGAACGACAAAACACTATGTACGGACGTAGCAGTGCTAAATAGATTTAATACAGGCAGTGACCATAGACTAGTCAGGTCGGTGCTAGAAATAAAACCGAAACTGGAAAGGAAAAAGTTACAACACCAACAAAACTTTCCAACCATACAAGAATTGAGCCTCAATCAAGAAAAATACCAATTACAACTACAGCGAAAACTAGAACCTACAGATAAGCTAAAGAACCTATACATAGATGCGCTAAATGAAAAAATTAAAAATAGTATCCACGAATCAGTTAAAAAAATATGTGCCAATAAGAAACCTAGCGGTAGCAAACTAAAACAAGAAACCTTGAATTTAATAGAAGAAAGAAGACGAACAAATAGAGAAGCTCAAAATTTTCAAGAAATTAACAAGAAGGTCAAAGTGATGATTAGGAAGGACATAAGAGCACATAGAAATAAGCAAATTGAAGAAGCAATAGGGACAACAGAAATATGAAGGTATTAAGATCGAAACTATCACAGAGTAAACAGAAAATAATAAAAATAAAGAATCAAGAAGGTACTGTAGTAGCAAACAGAAGAGATATAGTACATACAATAGAAAACTTCTACACAAAGCTATATTCATCTAACATATCTATACAGAGCTCGGTTAATAAAACTATTTCTAACGTGGGTTCCGAGGAAATACCGAGATAACTAGACTTGAGGTTAAACAAACCCTCAAGCAACTGAAAAATAGAAAAGCGCCAGGAGAAGACCGGATAACAGCCGAAATGCTGAAAATGGGAGGTGAAATAGTAGAAAATATTGTCACGGTACTACTAAACAAATGTTTGATTGAGGAAAGATACCAAAGGCGTGGAATAATGCTGAGGTAATTCTTCTCTTCAAAAAGGGACACATCAAATATTGAAAACTACCGCCCCATAAGCTTACTCTCGTGCATATATAAAGTATTGACTAAAATCATCACAAATCGCCTCACTCAAAAATTAGACTTCTACCAGCCAGTAGAGCAGGCGGGCTTTAGAAAAGGGTTCAGTACCATGGATCACATTCAAACCATCAGAACATTAATTGAAAAGACAACGGAATACAACACCCCATTCACTTGGCGTTCGTGGACTATCGAAAGGCGTTTGACTCAATTGAAATACACGCCGTCCTCCAAGCACTAAATAACGCAAGAGTTGACTCCAGATACTCGCAGCTAATTAAACACATCTACGAAGAGGCTACATTTCACGTAAAGGTAGATGAAGACCTTCAAACTAACAAAATAAAGGTTGAAAAGGAGTCCGCCAAGGAGTCACAATGTCTCCAAAATTGTTCACGTCGGCGATGGAGGATGTGTTCAAGCAAATGAATTGGGAAGGATGGGTATTAACATTGACGGATGTCTGCTAAACCACCTGAGATTTGCGGACGACATCGTACTGATTTCTAGCAATATTGACGAACTTGAAGCTATGCTAATACAATTAAATGAGGCATCCAAGACCGTAGGGCTGGAGATAAATATAAATAAAACCAAAATAATGACAAACAGCGATGCAGTTGTTTTTATTGATAATCAACCGGTTGAAAGAGTGGACGAATATATTTATCTGGGTCATTCAATTAGGATTGGAAAGGAAAACCAAACATCTGAAATTAGAAGAAGAATAAGAGCCACCTGGTCAGCCTTTGGGAGGCTACAGCATATTCTCAAAATTCCGATATTCCCAATAGCCTGAAAAGAAAGGTGTATGAAACATGTATACTGCCCGTGGCAACCTATGGTTTAGAGACGGTGACGGTAACCCAGAAGAGCGCCGAGCAGCTAAGAGTTTGCCAAAGAGCGATGGAGCGCAGAATGTTGGGAGTAAGTCTAAGAGATAGACTGAAAACGAGGAAATAAGGCGTAGAACGAAAATACCCGATATAATGCAGAGAGTAGCTCAAGCAAAGTGGTAATGGGCGGGACATATAGCACGGCATGAACCAAACCGCTGGACCTCAAAACTCTTGAGATGGAGGCCCCGTTTAACGAAAAGAGGTGTAGGAAGACCACCAAAAAGATGGAGCGACGATATCCGAGACTTTGCGGGAAGAGATTGGATCCAGAAGGCTCAAGACAGAAATGCATGGAAACAAATGAGAGAGGCCTACGTCCAACGATGGACGGTTGCAGGCTGATGATGATGATGATGATGAATTAAATATTGATTATTAATTAAACTATTTAATATTTGTGCACACTACACAGAAATTATTTATCTACAACACAATTTATTTCGCACTAGGCTCGTTCACTTCGCTTCCAGGAGCTTGTTTCCAGCTAGTTATACCTCCAGCACCGTTGGGACAATCTGCTACAATCTAATAATTTTCGTATTGTTCTAGTTCTCATACTTTACACTTGTGGGAGTCTCAACAGCAGCTGTCCGCACATTGAAGACGTTACGTTCGCCCCTCGACCGTGACAGCTCGGCAGCGACCCCGTTATTCGCCGCAAACATGGCATGGTGACGGGGCCTTCATTCGGAATAAGTGGACTGTATAGGTAATTTTGAATTTTGAATATTGAAACAACTCTAAAATTAAAACACTAACCTGTGGAAACGGCGCTTCCCGCAGATATTGGTTTCCTGCTGTTGGTCCTGGGGCTTCCACAAGAAAAGGATAAGGATGTGGATAAAAATTAGGACAAGTTACCCCAATCTTCACAGCAGACGAAACGGGGGCGTCTTCCTGATGTAAAGATTCTTTCGTCGAGCTGATAA
The DNA here is from genome assembly GCA_036346155.1 of Sinelater perroti. Lineage (NCBI taxonomy): Eukaryota > Metazoa > Arthropoda > Insecta > Coleoptera > Elateridae > Sinelater > Sinelater perroti. Next base: position 19,771,672 of record JARFIY010000099.1, on the reverse strand, counting down.
TTTATCGGCGAGAACACAGCCAAAATGCCAAATGCAAAAAGGCGAACAAAGGCAAATGCTTAATGCCGCGAACAAAAATGAGAAAATGCAGGTTTTAATAAAGTAAAAATATAAAGTCGCGCGAACTAAAACGTAATGGCAAGTTTAAAATGAATAAAGCAAAGGCTTAATGTCGCGCGAACTAAACGAAACCAACGTGCCAAAGCAAGTGCTCAAAGCAAATTGCACGAGCACGACTCGCGGCCCGCGGCCAGACCGCCGGCCGTAATCACAACGCGTGCTTGCAGTCAATTGGGCCGATAAAACAAATTTCACATATATATGAGAGGGAATCAAATTATAGCCGGCCCTAATTTAAAATTTCAAAAATAAATATAATTTGGTGATTGGCGCGAACAATAATAGTAAATCTTACAATATTAACATGACAAATTTCACTAGATACGCTACCACTAATGCTATTACAATCGATAGTATTCCCTTCACATAGTGAACATTTCAAATTGGTTTAAGTTGTTTATTTTTATAAAATAAAAACAGCAGACATTATACCTGTAGAACTAAATTTAAATGTAAATAAGAAGGATGCAAGAAATAAACTAGAAAATGAAAAAGTACATTAATTAAGTACAACTGTCCTCTTAACTTTGTAGTACATAAGAAAAGACGGACTTTGTCAGACAAAAAATTAAATAAGAGAGTTCAATTAATCCAAAAGTAAAACTGCCGATAAGTTCGCAGTGCGCAGAATTACCGCGGCGACAAGCGACAAGCACGAAAAAAGTTAATGAAATTCTATTATGTTCCCTTACCATATCTCTCCAATTTCCTCTGGCCGCCAGCAATTTGACGATTCTATTAAATAAAAGCCACGCGAGTTCCAGCGCTGTGCCTTTTTTGGGGCACGCACGTGCGTCTCGTTTCCTGCAGGTGCCCCGTAAAGCAATTTTCGCGAATTTGCATTATCTCTGCTGCCAAACAGAAGCCAATTTCCAGCCACTCGGAAATTCCGGTCGGGCCGATCTGCACACCCGCCACGTTTTCCTGCTGCAGATTTATCGGCTTGCCGGGGCTTTGTTTGAGTTCTCTCGAACTCACCTGCCCATAATTTCCAAAAAATTTCCCGAGCCGGAGACAATAAATAACAACTCTGGGAACTTACGCGTAAGAGCTAGGTGTAAATCACTTTCGCGTTTTGCGAAATGCGCTGCGGCTGAGAAAGCGCCGTGTGTAATGCAGGAGGCAATAAAGATGGGCGTATGTAAACAAGTTAAGCATGGCTATATGTACTTTGCAACAATATTTATGGCAAGGAACATAAAATTTGCATTTAAAGAAATTACAAAAATTTTAAAGCAAATTTGGTTTTCATAATCGCTATCGTATTGAAATAAATAATTAACCGCTACAAAAGATATTAAACAATCAACAAACTTTTGTATCGTTTTAATTATGATAACGTTCTTTGAAAACTCATCAGTTGACAAAAAAGTCAAAGTTTAACAAATATTTAACTGGATGACAACTCACAATGCAATGTTCAAAAATTTTCAAAAATCAACAACACATTAATCATTTAAAAAATTCATAGAGACAAGCGGTGTTCTCGATTATTGAAAGCCGGTAATAATTGGGAAAACTAGAGGCAATTTAAAATCAGCGTAATTAATTCGAGGTAAATCTACCATATCAAAAAAAAAAGAAGTTGAGGAGATTTTTTCGATTGTCCGTAACACGTAAATACGAACGATCGGTAATGCTTCAAAATTTATTCTGGTTCCGAAAGGAATACGCTTGGTTTAAAAAAATTTTGGAGACCCAGATTATTCGAGCAGTTTAGTTTCTTTTTTAAAAACAAAACCAGACTCTATAAGACGTTCTTCCAAAGTTCCCAAAAGAACGCGTCAAAATAATTTCAATTGATTCGCAATAAATACTACACAAGATCAATTGCAAGGAACAGACTTTGACACATGGGAAAAGTTAATTTGCAAAATACTACAAACAGATAATGGGAAGTATTAGAGAATGAAGTTCCTATTTTTCAAAATTTGCACCCCAGAAATTGACGATGAGCACTATACTAAGCCACGGTTGATATTTCTTGACGATGTGCTCATTGCAGCAACACGTATTTTAAACATTTTTTCTGCATCAGGCAAAATTAGAAACCATGACAGTTCTGAGCAAAAATGAGAAAGAAAGAGTCTTTGAGATCTTATTTTCGAATTTTTATAACAACAATATTCGCTCAATAACGAATAAATAACGAAAAAACTAAAAGTCAATTTCAACAAGCTGATAAAGATCTCCAAAAGAGGCGCTGCATAACCAAAACAATACATCGTCAAATAATTTAAGATGAACAAAGAAGGCATAATAGAACCGAATAGATACAGTCTGTATAACAAGAAAGTAACCGTCCTCATTTGCTAAGGCATCGAAACCACATCTATGTTAATTCGTCTTGAATCTTTATTTCGTGTTCTTTTTCGCTGTGCTGTGCCTAAATAAAGGAATTTAGATCTTTCTAGATATGATTCCGACTCCCCTGCGTGAAAAAAAAGTTAATTTTCAATCAACTTATGATAGGAAAAGCACGTGGAAAAACAATTGGCATGGGTAAAGGTAAATTTGGATCGAAATTGGAACGAACGAGTCTCTTTTGTGCGCATGATCTTCCTTATCGAAAGCACGATCAGCGAAGAGTAATAGGATTATTCAGCGCACACTGTGAAAGTGCATGTCTGGGGATGCTTCTGTACACGTGGTTTTGGTTGCCTCTTTCTGTTTACCAACAATTTAAACGCCCAGAAACTGTGCACCATCTACCAGAATCTATTCTGAAGTTTGCTGAAAAGCTATTCGGTTCCGACAGAACAACTTGAGTGGTGCTGCAAGAGGAAAATGAAGCTACACTGTGCAGTGCGTGAAAACAACAAAATAACCTCACTACGATGAAATGGCCGGCAATATCCCCAAACGTTAATTCGATTGAAAATGTATGGTCCTACATGAAAATAAAGCTCAAAGAAAAGCCAGTGTACACAGCGAAGCAGCTGTCATTTCAAATTGATGAGATACGACGATCTCGGCCAAATGGATATGCAGAAAACCTCGTCGAAAGCATAGAAAAAGGTGTGAAGCTATAATCAGTAATAGAGATGATTGGACGAAATATTAGGTAATTGCACTTATAATGTGCACTTCAATAAAATAAAAAGTTTATCTACATTTATATTTTTTCAAGATTACAGATCACTATAATCCCTATAATCATCCGTGATAAATAAACCTGAAACTCGAGCAGATCTCTGTTCATATTGACTACATGCGATTAGTAATTTGCATGTTATCGCCTGCCAAATTAATAAATCTAACTATACACCTTCTTCAAATTCAAATTACACACAGCAGGAAAGAACATTAAAATGTTTTACTGGACAGCACCGATGTTTATATCGCGTTAAAGTAGTAATAACACAACCGCATTATTCTACAAATGCAGTGTACAAAAATTATTAATTAGCAAAATCATCTATTAGTGCTGCATATCAGCAGATGTGAGCATTAGCATACCTATGCTAAAACGAGGCGCTAGAGCGTGTGGCAGAGAAAAATTGCGTGTTTCCAATCAAAATAGACGCTTGAAAGACAATGAAGACGCTAAAGCGTGATACTGACGTTCGAGCAACTTCACGCCAGCTTTGTTAAGAGTTACAGCAATTAGAAACGCGCTGTGCAACGATTCATGATCTGCTCACCACAATGGAGCTTGGGGTAACAAATGTGTAGTGGATTTTTACTATAGATTCCCCTACTTACCTAGTATTGTTTTTTTCTTCAAAAGTTCTAACGTCATTATGAAAAAGCAGACAATATTCCCAGATTTAGTAGACCAATGAAAAGTCATCGCACTAGGACACTTTCAACGTTGTTAAAAAAACAATGAAATCCAGGAAAGTCCATAACATTTGACATGGAATGGTTTAACTATTTTTAACCACTTATGGTCAACAACGTGAAAAAATCACCTATTCGATATTATTTAACACTTGAAGTTGAGCTCTGAGGTTTTATTATGCATACAAACAACGAAAACCTAGAGCTCTAGAATGAGATTTGACAAAATATCATTTATTGACATTTACTTTTAGAAATAAGAGTTTTGTTAAAATCATAGAATTTTGACTAAATTAATAAAAAAAAAACATGATTTTATCTAATTCTTAAAGGTTTTTTTTTAATCAGGGCTAAATAGATGGAGTTTAACGCAAAAACTTGACGTGGAACTTATCAACTGAAAACTCTAAATTAGATACAAAGTTCCAACCGCTTTACATTGTTGGTTTTATTTGATTCGCAGAAATGTATTGCTGGATCCAAAATTCTGCCTTTCGTACAAATAAAACCATGTAAATGCGATATCAAGGACCTGATACAAGTTAACTATTTTGTGGTTCGTGGTCCTATCGTCTTTGCATTTCCTCGCGCTTTTACAAAGCGTTGGAACTTGAGAAATTTTAAAAAGCACAGACTGTTTAAATTAATAATGGTGATTGTTCCCGACAGATATAAAATACGAGAGAGAAGATGTCTAGATGCAATCTATAACTCTGACAATTATTTCTATCTTCAACCACAATCACTAAATAGTACACCGTTTACCAGTGAACAAGTTTCAGCTAATGCAGAAATTCTGATGCAGAACTATTTCACAAACAGCAGATAAAATCTTAAGTTCGTTAGTATAAATTGTAAACCGTAAAATAATCAGCAACATCTATAAGCTTCAGCTTGTCAAATCATACATAACGAATCCTTTCTTGATCAATTAAAGAATTAAGCCACCGAACCAAAATTAGGAAAAATGCAAGACAGACTTTTTAGTTGATGAAGAATAAAGCGGCAAATATTAAATTTTACTGCAGTTGCTTTAGTAGACCGAGAATTTACGACCCATATCTTCAATATCCCCTAGCATTCTGGTTACGTAAAACCTAAATCCACTCCAACATTATAAACGATATAAACATTTATAGGGATAATTATTTATATATTATAAAACCAAAAATTAATGGGGAAGAACAATATGGGTATTATTCACCATTAAATTCGACAGTCACCCTTGCGGTTCTTCGAAAATTTCAGAATCCCATGGTCAAAAAAAAGTAAAACGATATGCCAAGATACTGACTAGGAAAGACTAAGTATTCCATATCTTATTTTCCAATTTTTATGAAAATTGTTATTCATAATTATTGGAATCTCTATAGGGTTTGGCCGGGGTCCAAATGGGGTAGTGCATGTGCACCACGCGGCGCAGTATCCAGCTAGCGTCGCATAGCCTCTCCTACCCAATTCCGATTTTCACCTCCAAGTAGCCCCTATATGAAGATAGGAGTGGCGGACCCCGCGAACCTGAGCAACCCCATCGGAGATCGAGTAACCAACTTCGACAAGGGGATTGGGCGCAGGGCCAATTACCCGTCCCGTAAAAAACACCAAATTAAAAACGAAACACAACAGAAAAAAAGGACTGGAAAAGGCTAATTATTTAAACTTTGCAACGTGGAATGTAAGGAGCTTGCATAGGGTCGCAGCTATGCAACAACTACAGAACGAATTATCAAAAGTCAACAACTTACATGGCTGGGACACGTGCAGAGGATGGAGAAGGAAAGGTCTCCCAAAAGGGCTTTTGACAACAAGCCACAGGGAAGGCGATTAAGGGGAAGACCTAGGAAGAGATGGTGCGACGACGTCGAAGAAGATATTAGAGCTTTGAAGATCAAAAATGTGGCGGCTGATTGCACAGAATAGGCAGGAATGGCGAACTGTTGTGGAACGGGCCAAGGCCCTTTAAAGGGCTGTCGTGTCAAAGAAGAATTGGGTTTGGCCGAAAATGTTTAATTTCATTTACATTGGTGCTCTTCGAATTCATAACAATGGCGAAGTGGTCTGAATACTGAAACAATAATAATGAGCTACACTACAAAAGTCTTCCTAGTTATTACATGGAACAGAATATATAAAAAGAGTGAAGAAAGCTCAAGTGAGGCTCAGTTCGTGTTTCGAAATAAGTTTGGAAAACGCGACCTCTATTTTGAGATAATTTTGTTGTTACAAAAATGTTTCGATATGAATCCGGAAGTATATAAATTTCGAAAAAGCGCCCAACAAAGTCCGCCATGAAAAACTACTTGAACTTCTCAAAAAGAAAAATATAACTAAGAGCAGAGACATAAGAATCACTGCTAACCTGTAATAGAAACAAACAGTTAGAGTAAAAATTGAAAATCAATACGGGGAAGAGGTACATATACTGAAAGTAGTACGACAATATGTAGAGCGAAACTATTTTCGACGAATCTTTTAGTTGATAATTATAAATAGATAGCCTCTAAACAATATACATTGCAATGGTGACAAATTGATAATTGCAGATAGCATAGAAGACTTGCATCACTCGCATCACTCGAAACGAATTTAACCCTAGTGCCGTACACTGGGTCAAAATGACCCGACCGCTACTTTCGCTTTTGCCTCTCAGGCACGTAAGGAGAGGAAGAGTCACGTGATGTTCGTGTTTTTGTATTTTCAAAGGTCTATTATGCGCGCGTATCAAATATACAGCTGCAAGTAGCATCGTTGTGCTTGTATCGTCATTTTAAAAAAAAGTTTCTTTCTGTTCGGGTCAATTTGACCCAGTATACGCTGTGTGTAATTTCTTGGAATATATATATATTTTTTTAAGTTTTTCCTGGTTTTATTGGATATCTATGTAAGTATACATTCATGAGTGAAGATTGAATTTTTTCTAAACATTCTTTTTATAAATTCTTTTGATTTTTCAATAGTTGAAATTATGGCTTCTTCAAGTCGTATTTTGAGAGAGCGGCCCATTAGCAGTCAATTACAAGAGGATGATTTTTCGAGCGACGCAGAAGATATTGCATCTGAAATTGAGTCTACCAGTGACGTAGATTTCGGTTCTGAATATTCATCCGACGCAGAATCTACAGCAAGTGAGTTGGACGAAGAAATTGAAAACGCGGTCCTCGCTTCCCGAGTGCATGAAGCACGTACGCGGCGATCCTCCGGCCGGCCCGTCAATATTCTCCGAGGAAAAAATAATTATTTGTGGCGAGTCAAAAAAGCTGAGAGGTTTTCTGAAAGATTTGCCGTCGAGGTTCCCGTGATTATTCCAGGACCGGTAAACGACGCAGCTAACGCAACGAATATTGAGGAATTTTGGGATATCCTATTTTCGGCTGACATCATCGAAGATATAATGAAGTTTACGAATATTCAAATTGATAAGAGCATCGTGGCGCTCATAGAAGGTGAATTTATGCAGCAATCCTACCATTACCCGACTAATATATTCGAGATTCGCGCATACATCGCAGTGACTTATTACTCAGGAGTTTGGCGCCAAAGTAAAGTTTCTGAAGTCGATTTGTGGTCCAAAGCAAACGGGACATCCTTCCACCGGTGTGTTTTCCCTGTGCGGCGATGGAATTTCTTGACCACAAATTTGAGATTTGATAACCGCGAAACAAGAGATCCGGAAGATAAATTCGCGCCAGTGAGGGCAGTTTTAAGAGATTCATCGACAACTGCAAGAGAAACTATAGGCCAGATACGTTCTGCACCGTCGACGAACAGTTGCTCGGATTCCGTGGTCGATGTGCTTTTAGAACATACATAAAAATAAGCCGGATAAATATGGACTCCTCCTCATCACGCTGAATGACGCACGTACATCGTATTTGATAAATGCGATACCAAGACTTGGTAAAAATACTGTACGTACCACAAACAAAGAACTTGTACCTCAAGTACTTCTACGTGAAGTGACCACGCCTATTCACGGCTCCAACAGATCGGTCACTTGCGACAACTTATATACCGCCATCCCTCTTTTGAACAAATGAAGGAGGCACCTATAATCTAACAATGACGGGAACAATCCGTAAAACAAAAGGGAAATTCCAATGGAAATGAAAGCGGCTTCGAAACAAGTACCGAACAACAAATTTTGTTTTTCGGAATCTGGCGTCACTTTGGTGTCGTACACTCCAAAAAAAATAAGGTCGTTCTGTTGGTATCAACGTTTATGAACTCGGATGAAGTGATCAATAACAAGGCTAAAATAATACATCACTACAATGCGACAAAAGGAGGAACTGATACCTTTGACGCGCTGTGTAAAATTACACTACCGCGGGAAAAAGCAACCGCTGGCCACTGAGATATTTTTGGGCCATGCTGGACCAGGCCATGGTAAATGCCAGAATCCTACTGAAATGTAGAAATAGCTTGTGCGGTCTAAATACGAAGATTCCCGCCAGAAATTGTATGAGGAGTGTTATTTTCACCTCGTCAAACCATGGCTGCTAGAGCGTTCCAAAACCCAAGACTTAGAATCAGCTTGAAAGTCGCAATACAGGATATGTTGGAACTAGATCGTGAAGACAGTAGAAACGAGAAGGTTTTGGGTTCAAGAACGAGATGCCAGCTGTGTCCATCCAAGGACGACAAGAAAACGCGCTATCAATGCGTTTCATGCTCTCGACCAATGTGTTTGGATCATCGGTCGATGTTATGTAACGATTGCGCTTGCATGGATTAGAAATTTTTTTTTTCAAATATGTCAATTTTCATTTTTATACGTTTATAACTAAATATTATTCATATTTTTGGTGTTTATAAACTTTTTTTTGTAATTTATGTAAGCCTTATATTTTCACCAAATTTTCCTCATTAATTTGTCAAAATAAATATAGTTTTTGAAATGTACCAAAAATTTTTTTTTTTCATTTGATCATGTACCCATCCACCCAATGAATCCTAAAATATTAGCTGCTTATCATTAAATTTGAAGGAGTTACACCAAAAAAGGAAAAAATTTTCCAATTTTCAATTTGCTTTAAATAACAATTTTTTAAACAATCATTTTTACTCAAATTTAAAAAAAAAATATTTTTCTATTAAGATAAATGTTAGAGAAGTATAAGGAAATTTATTTTTTTCACTTACGTTACGAATTGTCTGAGAAATTACGATTTCTTAACGTTCGGGTCATTTTGACCCAGAGTACGCGATATGATATTTTAAGCATGTGTGCGGCACTAGGGTTAAAGAAAACTAAAATAATGATACTATCGAAATCATATATTATAGCAGGCTTGAATATTTCAAAAATCTCAAATGAAAAAGTTAATTGCTATACATGCCCAGGTGCTTGGTTGAATGAATCACGGAAAATAAAATGCAGCACTAAAGTATCCAGAAATACTTTTAATGAAATGAAAAATGTAATCGGGCTTAAACATTCCGCCAAAAACCAGACTACTTCATCATTACTTTATTCATCTTATTATATGATGCCTATAAACGGCACGATAGGCACCATACGATAATCAGTACGACTTTATCATAACACCACACAAGCATATAGTCAAAAATGTGTCAGTTCTAAATAAAATAAATGCTGAAATCAATCCCAGGTTAATGGGGGTAAAAAATCATCAGTACCAAAAATAAAAGAATAGAAAATATAAAAAAAACTAAATAGTAGAACAAGCATACGACAGCAAATAAGTAAGGATACGAAGTTGTATCGAGTAAAAAACTAATAGAAGTGGCAATAAAAAAAAAATTAATCCGGAAGAACGGAATGAAAATATAATAATACCAAAGGTAACAAGTGGCAGGACAAACAGGGGTATCAAGATTCCCAATTACGAAAAGAGATTAATGAAAGAAGAAAATTTATTTAAAACAAAGTAGAAAATATAGAAGCTCTTATATCACTTAGTAAAACAATAAGAAAAAAATAAAAACGGAGAAAAATAATAAATGTTGCAAAAAGGGAAAAGGTTGGGAGATACGTTTATTACACCATTAAGAGTTGCAAACAGTGCCTTTATTATATACCAAAATAACATCCTTGAAAGAGTAGAAGAATTCTGCAAAATGCAGGAACATGCACAAACACCAAAAACAAATACAAGCTGTTCATAAAGATTTTAACGAATTGACCAACAAAATATATTGTAATGTAATATTCGATAACCTTGACGATTTACAACAAATAGTAACAGATATATACATGTAAAAATAAAAGATATCGATTTAAACATTAACAAGGGTAAGACGCTAAGATAATGCTAAACGATTTACTAGAACCAAGAATCGATATGCAGGACGAAACTAGAGAAATTATTAACAATTATCTTGATCAACTTATAACATTAGGGCGAGACAGTAAAACAAAAGAAATAGAGAAATTGGTTCGGGTTGCATTTGAAACATGTAGAGACATTCTACGGAGCGAAATTGACCAAAAACTAAAAACAAAGTTATTCAACCTGAAACATGCTCCCTGTACATTAACCTAAGCGACAAAGACATGAACACTAATAAAAGACTATTAAAAAATTGAGAATAGCACACTGGGAATAACTTTGAAAAATAAAATATCAAAAGCGCTTAAACTAAAACTATTGTGGTCTGAGTACCTTGCAAGAACAGAATATACTAGGTGGACCAAGAAAATGGATGCAATGGAGATCGAAAACATAATGATGACAAAAATAAAGAGCAAAATAGAAGCAATTTAAATAGAAAAATGAAAAATCAGAAATGAACAAAGGGTGACTGAAATTATTATTTACTTGTATAGAGAAATCGAGAAAGGAAAGAAAACTATAACCATGTCCTATATATTAGAAACGAAAAATTTAAATTAATAGGGAAGAAGAATTTCTATGAATTGTTAAAATGAGGAAGAAAATGAGGAGGAAGAGAACCCAGAAAAAATAAAATAGTAAGCGAAGATAAAGAGCTACCGAAAGCAACAAAAGAAAAAATAGAAGACATCCTAAGTAGCACGAAGAACAACAAAATCCCTAGGTAAAATAGAAAACAAAGTAGGCTGAAGGTGTTTTAAACCAAAGCATATATTGAACTAAGTGAAAGTGTCTGGAGAGAAGAAAAGATGCTGCATGGCTGGAAAAGTGTCACAATAGTGCCAATTCTAAAAAAGAGGGACGAGATTGACTGCATTAACTATATAAAAATTTCTCTAACCAACAAGATAGTACCACAGTTATTAATAGAATAGGAGAGTACCAAGCCGGTTTCAGATAACCTAGAGCAACAACGGACCAGCTGTTTATAATAAAAGAAACCTTTACAGCATGCTATGAGTACAACATACCCGCAGTAGTTCTACCTATCGAGAAAACGTATGACTCTGTGAAAAGAAACAAGACAAATGAGAAACTTCAAGAGTTCGAGATACCAGAGAAATTAAAAAGATTGGTCAAGATGACTGAAATGCACCACGACAAATGTAAAGGTAAAAAAAAATACATCAAAGAATTGAAATTAGAACAGGCTCATGTAAGAAGACCCATTACACAGAATTATTAAAAAGAATGAATTAAATAAAGAACGAAATCACACATCACTCAATAAGTTCGTAGGATGACTAATAAAACAACAATTAATAGTCAAAATTCGACTTTATTCATTAAGATGGTCTCCTTCAAGAGTGATACATTCATTCCAACGCTTCTTTAACATTTCGATGCCTTTTTTGTAGAACGATTTATCTTTGGTCTCAAAATAGACTTCAGTTTCGGCAATCACTTCTTCATTCGAGACAAATTTCTTTCCTTGGAGCATTCTTTTTAGGTTTTAAAACAGGTAGTAGTAGCTGAGAACCAGATCCTAAGAATACTGTGGATGGGGAAGCAATTCAAAATGAGATTTGTGCAATTTTGCCATTGTTGCGTTGTCTTGGTGAATGAACACTTTTTTTTCTTCATTTTGGGTGGTTTTTTTCACAAATGTTTCCTTAAAACGCACCAATAATGCCATATAATATTCGCTATTGATGGTTCTTCCTTTCTTAAGGTAATCGATGAATAAAATACCATGCGTATCCAAAAATACAGAGACCAAAACTTTATCAACTAACATTTGCGTTTTTGGTCGCTTTGGGCGGCTTTCGCCCTTTGTTGTCCCTTCAGCTGACTGCCGGCTTGACTCTGGAGGTAGAGATGGATTCATGTTTCATCCATTGTCACATACCGCAGGAAAAAATTCTTTTTATTGCGCTGAAACTCCACACTGAATCGTCGACGTGTTGTTGTTTTTGACCGACTGTAAGCAAACACGTTACCCACTTCAAACAGAACTTTCCCGTTGATAAATGTTCATGCAAAATGATGAGTACACTGCATTCTGATATCTTTAAGGTGTCAGCTATCACTTCAACTTACGATCGGGCAAAACTATTTAGTAAACTTTTTTTGTTTTCTGGAACGCCTGCCGAATTTGGAAGACCAGAGTGTTCAGCATAATCGGTGTTTCTACATAAACGTCGCATTTAAAATCCGCAAACTACTTCTCTACCATTTGCCTCGATGGAAACACGAAATACAGATTTTTTCATTGTTTTAACAATTACGAAAGTAGCATTACTGATACCACTGTAACTTGTGAAGTAAACGTCAGATTGTCATGAAATTTTGACATGTATCATTTGAAGGTTAGTACTTCCTAAAAATCATATGCATTTGTCAATAGGGGCGTCATCTAACAATCATCCTACAAACTTATTGCGTGATGTACTATATTTATAAGAGCCATCAGCTAGTCGGTTATGCAGATGACCCAGACATAATAAAAGTGAAAAAAATCAGAAGACATAACGGGGAAAATGATAGAAGAGTCACAAAAAATAGGACTACATGTAAACCAAGAAAAAAGCATAGTAATGAGAATAGAAAGAAAGGCCAAATAAAGAAACAACAATCGAAACCCGGGTGGAAGGTTTAAGTTTGAGAAACGAGACGAAGAAGATAAGGAAATTGATACAAAGCTAAGCAGAGCTAACTAAGCGGCGGGAGCAGTGAATGATTCATTAAAAGCTGAACAACAGTAAAAGAACGGCCAAAGGACAAAATGTGAGAGAAAAATTCTAAGAAGAATCAGGGGGAAGAAAAACGGAAGATGATACGTAAGGACAAATGAAGAAATCTATGATATTTTCAAAGAACCCCGAATAAATTGTAAAAGCAAGAATATTACTGTGGTTAGGGCACACTTGAGAGAATGGACGAAGTAATGGAATAGTAATAGAAATAACTTGGAGAAAACCTGAAGATAAAAAGAAGGAAAACCACGCAAAAGACAGAGGCTGTGTTGGAGAAGGAGGTAATCAACTAGAAAGCCAAAGCAAAGAACCGAAAAGAATGAAAAATTATTACCAAATTCTGGACCTAAAAGGCCTTCTACAAAGCTTTATATATATAACGACTTGAAAGCCAAAAATATTACATGGTGTAAGATAAAACGAAGTCTATCAAACCGATATATGGAATTTGATAGAAGGGATACTACTACTGTAAAATGGAATAAATTGTCTCATATGGACTGTTTCAAATAATGGAGAAATAAACAATAATAACTAAGCGGTGCATTCGAAATAGTATCCGTCCCAAATGGTGACCCCGGCTCTGTTCCAGCCTGCAGAACCACGACGGCAACGACGCCGCGCTGCAGCCTTCAGGCCCTTCACAGCGACATAGCAAAAACATGTAAACACAGGCGCTGGCGTGGTAAGCACACTCAATCAACTTTGAAGAATCCCGCGAAAAACCTATTGTGTATACATGGGCGCTAGAAACGAGTCACATGTGCACCAGCTGTGCAGCGGCTGCACCAAGGCCACGCGGCGCGCCGCCTCGGGCGCTCCGGCCGGGAAATTCGAGGGAAATGCACGGCATGTGCACAGCGAGGCGTGCAGCGCGAACAGGCGGCCGCGTCCCAGTTTTATTTGCCTTTGGGCCGGCAAAGACGGTCCGAGGAGCAAGTCAACAACATGCAGTGGTGAACATGCCGTTATCGCGACCAGCGGCCGGGCTGAAGTCTAAATAAACAGCTACCGTTGCGAGAACATAAACAAACAAATTCGGCGATAAAGGGGATAATAAAATCTACTTACGTCGGCGAGAAAAAATCGGCAGCGTTGCTGGCCGCCCAAGAGCGCAGCAGGACAGCGGCGAGAGGCGGCAGTGGACAGGGAAGCACGGGAAACAATGAGAAACGGCGGTTTTTGCACCAACTAGCACGCGGAAATGCACGCGCCTCAAGGATAACCGGTCGCAGGAGAGCAGAGAGGGACCCGTCCTATTACGCCGCCGATGATGCTGCAAGACACTGGAGCGGCCGCCGTGGAAGGGTCGCGGCGGCGGGAAATCGATTTCTTCGTCTGGTAGGCCGCCGCAGCGAGCCAGCCGATCCTGATTATCCTCTTACGCGCGCTTGACAAAGCGGCTCCCAAATTTATCGAACGGCCAGGAATGGCTCTCCAGCCACTCACAGTGAGGCCCAAAGTGAACTGCCTACACTTCCTCACTTGCGCTCTTATCACTCTTATCAGGGCCGACGGACCCTCGGCCGTTTCCGCCGAGCGCACACACGCCAAACGGGACAAAACAATTTGCGCCAAACAAACACCGGCATCGGCCGATGCAAATTGCAGCGCCGTCGCCGCCCCCACAGGCCGGCGGCGGCGGCGGCGCCTGCCGGGCCGCTTTTCGCGTGGAAGGTGGAAGAGGCCGTAAAACCCGGCTAAACGAATTACGAGGAGGACCCGAATGGTACGCACCTGGTGCCCTTTTACGAGGCCGCTTTCCGAAACAAATGAAATGGCTGTTCAGCGCGCTTCGTGGGCTTTAAAGGGTTCGAGCAGAAGATGCCCAGCCAAATATGAAATTCGCACAAAGCGCGGCGTTTTACTGAAATTGCTCCACGTCCACTCGAACTACATTAAATTAAACAGGCAACAACCCCCATACAATATAAACAACACAATGGTGTAGCCTTTGCTTGAAACTCCGCAGCGTTTAGAAATCGTCAACAAACAGCACAAGCGCGCAAATAGACCTTAAGCCTGTAAACAACATGTAGATTAAACTTCAGAATGCCTTGCAAATTATCAGTCCCCATTCTACAATATTTTGCGCACAATTGTGGTACAACAATAGAATTGTTGCTAAACTCAAAATGTTTAATGTCAAGTAAAGTAAAATAAAATAAGCACCACTTTGACACTAAAACATTTCGATTATAGTATTACCATATCTCTAATTGTCTCATTAATATTTCAAAAATACGAGTATTAACTGTGATTGTGATATAATAAAATATCACACAACGATCAAGTCAATACTACAAAAATTAAAATCTTTGGAAGAATGTGGCAAGTCAATTACAAAACGTTTAATCTTTTCGAGATCAACGGAACAATGTATCCCAAACTACTTTTCGTTTATACCGCTTGGTTGAATTAATCCGAATATACAAGGTGGTTCAAATATGACCAGAACAAACAAACAAATTGCCAAACACTCACACACGTGAGTCTTCAACGTACTCTCCTCCGGAATCAACACATTTTTTCCATCATTCTGGAAGCATCATGAGGCCCTTTTCAAAGAGGCTTTTAATTGACGGCGTATCCATTCCCGAAGAGTCTGGATGACTGCGTCGTTGTCTGCAAACCGCATGCTTTGCAAATCTGATTTAAGCCTTTCAAAAAGGTACAGCGGATGTGGCAGAAGCTTCCCTTTCAGTTTCCGAAGGGTTTCCATTGTTGTTTTGGCCGTATGGCGGTGTGCATTGTCTTGAAGGAAGGCTACCCGCTTTCCACTTGTCTTCCGCTTGGACCGGGTATTTTCCTTCACGTCCGTTACCAGAAGTTTTGAGTAATAAGCTGCATTGACTGTTCTGGCATCCGTTAGAAAGTCTACATGGATAACCCTCTGTTAGTCCCAGAAGAACATTGCGATCACTTTTTCCGCCGAACAGCTCCTCCACACTATCTTGGGTTTCAGAGAACTGGTATGCCGCCACTCGCGTGATGACTGAGACACGAAAATGAAGTAGTGCAGCCACGTTTCATCAGTATTCACTATAGACTTCAAAAATGCTTCGTTTTCAAACTGCTGTAGGAGACGAAGTACGTGGTACCCATCATGCATTCACTCTGCAATAGTGCAAGTGGTTTTTGACAATGTCTAGTACACCATGCATTCACCCTGCAATAGTGCAAGTGGTTTTTGACAATGTCTAGTACACTACCAACACTGATGTACAGTATTGCTCTGAGTTCCTTGATAGGGCTGCGCCTATTCCCACGAATAAGCGCGTCTGCACCAACAATATTTGGCTCGGTGACGGATGTTTGCGGCCAACGGTCATACGGTTCATTCTCCACACGATATCTGCCTTCTCTGAAGCACTTACACCGCTCAAACACGTGGGTCCGTGAGAGACACTCTTCCCCATACTGTTGTTGGAGTCTAATAGTAAATTTCAGCGGACGGGAGATTTTTTCTAACGAGAAATTTGATGACAATGCGTTGTTCCACGCCCCGGTCATCACTCTAATAACTCCTACAGAGGACTAAACAGGTCCTAACCCGAGCAGGAGGAACAGTGAAGATTGTGGTTCTGGTCTCTCAAGGTCGCACAACTGTTGCACAGTGCAATTTGTTTACACGCAAATCAGTCCCGGTTATATTTGAACCACCCTGTAATATATACGAATGTGTATAAATGCACCCATTCTTGATTCTTTCTGCATAAAGTCCAATACCTTGAATTTTAAAACCGTTTTGCTTACATTTCAAATACGAGTTACATATTCTAATATAACTTTTATTAAAACTTCTTACTATACAAAATCTAATTTTCGTGTCTGGAATATAATATTCCTATAGTCTGTTTAGGGGATTATACAGAACTGTCAACGTAAATCGGGAATTTCTTACGGCTGTTCTGCGGGGAATAAGGCCGCACCGAAAAATCCCCGACAGAAATTATTGCGTGGTTTGACTATGAAAAAATACAAATCTACGACATACTCAAGGTGTACAGAAAATCTGACCACCGGATGAAGGGCAACTCACAACAAGCGTTATGATCACAAGAGAAGTGATAAATTTAAAGATCGATCAAGATCCTGGGGGAGCATGACTGACCTGGTATAAGAAATGGGCGTGGCTAGGTCGATGGTCAGTCTAGCAGTGCACCAGGACCTGCCTTGCAAGTCTTCCGTCCTGGGAAACCGTCAACTGTTAACTGTAAAAAAACAATATGAGCAGGAAGTTAAAGGCCCAAGCACTGCTAAGTGTAATCAAACACGACAGCGCTGACTTCCTGGCATTCTTTTTGAAAAAAAAAACTTCATCCAGGACGAGAAGGTTAAATTTGTCAAGATGCCTCTGAAATGCCTACCGTCACACATATAAAGTTTCCCGTCTCTGTGATGATTCCAGGGATTGCAAACAGCGAAGGGGGTGTCATGACGTATCACGTCACTAAGGAAGGTAATCACCGATGGCTATATAAACATGCTAAAGACAGTTATCAAATTCCGAGCAGAAGAGGTGGTCATTGGGAGAGAGTATGTGTTTCAGAAAGACCCCACTCAAGCCCGCGAAGCAAAGAAAACCTAGACATGATGCCTATGCAACAATTTGTCTCCCGACTTGCGGCTACCCTCCAACCCCGACTACAGTCCCTCTGACCACGACGTGTGGCGCATGCTCAAGGCGAAAGTCAATGAAAAGCATCATAAGAGCAAAAACAGATTAAAGGCCTCCATCATGGAACTAATAACAGAAATGGACAAGGAAGAAATTGTATCGACCTGCAGCAGGTTTAGATCCTAGCGCGAGAAGGTCGTAGCCACTGAAGAGGACTACATTGAATAATATGAATCTCAATACTGTTTACTATAATTGTGCTAAGTCTCATACGAATATTTTTAATTTTTTTGTGTTCTAATGTTATTTTAATTGCTCACTCGTTTTCCGGATTTACCTCAACGACACTGTCTATATCATTGGTCTCATAAAACGTACTCCTATATTTTATTACATGAAGGCACATTATTCCTAGATGTATAGAAAAAGTGGATGAAAAAATATTAGGCTTATCCGAGAGCCACGATAACGTTTTTTAGTGCGGCAATGATGATGATACCGATAAGTACAAAAAAGAAAACTGATCAAATCAAAATGGGGTAAATTCAGATAATTGATGAAAGGTGACGAGGCAAACAACGGAAACTTCGTCTCTAATTATAATTATTGAGAATCGGCCATTTGGTCTCAAAGCTTGCCAGGTTATAATCCACGAATGCTACTGCCGGCTTTTAGAAGAAGACATAAATCACCAAACCTCGGAAATTGACATTTCAGAACATTTTTTTTCTGGTAAGCTTTTGCTTCTTATACCGAAATTATACTTCAATCCTCTTAAAAAAACTAATAATTTTAGCAAAATGCATTATTTTAAAGACGTCATTGAATGCCACAAACATACATTCTGGCGTGCTAGAATGGGTTCAAGTTATCAGTTAATTGACAAAAGCATGGTAAAATTCAAAGACCGTTCATATATAAAACAGTAGTTACTACCACTATAGTCTCTGAAACGCGAAAGAAGTTGTGAGGCAAAAGTGATTCCTTGAAAAGTTATGTCTGAAGGGCACGCCGAAGGAAACATAGGGAGAGAAAGTAAGGCGGAAATTAAGATCTCCTATATTACCTAAAAACGTAATTCACGTCAGAATTATTGATGAAGTATACCAATCCCGGTTGTAGGATAAACATACCGAAGAGGGATGAAAAACTAAATCATAATGAAGCTGAATTTCTATATACATGCAATGGAAACACTATCTGTGGATGGCAACATACTAAACAACTTCTATGTAGCTAAGCTAATTCAACTCGAAATAATGCAATGGAATGTTGAAAATAATATAAACTGGTTGGAAATGATAGGGTTTTACAATAATGAATAGCTATTATAAATTCATTTATCATCCACGGTGA
The DNA here is from genome assembly GCA_036346155.1 of Sinelater perroti. Taxonomy (NCBI): domain Eukaryota; kingdom Metazoa; phylum Arthropoda; class Insecta; order Coleoptera; family Elateridae; genus Sinelater; species Sinelater perroti. The sequence continues at coordinate 19,752,740 of JARFIY010000099.1, read as the reverse complement.
CTTGGAACGAAAAAAACATCATCTCTTGTATTCGTCATAGTGTTAACAGAACAAATGTTCCAAAATAACAAATTATACTCAAAAAAGAGACTATGATCATAAAAGATTATACATCACTTTAAAAAACAAATTACAAGCATTCTAGCAATTTTGCTTACTACCAAAACTGGAAAGGTTTGTTAAACAATTTAAAAGCATCAACATGTAAAGAACTTTTTATTTTAAAATCTAAGAATTCGATAAGACTTAGCTGCTTCTTCTTATCCTTATTTATCTGTGTTTTTCAAGCTTATTTTAACAATCCTTGACTATATCAATATAACATAATTAAAAAAAATAACCCAAATCCTCAGTTATTCGATTTCAAATTATTTCAAATGCCTTATCAAAATATACCGAATTCAATTATCAACACAAACGTGGTTACAGAGGACTACTGTATATATATTCTTTTACATTCTTAACCTCTCAAAAAATAATCGTTAATAAAGAGTATAAAATCAAAAATCCCAAAAATCTAATTAAAAAGGGGTTTGGTTGATTGATGATGTCTTTACTGGAGTCTTTATCATTGATTGATTGAAAAGAACCAAAACTTAAACCATTTACATCCAACTTATTCTCATGATCTACTAAAGCGCAAAAATATTGTAATGCTGTTGCAATTCCTACGCAAAACTACACAGAACGCTTTAAACGATGGAAAAGACTTTGGAAAAAGCATATGCGATCGGTCCTATGGTGTTTATTTTGAAGGCTACGTACAATGTTTTCTTTTATCGTGTACCATTTAAAAAATATACATACGAACTTCTTCTTATCGAGATTACAATTTGTTGTGTTATATGACTCGCTAATTTCGGGACAAATTACGTAAAAGAACTCTAATTTTGCTGATGGCTATTTTGGAAAAGTCACAATACTAAAAAAATCTATAAGACACCTGTTATTAATAGTTTCTGCTTAGACCTTATCTACTTTTTTCTCTTAGGAGAGAATGTAACCAAATATATTACTGCAGAAAAGATGTTGACCTTTAATATACTAAAGAATACATCTGCATCTTTCTTTGTTTAACTCCTCTGCTACTCATAAAATCTGGAAATTAATAAAACGCCTTTCTGATTTGTCTTGAGCATATTACCTTTGGTCGCTGATGGGGCGGTAATTCTATGGCAAAGCTACAAACTCAAAATTTTGCCTTTAGCGGCATCACATTTTACCCTTTTACATGTGTAATTTGTTCGAGCAGAATAATCACGTCCACAACATTTGTGCAAAACTTTCAAAAAAAGGGAAAATCATCCAAAAGATTGCAGCGGCATAACATCAAATGATGACACACAAAAAAACACTTACTCGTCAATAAGATTTAAAGTTGACGCAACACGGCTTTTAACAAAGATTCTTTTTCCTTTTTCGGATGGGCTATTCAGGTATAGCTCCAAGTATAAATGTGTAGACTTCATAAAGAAATTGAATCCGAGGAGATGTGGCAAAGCCTCCTCTAATTGACGAAGGACAAAACGAAGATCTCCAAACCCTCAAGGTCTTTTCAGCTCTTAAAGCAAAGTACTGCGATATGCAGTGGAAGCAAAGGCTACCTGTACAGAAGTCTCTAGAATTCTTAATGAAGTTCCGGAGAGATATCTGAACAGTCAGAAAAAACATATTTCATGATTACATCTAATCACTACTCTTAAAGAGCACTCTCCAAACAATAATATGATGAGTACCAATGACTTGTTTTATGAAGTTAAACTAACCTGACAAAAAAGTGTTTTATTTGCTACATGTTTTGCAAATTGCTATTTCGAAAAAAGACCTACGAACATTATCAACTCTATCAGTAATTCAGACATGCATAAATCTGTTGTCTTGTTGACTTAGACAAGTAATCTTTATCTTTTGCTTAAGGAAGTTGTGATTAGTCCCAATCATATATTTTTTCAATAGCCCCGTTCATATTAGAGGAGAATTATAGAAGGCTAAAGGAGTATTCGAAAGAAGTAGACGACGTGACGTATGAAATGATTCTTGCAACCTACGACCAACAAAAATTTAAAAGTCAAGACTTGTCTAGGCAAGGTGCTCCGCTTCTTCCACGGCGCAATATTTAAAAACGGAAATAGGCTTAATATAAAATTAAAAAGGGCAACAAGAAGATGTGCAATAAATCTAATATTTGCCCAACAAAAAAATCTCAAGCACTAACAATGGGGAGGATATTTCGATATAATAGTTCTTGAGAAATTAAGAAAAATGTACAGCAAGGTTATACAGATTCTCGATATTCGTAGTTAAATGTTTTGTTTTGCTTATCAATGCACATTTTCCAATGTAAACAATGTGAGGCCACAAAGTGCCGTATGACCAAATCTGATTTTCTTTTAATAACCAAAAATTACTCAAAATTTCTATAACCGGCCCAAATCACTAAATGGTGGATTAAGCTCATAATCAAAATTAGCTTGATTGGTTAACAGAATTATTGCTAGAAAGGGGCTTGTACAACTTTCTTACCAAATTAATAAAAAGGTAAGTAAAAAAGGGTCTAATAAAAGTCTTCAAATCTAAATCTCCATACGACTTTTAAGCAAGTTGTATTTGTTTGATATTCTGATACATTCTAAAACTATCGATTTTTCCTGTTGATGGTGTAGTAAGAAACTTTATTTTTGCATTCCAAATAGGAATTGTCAAAATTAAACTTCTAATTTATTCGGCTATTGCTGGAAACGAAACTATCAAGAAAAGGTAATGCAAAAAAGATTTTCAATGCCAAAGAACAAGAAACTATAAGTCGCTTGACTGTTTCAAAACGATACAAGCGGTTGGATTCTGGCGACTTTAACATTTAAATTAACCAAGTTCTGAATAACAGTCTATTATAGATGAAGAAAACGGGAAAGCTGCTTTGGACATCAAAACTTCATTAAACTTGGCGTCTAGCACACGACTGTTTGGAAACACAAGAAATTAAGACAAAATCTCCACGAACTGATCAAAATACAATCCGACAAACAAGTTGAGTTTTGTTGACAACAACTTTAAAATTCGCCGAATAGCCGGTTTTGGAAGCGCATTGTCACTTGCAAAGAGAAATTGATTTTTTAATCATAATCGTTTCAAGCGCTGGGTTTCCTGGGATGAAAATCCACCGCCACTTCCTCGGCAACGTCGCCCTGACAAAAAAGTCATAATCTCGGTTTGGTAAAATGCTAATGGTATTGTGCACTCTGAATTCGATTTTGATTAGCCTCAAACTAGCTAATTTACAATAAGACAACGCGCCTGCCCATTGTGTCACAAAGACCACAGGCATTACTGAACTGGTTAAAATAAAGGTCTTGTTGCATCCGAATTACACTTCCGACCGTGTACCCTCTGATTGCGATCTGTGGTGCACTTTTTGCATCATTGACTTTTGATTACTCCCTATATTTTGAAAAATCGTTACCGCTTATGAAATTGATTCGTGCATAATAATTAAACTTTTCTTAAGCATTAAAAAACTTATTTACAATCTAGTAGGTGCAAGTAAAACAGTACACTTGGTTTTTATAGATGGATTATCTTAAAATCAGTTATTGATAAAGTTGATAGAAATAGATGAAAAACATACCCATTAATTCATCGGAAGGCTACTATATGATTTAAAACTTTGCTTAATAATAACAATATTTTTTCAAAATTATTAAAAGAACAAAAAAAACTTTTCAATAACATTTTCAAATCTAGTTATTCCCTTGATGTTCGCAAGTACCACCGAGCTATTGACGACACAAGTTCTCCTACATCACAGCCAGAAACTTATTAAAAACCGAAAAAGCCCTGGCCGGATTTCAATTTCAAATCCATCGGGGCGCTCGCAGCACTCTATTTTGCGCCGGGGAGCAGATTCGCTCCCGAATTCAACGACATTAAACCGGACGAGATGAGTGCTTCTACTGGCTTTTTTGTTTCTAACATAATAAAGCACCGCGCGTAATCTTGTTGATGGTACAAGAATTGCTTTGTTTTCGGCCGCTCTGTACTCATGCGCCGCTTTAATGGAACGGAGGCCCAAATGAAATTACGGAATGAGCAAAGCCGTAAACAGATAAAGAAGAAGCCGGTCGCGGCACATGGTGCACGTAAATTCAATGATTATGAAACGCAATCTGCTGCAGGGGGGCTGGACTTAGGAGGGCGCCTCAAATTTATGTCGTACACTGTTGTGTAGTTCTTTATTTGATTATGGTGAAGCTAACAATCCTCTAGTGGATGTTTCATATAATACAGAAGAGTTGCAGAATTTCAAAAATTCGTAAATAAAATAAAGTAATTAAAAAAACATCAGGTATAACTGCATTGTCAGTTGGCATTTTTGAAACAGAAAATGGGCGACACTGAGGTATCGACAAGACTCATCTTATGATCATCCCAAAGACCTCATATTAAAGACAAACAAATCTTCAACGTGTATAAAGAATAAGTAAAATCATACAAATCATAAAAAGAAATATTAATAATAATTAATAATCATCCGACAAGGACCTCCAAATGCGACAAAATTCTCCTGTTAACTTTTTCAAAGTAAACACTTTTGTTTTGTGCTTGATGTGTGCTCAATAGGATTCAATAGGATTTGCATCGGGCACTTGCGGCGACTAATCAAGTGTAACTGCTCTTTCCACTCGATGCATAGCTTGTTACCATGTTTGGGGTCGTAGTCCTCCTACAGGATTTAGTCCTTGTTTTTCTTGATAAACCAACGTCCAGCAGTCGGCAACAAATATTTCTTATAAATCTCGAGCATTTAGGTTGTATGTAAAGAGATGCAACGTTGCGAAAGTCAGTTTCGAGAAGCAGCCCCCAAAGATGCACTTCTACTGAATGTTTAACGCTTCGCTCTACCAAGCTGTTAGCTGAGGTTGATCAGCCTCGTGGGACGATAACATATCCCCAAACAGAAGCCTCGTCCATAAGAATTACATTGCTCCAATCTCGGTCGATATTATCCTTTGCCCAAGCAAGTAGCTTCGTCATATAATTTTCACCTAACAAAAGGTTTCTTCACTGAACTACGACATTTGATATCATCCGCACGGAGATAGATTCGAATAGATACGTACGATATATCTGCACTTTTGTGTTTCAATTCTGCTGCTCCTTGACGAAATATTAAGCCCGAGTTCTCCGAAAACAAGTTCACGATTTGTTTTTGACTTTAGGGAACGCTTTGCCTATCGAGTCACGTTCAGACAAGTCATCGACCGTTTTTGTCTCATATCGCTGCACCCACTTGCTCATGAATATTTAAATTAAACTAATTAAATAAAATTAAATTAAACGCAGTTCAAGCTACATCACAATGAATTCTCTTAATCTACAAAAGAGATCAAAACTCTGTGTAAGCCGAGATCAATGCTGGCGTTTGTGTATTCTACTGCTAAACTTACCGATAACCTGTTGACGATCTCTCGGACTTACCTGAAAAAAGAAGCCAGGATGAGATAAAACTAACAGAATCGCAGGGGCGAGTTAGGGCTGCTAATAAATTCTGGGAACCTTTCGCGCGCTTATCCGCAGCGGTCCGATCTAATTCCCCCGATAAATCATAGCGCAATCGGGCGGACGTCCAAAGCGGCCAATTAATTCCGAGACGGCTCGAAAGTACAATTTTCCAGCTTTGCTCGGTCATCTATCTCGCGTAATTCGGGTACGAGCTTAGGAGGCGCGCTGCATCGGAACAATAGAGTTATCCAAAGAAGGTTTTTGTTATGTATCTTAACCAACGATTATAATGCATTGTGTTTAAGACAGCCACTTTTTTAATGAGCGTAGTGTTGTTCAAAGGTTTCTAAAGGGTGATAGATAGATCGATAGAACTTGAATATGATACGAACAATGTTGGCCTCCAAGGAGTCAACTGTTGCTGGTTTATCAGCATAAACCAGTGACTTCACGTGGCCCCACAGGAAATAATCGAGAGGTGTCAAATCGCACGACCTTGGGAGCCAATTGACAGGTCCATTTCTCGAAATCAACTTATCGCCAAATTTTGATTTCAATAAGTCGATGGTTGCGGTCGCTGTATGGCACGTCGCGCCATCCTGTTGAAACCACATTTCGTTCAGATCAATGTCATCCATATTTTCAAACAAAAAATCATTGATCATGGTGCGGTAACGATCTCCATTGAGCGTAAAGCGAGCTCCGGCTTCATTTTTGAAAAAATAAGGTCCGATGATGCCACCAGCGTGTAAACCGCACCAAACGGTGCATTTTTCTGGATGTAATGGAGTCTGTAGGGTCTATTGTGGATTGGTTTCACTCCATATGAGGCAATTTTGTTTATTAACAAACCCGTTAAGCCAAAAATGAGCCTCATCGCTGAACACAATTTTGCGATAAAACATCGGTCAGTTTCCAACTGCTCTAGAGCCCAATCGGCGAAAGAACGACGCATATGATGGTCTCGTGGCTTTAATTCCTGCACCAGCTGGATCTTGTACGGGTGTAGGCCAAGATCTTTGAGCAAAATTTTCCACGTCGTGGACGGACAGAGCCCCAATTCCTGCGACCGACGACGAATCTATAAATTTGACACTTTCGTTTACAGCAGCAATATTCTCTTTAGTATGCACATTCCTTGGACGTGTTAGTGTTATTGCATCATTTAGATGCAGATGGTATGAAATATATCCACAGTTCGATGGATGGCTTGCTCAGATGGACGATTATGTGCGCCATAAAAATCACGAAGTCGTCTATAAGTTGCGCGAATCGATGACTGATTTTTAAAGTAAATCTGGATAATTTGGTAGCGTTGTTCAAGTGTCAATCTATTCATGACGATTTGCCAGAGTATACTGATCATAAATGTCAAAAAGTGAGCGCAGTGTGACAGTTCGTTTGACAGTTAACCCTTTTATTAATTATTTTTTATTTTTAAAAATACATACAAATATTAAATCGTTTTCAGTGAAAATCTTTGTCAGAGCTTCTTCAACAGAAGGAAGATGACCAGCAACAAGGTATCACAAAGAATATGGGCATATAAAACATTATTTAATTAAATAATTTCAGCAAAATGGAGCCACTATTCATAAGGTAAAGATTTCCTTATTCAGAAGTTTGATCGCTAAAAAATACCAACGATTTTAAAATAATATAAAGAGCAGATAAGTCGACTTCAAAATATACCTGTAATGAACAGCGTTAAAATAATTTTTCTATCAAGTTGACTATAAATTTGGAAATTTCGCTTTTAATAACTGCATCAAATAATTCTAAAAAAATCAAAATATAAAAACAAGATATCTTAGTGTACTTTCATTTATCGCCAATTCAGAGAGACATGCCATGAAAGTGTTATGGAAGTTAAAAATGTAGATGCTCGTAGATGTTCGTAGATGCAAAAGTTTACGTAAGGCCGAGAGTTGTGTGGCAATGAACCGAAGCAGCCTCGGCCACAAACCAGACGGACCGAAACCATCAATGCACGAGTGGAACAAACTGTTATTGAAGATTGTCGATTAGGTGTGCGTCATATAGCCTCTGAACTTAGCATTTCCTAGGATCTGTGGAGTCTATTTTGATGTGCGAAAGGTTTCTTCACGAACACAAGACTGCGCAGATGGCAATGTCTCAGGACATTTGACACATGATGCCGCCATGAATTTCCGTCCATCCACCGTGGCCGTTCATTTTCCTATCAAGCCGTTGTTGCATCAGCAATTTTCCAATTGGGAAAACATACCCTCAACAGTGTTTTCAGAAGCCACAAAACGACGACGTTGTGAAAAATGTATACATCTAGACGAAGATTCCGTTGAGAAGTAACAGAAGTTTCAATTTTGTTGGGTAAGTACTGTACCATAAAAAAATTTGGAGACCTTAAAATTTAAATGCACCTCGTTTTTGTAGTGTAAATGAAGTTTCCAGACTATCTCATCATAATTATTAATATTGATAACACGTAAATGCATTTCTAAACCACATCTAAATCACTGTTGTTGTATATAGTCTTACCCTAAATTATTTTGCAGTTCTTTTTACAATATTTCTACGACAACTGCCTTAAAGTCATAAAAAGTTTAGGTTGCAGACATTTGTCGTTAAATTCCATATCAAAATAAGACGATTATAAAAATTATATACCAATAATATTTTCAAGGAAAACCCAGAGTTTTGAAAATTATATACAGCTAACCTAGTCGAATATAAAATTTGGACCCGTTATTAGATCAGAAGTCGCGCAGTTTAAATAAATAATAAACATAGTAACTTAAGATCCCAATTTCATCCGTGAAGTAATCTACTAGCACAGAAAATATTAAATTCTTTGTTTACTAGCTACAAAATTCGCTTTCTAAACTTCGTACTAAACTTTTACATTTAATTTAGAGAAATTATAAAAAAAAAATTAACAACCTGAGGGGGGCAGTATAACTTTCACAGTTTATAGACCAATGTCTTTCAAAATTGTTCTTTCTTATCCAGCTTAAAATTAGTAAAATAGAACATAAATAGAGAGAAGTGTTAAACAGTAAGGAAAAAATATTTATATGTTTAATATGAACAACAAAATAATTATTCGTCAAATGTAGACAAAAAACTGTTTAAAGAGAAACCTTTAAATTGGGCAGGGTCGTCGAGGCAATCCGAATTTTATTAGGTTGTATAGCGCAGTCTCCTATTAGTAACAGCACAAATTAGCTTCAGATAATCAGCAACTTACGATAGTCGACAAAATGAATCGAGAACATGCGCCAGAAAATCATTGACAGAAATTATTGCGAGATTTAGCTATAAAAATACCTAAGTGTGCGACGTAGTCAAGAAGTACACGGAATCTAATCATAAAGAAAAGATGTTGTCTGGATAACTCACAGCAAGCGATTTGATCGCAAAAGAAGAAATGAATTCGTCCTGGGCGGAGCATGACTGACCTCGCAAAAGAAATAGGCGTGACCAGGTCGAAGGTGAGTCTTTCGTGCTGAGAAACTACCAACTGTTGACTAAGAAGAACAAGATGGACAGGAAGTTAAAGGCCCAAGTACGACAGCGGTGGCTTCCTAAAATTATTTTTGGGCGAAAAGAACGTCATCTAGGACAGGAAGGTAAATTGCCAAAATAACCGTTAGATCTGCCAAAATACCTACTATCATGCATACAAAGTTTCTCGCCTCTGTGATGGTGCTGGGTCTTGTGAGCACCAAAAAGGAAGTCGTAGCGCCCCATTTTTTTGAAGAAGGCGCAAAGATGACCATCGACGGCTATATCAACGTGCTGGAGAAGTCGACAAGCCCTCAAAAGAGGTATAAGTACGTGTTTCAACAAGACTTCGCTCGAGCCCACAAGGTAAGAAAGACCCAGGTATGGGTATACCACTGTAAGGATGGTGTCTAAATAAAAACAAGATTTTAGGGCGGTTTATAAAACTATATTTATGAACTACTTGCGTAAACAGAGGGCTCCCAGCCGAGCTCCACGCGGTCACACCAGAGCTATGAGTGTCTCCTGTTCCCATCAATGCTACCTCGGTATGCCGCTAAACTATTCCCAACCCCAGACGGCCCTTTGTCCACGTGCAAGTGACTGCCATCAAAATCTTGTTTAAGCAACCAAGCGTAACAAAGGACTCGAGCGTCTAAACGATTCGTCGACCACGTGGACCCAACTAGCGGTCGGATCGACGACTTACATGGTTACGTTTAAGCAACCATTAAACACAACAATTTGTTTTACCACTAGTCCCCTGATCTGTGGCCTTCCTCCAGCAATCCGCTTGACTACTAAGTATGAGGTGTAGTTGAGACGAAGGTCAATGAGAGGCATCATAATACCAAGAGCAACTTAAGGGTTTCTATCATGGAGGTAATAACACATATGGAGAAGGAGCCTACAGCAGGTTTAGATCCCGGCTTGAGAAGGTTGTGGTTTCTAATGAAGGCTACATTGAATAATATGATTCTTGATACTATTTACTTAATTGTTTCATGTAAATGAAATTAATTCTTTTGTATTCAAATGTTATTTTCATTGTTCATTCATTGTTCGGGTTTACCTCGACGACCGCATAGTGTCATCCACTACAAAGAAGTTACAAGAAAATGAAGAATGTATAAGAAACGAAGATCCTTGAGCCCATCTCTAGCTGAATACATATTGTATAGACTAGTGGTCTTACAAGAGTTACTCTAATGAAAAATAAACCAAAGCTCATTCAGTTAACTTATCAAAGAACAATTGTGGATGTAATCTGAATCTGTGTAATAATTCAAGTTTACCTGCTACAAAATTACTATTGCTGACTAGAAGTATATCCTATCTGCACGTTACAAAACAGATGATATTTTTGTAAAAAATGTGGGTTTCCACACGAGTAAGTCTAAAATGGCGGACTTAGTCATTTCTAAATCAAATAAATGAATTGAAGAAATTGTAATTTGAAGTGCAGTTCAATGAGTGGTAATCCACTTTCTGGGCATACTCTCAGCTAGTACATATTTTGTTGCTAATATAGAAAAAGACTTCACATTAATCTTTACGTTGATAATGCAATGATTGTGATTTTCTCAGCCACCTGACGACGTTTGCTAAACATTTCCACACACCTGATAAACAAATATGAGAGCTCATCAACGGAATGTGTGGAATACTCCAACCGGTTATCACTCGACGACCTTATCATCGGAAACCTAATCACGACGTTCTGCCAGACAAAATGATAAAAGCGAAAATTCAATCGACCGATAGGTGAGTGCGACCGAAACATCGAACAGTAGTCGGGGCAACCTATGACCTTTCCATCTTTCCACCGTATCTCGGCGATAGCGCCGTTCGCCGTTTCGGTGTGCGCCTCTTTCGCACCGAACCTGCAGCTTTTGGCGGCCAAGGGAATGAACTCGAGGAGGTTAATAGCAAGCGGTGAGGTTATTCTGATTCCCCGTATAATAAATGAATCACAAGTTCGAAGTTCGTTTCGACGCAGATAATGGGCTGCGTTGAACAAATACAATTTAACTTTCAAATCATCTTTTAATAAAGCCGGTGCAATTACCTCTTAATGACTGCGTTCGGTCGCTGCGTACGCTCGTTCGGGGCGCTGCAGCTGCGACCACGCATCGCTGTTGCTAGGTGGCTTCACCGACGCGGAAAATCGGTGCTCGCTAAGCCGGCGTGGAGGCAACCAGTTGAGGGTGGATATACAGTGACCGTGGAGATCGATTAGAGGTGCACAACATTTTTTAATGGGGAAATAGCTGCATAAAAAGCAAAAAAGACACAGTAACATTACAACTGATTAACCGTGAGGGTGCGTATATTTTTCATAACTGCAAATTTACAATTTACTCTAAAGTTACATTGTATAGGGTCTGATTAACATTAGTTAGGTGCCATCCATCGGTCGTTCACTAATCTTCACCTAATTCACTAGGTCTTCTTGCCACTTCATTTTGAGTCGCCTTTCTGTTAGAGGATAATTATAGAATTCACTTACTACCTAATTGTTATGATTAGTACTAATCATCCGTTGAATCTGTTAGCAAACAAAGCGATTACATCGTTTATGAGGAGTATTCGTTTGGGTTTGATTAGACACATACCAGGATACATCTGCTATCATTAGGAGCGTTTTGGTTCGAAAGATTTGAAGTACTTTGATGTTGGTCGGTTTGCTACACCCTCAAAGCTCAATGATATAAGTCCAAATTGGTTTGAGGATGACTTTCTACCATTTAACCAGGCAGTTCTTTCACATTTAAGTATACTACTGTGTACAAATATAACCCGGAATTTTGTTATAATTTTTGAAATCCTTATTTATTCTTAAAATCTATTTCATCGCCTTCGAAGTAATCCCCCTCGGCTGCAATGCCGTTATGTCAGCGAATTTTCCACTCATCAAAACACTTTGAAAAGTCCTGTTTCGGTATGGCCTTCAGCACCTTCTTCGATTCGGCTTGAATCTCTTCTATCGTGTCAAAACGGTGTCCCCGGAGCGGTCTTTTCATTTTGCTGAATAGCCAGATGTCACATGGAGCTAAATCAGGCGAATACGGCGGTTGCGGAACGATATGGGTGGAATTTTTAGCGAAATGGTCACGAATAAATTGAGGGTTTTTGGAACCAAACGAGATTTGACTTTTTTGAGGCACAAAACTTCCTTCAAAATGGTGAAATGCGAACGATGTCAGCAAGCTCTCTAGTTGTCAATCGACGATTTTGGAGCACCAATTCCTTAATTTTCGCGACGTGCGGGTTCGTCAGTTGATGTTTTTGGACGTCTTTGATGTGGTTTGTCTTCAACGCCTTCACGACCCTCTTTGAACATTTTATGCCATTCGTATACTTGTGTTTTAGACATATCCTGTTCACCGAAGGCTTTTTGTAACATTCTGAGCGTTTCCGCAGCAGAAATATCATTTCTAACACAAAATTTAATCGAACTTCTTTGTTGAACATTTTCTGACATGGTAAAAATCGAAAAAGTTAATTTTGGTTGATTACGAAAACGAGCGTCACTCTTCAACTAATTAAGATATTAACCTAAAATTTGACACAAATGTCAGTAGCAGTCCTACCAACTTAAAACTAACAAGGTTTGTGCCCAACGAAATGCCCGCGCAGTTTAAATTAAAAATTTCGGGTTATATTTGTACACAGTAGTAGTTGGGACTTTTTGGTCTTATTATGGTCTTTCCAACTAAGTTTTTGGTCTAGGTGAAGTTCGAGATTTTTTAATACGATTCCTTCCGAGATCAGTACGCTGTCTAAATTAACATTGGAAGATCATCTCATTGTGAACTTCTCACTATTTATTTTTATTTTACACCGTCGTAGCGAATTATGTAATGTATCTAGATAATTTTGCAGCTTTTTGGAGGGTTGGTCTGTAATAAGATTGCCGAGTCGTCGAAACATGCAGCCATTGTAGTCTCTTCTGTGATACGTACAGCGGTTGTAAAGATTAGATAGAAGAGTGGTTCGCATATATTTCTAGATTTGATAAGATGATGTTTGAATAATCTACTGTTAACTTTCACTTGGAAGTAACATATCGTTCACCAAGATACGACTTTCAGATTAGGTATATTTGACCCGGCAGATGCATCTTAATTTTAAGTAACAACCCTTCATGTCAGAACATGTCGAACACCAATTGTATGTATATCAAAAAGGCTGCAACACACTTTCTTCTTTGGTTCGTGCCCAGCTAGTATCGAGTTTCCTTGCTGGTGAAACTGATACAAGCGGTCTTTTACATTTTTTGGTGGTCCTCCACAACGAGTGGTCTTCTGGTGATAAATTTGTTATATAATATTTAAAAGATCAATCACGAGACTATTACAATGCTAAGCGGAATCAGTGAGTTAATCTGTTAAGTTGCGTTTTACCACGGAATTTGTCGTTCTTTGCCATTTTCTACGTGTTCGTCTTTTTATTATTACCAATCCCCTTACGTGCAAAGGCATATTGTGATTGTATAGCAGCATTTTATTTTTACTACTTTCTTGAATTATGTCCAGTGGGTGCTTTAACCTTTTCACTTTCGTACGATTCTTTCCTTCTGTGGTTTAAAAATGCTGTTTTTGTTAATTTAATCTTGAAAAAGTTCCCGTCTGGTTTCTTTTGTACACAGTTTGGATAACCTCCACACTATGTTTGTGTTTAGCATTATCATTATTGCAGTATGATCAGAACTTAAATCTCGAACAATAATTATGGCTGAATCTGAATGGACCGTTCCTTCCGAATAGTACGCACAGTATACGGTATACCATGGAATATTAATAACTGTTCTTTCTGCTGAATGACTTTTAGAGACTAACATAATATATATTTTTTGTAATTCAGGAACAGCATAATCTCTTGTATGTGGTTGGTTAAATCGTTAGCATTCCGAACAGCAATTCTTAGTGTTGAATCCATTATTGGGCTAGTTTTCCTATGATTTTAGTTTGGATGGTTTTGATTGATCAGTTGGGTAAACATATTTTTAAATTAACTGAGAAATCTGCTGTTTTTGTTCTCTCTTGGTTTTGGTTGTTATGTTTGTTTTATTATTCGTCCTTGTTATTTGGGTATAAGTAATAGTCGGATCTGAGGGAAAGTTTTGGATGAATGGTTAGTGATGTGTTAGAGATGAGGTAGTTCGTATTTGAGTGAGGAAGCTTCGGCGACTGTTTTAGTTATTTTTATTTTTTATTTTTATGAGGCGGCGCCAGTGCGGTGGCGTAATGGAACCACGTGGCTGCAGTGCGGACGAATCCGAGTACATTCCTGGAGCTCAAAAGATTGACGGGTGGCCTACGCCGTCACTAAAAATAATTGAGTGCCTGCTTTCACTGCGAGCCTCTCAATTCGCAGACCATGCTCCCATCATAATAAAAAATTATATTATCTAGAAAAACGCTGCACCCTTTGTAATTTGTAATGTGATTTGTCTCCATGACACAAGACATATTTGTACCATGTGATTTCAAGGTGCGGATTGAAGGAATTTATTTTGATCGGACAATACAAGTAGAATATATACGAATAAAAAGGATAAATACGCAGAATATTGAGTTAAGTTAGGTGAATACATACTATAATGTTTGTTGTATTTTCTAAATTTATAGAAATTCAACTGTGCAAGCTGCATTATTCAGTTTATTTAAATGATGATACTAAAGCAGCAACAAAATCGTCATAATCACACTTCTCATGTCATAAAAATAGTACGATTGGTACAAATCTATATTATAAAATAATAAACTGCTTTACTTTTACGATACACATATCGATATATCAATCGAAGAATTTAAGTCGGAAATTATGCCCTTGGGTTTATACTAACTGACCCGGGCCATTAACGCAAAACCAGCCTAGCACAAGAGCATGCATTGAAGAATTAAGAAATGAAAAGTCAATGCTCTACTGATTCAATTTTAAGAGCAAGCGCTGGGCTTGTTAATTCACTAACATCAGCCAGCAAAGACGATTCATCTTCAGGCGATCAGTCAGGCGTTTCATGAAAATCCACATTCACTGTTGATAGTTTTGGAGAATGAAATAATTCATTAAATCGTTTTGATGAAACACACGTCCCACCATGCCATTTACACCATTCGAAACAACTGCACTTTCGACCCGATACCATTTCTTTAACTCTCTGTAGCAACTTCAGATTTATAGAAAAAAGTGCTTCTAACTCACAACACAACGGGTATTCCATAGGACTGCGATGTAATAAAGCATTAAAAGACTAGAACTAAATTATGGCTACAGTTCTATCAATAAAAGAAAAAGTAGCTTGGATTCCTGGCTGGTATCTCCACATGTGTATAGTTTAGATTTTTAGTAAATTTTCGCAAAAATACGACTCGACAGTCTCGTCGACATTCATCTTCTCGTAGTACTATAATAAAAAAAGTAAATTTTGCAGTATGTTAAAACTTTTGAGAATGAAAGATCAATCTGATACGGCAAAGATTAGATTATACAAAATTGTAATAAGATCAGCAGCATTACGTGCAAGTAAAACCTAAGTTTTGTGAGTGTCAAAGGAGAAATATAAAAAAATAAGAACAAACCAAGAACTCCAACATCTGTATAAGAACCCCTCTAATACTGCAATAATGCAATAATTAAAGAAGCCAGAAATAAGTGACTACGGCATTTAGAATAGAGTACAGCAGAGTACCAAGAAAAATTATATTCGAACAATTGCATGGGAAACCAAAAGGAGAAAGACTCAAGACAGCATGGAGGAAGAGTGTGGAAGAAGATTTAAGAGAATTAAAAATTACTAGCTGGAAAGCACAGACTAGAAATAGAAGAAAGTGGAAAAGATTGATAGAAAAAACCATAAGCCTCAAAGGGTTTCTGAGCAACGTATTATGAATTTTTGAGTAATTGAAGCCTTGTCGATATCTTCTCTTAATGTCTTAGAGCGTATCACGTAATAGTGAGGTATAAAAACTCCTGATACAACACCTGGACAGATTCTTTAAACTTCTCATGATTAAAATCTGACTATTTTTACAATGTTTGTAGCTTTGAATACCAGGTCGTTTTTAGACAATTATTGATTATTTTAACCACGTTCCATATAAAAAAAACTGTAGCAAGTTTTTAAATGCCAATGCAACAATCCTGATATAGTCGTATTCAAATGGATAACAACTTACTTGAATTCATTAGAAATTTACAAACAGAACCTCATATAAGTATCCTCGATATTACATGAACAGGCAATACATGAACATTTTAAGATATTTTTAGTTCAGAAATCGTAGTAGCTATTTTTGTACAAATTATTTGTGTATCACATTATCAGGGTTTTTACCTGTGTCACCCCCGGGCATCTCAGAAACCCCCTACTAAAGAAAACCGTACAAGTAAATTTGGCAAATAATTATACTATGATTTAGACGAAATTCTTTCGAATGGAAATTTTCGGTTTTCGTAACTTTATAAAAAATGTAAGCTTTATTTTCCGACTTATCTACTTTGTTTAGCACTATAGGAGTCAAAATCGACTCACTTCTTCACTCTTCTATCCAAATAACTAATAATAATTCAGCTACATCTTTTTGAAAAGGTAAACGATCGAGTTGGTAAAATATATAACTACACATGTCCTGTTTGACAACGAACAAGTATTGCAAGAGAGTTTTCAATACTCCTACTCTTCCTCTAGTTGTCCACAGATCAATGTTAATCAGTCTTTAAAAAAGGAGATGTTCTCCAGAAAGATCAAACTTTCACCAAGTACTTAATTTAACACCCTAAAAATCTTTAACACGTTTTTACACATTCAAAAGGCGCTTATTAAACAAGTTTATTAAAACAACATGCTGTGTTATAGGCCTAAAGAATATACTGATTACAAGTACAACAATGTCAAACGAAAACCCTATTATGTTTTAAGTACAAAAGATAACCTAGATCGATATGGTACGAACTCAAAGTATCCAATATTAAGTGTGATTTATTTGTTGCAATTATTCAAAAATAATTTTGTTTAATGGCACTGCAAGGTTTACACTTCTTGATTATTTTTTCTTTTAATCTGCATCCTATTTTCATTATTAATATTTTTATCGTCCCCATTTATGTTGTATCTTTGGCCATCTAAACTCTTCCTATTCATAATTCTGTTATATATAATTAATTTATTTATAAAAATATGAAATATAAAAATAAACGAACAATAAAAGTATGCACCAAGCCAAAGGTTTAAGGGCGAAAATTCGAAAGACACGTTTTACTGCTGCTACGCTCAGCTGGTTTTAACAAGAAATATTTCGTACGATCCAATTTCCCTTATCTCCATTCAGTGTACCAGCAGTTGCAGTTTACAAATATTTGTTCCGATAAGCATTATCTAGTTATGACATTAAAAAATTATATCACTTTTTAGTGAAACTAAAAATATTGATATAATGCGTCAATAGAGCAATTAAAGCAGATTAGCGCATCAAAAAAAGCTATTTACACTTCATTCAATTTAGAAGCGTCAACAGGAAATCTCCATTTTTAATTGATTATCTTTTAAATACCCGTACTTCGACACTTATTGGAATGAATGTTTTTCTTCCGATACCGTTGCAATTGTTAACTGAAATCAAACAAGTCTAATGCTATTATGCGTAAAAAGCCAAATAAACATACATAGGATGTTTGCAAAGTGATTCCGTTTGCAAATATTTCTACTCCAAAGCTGCATTTTCTAGGATTTTCACACGCATTCCATTGAAGTCAAACTATAGAATCAATCTATTTCAAATTTTTCTGAAAGAATATGTATTAATGTCACTAATTGCATAAAGGTGATTAGAAACATTAATAAACGATTTTCAATTTATTCACATTGTTAGTCAATTGTGAAGTTATTCAGCCAGGTTTTTTTAAAAAGTCATTTTTTGAGAGAAAAAGAAAACTTACTCTAATAGCACAGTATTATCTATGGGGTTATGACAAACTTATGCATGACGACGTAATTAAATTAAAAAAATGTATACCAATAATAAACGTAGAGCAATCTTTCTTTTCTCCTACCCTTCAGCAATTATTTTCACATACAGTTATAAGGTCTTACTCAAAAGTGTCCACAATTTAAATACCTAATTTAACTGCAAATTAGTTTTACCTCAGTCACACTTTTTGTAAGGAGTCATGGGTCAAATTATCGAATGGTAATTTAACCCTTCCGAGTGTCACTACCTATTAAATTTTCGAAAATTCAAGGAGGTCACTCTGGTTAAATATGAACAAGGAAACCTTTCATCGTTTACCAGTTGAAAATTCAAAATTTACTTTGATTTAAAATTTTGAAAAAATTTCTGAACATATACTTTTAAATTATTAATGAAACAATTAGGAACTCATATTTATATTTCTGATGAAAAATATTTTTTGCATGAAAAATGTTTGTGTTTTAGTTGAAAATTAACAGATTTTACAAAAAATTTGTCTCTGTCCCAAATTTTGAAATTCTTTTAAATGAAAATTATAGGACTCTATTCTTTGAAAATTATGCTGAATAGAAACATATTCTTTTATCGTACAATTGGACAAAGTGGTGATGTAGGTCGTTTTTTCAATTGTAGGAAATAACAAATTTAGCCAATAAGCGCCAAATAATTTTTTGGTTCTTGCATTTTATTGAAAAAAATGAATATTCGCATTTGCCGTACAAGTTTGTTCAATTCATCTCAGCAAATCGGATAATCACAATGAAAGTTGCTATGTCACAATAGGACGCAACAGTTTTCTGTTTGGACACTTGCATTTTTGTTAATTTTGTCTTATTGAGCTTGCAAGATCCGAAACCGCATCTACAAGTTTTTGCCCTAAGTTAGCGGCACATTTCAATCATCTGGCTCCTTGTTTTATTGAAATAAATTCAATATTCCGCCTGATTTGTCCTCAGACATACGTTTTCAACTTTTCTCAGCAAAACTTGTTTGAGTAATCAACTGCAATGAGTTGCTTAGACAGAAATCAGATAACTTTTTCTCGAATTTTTTCATGGTACTTGCAGGTTTATTTAAATTTCGCATTAATTTGAGCTGATATATACGCGTAAACACATCTTGACCAATCGTCGTGAACCAATTAGCGCACGTAACAGAACGATTTGTGCCGTGTATGGGTGTTGTCACCTTTTGGAAAAAAATGCGCCTGAAGACTCTTCACGTGGATGGCCAGTTTTTCCCAGATATGGAATACCGTGAATCTAAAATTTGTTTTATTTTTCGTTATACTTTTTATAATTTCTGACGTATGAAATATGCATAAAAATAATAGCTTACCAAATAAAAAGTTTCGGCGTCATTCAAAGTAATGATTTTCAAGCCATATCT
Organism: Sinelater perroti; assembly: GCA_036346155.1. NCBI lineage: Eukaryota > Metazoa > Arthropoda > Insecta > Coleoptera > Elateridae > Sinelater > Sinelater perroti. The sequence goes on along the minus strand of JARFIY010000099.1, from coordinate 19,733,391 downwards.
GTCTGGTTTTGATTTTATGTATACACGAAACTTGCAGAAAGATAATAATTGTTCATCGACGGTACAATTATTGCTTGGATTGTAATAATGCTCGCAATTTCTAATAAATTTTTTCCATAATTCTCTTATCGGCGCAAGTCTATCATCTGGCGACCGTTTCTCACGTTCATCAAAACGTAAACAAGAAGATAAAAACATAAATCGTATTCTTGACATAACACAGCGATACATGTTGTACCCATTGGTATTATCCCACAGTTCATGTGTGTCCACGTGATTAGATTTCCACAAGCCTGAGTAATACAATAGCCCAAGAAAAGCGTTCATTTCCAACAAATCAGTGGTGTGATGATACATTTGCATTACTTTTTCTTCTGCCATCATATGGGCGCAAACATCTTCGATTTGCTTATTCGTACATTCTACTATTGTATTTACCATCTCTGCATCAAAAAGAAGATTCCAAAATTCAGTTACTTCTTGGAAATTTTCTGCACCATTTCTTGGCCCTGGCTTTGATTCACTTTCATTTATTCGGTCTAGAAAATACAGAGTAAAGTATCATATTATTATAACGTCATCGATATGGTGCTGTATTAGAAAGAAAAAGAAAGAACGAGAGAATAAGAAAGTAGAAAGTAAACAGCAGCTACGACGGCACAAAGCCAAGCAAGCAACAGCTGCGAAAAAATATGGGGGGGTGGGGGTGATACCTGTAAGTATATTCAGTTATAAGCAGTTCGACCGCTCAGACTCGATGTAAATTGTATACCTGTATATATACACCGACCGCTCCAACCGCCCAAAACTGCTCCAAAGTAGAGGAAGGCAAGAAAAGAAAAAGAAAGAAATATGTGCTCACCAGATGTTCTCAAGCGTGCACTCATACTCTAATTCGTATTATTTTTACTACGAAGTGTGGTAGCCGGTCTCCCTCGAGTTCGGTTATTCTAACATCCGTTGGTTCAGAGGCGTATCTTCATCATCCTCAACTGTAATCCGAACTCGAAGAATTTGTATCCGAATGCTTAGATACGTGATCTTCATCTGAGGAAGCGTCGGTGCCAAAATTCTCTTGCTCTTCATGCATGAGGACGCGTTGAAACGTGTTCTTAAGCACCTCAAAACAATAAGGGACCTCAAAACAATAAAAATAGGCGAACTATTAAGCCGAAAAGTTTTTTTGTTTCAATTTTTTTTATTAGAATCGACGTGGAGGTCACCATATGGGTCAAAATGACCCAGAACTGATTTCTATCGATGCTCAACTGCTACTGAACGTCGTGTAGTATACGGGAAACTTCTTATGTTATAGTTGATACCCTAATTCACCCCCTGAGGCCCTAGGGAGCGCCAATTTTTGAAATTCCTTTATGGTATAGACGAGCAAGTTTAGGCTCGGGTCAAATTGACCCAGTGTGACCTCGGAGGGTTAAATAATCCTAAAAAAGTTTGTAAAAAATTTTATCCCAAAATTTAAAATATACGATGTTGCACTGATGGTCGAAATATTTGATGATAAGCTGATGAACTATGACCAATTTCAGCATTCCAAAAACGGCCACTGATTTGCTAATTTTTTGAATGCACTTCAACTAGTATCCGATGACGTCGACACAAATCCTAACCACACTTTACCACCAAATGATTTTAAATATTCATATGATCGTTTTTAATTATTATTATTCAATATTACAAATGAGTTCCATTTTTTTTTGCTCTTTGAAACGAAATATTTTTCCTCTATCTTTACCAAGATTTGTCTAGGGTCGACAAAAATACTCAGATTGCAGTTAGCCGTGGTAACGCGCACTTCTGCCTGTCCAAGTTTTTCGACGTATACCTGCTACGGATATGGCGTATATTAAAATATATATTCGTACATCCGTTGCGCTTTTATTTACGAGTCACCACCCTAATACCTATAGAAAATTCGTAGACGTGTTTAAAAATTGATAGAAAATGGCTTCCCGCAGAGCTTTTCATAATTAGGACAGGATAATTACGTCAAAAAATTAAGAGTTAATTTTTTTATACATAAGCTCCTTGCATATACATCACACACATCTCAACACCTCAGTCTATTCGATTTTTACACAACTTAATTTTTATTTTCTCATTCATTACTTTGAATTGCATTACTCCAATTGTTATGCCTAATATTCACGCTGATCGTGCGCCTTATTCAACATTACGCGATTACAGTAACACGAAAGTAATTCCTTCCGCCGTCCCCCAGTTCCTCCACTCCAATTTAATCCAAACAAGCAATATTCAACAAACAGCCTAGAGGTCACGCCCTCAAACTTTTTCTGCAAGTTCCTCGAGTGGAGTTTATCTTGTTATGAAAAGACGTCAGGTCCGCAGCAATTTGACTCGCGAAGTAGGCACGGAATATTGGAAGTTTTATCTCGCACAAATTTTCTACGAACATTTCGTAGCCCTCCCGGCTTTCGTCGCATTATTTCAGCTCAAAATCGTAAAACGGGAGATAATCCTATTTCCCGGAATTTTCAAAAGTGCTTTTATGACGGAACGCTAGTTAAAGCGCGAAAGCTAAGCCCAACTATTGTTTATCTAGAAAATGTCTACAGATTAGACCAACTTTCATTAAAATCATCAATAGACTCGTTCATAAACGAAAGAAAAAAAAAGAAGAGCGACTGAAGTTAAAAAGTTTAAAGACCCCAAAAATAAAGAACAAAAATAGGCGATGTTATCATAAATAAAATTTCTATGGAGCAACGGTCGCATAATTTAAAAAAATAGATAAACAAAAGCTGCCTGTCCAAAATAATATATTATCTAACCTTCGCTTCAGTTATTGAGTTTAAAAAAAATTTCTACAAAAATGTTACAGATTTCCATCCTTCAAAGTGAAGTTCTCGTAAGTCGTAAATAATTTAATTATATTCGCTTAGTCCAATAGCAGTGTTTCTGAATGTTGCTAACTTTTTGTAGTTACAGCGAATGTGTAAATAACTCCCCAATCAATTTTTAGCAGGGTTACCGAACACAAATATTCTGAAATGTGCATGTATTAAATATGAAGTTAAATTCGGAGTTAAGGTGACACGATTTCGTAGAAAACTGAGGAATTTGAAAAATTTTGAACCACAACTATTATCAGTAACACTTTTGTTGAATATCACTTTGTGCTTTACCTTATTCCAAAAAAATGAAGATTTCTACTACTCGGAAACAAAATGACTTACAACCAACCCACTCAAGTGGTATGCGAGCACCTGCAAGACTACTGTATTACGTTCTTCATAATTGGTACACCCAACTTTTAAGTCATTTATAATCTACCAGCTCTATAAGTACTATAGGAGTAGCTTTTCATTTAGTTCAACGAGAGCGCTAAGAACGCGGTTGATCAAAATAAATGCCTGTGTAAAAGTTTTAAAATTGCATTTTAACTTCTAAAAGTACAGCAGGTGATCAAAGCGTCCAGACATTCGTAATTATGACAAAGCACCACTTAACGTTGCCTAAAGTGTCTAATGGAAGTTTTCCGCATGCTATTTTAATTTCTTGGCCTTGCAGCTGGTGTTTTACAATATATCAGATTCTTTAGGGTGTGCTCAACACTCTTAATTTTAAACCACCACTTTATAATGGTCATGTAATTACGACACTTGAAAAAAACATCATATTCCATATCATTAGTGCAATTTATGTACTATAATAATTTTTACATCTTTTTTGAATCGCCCGGTTCTATATAGTAACATTTTAGTATTATTTCAATCTTAACAAGACCAATAATGCAAAGAAGTAATGTAGTATCCACATTCGCATTTAATTTAAATGTTCTTTTACCTTTCAGCACTTGTGTCTCATTTGACAAGACTTTCCCAAAATGAAATTTGTTGAAACCTTCTATCTATCGTTAACTTACTGTTCTGAACTCTATTTTTGGTTTACCAAATAAAAAAGACATGTAGATATCTTAAAATTCGTGTTTTTCTATAATTATACAAAAAAGAAGAAGAACTACTTCTAAAAACGTTGTTACAAAAAACGTCTCGCAAAGGTATACCCGTATAAAGAAAGTGATCTATGATAAAAGAATTCAACCACAAATCTCACATGGCTAGGTACTTTTGCATGAAGAATAAGAATTACATACCTTAGTTGTAAAGCAACAAAATTTTCTACTTTTGTGATAAATAATTTTTTTTTGATAATTCTAAATAATTCAGCTAATTTTAAAATGATCTTGTAATTAAAGAATACTTTGTTATAATTTACTAATTATCCAGATAAGTGACTCCCTCAACATCGATATCCTGGTCATCCCTGCGATACCCTCCACGACGACCGTCCAATACGCAAACGACGCAGTGATGTGGTCGAGTTCGCGATGGCCTTCTATAACGATCCAGCATGTCCAGAAGAAAATCCATAGGTTCAAAGAATAGTAGAGCACGTGAAAAATATGAAAATAATACAGATATCATATTATCCACAAAAACCCAACTTTGTGGGCGATCGGAACTTGTGTGATTCAGAAACGTCGACAGGAAGAGAAGAGGCCGTTGCTTGGAGAAATTTTTAGCGGGTACACGTATCGAGACGTTCCAAGGCGCATTCGATTTGTAAGAGCATCAGAAAAAAATGTTACCACATACTTTTTTGTTATAATGCAAAAGTGCATTTGTGCACGCAAAAAATGCATTTATTTGACGAGCTTTTTGCAGACCCAAAAGAATATTTTATTTCTCGTTTAATATTGGCCAAAATAAGCTCATTCCCGTTACTCGGGAATTTTTGGGGTCGCTGATCAAGAATACTATGCTTAGAAAGTGCCTCGATACACTTGGGGGCATAATTCTAGGGATAGGGGTGATTTTAAAGAATTACCTCCAATTTGTTTGTTTTCCGAGTTTAAACTGTCTATATAAGAGTTTTTGGGGTCGCTGATTACGAATATGATGTTTAGGAAATACCCCGATGCACTTGGGGGGGGGGGCATAATTCTGGGGATGGGGGTGATTTTAGGAAAGCTCACCCCCAAGCACATCGGGGCACTTCCTAAACATCATATTCGTTATTAGCGACCCCAAAAACCCGCATCCAGACAGTTTAAACTCGGAAAACAAACAAATTGAGGTTATTTTTTAAAATTACCCCCATCCCTCAAATTATGCCACCTAAGTGCATCAGGGCACTTTCTAAGCATCATATTCGTGATCAGGAAACCTAAAAACCCTTATATAGACAGTTTAAACTAAAAAAACAAACAAATTTGAGATTTTTCCCCAAATTTTCCCCCATCCCCAGGACTATGCTTTTCTCCAAGTGCATTGGGACACTTTTTAAACATCACATTCGTTATCAGCGACCCCAAAAGCTTTTATTCAGACAGTTTAAACCCGGAAAACAAACAAATTTGAGGTAATTCTTTAAAATTACCCCCATCCCCAGAATTATGCCCCCAAGTGCATCGAGGCACTTTCTAAGCATCGTATTCGTGATCAGCGACCCCAAAAATCCCCGAGTAACGGGAATGAGCTTATTTTGGCCAATATTAAACGAGAAATAAAATATTGTTTTGGGTCTGTAAGAAGCTCATCAAATAAATACCTTTTTTGCGTGCACAAATGCACTTTCGCAATATAACAAAAAAATATGTGGTAACATTTTTTTCTGATGCTGTTACGAATCGAATGCGCCTTGGAACATCTCGATATGTGTACCCGCTAAAAATTTCGAGCTTTTTTACTAATTTTCCTTAACTATGTTACAAAAGCGAAGGCAGCCTCTTCCTATATGCCGAAAGGCGGATGAGCCATCCTACGCCCAATTATGACATACGCCTGCCCCCTGTGGGAATAGTGTGCAAAAACCCACGTGAATAAACTTCAAGCTTGGTCATCACAGAAGAAGGGGTCAAGAGTTGGACACAGGGACTTCCAATGTTGCCAACTAAATCAACGTGAATGCGAACGACTGTCAAACATTTTCTGTACGTACTGCTAAATACACACAAGAGGAGTTCGCGAAACGGAGAAATTTTTATTCGGGAGCTTTCCCAGCAACAACGCGAATGTTCGGATAACTGCAGGCAAAATTTACAAGTCCACTGCGAGGATAAACACAAGGAAAGCCTTGGGACACAACGGCGTTATTGCAAACGTGGTGTTAAAGATTTCAAGACGACATCGGTTATTTTAGAGAGCATCTTCAACGCTAGTTTAGAGTTCGGCATCTTTCCGAGTTCTTGAAAGACCCATCCGGACAGCTTCAGCTGAAAAGCTTGCTACCGGAGTCGGAAAGGCATTGGACCAAATCGTAATAAAGAGCGTCCAGTACGTAATATGGCAGAACAACGATTTTCGCAAGCGACAATACAATTATAGCGCTGGTAAGTCAACGACATGAGTTCAAAGGTGCGAGGGGCCAGAAAGAAAATTGCACTCTAATAGCGGGGCGCTCGACAACAAGAAGTAGCCCGGAATCATCCGAGAACTAGCCAAAAGAATTGTCCTCGGTATTACTCTTGCTAGTAAAACACTACTTTAGCGAAAGGATACAAGAGGGTACTCTCAGCGTTCGTGCTCTGGACCGGTATACTGAAACAGATTGTGGCGTAGAATAAAGTAGATTAGTTTATTTCTTTGTGCAGAAATATAAATATTAGAAAGACTCAGAATCATAAGCGATTTCAAATCGCCTGCCCTGACTTGAGTTTTTGTAGTCCTGCACTAAAGGTAAATACCGGCACAAATAAATTTTCAGCCACGATAGATATTAAGTTTATCGACTATTGTTATAAAGTAAAATTATTGATTTATTTGAGGTAGTGCTGGTATAATGCCGTAAGGTGAAACACCAGTTATTTCATATACAACATGCACTCTGTCATGTCATTGTAAATGTTGAATCAATTAAAAAAAATGCTCATTTAGATGTTAAAAATACAATATCGCGGTTAGCATCTTCTATTTTTGTTACATCTAAATATTGGGATATTAGCTACGCAGTTCATACTCACAAGTATTGAAAAAACACATAAGGCAAGTAATTAGTGACTTAACAATGAGATACATCCAAAAATACTATAACTGAAGCAAATTTACGATCTTCTTATAAGATTTTCATTGGCGAATACGAAAGGATACTTCAAAAATGTTCTGAATGTTCCATTGTCAAAACAGTTATAACATGAAAGGTTAAATCATTATGACGAAATGAACTTCGAGCCATTTGCAAACCTTAACAATATCTATTAATAAAAACATTGGTGTTTTGAATATATTAATTAACAAGCTATCAGGGATTATTCTGTACAAAATTTTTCTCGTTACTTTCATCAGAAAAACAACCTGTATAGTATTCTTTATGTTAAAGGACTGTTTAGTGTTATTTGATAGAATACCATAACAACCAAATGATTTTCACAGTTGCTTCGTTCCATCATGGAAGTGACACACATATAACTAGAGCGTAACTAACCATGACATGCTGCTTCTCAAATTCATATCAAATGCATCCCACTAAGATTTTCTACGTTAACAATTCTATTGCTACTTACTATTGGGCCATGCATATTTTTGTATTTGTTGAAATAAACATTTAAAAATCAAGTAAAAATAAAGTCTATTGTCTGATATGCAACACCCTTTTCACAACGATGTTCCGATTGAAGTAGTTACAATATTTATCTGTTTACCAACTTCGCTCTTAAATGATAAAGACTAGAGTTTTTGGATCTTTGCACTTCTAAGTTCAATACAGCTGACATAAGAAATACACTAGACTTGAAATTAAACACCAAACAAAAATAAAACCGTGCATCAGGTACCTTTCCTACACACTAGTGTTTCTGACCAAAAAATAGGTGTTTACATCACTTGAACAACATTAATTCAAGTGCCATTAGATTATCAAAATCAACATTATAGCACTACTTATAAATATTTCTTGTTACTGTTTTCCCATCCTAGATTTGCAAGATACATATTGCGATAAACACTCAAAGTTCGATGTTGCAAATTTGTAGATTAGATGTCACAAAGCAGCTAACATTTCACCGTACCACCTCGTATAATAATGCTGCATTAACGAGCCTTTAGTTGAAATTCACCTAATTGATGGTTTTATTTTATAGTTATTTACTTTTTCATTCAATAAACAATTGTAAACCACACAAATATGCAAGTAAATTAACGAACATTAAATTGGTAATCAGATGAGTTAATATTTGAGTTATCAGCTGGAATTATTTCTAAGAATTCCTAGCAACTACTTTTTGATGGGAAATATTAATCCACTCATAAAATTAAACCGTTTTACATCACACTGACATTCTCCATCTTTAGAAAATCCGGATCCACATGACATCCAATGCATTTTTATTATTGTTAAAAACCACGAAATTGTTTATATGCAAGAGCAGCTTATTTTTTCAGAATTGAAACAAAGAAGACATTTAATTAAATTACTATTGCCTGACTTTAATTGGATTAATTATAAATTTCATATATTTTTCTTACTTAAATTTGGGGTACGCTGTTGCAACCGATATTGGTTTGGTTCTAAACATCATGTAAAGGTACCATCACAGAGCCTTACGACCCAGGCAATATAAACGGCCATAGGCTTGTGGAGCAAACACTAACACGTATTGCATCGATACAAGTATGAACAACTTATGGAGTTTCAGATAGGACAAATCGCTGAGAAGCAATGCAGTCATTCTGTCGAATTTGCAAATAGATGAGCCATTAAGACGGTTTTGGACACAGTGTGGACATGAGGAAACGCATTCCAGGAAGACTCTGTGAAACCTGAAATGACCGCCAGAACAAAAATCATATCTTTATTTAACAGCCACGAACTCAACCAATGGTTTTTCCTTCCACCACCTTGTTTAAGTTTACAGAAGACGACTTACATTCTCGACGACTCTTAAGTGATCTTCCATCGCTACTTTCACATCAACAACTTCGTTTGCAGGTGGCGTGGATGGCTGAAAAATGGTGATGCATTATCTTCAGTGACAAATATAAGTTTTCTCCGGATACGGATGACCGGCGTGGTTGAATATTAAGGGCCAATGAGCAGTGTACAAATCCGGATTTCAACTGGTAGCGATATGGTATAAAAAAGAAATTTCTTTATTGGACAATATGTTATACGGACTCGTGCTTTATGACGCGACTCCCACAGAACATTTTTCAACAGAATAATTCCCACCAACACCAAACACTAATTTCGCAAGACTGTTCCTTGACCCGCCCGGTTTTGCCCTCTATAAAAATATGTGTAAAGCCAGCTTCAGCTATCAAACGATTATGCAACATTTATTGGTATAATGATTGGGTGATCTTTCATATGGAAGCATTAAACGTGTTTCAGACTATACTAAACTAAACCAAAGATACTTTTGAAGTGTAAGATTTGGCGCGAATGGAGGGCCCATTTTGTAACCGTTCTTGATGACCCTACTAAGATTTGATCCATTAATGTTTATACTATCTGCACTTCTAATTACACAATCCAAAGTATTTACGTACTTCTTAACTAAATGTTTACGGCAGTTTTAGTCCTCATATCTATTAGAGTCGCTATGTAAATAAAGATAATACCGACAGTGCAAAAGTTCTACACTTAAAAATATCTATAACATAACAGTTACCCTACATAACTAGGAATATCTAAAGGTCCCAACAAGCTAATCATTTATTTTAAGAACTAGAAGATTTTTTATAAATATTGCAGCACTTACTGAGGTTGGTGCAGTATTCAAAGACGAAGTTTTATTCACAACAAATCTACAGTAGTAATCTAGCAAATCTGGGGAAAGCAGACTAACTTTTACTAGAAGGCAACCATCTGAAAAACTGGGAAAGTATCTTTTACCTCCACTAATCACTGACACATTGCGCCTAAGATCAAATTTATATCAAAATTATAGACAAGGATTACCTTAGGGCGTCAAAGTAAAATAGACATGAAAGTTGATAATTCAAAAGGCCAAAATAAATTACGCGAAAAATAGTAAACTGCCTTAATCCAAATAACATTCTTAAATATTTATGGATAACTTAGTGCTATTTTTGTACCATGCCACGCTTATCTAAACGCAACGATTTAGGTGGTCTTAACCGAATATCAAAGGCCAGGCTGATCGTGGTACTTTCTGATGAGAAAGAATTAGGTGTATGCTTAAAAATACCCGTGTTAACAATGAGCCGGGTCATTACTCGATTTAAAACTGCAAAGACCCAACTCCAATAACCATAGGAAAGAACAAAATAAACAGTAGTAAGAAAAGCTCTTAAGGAACCACAAAAACAGTGGCAAAACTGACGAAAAAGCTCATTTACCGCTATCTCCATAGAGTGATGCTGCATTAATCCGTCGTTAAGAAGAAACTTTTGATATTAACCTTTCAGATAAATTGAGCAACGGAAGTGCATTCTCGACAAAATTCGATATTTTCGACTAAGTGACAGTGATATAACTTGAGTATGAAAGAATTTATTCAATCTTTCGTCAGAGTTAAGTGGCAAATCAAGTTTTATTTGATATGATGACACCATATATGCCGCTAGATTTATTAAAATTTTGAGTGATAGGCTTTTATCTGTATCCAAAACTAATGTTAGCGTTAAGAAAAAAAGGAAGTAACAAACTCAACTATTGCCATGGTGGAGCAGTCTCCGGAAATAGACTTCTGAGATTTTAGATGTGGAACACTAAATTCAGCGAATACAGGCAGCGGCTATTCACTCGTTTTTTGGAATATTTAAGTGAGATATGTCAAACATCAAATAGAAAAATTCAATTTAGATTCAATAGAAAATGAGAACACTGGATAACGGCATGCTAACCACTTAAAAATAAAAATAAAAAATGATTCATTAACTAACGAAGATAATGCAGAAGAAGCATGGATAAAAATGAAAACTAACATCGTGAAAGCATCACAGGAATAAATGAGCAGGACAAGTTTTAAAAAACAAGTACCACATAAAAACAAAACACCCGATTCACTAATAAAGTGAAGGGGTTAGCAGAAAAAAGAACGAAGCATTTATGAGATACAAAACAATTGGAAAATTGGAATATTACAAATTATACGTAGAAGAAAATAATTTAGCAATTATAAAAATAAGTAAACTAAAAGAATACTGAGAGCGTTTTTATGAAGGACATGAAAAAAGACCCATGTGAATCCCAAAAAATGATATGGCATATATTAAGAAACAAGAAAATTAAAGTTAGCAAAACCGTGAAAATAAATGCTGTAGATGCAGAATAGATATATGAAACGACTGAAACTTATATAACAATAAATGAAGAAAATGAAGATAAATCTGACTATGTATCAGTGGAAGATAATGAAAAAACGATCAAAACACGAAAGAGCATAAAAACAGCGGATCGGGACCAAACAAGGACGAATTGTTAAAACATGAAAGGTAACAGTTAAATGAGCAGTTCTAAAAGTTATTTAAGGTAATTATTAATAGAGAGGAAAAATGCCAGCAGAATGGAAAGTCCGATCAACTAATCTAATATTTCAAAAAAGAATGAGAAACCTGGAGAACTATTTAAATACAATGCAGAAGCTACTGACTAAATTAATATGAAACAAGATGGAGTTACGTCAGCATATAAGTGAAGATCAGCAGGGTTTCCGCCATAATTAATCCATAAAGTGGTTGAAAAAAAATCGAATTCAACACACTAACCTTAAGTGTTTTGTGGATATAAGAAACCCATCGGGACTAATTTCGAAGAAAGAAAGAAAGCGTTACCGCATTCTTAATAAAAGTTGCGAGACCTAAATGAAAACACATTTCGAAAATTCAGATAGGCAATCAATTCACAAAAAACATTAGATATAGCATGGAAATCCAATAAGGAGACTTTCTACGTCGCATCACATTTAATCTTATTATGGCTAGAAATATCAGCTAAGTAAGAAAACTATCCAGACACAAAACGGGACAAAGAAATATAACTGTAGTGTGCTACGTGAACGATGTAGTCCTAATTGTAGAATCTGAAGACGACTTGCAGTACCTTCTGCATTTATTGAAAATCTTGACTGTTAAAACCACATCGACGGTAATATCCAAAGAAACCAGTCGATAAAACTTGAAACGTACAAGACCTGAAAGTACATGTATCCAGCGACCGCAACACACAACGAAGTGAAAAAATAAATTATGAAAGGTGCACGAGTCTCTTATTTGAAAGATGTAAGCCGGAGGAACAAACATTTCAATATTAATAGCAAGATAAGAGACTATGGTCATGACAATGATCGCCAAGCAGATGATGCGTACAATCAAAACGAATACATTACAAGCAAAAATGAGGAAAATGAAGCAAAACAGATTGAGAAACAAGGATGTGTAAGATATGTAAGAAGAAGACGAAGACGAAGCACGTAAACAGGGCCAATGACAAGTGATATTAAAATAGCATGAGATAACAAACCACGTGGCAAATAGATGGGCGGAAGGTTGGATTTCAACATCAATCAAAACTCCGCAATTAATACGTAAAGCAAAACAAGATTAAGCTCACAAAAAAGAAGAAAATTGAAGTGTTTAAAATTTATTTTTAAATTTATTATCTCTGTATTTTAATCTGATGCGCTGAAAACCAAGATTTCTTCAATATTCGTTTAGTGATATTTATCATGTGCTACACAATTGATAATTTCTTTAATTTACAAATTTTACACCCCCAGCAAAATTTCTGCTCAGAAATATTATGTTACGATTATACCTGCGTTGCTGAACGCGACACCAGCAGCCAAATTGGTTCATACATGTAGCATCGGAGGGTGGCTTGTAGCTCCGGGGTAAACAACTTAAAATAATTGGGTTATGATTAAATTTAGCGCTTCGCAAATTAGCAATTCGCCGAATCATGCTCGCGAGCGCGGCGCAGCCGCCGCTTGCAGCTAAACGGAAATTAGTCTCCATTTAAGCAACCCCAAAACGCGGAATTTGTTATGTAAATTCCGGTATTAATATTTCATGCACCCGTCTTGGGTGCGCCTCGCGCTCCTGAATATTTCACCGCCGCCGAACTTCCGATCCCGCACACCTCGAACTTGGCGCGCCATAAAAACTCGAGCGCCGGCTTTTCCAGGCCCATTAATAATTTATCGCGCATCCCGCAGCCCGATTTTTCGTCGAAAGCGGCGTCTGCGACGCCTAATCTCGCAGAAAAGCTTTACGGGCCCAATTTGGGCCCGAACGCGTGATCGGGGGTGACTGCCCCGTGCGAGGAGACCCGCAAAGAGCGCCGCGTAACATAATTTCCAGCGGCTTCGCTCAATTGCTCTGTCAGAAATAATTTTTAGTAAAAGCCTGCCGCGCGCGGGCTTCTCAAATGAAAAGTGAAAGCGGGAGCGAGAACGGGGGGGCGAATTTACAGAGATTCCGACTTTTCTAAGCAGGCCGGGAGTGGAGGGAGAGGGGAACAAAATAAGTCACCGAATATATAAAGTGAAGCCAAACTGCTCCGAAGCAACAGAGATAAAAACGCTTTCTGCTGAAACGCCCTAAAAAATCCGAATACAATTTGATTTTCAAGTTTTATATTTCGCGGAACTTACGCTTAGAATTTAAATTTCGCTACTGGAATAAAAAGGAAAAGCAAACTGAAAGCAAAAGCGGAGCCGCTCGGCATCAAGGGGGCATTGCAAACCTCAGCCGTGTTCTATACATATCCGTAACACAGGTTTAATAATACGTAATGATCTCTAGAATTCAGCATTAGCAACATCATTTTATTTCACATCTTGCAAGAAGAAACAATGTTTAACTGCTTATCATCTATATCAGGAATTCGACCCAACCTTTTGCATAGAACACCTAGACGCTACTGAAATACTCAAAATAAAACCAAATATATTTTCAATATAAAATTCTAGAATTTTCAAGGCAGCTACTTCTACAATTATTTTTAATTCCGATTCTTCATCATTTGAAAATGTATATAGTGTTTCGTTAATAAATTTACAATACATAAAAATGATATTTTAAGATGAAAACATAACCCATTAGACACCAATAAGTCTAAAAAATATTTTCCATCACAGTACTGATGACATTGTACAGTCTACGGCCGAATTACAATTTCAAATTTGAATTTTGAACAATAAAACTAAAGTAACATTATTACTATTGATAGAAAGACTGAAAATTTTAAATGCGTTACTGTCGGCAACAGTTCCAGTTACACAGTGCTTCCTGGAACAAAAATAAACCAACTCAAAAACCATTTCTACAGTGTCACTGATGATTATGTCTAATTAGTGAAAAAAGTCCTGCTTTTCAGGGTCAGTGAAATACTAAAAGAAGGAGGCGACAAATTATAGTCTGAATTAGCAAAATTATATGATAGATGCACAGATATAAATACAATTCCAAGAAAGGAAATCCTTTACAACTAGATAACTCTAGGTCAATTTATCTCTCGTCAGAAACGTATGAACTTTTCAGATGTATAATTACGAACCGTTTGACAAATAAAGTAGATGACCACCAATCATGCGCACAGGTGCGTTTCAGGTCAGGATACAACACGTGCGACCATATACAAACATTAAGAACTTTGAGAGAAGAGTAATGAATATAACTTTAAATTGTACATGGCCTCATAGACTTTAAAAGGCCTCATTTATACTGACGCAAGAATGTACATAAAAGTATACAACAATACAAATCAAATGCCCATAAAGAGAGGAGTGCAATAGGGAGATACTATATCCCCAAAACTATTCATCACTGCATTGGAAGGTGTTTGTTAGACTAGAAAGAAAGAGGAATTAAAGTTAACGATATATTCTTGAACCACCTGAGATTCGCAGGTGATGTAGTAATAGTAAACAATAACCAACAAGAGCTACAAAATATAATCACAGAATTAAATAATCGGGAAAAGTAAGTACGACTAGAAATAAATAAGGCAAAAATAAATATAATAAGTAATACACTAGAAAATATCAACATTACCCTAAAAGGTAAATCGTTAGAAATAGTGGGAAACTATATATACCTCGGCCAAAAGATTGTAATAGAAAAAGATAACATCAGTCAAGAAATAACAAGAACAATAAGATTGGCTTGGAGCTTGCAAAACTAAATTATATATTCAAGTCTGATGTTCCAAGTACGTTAAAAGCGAAAGTATAGAACCAGTAGAGCAAAGATGTGGATCTTGACAAAAAAAAAACGCCCAGAAGCTAACACGTATACAAAGAGCACACAAAGATATATATTAGGAATTATATTAAGCAATCGTAAAAGAAATACATGGATAAGACAGCAAACGAAACTAACAGACGTCATTCAACGAATTGCACAACTTAAATGGCAACGAATAGGACATACCTACATCCCGAACAAAGAACAAAATATGGACTAAACCTATATTAAATTGGAGACCTCGCGACACCAAAGAGGTGTTGGAAGACCTACTACTCGATGGCGAGAACAACGTAGATAAGAATAGCAGCAGATAAAAAGGAATGGAAGAAAATGGGAAAGACCTATATTCAACAATTAATTGTGTGAGTGATAGTGATATAAACAAGCATACGTTAGGTAAAAAATATATTTATTAACCAAGACAGAAACCTGGACTACACACCCTTTCTTCAATAGAGAACAATACTATTTATTTATACAAGACAGAACCTTGTTGGATTCGAGCAGCCTAACGGAACAGACGTGCTGTGTGTATTGTACTACCTGCGGCGACCACAACTTAATTAATGCTAGTCATATTTATTGCTTCTTTTAGATTTTAGTTCCAATCCAATTTTCATAGGGGGACGTGTTCAGTGCCCCAAATCCTTTTAAAGTGTTACACTTGGGTGTTAGCTATAGAAGTAGTGAAGATTATATGACGAGTAATTTGCACAAAAAGCTGAAAAAATGTCATTATTACCCAACGACTATCCCATCAATAAGTTGCAACCTCCTGAACTGCCATATTATGACGAGAATGGTTACTCTAAATTCATATTTCAGTCAGATGCGCCGGTGTAGCACATAACACAAATACTTCCACAAATTACTTCATTATCGCACGTGCAACCACAGTATCCGCCGGAAATCCAGCAACCTCAACAACACGTTGCAACAAATCAACAATATAATACAACTCTACCGCAATTAACACAGAATGCTTGGAAAATAAGAAGCGCGACAGAAAGCCAAGGTTATGAAATTGCTAAAAAAAGTAAAAATGAATGATCATTGATTACACAAACTGACTACATGAAACAGATATGAAATTTTATTTGATGGTGACGAAAATGATGTGAACCTGTTCAATTGAAATGATGCAATGGAAAGATTTCCCAAGCCGCAATTAATACTCATAGCAAATGTAAAATATACAAGGTGGGTTCAAGTTTTAAGGTCTCCAAATTTATTTTTTTAAGAGTGAGAGTAAGGAGAAAGATACGACTAATTTTAAAAAACACGGGTAATATTTCTGAATTTGTAATATACATGGCAGCACCGTATGAAGTACACGGATCGAATTACCGCCATTGCAGTGAGTATTGTTTTGTATACTTCATTTGTCAAGATTTAGTATTCAATCATCCGTTTTCTCCTCTTGCGTGGTGAAACGCCCATCAAAATTCATCGCCAATTGAGTGACACATGCGGTAAAGGCGTTATGGGTGTTAAAAAGTACGTTCGTGGATGCGAAAGCTTAAAAAAGATCGAGAGTTGTGTGACATTGAACATAAGCAGCCTCGGCCACGAACCAGCCGGACCGGAACAAGTTGTTATGGAAGTCCGTCGATCAAGTGTGTGTAATATTCCCTCTAAACTTGGCATTTCCATAGGATCTGTAGAGTCCATTTTGCATGATGACCTGAAAATGCGAAAAGTTTCTTCAAGATGGGTCCCACGTATGCTGACCGACGAACACAAGGCTGGACGGGTGTCAATGCCTGAGGACATGTTGACACGTGATGCCGCCATGAATTTCCGACCATGAAGGACACTTCCCGCAGCCGCTCATTTTCCAATCGAGCCGCTGTGGCATCAGCGATTTTCCAATGGGCAAAACACACTCCTAAAGTGATCTCAGCAGCCATGAAATCGTGGCAAAATCATGTGAAAAATGTATACGTCTAAACGGAGTTTACGTTAAGAAATAACAGAAGTTTCTTGAGCAAGTACTTTTGAGGAAAAATTAGAGACCTTAGAACTTGAACGCACATCGTACTACTGTACTTACACAACTGCTAAGTTAAATAGCTGGAAACTATTATAAAATTGAAATTTTTCAAAACGATCAGGTATGTAAAGAAGGAAACAAATAAATGCTAACCAAATATATCGAATAACGGCTGTCCTACAGATTGGGCCAAAAGAAACAAGACTATCGTATGCCCAAATAGTCAAAGAAAATAACCAACCTGCAGATAATGTACACATGTTGCAACAAGGTTGCAGATCCCATTCATTTATATTAAACAAGCTATACATTATATTAAATTTAGAATTCCATTGGGCTGAATGTTACTACCTGAAAATTCCTAATTATTCAATTTACAGTGCACGTCACTCCCATGGTACTGCATATGTGAATGTTGCTATAATACGATAGTGGATTAAACACACCGAACTACTAACGTACAAATATGGCCTAGGCAACAAGTGTGAATCTAAAAGACTAGCTAATAAATCTTAATAATCAGCTGTATACTGCTTATCTAGACATGCCACAAAACAAAAACAATTTGATCACTTTTTTAATACTCTTGGAAGCCGATTTTTTTGTATTAAAAGATTATAATGCGAAACATCACGACTAAGAATCTAGGGCGATTATACCAAAAAAAAAAATAGTTCTGAAAACAATGGATAAGGACAATATTTTGCCCAGTAAGTCGGTCAACCAACCCAACTTAGTGGTTCACTGATATCGACAAATAGCTGATCTTATTGACTTCTGCGTAGCAAAAAGCATATCCCAAAATTACGCTCAGTACTCAGACACCTAACTGCTGCATAAATCTAATGCATTAAGAAGATTAATTGAGGAAAATTTTGAAGAATATTACTTGAAAACGGCACACTCAAAGTACTATTTAAAACGGAAGACTATATTTTAAACTCAGTTAAGCACTTCACTAGAAACATTCGAGAGGCTACATGGCAATGTTTCGATTTCACAAAAACCGATCAAGACAAAAGAACTGTAATAATTGCCAACCATTTAAAAGAAGTATTTACATCATATGAAGCTGAAATCGTCCCAGAAAAAAACTACATCAATGAATACTTAGATACCCACTTCCAGATGTCATTACTTATTATGAAGATAAGAGAAGTAAGAAAAGCTATACTCACCAAACCTAATGTAAAAAAAAAACACCCGGATATGATCTAATAGCTGGAGGTATCTTAAAACAGTTACCAGAAACTTGCGTGAAAGTGATCACATACATATTCAATGCCATATTAATAACACGATCTTTTCCCGACTATTGGATTGTCAAACAGATGATACCAATTCTTATTGCCGATTTATAGTCTCCATCTTGCCTTATCAAAACTGTCCGAGAAAATCTTCTTAAAAAGATTAAAACCTTTCCTGCAAGATTTAATACCAGAGTACCACTTTGGATTTACACAGCAACACGCTACTATAGAGCAGGTACACAGGTTAATAGACCAAATCCGAATTGATCAAGAAAACGGAAGCTTTTATACATATGAGGCCAGAATTTGACAAAGTATGGTATGTGAGATGCCTATACAAAATCAAATCTAATTTGCCTAACTTCTACCAGAGTATCTTACAATTATTTTCGATAAACAGACATTTTTTAAAGCTAAAAGAATATACGTCACTCTTTCCGATTAATTTAAGACTTTAGGACCGATGCTGTATATACTACACATTTCTGGTCTTCCAACTACAAATCTGACAGTTACAACCGCCTTTGCCGATGATACAGATACTACAACATCACGTCACTTGCAACACAATTTCAAATCCAACTTGGTTCAAAAATGTAATCTTCACTTTCTCCAGTTTTCCTAGATAACCAAAAACTTCTCAAACAAAATTTGTGAAAGCTCTAGGCATTCATCTTCACTCACAACTTAGATGGAGAAAACAAATCTGGACCAAAAGAAAACAACTGGATACTAAATTCGGCAAGATGTATGGTTAATTGGTCGCCGCTGTCAATTTTTTCTAGAGAACGAAGTACTTCTATAGAAAGTGATATTGAATCTTATAAATCCAACCTAATAGTACTTCAAGGTTTCTAGTCAAAGCTATTCCGTGCTGTTGTACATACTCTACGGTATGTGCCAAAGAAGCTTATCCATCGAGATGTATGTACCTACCAGCACTGAAAAAATTGCAAAGCTCACCACACGATATATCTTACTCAAATATTTAAAAGAATGGTAATCTTTCAAAAACAAGCCCAAAAAATAAGATAGGTAATGTAAGGTTTCATGACCCAGATATTTATGAAACGTGTAATCAAGCGGTGTCATGAAGAAGACTCGCGTTTCTTATTGCTGGCTGTATTTCTCATGTATTTTTTTATGTCCCTGGCAATTCTTTCTGTTGTGATTAAAAAGTTGTAATTAATGAATACATATACCAACCGCCACAGTTACCATAACCTTTCTTTCCACGAAGCTTCGTTTTAGAAAGCTGCTTTGGTGCTTCGCTTTAGTCCAGCTACTATCATAAATGTTTTAGATCATTGCAGAAAATCCATCTTTCGTCACAAGTGACATATTGTCAAGAGCTGGGATATTTTTGTTACACAAAAGGAATTCGGGGCAAATTTAGCGTCGCAAACCACTTGATGATCGTTTAACTTTTACGGCACCTACCAATTTTTGATTTTCCAATTAAGCTCAAATGCCAACCAACTTTTAAATGAATTATATTGGGTTCTTCTGGCATTTCGAGATGCATCAATAACAGTTCCTAAACCATTGTTGTCTAGAGCTGAAAAGCATCTATCGCCCTCTTAAGCTTCCAAGCTTTCGTTCCTATTATGTAATTTGAGAACTAGCTTTGAGCTCTACGTCTATGAATGACCGTTCATCATAAACAAATTTGGTATTTCGAATAATTTCTGTTGTCATATACCGAGAAATATTGGCACGCGAAATTGAAACGACAAGCCTGGCACATGCCACCCTCTAATGCATGTCTACAAAACTTAAACAGAGAGCATAAATAAAGAATGCAGGTAACCCATAACAACAATTCACAAGAATACAATTAAAGTTTATTGAAGCCTGGCGGAACAATGCATCACATATAAGGCAATTACAAGTTGGATAAGTACGTTTAGTTCAAGTCGGAATAAATCGGCATGTTTGACACGTACAAGTCGCCTATCTGTACCTAATAAGTAGGAAGAGTTAGTGAAAAGTCTCATTTTCAGTTTCCATCGATTAACCGTTAAGAATTATTCGTAGAAGTTGAGCTTAACTACCAAGCAGCACGGTACATCCTTAAGAAGGAACAACGTATTCCGAGAGAAATGGTACCTTTTTGCAATAGCTGATCTTCATCTCAATAAAAAAGATGCATATTTGGGGTGCACTGTTGTCATTATTGAGATTTACGTACAAGGTCCAACTAAAGCGCCACCACAACGACCAAAAATTTTTAACAAAATCCAGTAGAGCCAAGATTACGCTGTATCTTCAAGTACTACTACAGTTTCCTCGCACACCCTCTGCACATAATTACGCGGAAGATCTTGCAATGATAACATTCGTTGTCACGTGGCATAGGAAGTCTTACAACATACTCTGTATTGTGATTACAACTCGTTTACAACGTTCCATCAGTGCTCCACGCAATAGGGTGCTGCATCACTGTGATCAACATGAGTCACCCCACTGTCGACATTCGACGGCTTCTTTGAAAATGCTACATATAAGTTCTATAAAGTATTTGTATAATCAATGCTACCACTAAATAAAATGTCTTAGTTTTCGGTTTAGTTACGTTAAATTTTAAGTACAGTTTAAATTAAATTAAGAATAAGAAAATAAAAATCTACTATTCCATACAGTTTAAACATCAATAGCATATATGCTTGCTAGTGGTAAAGAGCAAACTAATTTAGTTTCTGATTAAAAGATCCTGCGCAGCATCGAGTTGCTTCGAGCACCTCTCCTTTCCACCAATGCAACTTTCACCCGAACTTGCCCGTCAGACTTTTCCAAGTCCTATAAATCGGCCCTTTGTTACGGGCTGCTGAATGATTTATTCCGAATCCATATACGTCGGGAGCAACGCCGCCAGACGGAGAGTCTCCGGGGATCTCGCTAATATAAAAAATTCTGATTTCTTAGCTTTCGCAGCAAATCAATGGCAGCCCTGTATTTTATTGCGCGGGGAATGGGAAACCGTTTTGGGTAAACACTTGGCATATGTGCGCGGCAATAATCTGCAGTCCCCTTGAATTCAGAAAATGCGTTCTTTTAAATATTCGTTTTACTGCTCTGGTGGAAGATTATTTACGAAAAAGGAAAAATAGAGGACAATGTGCTATAGAAACGATTTACAATAATCCTTACTCTAAAAGTGAGAGGTTTCTAGTTAAAACAAAAACGCCCTAATTGGTACTATGTTACTTCCAATAATAAAAACAAAAACATCTACCTAACTAAACCAGCAGTGACTCCTGGCGCGACACCAGAAAGTTTCTAGAATTAAACGTATAGGTCAAAAATGGAAGCTGGGGTTAGAAAGAGTTCACATGGTAATATAAATGTAGAGGGAATCGAACTGAACCGTGAAAATAAATAATTAATGATAGCTATTAATGTAAATTAGCAGTTCCCAGCTGTATTGGAAGAATGAAGGCTAAAGCGTCCTCCAAAAAATGAATACAGTATTCTTGGCGTATTTGCAGACATACTCGATTTTTGATCATGTATACTAATAGAGGGTATGGAAAAATAATTTTCGAAGCTTTATCAATGAGAAAAATACGTAATGTTCCGTGTACGAACCAAAGCAATCCTTATTATGTGTTCTTATTGAGAATTAGGCGTTCCTACTTCTTCGCTAGTTAATTTAGCCATTCTCATACAAGGTCCATTTCGAATATATCAATTTGTGCCGCTGCGATGTAACCTAGAAGCCGACGAAACCGGGGACTATAATGCGCATGCGTGACCAAACTGTAAGTAAGATATGTGCTTATATGCATGATCGTCAGAATTACAATGATTGAGCAGGGAATCTAGATAAAAGTTTGTGCGAAGCTGAAACATTCGTCGATGGAAACTGTTCGAGTGATGATTTTTATTAGCACTCCTGGAGTTCTCCAATAACGAATATCTACTATATATTTTTAGTACAATTCCAAATATAAAACAGCAGTATATTTAAGAAATAAAGCTTTAATAGGGTAAGTTACATGTTAATAATTTCTTATCCCAACAAAAAAAATGTAATCAACATAAGTTGATTTTTATAGAACGAGACGTTTCATCGCCGTTGATTCATCATTAGACTCGGTTCATCGCGGCCGTTTCATCACTCAATTTGGGCGTTTGAAAATAATTTTCGTTATATTGCACAAAACACTTTTTCCCATATTACCTAATAACAAAGTAAACAAAGCTTACTGACTTAACTTATTCAAACATGCATAATTCGAGGAGTATTTACCAAAGCTCGCCATCCGGAGACACGCCGAAATGTTCAGAATATACGTATACATCAAGTTAAACCTACTAAGAGCTGTCAAACGTAGTCAGTGTAAGCGAAAGAATTGCAAAGTACTGGAGCAAGGAGTGAATGTAAAATTTTGTTACCCATTGGGGAAAATGATGGAAAGTCATGAAATCTAGGTGGACGAGAAACGACGAGGATCGGCCATCAATAAGCAAAACCCCCAAACATGATCGAACGCATACGACAAACAAAGATCTGCAACTGACGACAGTGCCAGAATTAGGCATTGACAAGGATATGGTGCACACCAGCGCCTACGAAGATTTCAGTGAGTAGACAATGTATTTTCTGTTTGGGTCGCATAAGCTAACAAACGAAAAAAAAAAGTAAAATGGACGACAATTATGGAAATTTCATCGCCATGTGTGACTAAGATCTATTTTTTCTGCGAACCATCGTTACAAAAGATGACATCTGGTGTTACCAGATTGTTAGCACTGTAAAAGCGAGTGACACCGGCTAAAGAGTTTCCAGAAGCTTGAAAACGTTGCTAAAAGTGTATTGTAAAAGATGGTAAAATCATTTTAAATGGTAATAAAGGTTTTTTGTTTGTTTGTTTTTAAATGCCGTTCTCCAAACTTTCGAGATATGCGACGTATATCGGAATACAAACATTGAAAATTTGTATTTTATGTACAACAGTTAATGACAGATTTATCAGTGCAATTGATTATTTAAATTACGTCTTGAGTCTTTGATTAAATTTATTTAATTAGCATAATTAAATAATGTTTATTTTATTACCAAAAACCGTGTACCTGAAAAGTTTTTGGTTTTGATCATAGATAGATATCAACACTATCGCCAAGAATTTTTTATTAAGTTGTTACATCCTTCAAGAGTAAGCATTTGAAATTGCGATTCAATCTCCCAAATAGTTTCATTTTTATAGATGTTTAAATTAACATTGTTTTTCATTAGCCCTTACAAGTGATACAACTAAATTAAATTCTCTGTGAAAAAAAGGTTTAGCTATAAAAGATTACGACAGTTTACGGGGATTTTTCTTCTTTGTATTCGGCGATTAAAAAGTAGGCTACTGAGTTTAAACATGATTTCGAACATGATAACAAGTACACGATATGGTATTGGATAACCGGTAAATTAAGATGCGCAATTGCTTACAGAAGAACAAATATGTATTCAAATGACAGTTTCCAACAATGCGTTTTCAAAAAAATAAAATTAACTTTGTTCGTCGATTTATTACCATGGATAAAACCTGAATTTATCATAACACACCGGAATCAAAACAGCAATCGGACCAGTGGATTGGAGTAGGTTGTTGAGCTCTGAAACAGATAAAATCTACTCCAGGTGAGTTTATCTACAAAAGTGCTTTAACAAAGGAAAACTTGAAAGATTTACTCCACATTGTTAGAACATCTTCCTTTCTGCTTTACCCAAAACTAAAGGTCTTAATTAAGAAGCGATGGCATCATAGATATGTAAGTATTTTACAACCTTGAGAAGAATCGCTAAGAAAAATATATTTTAGTTTCAGTCGATTATTTTGGAAACTAAAAAAAAATATTTAAAAAATTATAATTTGTTTTATTAGACCGAAAATTGTTCACACAACTCCCCTACAAAAGTATATATGACACTTAAAAATAATCTCATTCGAAACAAAACGCTTACAACGCAACATACATTGTAGTATCCTTATTTTCGTTTCACTATTAATTCATTAGAGTTTACTAAAATTGCAGCACCACTAAAAACAAATCGAGAAAAAGTTGGAGAACCATATGTTTATTCATGTCCGAAATTTGGTTATTCCATTTCTCAGATATGAGGTCTATGATAAGTAATAATATAAGTTGTAAAACAGATATTAAACGTTCCTTGCCATTCATACTTTGCACGTATACCTTACACGGTATAAAAAATGCCTCAACAAAGGGTACACTTATCAACAAGTTCGCGAGTTGGAAATAAAGGTGGTGGTTTTTTAAGAGAAATAGAGCGGAGAATTGGTTACCATAAGAGTGGTGCGAATATAGAACTAGTGGGTCGAAGAAGGTACTCATTCAGGGTCTGGAGCAGTATGCAGGACAACTAACTGAGAAAATCGTCATCCTCGGGGGCACCATCTTGGGCAACAACGATGGACCATTACTCAGTACCAATACCTCCTTTGTTCAACGTCAGTTACTCGCAATGAAACGACGTCCTCTCTTGCGACTACTATCGACTTTTCTGCATAGGTAACGAAGGTAACAATAGGCACCGGAAAATCACTTGTGGACACATTAATGTCGTAGACGCTGACACAAGAAGCAAAAATATTGCAGTCGTATGAGGCATACCCCAGCTAGGGGTATTATAGTATGGAGAGCTATCAGTTATGATGGCAGATCACTTCTAATGAAGGATGGCAACGTTACCGGTCAGACCTATATCGACACGGTCTTTGAGCTCGCCCCAAACAATATTTTAACGCCCGACCACATACGCCACCTGATCTTTCATCGATCGAAAAAGTGTGAAGGGTGGAGCGATATCCACAACCTAGAAGAACTCTGGCTGAATTATGAGAGCATGTCCATAAAGAACGGAATGCAGTCCATCAAGACTACACGAAGAAGAACGGAAATGGCCATACATTACTGAATAAATGTAAATGTTTATGGACAAATGCTTTGTAAATGTAATGATCGTTTCATATTGTTAAATAAATCTCTAAGGTTTCAGTTGTTAATTTTCACTTTTTCTTGATGCTGCAAGCATTGGAGTTGAAATGATATACGGTGAATCAACCGATAATCAACTGGGCTTTAGTAATGATCTCTAAAAATAGAGAAAACTAAATTCTGTTTTGATTATTTAATGCAAAAATTTAAAAAATTGCAAAGAAATTTTTTTATTATTAATATAAGAACTTTACAATCTGTCATTACTTAAGTCTGGACTCATCTTCATCTCTTTCTTGTAGGCACTCGATAAGCGAATTAGGATAGACAGTAAGCCGATTATGGTAGCGCAAGATGTATTTTGAATTTCCTCATTAATTGTAGAACTATGAAAGTCGTGACGTATGACTTCACTGGGTGCATATCATGAGGTATTTACTATTGGTCTCAAAGTCTTAGCTTGGAATAGCCTTAGAATGGCAATGTTTGAACTACTCGCTCTTCCCCACAGTTCTATTCTGTAGATTCAGACTGGTTTGATGATAGCTTTATGTAGCAATAACTTATTATCGAGAAATAGCTGAGATTTACGCCCTAGCAGCCAGTATATTTTGCGATATTTCTCCTAGTTGTTTTTGTTTGGACCAGATGTGCTTTTTACAAGTTAACTTTCTATCAATGTGGGATTTGCTGGTTTTCCATTATAACAGGAGGACAAGTATCTTTACGAGTTGCAAAAGTTATGTGAACATATCTTCATAGTATTCAAGTGAAATTAAAGATTTTGCGATGCTGTTTGGCATCAGGGTGAGAATATAACACGACTGTATCGTCCGCAAATGAAGCAGTCATTATGGTTTCGATAATAGAAAGATCTGCAGTAAATAAGATATACAGAATCGGCTCCAGTACAACACCGAAAATGATGGAAAATAGAGTAGTTTGATATTCTCCAAATTTGACTAAAAATCATTTGTCAGCTGTTTGGATGCCAGACTTTGTCAAGGGCTACGTCTAAAAATAGAGTCGAGCAGTATCTTTTTGTTTCAAAATCTTTAACAATGTTATCGATGATTCTATGGATTTATTCGATGGTAATTAAGATGCTTGCGAAGCCCAAACTGATCGGGAATTAAATTGTTCTCCACAAGTATTGGTATAAATCTACTAAACAACAGTTTTTCAAATACTTTGGGTAGTAGAGGAAGCAAGCTGATCCGTCTATAGGATGCAAGTTCCTCCTTTGAATATTAAGAGACATTCTATATGCTTCGATCCTACAATGTGAGTGAAAAAGTTACCCCAAATCCACCCGAAAACCCTGACTCGGGAAAAAAGCTCCTTTCTCTAATCCCGAAGAAGCCGGGCCACTTGGCAACCGCACCGCCCAGAGCAGCCGAGTGCCCTCTCTCATTATCTGCAGATCCGACATAATTGGGCGAACTCGTCCCCGGCGCGCAGATAAGGTTTTTGCGTGCGGCATCCTCGGGGGCGCCGCCGCGCACGCACCCGCATTCGGCAAACGCGCCCGGCCAGGGCAATTAGCCAGTCCCGAAATCACTTTACGGCGGCGCTAAATTCATTACGTGCATTTGCTTTGGGCAGGTTTCGGATTTACCGCGCGCTTATCTCTCATCCACTCGGAATGGCTGTCTGAACGGCACGCACGGGACGCTCGAATCGATTCGGGGAAATTGGAATTTCTCCGAAAATCGTTTCAAAGAGAAGTATGGGCTGGGTAATGGGGTAGACGAAAGCTCCCTCAAAAAACTAAAAAGGGGCAAGAAAGAAATTGCTGTGAAAAGTTTATACGGAGAATGGACAGAACATTATACCTAACATTGCCATGCGAATCGCTACTGAATTGAATATTCGACCAGTTCATTTTTTCATTTTAAGTTATGAGGTCATAAAGTCGTCACTGAAACACATTCAACATTTAAATTTTGTGAGATCCTATTATTATAGGTTCAATTTAATTATTAATCCTCAGGTTCACTCAAAAGTTGTCATTTTAGATGAATAGGCTCAACTTAAAATATGTACATCCACGCTGCACCCTGCTAAATACCTCGGCTTCGACCATTTGGAAGCGAGTTATGACTGATTGACTGTTTGATCCATGACATCAATTATAGGGAATTTTCCTACAATTTTTCATATTCCATTTAATTTCCATTTAATTTCCATACAAAAAAACATGAGGCCGGCGAAGAGATTGCTCTGTAAGCAATCCCAGAACGAACTTAAGAAAACCTTTCGATATCGATTTCGAATTTCGGGAAAATTCGAAATCAAATATCTCGAAAATTATTCGACATAGAATTTTTTCGACTTCATTTTCGAATTCACATTTAAAATCGTAATGTCGAAAATTTTTCCGAAATTCGAAGTCGAATATCTCGAAAATTATTGGAGATAGAAATTTTTTAATTTCAAATTCGAAATCACCGTATAATTTCCTATAAGAATCCATTTTCAAATTTTAAAAAATCTCAAATTTTGTGACGGACCGACAGACACATCGAATTCAGTAACGAACTTTTTAAGTTCGTTGAAAATATAAAAGTTAACTAGTAATGAAATATATGCGTGCTATAAATGATTTAAAATACATTTTTTATCATATAAATGTGCAACAATGTCAGTTTACACATTTTGAATATTTATCTTTTTATGATACAAGGTTCATCCGACGCTCGAACGGGCATAAAGGATTAGAGAAGAAGAAGATGATGATACAAGGTGTCCCAAAAGAAAGTTTCATTTTAAAGTAGTTATAAAAATAAAGGAGACGATTATTAAAAAAATGTTTATGTTATTAAAATACAGACTTTGAAAAATTATTTTTTAAAATATATATAAAATGTCATCTACATGTGATCCTGCGTACTCGCCGCACTTGTAAACGAGAAGCAAATTTTTTGAGCACTGCGTGGCGCGTAGTCTCTATAATGGCTGCCGTTTCTTGGCGGCTATTTTCTTTCAATTGAACCAGAACGGCCGAATTGCTGCAGTATACTCTTAATTTAAGATATCCCCACAAGCAAAAAATCCATAGGAGTCAAATCAGAGTTTATATCACCTCTTCTGGAAATCAATTTTTGGGAGAAAATTTCACGACTCGTGGTAGAGACATGTTAGAAGCGTGCGATGTTACTCCATCATATTGGAACCATGTTCAGTGTAGCAAACTTTTGCAGTTCAGATACCAATAAATCATCTCCACGTCTTCCAAAAAGTGCGATCCGATTATTCCTCACACTGAAATTGCAGCCCATACAGTCATTTTTGTTGAGTGAAGAGGTTCTTCATGCTTGTATTGTAGATTCGTAGCGCTCCAGTAACGGCAGTTCTGTTTGTTAACGCGGCCATTGTGCCACATCCAATGAATTGAAATGCACAATTATATAGTTAACGAAGTGAAGCCTTGACTGGCATCGTTGGCCTTTAATTCTTACACAGTTGAATTTTATAGGAGTGCAGACACAAATATTTGCACAGAATGGGGTGTAATGATAATCTAGGCACATTCAAAACACTTTCCTGTTTACGAAGCGAGAGGTCAGAAGTCTCGCGAACGGACTGTCGTACGCTTTATACGTCACTTCTTAATTATCTTGACCGCCCCGACTTATGCTTATCCATAGGTGAATCGGTTTCTTCGAACTTACACACACGTTTTCTTATAAAAGAACTTTCTCCGTGCAATAATCGCCGAATCATTCTTTTGTACAATTTTCGCACACAAAAAGTGCACGATCCGTTCCTGAGAAACTCTCCAAAGCGACCATATTCCCGATTGGTCCTGAAATATCGATGTTACAATTATTGGCTATTCTCCCCAGTTGTAAACCATAACACCACACTGGTTTGAGAATGGTTTTGTACAGTGAAACCTTATTTACAGAAACCACCTGGCATTTGCATCCAAGCAGCCAGTACATTTTACAGAGTCTGTATTTTAAGTAATGAGAATATTTTTGTCCTGATGCGAATATACGTCAGGGGACGCTGGGACAGGTTGGAGTCGGTAGAGGGGGGTTTGACCTTGAATATGCTCCAAGCGGCAGTCGCCTGCTGGTTTCCGTTGAGACATGATTAAGCGCGGCACGGACGTCTGCAAAGAAGTGTGTGCAAGCTTAAAATGCAGCAAAGTATTGAACAGCGATACGCAATCAAATTTTGTGCTTGCCTTGGAAAATCCGGTGCATTAACGCTGGAAATCATTCGGCAAGCGTACGGCAGTGAAAGCTTATCACAAGCTCAAGTTTTTAGGTGTCACAAAATGTTGAAAGAAGGCCGGGAGAGCGTGGAGGACGAACCCCGCACAGGTCGCCCATCAACCTCATGAATTGGAGACAATGAACAACGTGTGCGAGATTTGCTAAACTCGGACCGACGTTTAAGTAATCGTTTTATCAAGGATAAGCTAGGAATCGATAAAATGGTTGTTCACAAAATCATCGTCGAGAATCTTGAGATGAGGAAGATTTGCGACAAACTCGTCCCGAAAGTAACATTTATGCCTACTGGCTATATCAGTTAGGCTATTACTGCTACCATTATAAAACCAATTGTAATAAATTGTTTAATTCAATAACGTTTTATTTAAATTTTATTTTTCCCTAACACTAGCGGCATTTCCCTTTTCCTACTTTGGTATAATTGTACCAAATATCACACGACAACCTACTAGCTCTCACTGACATTTCGTTCTAAAATAACAACAAAATGTTATAAATAACGTAAATAGCTTAAATTTTCAACGAACTTAAAAAGTTCGTTACTGAATTCTATATGTCTGTCTGTCGGTCTGTCGGTCAGTCACAAAATTTGAGATTTTTTAAAATTTGAAAATGGATTCTTATAGGAAATTTTACGCTGAATTCGAAAATGAAGTCGAAAAAATTCTATGTCGAATAATTTTCGAGATATTCGATTTCGAATTTTTAAGTTTTAAGTTCGTTCTGGGATTGCTTACACAGCAATCTCTTCGCCGGCCCCATGTTATATTTTATAGATGCTATAGATAAATATTAACATACCAAGCTGTATAAAGGCAAAAACTAATAGGTAGAATAAGCAATGTCTCAAAAAACTGAGGAGTTACCGGGATCAGAAACAAGTCGAGATCAAGTTTCGGGAGTGAATCAGATCAATGAGTCAGATCGAGACGGGAGAACCAAGAGCTGCTCGCACATGCGCAGACCGCACGACAGGAAAAAGGCGAGAATCGAGTGGAAGATCGAAGAGCTACCGCTCTCATTTTGTGAGTCATAACTCACTCACTCTCTACCAAGAGCTGGTTGTTTTGAGTAACTCATGAGCGAATCCCCCATCTCTAATTCTGTGCTTCACATTCCAAATGTTGGTAATATGATGACTGCGAGGGTGAAGTTCATTTTTTACTTCATCTGCTTGTTTAGGTAGTTGTGAAATACTATATTATTATTTGAGGTTTTTGAATGATTGAAACTTCCTCATTATATACCCATTTAATCTTATATCAGTTTTGGCTGTGGATTTTAACAACTGGATTTAAGATTCAAGTTTAGGATGGGCCTACTCAGAAGTTGAGTTCTGTGTTTGATCCTCATCTGGATTTGCGATTGTTGGAATGCAACCAACTGTTGGTATTTTTTGTGCTTCGTTTGGGTTAACACTAGTTTATATGATTACTTGAAAAGATGAATTATTATTTGTTGTGTTATTTGACGATCTCCTAGTACCATTTATGAAAAATAAATTGTATACATAAATCACTGGCTGTTCTGGATACTGATCATTTGGTGGCACATATTACGAGTGATATTGATAACCCTGAATAGCACAGAATAGCTGATTTGAATTTGTTTGTGTGACAGGTGAGTAATAGTAGGCGATGTTAACCTTTAGTTGTCCAGGTAAATTTGCTACAAAACACACGTGCTAAGTGTTAAATTTGAAAGTAATTACTTTACTAGCAAAAAATAAAAAATACCAATTAAAAAAGTTCCAAATTGATTCATATCGAGTTTTAAAAAAATTTTGTATGAACTTGTAGCACTATTTTTATGAGTAAAGCGGCTCGCCATTGTTTTCTCATACTTCTCTTTATTGGTCATTTTGATCGTATATTAATGTTGAAGAGCTCAAACTGTACGTGCTTTATAAGTTTAGTCTTCACCACTTTTTCAACGAATATAGTGAAAAATAAAAAAGCGACAAGAAATTATTTAAAACCTTTAATTTTGACTTTTTCTGCTCAATAATTGGAAGATAACTCGTTCGTAAATAGAACACAAATCGGAGAAAATTAAAAAATTATGGAATTATTAAAAAAAAAGTTACCTCATGTGCCTATAACAGATTTTATTTTTCGATGCATTTGCAAACTAAAATGCACAAAGTGATTGAACTATTTTTGCTCTGTGTTCAGGCGTAATTGCTGAAGTAAACAAAATTCCATAAAGATGACAAAACTATAGTCTGGAGTACTTAAAAATGTGCTTTAATTATGATAACAGCTTAAATGACCTCGGGCGACGCAAGTGCGTGATCTTACGGCTCCAGAGCGCAATCAAAGTTCATTCAAACCCCATTTTTTAATCTCCGTCATTATCGCCTAATTAGCGTTATGGGCAGTGATTAAGAGACACATTGTGCAGCTGGGCCAGCAAAAAGGCATTCTGTCTGTGCCCGTCTTATCAATTTACGCCCCACTAAGGCCACATTCCTCTGTTCAAAGTCTGCCTATTCTGGATGTTGCCGGCGAAATGCAAAACTTGCATCTCTAAGCTACACGTGCGTTGTAGAGGAAGCAGCTCTCGTACATTGACCGATTCAAATGTGCCGAATTTCAATTGGCACGCTCATGGCCAGCTCGCATCGAATATGCAATCTGATAGCTTGGTTAGTAAACCCTAAAACAAATACAGGCGCAATTGGGGAACGATGGTGCACGCGCAGAGTACTCCGCTTGCAGCTGAGCTAGTGTTTTGTACGGTACGACCTAAAACTACGACTGAAAACAACTGGAAGCTTCAATCTTGTACCCAAAACAAATGATAAAACTACAGAAAACTCCAAGGACGACACAAAAATGTATTATGTAAACTAATCACAGCATCAGCTCCCAACCTTCAGCGATGTCTTTTACCTTTCAACTTCATTTGACGTCAAAGAATTTTGAACACAAATAGAATTGGCAAATATTAGGTACCAACACTCAAATTATGTTGTGGTACATATTATGTGCAATTCTCCTAAATGACCGCAATAAACGGAGTGTACTTCTCTACTGCGATTTAAATCTATATAACATAAGAGGGGCAGTAATTTATTTTATGAAATAGCAAGCTACATTTCATCAAAAATAATATCGGTATTGCGAATTCTTAACTTTTCTCCATATAGGGTGATCCAAAACGATTTGAATTGCGTGAAGTTCGCGTTCTGTAAACATTGAAATTTCGCATGTGTATAGTTAGTATTTAAACACATAGTAAATCCACCAAAGTCCACCAGAAACGCCGTAATTTGTGAACTGGTTTTTAAAGAATATACAATTGTTTTATATTTCTTTAAATAGCTTTGTGAATGGTTAAAGTTGTCGCATCTGATGTAGTGAAAATCCAAGTGCTACTTAGTAAAAGCCAATACATCAACAAAAATTCATTGTTTGGGCTGGAAGAATAGCTGACCCGTAATTTTTTGAGGACGAAGCTCTTGAATGGTGCTTGATTTAAACAAGATGGAACCACAGGTCACACAGCAAGTAAAACACTCACTTTACTACAAACCAAATTTCCTGGTCTTGTTATCTTGCAGAGGGGTGACATCTACTGGCCGCCGCGATCTTGGAATCTCACCATAGACTTTTCCTCCGGAACTATTTGAAGAAAAGAGTTTATGTCAACAAACCTGCTGCGATTCTAATGTTAAAAGAAGACATCAGACGCATAATTCCTGAAATAGAGCCGCATTTATGGAAAACTTCAGTAAAGAAGTGATCGTATGTTAGGGGAGTCGTAAAGGGCGTTTGGCCGACATCATATTTCATACGTAACTGCTAAGTCTGCCTTTGCACTAATTGCAATTAAATTCAGATTGTTCCAATATTTCGCGTTTTATTTAGGAATAAAATTGTAATAAAATGGCTACTATAATTTTTGTATTTAACTGTAACAACTCATGATTAAAATAATCATCCTGTCTCTGTTAAGTTCCCATCCCGGAAATTAAATAATTAAACCACGTAATTCCATGCGTAACTTCAAGGAGGCTAATAAGGCATAACAGAATGGAAACATCAATACCATTCGGTTTAACGAACTCCCCTAAAATCACCTGACAGAAGTTTTCCAGGACACGCAAGCACACAAAAAACATTTAATTACTCGTCCAAACTTTCTACTTAAAACATTTTTAGTACACAAAGCAGCGTTTCCGGTGCCCTTCCGCCGAAGTGGAAGCTCATTTAACTTTCTTCCCGATTAAAAAAACGAAACGAATTTGCTTGGGCTTTCCGAACTCATCACCGGGGCTTCTTGCTTACAAACATCATTACGAAAATTTGTTGACATGAATTATTCAACGCAAACTTGCGAAAGAATGTTTCAAACGTACTTCGTTTGGTTTTTAAAACAACGTTAAGGGCCGAGGTTAAAATACGCACACAAAGAGGCAGCACCTTGGAGGACTGTGCAAAAAATTGTACAAGTGAAAATTCAATTAGTTTTCAAGAAAGTAAAGTTTTACAAAAGTGAAACAAATAATTTCATTCCTAAAAGATCCAGAAATTTACCGGCAAAATATTTTTGACTATATATGTCGGTGCGCCACTTAAGCAGTTGAACAGAAATCAGTTAAGGGAAGCGAACGTCTCAACTAATTATGGAATTAACTCATAGATTCCACTATAATGAACGAGGTCATCAACGTATGCCTGTGCCTCTATGTACTTAGTTGTCGGTTTGGGTAGTTACTTCTGAAGATACTAAAAAATATAAAGCTGAACCAATGTATAAAGATTATAGCCTCAGATATATCGATAACTGTTTCTATTGAAGCCTTCAACAGTGCAGATGTGTCGAAGCTGCTTGATGTAAATAATGTTATATTTCTTGATAGTCTTTCACCAGCCAGAATCTAGCACAATTGCCACATCATCATTCCTTTGGCTCCATACAAGCATGGGGCATCTTTCCGTCTTTGTGTTATAGAATTGTCAACTCTACACCTATTTATTGTATGTCTTCTATTATTTTCAATTGTTTAGACTGTCTTTCATATTTAGTTATCACTAACACGATCACTTGTTGTTTTCACACACAATATTTTCCATTACTTCTTTGGTTGTCGTTTTGTTTTCGTTCTATTTAGTCCCTTATTGCTAAATTCACTTTGCATTCATGTGCATTTCTTTGGCGTGGAAAGCTCCATGGGATTTGTGTATTCTTGCTTTTATGTCTATTTCAGGACCATCCTCTATACTTCCTAAGTATTTGAAATCTTCCATTTCTTCTGTCATTAAGATTATTTACTATTATTTTCGCGCTCTGTTCGATTTTCATGATTTTTGTTTTCTTCATATTTATATTTAGTCCTGTTTTTCGGCCTCGTTCTTTAGATTGTTTGATTTTTTCGTTAATAGAATCTATTAATATCGTCTGAAAATTCTATATCTTCATGTGTTTCACCAAACCCAGTATGGGTGACAGGATCTCACCCCGCTTTCGAACTTTATATTTCTTGTTAATTTATTTTGTATGTTCATTTTTACAGTATACTCTACATAAAGAAGTTTAATCATGCAAATTAATTTATTTGGCATACTATGCGCTTTTAATATTAACCACATTTTTTCTTCGTACACCCTCCTATCGAAAGGTTTTCTAACTCTATAAAAATCGTTTGAAGTTTTTTTACGTAAAATAAACGTATTATCGATTATTATTACCC
The DNA here is from genome assembly GCA_036346155.1 of Sinelater perroti. NCBI lineage: Eukaryota > Metazoa > Arthropoda > Insecta > Coleoptera > Elateridae > Sinelater > Sinelater perroti. The sequence goes on along the minus strand of JARFIY010000099.1, from coordinate 19,698,055 downwards.
TTTCCGTCTAAATCCTGCCTGGTCATTTCTTAATGTCAGAGTCGTCTAAGCGGTTAAAGCACGGACTGCGATGTTGACGGACTCAGATTCGTTCCCCGATGCTGTCTGATGCCTGGCGGGTAGCAGCCTACCCAGTCACTAAAAATAATTGAGTACCTGCGCTCGCTCAAGCAAGGGGTAATAATAACGGTCTTTTACGGCGCGGTGCTTGCCACATCGCCCCGCATCAGGCTTGGTGCGCGACCGGGCAGTAAAGTCGGACATATGAGTGCCTTAACCTCTCAATTCGCAAGCCGTGCCACCACGCGGGGCGTTAGAGCCTTACCACCACATCATTTCTTAGTATCTTGTCCGATCCATCCTTTATTCGACTAAGAAGAATTCTTGAACAGATTTTATCTGCTGTATTTAATAACTTTATTCCTCTCGAGTTTAAACAGATTATTTTATCTCATTTTCTTATTATTACACCCTCATTCCATTCTCTTGAGCTTTTTTCTTTCTTCTATATAATGTTTAATAACTTATGCATCATTTCTTCCATTACTTATTCCCTTTCGTTTATCCGTTCTACTGGAATATCATCTTTGCCAGCAGCTTTACGTTCATTTAATGTTTTTATAGCATTCCTGATTTCTTCGCTTGTGATCGCCTCTTCATTCATATCTATCATTCCACACCCATTTATTGTATTTTCGTTATTTAAGTTCATATTCTTATCCTTTTTCTAACACTCTTTTTTACTTATTTATGTAATATAATCATGCTGTTTTAATTCTTCTTTTTGCTAGTAGTTCTTCCCAAGTTTGCTATTTCCTGTGGCGGAATTCTATAAATAGTTGGCCGTTTTCTTTATAACACCTATTCCTTCTCTTCCTATTGTTTCTTCTCTTTCAGTATTTTTGGTTTCTATTTTTGGGTTCACATCGCCCATTAAAGTGTTTGTCTCTTTTATGTCGTTTGTTTACATTTTCCAGTTTTTTTTTATTGTTCATAAAACTCTATTTTTTGTATTACCTACTTCATTTTCCTTTGTAGATGAAGATGCATGTACTATAATTATATTATAAGAACTTGCTTTATATCTGGCTATTATTATTCTATCTGATATACCTGCCCATAAAGTATTTCTTGCATTTGGTCGGAGGAACATACCTTCTTCTTCAATTATTTGTTTTAATGTGTTATTTGCTTCTTTCAGCGTATCCTACCTTCTGTTATATTTGTTTTGTTATTTATGTAAGTTATCTTTGTATATTCATTAACATTCCTGTGATTTTATTTACTGTTTGTTCTATGGTTTTGATCATATTGCGATCTGTTATTTTAGCTTTTATTCCCCAAAATCTTTTCGTTGCGGTCCTATTTTATTTACGTTGCGTTATACTTGACGCCCAATGCGCCATCACCGATTACTCCCCGATACTCGGATTTTGTTGCAGTTTCTTGCACGTTTACTACTACTTAATTTACTGTTTATTTTTAGGTCCACTACTCCTTTGTACACTTAATTTTATTATTTTGATGTACATATCCTCTGATTTATTTAATTTTATTCGCGGTACGAGATTTCGTTAATTGACATTCGTCTCGATTACGTCCCACACGTAGTAGTCAGGGAAATTGCAGTCGGAGCTGAAAGACAGTCACAAGACGGGGAACCAGTGGTAATACAAATTGTTGTACAGACATGCCCTGTGGGCTGGAGCAAAGTCTTGCTGAAACACGTACTCCCGCCCAGCTGTCACCTCCTCTACCCAAGGCAGGACAACTTTCTCTAACACATTAATATAACTGTCAGCGGTCATTTTTTAGGCGATCCTCAAAGACGTGAAGCGCCTCTTCGCTGCTCACAAACCCCAGCACCATCACAGAGGCAGGAAACTGTGTAGACATGACGGTAGGTACTTTAGAGAAACCTTGGCAAATCCAACAGTCATTTTAGCAATTCACCATTCTGTCCTGGTTGAAGTTCTTTTCGTCAGAATAGAATCTCCTAAATTTAGCACTGTGGCACTTAATGTCGTTCAGCAGTGCTTGGATCTTTAACCTTTTGTCCATCTTGTTTTTCTCAATTAACATTTAGCGGTTCTTCAGGACGAAAGACTTGTAGTACAAGTTTTGGTATGCTACTAAACTGAGCGTCAGATCATGCTCTGCCTAGAATCCTTATCGATTTAGCTTAAACGAACCTGTACAATGGAGCACTAGACTTTACGAGACTAATTGGTGTGGCCAAATTTAAACGTTTGAGCACTACTGTTCTTCCAGTACCACAACTTTACATCCGTGAAAGTCGAAGCTAAAGCACAAACGGATCACCAAAAACAAGTTCTGCAATTGTCCTCTCCACTGTTCTTTCTTGATTCGCGGTATTGGCCAGAGTTTTTTGCAATGCTTAAGGAGAAACATCTGAACAGCAAAACGAAGTAAACTTCATGATTGTCTGGATATACCTTTACACTACTGTTAATGTTCAAGGAATTACCACACCTAACTACTATCCTCGCAGAAGCTTCTCCAAATAATGATATGATAAGTACTGATAGTTTTCAGTGATGATACGATCAGTCCATAACTAGTATCCATGCTCAAAAGCATAGAATAACTAATTTAATGTTTTTAAAATAAATTTTTCTGGTGAAAAAGTATCTAATTTACTTTTCAGATCCTCGGAATTTTTTTAGTCACGAAAATTGTAGACCATTGGGCAGTATCATTGTTATTAAGGCTATGGGTACATTAAATTCTGTAGTTGTTGTGTCACACAATATATTAACATCACCACTTAGAAGACTGCTGCAGATCGAATTTTACCATCTACTTGAATGAATCTCTGTGATCAATTCCTGGTATCATCCATACCGCCATGAACAAAATTAACGCTACCTTTAGCCCGGAAGTAAAGAGATGATTGTATTAAGGAGCAATATTTTTAATGCGGAATCAGCTTTTACATAAAATTATTGGAAGGTGATAGCCTAAGGCTTTATTTAACAAGTAAATTTTTTAAGGTCTGACTCTGGGTTTAATTGCTATTCATTTGTGGTAAACTTTTGATGAAAGTACCATCTGTAGAATTATATTACAAAGCTGTATAATTACTAAAATAATGCTTAAATACTCCAGGTGATGTCAATCAGTGTTACGACTTTGTGCAATGTAAAAGCCAACATGATGGCTTTGGCTTTTTTTTTGCATATAACATTCTGCTATTTCAAATAAATTTGACAAAATACCAGAACATTAGTAATTAGACAACTTTCGTTGTCTTTCGTAACTTCCATGTATATTCTTTCAGACTTCCATTCTGTTACGAACCCAACGAATTACTAGTGTTAAACTACAAAGTTTTTTTAACCTCAACTTTCTGAACCAGCGAATTGCATGTTCCGATGTAGCGATCCCGAAGGATTGGTCTTCCAAATTCATCCAAGAGATAAACGTCGCATTAGCACCCGGAGAACTTTGGATGGAAATTGCCGATAATCTCCGGCTTACCTGTACAATATGTTTGCCCCTGATAACGTTACAAGCAGTCTGCGCTTCGCAAGTGTCAGCGAGCGGCGAAATCGGGCAGAAGGGCGCTGCCCCCAAGACCCGCCACCCCAGGGAGCGCGCCCATCCGATCAATACCATGGGGAAGGGAACGAAGCCGCCGCTGGTTACCAGCGACCGACTCACCTGTGGCACAATAGGGCGGCTGCTGGAGACCGGACTAGTCTGCCACCTCCGCCGTAATTTTTTCCGCCAGTTCTTCACGCGAGGCCGGAATAATTCATTACGCGGCTCGGGGGGTCAAGGAGCTTCTGAAGACGAGAATTTATCGCCTGTGCCGGGCAGGGCCTTTAAAGTAAATGTGTTTGTTTTCATTTGTTGGCTGCTGGCAGATGGAAGATGGGAGGGGTCATAAATATCTCTTTAATAAATATTCAGTAGTAAATGGATCACGGTGAAAGAAACTGAAAGGACATACGTCGTGCCCAAAAAGCAGAAAACTGAAGATATTATCATAACTATCTAAAAAACGAAAATTAAAATACTTTTAGGATGAAATAAAAAATGAAAATTTTTGAAGCAAATTTGGAAGATTAGAAATTTTAAAAAATTAGTTTGTAAAATCTACCGGTTTCCTTTTTGGATCCCGAACTAATCAAAGGAAGACACGAAGCTCCTTCAAATCGCAGCATTCGTCGAAACCAAAGTTCGGTAGTTTTCTAGGCATCTCAGAAAATTAAATCAGAATACCGGGTAAAAACTGTAAATTAAAGAGCCAGAGCGCCTAGACGACGTTTCCCGTCATGTCCTTGCTCAGCAGCAGCATAGCCTTGGGCCCCGCCCGCGGTTTTCGGCGTCCAGGTTCTCACAAGGACCTGCACGTAACGAATTTGCATCCGGTATTCATTACCCGCAAGTCTGCAGCGGTTATTAGCAGCTGTAAATCCTGTTTGGCCATATTTCTCCAGCCAGACGATCACGTACGCTAAACCGGCCATTAGTTGAGGATAATGGGTTTTGGATCTTTCGGCTAACGAGATTGCGCAGGGAGCGATAGGGGAGAAACTCATTAATTGGAGTGTATTGGAACAATACAAAAATACTGCCCTATAGTACTTTGTAACTTCGAGTTAACTTATTTAACATGAAGTTTTTGATTGCTTTTGAAGGCTACCCATTAAAATGGATTGTTAACGGCTTTCTGCACCTCCATTATAAAAATCAAAACGTCCATATATATAATTTGTACTAATAGACAGGAATGTAGACAAAGATTATGAATCAAGTAAAAATAGATAACAAAAACAGCATCACCCACAGAATGAAATGTTAAATTAGATCATTGTAGAAAAAAATACAATAAGTATTATGACAGTTTTATTCTGAACTTCCAATTTTAAAACTTATCACTATTCCAAATAACATATCAACAAGATATAATCGTTTGCACTTATTCTCCCTAATAAATATTCAAAGATCATAATATTTTTGTTATCACTAAATATTCAACGAACTTAAAAAGTTCGTTACTGAATTCTATATGTCTGTCTGTCGGTCTGTCGGTCCGTCACAAAATTTGAGATTTTTTAAAAGTTGAAAATGGATTCTTATAGGAAACTAAGATCAGCGCACGTACCATATCTAATCACAATCATCTTCTCGATTACTCCCCGTCTACCCTTAAATATCAGCATACGGTTTCCAGAATCCTCAAGCCTCCAAGCGCACTGACCAGATTACTAGAATCATCCTTCGCAACGCTGATAATACAACTGATCTGGTCCTTCCTCCCCGGTCAATCAAAGTTGGCGATGTAAAGTTATCAGAGTGACGTCCCCCAAGGCTCGGTACTGTCTTCAACATTATTCAATATCGAAACATCCCGGCGACGCCCTCCATGATGATGGTCCAGTATGGTGACTCGCGTGAGATTTCGCAGGTTCAGAAGGAGTTGGACCCGTTTCAAGAATTGTGTAGCACGTGAAGAATGGAAGTGAACACAAAGAAATCTTCAACCGTCTTATTCTTCACGAAAACCCGACTTCGGCAATCAAAACAGGCAAGAATTCGAATATTCGATTGGGAGCTATGTGTCATATGGTAAAAAGAGGCACGATACGTCGGAGCAACCTTACACACTTGGAGGTCTCACATAGATTGGGCGGTAGCGAAGGCAAAATTAATATTTACAAGACTGTCATCCCCCCGATTATTATATAACAGTTGGGCTGAAAAGTTCGTAGGCTAACATAGAAAAAATTTTTTGATAAAATTGGATTTTATTATTCAATATAATTGCCTTCGAGGGCGATACACCGATTATAGCGATCATACAATTTTTCTATACCATTTTTAAAATATATTTTGTCTTTAGCCTCAAAATAAGCTTCTGTTTCGGCAATTACCTCTTCATCGGCGCTAAATTTCTTTCCAGCGAGCATTCTCTTGAGGTCTGAGAACAGGAAAAAGTCGCTGGTGGCCAGATCTGGAGAATACGGTGGATGCGGAAGCAATTCGAAGCCCAATTCATGCAATTTTGCCATCGTTTTCATTGACTTGTGGCACGTTGCATTGTCTTGATGAAACAGCACTTTTTCTTCTTCAAATGGGGCCGTTTTTTCGTGATTTCGTCCTTCAAACGCTCCAACAACGCTTTGTAATAATCGCTATTGATGGTCTGGCCCTTTTCAAGGTGATCAATAAATACTGATGCCATAAACCTTGCTAGCCGATTATTGCGTCTTTCCACACACACGTTGAAACTTTTGCTGGATTGTGAGCTCGCGCGGCACTCACTTTGCACACAGTTTTTGCATGTCCAAATATTCATGCAAGATATGTCCAACACTGTATTTTGATATCTTCAGAGTCTCAGCTATCTCGCTTAACTTCAATTTACGGTCATTCATAATCATTTTGTAAACTTTTTTATGTTTTCGTCCGTTACAGCCTCTTTCGGGCGTCCACTGCGTGCATCGTCATCAGTGCTCATCTCACCTCGTTTAAACTTGGAAAACCACTTCTCAACGGTTGATTTTCCTGGTGCACAGTCTAAATAATGCTTATCAAGCCAAGTCTTGGTTTCAACGGTATTTTTTGCCAAAAGCAGTGTTTTATTAATACTGAAATTCCTTTTTATCCATTTTTAAAATTAACAATAGTTGCTTCACTCAAAATACGATATCTCCTAAACTAATAGTCCGACAGTTGTCAAATTTATACACGAGTCTTTTGAAGGTTAGGGTTAACTAAAAGCACATGGATTTAATACTACTAGCGCCGCTTATGTGTCAGCCTACGAACTTTTCAGCCCAACTGTTACGTATGCAATCCATGATGTAGGGGGTAATCGCGCTAAAACGCACATCAATAAGGTGATCCAAAGGCTCAGAATCATTTTCGGTCCTGGCTTGTTACGACACACAGTCCACATCAAACAGCCGATGTGCCAACATCAATGTCGAAGACGAATCCTATCATCCATGGCTTAAGACTATGAGTTGGACAGTTGAAGAGATTCTAAGTGCAAACAGACCAATACCATACGTTAGGTCCGCAGAAGAAATTAGAGTTAGACTTAGGGACAACTCCCAACAAAGTCAACATCGACCTAAGAGGTTGACGGCCAGTTTAGCAGTGTATCAGAACTGCATTACGAGTCTTCATCCTAAGAAGGCAATGTTGACTGAGCAATGGACAAAAGTTCAAAGGTCCAAGCCTCTAAACGACATCAAGCCAGCTTCGTGAAATTTTTTCAGACGAAGAGAATTTCCATCTGGAACAGAAAGACGAATCGACTGAATCCACTAAATCGCCGTTGGATCTGTTAAGATGATTCTGAAGTGCTTACCGCTACCTCTTGATGGTGCTGCGGTTTACGAGCAGCGAATGGGATATTATAATGCTCCACTTCTTTGAAGACGGCCTGAAGATGACCGGCGACAGTTATATTAACGTGTTGTCAAGTCCTAAGTAAAGCAGATGGCCACCGGGCGGGAGTACGTGTTCCAGCAAAATTTCGCTCTTACCCACAAAACAAGGAAGATCTGAAAATGGCTATGCAACAATTTGTACTACTATTGGTCCCCCGACTTGTGACCGCCTTCCAGTCCCGACTGCAATCCCCTCGACTACTACGTGTGGACTGTAGTTGAAGTGAAGTACAACTTTCTCCTTGCCCATATGTGTCATTACTTCGACAATTTAAGCCCTTGTGTCCTTGTGATATTATGATATGCTTCATTGACCTTCGCCTTGACCACGCCCCACACGTAGTAGTTAGTCAAGATGATTGCAGTCAAAGCAAATTATTTCGGCAAAATGTAACAATAAAACTTTCAAACAAACCGAAACAAACTATGAGTTATTTATAGCGGCCATCCGAGGATCATATATTCTAAATTTTGTTGCAGTTATTTGAAACGAGGGATGCAATACGCTAGTTTGTATTTGTTTGAAGTGTCAAATAAAGCTTCTAGGGTATAACGAAGAATTATTTTAAAGGCTATGATAAACGTAGATTTAGAAGTATCGTTAGTTATATTTGAACCGTGTACTGTAAAGTTAAGTTTGGCTTCCTTTTGATATGTTATTATGGCCAAAACGCCAGTTTAGTGTTGAAATGCGGGGTAGTATTTATAACCTGCACCAGGAGAAATATTCTATACTTTAAATGGCGAGAAAATTCAAAATTTCTTTATCAACGGTATGAAACATTATTAAGAAACTAGGAGTTGCCCGCCAAAAGATATTTTTGGCGTCCTAGACTGACAATTTTTCACCCGCCTTCCTTCAAATTTTTGCAAGGTGTGAACGTATAAATTTTTAATAGACCGGCTTTTTCTTTGAATCAGAAACATGGAACAATTTAACGCCCATTCATGGTGGACGTAAGCATAAGCCGCCCATAGGAAATACGTAATACGTAAAGTTGAATTAATGCAAAGCTTATGCGCTCGTTTATAGCACTCCCGTAATTTTTACGTTTTACGTTTTACGTTCATTTGCAGTCATTTTTAATTTTTCTCTAGATTAATGTTGGCAACAGTAACAGAATATTTGTTTTTATTCTAAAATAGCTGTACCCGGCCATGCGTTGTTGTGGCTTTGCTTTTACGTCCAACAGATGGCGCTGTTTTTCAAAAAAAATGTTTTTATCTGTCACAGGTGTGACATCTATACAATACAATAATCAAAATATTTAAATAATACAAAAACGATTAAAGTTAGAAGACTGATTTTTTGCGCCGAATTAGCAAATACAGTTGTGAATGTGGTGTGCAAGTTTCAAGGAAATCGGTTGAAGCGTCTAGGAGGAGATAGAATTATAAGTTTAGAAAGAAAGAAAGAAAGAAAGAAAGAAAGAAAGAAAGTTAGGGAGATAAGACAATTATATTATAATATTATACGCTGATTTCGAATTCCAAATTAAAAAATTTCTATCTCGAATAGCTTTCGAGATATTCGACTTCGAATTTCGGGAAAATTTTCGACATTACGATTTTAAATGTGATTCTTATAGGAAATTTTACGCTGAATTCGAAAATGAAGAAGAAAAAATTCTATGTCGAATAATTTTCGAGATATTCGATTTATATTTTCCCGAAATTCGAAATCGAAATCGAAAGGTTTTTTTAAGATCGTTTTGGGATTGCTTACAGAGCAATCTCTTCGCCGGCCCCATGTTTTTTTTCTATATGTTACTCTGCAAACACATTTCACAGCACTATAGGATGGTCCAAATTAAACTTTTGAGATTTCAATTGGGGGGGCGTTTGCGTTCTGTAAACGATGAACGTTCGCATTTGTACATTTGGTATCTAAACAGATAGCAAATGCCATCAAAGACCACCAGAAACACATATGAAAACTGGGTTTTAGAGGATATAGCAATGGTATTGATTTTTGCAAAAAAAAACTCATATTTCTTTGAATAGCTTTGTAATTATCAAAATTGTCGCATCTAAAGTAGTGAAAATCCACGAAAAACCAATGTATACACAAAAATGCAGTTTGGTGTGGAAGAATCATTAGCTTGCACTTTCTACGGGAACAAAGCTGGCAATGGTGTACGCTATTACGAGATGCTAAACAACATTTTATTAATCACATTAACGATTTAAACTCAAGTGATGTATTTCAACAATATAGAGCACAGAACATTAAACCTGCTACTATTGCAGGGCTGAAAAAGAACATCAGACGTGTAATTGCTGAAACAGAGCCTCACTCATGGAAAAGCATTATAAAAAATTTCACTAAAAGAATGGTTGCATATCAGCGGCGTGGTAGAGGGCATTTATTCGACATATATGTAGATATTTCATACGTAATAGCCAAGTCTATACTCTACAATGATAACAACAAAATTCGAATTGTTCAAATATTTTGTACTTTATTCCGAAAGTCCAATTGGGTCACCCTATATAAACAATTTCTAACAGTTGCAGACCAAGAAACGAGTCATTGCGATAAACTGACAGTAACAACCTTAATTTTTCTTAAATAAATCATTTTTGGTCCGAAATATCTTTTCATATCAGCTACGAATGGGTTAGGCAAATTAACAGTTTTTTAAGGGCCAGCCTTTAAAGGAACAGCTCTTCATCGAGCAGCAAAAAGCTTCTAAGCCCAACTTGGTAACGGCCATTCTAGCAGCATTTTTTCAGGGCGGCTCTTACGCAACGGCCTCGGAACAATGATAAGCGCGCGTGCAAAAAACATTTCCCTAGCCGGCGCCGCGGCCATATACCGGGCCGCGCTATTGCGCAACCAGTAAAACCCGTTCCTCGTTTCTGAATATCAGCTATCAGTTCTGCGATCAGGGAATTCAAATGGTCGGCCTAGCCACCGCGGCCCCCAAATAGCGCCGCGCGGAGCCGAAGCCTTACATATTCTCGAAAATCCGATAGCCCTGACTAGGCTCATCTCCGTAGGTCGTCGACCGCCACTAGCCACGCAGGTGCCACCAGGGAACTTCGTTTAGGGGCCTTTTTATTTGACAGTTATTTGCAGGGTCTTCTGGTTTATCGCGGCGGCTGGAAGTTACGTCTTCCGTAGGCCGACGCGTGTGGCGGTTTTATTGCACTCCGAAGGTAGTCACCGCTATCTAGCGCACGTAAGAAATTAGCAAACAATGAATGTGGAAATCTCCAGGAGTGCGATCAAGATAGTCCCTTGCTTCGATATTGTTCTTCTTCCGGTTCTTTCGCGCGAAGGCAATAAAACGCGATGTTCATTTCAACATTTCACGTACTGAGCTCTTCTCTACTTTAACCCAAAAATTGTTATCTGTATACGAAGTTCATTTGCAGTCATAATCTCCATACTATAAGGTGGTCCAAAAAGATCTAGAACGATCTTAATCCTTTGCATATGACCTGTTGGGGAAGAGTGGACACAAAAATATTCATTTTCAATATTCACCACATATTCCAAAGGATCGAAATCATCGAACCGAAGGTACTTTCTGGCAAAGACTTGACACCAATATGGAAATCATACATGAGTAAAGTGGACAAACACTCGACCATTGATCGGCGAATAGTTGAAAATAGTTTTAAATTTTAAACTTTCTTGAAATTCTCTTCGTAGTGCAATGTTTAATTAAATAAATAACATTAAAATACACTTGGTAGCACACAAATTTTTGGTAAAGATAACATAATGCGGCTTCCGGAGAGACGAAGGAAGATAATGAAATGAAAATTTATTTCCACTGGCGATCTATTCACGATCAGCACACGTACCATTATCTAATCACAATCATCTTCTCGATTACTCCCCGTCTACTCTTAAATATCAGCATACGGCTTCCAGAATCCTCAAGCCTCCAAACGCACTGACCAGGTTACTAGAATCATCCTTCGCAACGCTGATAATACAACTGATCTGGTCCTTCCTCCCCGGTCAATCAAAGTTGGCGATGTAAAGTTATCAGAGTAACGTCCCCCAAGGCTCGGTACTGTCTTCAACATTATTCAATATCGAAACATCCCGGCGACGCCCTCCATGATGATGGTCCAGTATGGTGACGACATAGCGTATCTTGCGTGAGATTCCGCAGGTTCAGAAGGAGTTGGACCCGTTTCAAGAATTGTGTAGCACGTGAAGAATGGAAGTGAACACAAAGAAAACTTCAACCGTCTTATTCTTCACGAAAACCCGACTTCGGCAATCAGAACAGGTAAGAATTCGAATATTCGATTGGGATCTATGTATCATATGGTAAAAAGAGGCACGATACGTCGGAGCAACCTTACACACTTGGAGGTCTCACATAGATTGGGCGGTAGCGAAGGCAAAACTAATATTTACAAGACTGTCATCAACCCGATTATTATATACGTATGCATTCCATGATGTTGGGGGGGGGGGTAATCGCGCTAAAACGCACATCAACAAGGTGTAGGCGATCCAAAAAATGGCCCTCAGAATCATTTTCGGTCCTGGCTTGTTACGAACACAGTCCTACATCAAAACGCCGATGTGCCAACAATTCAATGTCGTAAGCCACGGCAACCCTATGATCCATGGCCTTTAAGACTATGAGTTGGACAGGGGCGCTTGCCGCAAGTGCCCGAAGATTCTAGCCCCCCCAGGTGGGGCCAAACGCAGACCAACTACCATACACGTTAGGTCACCGCAGAATAAAATTAGGAGTTAGACTTAGGGACCGCAACGTCACCAACAAAGTCAACATCGACTTCTAAAGAGGTTGACGGCCAGTTTAGCAGTGTATCAGAACCTGCATTACGAGTCTTTCATCCTAAAGAAGCGCCAACTGTTGACTGAGAAAAACAAAATGGACAAAAAGTTAAAGGTCCAAGCTCTGCTAAACGACATCAAGCCAGCTTCGTGAAATTTTTTCAGACGAAGAGAATTTCCATCGGAACAGAAAGACGAATCGACTGAATCCACTACATCGCCGTTGGATCTGTTAAGATGATTCTGAAGTGCTTACCGCTACCTCTTGATGGTGCTGCGGTTTACGAGCAGCGAATGGGATATTATAATGCTCCACTTCTTTGAAGACGGCCTGAAGATGACCGGCGACAGTTATATTAACGTGTTGTCAAGTCCTAAGTAAAGCAGATGGCCACCGGGGCGGGAGTACGTGTTCCAGCAAAATTTCGCTCTTACCCACAAAACAAGGAAGATCTGAAAATGGCTATGCAACAATTTGTACTACTATTGATCCCCCGACTTGTGACCGCCTTCCAGTCCCGACTGCAATCACCTCGACTACTACGTGTGGACTGTAGTTGAAGTGAAGTACAACTTTCTCCTTGACCATATGTGTCATTACTTCGACAATTTAAGCCCTTGTGCTGTCCTTGATATTATGATATCCTTCATTGACCTTTGCCTTGACCACGCCCCACACGTAGTAGTTAGTCAAGATGAGTGCAGTCAAAGCTGTAAAGTAGCCACAAGTTGGAGGATTAGTGGCAATACAAATTGTTGTATAGCTATGATTGGGTCTTCGTTGACTTGGGGGACTGCAGTAAAGTCTTGCTGGAACTCACATCCAGCGGCCATCTGTTCTATCCAGGATATGGTAATTGTCTCCAGCACGTTGATATAGCTGTACACAGTCATCATCAAAAAAGGCGTTCATCAAAAAAGTTGGGCGCCAATGACATCCCAATCGCTGCACACAAGCCCCAATACAGTCAAGAAGCAAACAACCTTATTTGCATGATGACAGATACAAAAGGCATCTTGACAGATCCAACAGTTATTTTATCGATTCACCATCCTCTTCCCAATGAAGCTGCAACGGAGATTATGAGGCATTGGCTCGTAGAGAAAAACGTTTCGATTGCCTTCGTTCACCAACAGCTGCAGAAAAAAATGATGGAAAACCCAGACAAGGAAATGCACAAAGCTGGCTTTGAATAAAAAACTCCACAACCAACTATACAAGAGGCTTAAAGGTCAAATTCTTACAGAAAAGGCTCGAGCCGAGAAGGCAAAAGAAGACAAAAGCCAAGAAACTCTTCAACAAAGTGAAATCAACCTGTTGAACAAGGAACAATCTGATGAAAAGAATTTCTGTCAGGACCACCTGCACAACACCCAGAACAAATGATGGCTTCCCTATAATCCAAATGACATTCTTCATGTAAAGAAGACCAAGTTTCCCTAAACTGTGATGGTTTTTGCATGTGCCTTCAGTGGAGGTGATGTCATGTCACATCCTAGAACAGGGGCTCAGGTGGAGTTGCCGAACTCCGTGGTCAAGCCTTGGTTATAGTATTGCTGCGGGAAAACCATATGTCTGGCAGCACGATTTAGCACTCTGCCGCAGCGCTGGGAAGACTCATCAGTCGTTGTCCGAGAATTTTTATGACTTCGCCAGCCCCAACAATTGGCGCTCTAATTCTCCTGATTGCAATCTGAGGATTATTAAATATGGGGTCTAGTTGATAAAGACAACAGTGGTGCTTATAATAGAAAAACCCAACTAAAATAAACGAGGCATTTGAAGCTTTACCTAGGGACACTGTAAAGGCCGCATTTGCCAGATTCAAGACCCGGTTCGAGGCTGTGGCGGATGCTAAGGGTGACTTATTTGAGTGATTCTGTTGTGACTGCTTTAATCTTCATACCGCCTTTTTCATTTGTTCAAATAAATTTATTTATTAAGATATTCACCATTTCCCCTCTATAGCAAACTGTCAAATTTATCCCGAACACCATATTTACATATATATAATTAATATTTCAAATATTTTACATTATTTCTCTGTACATACCTTTGAGCGAAAATACATTTAATATTATAACAAACTCGTTTGACAATAATGCGCTTTTTGACTTCAGAAGTTTTCTTTTAATGTGTGAACTGTTGCTAGGAGAAGAAAACAATGGACTATTGAGATAGCAATTTAGCAACCGGCTATTTTTAGAATGTTTTGGAGCTGTAAGGTCTAAAAAGTTGTAGAATTTGGCCCGATACGCTCCATTATGAAAACTACCGGGGATGTTTCGCTAACCGCATGAATATGCGAACGCCACTCGAATCCGGTACAAAAATAGCAGCTTTTGGGTAGAACCCATTGTCGTCCTTGCGACAAAATGCTGCAGTGAAGCGAAATCGCGGCAAACCGCGATGCAACTGCGGCCTCGTCTAATCTCGCGGCCACAATCCTGTTCTAATGTCAATCACCTCTAAGACTAGGTGGGCGCCATCTGCATAGACGGCCCTCCTCCGCGCCCGGCAGCCTCTGTACCGCGAGCTGTCCCGCCGCAGCTCCAGCACTTACCTGCAACAGAGCGATTAGCATTCAGATCAGGCGCGGCTATCAAACTTGCATATTGTATGGACCCATGCAAAAGCACCCGCAGATACGGCAATTGGCATTTGCAGTCGCGCGGCGCATCCGAGTTTCGGCGGATCGCGCCCCTGGCCTTGCACCATGTATACCTAATGAAGCGCGTTAAATTTGGACGGTGAGTAAGGCGGACGTGACCGATTTGCAAAAAATCTGGCGGGCAGCCGGCGAGACAGCCGAATTTTGATGGACCTGCTGCAGTCTGCGGGAAGTCAATCTTCTACGGCGGCGGCTTCCACGAACACGAGTCGCCGGAGAGTCATGACCATCATTAGCAATTCAAAAGCTCAAATTATGCGTCCTTTAAAGTAATATAAAAATATTACGTGAACAGCAAACGAATCCGGCGCATAACATATAACAAAGCAGTTTTATATCGCACGCAAACAATTCGAACGGTCCTGGTATAACGACTTCAAACCTTGAAGTTTTATTAGAACAGAGAGGACTACAAATGAAATGAAAGAGTCGAATATCAAATTAAATTGCGGCTAATTTATAAATAATAACAAATTTATACGAGCCGGGCTGCAGTTTAAAAAATGTTAATTGTGGCGGGTTCTCTCACGCTTTTATTGCGGCAATATTTTAATTAGGGACTATAAAGTTTGCGCCGTTTTAAATAACATGCAAATGAAGCAATAAATCCTAGAATAATTCCTGAACTTGGGGCTGCTTTACATAATTTACCGAGGCCGAGGTAACGTTCTTGCGGTCTATTTAATTCGTCTTCGGTCTTGCCTTTTTTAATCATAAATTAATTACGAGCTACAATTTTAGCGGATATTACGAAAAAGCGTTTAATATATCATTAATTAATGTCATTTATATATGCCAATTCTGTAAAATCCAAAAATGTAACTAAATTATAAATATAGGTTATTCAAATTAAACTTTAAGATTTGAATTGCACAACGTTTAAGTTCTGTGAATGTCGCCGTATACTGCGCAGCAACACATCAATATCGTTCAAATTTATCATTTTCTTTAAGTGGCTTCGTGAATCGTCAAAATTGTCACATCTGGGCTAGTGAAAATCCACATGCTATTCACGAAAAACCAATGCATCCACAAAATGCACTATTTGGTGTACAATGTGAGCTAGAGAGATCATTGTCCAGTACTTTTTAGGACTAAGCTGATGATACTGTTACTATCAATGGTGTTTGTTATCCGAAGACGCTAAACGACTTTTTTTTCACTGAAACCAATGATTTGAACTTCAATGATGTAGTTTCAACAAGATAGAGCCACATGTCAAACATTAAATAAAACACTAACTTCAAACTTACTTCGTGTTATCCCGTAGAAGAGTGTTATAACGGTTTATGTCAGCAAAGCCTATACGATTTGAGTCCTAAAAGAGAACAGCTGACGTGTAATTGCAGAAACAGAGACCTATTTATGGAAAACTTCGCTAAAGAATGCTCGCATGTCAGCGAAGTCGTAGAGTATGTTTTATTCGGGAAAAACATCCTGAAGTCCAGTTTGCATCACCCTATACGATAAACGTTTTATCAAATCTTAATCAATAATTTTACTCAAAACTTATTTATCCTTTATAATGTGCATTCCTCCATTTTTAGTTGTTATTTTTGTTTTACTTTAAATCTACTTAGCAGGTCAATAACTCAATTCTATATAAAACATCCCAACTAACATAAAGAGTAGAAAATGTCGATTATATCTAGTAAAGATAACAACAAAATTATATATGTTCACTATAAGGCATACTTATGTCGACATGGTTGAGGAAGTGACTTTACTTATAATGCATATGCATTCATTGTATCTACAACTCGTTATTTTGCATTTTTGCAACTAATTACGCTAAATTTATCCGTTTTTTGGAATACACAATTCTGTTTTGCACAAATGCATTTCGAATTCCACCGTATTCTGTGAGTAATGTTATTGGCCATGTTTTATTCTTAACTGACTTGTTGTACTATCTCTAATTTCAATTTTAGCAGTTTAATTTAACAATATTTCAATAATCACAACATTTTCTCTTTCTTATTGAGGCATGTCTTAACATTTAGTACTTCAATATTTTTTTTCATTTTTTCCATAGTGAATCAGGTATCTTCAAAACGGGTTTTGAACGCATCAATCGCCTCTTCCGGCGTCGATAATCGTTGCCCACGCAGTTTGTTCTTCACGTGTGGGGACAACAAGAAGTAGTTTGGGGTCAAATCAGGACTTTATGGCGGATAACCCATCAATTCGACGTTATCAGTACTCAAAAAGCCAGTTGTTTGCGTCGTTGTGTGTGAGCTCGCGTTATCCGGTATCGCGCGTTGGTTTTTCTTATTTCCCCTAAGACTTATAGCAAACAAATGGTTGATATCATTGACAATTAACCGTTTTACAATACTCTAAAGTCATGATTACGACGTGTCCTGTATTTCCAAAAAAACAGGAGCCCAGTTGTTTCGAGCGCAAACGACTTCTGTTGGGTTTGGCTTTTGGAAGAGCCATACAGTCGTTTACTTTCGGGCTCATACGCATAAATCCAAGATTCGGCATATGACAATATTGTAAACGGTTTTTGAAGCACCGCGATCGTATTTCTTGAGCATTTCTTCCAGGAGCCTCTTTTGAGCGATAGTTAACTTATGCGGGATTCAATGCGGACACAGCTTTTTCAGGGTTAAATGTCCATGCAATATCAAATGTATGTTAGTCATGCCAATGCCTAAAGATGCCCGAATTTCACGATAAGTCACATAACGATCTTGCTTTATCAGTTCGCGCATGGAATTGCTGGCACCACAGCCAATTTTGGACGGCCTTATTTAAATTCATCCGCCAGAGAACTACAACCTGGATTAAGTCCATTGAATCAACGATATACGGTGGCTGTGTGTGGAGAGTTCGTCACCAACAGTCAAAGTAAGTTGATCGACGCACTGTTGTTAAGATAAAAATTAGAACGTCCGTACGACAAAACGTTCTGAATACGTAGGCCCTCGAAAATGATAATCGCACCTAACACACGAAGAGTTGCAAATTCGCAGTAGATATCGTGCAGCCCACGTAAACTAATAGAAGATCTTATAGATTCTGATGACTCAGTTGAAAATCTTCTCAATAATCATATTTTTAATGAACGACGAGAACTATTATGCAAATCTTAGTAAAAGGTGATGGTACTACCACTTATTCTACTAGACTATCTTAAAAAACGACCAACATAACTAAGTGATCACATACGTAAAGACATACGCTCAACAATCGTTGAGTAACATCCAACAATGCAAATTTTTGTTTATATTTCGCCAAAAATTCTTCATAGCATAGGGGATTTAGGTAACCCTAATTAATGTTAAGCTTTGTGATTTGGTGGAAACAATTTTTCAAATACTTCATGAACATCGAAATAGCCCACCTGCATGTAAGTGTATAATTTTATAATTGTTCGTTAAATTTTTATCTAAACATCTAGATGAAATGTTGTTTTTCATCTATTTGTTTGTATTAGAGACAAGCGTAAACAATTCTCATTTCTTCTTGAATGATGAAGGTGTAGTTAGTGAAGGCAATTTATGCAAGTGACCATTTTACATTATCAGAATATTCTGACAGTTTAGAGCAGCTGCACAGCGATAATAATGTAAAGGCAGTATGTTTTTTATGAAATAAACAAAAATTATAAATTGTGTAAAACATCAAAAACATGTTGCAGATCGGAAATTATATGTTTTGAATATTATTTTATAAGTTGTACTTGAGCATAGTAATGCAAACATTTATTAATGTCGGCAAAAATTTAGCGAACTTTATTCACTGAACATCCAAAACCTGGACATTTTGGAGGTCAACGTATAGGGCTATTATATCTCTATCTGGAGCCATTAAATCAATCCAAGAAGATATCGTTACGTTATTTGCTAGCGATAAAATATTTTTCAAACAACAGCCATTATAGTATAAGTACGACAAGGATGTATATTGTCGCCGCTACTCTTTACTGTCTACAGTGAAAAAATCTACCAGGAAGCACTGTCGCAAGCTAAGGAAGGAATAGTAATTAATGGCAAAGTCATAAACAACATTTGTTACGCAGACGACACTGTACTGCTAGCAACAACATCGGAAGATCTATAATGTTTACTTGATAACATGAACAAGGCATGCGCGGACTATGGGATAAAAATAAACGCCAGGGAAACGAAATACATGGCATTTACGAAAAATACAATTAATCTCAAACATATTCGTATCAACAACACTCAAATCGAAAAAGTAGATACTTACAAATATCTGGGAGCTTTAATACACGAGACAGGCAATCAAAGCGAGGAAATACAAAGACGCATAGAAATTGCCAGAACAACTTTCATAAAAATGAAGAAAATGCTATGTAACCGTGATATAAACATTACATTAAGAATACGAATGCTAAAATATTACGTGTTTAGCACCTTGCTGTATGGTGTTGAAGCATGGACCCTAAAACAAAACAACATAAAGAGGCTGGAAAGCTTTGAAATGTGGTGCTATCGACGGATATTGAAAATAAGATGGATAGACAAAATAACAAACATAGAGGTAATACGACGCATAAACCAAGATTCAGAAATTATCCGGACAATAAAAAAGAGAAAGTTGGAGTACCAGGTCACCTAATGAAAGGACAAAAATACATATTACTGCAGAATATAATGCAAGGGAAAATTAAAGCACGAAAAAACCAAGGCCGTACAAGAATGTCCTGGATGCGAAACTGGAGGGAATGGTTTGGATGCACCACCAACGAACTATTCCGAACAGCTGTAAAAAAGATTAAAGTCGCCCTGATGATATCCAATCTCCGATAGGAGTGGCACGCAAAGAAGAAGAAGACGGTTTAATGAGGCAACAACAAAAAATGATAGAAAATTTTTTAATAAATTATGATAAATATCCATTTTAAAATGCCAGTCGTAAACACGTCTCAGGTGGCTACCTGACGGTTAACAAAATGTTAGTTTTCTTTAGAGGACTGTAGTTTCAAAATATACTTGCAAAAAAATATTCCAATGTAGCATAATGTATTTATGTGAAGGACATACATCTCTAGAACACGTTTTATTCCTAATGAGAAGACCTGAAATACAACTTCGTTAGTACGAACTAGTGATGTTTTAGGATTGGCTGCTCCTGCACGAATTACAAATCACAATGTAACCAAAGGTAACTGACTTTCCTCTGTCAAATTACGTAAAAAACTGAAGAAATACCGTTTAGCTCTCCTACGTACAATTAAAATCAATAAATTATTGCTCGAACTTAAACCTAACCGAAAAAAATTGTAAGTTCTGCACTTTCTGGTCACTGCGACGAAACACACCCCCAAGAAAAACCCATACGTTACGATCCAGTATAATAAGAAAATTAACGCAGAAAACAGAAAACTTGATGTGATTAATAAATGTAACTTGACAAAAGAAGATACAGATCATTTGGATCAGTTTTATCCAAACCATTCAGTAGGGAGATAGACATACATGTCCTTGGTCCACAGTGATATTTTGAGATTACTTGATGTAACTGTTGTTAACGGTTATATTCTTGTTAAAAGTCGGTCGACTGCTCCAATTAAGCGTAGTAGAATTCTCATCAATTAGGAAAATTTACTTATTATGTATCATATGTGACGACGATATCTAGTTCGGTTATCAACGGAATTACAAGAAATAATAAGAAAACAATTAGACATAAGCAAAGAATAAACTCTGATCGCATACGAAAGACCTTGGAATTCGATGTGCAACTTTTATACTAGAAACAGAAACTGGAAAGCTGAAACCGTGTGGCAAAAACAGAATGTTTTCTTGAAGATTGCTTGTTAATAACATAAATCGTTAATAAATGTATCTTTCAAGCTATTTCGCACAATACCTGCTTAATATTTTCGTTAATTTCATTTATGTAACAAAATGAATATAGGGATACTCATGAACCCCACCTCCAGGTGTAACTAAGTAAAAGTATATTTTAAATGAGATGATTTTGAATTAGCAGAAGAAAACATGTTAGATGAACTCTAAATCGACAGAAGAAAATCCATAATCATTGTGCCCTTGCTAGAATTTCTGATTTCATATAGACATTAATTTTCCAAAATTTCAGCTCAACTTCTCTACAATCATTACTTGGGAATTTCGGCCAGTGGCAACTTGTAAAAAGCGCTCAGTTTTCCACAGCATTTTGAAACAACATCAATTCGTTTCTGGTTTTGGTCCACTAAAGAAATTCTGAAACAATTACCACAGAAAGCTGTTGTAAAGCTGATCAACCCTATCTACGCATCCTTCATGTATACATGTCCTAAGATGTGAAAAATTGCAAAGGACATGATGACTCCCAAATTAGAAACTCCTACCCGTGGAATTTAATAATATTTCTCTCTTGTCTGTAATTTCACGACTCTATTAGAAACTATTGCTAAAAAATTTAAAACCAATAATAGAAGAGAAAGACTTGATCCCTTCTCACCAGTTTGGCTTCAAAGAAAGTCATTCGACCATTAATGAAGTTCATATGATTATAGATATTGAGAAAACTTACTTAGGCGAAACTTCAAGTTATTGACATAAGAAACTGCTCCTATACAAGCAGATAATGAAACTCGTGTAAACATACGGAATTCCGGGGATGTGCAACCAACCTACAACTTATACAACGATTCTAAAATAAAGTGCTGGGGATACACCGCTGTTCTGCTAAAACAGAGACATTCGTCTAAACCAGAGGCTTCCAAACTTTTTTCTCATAGACCACTTTGAAAGTTTTGCTGGTTCCAGTGCACCCCCTGCAGCTACATTTCTACCATATTCCCAAAACTCGAAAAAAATGTGAAGATTAGCTCTAACTATGGAAATTTGCATTGCGGCTGAGTTATTGGTTAATTAATTAATTGATTGTGCTGTGAGTGGATGTCAAAAAAGTAAAGTTAGCCAATCAAAAAAGTCATTCGATCCAACTTTACTCCTTTGACATCTACCCACAACACAAGAAACCAATCAATTCTCACATATTTTATTTAGAAAACTCCCCATTCGGAGTGGTAAAAATAAAAAGAGAAATAGTATGTTTCCTTGTGTTGTATTTATACAAATATGTAATTATTACGCTATTAATTATTATTGTTATCATATTACATTGTAATATGATAACAGTCGTAATATAATTAAAATAAAATATTAATAACGTAACATAACTTCTAATGTAATGACATTCACAAAATAGTCATAATTTTAGTGGGAGGGATGTACTTGATGGATTGACAGCAAATTATCAATATTTGGCTTCAGTTTTGTTAGGAATAACCGCAAATCTCCCCGTTCTGTGATACTCAATCTGCTCCTTTTTTTTTGTTAAAAGGTTTGTAACGACACTAAAACTTTTCTCGACAAGATATGACGCGGGAAACGCTATCAAAAGCTTTCTCGCAATTCCCCACAGTCCAGGATATTTTTCGGGTATTTCTGCCTGCAGCCAAAATGTTTGATACCCTCTTTTAAATTTCACCTTCAGTTCCTCATTAGTGCTAAGCTCGAGTAGCTCCTCTTGTAATATCACATTCTCCACTTCCGTTTCATTAAGTGGATTTATGATCCATGGTGGTATTTCCATCGTCAGAATATCTTCAAATCTGATTTTAAAGTCATCATGCAGGGCAATTAAATGTTGAACGTATGTGTGAATATCCTCATCAAGGCATTCTACCTGTGACAAGTTTGAAAACTGGGAAAATTCGCGCCGACTAATATTTTGCTTCATAAATTTCAATTTTCCAAGAAAAGCTGAAATTACACCCTTTGTTTTTATTAAATTGAGGCTGTCCCCTTGTAATTGTTAGTTAATGTCATTAAATTTTTTGAACAAATCTGTCAAATACGCGATGTCTGCTTTCAAATTGATCAGGTTTTCTTTTAAATCTGGATCTTTCCAGAAACTCTAAAACTGATTCAAAAAGTGAGAAAAATCTTGTTAAACATGCACCTTTCGACAACCAGCGTACTTCAGTATGTAAGAGCAATCGTTGGTAGTCTTCATCATTTTCATCGCACAATTGTGCAAATAAACGCGTATTCAATGCATTGCTTCTTATTTTGTCAACTGCATTAATCACAAATTGAAGCGATTGGTGCAATTTAGCACTCAAATTTTTCGCTACTAGGTGTTGTCAGTGGATGACACAGTGAATTGCAGTTACCTCTAGTATAATTCTTTTAAGATGGCTTATAAACCCACGACATCGCCCGGCCATGGCAGGAGCTCCATCTGTTGCCACCGAAATAACGTTTGTGAATGGAATCGATTTTTCCTTAAAAAAATTTCTTAAAATATTATCTGCCTACTTTGATAGGTGAACTCAAGCCAACATTTTAGTTCTTCACTATCGAAACCAGATAAATTTTCGTGGACCCCCGCTTACGAATTGTGAACCCCCATTTTTTTTTGTCAAGCCAATGTAGACCCCGTCGAGTCTCCCGTGGACCCCTGGGGGTCCACCTGGACCACTTTGGGAATCAATGATCTAAACCTTGAAATGGATACTGTTGACAAAACCATTTACAAATTACTACCCCACCATCTATGTAAATACAGAGACTATCCGGCTCCTTGACAATGACGAGCTAGTTAGAAGGCTCTAAAAGCAGAGTAAGGCGCGCGTTTGTGTATATGTTAATGTTAGTGTACTCGTTTAGTAAAAATCTAAAGATTACATTAAGTAAAAATTTAGTTCTAAGTTTCAAAAATAGTAAATTAAGTTAGATAAAGATTACCCACGGACTATAAATTACTCGAGTGTCCTATAGGGAACCTAATATAAACATTTGTTTGACTATTGACGCAGAAATACCTACGTTATGTCTTAAAACTTCAAACTTTTTTGATAGAAGAATTATTAGTTTAAATGCAAAGCAAAAAGAAACAAAAAAATGTTATCTAAGAAAGAAAAAAGGTCTTGAATCGACAGGACGTAAGTAACATCACTTAAATTGTATTCATGTATCACCATAATTTGAATAGCAATTGTGTTACTTACAAAATTTTTTCGGAAATTGGAATTGGTGATACAACTGCAAAAAAGACGAATTAAACTAAAATCTAGATAAAACGATTTCAAATTAGTAAGAGGTAGTTGAAAAATGATATCATTGCTTTACTCTATAGACATTAATTTTCCAAAACTTCAACTCTTCTACTACCTTTCAAATACGTCACTCCTATAAGTCTATTCGACTTCATCATCAGGTTTGGAGGATTTAAAGAAGGTAGGTTTATCCTCATCATCTCATCTGAGAAAAAAGTGTGATCGTTTATATTTTTGCAAATAAATCTTGATCTAATAAACGAAGATGTAGTAAGTCCTTTTGAACTCGGCATTTTTTTGCGAGGTCAGCCAATCGGTTTATCACAAAAGTTCAAATACAGAACTTTCCGCGTTCTTTGTCGTAATAATTGTCGTCCTTCCGGTAGGTGGGCAAATACGTGGCCAACAGCCGTCCCCGTCCGCGCATTAAGCAAATTTTCTGACGTAAACAAACAATCGGTGCCCCTCACCGTCTGCGGCGAAAGAACTTTACGTAACGAGAGGAAATGAGGGCTCGTGGGAGGCGGCAACGCGACGACAAGCAAATGATCCTGCAAACAAGGACGACTCCGAATTCATCTGCCATTACCGTCATGCGATCATTATGCATGCAGATATTTTTATTGAGTCTAGACTCATCCCAGACCCCGGCCACCGCTGCAAGCCTTATCTAGATTGCTACTTAGGACTGACCTCGCAGGCATCGAACTCTCCTTTTTCGCTCGGCCGTCTCGGTGTTCCCCTTGTACGATTAGTTTGCCACTGCATAGATAGAGGCGATAGACGCGCAGAAATCTAGTCGGCCCCGTTTAGCGGTAGGTTGGTGGATGTACGAAGTGAATTGAACTTCTAGCTCACTTTGGCTTCACTAAGACTACCACCACGATAACGGATAACGATGATTTTATTATGTTAAGAAATATGAGCTAAATAATTAGAAACATCTAGATGCAGATTGTATTTACATTAATAAAGTGCATGCAATTTTGTTAGCAGCGTACACTATACAAAAATAACTCAAATTAAAAAAAATGTTACTTAAAAATCAATTTATTGACGAGAAGAAATTAAATATCAAAGTTCTACATATGGGTTTGCGACTATTAATATAAATCACCAACGTTGGTTTTTCCAGAATTTAGCATAAATCAACTTACATGGCAATGCAATGTATTCCGATGGTAAACAACACAGAACCACTTCTCGCGCACGCCGCCGATAATTCACCCGCACCTTCACGCCCGGCGTTTTTAGCACGCGAAAAACGCTGCTGGGGCCGGCGCATGCAAATGGGCCCGATCTGCCGTAAGCGACAAAACGCGCTCATGGAGCCGGCGGAGGATGTAGGAGGACAGCCGGCCCAAGGTCCGCCATGATGACATAAATGCACACTCTATTGCAATAGATTAGACATGCACGGCTATCCTTGAGACCAGTTAAGTAGGTGATGGTTCAATTCGCGCTGCATTACGAGCGTTGCGACACGGCTGTGCACCGGCCGCCACAGTACCCACTTTGCAGGTCGAGCCGCTCACTTCGACCGATTAGGTAGTGCTCGTCCGATTGCACCACTTTCTCGGCGGCCCGCACCCGCCGGTTTCCTCGACCACCGTATTCGTCGCGGGACTCGATCGTAAACAACCGCAATTGTCCTAATTAGATAACTTTAACTAAACCAATTCAAATGAATATAATTGAATTCACTTCGTAAACTTTCCACTGACGATTTCTTTATTTTCATCCCATCAACTTTGAAATTTCTTATTGAAGTAAAATCGTTGAGTCACCTGTTTTCTACATGTAATTGCAATTTCTGTAATATCCATATAACTAGTAGTAAGTAGTAAGTTGTGTCAAAAGTTTCTTTTTTGAGATGAAAACATCTTTAAGTTCGGTACGAATTCTGAGTGTTATTCCAAAATTACAAGCGACGTCAAAATGGCCGGGTCCGAAACGACTAACACTCGAAGACTACTGGACGGAGAACAACGGCAAGAGCAGCGTTCGACAGAGGAAGGTTGAAAACGATAAGCAAACCAGCTGAAATTTTCCCTGTTCCCCGTTCGACGCAAGGGGTAGAGGGGGGGTGGCTTAGTCGAGTAACGAAACGACGAGTAGTGCACACTGAGTGATCTTGGAGAGCGCGTGTGATTGTAGCGTGGTTTGAGAAAAATAAATTACTGTTTTGTGTAGAATCCAATCCTGCGGAAAATTTCAGACTATTCAGAGCTATGTATTACTAAGTTTAGGAAAACTGTGACGTATTAAAGTTTAAAATGCAGTATATGGAAAGAAAGTGGAAGGAGAATCAGCAGGTCGAATTAAAGCGTACCCGAACGGAAAAGCGGAGAAGTGTCGGCGCTACTGACCGAGGAAGAAGACCAAGCGAGGAAATGAAGTTGGCATAAATGGCATTAAAATTTCGGCACGTCAATTTTGACGGGATCCAGTGGTGTGGGAGGTGGAATTACAGCAATGGAACAGCCTCCAATGAACGAAAACTATTCAGAAGAATCCGACGGTGCCATAGATGGTTAACCTGAAAGTCATCACAGACTTCATAAGCGCACAAATCGATGAGCTGTACTAAGATTTCGGTGCGTTGATTTCGGTGGGATAGGTGGGAATAGAACAGCCCCAAATGGACGAAGACTATTCTGAAGAATCTGAAAATGGTAAACCTGGAGGTCATCGCGGACACCTCAGCAGCAGGCAAAATTTAGCGAATACACGCGTTTATACTATGTCATCCCATTGGAAAACGGCTGATATATACTTCAACAAGACATTTGTTTCGAACGATTTTTTTCGATTCATTGGCCAAAGCGATGTTTTCACAGAAACCTCACATTAATAGGCCCGACTACTATACTATACTATACTATGCTATTTTACGTTTTATTTTATATTATTTGGTTATACAAGGCGATGGATGTAGACCAGAGAAGGTCGATAAAAAATCCTGCTAACCTCATTTAGCGATTTCACTTAAATGCTCGCAATTTCAACGTAAGCCTCGAAAAGAACGGATCCAAAGGCGACGAACAAAGTTAATGGTAAACAAAAGTGGATATACGATAGAACTAAGATAGCGACAAAATATAAGAGAAAGTATGACAATAAGGCAAGCAGAATTTAATAAAGAAATCAAGAAAAGGAACATTAATGTAACGGTCTTTCCGAAACCAAAAAGAAGTTACGAGGGACCTTAGATACTGATGATAATCTATTAATATGAAACAGAATATCACAGGAAATTAGAACCAAATATGATGTAGCTATACTAATCTATAAAAGCCATACAATACCATTGATCATATAGGTCAACGAAAGAATTATGACAGCTGACTTGAAAACAAAAAGAAGACATTTAACTGTAAAAGGAGCATCTGTCTCAAAAGATGATAGAAAGACAAAAACACGAAAGTCTTACAGCGATCTTCAAAACGAATATGACCGCATTAATAAGAACAACTTTATAATCTCTAACTGGAATAGGAAAGGCACAAATAAATAAGATAATTGAAAACCAAAGAGAAGCAATAACAAACGAGTATGGCTTATAACTGCGCCAAAATATAACATTCAATTACATACAAAATAACATACATTTTTCGGAAGAAAGCTAATAAATACAATAATACACTAAAAAATTTGTGATACAGCCCACAAGTAACTAACGAAAACGAAACATATAACAAAGAAGACATTCTCAGCAGTAGTGACATATGGTAACTACAGATAAGTTTGAAAACTAAAAAAACTTCGGAAATAGACGAAGAAATATAGAACTGTTTAAATATTATAGGATACTTCTAAAATTTTAATTGTTATATCTGCTTAATCTATGTTGAAAAGAAAGAAAATTATTAAAGGAGACAGTAGTAGCAAAAGTAAAGTATCTCCTTAACAAAGGGAACTGAAGGAGTACCAATAACTATAGAGGCATCAGTCTATTAAACTCAGCCTAGAAAATATACACGATAACAGTAAATTTAAGGATGCGAGTCACTATTTCTTCTCAAAAAGAACAAAACGAATTCCCTAAAGGACCCTCATATAGACTCGATATTCATATTAAATCAAATAATAGAAAAGCAGAAAAATGGATTTAAAGACACGTATTGCCTTTACAGATTATACCAAGATTTTGATGGTCATTACATATAAAATTTGAAAAACAAAACTTACGTAGGAGTTTATACCAACACAGTACCCTTATTATTGAAAATAATCGTGGTGAAGATATAGAGCCAATTAATATAAGGAAGAAATGCTCCTCTACTGTTTGATATATACATAGACAAGAATAGAAGGAAGTGCCATCGGCAATCAAGTTACAACAAAACAAAACTGTAAATACCTTACCTTTTGCTGACGACCAGGCAATCATTACGACTTAAGAAACTGATTTACAAACTAAACGTCCTTTAGAAGGAGTATAATGGTGAAATTTCAAAATCGAAAACCAAAGTAATAGCTTCCTAAAGAAAATACAATTAGGTCAAAAATCTGTATTAGCATTGTCTAGAACAATTGGAGCATTTTAAATATTTAGGATGCGACGTAACATTTCAAAGAATGTGCCAAACGATAAAGAATACTCTAGGAAAACAGGGCGTGAAAGAAATCTCACTAAAGTTTTACAAAGTAATAGATGTACCAATTCTACTGTACCATAGTGAAACTTAGTCTCTCAATGAACGAAAACTATTCAGAAGAATCCGACGGTGCCATAGATGGTTAACCTGAAAGTCATCACAGACTTCATAAGCGCACAAATCGATGAGCTGTACTAAGATTTCGGTGCGTTGATTTCGGTGGGATAGGTGGGAATAGAACAGCCCCAAATGGACGAAGACTATTCTGAAGAATCTGAAAATGGTAAACCTGGAGGTCATCGCGGACACCTCAGCAGCAGGCAAAATTTAGCGAATACACGCGTTTATACTATGTCATCCCATTGGAAAACGGCTGATATATACTTCAACAAGACATTTGTTTCGAACGATTTTTTTCGATTCATTGGCCAAAGCGATGTTTTCACAGAAACCTCACATTAATAGGCCCGACTACTATACTATACTATACTATGCTATTTTACGTTTTATTTTATATTATTTGGTTATACAAGGCGATGGATGTAGACCAGAGAAGGTCGATAAAAAATCCTGCTAACCTCATTTAGCGATTTCACTTAAATGCTCGCAATTTCAACGTAAGCCTCGAAAAGAACGGATCCAAAGGCGACGAACAAAGTTAATGGTAAACAAAAGTGGATATACGATAGAACTAAGATAGCGACAAAATATAAGAGAAAGTATGACAATAAGGCAAGCAGAATTTAATAAAGAAATCAAGAAAAGGAACATTAATGTAACGGTCTTTCCGAAACCAAAAGAAGTTACGAGGGACCTTAGATACTGATGATAATCTATTAATATGAAACAGAATATCACAGGAAATTAGAACCAAATATGATGTAGCTATACTAATCTATAAAAGCCATACAATACCATTGATCATATAGGTCAACGAAAGAATTATGACAGCTGACTTGAAAACAAAAAGAAGACATTTAACTGTAAAAGGAGCATCTGTCTCAAAAGATGATAGAAAGACAAAAACACGAAAGTCTTACAGCGATCTTCAAAACGAATATGACCGCATTAATAAGAACAACTTTATAATCTCTAACTGGAATAGGAAAGGCACAAATAAATAAGATAATTGAAAACCAAAGAGAAGCAATAACAAACGAGTATGGCTTATAACTGCGCCAAAATATAACATTCAATTACATACAAAATAACATACATTTTTTCGGAAGAAAGCTAATAAATACAATAATACACTAAAAAAATTTGTGATACAGCCCACAAGTAACTAACGAAAACGAAACATATAACAAAGAAGACATTCTCAGCAGTAGTGACATATGGTAACTACAGATAAGTTTGAAAACTAAAAAAAAACTTCGGAAATAGACGAAGAAATATAGAACTGTTTAAATATTATAGGATACTTCTAAAATTTTAATTGTTATATCTGCTTAATCTATGTTGAAAAGAAAGAAAATTATTAAAGGAGACAGTAGTAGCAAAAGTAAAGTATCTCCTTAACAAAGGGAACTGAAGGAGTACCAATAACTATAGAGGCATCAGTCTATTAAACTCAGCCTAGAAAATATACACGATAACAGTAAATTTAAGGATGCGAGTCACTATTTCTTCTCAAAAAAGAACAAAACGAATTCCCTAAAGGACCCTCATATATAGACTCGATATTCATATTAAATCAAATAATAGAAAAGCAGAAAAAATGGATTTAAAGACACGTATTGCCTTTACAGATTATACCAAGATTTTTGATGGTCATTACATATAAAATTTGAAAAACAAAACTTACGTAGGAGTTTATACCAACACAGTACCCTTATTATTGAAAATAATCGTGGTGAAGATATAGAGCCAATTAATATAAGGAAGAAATGCTCCTCTACTGTTTGATATATACATAGACAAGAATAGAAGGAAGTGCCATCGGCAATCAAGTTACAACAAAACAAAACTGTAAATACCTTACCTTTTTGCTGACGACCAGGCAATCATTACGACTTAAGAAACTGATTTACAAACTAAACGTCCTTTAGAAGGAGTATAATGGTGAAATTTCAAAATCGAAAACCAAAGTAATAGCTTCCCTAAAGAAAATACAATTAGGTCAAAAATCTGTATTAGCATTGTCTAGAACAATTGGAGCATTTTAAATATTTAGGATGCGACGTAACATTTCAAAGAATGTGCCAAACGATAAAGAATACTCTAGGAAAACAGGGCGTGAAAGAAATCTCACTAAAGTTTTACAAAGTAATAGATGTACCAATTCTACTGTACCATAGTGAAACTTAGTCTCTAGGAAAACAAAAACGTAAGCCGAACTCAGGCAACAGAAAAAAAGTTCGTACGGATAGTAAAGCAGTGCACGAGAAATACATGTTTAGAAATGATGGTAACATGGAATAACTTAAAATATTCTCAATTAACGACAAAATTAGTGACTACCGAAAAAATGGAAACAACATGTGCTTAAAATGGACCATAGTCGCTTGTTTAAACAAGCTCTACAATACAATCCGCTAGAAAATAAAGATGTATGAGGACTTAGAAGAAGGTGGGACGTTGAACCAAAACAGGGAAAAGGTATAATTCCCGAAAAGTAGAGAGAGAGAGAGAGAGAGAGAGAGAGATACGTGGAACCTGGGGTTATCGTAGAAAACAATGCTTGATCTGTTTGTTTTACGCCAATTGCTTTCTCTGTTTGTTAATTTCATTAAATAAATGGTTTCATGTTCATAATAGATGATACACTTTTATAATTCTACCAAATAGACAACTTTTTGGCGAAGAAAGGGCCTTATGGTTCTTAAAGACTTCCTATTGCTGCACTATTCTAGTAAAAGATTCAAGTCTCATTCCTGATAACTAATCGCTTCAAAAAGGTCTTTTTCGTATCGCTGAAAAAAGAAATCATACGTAGAGATCCAAAGTTGCATCTGTTAGTTGATGAACAATATATTACGCATTTATGTCAACCATGGCTTAGATCAGGTCTTCCAGATTAAAATTACCTGCACTGTTTTCATAAATGGTGCATATCTTCTTTACAGCATTGTTAGTACTGTTGGCTTTTTTAAAACAATGTTCAATTCGAACTAAGCGTATTACAAGCTAGTTAAACGATGACTAAAATGGATGACCTCAACATCTGAGGGAACCATGTTTATATAAACGCTGCTAATACAGTAGTTGCATGCACTTCTTTTCTTTCCTCATTTTGTCATTTTTGCATCTTAATCCCTCTAATAATTTTCTTGTTTTTGAAATCTTTGTTAAATTGGGTTTCACCGTCCACCCCAAAGTCTTGCGCTCGTTTTACCTCATCCCAATTTGAATTCTTCGTTATATTTCAAACTACTTAATTGTTTTCATTCATCATACAAGCGTTATCCCATTAAAACGGCGTTAAAATATTCTTCCATCCACTGTGCTTTCAAATAATTTCAGCCGCAAATAATTAACAGCTAACAGTTTCAAACTAACAGTGGACAACACTGCTTGGCTTGGTTTCTGTCCACTTGTCTGTTATGAGTTGTAAAAATGTAATAGTCGTTCATGCCTGAGCTAGGGTTAAATCTTTATTTGATTCATAACCATGGTCCTTACACGTGTTAAAATAACTTAAACATCAATCATTCCATACTGTCAAAGATCAAGTTTGCTATCCTCTGTATCTCACACACAGTTGTTTCTATTTTTGAAGTTTTATAGAATAAAGCTTCACCATGTAAGGATAAGCTTTTTCTATTGAGCGAGTTGCAACCAAACAAAATTGACTCAATTTTGAGAGACTAAAAAAAGCAAGCGACTATTGTAGCAATTGATAGTGCATTGCTAAGATAATATAGAACTAGACTGATCAATAATGCCAATGAATAATGTGTTCAAGTATATTCTTACGAACACTGGATTGAATATCAAAAAAAAAAAAAAACATGGGATCGGCGAAGAGATTGCTCTATAAGCAATCCCAGAACGAACTTAAAAAGACCTTTCGATTTCGATTTCGAATTTCGGGAAAATTCGAAATCGAATATCTCGAAAATTATTGGACATAGAATTTTTTCTACTTCATTTTCGAATTCAGCGTAAAATTTCCTATAAGAATCACATTTAAAATCGTAATGTCGAAAATTTTGCCGAAATTCGAAGTCGAATATCTCGAAAACTATTCGAGATAGAAATTTTTTAATTTCGAATTCGAAATCAGCGCAAAATTTCCTATAAGATTCCATTTTCAAATTTTAAAAAATCTCAAATTTTGTGACGGACCGACAGACCGACAAACAGACATAGAATTCAGTAACGAACTTTTTAAGTTCGTTGAAAACCATAAATTCCACTTTATAAATATCACGATGCAATATAAATTTGATAATTGTATAGTATTAATATGGAGCCGTGGTGGTTTAGTGGATAGATCGCTAGACTACGAAACCAAGAGTTGCGGTTTCGAATCCCGCTCTCACCAATTCGATAACTGGCATTTTTACGGCCCAGCTCGACTCAGTCAATAAATGAGTACCTGGGGGTCAAACTCTGGAGTAATAATAGGCGGTCGGTACGTAGCGCTAGCCACGTTACTGCCCTTGTGTACCTGTAGGCTCTAGATTGTAGCAGATCTATCCTGTTACGACCCCAAAGGGCCTTCTCAAGGCCTGTTACGGGGAACTATTATTTGTAGTATTAATATAAAACAAAAAATAACTTTTAGAAAAAGGGAACAGTTCGTATTAGAGAAAAGAAAAAAATTCTAATATGAAGAAATTTAAATGTAAAAACAAAAATATATCCAAATAAGTGGGCTGAGTTGTCCTTGTACACAGTGTGCTACTCTAAATCAATACATAGATGCTCCTTCGACCTGTATTTGGATAATCCTCCGCTTTCAGTTTCTTGAGGTACCTCAACAGAATATTTCAAAGTCCGACAGAAAGTGTCAAACACCACACTTGAGGTTAATTTTGCTTCCTGTCCAACACAAAAATCGCAATAGGTTCGCTCAATAAGTACACCTACAGCAAATCATTATAGTAGAAAATACAATACAAGAAGTGTTTTAAATCTAATTTTAAGTTCGATAAATCATGGCATTACAAAAAGAAAACCACGGAAAAATCGAGAAGGACGTGGAATGAAGAAGTTAAAACTATTAGAAGAGATATAGAGTGGAGTGGAGTGAAGTGAGATGTAAAGTGCAAAACACAAAAGAATGGAAAGAGACATAGAGGGCAAGGAGGTAATTCAACCCCCTCGCAACCCCACATACGCGCGATGTAGCAGATATCGCACCTTTTTCTCGGAGTACTTAACCATTTCAGATGTTGACGACTAGTACGGCTATTTTTATCTTAATGATAGTTGTCCGGAAAAACGAGACCATAATCAAAGAGAACCATTCCTTCAGATTGTTCTTTTTCCTGGTCCTCTTCTGCTATGAACTTCGCATTGCAGAATTAGTTATAGTCTGCCATATACATCTTGATTTCTCATAATATGGCTTGGACATACAACAGCATTTTACGATCGTAATCATCTCACATTTTCTGTTCGTGTTATTGGCCATATGATCCATCCAGGAGATTCTCCCTCCATAGCACCGGTAACACCACCACATTTCAGAAAATTCAAGTATTTTTAAAGAAAGCTCTAGTAATTTCCATAATTCCACCCCATAAAAAAGAACTGTAAAAACACAACACTGAAGTAAACAAATTTTTAGTTTTAGTATTAAATAATGACTTTTGAAAAGGTTAAATATCTTAAGTGCTACTGCTTTCTCTAATTTTTGTTTTATCTGAACTGAGTGATAGATACCGGTGTTCAAGTAGTTGTATTTGGTTAGTCTTCGTTTGTCTGTTGATTGACTATCAGTTGTTCAGATAGTATTAGGCCTTTGCTAAGTATCGCGTATTTAGATTTCGTGATGTAGAATTCTGAGTCGTAGCCTTGACAAACTTCCGTTAAGAGGGCCTACAAAGATAATGCTATTTTTATATTTTAACTTTTACAAAGTATTCCCTCTTCTATATCTTCTAGGGCTTCTTTTTTAATTTGCTCTAATTAAATAATGAAAAGCAAGGAGGATAATATGTACTCATGTCTTTATTCCAACCACTTCAGTTAACTGGTATTCCATTTTAACATGAACCATTTCATTGAAGTAGGTGTTACAGATGACTCTAAGATCTTTGCATTGTTGAAAAAGAATTTCGATTGCAATAACCATCCCTTTAGTCCTCGCATTTTATGTATATTCGTTTATGAATGATCATCGAGAAAGTTTTCAGTAAATGACCCACAAAACGCAATTTTATTTCATGTTTCGTGGTAATATTGTGAAAGTATAGTTTAGCTAGCTTTGTAGTATTATTCCTATATCATAAATGATGGTAAATATCAATGTGAGTTGATATCTTACTCGATTATAACTTTTAAAATTTATGAATAAACATTACCTGATCTCAATGCTTTACTAGTCTTCACTTCCTTGATAGCGGATTTCACTTCGTTGCTTGTAAATGGAGGTCCATTTTGAAGATTTCATCTAGACTGTTTTTACTATCGTCTACACACTCCCTTCCACTTATTTTTCACCTTAACAAAATCCTTATTTGAATGTATACACAGATAGATACTCAGTATTTTTATTAATGACTGAATAGACACCCACTAGACATCTAGAGGCCAGAACAAAACCCTAATAGAAGTCAAACACCTTAACAGCTTAACCACAGGCTGATGTTCTTTGACGTTACTATCGACAGCAACTTATTTTGGCTAAAATTACAACAGTTGATTTTCCTTTTTCTCTATATATGTGAATATTTTCTTGCGGGTTAAACATTTATAAAAGATAAACTTGCAATATCTTAGTAAATGAAAATATTAAAGTTGTGCGAATAAAAAATAAGACAGAAATCATTAACTTGTATAGAAAAAATTATTATCTCAAAGAAGATGTACTGAATATGGTAAGAATGGAGAAAAAATGAAAAATAATAAAATAAATGAAATGTCAGTAACAATTGAAAATTATAAAAAAAAAATCAATTCACGAACGATAACAGCCAAATAGTACTTAGTAACAAAGAAAATTAACAAGAGCAACAAAGTCAAATAATAAAAAGTAATACAATTTTTTTGAAAGGATCAGAGAACAATTTCTAAAAATATCAAATAAAAAGTTATTTTATAATACAATTCGCTAGATCTCTTCAAACGTTGCCTCTTACTATAACCCTAACTTTTCAACACCATCTATTTAAATGCTGTTTTCGAATTCTATGTCAAACAATAAATGGTTTCCTCAAAATAACAAACGATAGTTGAGGTGATGAATAGCCATGAGTCAACAACTTTGTGGTAAAATAGCTGATTAGGCAATCTTAAATGCTACTTAAACATTGTTTCAAGATTCAAAAAACGTTTGAGTACGGTGAAACTAACTGAAAAAATTAAAGCACAGTTTACCAATAATACCCAATGTCTCTGACAAAAAAGATTGAAGAGTTTTGGTGATAAATGTTTCAAGCCGAAAACATCACTCAAAATTCTTCTTTTTTAAGTGCCTTGCTCTCCGCGAACATTGGCGATCAGTAACATGGTTTTCACTTTATCAACTGCTGTTCTAAATAGTGCCGTGGTGTTGAGTCCATACAACTGACGTGAATTTTCGAGCCGCGATATTGGTCTTCCTGGGGTGCGTGTTCCTTCAATTTGTCCTTGAATAATGATATGAAGTAGTTTGTATTTATCATTCTTCATAGCATGGCCAGATATGTAAGTTTTCTTTCTTCGATGGTATTAAGAATTTCACGTTGTTTGTTTATGCGTTGTAGTACTTCCTCATTTGTGACCCTGTCCATCCATGAGATCTTCAAAATCCTACGATAGGTCCATTCTCAAAAGCTTCCAGGCTTCTGCACATTGCTTCCCTAAGCGTCCATGCTTCAACGCCATAGAAGAGGACACTAAAGATATAACATCTTAATAATCGAATACGCAAGGTAATGGGCAAGGTTCTACAAGTTTCAATTTTCTTCATCTTTTGAAAGACTTGTCTTGATTGCTCTATCCTACATCTAATTTCCTGTCGCAATTTTCGTTAACATATCAGTCAAGATATTTATACGACGTTACTCTCTCTATCAACTCCTCTCCCACAAGTATATTATTCTGTATGTCATTATGTTGTTTACTAACGATTAGCCATTTGTTTTCTTTGACGTTGAGTTTTAGCCCCATTTGTTCACTATGGTTTGTCACTGCTGATGAAAGTATTTGTAGATCTTGCATGCTTGTGGCTAGTGTATCTCGAATTGCTTATTACAGTTGAGTATGATCCATTCTGCTCTTTCTTCGATAGCTTCACAAAATATATTTTCAGAGTATAAATTGAACTACAGGGGGAAAGAACACGTCCCTGTCTTACTCCTCTCAGTATAGGCATGTCTTGTGATAGCTGACCATCCTCACTAATATAGGTTGGCTATTATACGTATATCTTTGCCGTCTAGACGAATTTCCCTGAGGACTTGGGGTAATTTATCGTACTGAACGGTGTCAAATGCTTTTTCATAGTCCACGAAGCACATATACACATTTACATTGACATCTCGATAACGTTGAGTAAGCACATGTATGTTAAATAACGCCTCTCGTGTTCTAAACCCATTTCTAAAGCCAAATTGAGAGTCATTAATATTTTGCTCACATTTCTGATATATTCTGACATGTATAGTTTTACTCAAAATTGCGTCCACTAAAGCTATTGATAAGCCACCATCTCCAGCAAGCTATCTTACAATAAAATGACGATTTCCCATTATTTTGTTCCTAATTTTTTCAACATCTTCAGTTATTAATGTTGGTGGACGATCAGAACGAGGTTCATCTTCTACGAATTCACGACTTCCTCTAAACAGCTTGTGCCACCAGAATAGTTTGTTTTTTTTTGTTTTTTTTTTATTAGATTTTGGTCACCGAATGCTTTCTGCGTCGTTTTAAACGTTTCAGTAACATTAATTTCATTTTTAACACAAAATGTAATGCAATTTCTCTGTTCAAGGATATTAGACACTTCAAAAATTAAAAAAAGACAAAAAGTTGATGTAAATAAATTGCTGAAACCAAACTATTTGACGTATCAAACTGAAATTAGGAGCGCATGCCACTGAAGGTTGGGCAAAGAAGAAAAAAGTTTTTTGAACTACAACTTTCGCCGAGTTTCAAATTAAAAAGCTACCTTGTTGTTTCAACAGAGTATTATATTTAAAACTGTCCTTGTGATACTTGAAAATAAAATATTTGATCCAAAGCATGTAGATTTAATGTGGATCGAAATAAATACGTCAATTAGCATCCGTCATTAAAGGCAGAAAAAAAATATTTGGAATGTATTTTTATTTTATATCAATAAAATTATGGTTTTAGCTTTATGTATTTCACATCATTGCAGCATTTTATTCCTAAAAAGTAAAGATTCGCTTCTGCACAAAAACAATTCCCGATACAAAGGAAAATTACTAAAAGAAAACAGACACGCAACGCAATACTACACTAACGAACAAAAAAGATCTATTATTTCCATAATTGCGTTAAGCTGGCCGAATACATTAATGCCAACCTCTTTTTCCCGGAACGCTCCCCGTTATTATTATTACTACTGTTATTGTTATTGGTATCGGTTTTCAATGCGGGCCGCCCCGCTTTCCTCCCACTCGAACGTTTTTCGACATCCGCTCCGAGCGCTCGTTATTTTAACTGAGATTCCGCGCCCGTTGCCTAAATCGACAAAGACCAATTATTGGGTAATGAACGGCACAAAACGTAGCCGATGTGCCATTGCGAACGAAAACATTTCGCTCGCTTAATCTAGATGTCACAATCTGCAGAGCGGAACGGTGCAATGTGCGCGGGCGGTTCAAGGCTTGCTCCGAAAACGTGAGCAGTGAGAGGATGAAGTGTTGACCCAAGCAATTTTTATCTGTTTGGACAGATGTAGCTGCGCTTGTTGCATGCGGTGACGCGGATCCAGACGAGCAGTCCTCAAATGGTCGGAGAAGATTAAATGCACTCGTTTCACGTCGCTGCCGAGTGATAAACATCCACGCAAAATGTTGAGAGCGTATTTATATGAACAATAAAGGAAAGCGCTACCTTGCCTTATTTCGAAATAAATGACGAGCCCCATCAACGTCCGAAAATGCTTTTGTACTTATTTATATTGGTGGAGTGTATATGGCCCGACTTGTTGAATACATGATGTTATGGATTTATAAAAAAGTTAGAAGTGCCAAATTCCATGACCATAAACTTGGAGACAAACGGAATTTTCGAAATAGTCTTTTAGAAGCTGTAATGATGCACCAGCTATGTATTTCGTAGACTTTGCGTTCCTAAATTTCAGTATAATTACATAAATTCAATCCGATATTATTCCAAATTTGTTTTAACTAAAAAATTGAATCCAATAATGCGCATATAAGTAATAATCCCCAAAATATCATTAGTTTGGTCCAATGTTCTGGAAGACCATCAATACTTTGTAGCTAGCGAGAGCTTTGGTTAGGTACACTACCGCTTCTAGAAGTATGGACATTAAATAAAAATAAATGTGTAAGAAAACAATTTATTCTATTACCTATGATTATACAACGCGTAAAAATAAAAAAACAACCATAAACACTGCAAAAAGTTAACTTGAATATTATACAATTGCTTCATTAAAAAAAATGCTTTCATGATTTTCTCGAGTAATATATCTGCAGGCACCTTGAAGAAGGCTCCAAAGATGATTTTTAGACATGGGACGCTCCATTCTTACTGTTCTGTCCAGGTCATCCCCTAGCAACTCTTCGGGGTTGAGGTACTAACAGTAAGTACAAAGACTCGGTAATGAACATTTCTATTAGTAGAGTGTAGAAGATAGACATTCGTCAAAATATTATAGGATATAATTGGTCTATCCGAAATACAATATAGCATACCATACTACAATCAGACAGAATGATCTAAGTAATGATAGAAAAAGCTTCAAAATATTTAATTCATGTAACACAATATTATTCACACATTAAAATATCAAAATCTAGGAATATTTGTATGATGGTATGATAAAAAAATTATCTAAAGGAAAACAATAATTATACCCTGGCTGTCGGTAATTTTAAATAAAAATTGGAAAAAAGTACAAAAAGATGATAAATACTTAAACCACTATAGTTACGACACAAGCATTCCGAGAGAAACTATGTTGAGTGAATCCCTAAACTCCCATCCTGTAAACTAGTTTTTAGAAGAAAACAACTACAGATTTCTAAGGGCCAAAAATAGATACCAAAAAATATTAAAAAGAGAGTTTTAGAAACCTAAAAAAATACAAGATAGATAGTGAGCTCTAAAAAATACAACCCACAAACATATGCCCATATTCTATATATTCTATAGAATGGGGTGTGAAACAGAGGGTACTCTGTTACCTAAATTATTTACAATAGCTCTGAAAGATGTTCTAAACGGATGTACTGAAAACACGGGTATCTTAGTAAACAGCAAAAGACTACGTCATCTCTAACATGGCGATGATATTGTCCTTATTTCAGACAGCAGAATTACAAGAAATACTACTTGACACAAAAAAAGAAGCATCAATTATAGGTCTAAATATAAATCTCCAAAAAGCAAAGAAAATCCTAATATAATGATAGACAACACAAAAAACCGAAAGCCTAAAATCAAAAGGAAAAAATATTCTTAGAGAGCGTTTTTTAACTTGTGAAACACTAAAAACTAAAAAATCCCTGTAAATTGACAACTCGATTTTCTTACAAACTATTCAATAAACTAATTAAAGATACTGCAACGTGCCATGGAGAGACAAAAGTAAAAAGGAAAATGTTAGCATAAAAGCTATAGAAAAGTTAAAGATAAAGGCTTATTGCACTTAAATGGAGCTACGCCAGATACTCTGATGAGTGATGGATTAACAATAGTTTAAAATGAAAATCATATTTGCGTAAAATATCTCGGTGACATCCACGCTAGGGCCTTGAAAATTATGTATTAATGTATCACAAAATAATAAAAATTAAACGCTAGAGAAAATCTGATAAGAAATTCCCGAAAAAATTCAAACATTGCACGCATATGAAACATAATTTATTCGACATTAGGATATTTGTTTATGCTTAAATATTTGCGTAAAATCAGAAGATGTAGACAAGTTAATAATGTTAAAGAAGTTTTGCTTCCACCTCACTGAGTACTCTAACAAAAAAACTTCGTTTTTTTGATACGACGCCAGAGCGGTTGGGAAGCGTGGCCTACTCGGACATTAAAAATAATTGAGTACCTGCGTTTAAGGGGTAATAATACGATCGTTTAAGGCATGGTGCTCCACACATCACTTTAGAAATGGGCAACGACCGGGCAGTGACAGAAAACATCCCATGCGGGACGTAGAGTCTCACTGCTATTATTTTGTACAACACAATCTAAACGAGCCACACTAAAATCTGTATCGTTACCAGAAGATAATAGTGTAAGTAATGCTTTGCTTTCTGGCGTAAATAAACTACATCTTTTTAAGGAAAATCACCAACCATAAATAATTGTGACGATTATTTTTTATTCATGCTGAGATGTCGTGTTTACAAATGTAAAAAGTAATGAATAGGGCAAAACAATAGATTATAAAAAATTACGCTTATACGTGGGGAGGCTGAAAAGTTGCGAGCCTAACATAAAATATGTATTTTTTTTGTCTAATTCAATTTTATTTTTCCTTTTAAGTCGATACACTTCTCCATAAATGCTCCAACCTCTTTAACCCGTCAAAAATAGGCGTCTACGGTTCCGATGACCCACCCGTTTCATAAAAATCTCTGTCCTTCGAGCCTACCTTTAAGCTTAGAAAACAAGAAACAGATTTGGTAAATGTACTGAGTGGTCAATCAATTAAAACTGCAGTACGTGAATTTTGGCCGTGACGATCGCCAAAGTGTGAGTCGGTGCGTTGACTTGATGGAAGAATACTTTCTTCCGCTTCAAATGAGGCCATTTTTCAGCAATTGCTGCCGTCAACTAGTCCAATAACGATGCGTAGTGCGACCTCGTTATTGTTTTCCCTTTTTCTAAGTACTATCCAAAAAATAGTCGCCATCACCTTCCTGGACGAAGAGACCGTCTTCGCCTTTCTTGAAAAGGGTTCGCCCTTCGCAGTCCAATGTTTTGACTCT
Source organism: Sinelater perroti (assembly GCA_036346155.1). Taxonomy (NCBI): domain Eukaryota; kingdom Metazoa; phylum Arthropoda; class Insecta; order Coleoptera; family Elateridae; genus Sinelater; species Sinelater perroti. The sequence continues at coordinate 19,656,267 of JARFIY010000099.1, read as the reverse complement.
TCCTTCGTCTTAAGAGGGTAATGGTGGGCCCAAGTTTCACAGACAGTGATAAATCAACGCAAAAAGTCCGACTCGTTTCGCTGAAATTGCTTAAGCAAAGCTTTGGAAATGTTAATTAGAATTAATTTTTGGTTCAAAGTGAAGACCCAACACGTGGACAGCTTTCTCATGCCCAATTCTTCAATCAATATATGACAAAGGCATTCTTTAGATATACCCACAGCCTCTGCTATATCTCTAACTTTGATTCGACGGTCGTCCAGTACCATTTGGTAAACTTTTTCGATGTTATTGGTGGAGGTCGCAGTTGTTGACGGTCCTGAAAGCTCATCATCAGCCAAGTTGATACGACCATGTTTAAATTCAACTACACATCGTTTCACGGTGGCAACTGTTGGGGCAGTCCCCATAAACGACATCTAACTTAACTTTAATTTGCATAGGCGTATCGTCTTTCAAATGCAAGTATTTAATAATGGCACAATAATTAATTTTTCCCATGTTTATAAAAGCACTGACATCGACTGATATAAATTTTTAAAAATATCTTTCAACGTAACTGTAGTAGCAAAATGGTGGTTTTGACGAGTAGAGACATTTTCATGTTGAGGCTAAAAACTTTTCAGACGTCCATCTAGTACACGTAATTGATGTAAATAGGCAAAATTGCCCAGTTCAACAGTATTTTTTTGGTGAACATTTTTTCAATATATCTTGAAACCAATAAGAAGATAAAAGCATTGATATGAAAAAAGTAAACCAGATTAATTTAGTTTAACGCAAAAGATTCTCAAAAATGCTAATTAGGGGAAAATATGGGTTTGAATATTAATAACTCCTTTAGCTTGATTCAAAACTGCTTAAAATATTTACTTATCGTACTATTTCGCATAAGACAGTTCGTTAGTGTTGAGCTCTTTTTGATTCACCTTTCCGCAAATATTTCGCGTCACTTTATTTAGTTTTATCTGTATAAGTGCATTTTGGGAATGTTTTAAATATATTTTTGTACACCTTAATGTTAAAATATAATAAAAACTAATGTTACTCCATCAGCTCAGATTTATTTGCAAATTTTAATAAATTGGGATTCGTTTGCTTCAATATCTTGTCATACTACTCTGCTTGAATAGTTGATCTGTAATGTTAACGTGAAAGTAAAACCGTTATTTATTTTATTGTTTACGGATCTATCAAATCTCCAAAAATACTTCCTAAAAGAATTCTTATACTACAATAACTCAACAAACCTTCAAAAAACAAACGTCCAGTCTTCTAAAAATAAACAAAAAATAATAATAAAAATTGTATAGATCACGGCCGGTGCGAACTAGACTGGATCAACAACGTTATGGACAAAGATGAGCTGGAGAGTAAAATATAATTAGGAAATGTAAAGTAAAAAAACTAAAAGTAAAACAAGTACAACGTATCCTTTGACCTTAATACAATTATCATTAAGTGAAGGTTAAAATTGACATAAATTATATTTAAGCAGGATTATTTAAAATTGACATTATTTAGGGTGCGCGCGTTAATTTTCAATAGTACAATATTCAAACAGTAAGGTGCAATTTCTTTCTTTATTTAGGAGCCCAAAAAGATCTCAAGGGCTTGTTTTAATTCAGTTCGCGCAATCTATCACATACATTTGGGAAAATTTTCATTTTTATATCTTTACAAGTCAAAATAATACCTCGGTATATTTCAAGAGCTTAAACATTGCCGTAACAATTTTTTTATACAAATTAAAATGATTCTTGCATACTCTCTGGAATCAAGAAAAGGCATATACTTTGAATATTTAAAATTTAATCTTAGTATCTTATTATTTAGAAGAAATGTTTGTTCTTGTCGATTTAAAGATCATAGTTTTTGGGGGTGTATAAATAGTTTATTCAACAAATTTAACTTTTTCATTAAATTTTTTTATAAAACCGGGTTAGTAAAATTTAAACTGCAAGTATTTATGTGTTATTTTTGCCTATGCATATATATAGTATGTCCTATGGTCACCAATATTCGATGACATACACTATTTCACTTGATAAAATGATTCAGATAATCCTGTCATTTATAGTTAATTGTCGCTTATTATGTGGAGATCAAAATTTAAAATTTTACAGTTTTTCCTGACTTAAATCCTTCGCTAAATTCAATGAATTAAGAGAAATTCAAATTTCTTTCTTAAAATTATAAAAATCTAATTCATAAAATGAATTTTTCATGGAACCTCCCATTTGTACTTTATGTGAAAAATAGGATCGGGATTAAAAATTAAAATCAAATATATTGTTGTCATGACAATCCAAATAAGGATGACATAAAAAATAAAATAATAAATAAAGTAAGGACTATAACGTGTGAAAGGATTTGATTACAAGACAGATGAGCAAAAAGTATTCTTCTTCTTCAGTTTTCACCTCAAAAGATTTGTCGTTTTCTGTTCCTTATGTCTGTTATATTCTTCCAGTCTGCTTCCCGCAAACATTTTTCTTTCACAGCCATTTTTATATACATCTCCCAAGAATTAATCGGTTTGGTTCTTTTTTCTTCATCTCTAACATCTGTCATCTGTACATCTTAATTGTCTATATCATAAACTTTCTCAATTTTCAAATTATAAAATGCGACAGATTTTAAAATTTGTCGAGCCCTTTATATAAAATCTAATTCTACTGATCTAATTTTATTTTTCATGCTCTTCGTAAGTGACCATATCTTGCCTGCATACAATACTGCTTTCCACCATATCATGGAATGTTCTCTTTTTGCTGTTTTGACTGACATTCCTTATCATTCCGTGCAATGCTTTTGTTGCTTTCTTTCCTATGATAATTTTTTGTTGCACTTTCACATGTACCTAATGAACTTAAAAGAAAGTCCAACTATTTAAATGTTCTACAGGTTTTAATATTTTTATCCTCTATTCTGATATCCCGTACTTCTTTATCTACACACAAATTCAGTCTCAAATTCTTCATTACGTTTTTTATCATATATTACACATTTTACTTCTCTTAAGCAAACACGATCTGGTCATCTTCGAATAATAGGTAGTGCAAGGTTGAATGGTCTATTTTAATTCCTAATCAGTGCTTGTTCAACATATATATTAAACCTGACTGAGACCTTTTATTATTTTTACAATCGGAGTTATTTTCCCGCATATTTTTATATGTACTTCTGTTTTCTTTTTTGAATTATCCCTATCTACTCTCCCCGTAGGTTCTCATGATTCACATTTAGGTACTATTTTAAGATAAATAAGGATAAAACGTGCCTGTCTATTTGCTATTTAAACAATGTATGTTGTCTAAACATGATTTTCTAATTCTAAATACACTTAGTTTATGATTTATATTTACATGCTTCATTTCTATTTTATTTCTTATCACACTGGAAAAAGATCTTGCCATAGACGGATTAACGTTTAAAACAAGAACGGTGTAATACCATAAAGGAAACTTTCTACAGCGGTGCGAAATCATAATGGTCACTTCCGGTTTGCCGTTAACCGATTTAGCTGAAAATCAATCCCATGAAAGGTACTGACCTAGGATGTATGCATGCCAAGTTTGAAGTGAATCCGTTGGATAGATCGGAAGTTATCTTGTCTTCAGACACAAAGACAGACAAACAGGTTGATAATCTCATTAACTTTCTACTATTAGCTCCGCTGTAGAAAGTTAATAACAATAATAATAATAATAATAATAATAATAATAATAATGATGATGATAAGGTTCTAACGCCCCACGTGGGAGCACAGCCTTCAAACTGAGAAGTTAAGGCTCTCATATATCCGACTTTAATGCCCGGTACTCAATTATTTTCAGTGACTGAGTAGGCCACTAACCAGGCATCAGAGAGCACCGAGAATTAAACTCGGGTCCGTCAGCATCGCAACCCGCCCCTCGACCACGCTGGCTTATTAACGTTATAATTTATAAATAAGTCTTTATGGATTAAACATATACGCTTTATTCCATTTCTGCTGGTCACTTGTCATTCCTCCTTTTATTGAACCTTTTCTGTATTTATTTTGTAACTTTATTAAGGTAGTTTCAAGTTTCCTCATAGTGGTGACCTGTTGTTTTTAACCCTTTGAAGTCCTATTGTTTCATAGTTAGTGTTTACATTTCTTCTTAGGTTTTCATTGTTTACGTATCATTTTTTATATCCTTGTTGGAGATTAGCATAATAAACCAATCATTGTTTTGGGGGTATGGCTTGTACAATTTCTCAGGTATTTGTGTTTTTTCTAATTTTTTATTGCTTTCCAGGTTGCTGTTGATCTGTTTTATCAAACAGTTTTACCAATATCGATACACAAGGTGTACGGGAAAGTCATTACCGGTTTTTTCCAATAGGCTTAATATACAATATTATGATTTGACAAGTGTTCATTTTATTCTACAGACATCAAGCTTCAACATCGTAGGTTATATTTTGTGGAAGTATCACCGTCATATATTTATAACTCTTCAAAAATGTCAAGTTATGTGCCTGAAAACGTGCATTTGCGGCATGCAGTACTTTTTTTATTTAATCAAAAGAAAAAAGCCGCCGAAAGTCATCGTTTGCTAATTGAAACATACGACGAGCCTGCTCCAACCATAAAAACATGTGAGGCGTGGTTTTGACAACTCAAAAGTGGTGTTTTCGATGTGCAAGACAAAGAACGTTCTGTCAGACCGAAAAAGTTTGAAGATGCGAAACTGCAGCAGTTATTGGATGAAGACCCAACACAAATTCAAAAACAATTGGCAGAAGCGTTAAATGTGGCCCAAGAAACTATTGGCAACCGATTACGATCGATTGGAAAAATTCAAAAGTTGGGAAGATGATTTTACAGCACGATAACGCGCCGCCTCATACAGCAAAACCGGTCAAGGAAGCATTGAAAGCGCTTAGGTGGGAAATATTATTGCACCCGCCGTACTCTCCAGACCTTGCCCCGTCCGACAATCACCTTTTCGCATCAATGGGCTCTGCATTAGCAAAGCAGCACTTCGCCAATTTCGAAGAAGTTAAAAAATGGATCGATGAATGGTTTCGCTCAAAGGAAAAACAATTTTTTGGAATGGGATTCATAAATTACCAGAAAGATGGGCAAGATGTGCAGAATTAATGGTCAATATTTTGAATAAATAAATTTTCCCATTATATCGAAAATTATGCATTTTTTTTCCAACAAAACCGGTAAAGACTTTCCGGTACACATGGTATAGCCAATCCAATGCTCTTCTTTCTCTTACCTCTACTATGTTTTGTATTGCATGTGTTATTTTCTGCATGTGTTATGTTCTGTTGTGTTATATTGTCCTTTTTGTTTACTCCTTTTTGTTTAATAATATTCTCTAGATGTTACAAGAGCTTTTTTGAAAATTTATTCCACTAAAGACATCAAGAGATCTAGATACAACTGCGTTGTTTGCTAAACACTTTAAATTCGTAGATTATATTCGTTAATGATAATTAACAAAACTTTTTAGAACTGCACAAAATTCTTGTGAAAGCAACGCAGAAAGGCTTTTCAAAATTTTCTAGAAATAAAAATTGTTATTGGAACTCGCCTTTAAATAACAATATATAATTAAAATGTAGTAAATGAAGTTAATAATAAAAATCGTTTTTTTTTTACTTTCCTTATCCTATAATAAGGAAAGTAATGTAATCGACGGAAATTTGATCTACCCAGTTTTTCACATTTCTGGACGAAATATAGCCTCAGGACACCAAAAAAGTTGGTTTTAGCCATTGGTTCGTGTGTGTGTGTGTCTGTCGGTCTGTCAGTAAACAAGATATCTCGAGAACCGTACGAGCTAGAAACTTGAAATTTGGTATGCAAGTTACTTGTAGGTAGGGGACGCAGTGCGAAGCTTTTGGTAAAAATCGGCCGAGCCGTTTGGTCGCAAGGTCACAAAATCGGTCGCAAAGCGGTCGCGAATCTAAACGGTTGAAGATACAAAAAATTCATGAGAATAAAAATGATTTGTTATTACGAGATAAACATGAATTTAAAGTAAAAGTTGGTAAAATAGGAACTCGAAAAAAAATTGAAGGTCAGGATTTTTAATATACCGGGTGTTCATAAAATGTTTCGAGAAATTTATATTACCGGATAGATCAAACCGCGACGAACAAAAAATTACAATGAAATTTTTTGATCCGAGGTCAAATAAATAAGTTATAGCCGATTAAAAATTAATTAAACGGACCAATCACAGCGCGCTCGGAGAGCTTCCTGGCCGACTGCGGGAGCGCTTGGCCGCTAGGAGGCAGCACGCAGGCGATAATAATTACCTTCAGTAACGTAGCATAATTTTAAGTACGAGTCAATTATTGTCTTGTACTGTTTATTTTAATCAGCTTTCGAGTGTTGGATTCGCGCCTCGTCCTTTTTTAAATTAACAAATTTTTAGACGAGAGCAGCGCAGGGCCGAGACGATGGACCCAGTATAATATATAATAATAGGATAAGGAAAGTCGTGTGATGTTCACACCAGATTTTTTTACATTTGTCTTTTGGCATAATTTCATTGGCAATTGTGGTTACAATTAGTAAAAAAACAAAAAAAATATTACAAAGATCTTTAATTGTACTAACATTCTTCAATATAAGTTTGTTCTAAAAATAGTAGTAAGAAACCCCAAGCTGCAATTTTAAAGTTTATAATAATTTAATAACACACTAATGAGTACCTTTAGGAGTAAACGATTTTTAATCATTAATATTACACATATAAAACATCGAATTCAATACATTCATTCTCTACTTTTTCATTTCTCTTTTGCTTTCTCCTGGTCTTCATCTATTTTCAAAATTTTTTTCTAGTCTCTACTCGCCTTATCCTTTTTTCCAGTCTCTCCTAACATATCTATCGGAATCTTCCTACATCGTTCTTCCCTCTCTATCTGTCTCTGGGGATCTCTTTTCTCGCGCATTAGCGCTAGGTACTCATATATCTTCTATGATAATTAATCAATTCACTATATTCAAATATACTATATATATATATATACAAATATATATATATATATATATATATATATATATATATATATATATATATATATATATATATATATATACCCATTTGCCAATTGGTGTAGGGTTGCTGTATATAATATACAATAAATTTAAACTTTGATTTTTTTATATTCGTTCTTGAATCTTTGAAATATGTTAAAAATCAAGAAGAAATAATTTTTCTTATGTAAACTAAAAAACCTACTAATTAAAAAGGTTTGTAGAAATATTGGGTTTGTCGGCAACTTTATAATTGTCCATCTGTCTACAAGAAGGATTATAATCAAATAATGACAAATCTCTTTTCTTCTTCTTCTTCCTCTTTCCCAGCCTAGGTCGTCCACTGCTGGACATAGGCCTCCCTCAAACCCTTCCATTTGTTTCTGTCCTGTGCGATCTGGATCCAATTTCCTGCAACTCTTTTTACATCATCGGCCCATCTTGTTGGTGGTGTACCTCTGCTTCTGAATGCGTCTTGTCTGGGTCTCCATTCAATCATTCGTCTTGTCCATCTCTCATCTTTCAGTCTTGCCACGTGTCCCGCCCAGTTCCACTTCAGCTCAGCTATCCTCAACACAGCATCCTTCACCTTTGTTCGCTGCCTAATTATGGTGTTTGGTATTTTGTCCCTAAGTGTTATTCCTAGCATTGACCTTTCCATTGCCGTCTGTGTTACTCTTATTTTCTTTATGGTTTTCTTGGTCAATGTTAGTGTTTCAGCCCCATAAGTGAGAACAGGGAGTATGCACTGATCGAACGTTCTCCTCTTCAGGCATATTGGGATATCTGATTTAAAGATGTTGCTGAGCTTACCGTAGGTTGCCCATGTTAAATTGATCCTCCTCTTCAGTTCGTTGGTTTGATTATCTCTCCCAATGGTTAACTCGTGTCCCAGGTATTTGTATGAGTATACTTGCTCGATTTTTATATCATCTGCCGAAATGTTATCGCTCAGGACCAGGTTTGTCATATATTTTGTCTTTGTATAGTTTATGTCAAGCCCGACTTCCTTTGAGGCAGCTTTGAGTTCTTGTAGCATTTTATTTGCTTCGTCTATCTTATCTGTGATTAGGACTAGATCATCGGCAAATCTTAGATGGTTTAGTAGTTCACCATTGATGTTAATTCCACACTGTTCCCAATCTAGGTTTTTGTACATATATTCTAAGAGTGTCGTGAATAATTTAGGGGATATGACATCTCCCTGTCTTACCCATTTTTCTATTTGAAATGTGTTGGTGTCTTCGTGTAATCACTTTTACTGAGCCTTAAATCGGTTTTTTCCATGTCCAGGATGAGGTACACACATCAAACTGGAGCTTTTCAGTACTTCTTAGTTCTGCCTTTTTTCAAGTTATTTCAACTTTTCCAGTACCTTCAAATACATTTCTTCTATGTGAAATCAACTATTATAAGATTAAGAAATAGCTGCAACCAGCAAGTAATAACACTCGGATAATATTTCAAAAGTGAGTCATATAAAAATGTAACTAAAAAGAGTTCGATTAAGGATTAAATTATCCATTTTCTACTACGAAACATATTGATTTAAATATAATTGCCAATGACAACAAATATTTTGTAAAAAGTTTTATTAAAGTGCTCAATTCTAAACATTTAAAAAACGGGTAACTATTATGATTCAAATGGTGTTTCAGTTGATCCTAATAGATCTGTACTATCTGTACTTCTAACCCTTAAACGTAAAAACTAAGAACTGGCCTAGTTAACATGAAAAAAATAAATACAATAATACCACTATGAAAGGCCACTAATATCTAACAATATGATATAAGTCCATTGTAGAATGATTAAAAAACATTAATAATAATAAGTGTACCTTTAAACAAACTACTACAACTAAGTTATCGGCTTTAATTGCATATATACACTCTAAAGTCTGCAATTAATCTATTTACATACTACTTTCCACTTTATAATTTATCACTCATTTGTAAAGAATATTGTAAAATATGAGAAACAACGTCTTCGATAGCTTATATAAAAGATGAAGAAATAAAGTTTTAATTGATGTTGTAAGAAGGCAAAAATAAGGATCAATAAAATCAAATACAAGTCATAAAATTTGATAGATTACACCTATCTAGATAAGGTGTTCCAAAATAATGTTTAAAAACATATAGTATGGTCGAAAACATGTTAAAAATTTTTACACATATACAGTACCGGTCAAATATATATCAACTTTTGAATTTGCCCCATAACTTTTTTGTGCTGATAACTTTTTCAAATTTTCGGACAATGTTTTGACATCTGTTCCACAATAATACGAATGAAAATTTTAACCTCTTCAAACTGAGAGTGGTGTGCAAATCACTGTAATCAATGAAAATCATAGCTTTAACGACTTTTGAAGAACTCGTCTTACACGCGTCGTTTTCATGTTTTTTCCTTTTTTTTAAATAATAATGGTCGTGTCAGGTATGAGTAAGCAGTCTGGCTCTCGCAACATATCCGCAGATATCCAGAAGGTGATTGCCAATGGTCGTGCCCAAGGTCAAACTCTCCGTGAACTTGCAGCACAAGTCGACTTCCACAAGAGCACCATTTTCTGAAGCAATGGACGATCTAAAGTGGTGTTGTAAAGAAGTCCAAGGCCAGTGATCCCAAGCCTCTTTCGCGATTTTTCGACAGGAACGTCATCCACATTTCCCACGACAACTTCCGTTTCACGACAGTCAATATTTTTCGCCAATTGTGTGACTTCCTGGACCAAAACCCATCTGTTTGTACTATCAGACGTTATCTCCAGCAATATAGAAAATATAGAAATCGTTCGGCCAAGAATCCGATGATTTCGGAAAAGAACAAAAAGACGCATGTGGAATGGGCACATACACACAAAAAATGGACAAGAAAATGTGAGAAAATATGCTCGGGGATGACAAAAGTAAGTAGATGTTGTTCAGAACGGTCGGGATTCAGTGGATTTGTTGTTCGCAAGGCACTCGTTGGATCCCAAGTACCAGATTGCCACAATAAAGCACGCAGACGGAAATGTCATGGTCTGGAGCCGCCTCAGGAAAATTCACGTCATTATGGGTAGCTCTCTGTATGAGAACACGATACGCCCATATGCCATGCAAAACACGGACAGAAGTTTCATTTTCATGTCCAAGACTGGCTCGGTCGACGTCATTTGTGACCCTCCTCGACTGGCCTAGCCAATCCCCCGGGCTGAATATCATCAAGAGCCTCTAAGCAGAGCTGGAGCGACGTCTGGTTGGCAGAAATTTCAAGAATGCAAATGAGAAGTATGCCCAACTTTAAGAGGAAAGGAAGAACATCCCCCCTCCTTCATCCATACTCTTCTCGACTCTATCCCTCGCAGGTTGTCAGGCCGTCATGGATGCTAAAGGTTATGTTACTAAGTATCAGACTGTTGTTATTCAAATTTAGTTGATTCCTGGTGATTTAGAGTTATTACAGTGTTTTTACTTGATATTTGTTTCGTTGCTGTATTTTGATCATTTTTGTGTCGCTAATACATTTTTTTCCAGTTACATTGTTTCGTTTTTCTTGAAAAATCAGTTGAGGGGTAGTGTGACATACCTGGAAAGAACTCTCTAAAAATTTCAGCGAAGAATACAAAGACACGAAAAAGTTCAGGCAAAAATACTAAAGGTTGATATATTGTTAACTGCAAATCATTTCCAAGGGAGCAGCAGTTATATTGTAATAACAATAATAATTTGTTTTATTGGTTTTTATAATAAAGAAGATTATAAGTAAGAAAAATTTTCAGGATGTCGTCCATCCGTATCCACACAAGATAAGCATCTTTGTTCAAAGAAAGTCGCACCCTCCCAAGAAACCTGGGTTTTGCTTAAATTATTTGGCGATAGTTGGCGCAAATCTGGTCTCCCAATTAAAGATAAATCTCCTATAGGTTTAAGAAGAGTATTTTTCACGAAATCATGTGTTGCGGAAAAATAACCGGTACTTTTTTCAGACTCAAAACGCCGTCTGTATTCAACGACGGCTAGAGGATTCTAGTGAGACCAAACATGATTATTGTGAAAGTTAAAAATTCCATCTTTTGTAAAACCGCCTTCATCAGTAAAGAGGTTGTTAGCAACACCAGCTGGGCGTAAAGACCATTAATAATCCGGAAGAGTAAGGACTTGTATCCGTTGGGCATGGTAGGGGAATTGCTCATGATGGGTTCTCCAAACAAGATGTCTGCTTATACCCACGTCAGCCGAAATTGTTCTAACCTTTGTTTTAATATTCAAAATGTGTTGTTCTCTCTCTGCCGTTTAGTATCCTAAGATCTTTTTTGCAACAAACCAGTTTCTCTTAGTCATTGCTGGGTTGTGTTATAATTTAGTAGTTAAGATATCTACTGACAAAAATGCTGTTATTCCGTAAATTTGCGTATATTTGTGTATAAAGACTTTCTAACTTATTTTCGACATTACCCATCTTTAAACTAATCCTTTAAATATTGTTTTGGTATACTCTACATATCGCTATAGGTGCCAAACTATCAATCTTATTAAATGCTGACAATTAAACTGGGCCTTTGGTTTTTTAACCCGAAAGCGATCAACGCTCCAAAATCAATAAAATTAGTTTTATCCTGACATAAAACTGTTCAAAGTTAATCCGTAAAGCATCTATTGTTATAGTTATAGGACAATAATTCCAGTTGCTTATTTTTTACCTATTAGATATTGTTACTTATTAATCAAAATAAATCATTTAGGACAAATAGATGATATTTATTTACATTTCTAGTAAACCTCTAACAAGATTTATGTACTTACATTTTAAGTAAAAACCACCACTATGTTTAACTAAAAAAGACACAAACTACAGCAAAATGAGTGAGGATGCAAAGATCAAGCGTTTAGGTACTGTTAAATTTCATGGCCTCTGCAATTGGAGGACGTTCAGCCATTTCCAGACAACGGCCTTCTCACCCTCCAATCTTGGCCGGGTTTCGGGAGGGCCCACCCGTCCCAAATCGAATGAGGCTCCAGCCGAAGCCTTAAAGGGCCCAACCATTTCGGCCATATTGATTCGGCGAGGTGCTTCCAGCCTCTCGCCCGTGAACAGCCTTTGAGAAGAATCTTGAAACAATTCCTCCCGGAGGGCTCTCGATTTCCCTATTCCTCGCGGACCTTCAAAGCCTCTCGGGCTCGATTTCGGCCGTTCGGAAAGCAATTCCGCCGCCGGCGACGTTAATATCGAGGCAGAATCGTTGCCCTTCATGACGGCGCCGCGGAAGGAATCGCGAATAGGACCGGCTGCCTCGTCGCACCGATCATTCAGCCGCTTCTGAATGTTTTACAACTCCTGATTAGCCATCACGTGCGCCGTCCACTGCCCTTTGCTGGCGAATTTTGTTTATTTGATTAGGTCACCTTCCTCTTTATGGTTATTCATGATAAAATGCATGCACGTCCGCGCAGTTTGCTTTGCTGGCATCTGCATCCTCCTGAATTCGAATTGCAGCCGCGACGTTTGGCCAAATGAGGCGGGCTCCGCGCAGAGCTGGACTCAAAAAATTCCGCCGTTAAAATGGCACGCAATTAAGAGCCGAGTGCGAGCGAACTCCCATGTGTTCCGAACCTGATAATAAATTACGCAGATAAGAAATTATTGTCCATAAAGCAGTCAAATTACTTACTCTCCCAGTTTTTTGATTTATGCCGTCGTAAAGTCTAGCCGGCCGCGGCGCGGGCATAATAATTAACTTAAGCAATCTTGCACAATTAATTGAATTAATTTTTAAACGCGACTCCGTAGCCGTCGACAATAATGTGAGCGACGGCGCCAAGAACAACCGACTGCCGTGATTTATGCAGTCTCACGCTCTATCACAAGCCGTTGCTGATTGAAAAAGCTACCTCAACAACCTCCAAACTTCGTCAAGATTATTATTTGTCTCCACCGCTGATCACATCCATGTTTTTGCCATTAACAACCATTTATTTCACTCGTTTCCAAATTCCTTTATGATGAAAACACCAAACATTTGCTTAATAGCAATAGGAAGAAATAAACTAATCCAAAACAACTGTTAACCTTTAGATGCTTCAATCATCATTAATACAAAATGTTCACATTTAGTTATTAGAAACAATAATTAAATTTAACTAAAACATTCTTTTTGCCAACTTAGACACCCGGATATAGAGATATGGAGATATATATATATATATTATATTACCGTTAATAAGCGAACGCAACATATTTTACTTCAATTTATCTAAACTTCACTTAATGATGCCTTCATCTTTTCAGTTACTTTTTTCAAAAAACAGTGATTAGACCAAAATGTCGATTCCAATTTCTAGTCTACTTTTTCCAAAAATGGCTACTTTTGGGAATTAACTTTTTTTATATAATAAATATACACTGCAACTGGTCCAAAGACTAACCAGCAATTTTTATGTAACTTAAATTATCCAATGTTTATATGTAAACGTCAGCCATCGGTTGTCTTCTCAGTTCTGATGTTCTGGCACACTTTCCACGTTTTAACATTGTTGCTCTAATTTTACACTGACACTTCTGTCATTTCACACTAACTCAAATGGCTTTATCCCCTTAGTCTTTCTTCCAATCCTGCATTATCTAGAAGTTGTAGAGCCTTGATGTTTACATGTTCATGAAAATCCTATTCTCATGCTTATGGGCAAATGTGCCTTATTGCCTCTAATAATGTTTTTATCGCCGTTTCTGACGTACCAGAGTGTACTTATGATGTTCTTTAGTACTTTATATGTTACTTTTACTGGCACAACCCCACAGTTGACAATTATACGTCCATATTAGTTTTATTGCCTGATTATACAGAAGTATTTTGTTGTATTTTTCTGTATTTTATAGATATGAAGGGTAGGAGAGAAATAAAATACCTCTCGCGGAGCAACAGGCAAAGTAGCGTCTGATCCAAAATAGATGGCTACAAACATCGTCTAGCCCAGAGTGGGCGGCTGAATACAGATGGCGATGGGGTAGCAACTTATCACATAATTTAAGAAAAAACAGACTGAAAAATCCGCAAAAGAAAAGCAGTATCCGGGTGGAGATCCACCCCTGGCTTAAAGGAACATAAATGCAGAAATAAGCAAAGACCAAAAGGTAGAAACTTAATAGTAAAAACATAAAATATACAAGGCCTGTCAACTAAGAAAGAAGAAGTATCCCAAGAACTAAAGAGAGTATAAGACTGACGTCGGAATGCTGACAGAGACAAAAAAGCTAATGAATATTTTGGCAAATATTATGTTCTATACCGGTGTAGAAAAACATAAAAAGACAAAAGCAGGAGTGGCTATTATATATCACAAGAAGCTCAGAAATTGCATTCGAAACTGGCAGAAAATCAGCGAAAAAAAAATATAATATAATTACAAATAGAAACATATGCAATAATCCTAGTGACCGTATATGCGCCATCAGAAGATGCTAGTATTGAAGATAAAGAAAAATTTGAGGAAGATTTGACGAAACTCCTTAGCGACACGAGAAATAGAAATTAATAATAACAGGGGATTTAAATGCTAGTACTGGTGGAAGAAAAGATGATCCAATAGTAAAGAGATTTAAAGAAGAAGGCCTCAATAGAAACGGAAAGCAGTTAATGGAAATATATCAGGCGTTTATTCTCAGAATAATGAATAGGTACTTCGAACGTAAAAATATACACAAATTTACCTAGCATCAACCAATAAAGCAACTCCAGTTCATTATAAATTACATGATCCAAAGACAAAACTCCCAGATAAAAACGGCAGCCGTAAGAGTTTATAGGAGAGCAGAATGTGATGCATTATTTTCTATTAAAAACAACAATGTACTGTCCACATAGAAGTGTATGGAAAAGTATTAAAGAGGATAAACAAATAGGTGGCAATAAATATAATCTAGAATTACTAAATGACGAATCCATATACACACCAAGAATAGCAAAATTACAAGAGGGAACGGAAAGTACAGCATAACAAAAATATAAAAAAAAAGAATTAAACGAAGCAGCGTATGAAGCTCTGGGGACCGTAGTACCAAAAACAAAAATGACTAAAAGAAAATTGGTAGAGCGAAAGAGCAGAAGAAAAATGTTTATAATTTATGTCAGACAAAACGAGTTCCGGAAGTGAAATCAAGATATAAAGAAATAAACAGAGAAGTGGAGAGAAAAGCTAGAAAGGCAAAAAACGAAGCTTGGAAAAAGGATATTCTAGAGTGGAGCAATACATAGGAAAGGCAAAAACAAAAAAGTATAGGAGCCGCTAAGAAGCTTAAGGAAAAAAGGTAATTAATTAAATAGCGGAATAGCAACAATAGTGCGTATGTGCGCGCGTGCGTGCGTGCGTGTGTGAAGACGCGCGCGCGTGTTTGTGTGTGTAACTCTTTTTTTCTTTCTTAATGTAATTTAGCATCCAGATTTATACCCAGGTACTTTGCTGTATTTGCACGTGGTAAGATGATATTATTTAGCGTTACCGGTAAATATTCATCCATCTTGTTCATGAAATTGATATGCACAGATTGTATCTTATATAATTTTATTCGCCATCTCATTCTAGGCTGGTATAGCACTTCTTTTGCTTCTGTGTTTTTCTGTGCTTTTGTGTTGCTAGTATTGCAGCTGAGAATGTGGCTAGCATTACTTGGTTGACGATAAGAACATCACTGGTGTATAGAGTTAAAACAGTGGCCGCAATACATTGCTCTATGGTACTCCTGCCTTAATTCCATACAATTCAAAGTATTTGACTTTAGTAGTTTAGGAAAATTCTCTAAACAGTAATTTTCTAAGTTTATGGTTCAATACTTTATCAAAAGCCTGTGCGTCATTTAAAAAGATTGTTGAACAGACTTTTTCCGCCTCAAGGCATTTTTTGACTATATTTGGTTTACGGTAGGATATTAGTTTCGGAAACCGAACTCATGTGTTGGACTCGGCTCTTTCTATTATTGCTTTTAGCCTTTTAACAAATAATTTTTCCAAATAGTTTTGAGATTATCGATAAGAGCGAGGTGGGTCAATATAATATTTCGTTTCGTAGCTTTCAAGGCTTCTGCATCTTTATCACTACAACCAGATTTCAAACGCTTGGTACGTATTTCAGTCGAAATGCTGCATTTACTGTTTGTTAGTTTTACTATTTCTTAAACCTGAAGAGTTTTTAGAGTTTGTTTTCCTTAATCTTTTTACTATTTCTTCCTTTTCTAATTCTTAAACATTCTGTCTAAGACTTAATTTTTTTCTTTAGAAACCAAAAGGCGAACGAAAATTTACGTCTAAAAACCCTAACTTTACAACTAAACGTAGACCTAATATAGCAAAACTAGAAAACCTAAGGAAACACAAAAATAGCCACAAAAAATTTCAAAAGCCGCCACTTCATAACTTGCAAAGCTTTAATTAATTAGAGCAATTCAAACACTAAAGTTCCGAAAGGCACTTCGTCGTTCGCGAACGTTAAACACGGCTACAAAAATGTTTAATTAAAGCAGAACTTTCCCAATCCTCGCAGAAGGTTGAGCCGAAAGGTGGAAAATTGTGTTAATATTGACCTTGCGAAACGGCTCCGGCTCAAATTTTTAAAATTGTAAACGGCTAAAAATGTAAATGGCGCCAATTACCTATGGTAATTGAATTAACAATTTCCGACAATGTAGTTGATTGTTCACTTGAACTTCGTAGCTCGCGCAGGTTTGAAACGAGTTGTAAGGCATTAATATGCACGATATTGGAGATATTTGCATAAACACTGAGTAGTTTAAACGCAGAAAACTACTTTAAGAATCCACTTGGTCGAATGGAAAAGAAAATGCATGTTAAAATAAATTATTTCGTTTGTTAATTTATAACACATTTCGGAAAAGATGCAAAAATTTGAGATAAATACGGTAATTTTAGAACAATTTCGACAGTGTGCGTAAAGAAATACCTATTTACTTAAACAAATATACAAACTGATTGCATTTTAATTTTAAAAGTATATTCCTTTTATACTTTCCTCTGGAGAATAGAAGCAATCGTTGTTGAGAAGAGCATGCTGTGTTTATTTTTCAGTGGCCTAAATACCTTTTCTTCTAAGAAGTATTATGTATGCTTTTAGGGAAATTTAAATCTTATAATCTGAAGCAATACAAAATGTAACTGAAATGCCGAACCTGATATCCATAACGTTAACAAATGTATATTACAAAAATGGATATTACTTTGATAAAAGAAATTAAAAACAGAAACAATAGTACTACTTTAAAATATCAAAAAGTAGTATAGAAGCATCAATTCAAATCTGAATGTAGAAAGCGCACAAGACTACAGATGCGGAAGTAAATAAGCCATTGTACATCACATGGCCTTTTGGTTCTATTAATCTGATTGGTTTACTTATCGTTTTACAACCTTCAAAGTGATTTATTATCCGACACCCTCAAGGGTAAAAGGAGGATGGAAGAAGAAGAAAGTGTTTTATTAAGTTTCCTTTATTTTTGCCAATGGCTTTCACTATTTAAAAGTTAAATGTATCTAAAGACCCGAAACTGCTCAGCGAGTATGTCGCAGAAACTACATTATTAGCAAATTATCGATATATCTATCAAAAAATGCCAACAATAATCAAACAAATTCCTTTAGTTTCGTAAATTAGCTTTTCCGCAGAATTCTTAGCGTCTTCTGTTTTCTTTCTTGTGGATATACGATTTCAAGTCAAAAAAGCCAATCCCGCATCATTCTTCAGTGTTCCGCGGCTTGCTCTGGGAATCGAAGCAACCAAAAAGCAAGGTTTTAATTACTACGAGGGCGAATCAAATATAAACGAGACTTTTGATCTCGGGCGCGCAATATTAACGCGCGAGAGTTCTCGCTTCGTCAGGTGTTGGGTAAGGATGTCAGGAGTGGGGGAAGCGCCCGTCGTGACAATGTCTGAGCAGGGTGTGCCGTCGTCAATTGCGCAGCGTATTATCATTAAATTTCTCGACACGGAAGGTGTAAAACCGGCTGAAATCCTGAGGAGATTCAAGGAAGAGACACTATCACGAGCTAGAGTGTTTGCATGGCCCAAAAAGTTCGTGGAGGGTCGTGAGAATGTTGAAAATGAGAGCCATGATCGCCGACCTCGCACCAGCATCACCAACGAAAACATCGTCCGCGTTCAACAATTTACTGACGCGTCTGACCACCGATGAGATTGCATCTGAGATTGGAATAAGTTACGGCAGCACTTTTTCGATCATCACAGAGGAGCTAGGGTTTCGTAAGGTGTGCGCAAGGTGGGTGCCTCGCCTTCTGACAACTGAGCAGAAATTGCATCGTTCACAGTTGAACACCATCCCTGCAGCCCTGACCTATCGCCCTGCGACTATCACCTATTCGGTCCTCTCAAGGAAGCCATGGGAGGGCATAGATTCGACAGCGATGAGGAGGTTGAGGTCTATGTGCGCAATTGGCTGAAAACACGACTAACTTCATTCTACAAGGAAGGCAGTTCAAAATTAGCTACACGTTGGGAAAAATGTGTTTCTAAATCAGGAGATTATGTAGAAAAATGATCTGCTATTTTGTTCCAAGTTCAAATAAAATATTATTTAAAAAATAAGTCTCGTTTATATTTGATTCAACAACAATTAGAGTTTGTTTTAATTGTAGCTCCACCAGCGCAACTTACGTGCTTATAATTATATAGTGATCCAAATTGAACGTCAAATTTGCGTGTTAAAAGAAAAACACTTTTAAATTGAATTTATAATTGGATATATATCATTTTGAGAAGTCTGCAAGTCGGTGAACATCGATCTTAAAATATCGCTTTGTATCATGAAGGAAGCTCACTACAAAATTTCTTTCACTTCTACAAGACGGTGTACGGAAAAATAAATGTGCAATGATTTAGTAAACAGGAAGATAAGTACAAATTTCTTACAACATTATATTTGATGATATAAAAAGAATTCCTAATGTTCTGTCCTTTTTACTGTATTATAAATTATAGCTTCTAAAGATTCCATCATTTATACAAATTAAGTTACTACTAGATTCTTATGTGATCTGTCTTCTTTTCAAATCAAAACTAATGGTAATTTCTTATAATTTACAATTTGTTCAACGAACAAAAAAGCAAACTTGTGCAGCCCTGTTGGTACAATCGGAATAGCTTATGCAAATCCTAAATTAATTACCAATTTATTATAATGTAACAGAGATAACTAGATTCAAAATCTTATAATAATTATAAACGGATAACATTAAATAGTTTAGAAATTCCCCAAGTACATCTCTTAAGGGAGTGATGCGGAAAACCGCACAACCACATATTTCCATTAAAACATGATAGCACATAAAGAGAATTACATATGTTGAAAAATAACTAATTTCAATGTTCAAATTAGTAGAAAAAAATCTGTTGATATGAGAAACCTGTCGGGCAAATTTGTAAACAATTCGTCAACGTGTATGGAGGTACTTACGATAATATATAAGAAGCAATAACTAATATAAATGTTGATAGTTCAACCAGTCATAAAAACTCAGGTTATTCAGAAATAAGATCTTGCTATTAGGTATACAGGTTTTAACATTTAACAATAAACAAAATAAAGACCCATTCTGCAATTTCATTTTTACTCACTCAAGTAATTTAAAGCTAAATCAAAGTTTAAAAAATGAGTACCGCCTTGTAAAATCAAATAGCACATTCATAACAGGAACAAGTTAGCACACGTCACAAACAAAGAAGCGGATTCTAAGTTAAAAACAAACTTAAGTAAGCTATAAGATGCAACTCATCTGGGTGTTACATCCCTTGGTGAAGAGCGATTAGTAGCAATGACAATTTGATTACAATAACCAAAAAAAGTGCCATAGTAGCCAATTTATACCACAACAATAAAGCACAGAAAAATCCAATTTTCTTAAAGTAACGTTCAGTAGTGTCAAGCACACTAAACAATTTAAGATGCAGTCATTTCAAAGATGCGCCCTAATAGAAAAAAATCAAGTAACGAGGAATCCATTTTGACTAAAAAGCAAAACCAAACATGGGTGGGGGGTAGATTGTCATCAAATTTATTTCGGGAGCAAATATTGTTCAATAATCAATTATGTTTAATGTGCCTTATATAAATCCACATAAAAGTAAAAACTCTAACTTAAATGCTTAAAAGGATCGTTCTCCAGTGCAGTTATCAATTGCCATACTTAAAAAAATTCTTAGAACGAAGGCAATACTGAGAAAAGTATTCTTATCTTCTTCATTAATTCTTAAAATTGCTACTAAATGTACACCTCGGGGAATCAGAAGCATACATTTCTCATAGCTGATTTGCCCTCCGAGTATAAATTTTCGTTTGAATTATTTCCCATATAAATCTGAAATCCTTATGTATTTCTGTATAGACTGTTCTTTTTTGTAGTAAGTTGACATTCGGGAAATTAATTGCAACATCATGTTTCTGTTGCGAAAAACTGTCGTCCAGACAATTAGTAATTTCCATTATTCTTTATATTAAAAAAAACTTTTATCTTTCTTTTCCTTGTAAGACTGCTCCCAAGGAGGAGTTCGCTCAACACTGTTGTGGGTAGCCCTTATGGATGCACTCCTTAAAAAGCTATTCGCATAGGGCTCTTATTACTTAGGATATGTAGATAATCTCGTAGTAGTCATGAGAGGGCGCTTTGCGGGTACTATTGTGAAAAGATCGCAATCTGCCCTCAATATTACGAGCAAATGGTGCACAAAGAAAATACTTCAAATTAGCCCCCACAAAACTGTGGCAATTTTGTTCATCAGAAAGAGGATATTAAAAGGGATAAAGCCATTATATTGAATGGATATGGAAATCCCTTTTTCCACAGAGGCTAAGTAGTAACCTTCAATTAAAAGCTCACATGGAATCGACATTTTGATAAGATCACACAAAGGACCACATTAGCATCGGGAAGGTGTAAAAGGCTGTGGTAAAAGCTGAAGATTAAACCCCAGGATGGCCATAGTCATACATAGGAGTTATAAGATCTATGATAACTTATGTGTTCTTCCCCCTCCCGTGTGGGAACACAGCCTGCAAACTTGAGAAATTAAGGCTTTCATATGTTTGCCTTCTCTGCCCAGTCCTCGCGCACCATTTCTAATGCGGGGCGATGTGGCAAGCACCGCGCCTTAGACGACCACCATTATTATTCCATGTTAGAGTAGATATGTAGATACTTATTTTTAGTGACTGAGTAGGCCACCCGCCAAGCGCCAAGGAGCTCCGGGAATGAAACCTGGGTCCGTTCGCATCGCAGTCCGCGTCTTAACCGTTTGGACCACTCTGACGTTGTGTCCTTCGATGAACGAAAACACTGCAGGCAAAGGCGGAAGAGCTCCTTTAGGGTGTTCAAAGGCATGCATGCTTTACTGTCACAGGACAAAAACGGCGCCAAATGTTACCCTAGAAGTATTACTAAACTTGCCACTACTTCGCATATTTATCGAAGAAAAACCACGGGCAACTGCCCACAAACTCACGAAATGACAAGTTCGAATCATTCCTATGCATATAGGAGAGCATCAGAAACTGAAGGGGGAGCTGGAGGTAAGGACACATTGGTAATGGCCACCGACAACCTGGTTCCCAGTTAGAAGAAGCTTCAAAATTTTAATACCAGATAAAGAAGAGTGGAGTGAAAGACTTCCAGCCCCCGCAGATTATCTGGTATACTGATGACTCCAAAACTGCAGTAAACACAGGAGCAGGAATCTATGGTCTAAAAAGGAACATTAAGGTTACAATAGCACTTGGAAAATTCAGGTGGAAACCATAGCTATAGAACATTGTGAGAAAGAGATCAAAATGCTTAACATTAGGGGTAAGAGGATATCCATTTTTTCGAACAGTCAAGCAGCGCTTAAAGCTCTAGCCACACCTGTGGTAAAGTCAAAAGTTGTTTGGGACTGCAGTGTGCAGTCTGCTCTGACAAAGATAGTACAATTGTCTGATCGTTTAGTCTGATTTTTTAATAACAATCATCGTTTTGATAGCTAAATGCCATTGTAAGCCACCAACTTACCCACATGTCGGGTCATCGAGTGATATATCTGAAAGTATTTCCAAAATTCCGTAAGCCTTTGTATGTGCCTTGTAACTGTACATTTGATGTATTATAATTTGGGCTTGAAGTCACTGAAGGCGACAGTGACCATTATGACTAGTGCACATTAGGTGAGAAAATATGTGTCTAGCTTTGGTAATTTCTTGATTACACCGTCCTGCCGTTTAAGATGCTTTTTGGGACGTTTTCTGAATTTTGTCTCTTATTTTTTTTAACAAATTTCAACCATATTCGACACTCACTGTTCAGCATTTATGATAAATGAAATGTGAATTGATAGAAGATTTAATTCGAAACTAAACTTTATTCACAAGGGCTGCACTGCTGCACATTTATTTGCGCCTTGTTGTTCGCTGTATGACTTCTCCTATTTGACTGCTGTCAATGTCCATCTGTTCAGCCATATGTATTCAAATGCGCAGTTCTAAAACGAATACGAATATTCTGGAATTTATGGATAATATCATGGATAGTAGTCGATCATTCTAGAAAGTTTCTGAATAATTTCTTTATGATATGTTATTTCTATTACAATATAGATGTTTTTGAAAAATACTATACGCCGATGAACGATGAACGCACGATGTCAAAGTTTAATAGATTTATAACCCATTCAAGGTTTTTCTGGTTGAATCCACTTTTTTGTTTACTCAACTCAAAATTTTGAGCCTCCCAAATTGTCACTCTAGGCTGCAACTTACTCAGCCTATGTGGCAGCCATCCCCATAACTTATGACCTGTTCAAAATTTTCAAGAGTACGTTCTACAATTGATTTGTGTCCTTCTGACTCATCATTCCATTCTCCCTACATTTCTAATAGTAGCTGTTAGAAACCTACACGTTTCTTCCAATCTATCAATGGCATCGATAAAAAAATCTCAACAAATATATCTATAGTGAAACAATCTGCAGGATTTGCAGGATTTGCAGGATCTCTTTCTGGCACCAAAATCATGTGATCCCATCTTATCTCGTCGCTAGAGATACAAAAGGAAGAGAAATGGAGTGACGGGTTCAAAACAGGTTGAGAAGTTTTCCGTCGTGACGCAAAAAAGAGAAAAGGGAGTCGAGTGCATCTGCCGTCCAGCATCCATCTCGAGGCGAACCTACCTATTCAGTTTCTAACTAGGTAGGAGCATAAAAGATTATCGCGGCAGTCAGCCAGACGCTGCGCGGACTCGCAAAGTCCGCCGGTGCGCGCAAGGCTCAGCTGGCCGCCTCCTTCGCACCGGTTCGCCTTGGTGGACGGCAGACGAGACCGCTGCACGTGGCTGCCCGATGCAGCTAGCACCGACCTACGGGTTTGGCATTAGAAACGGGTTTGGCGATGCAAATTACATGCGACCGGCCCCGGCGCGCGCTCGCTGCACCGCGCGATGCCGCCGCGCGCCGCGCGCCGCCCCCGGCCAGCGCTTGATTTATGGCGCGCGGTTCATGCGCGGCCGAAATGCTTTATTAGTCCGTGCCTGGCGTTCCGTATCGAAACCGAAATAAAGCAACCAGAGGGCAGATAAGCGGTGGAAAAACGCGGGTCGACGACCGCGGCGCAGCGCGGCGACCTTGGGAAGCTAATCGGCACAAAAACAAAATACTAACCAACCGCAACTCGCTGTAATCGGCCAAAAAACTGCGCCGACAGAGAAAGCGGCGCACCGATGTATGGATCGCCAAATAGACGACCGTAACCTAGGACTGGGACTGTTCCCTTTCACACTAAGAGACAAAATCGCAGAACGGAGTTGCATAACAGAAATTTTTATTGAAACCTCTGTAACCACTTATCATGCTTTCTCTCCTCTCTACTACAGATATTATGTTTTTGTATTAATCAATATTACCATAAAAGGCTACTTGACAACATCACTCTTTAATTCTTTCTCAACAGAAAGTAAAGCAACAGTTTAAAATAAACAAAACGAGAAAGATGAAGAAAAAACAAATGTCAAGTAGGTAAAGACGAACTTAGATTGCAATGATGTTTGGGTACCATTCTACCAACCGTAAACTTTCCAAAAACCAATTTGGATAGTTTTTTTAGTTAAAGAAATTGAGTTTTGGAAAAGCTTCATACTACTATTGCTCATTTTATTCTTTGGTTGGCAAGAGATTACTTGATCCCTAATTTAGGGATTTTCTAAATTATACTAGGTGGCGCAAATGTCACCACCTTATCAGAAGGTGCTTCAATTCTTGGAAATGGCGTCTCATGTCCATCACGACTTTGACATTTTTTAAGTAAACAGATGCAGAATAAATGTAGACAAACCGTAGAATCATTATACTCCTTAAGAACGCGGAATAATTGTGTCAATGTTTTTGACAAACATTGGTGATTTATGCTCAACGTGAATGGACTGCGGCATTTAGCCGCTCGACTCGAGGAGACTGATTCAACACGGAACAATAGCAGACGTGGCCGGTCCCGGAGTAGCCATTCGGTCGAGAATACCACTGCTGTGGCTGCAATGTTTAAGAGGACCCTTAAAGTTCAACCAGACTACGGACCACGCAATTGGGCATCAATAGACGGTTTTTCCGTTTAGTAAAAGACTTGAAGATGTACAAAATGTACAACAGTGCATCAGCTATATTGAAAATCATCATGAGCAACTAGGCGCATTTTCACCTACGTGAATACGTGAAGAAGCAAAATTATCGCTTCTGGGGTACTGAAAATCCGCATGCAATGTAAGAGGAGCCATTACATTCTCTCAAAGTCACTGTTTGTTGCAGAGTTTACGGAGGTGATCGGCCCATGTTTTTTCGAGGACGGCGCCGGCAACGCTGTTACTGTGAGTGGCGAGCGCTACAAAGGCATGATCAACGACTTCTTGCTGTCGCAAATTATCAAATTGGGATTTGGAGAATATGTGGTTCCAGCAAGATGGTGCGCACGAGCGCTTTCGTTTTGCCGATTTGCACTGGGCCGCCAGATCGCCCGATTTGACCGTTCCAGACTTCTTTCTTTGGGGATTTTTGAAGTTACGGGTCTATACGAACAAACCACAGACGTTGGCGGCGCTAAAGGAGAACGTTCAACAATAAACTTATCGCCAAAAGTTTTGAAAAACGCCAGGAAAACTGCTGTGAAACGAGTCCAAATGTGCATCAATTTAAACGTTTAAATAAACATAATCAACAAACAGGACCGATTATTTTTATTTACAAAGTTACTGCCTTAGGAAATCGAGTGATGACTTTTGCTCCACCTTGTAGTATCCAGAATGTATATGTAGCCTACTTGCTTGTCAAAAGCTAATCATTTTGGTAGCTACCGACGATAATAAAATACAATTTTTTTAGTTACAACTTGTTCGTGTTATTCAAAAAAAGTTATATTTCAAGGACTCCAATGAAACTCTTCAAAATTCAAAAAAATTGCACTTCCATTAGGTTCACTTCCTTATAGGCCTTTTCTTGGTCTTCTTGACAAGCCATTGAATTATGGACTAACACTTTAACCATAACTTGAAGATGTGTTCAATGTTACCCAATTTGAGCCTATTGCCAGACAATGCATATACTCAACCTAGAAATATATCTAAATGCATTAGATTAACACTAGTCGCGTGATTTGGAGTAATGCCATTGGTCACGCGCAGCATAGTAGTGCTACATTAATATTTTGTATCAATTACAATTTCTAACGCTGATTTTAGGTGAATGTAATTTAAAAAATAGTTTTACGAATCCATTCTTCCAGTTTTAAATGCAGCTTATCGATGGATTTTTGATTTCATAAGATCAAATGCTGAAGTTTTCAAGATATTACTGTATTAGTCATTGGCTCTGTAAATATTAAAAGGATTGACTCTTGCGACGTTCAATAGGTGGAAAAAAGGATTAACGACAATTTTTGAGAAAATTTTTGCAGTATGGTTTACACGTTGTATCGAGGATATCTACCTAGATATCGTTGTAGATGATGCTAATAATAGTAGACTTTATATCATCGCCTGTGTTGCGGTCAATAGTTTTGCTGTCGTACATTACTGATATGGCTAAAACTATTTCTTTAATTTTTTTTGGTACATACATTTCTTTTGGAAACCAAAAAACTGCTTTCCACTTCTCTACCAAAATTTAGCAAAAAATTAATAAAGAGTTCATGTTTGTTCTTTTCTAATGTTACAATAAAAGTGAGATCCTTCTCTTCGCGTAAACTGATAGCCAAGGGTATCGAAGGAAACCGATTATCACAAGTGGTGTTTCTTTTGAATCTTGCCACCGACTCTACTAATCCCATTACTGTTCTGCGTAAAGTTACTAAGTTTTGTATAGCCCACCTTGCTGAAATCCCATATAGACCTCCAAATTTGTGGCATAAAAACTAGCTCCCGATACAGGAGCAAACACTTTTCTCCCGTATTTGACCAGCTTATTTGAGAAGCAACAATAGTGTTGTAATTTTTCTATATCAGGCACTAGTTGATGAAGTACTAATCCATACGAATTGTCTTTTCGGAAGTTCGCTCATTTATATATCATATATATTTTCTGAATAATCCTAATAATGGAAAGGTTCTGCAATCCATTAGAAGAACATGACATTCAAACTGAAAGGTTAAGGGTCCCGAATGGTAGCCTTTATTGTACGAGTGTCGCGTACAGAGTGATATGTGAGCACTACACCTTAGACTACCCAATTATTACCCCTTGACCGAAGTGAACACAAGTACTCAATTATTTTTGTGACCGAGTCTAGCCGTCAGGAATGGAAATAGAGGGTTGAACCTGAGTTTGTCCGCAAAGCGTCTCAACCGCTCAATTACACTAGTGCTGTTAAACTTATTAATGAATATTATTCGTTGTATGAGTAGATTTAAGATTATATAGCTCACAGCAAAGCTACTTGGGCCTACTGCGTCACGGAAACCAAAATGAGTGCTTGATAGATGTGTTTCACATTTGTTGTACATTCTTTTGTGTATTATTTTTAAAAAAATGTTTTTAAAATATGGCTCATTGTACTTATTATTCTATATGGTTTTATACTCTGGTCATTTGCATAATAATGAATGGTGTGTTCCGAACTTCGAACTAACAGATTTTTAGCAGGAAATATGTAAAATGACCACTTGTTTCAATTGATTAGCAAATTAGTTTCTAATAAAATTTTCAGACAGCTCATTCATATCGATCTGCGTCATAGTATCAGTTATAACTATTCATTTATCAAAATTCATTACGAAAAAGACTTTCAGAATTACGCATATTGCATCAAGTTATCAAATATTTGTCTCATTAGCTTGAGAACTATGGTCATGGTTAATTTTTTTGTTATGCAGACGATTGTTACGTAGATTGTTAGACTCAAAAAATTAGTTAAAAAACAGTGGTCGATATACTTCTCACAAAGACCTCATTCGATTTCGTAGATTCACAATACACACCCTTGTAACATGAAGGGATACTCTCAAACCCTAAATAGTATAATATTTTTTTGATCTGCCAGAAATTACTTTTTTTAAATGAAGACAGGTAATATTGCATCTAACCAATATGGGCTACCAAAAAAATCGCAAAATTGATTTACTTCCAAAAAGATATTCTAAAGAGGTCTCAAGATGAGGGGAAAACGGTTTAATTCTAAGAAGGAAATGAGTAGTTCTATGGGCAAAAACAGAATATTTGATCCAGAAAAGACAATCATATTAATAAAATGATTTACGATAGCTCAACCAAATTCACCTAAATAACAGTCAAAATAATTTCGGACAAAAGAAGTGAGAATAGTTACGTTCAGTCAACCTATAGCTGCTTCAACTTGTTTTGCCAGTAAGTTTGTTCACTTCAGTGATGAAATGTTGAGATGGACGTAGCCGAATTATTTAAGTTTCTTAAAAAAATTATTATTGTTACAGGAAAATTGCGTTCTCGACATTACACTATTTTACCACAATTGCAACCTCTGAATTTGAAATATAAACTTCATAAAAAGGAAGCCAGCGTGGTCCAAGCGGTCGATGTGTGGACTGGGATGTAGACGGACCCAGGTTCCCGGAGCTCTCTGATACCTGGCGGGTGGCCTACTCAGTCACTAAAAATAATCGAGTATCTGCGTTCATTAGAACAAGAGGTAATAATGGCGGTCGTCTATCAGAAATGATATGCGAGGACCGGGCAAAGAGAGCGAACATATGAAAGGCTTAAATTTTAAGTTTGCAGGTCATGCTCCCACGAGGGCGTTAGAGCCTCACCATTATTATTATTATTATTATCATAAAAAGCCTCTTTCAAATTTGAGTTTTTGTGTGTCTCAAAATGCTGATATTTTGAATTTTATAATAAAATTCGTGGTTTTTAATTGACTATGCTATGCATACATTTTTGAAGTAATTATTTTTAAAATAAATTGTCATTGATGACAGCCAAGGACTATTATAAATATAAATAAAACATAATAAAAATTGTTTACCTTTAAGTAAATTACAAAAGATTCGCACCGATTGAACTAAAATAGAAATTTTGTTTTTGATGTATTACTACGATATTACATACTCGTCTTACTTCTTCAGAGTACCGTGTATGAAACAGATCTGCAGCTTGATAAAGGGTTGTTATAAAAAAAGCTACTCCAAGAAAACAAATTAATTTACACCTCTAACAATTAAAACAAAAATGTATAGTACGTTTCTACATTTTTCATATAAATAAATAACTTCGATATCAGGGATTGTAACCTTCCTATTTTCCTTACTAAATAGAAATTAAAAATTTTTGATTTGGTTCCTTCAGCTATGAATTAACGTTTAATAGATCGTAATGTCATAATTGATACTGGGGCGTATTACATATTATTAACCAAAAGAAAAGAGTATGCAGAAAAGAAAGCCATTTATGTATCAATTATAGTAATTCATTAAGCTCACATCTTGTCTTTCTGCTCGAACTCTGCAACTCATAAATAGTGGGAAAATGATGCAACAAGTGATTATGCTCTCTTCTAAGTATTATATCAAGATATACAGCTCCAGACACTTCCAGAGAATGGGGGTAGTTATATCACGAGTTCAAATAAAAATACTAATTTTCAAGAATTATATTGGCTAACATTTAAATATGAGGCTTTCCAAAAGTAACTTTAGGCTTTTAAATGACTACGGTGTTTATTTTATTTCAGATGAAATTTCATGTACATCAAATTGAGTTATATACAAATCTAACCATGACCCCGCTTTCGCAAGAACAGCATATTGAAATCATAAAAGTTGATTATGAAAATGGTCAATCCATAACAGTCCGGAACAGAATTCATAACTTTTTCGGAACTTGCAATCGTCCTTCTGAACAAGCCATTCGAAATGTAATGAAAAAAATTGAAGAAACTGAGTCTGTTCACAACAAACCACATTCAGGGGGACCAATTTCTGCACGTTCTATTGAAAACATTTCCCCTGTACAGCAAAGTATCACAAATGCCCAACAACATCAATTCTACGACGACCTCAAGAATTACCTATTACTCAAACCAATTTATGGATAATTTTACACAAAGGCTTGCATTTACATGCATACATCATTTAACTAACAAAAGAGTTGAAGGAAACGGACTATCAGCAATGCAGAAATGTTGTTACTTGGATGTTAGAACAAAGAACAGGTTCACATTTTTGCATAAAATGAACTTTTGCGATGAGGTTTTATGTTAAACGGCACAGTTAATAAACACAACTATCGCATTTGGAGGGAAGAAAATCCTCGAATGATTTACGAATGACCACTTTATGTGCAAAAACGTACGGTTTGGTGCGGCTTATGGTTCGACGGAATCATCAACCCATTTCTCTTTGAGGACAATCAAGGTAATGCTGTTACGGTGAATGCAGAACGTTATAATGCGATACTAACAGATTTTTTATGGCTTAATGTGACACTGATGATGTTTACTTCACCAAGATGGTGCTACATGTCACACACACGAGAAAACATCGCGTTATTGCGCACGAGATTCCCTGGACATGTTATCTCACAGAATCTTGCGACCTCACACCTTCAGAATTTTTATCTATGGGGTTATTGTCAGAGTAAAGTTCATGCTAATAAGCTAGTAAACATTCCAGTACTAAAAGTTAACATCTGAGCCGCTATAAGAGAGATTGAAGCTCCAATGCTTGAAAATATCCTATAAAATTTTCAATACTCACATCGATGCTTGCCCACGTACCCGTGGTAGATATAATGATATAATTTTTCATTTTCAATTGTAATGCTACTTTAATTTAAAATAAATTCGTACAGTTTGGTTTTTATACAAAAACAACTAAAGTGCTGGTATCAACTACAGCTGCTGGTATTGAGAAAGAAAGGCTTTTGTACTCTCAACCTCGGCTTCCACAAGGACGGATGAGGAGAGGGTTAATCAGCCGATGACGATTTTTTTAGAGCTAAAGATAGAGATAGATATATCTCACATAATTTAGTAGGGCTACCCCAGATTCTATACCTACAATTAAGGATAAGAGCATGTTCATACCACTACAGAAACGTGAATACGTCACATTTTGTAATCACATACAATTAGCTAAATAATATCTACGTTATGTGTAAATGAATTTTTAGAATTAAAAAAGAAGATTGTAAAGAGGATTGCAAAACAAATTAGCTACAAAAAGCGTTAATAATTGATATGTCCTGTGACTTCAGCCGCTAGCACCAAAGCTTCTGTTTTCTTCCAGGTTTAATTTAACTTTTTCATTACTTCTTACATAATTTAATGCCTCTTCAACCGAAGATAATCATTAATATGATGTAAGTCTTATACTATTTTCAGTATCTTCAACTTAGTTTACAAGTTCTAAATGGAAACAGGTGAAATAGACAGAAGGATAACATTAATTCTTAATATATTCTGCAAACCTACGACTTATATTAGCACCTGCTCCAACATTAATTAAAATTAGTTTAATTATATACCACGTTTTATGGTAATAAGCAATGCTACTTTCTAGATGTCGTATTCGTGCAGGTGTTTCTAGATATTTATTTTATTATAATTACTCACAATATACTGAAGTACTACAGCTGCAAGTATTGCTCCGTCCTAACGTAATTAAATTTAAACACTCCTGGTACCTCTTGCCAGGTAAGTGTTAACTCCGCAATTACGAGTGCTGCATACTCATGCAACGAAAACCTCCCGTAAAACAAAGGGAAAGCATAAAGAGGTTTAGGGTCGTGGGTCGCTTCTGAAATAAGCACTCGAAGACAAAAGCATCCTTGCGCCACCATTCAAGGCTGCATTATATCCTGAATCTGCCCCCAGGCCTGCCGAGCAATTACATGATATAGAGTGCCCGCGTACTCCACATGCACGTAAACAAACAGGCCGAGGAGGAAAACGCCTCCTGGAAAAATGCCGCTGCAAAGCACGGACGAATTCCCGTTTTCCATTCATAATTTATCGAGAGCTACGTGCCTAAAAAAATAAATTGCTTCGGAAGTCCTTCACTGTAAGCACGCGATATTGATCAGGAGACGGGGCAGGTCGATTTGCCAATGACGGAAAGTTAATGTCAAGGAAACTCCCGTAATAATCCTGATAAAAGTACACTCCATTGTCGTACAAGAGATAAACAAACGGATATTGAATTTTCTTGTAGAATAGATTTTCAACAAAATTAATTCGGCAGGATAATAGCAAAGCCAATTTCATCCACACGTCAAAGAAGTTGGAAATTAACTAAAAATTTATAACATCTATAGTATATCTATATATGTTAGACGAAAGTTGGGGCACTGTACACAGTTTAACGAACTACTAAAATAAATTAGTTCTATTGTTACATTCAGGATATCTGGGGTTTACAAAGTATTGATATATGGAGGTCACGCCTTAACATTTTACATTCAATTTTTCTGAAAATATTGAAAGTGTGAAAAATTCAATCCAATAAAAATAAAAGGTTAATCGTCCTAATCAATGCAATATCTAACGCTCTTGTTTGTCCAATAAAATTCGACGAACAACTTAAAAAATCAAGAATCAGATATTCAGTAAAAGATATTTTCGAGCCAATTTCACTTTTGGAATTTTTTCAATATCTAACTAAACATTTCGCCAACCCTAACAGGCAACTAAACAACTTTAGCTTCAATAAATATAGAACTGCGTTTTCATTTTTCCATCTACAGTCTGAATAACACTAAAGTGACTGCCTTCGGGAAAAAAGAACCGCAGGGCATTTATGTTAGTTTGTTTGAATCTTTATTTTGTGCTTTTATGCGCAGTATATATGGTTTTCCCACATATTATGTTGTTAATGTCAATTAATTTGCTATCTTTACAATAGATCAGGAAGGATCTGCCAGAAAGCTCCAGACAGCCAGCAATCAGATAGTTGATTGGACCAGAAGATGGAGGATCAAACTAAACGAACTTAAATCCGTACAGGTGAACTACACTAATAAGAAGATAGTGGACCCACAACTACTAGAAATTAATGGTACTACTATACCACACTCGACCAACGCAAAATACCTCGGCATGAATCTGGACGTCAGACTTAGATGGAAGGAACATGTCAAAAAGAAAAGAACAGAACTAAATCTAAAATACAGACAGCACTATTGGTTGATTGGAAGAAACTCAAAACTCTCAATCTCCAACAAAGTATTAATATACAACCAGATCCTAAAACCAGTGTGGCTTTACGGCATTCAGCTCTGGGGCTGTACCAGTGACACAAATGTTAAGTGCTTACAAATATTCCAAAACAAAGTGCTGCGTAACATAGTGGACGCCCTGTGGTATGTACGCAACTCAGACATCCACAGAGACCTTCAGATCCCAACTGTGAAGGAAGAGATAAAAGGTTTGCTGGAAAGCATGAAGATAGGCTCCATCTTCATGTAAATCCAGAAGCATTACAACTACTGGACAACCAACATCATGTCCGAAGACTAAGGAGGAAAACCCGCTGATCTTTGTGTGTTGTTGTTGTGTAAAAGCAGAGCACAGTGCGAGTGAAGTAAAGTGTATAAATCAGAAAAAGATTAGAAGACATCATTGGATGGACTCTAGTAGATAAGTACCTAGTTTAAGATTTATCAGAACAAAATTAATGGTTGGTCTCATAGACTAGTTTTAATTGCAGGCACAAAAGTGCTATTTAAAAAAAAAAAAAAATCTTTACAATGAGTGCAAAATACCTGAAGTGGTGCGAGGCAATGTTTTTAGTGAATCATGCGAAAAGACCGAAAGCGAAGTTTAAAGCGAAAGTCGGAGACATTAGTTAAGAAGTGGGTAAAACGGTATTTGCGGATTGGGAAGGTAGACCATCT
Source organism: Sinelater perroti (assembly GCA_036346155.1). Taxonomy (NCBI): domain Eukaryota; kingdom Metazoa; phylum Arthropoda; class Insecta; order Coleoptera; family Elateridae; genus Sinelater; species Sinelater perroti. Next base: position 19,622,862 of record JARFIY010000099.1, on the reverse strand, counting down.
ACCGGAGAGGGGGACAACCCGCTTCACGCTAACAAAAAAGAATAAAGTGATTTTGCGTCTATATGAAGACAAGCTAAACCTTTCGCTACGCTGTGCCTAAATAAAACTCTGCAAGAAAAAAATTCAGGTTTCCCCTAATTCAATTCGTCGTCTGCCTGAAAGAAATTTTTCTTCTAGATCAACTAGCGTGGGCAAAAGAAAGCTTCGATTGAGAATTGGGACAATAGCATCTTCACGGGCTAATTTTCTTTCTGGGCATAAACTTATCGAAAACGTTGTCGGCGAAGAGTAATAGGATTATTTGGCTCACGGCTTATAAAAGTGCATGTTTTGGTTGTCTTTTTTTGTTTACGGGCAATTTAAACGTCGAGAAAATGTGCACCATCTACCAGAAACGCTCGCCGAAAGTTTTTTGGTTGGGTGCTGCAAGAAGGCAATGACCCTAAACATCGCAGCAAATTGTGCAGTGCGCAAGAACAACAAAATAACATGACTACGATAGAATGCAGGCAATGTCCCCAGATGTTAGTCCCATTAAAGATGTGTGGTCGTACATGAAAACGAAGCTCAAATGAAAGTAGCTGTCATTTCAAATTAAGAAGAAATGGCGATCTTTGCCAAATAATTATGCAAAAAACTTCGTCTGAGGCATGGAAAAAGCCATGGAAAAAGGGATGAAGCTATAATCAATAATGAATAAAAGAAAAACCTACCTACATTTTTATATTTCTAGATTTCAGTGGTCACTTTATTAATGATCGTACTATACGAGTACTTCAGTATCAGAAAGTAAAGCTTATTTTTCAGTATAGTGCATTCCCCATGTCCGCATCCTCCTAGCGATAGACCAGAATCACTGTTAAAAATAGAAGCATCGATAGAACTAACAGCATTCTGCAACAATGGCCGCCAGCTGCCCACTCCAGCTGCGGAAGGTCTCGGGTTGCTCGCACTAGGAAAAATGAACGTCCGCGAACTGTTCTCGGTTTATTTTTGCCAAAACCAAATAGGACATTCTTTCGCGTAGGAACCACGGCTATTTTTAGACGGCGTGCATAACGTCTTTGGCCGGATATGTTGCAAAATCAAAGCCGTCCAAACTCGGGCAGTCTGCAACCTGTGGACAAACCAGATAAACAGAGGCGTGCCGCGAGGCAACGGGCAGGCCCCCGCGGTTTTTGTGCCCTTCGAGATGTGGCTTCGCGACTCGTAAATAATAGACTTCCAGCGCCTAAATTTAGAAGTTCGGAGTGAAAGGTTAACGGTCTTAGGAAACTAGACTCGCGGTGAACCAAAACAGGTAACTGAATAACCTTGTGCTGCAGTCGTACATTCTAGTGAATTGTTTCGCGCTCGTCGGGTCTTTATGGTGTACGTCTGCACTTTGTGGGAAGGCGGCGGCCGCAGTCGTGGAACTTTCCTAATGGTGTTTGAACAACGATCTCTGGAAGTATCGTTGTAATGCCGAAACTTCGCAAAGTTGTTCGCCTCGCGCACCAAGATGAATATGATGTAACCATAGATACATTGTACAAACCACAACGTAATAGTCGTAACCTACAAAAACTTAGAACTTAACTAGTGTTAATTTGTTGTACCATTTTACAACTCCTTACTACTAAATTTATTGTACAATTTAGAAAGAAACGAAATTTAAATTCTGCAATTGATAATACAAAAATAATTATTGATCACTCAGGACAAGAATTTTTATCCACATTAAAACCACGACTGGACAAATCCAATACACGCACTAAAAAACGGACTTTGCTTATGAATGCACGAAATTCACCTAGTGATATCTAGGATTGACACTGACAATGACAATATAGGAATTTTTAATACAAAATCTAAGTAACATAGCAACTCACTCTCAGTATTACAACCAATGAGCTATTTTAACGATAACTTAAATTTCTAAAGAGTTTTTAAAATTAACTTTTACTCAATGGTTCCAGCTAGTTTCTGTTATCTTGCTGGCGCAGTGTTTTAAACTGTCGTATCATATTCACATCACTAGTAGAAGTTTGAGTGTTCAAAAGTTGGTATTGTCCAATAGCTAGATAGCATTATTCACTCATCAGTCCAGTTGCCAAAGATTTTTCCCATGTATTTTTTGGCGGAGCCTAAATTTTTTATGATTCCTATGTATTTTTTCTCGTAGAACACAATGGCGGGGGTGTCTGTACAGTCAAAACTGTGTACTAAATTTTTTATTCAACAATTTATAGGAAAAGAAACGTGTTTTTTCACGTTTTTGTTTATATTTCAGTTCCCTGGCACTTTTTGTATAGCACATGCATTTAGAAAGTTGTTCTATATTTAATTTCTTAAATTTTACGCACAGCCAGAAATCGCTAAGGTTTTTGTTATTGTTGTAATCAGCGTTGAAAGATGCAAAACTCATTTTTCTTTGACTTTTTTTCTCAACAACTAAAATACTTAGAGGGTTGAAAATTCTTGGAGAATATGCCTTCAGTGATCTAAACAAGTGCTATTTTTCCACGGAGATCGATTGTTTATTTTTCGAGAAATTATCATTCGAACTTTTTTTTCAAGTCTTAATTAACAATTGAGCCATTTATTTCAGGAAGCTTCAAAATTTACCGGATAGGGCTAGAAAAATTACAAATCTATTCAAGTTTATGGAACATTTTGAGATTTTGAAAAATATTGATTACAGCCGATTTTATAGGGTTTTCTATGCAACCACTTTTTCTTAAGCGACGTATTTAACGTTCTAGCGTTGCGGTTTGTAAATTCTGGAAATTCTGGCTAAAATATGTTAAAAGTCCGCTTCAAGACAAGTATTAAAAAAATAATGTCCTAGGATTATGTCCAGATTATTTTTTAAAAAAAAGTTATCTCGGCATCCTGAGGTCCTAGGACATTATTTTTTTTAATACTTGTCTTGAAGCGGACTTTCAACATATTTTAGTCAGAATTTCCCGTTGCGCAAACGAATTATTATCAAGTTTCTCATAACGCAGGACACACAATTCGAAATTTTGAGGATTTTAGGTGGATTTCAAAGAAAACAAATTATTGGGAGGATGAGAAGCAACTGAAAATAAGGTCGTAGATGTCTTCCGCCAACCAATGTGACTGAAAACATTCGCACTGTTAATCGCCTTCTCGAGGATGATCACCGATTTGATAAGATTGCTAAAATTCTGTCAACTTTGGAAAATATAATTCACAGATCATCAGTAGTAAAGTCGCTAATTTCAAACAACACCCAGCCACATATAGCTGCCCAAACGTAATAAAAAATTGAGTACTTGTTCAAGACTGCATTGGAGAACCTCTACAATCTGGACTTATTGCTCCCCCACAATTATTTGTTTCAACCTCTAAAAGAAGCAAAAAATGGTAAAAACTAAAAGTTGACGCTGGGTTGACAAAAAAAGGACACGGTGTCAAATTGACGTTTACTTTCCTACGTTTCTATTGGCGAACACTTTATAATCAAAGCCCTCTATGCCGTAAAATGTAAGGCAAAATTATTTCACTTATTTTGCTTTTTCGTGTACTATTTCAGTCCATTTGTTCTTTGTCTTTCGCCTTCCCTCTTGCTTCTAACCATGTGATTCCCCCTTTTGTTCGTAGCTGCTGCTACTTCATGATTTCTTCGCTCTGCCGCGTTTCTTACGTCTTTTGGCTTTCGCTTCCCACATGCTTTTTACTTGTGTCCTGTCGCTGCACACGTGCCCAAACCATTTCAGCTGATTTCGTTCGATTAATGCTTATAATTGATTCTACTTCTCCGACTATCGTTCCTAATTATACCCTGTCTAATTATTCCTTTGACTTGTCTTAAATATTTCATGTCAATGATCTGTATTTTGTTCTTCATTTTATTTGTTAGAGCCTAGAGACTACCATCTTCGTTTTACTATTTATTTCGTTTGTCCCTATGAACGTCTTATTTAGTGAATGGTAAAACCGGGCTGCAGAACTGATTCTTCCACGAAATTCGTAATCTATGTTTCCTTCTCTAACTATTAAGACTGATAAATACTTATATTGGTCATTTTTTCTAGTGTTTCTTATGTTGAATTTCTTGTTTTCTTTCCCAATCATCATTACCTTCGTCTTGCTCGTGTTTATGCATTCGGTAAGTAATATTTTAAATATGCACCAAAAGTTATAATTCAATAAGGTCATAATTTTTTTGAAAACTAAAATAAACAACTAACACCATAAAGGTCTTTGACATAAAAGACCAAAATGAAAATTACTAGTAACAGGTTAGAATATTAACTGCGAGAAAGAAGTAAATGTTTTTTACGAACAGACTTCAAATGAAGCTACAGCATTAACTTCATACACCTCGTAACAGCATAGCAGCTGTTTTGAAAGAACAAATCTATTTTGAACACTCTTAAGAAATGTATTGGGATAAAATACTAAATTAAATCTTTTAAAATGCCATCTTATAACAGTTCATGTTATTGTAGTCTAAAAGCAGACCCTTGCAGCGATATAATACTAATGACAGGTTAAAAAAGCCAATTTAAATTTGAAAACATTTAAACAAAGCTCATTTAATATTTTTAGTTGCTTTAAAACAGTAAAAGTCCTTCACTTTCACCAAGCAAAATAGAGAGGACCGATAGGAAATGTAAACAAGGGAGTGAAACGTTTTCTTATCGTAGAATTAAGAAAATCGTCGCTTGCTCTATCATATCACACATAGTGTAATTCCAAGAAGTCTTAGGAAATCATATGACAAAATATAAAAGGCAATCTTTATTAGGGCGGTTGAAGACAAAATTATAACGCATAGGCAACTCCCTAGAAACACAAGAGGCGTCGAGATATTTGAATTTACATGATGATCACAAATAAAGTTAGCCGTGCTTTATGCAATTACTTGTTTATGTGAAGCAATCTTTAGGTAGGTTTTTATTTTACGTCAATATTAAATTATTTATATTATAACTGTCAACTGCCCCCAAAAAAGGCGGTGATCTATGAAATGTAATTCTAAACCAGGTTTAATCAATATTTGGTGCAATCTAACATGCATCTACTAGCATCAACTTCGAGAAAAATTATTTGTATCATTACATACGTGACAATGATAAGAAACAAAAGGAAATTACGAAAACAAAATAAATTTTAATTTTTAGTTTACACAATAATAGGACATTATAAATATGAAAATGCATTGACGCATTTAGAACAGGGAAAATACACATGGTGATGGTGATATCTAGGCGGACTTTGCAACCAATGAAGGTGGACTCTAATGTAAATGAGAACCGTTAAATGAGTATTGGTACATATATAGTGTGTGATCGTTGCGTTTCCAATGACTGCATATTTTTTTATAAATTTAGAACAATCGTCAACAGAAACAATTGGATTATTCAGAAGGCTCTCAAAAAAGACAACTATTGATTGGTAGCTTCATCACACCCATGCTGGCTCATTTACAATTAGTGCAACATTTTTTATCGAAAAATCAAATAATGTAGAAGATTTAGCCATTCTTCAGGCCAAATTTGTCTTTCCAGAAAAATAGCCTTCGTGGTGAAGTAATGATGTCTATTAAGAAGAATATAGAGGTGGACCAGTTAATTCTTCAATGTTCGTTTGCTGGAAACATTCATAACATCTATGCGACCAAATAAAAAGTTAGCACTTAAACATTAAAAAACGATAAAATTGCGTACGATAAAGATATCTATGAAACTGCCTAATTTAACTTAATGTTGTCGCTATGTTCTAATAAAATGGTAATTATTAGGAACTATTAACATCTGTGAATAATGATATATAACGTTCCTTAATCATTTATATTCATATTTCGTGGTTGTAACCTTGTACCTTAACTAGTTATAGAAAATTTAAAATCAGCATTTTTTTATGTAATTAGTTCAATGTAAGTAAAATAATACGACATGGCAACAGCAACTAACACTGGTTGATCCACCTGCAAAGCGAAACGCGTGAATTGCTGATGAGGAATAGTAACCATTACATTTTTAACCAGCAGCCGCTGAATGGCGAAGTGTGTGCGGAAAAAATCAGGTTAGAATAACGTGTGGTCAGCGTCGCGACTTGATATCAGTCAGAAGGCGCGCGTGCATCGCATCGACGGCCACAATCGTGCCCTGTGCGGCGCTGCCTCTTCCGCCGTGCTTTCCAGGAAGTCCTGCGCCATTGATGATCTCGTGCCGCTCGCGACAAAAAATGGCGGCCCACACGCCACGGCTCAGCTAGGTCCTAGAAGCCGGCAGCCGCGCAAGGCTGCAGCTAGCGCGCGGCCGCGGTTAGCAACAGCGGCTGCAGCCAAAGAGGTCGCGCTGAAATTGACATCGCCTCGTTCTGCACAAAAAATGTATCGTCGCGTTTGGGTTCTTTGTAGAGGCGACGACGACAATAAACAGCGATACAGAGTTGCGAAATCGCGATTGCTTAAAAAATTCGGGTATCTGTTTTGATGCGGTATTGAAGTCTTCGCGTTCGTTTTTTAAATTTTACGCACATACCAATCAGATTTAATTTTATGTGTATTTGATAAATTAAACTGTGTCTTACTTAATTTATTTTAGAGCCAAATTAGTGCCTAAGGAAGAATTTAATTAATTCTTGGTGTTCTCTTATCTTTATCGTTTCACTGTTACATCGAATTGCTCTTTCAAGACGTCGATTTTAAAGGCCAGTAAATGGTCATAACAAATACCCCATTTTTTCTTATTTCTTAAAAACTAATGAAGTGTGAGAATTTATGTGCCAGTTTATTTTACATGGCTTGGTTTTGGAAATTTATAGGAATACAGATTTATTTATTTCAATTTTCTACTCCTTTTCATTATTGTTAGTCAATTATTTCGAGCGTTTTTAATCGTTTCCTTCTTCAACAAACACTGCGGTTCGTTTAAGTTTCTTCAACTTAAAAACTTAATTCAACTAAATATTAGTATACTACAGTCTAAATTAACCTTATTTTATTATAATAGGTCTAGTAAAAAGAAATCCATTATTTTTGCATGGAATTGAAGGTTTTATTTAACATACTTAAAATGAACCGATTTAGATCAAATATGTGCCATTTTGTTTGATAACTTGTTGCCATTTTGAAGGTAATTCCATTATGTCTCTCTCATACAAGCCCTTGTCCCTATTGGCAAAAAACTGGGACAGTCGATTTTCAAAAGCCTCTCTTGAGGCGAATTTTTTACCAGCAAAATAGTTCGCCATGGATAGGAACAGGTGGTAATTACTTCGTGCCAGGTCCGGACTATAAGGTGGATGCATAAGAATCTCCCAATCAAGCTCCCGGAGCTTCTGGCGAGTCACTATCGATGTGTGTGGCCTGGCGTTGTCTTGATGAAACACAATTCCTGTCCTAGTGGCCAAAGTTGGCCGCTTCTGGGCGATTTCTTCCTTCAGACGTTCCAATTGTTCACAGTACAGGTTCGAATTAAGAGTTTGGCCGTAGGGGAGCAGCTCATAGTATAGGATTCTTTGCCAATACCACCAAACGCACTGCAAAACCTTCCTGGCCGTCAATTCTGGCTTAGTCACCGTTTGCGCCGACTCATTGCGCTTGGACCACGACCGTTTTCGCTTGTAAAAGTGATCCACTTTTTATCGCCAGTCACCATCCGCTTCAGAAATGGGTCGACTTTGTTGCGATTCAGCAGCGATTCACAGATGGAGATTCGGTCCATGAGGTTGTCTTGCGTTAACTCGTGTGGCACCCATATATCCAGCTTCTTTTTGTATCCAGCCTTTTCCAAATGGTTTCAAACGGTTTTTCGTGCAATGCTTAGCTCCTGGGCAATAGCAACAGTGCTTATATGACAGTCGAAATCGGCCGTTTCCATGATTTTATCCACATTTTCGACAATTGGCCTTCCAGAGCGTGGTACATCTTAGACATCGAAATTAGCGGAACAGAATCGACGAAACCAAAACTACGCTTGATTGGCTGTTACAGTATCAGAACTATAAACACTATTCACATTTTCAGCCGCTTGGCTTGGGTTTTCACCTTTATCGAAGAAAAACTGTAAAATATAGCGTGTTTTCTCTTTGCCGGTGTCCATATTTGACGTGAGCTCAAACAAAATTGTCAAATAACGAAAGTACGAAATGTCAGCTTTCTAACGCCATCTAGTATAAACCGATCGGATTTTTAGAGCGCGAGATACAACTTATTAAAGCTATCTATTGGAAAAATAATGGATTTCTTTTTACTAGACCTACTATATAATAACTCAAACTTTTACAGCATTTAAACAGAAATAATTCTGAACAACAATTAAATACGTAAGAAAGACAAAATTTGCTTTATACACATTTAACGCCCGGTTGATCCTATGAAAGGGGAAAAGCAGGAATGCAAATTTGGTTCCGCGGGACTTCCGGGTAGCTTATCTAGAGTCTTATACTTATGTCAAAACTAGGCTATGAGTGGACAGCACTATCTAGGTGCAAGAGATAATGTAAAAAATAGTGCCATAAATTCGGGCCCGGTGCGATTACGGCGTGATTTACACGATGAAAAATTGTACAAATTTTAGTACAAAAAAAATTTAGCATGGCCGAGATTAGCTTATTTATGTGAAAGTTAGGAGCAAGGGAAGCAACATTAAAAATGGAAATTCAGATTTATATCTTCCGGTCTCTACAGATATTAAGACATTCATGCAACAAATAAAAATAAAAAAATATATAGATCTACATTTAGCTACAATAGGTTTTACGTAAATGAAGTAATGATGAAAGGTGACATATGAGAATGACTAAATGGCAAGTTACTTAAGTACATACTGTGTATTGGTCTGGGACAATTAATTTGTACACTTCGCGCAACATGAACCGGACCATAAAAAATATGGTAGCACGTTGAATTAACCTTTAAAGCACACCTGTAGTCTATTTAGAGCTCCAAAAATGACTTTTAATTATTATGCAATCGAGCTTATAGCGACATTTGGTGGTGAACTAAGGATAGCACTTTACGATAGGGTAGTTGGCACGAGACCAAAATCATTAATGTGTTTCTGTCAGCACAATTATAAGTGTTCAATTTGCTGGGTGTCGAACACTCAGTAGAGGCCATCTGTAAATTTTCTTATAAAAAAAATCGCGAGCAGCTGCTGGAAAATGTTAACGAACAACCAGCTCTTGATCAAGAATTGTATTATCAAATTAACAAAGCTGTGATGGCATTGATTACTCCTGCTCGGCAATTAGAACAGTTCTTGGTCTATCTGTCTGAACTATGAGATGATCAATATTATTGGCGACTGCACCAATGAAAAAATTGGGGATGATTGTGCCGATCTCATCGCTCAAGATATATTATTGTGCTCTTCGTGTAAACGTCTGATGTGCAACGACCATTGTTCGTCCTTGTACGTGGACTGAGCTTGTATAGAATAATGTTTTTTTTTACAAAATACACGGCTCCTTCATTTTTTATTTTCTATCAAATTTAGCAACATCTTGTATCATTATATTCACTCATAAAATGTCAATATTTACTTATTTAAAGAACATAAAATGTTGCCTAAAACCATGACTTTCATTTGTCTAAGGAAATACCCTTTTTGAGACGCTCAGTATGTCCACCTTTTTTAGTTGAAAGAGCACTATCTTAACAAAAAATTATTACAAATCAAAACATATAATTTGTCATGAAGAATAGGCGTTAATTTTTTTTATATTATTAATTTTTTAAATAATGTTAGTAAAATATTACTAAAAAATAATTTGCACTTCAATGCAAATCACTTGAATATTATCCAGTTAAATTTTGGATTCAAAATATCGAAGAGCGTATGTATTCAAAGCTGTAGTCTTTTTGCACTCTACGGAATTATTTACATGTATATACTTTAAGGGTTAACCACAGCAATACTAAGAGACAGTGTACAAGGAGACGTACATGAATATGGTAATTTATGGGACACTTAAATGTGTAAATGTGTTAAATTGTAAATGTGTGATACTGTTACACTAATTGTAAGTAGAATGTAGCAATGTATCCCATAAAATGAATGAGTGTTTTTACTATTGCTTCTTACAACTTCAAATATTTGAGATGGAATAGAATTAAACAGTGTCCTCAATATAGATGACGACCTCAATTTAACATTAAGTGTCTGCAGTAATTCTTGACAAAAACTCAGTTGTTTGCAATTTAAATAGTTTTTGTGACTATCCCCAAACATTTTCTATGATATTAAGGTCGGAGGAGAGCGATAGCCAGTCGAGAATTATGTTGTTCTTGAAACTAGCGTCAAACGTTGCGTGCGGAATGAGTACCAGCATCGCCTTGTTGAAAAATAAATGTTTGACCTGACATAGCATTTAGAAATTTGTTTTAACTTATTTTAGAAGTTGCATATACTTGTCTGAATTCTGTCTACATGTGAATATTACCAACTTGATGGATTTATTATAAGATATGGCTTACCATAGCATAACTGTACCAAAATCAAACACTCCGTTTTGTTATATCGCTCATGTCAATAGGAAAATTCATTTTATCCACATAAATTCAATTTTTTGGACGTGAAAACGTCTTTAAGTTCGGTACAAATACTTCCAAATTACGAGCGACACCAAAACGGTCCAGTTTGAAATGAATAATACTCGAAGAGTACTGGACGGAGGATAACGGGGAGGGTAGTGTTCGACAAAGAAAGGTTGAAAGCGATAAAAAAATCAGCTGAAATATCCCCCACCCCCTACGACTCAAGGGAGGTGGATAACGAAACGACGAGTCAGTACACGCCGAGTGGTTTTTGAGAGTGCATATCATTGTTTGTAGCGTGGTTGAGAAAAAGAATTGACTTTTGTGTAGAATCAAGTACCGCGGACAATTTCAGGCTATTCAGAACTATGTACTATTAAATTTGGGCAAACTGCCCAAACTGCTTTGAAGTGGAACATATCGCAGTACACGAAAAAAAGTGGAAGCAGAATCAGCGTAATGCAGGTCGAATTAAATTGGACCCGATCAGAAATTCGGAGAAGTGTTGCCGCTACCAATTGAGGAAGAACGCTTCCAGCCTCCAATGGACGAAAATTATGTAGAAGAATCGGACGGTCTCATAGATGTTAACCTGGAAGTCATCACGGACTTCACAAGCGCAGACAAATCGATGAATGGCACTAAGATTTCGGCGCGTTGATTTTAGTAGGATCCAGTGGTGTGGCGGGCGGATTTACAGCAACAGAACAGCCTCCAATAGACGAAGACTATTGGTTTTATTGACGGCGTTTTCACGGAAACCTCACGTCAGTGGTCCTGACTACTACCCACCCCAAAAATTTTTGTTCGTCATTAAAAGTAACATTTTGCAACTCTTGGGCCTCACCCATTTTGGTGCAAGCAAATTGGAAACGTTTAGTGCCATGCAATGCATTTAAAGAACATCGTTGTTGAATTTTTCAACGTTCCAATGATGGACAGCCAGCTCTCAATAGCTTCTGATGCTTTGTTCCCACATTCTTTGCGGTTTATCCAGCCGTTGATGGTGAATTCGATGTTTCACGCAGTATAACTCAACGTTCTCTCTCAGATGTAACGAATTTTGTGCGCCCTTTTAAATAGTTTTTATAACATTTAGGATCTTCGATGAAACTGTTCACAACCTCGTGCGGATGACCATGCCATAACTCTCAAATGTTGTTCTTCACTTATTTTTTTCGATTTCCTTGGCTGTTAAACCCTTTTGTCTTCCCATTTTAGCACACAACACTCAATGCACTATGTTTTTAATTTGTTTTGTTTTTCGGGTATACGTTTTTACAGTTAAGAGTTTTTTACTCTGTAATTCCCCTAAAACTATATTTGTTTGGTGCATTTGTTTTCGTGTATTGTGTTCATTAACAGTGAAACAGTGTCCTATAAGATTTGGAGTTCTGCGTGAAAGATTATTAATTTATATACTGCAATTATAGATATTATTTTGTAACAAAATCAATAAAAATTCAATTTGTTCGTTAAAAATTAAACTTTGAAAGTTTTAGATTATTCAAAATGAGTGTGTGTTCGACGAACAATTAAGACAAATCTTGGATAACAAAAACGTGGACAGTAGAAACATCAGAATTATTCTTAATCTGTACTGGAAACGGAAAGCAAGAATTAAAATTGATGGAGTGCTAACAGAGAAAATCCAAATATGTCGAGGACTGTATTCTGTCGCCTTTGCTTTTTAATTTGTACAGCGAAGCTATTTGTGATGAAGCTCTAAGGGAAGCAGCAGGGGGCATAATAATCAATGGTGAAATTGTGAACAATATCAGGTATGCAGACGATACGATTAAAATGGTCGAAAATACAGAAGATTTACAGCACCTAACAGAAATTATGAACCACCACTGTAACAATTACAGACAAAACTAAATCTAAAGAAAACAAAACTTATAGTAATCACAAAAAATAAAAAAGCTACAACCAATCTAATTCTTGACAATGTACAAATAGGGAGAGTGTCAGAGTATAAATATTTAGGGACACGGTTAAAAGACAATGGCAATCAAACGAAAGAGATAGTGTCGTATTGAAATAGCAAGAACAACTTTTAAAAAGATGAGAAAATTTCTGTGCAACCGTGACGTGACTATTAATTTAAAACTTAGAATACTCCGCTGTTATGTCTTTTCCACATTACTTTAAGTCGTTGAAGTCTGGACATTAAAACAAAAAAACATAGAAGCCTTTGAAATGTGGTGCTATCAACAATTAATGAAAATATCATGGACAGAACATAAATCAAATAAAGAAAAAAAAACAGAAATTATGAATAAAATCAAAAAACGAAAACTGGAATATTTGGACACATTATGAGAGGGGATAAATAATCATTGCTGAGAAATATAATGCAAGGCAAGATTAGAGTGAAACGTAGCGTGGATAGAAGAAGAATGTCTTTGTTGCGGAACCTGCGTGAGTGGTATAATTGCAGCTCAAGTGAACTATTCAGAACAGCAGATAAAGTCAAAATAACCATGATGATTGCCAATTTCCGGTAGGAGTGGAACAAGAAGAAGAAGAAAGATTAGAAAACAAAATAACACGAAAAAGCATTTAGCTGAACATTCAAATGCAGGTGCTAAGGTGACTGGAAATCGGGGAATGTCAGATCGATATTGAAACGGCTTTACATTTATTTACTTCTACTATACGAATCATTTTAAAAAACAAGGACAAATATTAAATTAACAGGAACCACAATCACAACGTCTTCGGCAACAAAAATAACCCGATCCAGAAACAATGTTTTAGAGGATATGGAGAAACGTCTAAGCATTTGGATCGTTAATGAAATTAAACGCAACTTGCAAATAAATCAGGCAATAGTCATACAAAAGGTCTTAAGTATTTTTAATCACATTCAAAATAAAAGAGGGGATATGAGCGAAGATTATGCAGCTAGCAGAAGATAAATTTAAAAAAGCAGCAACCTCCACAACATTCGAATCAGCGGAGAAGCAGCGCTATTACTGGTGCTTCAGCTTTTCCAGAAACTTTAAAAGTTTTAATTGAAAGAAGGAATTATCCTCCGAAATTAGTTTTTAATGTTGACAAAACGAGATTTTTCTGGAAGAAAATGCCAAAGCGCACATTTATATCGCGCAAACAAAAGCGAGCATCGGGATTCAAAGCTGCAAAAGAGCGTTTCACCTTCCTTCTGGGTGGTATCGCCAATGTGATTTTAAATTAAAACCGTTTGTGCATCATTCCCAAACGCAAAGAGCCACGAAAAGAATTTTAAAATCTAGTTCACCTGTGATTTGGGAATTTAATAGGAAATCTTGGATCATTAGAGATATTTTTCAAAATTGGTTTACCGTATACTTCTGCCCATCCATAAAACGTTACTGTGAAATTCAAAAAAAAAAAATGAACAAAAGGCCCTATTACTGATGGGTAATCCCACCAACTTGCACACTTGCATTCCGGTTAAAGTGGTTTTCCTACCACTCAACACTACGTCGTTAATTTAGTCGATGCATCGGAGAGTCATATCAAATAGTAAGGCTTTTTATCTTATGGAAAAAATATAACACCATAGATTCCGCAGGCAATATCGATCTCGTTTGGCAAGAATTAATTGACAGATGAATGAACGGAGTGTGGAAAAGGTATCGCTGAAGGTATCCAAGGATGCTCAACAAGAAGAGCCTATCATTGGCCAAATTGTAAACCTGATCGACAGAGTAGGACTAAGAGATGTAGATGAGCAGGATATTGAGGAGTTGCTATAAGTTTCTAGTGAGGGTCCTCAAGAATTCGTTGATCAAATTGCAGAGGATAATCCATATTTCGAAGGGAGTGCAAAAGTAAGATGCGATCTCCTACTACCTATAATTGTTTAATGAGAGCAAATGAAAGCGATAAATGAAACTCAATGACTGTGTCAGAAAAAAATAAAGAATTTTAGAAGAGCTAAGACCTACATAACAAAATGAACTTTATATTTTTAGGTGCGTTTTTGTGTTATGTAACATATATGATTATACAAGTTAATATAAAGGTAATTTGAAATTGTACATTTTATTCATTTTTAGCTGCGTGTTCTCCTTTCCCTACCTATTATATATTAAAATGAACTCGTTTAACGGTGCTTCGTTTAGCGCTTTGTCGTCTAGGTCGTACTATATAAGTATAGTATAAATTTTTGCATGAAACCCATTACTGCTCAACTGTCACTTAACATATGTAACGTTTATAAATGCAATCAAAGAGCAGCGTTTAATTTTGAGATGATTTTTATTTTCTGAGCAATCCTATTTGGTCGTGAAATGATAGCTGAAAATTAAAATGTTAAAACAAAGGATTTCTTTAACAAAAATTTAGTTTAACATAAACAACAAAAAGAAAATATTTAATCTTCTATTTCTCAGATCCTACAATCTTAAGTAGTTATCCATTATGAAAAGATGTTTGGGTGGAATTAAATATGTCGATTAGCAACTGCTACAGTTTTTTAAATTATTTAAATTATTGTCATGGGTTTATAAAAAAAAATTAAAAAGTGAACTAACAAGAGATCAAAGACAATAAAAATAAGTGTAAGTATAAGATAAACACCAGAAGAAAACAGATAATATGCACAAAGAATAAATACTAGCGTCATTGAGGATTATCTCAGAAAAAAAATATAAATCTTGGAATGGAAGCTGATTAAATTATTCATTTCAACTCAAGTACACAACTACACCTCGTTTTTTAATGTTAATTGGTTTATTACTGCGAATCAAATATTTCCAATATACAATATACGGAAAAAATCATGAGTCAAATCACAATTGCAAGAATGATAAGCAATGGAATCCTCCTAACATTTATTTTCCTGCATGACCATATAAGGGAGAGGATCATTCTGTTGTAAAATGCCCCCTACCCCACATTTTTCTTATAAAGCAAACCAACGTTCGGAAGCATTTTTCAAAATGATTTGCTCATAACCGTATATAGACAAAAATTGATCTAACGATGATACAATGATAACACGCTGCTCGCCAACATTATAACTGTTAAAAGTTAGGATCCCCGTAAAAAAAATAAAACGGTTTTCTGAAGGTCGTTTTATGTTGAACAATATTAATGACAGTTATAAATTGAACTAGCTTATCAGTTGGTTGGAAGTGATGAATAAGCTAGTTTTTAGGCGCGGAATTTTCGTCTCCTTTAAACAATGTCGTATGCAAATATTTAATTGATGACTTACGTTGTGAACCAAGCGTTTCGAACTACACTGGAAGAAACACAAAAGTGCTCAGAGGTTCATCGCATTGCTAAAGATAATGAACGCCCTTTCAAGTATTTCCGTTTGTTTTAATATTTCAGGGTTATTTACATGTACTTCTGGCGCTTGGAGCATTCTTACCATATTTCCATTTTAAATCTCCCTAAGCATTTTTATGGCGATATCGTTATTATAACATGACACGTTTGTTAGTGTTATTATCTGGTGAGCAAGTGAGCTAAAACTTCAATTGTCGCTTCACGAATACACTTAAAATGGTAACCTACAGTTTGTATACTGCAAATTTATAGTTTTATTAAGTGAAAATGGTTTAGGTTTTGCATAGAACTGTAAGAAAACTATAAGGGGTGTGTCAAATAAAAGTAGGCCAGCAGTTAGAGCAATGTGTTTGTATAATGTACCAATTTAGAATGTCAAAGTGGCCACTGAAGATACTATAAATATTCATAAGTTTAAGGATTTGTCTAACATTCCACTTATGAGGTCCAAACCTCAAAACCCGGTGCTCATTTACAGTTGTATTTGAATTGTCGAAGCACAATTTTTACTCGTTTCTGTAAACATTATTGATCAATATATGTATCCCCAAATATTTTTGTTTATCGTAAACCTCGATGAAAAACCATAGATGTTTTAAATCACTTATTTTCGGCATCCTTATGTTTTTACATGGTATACCGTGCTCTATTGAACTTTGATGCCGATGTAGAACATCTTACATATAAAGATCGACCTTTGTTTTCTTACAACCATACAAGGAATATTCACTGATTCAGCGATCAAAGGCGTTTTTGAACAGAACTTTTAGTTTTTAATTTACACTTTTAGGAAACCGTTTTCTATGAAACCGAAGTATTGCTGTAAATGGAACGTAAACAGATGGAAAACGAGTTACCTTTCGCTTTAATTTATAAAAGTAGTAGTTAAGAATCTTACATTATCATCGTATTATGAACAAAATTGCTTTAGATTCACGAATAAATTTACCATCTAGGTTTCTGTTATAATCGTAAGAAAAAAATATACTATCCCAACCGTCTCTATTGTCTAACGTCTTCGATAAGATAGGATTTTTACGAGAAACAATAAATTGTTGGAAAATGAAATCATTGATTTAAAACAGAAAAAAAGCTTAAACCTTTATATATTTGGTATATATTAAATTCTACTGCTTTTCTACTTAAATAACTTGCAACAAATATTTAAAAAAATAATGTTCCTTTTATTGACTTATTATTGTATTTTTACAAGCAAATTAAGGAAAAATAACTACTAATTAAGAAACACTAAAAGGTATGTTAATTTAGATTTTTCACTCTGTTATACGTAAAAGATAAGATAGAAATCTGGTGGCAATCATCTACGTTTTTAATTGCATTCCAAGAATACCACCGCAACTTACGTCAAATTTAGCAAAGAGATTCAAAAGTATAAAGACTAAAACAATAAATAGACGAAACCTTTTTCCAATTTCAGACGATGCGATTTATGCTGCCCCTCAATTAGGGAAATATTTATTTGCAATTCGATTAACCTTATAGATCATTCCATTGTGTTGCGTAAGAA
Organism: Sinelater perroti; assembly: GCA_036346155.1. NCBI lineage: Eukaryota > Metazoa > Arthropoda > Insecta > Coleoptera > Elateridae > Sinelater > Sinelater perroti. Next base: position 19,605,544 of record JARFIY010000099.1, on the reverse strand, counting down.
ACACGCGCACGCAAATACCTAGCAAAAACACCGAGTTAATCGCACCTGTTCGCCGCGTGATCGTCGTCTTACAAGCTAACTTGCTGTTATACCCGTTTATCAGTTGTAGGAAAATTACTGCCACAAACGTGACTAAAGTTTAGTCAAGCATCCAGCACAAAGTGAAAACATTGTGTTTAGGGAAAATCATTTGAATGAAAGACACAGCGCAACAAGTGAAAAAGCCAACTTGTGCCATTTTATTAAAAATTTAGCTTTATTTATTTATTAAACTGCCACTTATCGATATATCCTGTGGCCCGTATCATCGCCTTGAAAATTTAGGTCAGTTTTTCTAGCGTATCTGCACCAATACGATATCTTTGTTGTTGTAAATTATTAAAAAGTTTAGTTTGACGCGTTAGCTTTAGTTTGGGAATATTTTTGTCCAATTCGTCCCACAATAGTTGTAAGGGGACAAATTGCTAAAAAGGCCAAATCATTCTCAATGTAACTAACGATATTTATGGAGTCTTTCATACACTTCGAAATAACTCTTTGTTTAACAATGTAGAAAGTTATAAGCCATTCTAGAGATATAGGGATATACTGCAGAAAATAGTCTCGATGGTAATGAAAAAAGGAAAAAATTGAAAAATATCTACGCAGTAAAAAATAAAAAATTATGACAATTATAAGAAGTCTTGAAGAGAATTTGTAAATAAAATGAAAAAGATTACAAAAAAAACTATTTTACGGTATCTTAAAGCAATTAAGAAAGAGGAAGAAACCGATATTTAAAAATATAAAAGACAAAAAGATATCTGGCTAACAAAGAAAGAAGAAACGATGACTTAATGGAAAAAACATTTCCAGAAAGGCTAGCGGAAGGTAATTTTTCAAAATTAATTGAAAGCAAAAACGCAAGAAACAAAATATAGAGAAAAACTGCATGGATTAAAACCGACAACAGAGAAAAGCTCAGCTGTTGATTTCACTTTTGAACTCTACATCTAAATAGTACGTAGGAGCAATGAAAAACCCGGTAATTAAGTACTGAACTACCAAAAATAGTAGATAATCTATGTAAATATTTTACAGTGTAGCATATTAAAAAGTCAAGCTCAAAAGTACTTCAAAATAGATAATAGCAACTTTATAAATTATTTTTACAATAGAAAACACCCACAATAAGGATTAAAGAAAACGGAAGTTAGAATACTAGAGACGATAACATCGTAAAGTAAATGGAAGAACATGCCAAAAGCAAATCAGAGCAAACCTGAAGATATAGAAAAAGTCAAAATAATGATGTAATAAAACAGTACCTCTAATACCTACATGGAACAAAGAATAATATAATAAACAAGATAATACAGAGTCCATGTAAATACGAATTTTTTAGGTAGCATTGCGGGAAAGTTGAAAGACCGCTTTATGCGGCTGCGCAATCCTCTATCAGATAAATCAACAAATTAACTTCACATAATCAACAGGCAACAATTATCCACAGAACGAGCCGAGAATACGTACGCAGACCTGCTATACTCAAATCCCTTGCGAAAACAAAAAATGTGTGTGATTTGACTACAAAAAAACCCAAATGTACGACGTAACCAAAAAGTTCCAGGAGTCTGACCACTAGAAGGAGGCAACTGATGACAGAACAACTTACAAGTGATTTTGTCGCAAGAGAAGTGATAACATTAGTTTGCGAATTGAAAGAGAAGATCGATCTAAATCCTGGGCGGAGCATGATTAGCCTGGTAATAGAAATAGGCGTGGCGAGGTTGATAGTTGATAGAAACCGCCAACTGTTGACTGAAAAAATAAAACGGACAGAAAGTTACAGAGTTGACTTCTCGAGAACCTTTTCGAACCAAAAGAATTTCATTCAGGACAAGACCATTGTTGGATCTGCCAAGATGCTTTAGAAGTGCCTACCATCATACATATAGTTTCCTGCCTCTGAGATGCTGTTGGGGTTTTTGAGGAGCGAAAGGGATATCAAGACGCCCCACTTCTTTGAAGAAAGCCTAAAGGTAACCGCCAACGGCTGTATGAACAAGTTGGAAACGGCTGTCAAGCTGTGGATAGAGGTGGCTCAGCGGGACGCCCATGGCATAAAATCCCAAACACCAATTTTTACCGCTAAAGCTATCAAACAGCATATTAAACACACCACACCAGGAAATGTCAGAAACCTAGAAGTAATATCCTTCATTATTAACATAGCTAAAATAACCGCTATCAGAATCTCAACAGTCATAAACAACCCAATAGGAGAGTAATAGAAAATGATACGCTTGGCCTGTTTAACACAAGGGAACAAAGCATAGTTACAAGAGCTTAAATAGTAAGAAAACTTTGTGAGGATGCCGTGCAAGTAATCCAAATGGTAAAAAACTCGACGATTTAGTAGCTGAACACCAATTATATATATAGAGATGCTTATCGACATAGTGGACATTATACTCACTAAAAATTTATATTTGCCTATTCAACAAGAAGTAATACCCGAACTGAACTCCGATCACCTATCCGTGTTAAGATTTTTCTTCACCACATTCTTCAGATAGCCAGTTCTTAGGAATAATAAAGGCTACGTCAGTTGGCAACCATATTAAAAGAGACTAAACACACAATTATATGACTTAATTCAGATCACAAGGTAATGTAATGTAGCACGGTCTGCAAACTGAGAGATTAAGGCTCTCATATGTCCGACTTTACTGCCTGGCTTAGAAAAATCAACGATCCAAATATGTCGCCTCTATACATAATTAACTTAATTATACACTTAATAAAGGAAACTACTGAACAATATAAAACGAAAACAACAAACAATATTATAAATATTGAAGGAAAGATAGTAATTGACAAGGAAGAAATCAAAAACATCTGGAAACTATATATTGAACAACTTTTTCAAGAAGAAAGACCACAATCACCTGAAATAAAAGCAGAAACTGAACCAAATATCTTAGGTGTAGAAGTAAGAACTATAATAAAACAAATGAAAAATGGCAAGGCTCTAGGCCCAGATAATTTCCAGGCCGAACTTTTAAAACTAATGGACGACGAGGGAATCAAATAGTTGAACATGATATTAAATCTTATCTGCAACACGGGTTCTATCACACGGCAATGGCTTAAGTCAGAGTTCATAATTGAACCACTCGAGAGCCAAAACGGAATATAGAACAATAAGCCTTATGAGCCACCTATTAAAAATATTTTTAAAAACCATACACAAAAGAATTTACAAAACGAGCGAACAACAGTTAGCACCCACGCAATTTGGATTTAGAGACACAGTCGGGACCAGAGAAGCTTTATTCAGTGTACAAGTTCTATTCCAGAAATGCAGAAATATGAATTGTGAGGTCCGGGCCTGTTTTGTAGACTATAAAAAAGCGTTTGATAAGGTACAGCATTATGAACTGATAGAAATTCTGAAAAATGCGGGTATAGATAACAAAGACCTAAGGATAAAAATAAACTTATAGGTTCTGGAATCAGATAGCTAGTAGAAGAGTGGAAGAAGATCAGAAGACAGAGGCGGTTAAGATTTCGCGTAGAGTAAGACAAAGATCTGTATTGTGGCCACTATTATTCAACGTTTATTCAGAACATATATTTAGAGAGGCTTTGGAAGATTCATAAGAATGAATACTGGTAAACTGACAGCGCTTAAATAACATTAGATACGCCGATGTCACAGTAATATTTACCGATAATATGCAAGATCTGAAACAACTAATGAATAGCTTAACAGATAGTAGCCAACAATATGGACTGGATATCAACATCGAAAAAACTAAATATATGATCATAAGCAAGGGCCAACGTTCCTTCCTACCCGACAACTAAGATTAGATAGTGGAACAATTAAAAAAAACAACAAATACATATATCTCGCCACTATTATTAATGATCGATGGGATCCCTCTCTAGAAGTTAAATGTCGAATAGAAAAGAGCAGAAGTGTATTCATAAAAATATCAGCGGTATTTTAAAGTAGAGAACTAATCATGAATACAAAACTCAAAATGGTGCGCTCCTATATGTTTTCAGTATTATTATACGGAGCGGAAGCACGGACATTGACAGAAGTAACGACGAAAAAGGTCGAAGTATTCGAGATGTAGCTTTATAGAAGGATGCTAACGGTATTATAGACAGACCATGTAACTAACATTGAAATCCTTAGAAGAATGTCAAAAGAAAAGGAAATCTTAAATTCAATTAAAACAAGAAAATTACAATACCTAGACCACACCATGCAAAACAAAAACAGATATAATCTCTTGCAATCCATACTACAGGGCAAAGTGAAAGGGAACAGAAGTGCCGGAAGAAGAAGAATCTCGTAGTTGAAAAATTTTATGACCTGATTCTCCATTAAACTATTCCGATCAGTTGTAAATAAAGTCAAATTAGCCAACATCTGGAACAGATAGGCACCCCAAAAAGAAGAAGAAACACTAAAGCCGAAAAAGAAGACAATAGCAACTGACCACAGACCGTAGCCTAAAAAATCAACTTAACAACTTAAGCTATCAAATACGCCGTGAAATTGATAAATACTGAATTTATATAACATATTTATATCTATAAAAATAATCTATGAAAAAGCACAATCAATAACAGATTATTTTGACCAATCCACACCATAAAAAGTGAAGGGATATATCAAAATGCTACCACTAAAGCTCCAGGTCTGGAATTAATTTCCAACGTCGCCCTCCGAAAATTAAGCCAAAACGCAACTGTCCTCCTAGTTATACTTCTCAATGGATGCTTAAGAACGAGTTATTTCCTTAACAAATGCCCTATCCAACCACTTGAAAAAGTTGTCCTTACATGTCTCAATCAAATACCGAATGAACAACACATTTGACCGTCTCCTCAGTTTGGGTTCTCAACAGGCCACTCTACAATACAACAGCTACAAATGATTGTACAAATCATAGAGGAGGTACAAAGCTAAATACTACACAACGGCAGTCCTTTTAAAGGTCTGGCTGGATGGATTAAAATTTAAATTACTTCGCTTGCCACTTCCTCATTGTTTGATTGGTATAATCTTTTCGTTTCTGGAGAACAGGTTTTCACAATCCGAATTAATACCGCTGTCTCATTAAAAAAAAAGTACGCGCGGGAGTATCCCAAGTCAGTCTCCTGGCCCCACATAATTTAACATCTTCATACACAACATGCATCCACATAAATGGAAAAGTCATCCCCTGGAATCCATTAAGAAGCCATTTAATATCTTGGCGTTTATCTAGCCACTAGATTAATTTGGAGCATATATGTTAACAATAAGCTCAATCTTGGGTACAGAAGGCTAAAATTAGTGTTTCTTCTTATTAACCGTAATACTTCATTTCGCAACAAATGTACAATCCTACCCTATGAAACACTTCTAAAACGGTCACCCATGATTGTCCAGTATGGACCACCACCCTCAGAATAAGATTATCAGAATATCTGTTGATACTTCTTGGTTTATTCGAAATAAGCAGAAACACAATGAACTAAGTATCGATAGCATTTATCAGGCGACTCCAAGAGTTCTTTGATGACTTACGTAACTCGAATAACAATGTCACTCTTCAAGAAAGGCCAAAAGAACATGCATACTCGCCTAAAAAGAAAATTACCTTAAGACTTATCAGGCTCGGAAGACAACGGTAGTGAGCTAGTGTCAAATTGCAATCTTCGTAGTGTGTGAATCGGCAATTCTGGTGTAAGTTTGCACTTAGCGTCGAAGGATCGTGCACCTCCAATTCAGTTCATTCAAACAAAACATATATATGTAATTACAACCTAATCATGTATGACACTGTAAGGTATTGAACTGATAAAAAAGTTTATGGCCGAAAGAAATCATCACTTATCATGTACGTAAAAAAATATTCAATTAAAAAGCTATGAATTACGCAGAAAGCTGGAATATCACATCAAGAGAGTGCAATGATAATAAAAATTACAGCGACAACACTGTAAAATATGATAATCGAGGGCTCATAGAGAATCCCTTATAAGTAATGAACTAACAAATTGAAAACTGAGGTCCTGTACTCTTCATCATTATCTCGACAGCCAAAATGTAACGCAGACAGCATAATCATCGTGCGGGCAACGAAGTACGAAAATAAACTGTCGGTAAACAACATGTACAGATGTGTTGTTATTGCGAGATATTAAATGGCAAATGGTGTGTGAACGACCCGCCAAATAGTAAATTATCCGAGATTTGTTTTGATGCGGATTCCTCCATTGAGCGCGCGGCAAGGTGGAGAGCGCGGGATCGCAATACTGCGCATCCATCGGCTAATTAAGCGAGCCGAGGTCAAAGGTCACGCCAATTAGCCGAAGTGCAACTGGTAATTGTATTAAGTCGCCGTCTGGGCCGTGACGGCGATCGCGACGATCCAAAGCCGTCGGATCGAGCAGTGCAACTTAACTATTGCAATTTGCGCCCATTGTGGCAAAATTGCAATTTAAGTGGATCCTAATTGAAAGCGAGACATTCAAATGGCTCGCCGCGTGACCCCGCGGGCAGCGCCGCGCCGCCGCTACGACTCTTCCAAGGCGGGCGAGGGCGGCGGCGTCTTCGCGTTCCGTGCGATAGTGGCGGCTGGCTACATAAAAACACCGCTGCGATATCGGCGCCCCAGCGGCGTGCAGCTAATGAGGTTATTCACTGCCTCGGCGGCGTTGTGTGCAGTATTTTCGCAAAAAACCAATCGGGCGGCCGCGTTTTGAATCAAATGAATGCATTTCGGTCGAGTAGCACGCCGCCCGTTGGCCCAGAGATGCCCCAATTGGCGGCCGTTATCTTCAATTAGTTTTCGAGCGCATCGGTGCATTAGTTCTCACGGGGCTTTATCACGATTTAAGGCGCATTCCGGGTTTTTAGTGGTCCGGGCTTTGGACAGCACGGAGATAACTTCAACACGGCGCACAAACAGCTCCATCTGCTCTCAGTCTCCATCTCATAAACAGTCAAGTTAACATCTTAAGTTCTGGTGCGAGGAAAAGTTGAACATTCCAAAACTACATCAACATTTTAGAGTAATTCCCACAAACACGACCACCTCAGTTGACCCCTCAGAAGTTCAAAATCAGATTTATTTGTGTATTAAAAAATCAACCGGTAAACTTGACAAATAAGCATTTCTTAAACCCCAATTTTGAGATCCTCACCGAGCATGATGAATAACCCAATTACTTGTAACATGTACAAGGTTGACTAAAAAGTTTGTGCTCAATATCGAAAATGACATGTTTTATGCATAAATTTATTCAACAGCAATAACTAGTCCTCACAGTAACGGACATCATCTTTCACGATCTTTTGTCATGCAAGTTGTCCATTCTGGCTCCTTCGAATCAAGGAATCTTTCACACGCGTCTTCAACTTCATCAAAAGACTCAAATTAACGACTATGCAAAAAATGCTCAGTTAATCGGCGCAGCATCTGGCCTGTAGGTTGGATATGAAAGAACCACGACGCTATCCAGCTCCTCAAACTTCTCTTTAGTGGGACAATTGATGGCAGATCACGACTCTCTTGTTGGCCTTGCTTTGGTGAGATCGTCCGGATCTCGTCGGGGTTTATTCTGAACGAAATTGTTTATGCAAGAGGTTGAGAGCAATTTGATGGGATTAAATCCCAAAAACCGATGCCAGATCACGATTGTTTCATAAAAGATCATCATTCACTAAGCAACGGTTCCCTCGCCTTCAACTTCGTAAATTGCCTCGGGCGCATCCCTTACGGTCACAGCTTTTTTCCAATAATATCCCAACGAAACTCCAAGTTCACTGTTTGTAATATCGTATTCAGAGTCAGCCATTCTGAAACGTTATTGAAATATGTCGGTTACTATTGGCAACGTGAATTTAATATAAATATTTTATCATTATTATGTTTCCTTATATAAAACTGTCATTTTGGAAAATCTGATTCCGATGCCTTCCCTTTCCGTTTTTGAACCTGAACTACTCCTGAAATCATCTGAAAGTCCCATACCACCGTTACCTACTTTGCACTCCTAGTCTGACTAAATTTTAAGTAGAAGATCGACACGCAAAGTACCCACAAGCCAACCTTCTTCTGCCAGTCTAGTGCTTCTGTCTCAAACATTGTCTCAACATTCCCAGCAAGTGGAATGTCCGATATACCCACCAGATGCAAACAAGGCCTATAATTTCCTTCAATGATTAAAAAAACACTGTACTCATGCACACAAATATGAATCTATCGAACTTTAATATCACTCAATAAGAACCAAAAGACACACACATAGAGTTTGTTACAGTTTTTGTAAAGATGAAGAAGGACGTTAGAATACTCGAGCGAATTCCTAAAGCTGCAAGGTGTTTGGTGGCTATTATGTCTTTTCCATGTGGGTTCAGCAATGGAATGGATGGGCTCAGACCTCAACATCTGAAAGACTTGGTTTCCTTTTCTAGTGAGAATCTGAGGTCAAAGCATTATCCGTAATTTTCTATTGTCTCGAAAACTTATGAGGAAATCTGTCCTTTTTTCTTTGGAGCTTCACTTTGTGCTCTGGTAAAAAAAGACGGGGGCCTCCGTCCAATAGGAGTTTGTTTTACTTTCAGAAGACTCGCAGCTAAAGTTGATGTTTTGCGATAAAGAAGAAAATCACTTCTCAACTTCTGTCCCACCAGCTTCGTTTTGATCGTAAGTTAGTACTGAAGCAGCTGTCCGTGTCACCAGATCCTCCATCAAATATCCGAACAACATGGGAAAATAGTACTAAAAATCGACTTTCAAAATGTTTTCAATAGCATGAAAGGGACTATATGCTCATCATGGCTAAACTTTTCTTTGGCAAAGCTATACATCAGTACAAAATATTTTCTTTGAAAGTCATGTGATATCTCAAGTTGGCGCATAATAAGGAGAACTCACTGATCCATTATTTTTTAGCTTATCCATCCAACACATAGTTGAGTCACCGAAGTCCTATCTCAACATATAGTATCTAGACGATGAAACTTTGGGAGACGTCCCGGAAGTTGTTTTAGAAGATTTTAAATACACCATTGCACAGGCTGAAATGATAGGTTTAAAAAGTAACCTTGGCAAATGTGAGTCACATTTTTGCGATGATCAATCGTAATAGTTCTTAACCAATTTCAAGAAGTCACCAAAGGAATTCATGTTACAGAAGCTGACAAACTGGTTCTATTAGGACCGCCATTACTCAAGAATGCCATTGAAGCGGTTTTTTCGAAAAATTGATAGATTTGGAGATACCTACTGTGATTAGTTCAAGCTCACGCTTATTTCCCACTGAAAAATTGTTTTGCTATTCCTAAATTAACCTACCTTTTTTGCGCTTCACCACTCTGGAATCATTCTGAATTGCTTGACAAGTTTGATTCAACAATTAAATCAGCCGTGGAGTTCATTTTTAATTTCCAATTAAACAACAATAATTGAAAACAACAACCTTTACCGGGCGACAATGGAATAAGAAAAGCACTTCCGGCTTTCCTAGCATCTATAAACGGAGCAAGGAGTCTTGTATTTATCTTAACTAAAATTCAGGATTACTAGGGGAAAGTACGCCATTTCAATGAGGATTTGGATCTATGGGAGTCTTTCAACGATTCACAATTTCCAGATCAATGTCAACAGAATAGTGAGTTTTCTAGCATTTTCATGACCTACGGGGGAGTATCGTGTTAAGAGCCTTCAAAACCAATTCTTAGAAGCACAGTTAAATACAATTTTTCCCCTAACGTTGGAATCTTCCTGGATGACAATACAATCCGAATTGGACTTCGTCTAGGATCTTACCTGTCGTCCTCATTTTTGAAAATGTGGTAACCCTCTGAACTCCTTAAGATCATGCAAGAAGAACCTTGGGAGAACTTCACTCAATCGTATAATTCAACAATCCCTTGCATCTACAAACATCAATTCGAGATTGGAACCAAATGGTTTCTTCCATAATTATGGCACGAGACCTGACGGAATTACCAATATACCTTAGGCAAAAGGAAAAGCTTTAGTTTGGAATGCGACTTGTGCGGACTCACTGGCCAAGTCATACATGTCTGTGAAAAACTTAGAACCTGGATCCGCAGCAGGAACGTTCTAAATACTCTAATTAAACACAACTGCAGTTTTATAGCCTTCGCGGATGGAACTCTAGGAGCCTGCTCACTTGAAGCAACTGAGCTAGTCCTCCAAATTACAACAAGTTTGAATAAACTAACTGATGAACCTAGGTCAAGATTGTATCTGATCAAAATGGATTTCATTGGCAATACAACGGGGCAACACAGTAAGTATTTTTGGAGCTTTACTATCATCAATCCCCATGGAGAAAATTTTTATTTATAGTAGTGTCGTTTTCTCTTTTATCTAATATTTTTCTACAGAGTGTTTGTTAATGTAGCAAGTTCTTGTACAATCCGACATAATTAACAAATGGATCATTAAGACCCGTAGTGGTCTAGTGGATAGGTCACTAGACTACAAAACCAAGAGTTGCGGGTTCGAATCCCGCTCTCGCCAATTTAATCACTGGCGTTTTTACGGCTCAGCTCGACTCTGGCCGCAATAAATGAGTACCTGGAGGTCAAACCCTAGGGTAATAATAGGCAGTCAGTGCGTAGCACTAGTCACGTTACTACTCTTGTGTATCGTAGGCTCTAGTAGTAACAGACCTATCCTCTTACGACCCCAAAGCGCATTCGTAGCCTATTGTGGGGAACTATTGTTATATCATCTTTAATTATGGATCCTGCCGAAACCTTGGAAAATTACAAGAAATTGGACGAGTCAGAATGCAATCGGCGGCGGCTTCTGAATCTATGACGTGGTTCGTACATAAGGAAAAGCGCGGGATAAACCAATTATCTTGGCCACACTACTGCAAGGAGAAAACACAGAAGTACTGAAGTTGTGCTTGGATATATTGGGGAATATTGTGCAGAACGGGAGCACACACCACGTTCTCGTTGCGACATTTTGGCTGCTTCAAGCACTGGAATCGTTGCTCATTAGGTATGGAGCCGATTTTTTGTACACCTTCTTTTCCTTTTTGTAAATATCTTGGGTGATGGTTTATTACCTTACCCAATTTTTCCTCAACCAAGTTTCGGTCGCTTGTCGTTAACGATGTGTGCTATACAAACCTTCTCGATACTCCTCCCATATGGTAAGTAAAGATGTACATTTGTTTTAAAAATCTACAGTCAGAGCGATGGTTTGTTTAACGCATTTTAGATGGAAAGAAGAAGACAATCAAACCCTGTTTGAAAGCAAAAGCTCATCTTTAAGAGCCCCGGGTGAATTTTAAGGTTCTGTGTTGGTGCACCTTGAATATTAGGAACACAATTTTCTACAGGAGTGTAGAACTTTCTACATTGAGACTTTATAAAGAAAAAAATCTACAAAGTTATGTTTTTGGCAAATATTCGTCACAAGGGACCGCAAATTGCTATAATTTTTAAAGAGAAACAAAAGTAGTCAACCAATAATTCAAGAAACTTGAATTGAAAGAGATAAAGAGTAAGCCGAAAATTCCAATGTGATACGAAAATGGAAGGCCTAAAAATATAGTTCTACATCTACGAAAAAAGAGAAAAGCAAAGCAGGAGAGAAGATCAAAACAAACAGGGGTAGGCTATTAAATTAGCAACTTGGTTTTATGAAACAGATCTATTGGCAAAAAGACAACATAAAAATTTAGAAAATACACAATAAGACAATAGCAGAAGACTGTTCGTTAGTGCTCGCTTGCTGGTAGCTCGCCTGCAAGCCCTACACCCCTTGTTGCAACTCTTTAAAGTTTGGCGTTTCTGAATTCCCATACCACGAATTGTTCCAGGAGAATGAGTTTCGGATGACCTTCTCCTGACTACTCTAATAACCTATAAGCTACTTCTAGAAGGGGTTGAAAATCCTACTAGCTATTTGTTACAGGCAATTTTGAAACGTATTTTGATAGATGATAATCTAGCAGGAAGTTGGAATGCGCAGGCCGCCTGTCAGATTGTCGTTTGTTCAATACATTACAAAACGCCTAGCACGAAAGGGCTGTTAAAAGAGGGTATCGTAGAGTATTATAAATAAATAACAATAAGTAGAAATAAGTAAAAAAAAACTTCCAACAAAATCGCACTTCAAAAGGTTTTAATAAGGAGTGCACGGATTATAGACAAGCTGTCGAGGTTGAAATGCTTTCCTTAGCTGATACTAAACATTTTCGCACTATAGCCATTTGTATTGCTTAAAATGTCCCATAAGAACTTATATTAACAACACCAGGCATGTCAATTAGTCTCACTGTTATGCCTTTACTAATATTAAAAGTTAAAAAAAAGAACAAAAACGTCATTCATCTTGAACACGAACTTTTTAGTCAACGTTATATCGTAGAAACATTTTCATGTAGGTACGGTTTATACCTTCTCGAAGGAAATAGAATTGGGATATAACTTTTATTAATCAAGAATGACCTTTACATAAAAATAATTAACGATGACGATCACATCAATACGAATACTACGGCAAGGTCATTTTGTTCTAGATATTCAAATGAAAAGTGAATCAAGGCTGAGGTTGCTCGTCTGACTGCATTGCTGGAATAAACTTCATGTTACGGCAAAAATTAGTATTAAAACCTAAAAAAATTTACTACTCAGCAGTGTATTGAATTATTTTTGCAGATAAATGGGAACGATACTTATTAAATCTAATCTCAGCACTTGAAGTGACCTATTGACAACTATGCCTAGGACAATAATCCAGTTGATCTTGGATTCGTGCTCCTATAACATTTTAAAAGGACAGCTGTTTATGGAAGTTGCTAAGGCGATGTGACCACTTTGAGGTTTAGAAATTAGATACAGAATGCATTCAAATATTCAAATTTTACTACAAATACTGTCGCAAGTTTTGATGTTGCCTGTAGGTCATCCGCCAATAACATTTTTTTGTAGAATAAAACAAGTGCGCCATTATTAACCATAATAAAATTGAAGGTCAGCTTATGTTTAGCTTCCATGAGAGAATATTATAATTACAAAATGGGGTGGTTATTTTAAGCCACAGTCGAATGTAAACAGGAGAGATTTTTCTTCTACAAGATTCAAATCGCCATTAGAATTATTCAGTAAATCATTAACATCGGAACTGCACATATTCGATCGTGAATACCACAAGAATTATTATTATTGGTGATGTAAGGTTGACAACTTACAAGTCATTTTACTAGAGAGGAGTTAAAGCCGTAAAGAGCATTACAAGTAAACCGTCTACTGACGATACTACTGGTTTTATTATTACTATAATTACTAAAATAAATACATATCATTATAAAACTACGCAATCCAGTAGTGCTGTAAATAAGAGGTCATGAAAAACGCGGATTGATAAACTTCAGCACTTGATCCTCAAATTTACGCCACCAACCAAGTGTTTACTGTTGAAAAACTTGTAAAATATCCATTTGTAAGCAAATTGTTTTTTTAGATGAAGTAAGGACTTAACGGTATTTAAAAAACGCGTCGTGCCTTATTTTACAAATATGTATTTTTGGGTAATACAGCATAGGTCAAGGTTGTTCAAATTTCTTCAGACGCAACTTCAAATGAACAACAAATTTAAACGATTTCCTTTTATAAAAGACCTGTACAGTTCGATGATTTACTTTACCTTATTTTATTTTGTCTTTATGATCGGTTCATTAAATGAGAATAGCACTATCGTAACGAAGTAGGATTTTGGTTTCCATTATTTATTTTCACTTCGCAATTATTTAAAATTGTTTCTGTAGTTCACTACCAACTACTTAACTAACGCACTAATTCTATTGCTAATTATGTATTTCTACAGAGAGATTGTTCTGTTGGACAGAAAACTTGTATCACAACGCGGACCTTCTAGTCGTAACTACCATCTAGGCCATACCTCATACGCATTTAGATATCGGTATTATTCATTCCTAGAATCCTTGTACCAATTGCCAAAACTTTTTCTTGCGAGTTTACGACCGCCGACAGAATTGTCCTGAACCTTCAATAGCTGCTCTTTCGTGGGAACATGTACCACCATGTATCACCAGCTTTTCCAGAGATCCGAAATCTTCGAATAGATGTTACAATCATTAGTACAGTATCCCCATTCGCATGTCACAATTAAACATATTAAGTTAAAAGATTAATCAAATAAGCGTTTCTTTCAAAGCCCAACAGATAAAATTATAACTTTCCTAAGCCTCAGCAGTAGTATATTTAATATTTTTTCTAGATTGTATGTACATTAATTACTTATTAAACCACCGAAAACAAATTAAAATTAGAACAATGCGTTTTCAGGGGTGTAACTGAAATAAAAAATCACATCAAATATATAATAGTCCAATTACGTTGCTTCAGTTTTCACATTTCTGCTTTTTCAAATATTACAAACATTAAAATTGTAAATTAAAACAACTACATATATATATATATATATTATGGTAGGTTTCAGTAACCAAATGCAATGTAAAAATATGTAAATATTCATATCTAAGTCGGAAAATTTACATGAATCTCGATTGCCCTGGTGTTGGAGGTGCTATTGGGTTTGCTGGTACATGAGTGTGTTACCTAATTGCATGACCTTATTATCTAATACACCAAAAAAGACGGCTAAGGTGAATTTGTTTCACAAAACAATAAGGTGCCAATATATTTTATAACCTCTAGGATAGAACAAGCAAGAAATGTATTCTTAAATATGAGAAATGTCCTATGCAGCAAAGACCTCTCCCTAACACTTAAATTACGAATAGTAAAATGTTATGTTCACTCCACACTTTTATATGGAATGGAAGCATGGACATTGAACAAACATCTTATGAAAAAATTAGAAGCATTAGAGATGTGGACATATAGGAGAATTTGAGAATCTCATGGGTCGAAAAAATAAGAATACGGATGTCTTAAACAGAGTGAATAAAAGGAAACGGAAATATTGGATGAAATTAAACGGCAAACTTCAATATTTGGGACACGTGATGGGGAACATTATTATCTGTTGCAACTTATCATGCAGGGAAAAATCAAGGGCAAACGTAGTTGGAAGAAGAAGGATGTCGTGCGGCAATCTTAGAGAATGGTATAACTGTAGCTCCAATCAACTCTGTAGAGCAGCAGTTTAAAAGTGCAAATTGCTAGGATGATTTCCAAACTCCGTAGAGGAGATGGAACATGAAGAAGAAGATATTTTATATAATCAAAATAGAACGAACTTGACTTTGTGCACAAGTATGCTGTTTTTTTTAAACTTGCACGCAACAGTAATTTACAAGCAACAGCTGCCGTGTTCCTATGCTGTATCTAATACGCATCCTATACTATTACTATCGAATTTAGAGCTTGTTGAAAACTAGTTCTCCGATGTATTAAAGTGCTGTAAGTAAAAAATGATACAGCAGATAATAATTGCTAAAGAAATGTACCAAAAATGACCAAAAACAAATATAACACTTAATTAGATTAAAAATAAAGCAAGCAAATAACGGAAATGACAAAGATACCTTGTACTTAAAGATCCAAACAGGACAATATCGAAAGAAGAATCAAAAGCGAAAATAATAAATAAGTCATCAGGATATTAAGACCTTTAATAAAACACAAAATGTTCAAATTACGATAATTTACACTTATATTGTTAATGAACTCTACAATTCATATCTTCATTCTTTTTGAAAGTTGTTAAATCTTTGAGAAAGTGCGGAGTTTAGAAGAAGATTTAAATAAATACTTTCATATATTATAACTCGGACCTTTTTTGGGTCTCTTTTGCAGTGATAATTTCTCAACTTCCATTTATCATTCCTTAATATAAAGATGTTGAGCTTACCGCCAATTTTGTTATGCATCAAAAACTATTAGAGTTTCTTTAATGCCTCCTGCTTAAAAGCTTTTTTAGCTTTATATGTAGTAACCTGCCGCTTTTCACGCCTCCCGCAAAAATGTGATCATGGTAGAGCTACAAAAGTTTATGTTAATAAGAAGATATAAGTCCTATCTGTTAGGAAATCGGAATGCGCGTGTTAGGAGCGTTGTTGCTGTGAACGATGTATGTACAAGTAATTTATGGCTTTTCGCACCCATACTAATGACGCTCTATGAAGGTGAATCATTGGTCGACTTAAACTTCGTATCAGTCCTCAAGCAGTGGCCTAGAAGTTCTACTAAGTTCTACAAAGTCTTATTATAAGGCTAAAGCGGCGATTTGAAAAGAGTGGAATTATTATCCTGTGATATAGAGGCGGACCACAAAGTACAGCAAAGGACTTTAGCAGAGGTTTTGCTGCAGCTATCGGGGCACAAATTTCCAGGCAAAGTGTCATTCAACGACTGTCTGCAAGCCTCTAAGGCACTACATTTTATTGACACCAGTCTATATAAGAGTCCGTCTATGAAACATGCTTGGGCCAATAGCCAGTAGTGCTGTATACTGTGTAGGACAGAGTACCTTTGTATACTGATATATGAAAGTTGGTAAAACCAAAAAAACATCTGTGAAACGAAATCATTTCGGAGGTATCGGTATTCTGATGTGAGCTAGCATTGTTTTGGACTCACACTTTTCCATGCTTTCGTTAGTGATATCGCTACTAACCAGATTCATTATTGAACAATATGTCTATCTCTTTAAGGGAGCACTGGAATATACTTTCCTATTTATTGATGCGCGTTTCCACCGAGCGTTAGTTGTCAATGTGTCTTAAGAAACAGAAACTATTAAGAGCACAGACTGACTCAATCTACATCTTATTGAACCTTATACTCGGGAGGCGCATTGTAGGACGACATTTTCGGCATTGTTCCATTCAAAAACGGCGTAGAACGGTGTACAAATAGACTCTTATTCTTCAGTAACAGGTTTGTATGCCATATCCTTCCATAGATTCCTGGAAGAGGGCAATATATTCCATAAATATAGAACATGAAAAGTTTCTTTTATGCCAAACCGTGCTAAGAACTGAACTACTATGGTTTATTTTTCTTATCACTTATCAGTTATATCAGATATCTGTCTATCAATTTAGTCCATATTAAATGATTATATACATCAGGACTAGAGCGATTCTTAATTTATGAGAATGTGAAAAAAATTTTCTCATCATTTTCATTAGAGCTTGGCGGATTTGTCAAGTCCCTGTAATTAACACGATATTTATGCATTATTTATAAATGTAAAAGATTATTTATAACTCTTTAAGCTCAAAACATAGTTAATCAGTGTAGCAAATTCTTTATTCTACATAGTCTGCCTGACCAAACTTTATGTGGCACTATTTGCTAAGTAAAAGAGTTTATATTTATAAAATAGAATGTATAATTAAAGCTATGAAAATAAAAATATTGCAAAAATTACTCGATCTGTGTTCTTCGTTGGATTTATTTTGTTGAAAAATATACACTAACGTAAATATCTTCTTCTTCTTTTTTTCATCTTGCCTTGTACCATTAAGGTGTCGGGTAGTGTTCTAGGACCCACTTTTTCCATTGATTTCGATTTCTTGCAATTTTTTGTAGTTCCTCAAGTGTAGTGTCATGTTTTTTTGCTATATCTTGGACTATGTTAGTTAACGTTTTCCGTGGTCTTCCCGGTGTCTTCTTGTGTGTTGTTTTTGATTGTAGATATTTTTTCGTTGTTCTTTCGGGCTCCATTCTTATAATATGTGCTTGCCAATTTAATTGTTTCTTTTCTATTTTGTTCGTTATCTTTTCTTGTTTGAGTTCGTTATATATCGTTTCGTTTTTTATTCTGTCTAGTCTAGTAACTCCTTGTATTTTTCTGAGGAATTTCATTTCTACAGTAGTTAATTTTCTTTTATGTTCTGGTAAAGTTGTTAGCGCCTCTATTGAGTATAGTAATGTTGGTGCTACTACTGTGTTGTATACCATTTGTTTTGTGCTTATTCCTACTTCCCTTTTTCCTAATATTGTATGGTTTATTGTATAATACATGTTGGTCGCTTTTCTAGCTTTGTTAGCCACTTCCATTTCTATTTTGCCATCGTTACTGATTATTGATCCTAGATATTCGAATACCGTTACTTCTTCTAGTTGATTTCCTTTACATGTTAGGTGAATGTTTTCTTCTTTTTTTCTTGTGACTTGCATTACTTTTGTTTTGTTTTCGTTAATTTTCATTTCCATCTTCTCCAGTTCTGATGTCCATATGTCTATTGATTTTTGCATTTTTGTGGCTGCATCTGTTATCAGAACGATATCATCTGCATATATGAGTGCTTCTATTTTTATTGGATTCATGCCTTTATATCCTATTATAGTTTTTGGGGTTTTTTTAAGACAGTTTTTCATTATTCGATCTATGTATATAATAAAGAGTAACGGGCTTAGTGAATCACCTTGTTTTAATCCCGTTTCTATTTTGAATGGTTCTGATTTCATCCCATTTATTTGGATGATTCCTGTGACGTTTTTATATATACTCTTTATTGCACTCCTCAATTGTTTTGTGACTTGTAACTGTTCCAGGCAGTGCCATATTTTGTTTCGGTTAACCGTGTCGAAAGCCGCTTTCAGATTCATGAACGTTAGGAATAGTTGTGTATTTGTTGCTATTCTATCTTCTATTAGTTTTCTTATGACACTGATATGGTCCGTTGTTTGTCTAGCTGCTCTAAAGTCTCCTTGTTCGTCTTCTATTTTGTCTCCTATTTCTTCTCTTAGTCGCTTTTCTAATATTTTACTGTATATTTTATTGCAACTGATGCCAGACATATCGCTCTATAATTATCACAATCGTTTTTTTCCTTCTTATGTATTGGAATTATTGTGTTTCTCTCCCAGTCTTTTGGTATTTCGTTGTTTTCCATATCCTTTTTATTAGGTCTGTCATCCATTCCGTTAGTTTTGTTCCTCCCCATTTTATCATTTCTGGCGCAACCTCATCTGGTCCATTAGCTTTTCCTGTTCGTAGTTCTTTGATTGCATTTGACACTTCGATGTATGTTATTTCGTCTTGTTCTGTTTCTACTTCTTCTGTGTTCTTCCATTTCTTATTGTGTTTGATGTGTGTGTTTTGCGAATTTGTTTTCAAAGTATTTTCTCCATGTTTCTATATTTTCTTTCTGGTTCGAACTAATTTTTCCTGTGTGGTCTTTAAATAGTTTTATGTTTTTATTTCTCTTTGTTTTCAATGATTTTATTATGTTCCAGAAGTTCCTTTTATTGTTTTGTATTTTTCTTGAATTTCTTTCCCGAATGCTTCCCAGCTCTGGGTTTTGCTTTCTTTACTTCATTCTTTGCTTCATTCCTTCTTCTTATGTATTCTTCCTTATCTTCGTCTTTCTTTGTTAATTGGTATTTTTCCATGCTAACTTTTTGTTGTTTATTTTCTGTTTTACCTCATTATTCCACCATTTTGTTCTTTTTGTGTGTTGTTGTACTGTCTTTTCCCCACATACTTCTTTTGCTGTCTGAATAGCTTCGTCTTTGAGTGTGTTCCAAATATCATTTATCGTCATTTCTTTCTTTCGTTCTTCGAATTGTTCTAGTCTTTGTTGTAGTTTTTCTGGTATTTTCTCCTAGTTTCGTCATTCTGTAGTTCCCATATCTTTATTCTCCTATACTTTTTACTTCTTCTGCTTGGGGTAGTTTTATTGTTATTCTAGCCGTTACTAATTTGTGTTGTGTACTTAATTCTGCATTTTTGATTATTTTAACATTTTGGATCAGTGTTTCCATTTGTCTTGTATATACAATGTAATCTATATGGCTTTTCGCTCTTCTTTCTATTGCTTCGAATGTGTAGTTTATTTCTTGTTTGTAGAATGTATTGCCTATTCTTAATTCATTTGATATGCAAAATTGTAGCATTTTTTCTCCATTACTATTCCTTTTTGTTTCTCCATAGTTTCCTACGGTCCCTTATCCCTTGTTTTTGTCTCTTCCAATTCTGGAATTCCAGTCTCCTATTATTAGTATGTTTTGATACGTTTCTCTTAATTCGTCTAATGTTTCTTGGAGCTCGTTATAATATCTTTCTAACTCTTCTTCTTCCGTTCCTTGGATTGGAGCATAGATTTGTGTTTTTGCTAACTTTGTTTCTAATTATATTTCTATAGTTATTATTCTTGGGTTTATTGCTTTCCAGTTCAATATTCTTTGATTAATTTCGTCGGTTACTACTATTCCAACTCCTCCTTTAGCTCTTGTTTCTGTTGTGTTTCCGGAGTAGTATAGTGTATATCCTTCGTTTAGTTGTTTATATCCCTTCCCGTGTTTTTTTTGTTTCACTTAGTCCCATAATTTGTATTTTCTTTTGCTTCATTTCATCTATTATTTCTTCTTCCTTTCCATTTAGGAATGTCACGTTCCATGCTCCTATATTAATTTGCTGTTGTTCTTGTTTCAATTTATTTGTTATCTTTGGTGTAGTGTTTATTGTTTGCTTTATTGTTTCCTCGGTGTTTGTTGATTGTCCTTTTTCGTTATCATCCGTCATCGCTTGAGCCGTCCAGTTCCTGTCCCCTTCTATAGGTTTTTTGGGGTATGATGTTTCCATCCTGTTTTAGTAATGTTCCTGAGTGTTCTTTTATGTTCTTCGTCTCCTTAAAAATCAAATTTATAATTTTTACCTTTATTATTAATGAAATTATTTCTAATAAATGTAAAAACCGTCATCACGGTTCATGGCGGATTATCGCAAAAGTACCCACATCGTTCATTTTAACGAAAGAGGCATGCGATAGTAATTTTAAAACAATTAAAATGCATTAAAAACGTATGATATCTAGACGTAACAACCGATTTTTTGTTTTTACCATTTTAAATGGTTTGTTGAAACTTCAGTTTTAACCGAAGAAGGTGGTGAGTGTAAAGTTAAAGAAAGTGCAAAGTTGGTGATAAAGCAGAGCAATTTTGAAATGTATTTTTTTTAAATAGTCGTCAAGTATTATGGAAACAATAAAGGAGGTTGTGCTGTAGTGCGGCTTAGCATTGGTCTTGATAGTGTGACAAAGTTACTAGCACTTGGTAAAAGTACAATGAAGTTTTGATAATCGTTTGCAGAAACTCTGAAGCGCGTTCTAACTACGTTAAAGAACATGAAAGAGCTTGCTATGGTTCTTCAAAAAGATGGCAGTAAATCAATAACTGAATTTTCAACTTTGATGAAAATGCCTGCATTAATTGAACGATTTACCCATTTTTTTTTTTTGTATTAATATAACGCATTTATTATATTTAAGGGTAATTTTCTCACCCGACGAGGTTTACGATTATCTGACCCAAATAGATGAGTTTTATAAGGAACAAGAATTACATTTAAATAACAAATATTTTATTGGCTTGAATTTTTTGCGCATAAAATTTTCAAAGCTACAGTCGTAGAGTGTACTGTAGGCAGAGAAATACACCGCATATATGTGTATATGTATATGAATAAGCGCAAAAAATATATCAATATTAAATTCTGCTACGATCTGTAGAAAGGCCCTTTCAGAAGCGCCTTCTTGCAAGTTCATAGCTGCCTGGAGGCCACATTTCTTTAAATCGAAAACATCTTTGGCAAATATATTTATAAAGAGATATTTCAAAGAACATTTTAGATAAACTTTGGGTTCCGAGGGAAAAAGTTACATCACGAAGATCAATAAACATAAGGCTGTTGAACATGTTCATCATTTACGTAGCAAATAAAACACTAAGTTACACTAGATGCAAAGCTGCGCCTAATCGAAGCATTTTAAATATGCATTTACTAATTATGAATTAAATAGCAGCAGAAAAGGGCAAGGTGGTGCTTTTATATATTAATAAACTGAAACCTGTAACTATATCGATAAATTTCAATTATAAAATTCATCAAGGTTAACGTTTCTCGTACAATAAAAAATGCATCGGGACGTGTAACAAAATTGATAAAAGCATTTATGAGACATGACAGTTCCACCTGTCGCCGTCCCGGGTGCCTTCAAATTGGTTGTTGAAAGTTTAGGGCCAAGAAATTATAAGTGATATTTAAAAAAGGTGCATATTAAAAGTTTATTTAACTGTTACATAAGGGTTGGTTAAAATAATAAAACTACAACGCAATCACTACGTCGAAAAAAGTTTATTTGAAAAATTTACTACTGAATGAGACGTTCTACTAAAAATTATACAAAATAAATGGATTATTTACTTCTCTTTAGAATGTTAAATTGAATGCCATTCAACAGGTAAATAGAAGGATAAAGTAAGCAAGAAATGACAAAGTTAGAACCTAAATGATTAAAAAATATAATTTAGATGATAAGACATAAAATTTCTAAAAAATTAGTTTTTTTTTCATGTTCTTGGAAATGGGTAGTAGTTGGGAAAGGGGAGGTCGACCACACACCACCTTTGAATAGCTGAAAGGGTTCAGTTTATAGTAGTCATGGCGCAGTGGAACGTGAAACATCGAATTTTTGTGGTCGAACGGTTAAAAAAACGATTTCGTTATTACTGTTCAATGCCCTTTTAGTTATAAAAAGGAAATCAACTGGTTGTTCCCGTACGACTCGGACTTCAGAAAAAGTTGAGATAGTGAAAAAATCGGTTCTTTACAGACCTGGGTACATCACTAAGCATGGTGCTCCAACTTTAGGGCTACCTCATCACTCGCTATAGAGTATCCTACATGGCGATTTGAAATTCCATCCGTACAAAAGTTTGATTGGTGATAAGCTGTTTCTAGGTGATTTTTTCAACACAAACTTTTTTGTAAAATAAAGATTGAAATTATTACGTCTGTTAACAAAACTATGATGATGAGTAATGAGGCACATTTTCAAGGGATGGTTATGTCAATAACCCAAACTGTCGATTTTGAGCAACAGATAATTCACAAGAATTATACCAGAAATCTCTCCACACAGCTAAGGTTACAATTTGGGGTATGGTTTCGAAATTATAAGCTTCCGCAGTAAAAATAGCTTTCAAGAGTTATGTAGATATGCTTGAATTTTTTGCGCTCATAACTTCGACATTTACGGTTTAACTAAAAAAAAAAAAAAACTGTGGTTACAACAAGATGGAGCTACATCCCACATGGCAAGGACTTTGATGCCAGTTGTTCAACAAATGTTTGATCAACATGTAATCTCACGTTTCGACAATATGCTTTGGTTCCCACAGTAGACGAGTCGAAAGTTGTAAATGTGCTAGAAGAAATGTAAGTGCGATGCAAAATTTTTAAGAGGGGATATGTTGTACAGCAAAAATGTCGTTATCTTTCCTAATTAAACAGTCAAATTATAACTATCAAGACTGCATTTATTACAGATTGTTTTGGTGTTAATAAAACTTTTTATATTGAAACTCAAGATACATTTATTTAAAAAAATTTGCGTTCTGCGCTTATTTATTTTATATTTCCACGTTCACTATATTACAGTTGTCTGTGCTTGGTGCTGCTTTTGAAGAAACCAGTCAGTTATAAGCTTTTCTTAGAATATTGAATTGGACTCTTCGTAAAGATTTGTTTCGTTGCTTGTTTTGGTGGATTCGCTCTTTCATATTATGGAGCAGTCCAACCGCCCTATACAAAGCGTTTCGAATTAATCTGAGTACCTCATTCACTTTATTTTTTAGTACGGGGAGTTACTCCAGCTATCAAAATGATTTACTCTTATTCAACCAATTTTATATCCTTAGAATCAACGCAACCTGTACATAGTATTAAATTTATTAGAAATTTTATACCACTGCGTTCACAGGTATTATCCTTTTGAGGCTTATATAATGGTGTTCAGAACAGGCAGTATCTTTTTAAAAACGTGTCTGAAACTACAAATACCTACGTTGCCGAAATCAAAATCATTTTGTTTAAAAAAGAACTGGAACGTTTTGTAGTAGTGTGGACAACTAATAATGGTTTACCGATTACCCATTATAAAATTATGAATTTATAGCCAGATACTTTTATAAGCGCGTCTCAGTTTTTTAATTTACATATAAGTATTTAAAGCCCGACCAGTTTAATTAAGGAATCTAAAATGCCGACACAAGCAGCAATTTGAATCCATTTTAAATTCCATATTCGAGATTGCTTGTTGGGCTTTATGATTCTGCTCGTTTGTATACTGGTGCAGGCGAGGAATTTTACGACTGCTGCGAAGGCAGCAAAAAACACTTGCAGCCTTGTTATTAAATTTTTATTTCTACAAGGAGCATAAAACTTTATGAGAATTTAAAGCAAAATGCAACGTGCCAGATTTATTAGCTCGAGATAATAAAAGGGAGTCGACTCCATAGGAATATCTACAAAATCATTAAATCATTCAGCGCACAAACAAAATCAGAAAATACATGTCAGCCACAACTTTGGAATTGACAGAAAAAATCTTAAAAATTGATTGAATAAAATTAGTTTCCAGCGATTATATTTAGGGCAGTAAATAAATATTGGCGTTTAACACTTCTCGTGATAGGAGAGAAAAAAATTAAAGGAAGCATATGTTTGGCTTCTATAATAGAATGAGGCAATTATAAAACTTGCGTGATAATTATATCGCTTCGTAGGCTAGGAAAGTTAGAAAAGGAGATTTTTAAAACTCTTTGAAAACATAAATAGCTAATCTACTCAGAAATGTCCGCGCAACTTAAGGAACTGTACATTCTGCTAGTAAAAACATTGAGCGTTTACATGCTCATAAATTTAAAGTTACAAGTTTACATACTGTATAATGTTCAAAAATTATAAAAAAATAAAATCAATGGTTATTATAACGGAGTGTTATAGTGAAAAGCGATTATAAAGAATTGCAAAGTGGGTTGGTTCACTTGGAGAATAAATTCTCAGAGCAATACTTCTGAAAAAAGAGTAATACACCAACTTCGCTGTTTTACTTTAGGTGCCACCATTTCAACGTATGTTCTCTAGGATTAGATTCTTGTCTATAACCACTCTGAAAAAAAATTACTTTCCTCTTCTAGGGTACTTCTAGTTTAACATCTGTAACCTTGTTTCTTCAATTAGATGTCTTCGTAAAACTGTGATTCTCATTGTTTTTGCTTTGCACAGGCTAGTAGTCCGGGCGCCAAAGGTGTCAAACATGGTGGTCGATTCCAACACGACGAAATTAGTTTTAAAATTAAGAGAAAAATATAGTCTATGGGCGCTGAGCGCAGCTACGGCGCCGGCGCGCGGCGACGTCACAGTGCCCGATTCCTCGGCCGCGCGCCGTCTCTCGCGCCGCACGCTTTCACGCGCTTATTAAACCATAAAGAATCGATCGAATTGGATCGAAAAAAATTATACTCATAAACAAAGTATTCTAGTTTCATCACAGCAAGTTTCAAGTGAAAATATTAATTAGAACGGTCGTTATCGATAAAAACGTACAAGTATCCTATCTTCGCAACTATTGGACATATCGCAAAATTTTTTTTTCAAGTTCATGAAAAAATAAGCACAACTAAAACCACTAAGTTGCAAATCTTAATATCCTAAATTAAAGAAAAAAATGCCCTTAGTTACGGGTTTTTCGTTAATAAAAAATTTATTTGTAATAAAAAAAATCTGAAATTTTGAATAGCTAAAGACATTATTATTACCTGCAGCTAAGCAGGTTTCGATCGGTGACACATTATACAGCAAACTGAAATTTCAACTTAACATTTGCAATAGGTCGCCATTTTAAAATTTTGTGATGAAACCTAACGCATATTGTTTATCATATAATTGACTACAACATACTTTATTTTCATTGAATTTGAACAACTTTAACATGTATTTTAACTCATTTTGATTTTTTCACGATTTTTACCTGTTTTGATTGTTTAAACAATGAAAAAATTTTAGTAAGTTTTTTAAATGACTAATCCATCCTTATGTAGAATCGTTGCCTGTACAACTTTTGCATTTAACATTTTACTCTGCAAGCGACAGTTTTTGAGACAATCATAAAAAACCAAAAAAACAGACGTTTTCAACGATATTTTGCAATAATAAACAATGACGAGTAACTAGTTCAAGGTAGACACTTTTGGATGTTGTTTCCTATATCTTTCTCTTAATTTTAAAACTAACTTCGTCGTGTTGGACTCGACCACCACTTTTTTCATTTTTGGTCTCTGGTGCCTGGACTATAGGACTGAAGCTAAATTTAGAAGATATCTCGCCGAGTTCTTCTGAAGGAGTGGCAATACGCTTCTTGGTAAGTAATCACACGAGTGTTATAATTGTTCAGTCAGTTCTGGAGCGGTCAAACTACTTCTCCTGTGACGTCTACGTATTGAACTATCACAACAGAGGAAAGAAGTTATTGATATGTCTTGAACTTAAAAATTAGAATGTGTCAAGAATAGGACAAAACTTTAAGAGATGCCAGATTCCGATAACCTTACAAGAAGCATTCAAGAAAATGTTTTTTCAACAAAACTGTTTTATTGTAGAATATTTAAACTGTAGTTCCTCTATTTGCCATAATTTATCTATTTAATACAGTTCCGATAGTGTTGTTCCTAAAATTTTCTGCTTTGTACCGTTCATTTGCCTTTTTTATTATCATTGTAGTGTCTACTATCGGGACTAGTATCTATGGTACCTAAGTCCTCCATTAGAATCGTCTTTTCTAGTTTTTTGATAATATGAGTGCTAGCCTCTTTGAGTTCCATACATGTTGATCAGTTCCACTGAAAACGTTCTAAGTTTGAAAAATAGTAGTTTGCTTCATAGTGGTGGAAGCCAGAATGTGTTGGGAAACAGATAAGGCTTTCAACTACATATTATTTTGAAAAAAGAGCCGAAATATTCTACTTAATCTCTACACCATCTATATTATTAGGTTTAACAACACAGTGTAAAAGGTGTGGTGCTTTAGTGGATAGGTCGCTAGACTACAAAACCAAGAGTTGCGGGTTCGAATCCCGCTCTCGCTGGCATTTTTACGGCCCAGCTCGACTCAGGCTGCACTAAATGAGTACATGGAGGTCAAACTCTGGGGTAATAATAGGCGGTCGGTACGTAGCGCTAGTCACGTTACTACCCTTGTGTAGCGTAGGCTCTAGATTGTAGCAGACCTATCCTGTTACGACCCCAAAGGGCCTTCAAGGCCTATTACGGGGAACTATTATTATAACAACACAGTATTGACTACGAATGAATATATCATATTATGTTTTTTTTTTCAAACGATCATGTAGCAATTCTGTGAGCTACAAGTTGTGTTTTCAAAAATCACGCTTGGTTCAGAAAATTTCCGTTAATACATGTATTACCAATGTTTGTAAAAATGTTTTAAATTATTATTAGCATAGTTTGTAAAGACAAGTCACAACTAGGCAATGCAATTTCTGAATTCCGTCTTATTACGGGTATCAAATTGCCACCAAGAAAGTACACAACCTTGTTAAAACATGTCTGTAATATCAGATTACTCATCATGAACTATTAGCAACTAAGTATACGCTAGATACATCCGTAACGGTTTTCTTGATCCAAAATGGGTGAAATAGCCAAATTGCCTACGTATCATCCAAATTAAAACTGAAAAAATATTCCGCCACATCTAATAAATCTGTAGTTTAATAATTAAGTTAAAGATGAGATTTCTAAGCCCCCCCCAATATTTTCTCTTTTGTGGTATTACTTTAAATTTCCTTAAAGACAATTACAAAATATGTAGTTTTTTAAAATTAATTTCGATTTTGTTACGCTAATAAACACAGAAATTGTGTAGACGAAGATAACTCCGTTGGTGGCCTAACAACGAACAAAGACGATTCTTGTCTGTATTTCTTTTTTGTAGTATACACGAACCAATAAATCAAAAAGGTATATAAATAAAATTTCAAATTACAATAGAAATAATTATTAAGTCTGCAACAAATGCCAATAAAAATGACTTGGCTAAGAAAGTGGAAAAACATCTCTGCGGGTATTGTAAAAATTTATTTCATTTCATCAGTACCAAGAACGAATTGTTCTTCAAACTTATATTCCTATATAAATTGTTCAATTCACTATTTGTTTTTTAAATTTAACTAATTTATCTAAAATTTCGAGAAACATACGAGCATTCAACTTGCTTCCGTGCTTTTCTAACCACCTAATATTTTTTCTATTTTTTCTCTAATCATTATGCTCTTACGACCATCGAGACCATGTTATACTTAAAAAGTAATAATGCTAATAATGTTACTAGCTAGGATGTGAAGGTATTGCGCCATTTGATTAAGATACAAATCGTATATTAATTTCACGGGGAAAATAAACGTATGAAATTAAAACATTTGTTAGAAAAATTCTAGGAATTATTTTTTTAATTCTTCATTTTTGATATCAAACACAAGTAATGAGTGTTATTCAGTCATCTCATATGTGTTCTGAATAGACATGGCCTTGGAAGTGTTTCATGTAAACTCGCTAGGTTGCTGGACTATGCTAGCAATCCATTGTTCAGCTTGTTAACGCATTTAGTTGAAAGTTACACAAGTAACGTAATGGACGCAAATTTCGAGCAGAAAGTTAATACTAAGTTTTGCGTTAAATTAGGGAAAAGTCTTAGTCAAACATAAAATATGACATAGCATCCATAAGGTGGGACATTATCCAGAAGCTATGTCTTTGAATATCCTATTGCAAATGTGGAACGTATAAGGCAGTTACTCCAAGATCGTCGTGTGCCACCAAATTTTATGCAACGAGTTAGGGAAACGGAAACTTAATGCAACAATAGTCCCTCATATACTAACGGAGGAGCAGAAAGAAATCAGAACTGCTGGAAAGGACGCAGTAATTTTTGTTTCTCCCATGGAAATTCTGCTGAAAGAAAAGCGTCATAAAGATATTGTAGCAATCCAAAACACAGATGTGCTATGAAGTATTCTGGATGAAACTTTCTCTGGTTCCTTCCATGACCTCCAGAAACGGTGACAGCTGTGTACAAATAATCGAAAAGATTACTTAGACGAAACTTAGTAACATTCGTAAATTAAATAAATTGTTTTTTAAAAGCCCAGTTCTGAAACTTCAGCAAAAAGTTGTTGGTCACCAATAAAATCTACCAGAAGATGGAAAAAATGAGAGTCGATAAAAACAACTCAAAGAATATAAAAACAATAAAAAAATGCTTAAATAAAAGTTTTACAACTACAATGCCGTAGGTACGATATTCATAGCAAATTTCAAGAAATCTAGACGGAACGTTTTACCACAACCTTCACAGAAAAAATGTACAAAGTACACATTGTAATAAAAACAACAAAAGACGTTATACCGTCTCATTAGACAACGACGTCAGGTTTTAATCGTGTTTATGCACTCACAAATAATTTAATTTCTTTCTTTTCTACCGTAATCCGCAGTATAATACACAAAAGTCCTTGTGTAAATTTGATGCAATCTACACAATTCGACTTTAAAAATGCAGAAGGTAAAGTATAATTTATAATCCAGCTACCATTCCAGCGATAAGAGACGCGCATTTTATTGATCATCATAAGGCTTAAATCGAAGTGCAACATCAGAAGAGGTTAACAGTTTAATTTGCTAACAAATACCTTAGAGTCGGCATAATCTTATAATAGAACTAATCGGATTAATTAAAACTGAAGAAAGCATACAAAAATTTAGAAAACATAAAGCAAGGTTGCACATTATGTTCACTGATAATTAACATTTAATCAGAACACATTAAAAAAAAATCTGTTGAAGACACAGAAGATGATTCGATTAAAAAATATTAAATATTAGCTGCTATCACGAATGGAATTAAACAAAATTTTAAACACGTGGTGTAAATATAGGATCGACATAATTACTCAAAGTTGTTAACATACCAATCAGCTAGCAACCATGGGACGAAGATTATTTATATACGATTTTAACTAACAACTATGTTAAAAATACACTAACCATGATAAGTCAATAAATCTTCTAAGGGCACCTTGATATAGAGGAATCCTACGTGTGGATATAAAGACCAACAATTGTAATACAAATAAATAAACAAAGAGAACTGCTGAACACAATCATAAAAAAAAAATGCAATAATTAGAACACGAGGTAAAGGGTGAACGATTCGAATTACTGAGACCAAGGATGGAAATAGGCAGAAATAATGAAGGATATTAATATTGCAGACATAGTAGAAATATCCTACTTGTTTAAATAAATAATTTCACATTTTCTAAATTAATGTTATCCTACTGAAAAACTTTTGTACATTATAATCATATATTTAGTAATAATGGATATACATTGATTATTACGAAACGAAGTGGAACGTTTTAGCTACATAGTAGATGAGGTAGAATAGGGCAAACAAAAACAAAAATCAGGACGACGTTTCTTGAGCTTTTTTTGCATTGTGAATCAGTAAAATTTTCCACAGGCCAATAACTATAGTCGATTAAATTTAAGTTTCACCTTTGTTACAGATCTTGTTCATATTTCTGATTATTTATAATATTCATTTCTAATATAAACTAACTAAACTAAAACTCTTCAATATATATATAGGGTCCGACACAATGTTCTCTCCTTTTTGAATTGACTGCCGCGCGCAATGTATTGGTAGACGGTGCTACATTTATTTTAGTGTCGCGTCTGCGTTCTGACCTAGAAAACTGTAATGTTGTGGGTACACAATTTCCAACAGACGGAAATCACCTGATACACCTTGTAGCGGTCGGACCCCGAGAATATCGTAACCGTGAGGCAGGATGTCGTCATATTGTTATAACATTCCGTCGCTAAGCATGCCTTTGTCTTGGGAATATCTGACCGGAGCGATCCCATATTCCAGTCATACAAACTGATGGTGGTCCAGAAATTTAAAGAACGTCTCTGATACGCTTGGTAAGCTGCTTGTTAGGACATGTTAGCAAATGTTCCAGCTGATACTGTTGTGCTCAGCAGTGACGAAGCTATTTTTCACATATCGGGCTGCGTCATTAAGAAGCATTTTCGGTAAAGCGCTCCACAAAATTTTCAACAACTCCATGAGCAACCTCTCCAGTTAGCGCGCAGTTATTTGGAGTGCTGTTACAGAATTTGGTATTATAGGTCCGTATTTTTTTAGGAAGCTTGACTGCAGACTGTTACATCTACCTGCTATCCTGTGATGTTACACAATTTCCTGGAGTCCAGACTCAACGAACATGTAAATGCAGCATTGTGATTCAAACAAGAGAGCGGTATCACACACACGGCCAGATTTTCTCGAGAAGTTCTCAGACAAATGCTTCCAGACTGCCTCGTCTTGTTACATGGTGACATCACATGAACGGTCGAGGAATTAAAGGATGTTATTCGCTACGCGGTCGCAGTAGTACCAATGGAAATGACTCCTCAAGCAACGCGGAACTTTACGGCGAGGCTGCTCGTGGGGGCAAATATCTGGACAAAATATCATCTTCAAAACTGGTTGATGACTGAATGGCAAGCATTGTTCTGTCTGATAGTATGGTGAAACATTAAATAAAATTTGTTGTACTTTTTATTCTGTTTCTGAAAGGAGAGATCATTCTGACGGACACTACGCGTAGTACCATCAACTTACTAGTCTTTTAAGTGAATCAGTGTTACAACAATAAATATTTACATGTGGACTGGTTACAATATTTGATCGGCCAGAACTGCGCTTAGTCTTTTTGAAATATTTCTTCTGGTAGTGAAAGTTAGAAACGACCGCATATTATGAAAAATGTGACAGCAATGGCAACGCCCTTACACAAAAAACCCATGCATATTGTGATAATAGCTCACAAAAAAACACGTCTGTACACATTTAATCCGAGTCCACAAACGACATAAATGTGGCATCCTCGCATTAGAGCTGAAATGCCAAAGAGTGATAAAAGCGCGAGGTGAAAAAAGGAAACTAAGGAAAACCTTATTATATATGTTGCACGTTCTTAAGGTTTTTTCAAGTAGGCATCTTAGCCATGGTACGACAAATTTTAATTTATAAAAAATTAAAATGACATCATCTTTCAGTTTTAGTTAATTGCAAAATACCAAATTAGTTTATAATTTGGAAACCAAAATCTGATACGCTTGATCTAAAATTTTATGACCACATCGCCAGTATGCCGTGATGGCGTGATTCATTTTGTTTAGATACGTTTTCCATTAACTGAAATTAAATGGCTATCCAATCAAAAAGAAACTCGAAATAAATTTTTATTTTTTCAATATTACCATTCTGATGGGCAGTTACCTGCGCTGTTGATCGAAACGACTAACGAGAACTTGGGTCGTTCGAACGCGAGGCAACGAGACGAAGGCCGCAAAAACCGACATGGAACGACGCGTAGTTGGGGATATGTTTAGAGTCAGCTGCAGCTACGACCTGCAATCCTGGATATTACCGGGAACGTATCCGCGAATGAAGTGCATGCCGCGCGACCTCGGCGCGCTTCCGGTTCCGTCGGAAACGAGGGCAAGTTGCCCCTCAGCGCGATATAATCGCGGCGCAAATTTCCTGCCGCTCAATGATAATAAATGCACCCATTAGGCCTGCAGCGGCGAATGCAGCGGCTTCGATTTCGGGCGCTCGGTGCAGCGGGGGGCCATTCCCGCTCCATTCCCATACGCGACGCCACTTCATGAGCCATAAAGCTGCACGGCTGCGGTGCTTCGCTGCACGCCTCGTTTACATTGTATGGGCGTCTCTGTGGCCATTACTTCGCGACACGTGATGAGTAACTGCGGGTACTTACTATGCACAGCGAGCAGTGATTACTTGGACACTTACCTGGAACAAAGAGAAAAAGTGTTAGATACGTCGGAACGAAGAAACTCCAATAATGGGTTTACACTACTAGGTAACGGGTACTGACATAGTATACATATGAAAACACATACAGTAAAAAAAAAAACAAATTTCAAAAAGATATATAAATGTGAGTTATAATCTTTAGAGTGATATTCTCTTAGGAAACTATCCTTTAAACCACTGTTAGATGTTCATGATATTTAGGACGAATTTCAATCAAAAAACTACAATCAACCGAGTGTAGAGACTAGAAAATGAACTACCCATTTATTTGTTTATTGCGCAAAAACTAACAAAAACAAATTGTTTTTCAAAATATACTTCTTAACGGTCATTACATTGTCGCATACGTTGGAACCAATCTTCCTGGCGTTTTTACCATAGCAAATCAGGTACCTCCATAGGTTCTGAACCCAACTGCCTCTTTCGGGGTCGAAAATTGTTGTCCGCATAGATTGTTCTTCACGTGTGGGAACAAAAAGAAATGATTAAAAGCCAAATCAGGACTGTACGGCGGGTGACCCATAAACTTTCGACGTTTTGAGTGCTCAAAAAGTCAGTTGTTTGCGTAGACGTGTGTGAGCTTGCATTTCCATGGTGGAGAGTAATCTGGCGTCGTGCGTTGGTTTTTCTTAATTCTCCTGACAAATAAATGGTTGTGTAGCATTTATAATTGACCATTTTACGATCCTCTAAAAGAACGGTTGCGACATGTCAAAAAAAACAAGCGACCATTTGCTTGGAAGTGCTTCGAGCGCGGACGATATTTGTTGGGTTTGGCTCATCTTAGAAGACCCATACAGAGTCGACTGCTGTTCACCTTCGGGCTCTTACGCATAATATAAAAGTCATCACATCTAACGATGTTGCAAACGGTTTTTAAAACACCGCGATCGTATTTCTTGAGCATTTCTTTCGATCAATCGACACAAGCCTGTTTTTGATCGATCGTGAACTTACGTGGAATCCAACGCACCCACAGCTTTTAAATGTTCATGCAATATCGAATGTGTGCTAGTGATACTAATGCCGAAGAATGTCTGAATTTCATGG
This sequence comes from Sinelater perroti, assembly GCA_036346155.1. NCBI lineage: Eukaryota > Metazoa > Arthropoda > Insecta > Coleoptera > Elateridae > Sinelater > Sinelater perroti. The sequence goes on along the minus strand of JARFIY010000099.1, from coordinate 19,571,728 downwards.
TAAGTCACATGACAATCTTGCTTAATCAGTTCGCGCACGGCATCGATGTTTGCCGACATCAAAGACGATTTTTGATGACCTTTAAATTCATCTGCTAGCGCACTACGATCACGATTGAATTTATTGAACCAACGATATTCAGTGGCTTTGTGTAGGGCTTCGCCATAAAAAGTGAGTTGATCGACGCACTGAGATAATCCACGTTGAAAATCGTAAGAAATCATTGCACGAAAATGTTCACAAGTTAATTCCATTTTTTGGCCGAGAAGAAATTCTGAACTTAATGAAAACAAAATAAATAGCGTTCGTGTGACAAAAGTTTTAAGTACGTATGCCGTCAAAAATGTCAAATTGTATGATGTAAAAAACGTCAGAACACGTAGAGATGTCAATTCGCAGTAGATATCGTGAAGCCCACGTAATATGTGCTTTATAAGCTTAACAACTTTTTTGCCTATTTTTAGTGTCACACCGTTAATGCAGGCCTGATGCAAACTACTATAATAATTAATGTTATACATATCGTCTTGGCTGTTGATGTGCTTACACCGTTGTCAATATAACTTTTTATTAACAATTTAATTACTTTTCTGCCTGAAAAACTCAAAATTCAAGCGTTTGGAAACAAGAGCTAGAACGTATAAGAGACAAAAAAATCTAAACTACTAAATTGTCGCAAAAGTTGTTTCTGTTTTTTTCTATGAAATAAGACACGATTTTTAAATACAATGGATGAATTTTAATCAATGATTTCCGTTTTGTTCGATAACGTTTTGTCATCTTCTTGGCAACTTCATGATTCCAAAACAAAGTGAAATTTCACAGCGTGTTCATCATTAGAAGTTTTAGCATTTACGGAGCTTTGTAAAGATCATTAATCTGATGGTGCAAGGTCAGAGCTATATGATGTATGTAACAGGACTTCAAAATAAGTTCCAATAATTTTTGACAAATCGTGTTTGTGGCCTAAACTGTGGTCTGGACGTTTTTCTTTGCTTCATCCAATTTCATTAATTATTAACAGAATATATCTAAATTAATTGTTTGGTTTCTTGAAAGGAGCTCCAAATACTCAAAATTGACAGTATGATCATATTTTGATTCGATTTTGGCTTTGATTTAGTCTTCATCAACTCCACTTGGCCGTCTTTGACTGAATAATCACGATAACAAAGTTTTGTGGCGCTGCGTTTTGTTGAGACATCAACACGTAAACTTCATATATCCCTTGGTGAGCATTGATAGCTTTTTTGCCTTTACGAAAATAAAAAAGCAAAACACGACAAAAATGCTTGCTTTTACACCCCATGTTAAAATCAACACCAAAGTAACAGCTCGCAATTTACTTCTACAACAAGGCAAAAGTAACAGGAATAAATTATTTCATTGACAAGAGTCATTCAAAAAGATAACTAAAGCCAATTATTCTTAAAATTCGACATTTGTCTTAGAGCAGATTCGAGAAAACCATGAAAACTAGAATTAGGGCAGGCGACTCGAAATTAATGGTAGTATAGAATCTTCTTAAGTCTTGCAATTCTAGGCTTAACCTACGCTGCAATCTCTTTCTATTTAGTAATTCTCTAGAGTTCGCGTCACGCATCAGCACTATTTTGCCCTACCCTTCCACACCCATCACATAATTTCATTTACGTGTGATCTCCCCCACCAGTTCGTAAATTCCACAAGAGGCCTCTACCACTTGCAGATTTCTAAAAGTCCTATCTCCTTCCTGCGTCCGTCGCATTTTCTACCTGCTCTCCCCGGTCGGGTCCTGGTGCTATTTTTCGCGATCCATGGCATTGTCGACTTCACCACACGTGCATCTATCCTCTAACTTTTAGATTTGACTACGTAGAACAAAAACTGACCATCCTCCCCCTTCTATATAATTACTAATTGCAACATATTCTTTGTTTAATATGGACAATAAGAACCCAAATCAATTTTCACGTAATAATTAGTCCAACTCATCAACATAACGATTCTACAGTTTATTAACCTTCCAAACAGATAAAACACAGAAATCACAACTATAAGAACTAGAATTACATAACATTAGTTTTATAGAACTATTAAAATTATTGCTAATTAAAAAGAGTGAGGTAGGAACAATGATAAATTTATCATAAATGTCAAAGGAGTTATATTTTTACAGGTCCGTATCTTCTACAGAAATCACTACTTACTTTTGAATGTAGAGTCACTTCCGTGATATACTGACGACCAAAAATAGAAAAAAACAACAATTCAAAAAGTCAAACGGAAATAGCAATCTTACTGTACTTTTAAATCTAAGAGTACTAAAGTTTCGTCATTATATCAATACCCTGCTGTAAAAATAAAAATAAAAATTCAAACTACTAGTACAATTTTAAAAAGCGTTATAAATCAAAAATGAAAATAACAAATAAAGCAACACTTTAAAATAACTATCTTACATTACAGAATTCTTATCTTGTTAAACATATGTTGAGTATTCACTCTTGACGCGGTGCGACCAATAAGTAACCGTGAAGTTGCTTTTAGCATTAGTATCTGTATGCAGTGCCCAAGCATTTATTTTAATTCATTGATCACTTCAGGTTTCCATTACGTTCTCAATAAAGTTCTAACCGTTAGTGTTTAGTTTTTTCAAGCAACATCCACCTTTAAGCATTGTCGCACAACCCAGCTTATCCAAAATGAAAACAATACCAGTCTCCGATAAACCATGGAAATCAAAGAAATTGTGAAAAATTAAAAGTGGAGATGGTTGTGATAAATGGCAAAGGCTAAGGGACTACTTCCAAAAATATTAATTAATAAACTTTCTCAGTAATATATTATTTTTGGTCGCAATATGTTTTTTATTTATAAAACACGAAGATAAGAGCACAGCGCATTTGAAACACCCTTATTAGTGATGATTTATAAATCTCATAACAATGGTACAAAAAGAAGAGGAAAACCTAAGAATAGTGAAAAGAAGGTTTATAAAAACAATACATGGATCAATAAACATCTCAGAAAATTACTACAGGGCAAGAATGAACCAAGGGATAGGGTGAGAAGACATTGTTAGGAGTATAAAACAACAAAGACAAAACGGATAGGGCATGTTATGAAAGCTGGAAAGAAAAAAGGGCCAGGCGAAAGTCAAAATGGCCAAATCAGGAGATGAACGACTTAAGAACTATTGGAGACAAAGTTAAGAACAGGAAAAATTATGGTTTAACATATGCAAAGAGGTAGTAAAATATTAGACTGATCTACACCTCCTTCCCCCACAAAAAATCTGACAAGCCTCAAACAGTGCAATCCCTCCCTACATGGGCATAGAGCAAAAAAACGTGTAAGAGAAAGGTGAAATTATAAAAAAAATGTTAAAAACAAATATTAGCACGCGAAAGATTAATTTAATGTCTGAAGAATTTGAATCTCCAATCCTAACCAAGCGTAGTATGGACTTTACCTGTCACGAAGTGTTTTGCTTAAGAATCAATATGTAATTAGATGGTCATTCTGAGTACACGTTCAAAGTGAATTTTGGGTTTTCCTGAAATGACTGCACAAAGTTACAAGAGAAGCCTGATGTATACTAAAAGAGGATTTTCGTGGACAAACTTTTAAGTCAATGCCTTATAAATTTTAAAAATGCTTAGAAATCCGTCGTGCCAACAAAAATTGGAGCCACCCTTAAAGATAGTATGTGTGTACATAAACTCATTACATAAAACATGATGACATATAACGGTGAACACACTGAACATGAAAGTTTTTTTCGTTTTTCGAAAAACGAAAATGACGGTATGGATATACAAACTTTATTTTTTTAAAGACATTATTAAAGATATTGGTTTAAACATTTTTCTTTTGAGCTTCCGCATGCTGAGAATTCCGAGGTTGCCCACTAAAGCAAATTATTAATATCTTTAACATTACGAAATGAACTGGCTAAAGCTTTATTCGAGTATGTAACGTTGGTTATTCTTTCCTTATTGACTATAGCACTAAGCCCTTTTCGAATACCCTTTGGACAAACAGAAACACGTCTCATCATATCGGGACCCTCATCTCATCTTTATTATATTCCAGTATTATTAGATCGTTCTTTCTTACAAGTTAAAGCCGAAAGTTAAAACTTAAAATAAATAATCGTTACTCTACAATCGAATTCTTGGGAATTCGAATGATTGGTAACTGATTTTTGTATATTCACATTAATTCAGAGTAATGATTACGACTCAAATTATTATTATTATTATTATTAATCACTTCTATCTTTTTCGTTGTATCTTCCACTAACAAGTTATTTCTTATAATAGTCCCCACTTGTCATTTGATTTGCTATGCAATTAGGACTAGAAATTAATTTGCTTCCATTATTACATTTCGTTCACTAACGATTTTTAATGACTCAATTTCTTTTCATTTTCTAATTTTAATATTATTGAGTATGAGACCATACAGCAATTGCATCTTATGCACTGTAAACCATCATCAAACGGTATAATCAAGTCAGCTTTTATACCAACTTTCGTAAATACAAATAAGCCCTATATTAACAATTATGGCCCAGTGACGTTAATAACAAAGGTGTTATTATTTCCACAAAGGGCCGCTCGACCTGGATGCTATACAGTTCTCTTTGATGTGCTCGCAATATTAAATTCAACATAATACCGTCTTTGGCCGTAATCTGGGCTAAAATTCATTATTATTAAACAAACCTTGACTCTAATTAAATAACCAGCATATTGTATTTCCCTTTAGGAGAGAGAATAAATGCACAAAAACATTTTCGATGTTACTAGTACCATGCCGAAGCTCGTTTTTAAACGTTTATCCATTAAATTGGCAATAATAGTGTTTAACTGGATTATGATTTTTGGGCACATTAAAATGCCCTTCTAAAAGAGTATGCTCCACTATTGTGCAGTATTACGAAGGCACCAGTTTAATATTTATCCTTGCCATGAAGCTACACTTTTTATATTATTCATTATGCTACAATTGCAAATTATACAAATTGAGCATGCAACAAATGTTTTTTTTTCTGCATATTTGGGAAAAATAACATTTCGATTAAATTTTAAGTTTTTAATACATTCAAGCAAAGAATGGCAAAAAGTCAATTTGAAAATATTTTTAAATAGTCATTTTTAATTTTCAAATTATGTCAGTCAAATTACAAAAAATTTTATACAATAAATCAACATTCAAAATTTTTTAGAAACAAACTATAGTATATCCTTTTCCTTTGAAGCAATAGGAAATGGAAGTTATTTTTGCTACCGTGCTTCTAACCTTTAAATGCAATTAATTCTGCGCCCACCAGAGCTACAGATTTATTTTAATCAACTTGTTTTTAATTACAAAAGCAATTTATATTGAATATCAGACATTTTTTATCTAAAATATTCATATATAAATACCAAATCCAACATAGAAGCAGTTGAAACATATTTATTTTTATTATTAGCTACTTTCGGTTTACCAGTAACATGAAATTTGTTTTGTAATAAAAAAACGTATTTCATATTTCATATTGAACAAAAGCTTATGGAGGTAGCAAGAAAGTATGTTTTTTATAAACACAGAACAGAAGCTAGACATGATAAAAAATGTTTCAAGGATGGGGAAGTTCGGTTCGTGAAACCATAGTTCAATTATGGGTCTATTATATTTACTACTTATTTTTATTTGAGTTCCCACTGTAGTTTCGCGGTGAGTGTGGGGGTGCTTGGTGCTCCGAATCCCTCAAAATATCAAGTGTTACGCTTAGGTATTGACGAGAGAGGCTGTGCAAACTAAGTGACAAGTAATTTGTCCACAAAGCTGAAAAAATGTTATTACATGACTATTTTACCCACTCATCGCAACTTCCTGGATCGCCATTTTGTGACCTGAATGGATATCGATCGATGTTTCAACGAAGGATGCCAGTGCAGCACATGACACCGATGCGTCCACAAATTGCAGCAAATGCAACCTAACTTCGGATACATACCACAGCATCTACTGGAAATCCAACAGACTTGACAACATAGCACAACGAATCAACAAAATAATACAAATCTTTGGTAAACAAAACGAAATATATGGAAAGGAGAGGAAAATAAGAAACACACACAGAACAGACAAAGTTGTGAACTGCTAAACTAAATCAAAATCAGCGATTATTTGTTACAAAAACCGACTACGACAAACAAATACGAGATTTTAAGCAATGACGAAAGTAATATTAACGCATCCAATAAAAATGCCAAAACTGCCATCAATATTCGTAGCAGATGTAAAATATATCACGCCACTTGTTAATGAAAATCCTGAAAACGATTACCTAATTTAAACTTTTCAAAACGCTCACGTAAATAATATACTCTATTATAATGAAACATGAATGGAAACACAGAATTTCATAGCCACAAACACAAACAAGACCATAATTTTAAAACAAAATTGCGAGGAATAAATTATTCAACTGACACAGAAGATATAAAGAGAAACATCGAAGACAGAGGCGTCAACAAGCAGCTATAAGTATTCTTCCTTGAAATTCGATCAGATAACAGTACCAATAAAGAAATTTGTAACATTAAACACAACATGAACCTAAAAATAACAATTAAACCTTCACATCCCAAAAGAAAAGTATCTCAATACACAAAATATCAGATATACGACCATACAAAGAATTTGTACAGCAAAATGTTGTATGAAGTGCGCATGTAGGCATTTAAATAATTATTGCCAAAAAACAGAAAAAAAGGATCTAAAATGTGTAAACAGATCAAAAAATGACTGTCCTACAAAAGCACAAAGACCAAGGTCCGACCTGCAGATAACGCACAGATGCTGCAATAAGGTTCATCTGCACATTAAACAGATGACTTAAAATTACTATTATAAAATTACACTTTATACTTTTATTTATGCGTAACACATTAACACTGTTCGCTTGGTTTCCTACCGGAAGAAAAGTACCCTTTTCTTCCTTTGACTCGCTGCGTGATTGTAAGCAATTCAGGGGCGGTTTTAGGGCCTATGAGAAGTTTCTAGTAAAAATTTGGAAATTTCTACATTGTTCGAGTCCTTGCACAAGCGCAATTGCATTCTTAGAAATTGTTGCACTACAATGCTCGAGTAAGTAGACGAATCATAGATATGACAATATACAAGCAGCAAATGTAAATGTAGAAGATTAATCAGGAACATTTACGATTTCTGCAAAATAATGTCCATCTAGACATATCATAAAATAAGAACAATTTGATTTTTTCAATACTCTAGCAAACCGATTTATTACAGCAGGGACCTATAATCCAGGGTGATTACACCAAAAACCAAAGAATTGCTGAAAACAATAAACAAGCTCTCATTGATTTTGACACAGTACGAAATTATCTTACGACTGAATTAAACTTAGATCTATCGTCAGACCATTCTCCCATCATAACTTTATAAGAAGACTAATTGAGAAGAATTTCGAAGAACATTAGATGTAAAGTCACACTCAAAGTACTACTCTAAATTGAAAACGGTACTTTAAACTCGTCTTATATGAGGAAAATGGAAAATTGCTGAGAATTGTAAACATGGCAGAATATGGAAAAATTCAAAACTAGCAAATGATAAAAATAGATTAAATGCAGCAAGTAAAGACTTGAGAAACTCTTACGTAACATTAAGGAGCAGACAATCCAACACTACTTAGGCATATTGTCTCACGTAAAAAATAATGGAAACACTTGTGGAACTCGGAGCATCTTGTATTAATACGGTATTGGTCTTCCTTTGGTACGCAATACAGCTTGAACTCTAGATGGAACAGACCGCTACAAGTCCTGAATAGTGGTGAGTGGAATTACAAGCCATTCTTCGTGTACCATAGCATCCAGCTTAAGTAGAGACAGTGGAGATGGAAATCGACGTCGAACCCCGTTTTCTAAATTAGACTACAGAGGCTCGATGATATTCAGGTTTGAAGACTGGGCGAGCTAGAGAAGATGTTGAACGTCATTATCATGTTTTTGAAACCACTCTTGAAGAGGACCAGCGGTGTGAATGAGGATATTATCATCCTGGAATATGGAATTCCCTTCTGGAAATAAATTTTGCACCGTTGGGTGAATCTGGTTACCCAAAAGTTCTTTATACACAGCTGCTGTGACTCGACTGTATAATAAAAGGGGCTGTCGAATACCATGATATAGCACCCCAGACTATAATAGAGCCGCCACCATCTTTGACAATCAGGCGGAGACGGTTCATATCGTATACTTTAGAGGGTGTTCGACAAACAGTGGTGGGGAACAGGGTACAGGACCACTCATCCGACCAAATGACACGTTTTCAGTCTTAGCTAAACTGACGTCAACAATTAGACTTTTTTGAAACTCCGTCAGGTTGGACATACTGGTCATTTTAATATTAATGCACGGTCTATACTAACTACAACAAATGAGAGACGGTTGATTTACTCAGTGCCCAGTGTTATTAGGCACAATAAAAATATGCCCCAATTTTTTGTTTCCATTTTGTCCAGTATCTATATTTGTTCTATGGTACCTACCTACCGCACTTATTCATCGAGATCTGCAAGTTCTTATTATTATAGAAAAAATTACAAAGCTCAACGATATCGAGACAAGTTGCTCTTTACCAAAATACTATGGTAACGGACCTACACGATGATGAAGGATTATGTAGACTCAAGAAGTTTAAACTAATTGCATTAGCAAACAAAAACGAAAGAAAACAGAATTTTTCATTTCCAATTCCAGGAATTCACCTAAATAATACAGTTTTGTTTTAATATCAAAAAATTATGACCAAGTTAGTTTATGAGACGTTTATATCGAGAAACTTAGGAAAAAGTAGAAGATGAACTTTAAAATCTTGTTTAGAATGTTAGTAATAAATCTACACGAAAATGAAAAGAAACAAAGATTCTTTTACTACGTATATCACCTCTTCCTTTAAAGTTTTACCTGACAAGGGCCCGATGATTTGTGTGAGGGTAGATGGTCTTACCATTTCATCCTCCACATCTGCTAATCAACCACGTTCCAACTTTTCTTGTTTGATCGAAATTTTGACAGTCTAAAGATAAGTAGTACTAATAGCTGAATTGAGATTTCAATTTCCTATTCAGATGATAACCAACGGTTAGTTTACGACATTTTTGATTTGCCTACCCCGTTGTGTTCAGGTGAGGAATCAAAAGAGAAGCAGTGAGCACGGAGGTTTGATTTACGACCAATCCATCAAATATACTGTAAGTAGCACAACACGATTTGTATGTGTCAATGCCAGCCCAATTGACATTTTCAACCCAGCCGACACTCGTCCGCGTCGAACTGCCTCACCCACAGCAGTTGCTAGGCCGCTCCACCGGCACCTCCGCGTAATTGCCTCCCTTATTTATGGCCCGTGACAAACGCAGCGCGTCAGCGCCGCGGCGCGGACGCGCGTATCAACCCAACGGCCGCCTTCGGCTGAAGCGAGCGCCTCGAGTGATTTAGGGGTTGTATAATTCAAACGTTCGCGTCCGAGGTCACTCCCGGGCCGAAATTTATAGGAATTCCTCTCGTGCCGCGCGCCTTTTTGCTCGCGGCGCGCGGCCAATTTAATAATTTTTTGCTGGAATTTGGCGCACTCGGCGGCGTCATGCGGTTGTGACCCCATTTTCGGCATGAGGAACGCGGTCGATACAAGTAAATATTTGACTAGGCTAGACGGGTGCGCTCACGTGGGGAGATGGAGATCAATCACCCGCGCGAGATGAATCGGGATCGGCGCGTAGGTATTCCTCCCGTGCTTCTCCATGTTTCACCAGGGCGTGTTTACTCGCTGTTCAACAGATACATCAACACCGGAGCAGTGATTAATCGTGTTCTCTTATAACGCCATCCTTTGATAGTTAAATAATTATTTGCGTCATACCAAAGGCACAACAAATATAAAAAAACCTTTTGTGGTAAAATGAATATAATGATAGATTAGTTAATTGATTCTATTGGTACAGAAGAATGTTAATTTGGCAAGAAATAGAAACTAAGCAAATACATGAAAAAATAGAAAAAATTCACTGAAAGTCGCTTCAAATGCAAACGAGGATAACCAGAAGATTCTTGGTTTGTTATGTGGAAATTTAGTTATCACAATATACTCTAATCAAAAAGTACAGGTAATCCTTCTACAATACGGTATGTTGTGGAAAACTATATTACACGAAACTCGGAGCAAATTACAAAAAGGGCGGTTAGGTTCCTCAAACTTAAAAACCTTTTTTTAATCCATAGAAGCAACTTCATTTTTATTATATGTATAACACATGGAGGCGAAGAGCCACTTGAACGACTCCATTAGTTAATTAAAAGAATATGAGTAGAAGGAGAAATCCCAGAAGAATGGGAGACGAAAGAAATTATAACAATTACAAAGGACTTAAGTTGTTAAATAATGCATATAAAATCCTGCCAACGCTTGAAAAAACAGACCGAAGATAATATGGCAATATCAATGTGGGTTTACATCAGGAAAGTCAACAATAGATGCCACCCATACAATCAAACAAATTACTGAAAAAACGCATGAATACCAAATGGAAGTAGAAGATTTTGAACAAGCTTTTAACTCAATCAAAACAGGCAAACTCCCAAAAGCGCTAAAGGAATTAGGAATGCGTCCTAAATTAAAAAGGATAATAAGTAACACAATGGAAAAAGCAACAGCCACCAAGAACGTAAATAGGTGATACGGAAGATTTCGAAATAAATCAAGGAGTAAGGCAAGGGGATGCATTAAGATAAATGAAAAATGAAAACAAAAGGAGGACAAATAGTAGCATATGTAGATGAGATAGCTCTAATTGTCAAAAACATAATGGAAGAAATGTTAAAGATGTATCAGAGGGACGCGCAATGGGACTCGGCATAAATGAGAATAAAACCAAACTAATGAGAATAGACAGTCAGTTAACAGACCGTACCACAACAATAAAACTCGGAAAATTCAAATTTAAAGAAGTAGACAAATTTGGATATTTAGGAATCACCATAACTAATAGTGGAACCAGGGGAACAGAAATCAAAAAGAAGATAGCAACAACTAATAATGCATTTTATGCCAACAAAAACCGTCAGGGTGGTCCAGCGGTAGAGGCGCGGGCTGCGGTGCGGACGGACCCGGGTTCAATTCCCGGTGCTCTCTGATGCCTGACGGGTGGCCTACTCAGTCACTAAAAATAATTGAGTACCTGCGTTCACTCGAACAAGGGGTAATAAAAGCGGTCGTCTAAGGTGCGGTGCTTGCCAAATCGCCCCGTATCAGAAATGGCGCGCGACGACCGGGCAGAGAGAGCGAACATATGAAAGCCTTAATCTCTCAGTTTGCAGGCCATGCTCCCACACGGGGCGTTAGAGCCTTACCATGCCAACAAAAAAAAATGTTACAATGCAAATTATTAAGAAAAAATACTAAAATGAAAATTTACAATTAGGCCGGTCATGATGTATACTGCAGAGGTAATGACAATGACAAAAAAACAAACAAGAAGAGGACCTGAGAATTATTGAGAGGAAAATATTAAGAAATATATTAGGACCAGTAAAAGTAACAAACAATGAATACCGAATACAAATGAACCATGATGTACGATAGGAAATAGGTGCAGACATAGTCATAAAGGTTAAACAACAGATAGTAAAGTGGTTGGGACATGTTTGGAGAGCCGAAGTGAAATCTACAGTTTTGGACTGGAAGCTATGAAGTACCAGAAGACGCGGGCGGCCAAAATCAACGTGGTGGAAAGGAGTAAAAGACGATTATTATTTTCATTATAATAACTTTTCTTATTCATTACTGCTCGTCGCAAACCATTTTTTCGATTGAATAATATCTTCACCCTTTGAATCATTTTCATCATTTGTGTCTTCTGTCCCCAAAAAATCTGTAATTTTGGTTTGTTTGTTGGTCCTTACAAGGTCGTTTAGATTTCCTGATATCCTTTGAATTTTCGGTTTCTTCCAGCGAGTGGGTAATGCATTCTAGAAGAATGAGTCTAGATTTTTAGCTCATCTTAGGCCTTCCGTAATTTTATAATGTTAATTAACTTAATAATCATCATCCCCGCTGTTCTCTCTCCTCACAATCGATTCGATTCATAACTTCTGGTATCATTTACAGCAAACCTTTTTCGCCAATTTCGTCTTCCACCAATAGACTCCCTTTGAATGTTTTCAATATCCTCAAAACCATCGCCCCTGATCGATTTAGCAAGTTGTAATATGGCACTAATTTCATTTTCTGACGATTCAAGTCTATTTTCTATTTCAACTTTTTTTTAGTTCTTTCAATGATGAGGATATGATTTCGATATAGTATTTAATTGAAATTGCTTCTAAGTTTTCATTACACCAAACTGATCTCAATTTAGATATATCTAAAATCTATTTTATTGATCTTCTGGTGTAGTAAGTTTTAAAGGTATAAATAACATCTTGATCCAGTGACTGGAGTAACGAAGTTTGGTGGTAGAAACATTACATTAAGATTACTTAAATCTTGTGGATCACCTGGAGCACAGCAAGTTAGTCCAAATTCTTCACCCTATGGCACAAAATGTTCCACATACAATTCTCTCAAAAACCTCCAGTTATCCAAGTTTTTGAATTTGTTTGCCATACCGGCAAGGTGTTTTTATTTACGCCTTTAAGTGCACGGAGATTTAAACGTCTATGAACAAAGAAGGGTTGTGTCATAAAGTTTCCTAATACTTTACACAAAAGTAGTGTTTATAAGTTCTGTAGGTACTTTAAATGGTGCAGTTTTTTCTTGTTTCGGTATAAAGGTTCCATTAGGCATTTTTTCCACCGAAGTCTAATTTCAATAGCACTAAAGACTTGATGCTCGTCTATAGTTTTCTGATTTTTTTTTTGCATACGTCGTGTCAATTTCATGGTCACCAAACGCAGATTCGCCTTGAATTTTTATGCTCTGAATTGGTTTTTGATTTTGAAAAAATGAAAATATACTCTTTAAAAAAGCTTAAAATATTTCATTCAACTAAAGACCACATAAAATTGCCAATTAAAAAAAAACATTAAAATCATTTTAAATAAGTTATAGTACAAAATATAATAAATTATAATAAAATACATAAAAAAACTGAAAAAATGAAGATGTTCTAATTTGACAATCATCTGGTATGGCAGACTTATATAGTAACAATAATTTTTCTTACATGCATAAAGTGTTACGCAAAAATAGTTATTATATTTAATCAACAATTAATATTATTTTCTTTAATTGATGTTTTGTGGCTATTAAATGATTATAAGCCAAAAGCTTATGTTAACATACAATAGTTAATCTCGTGAGTGAATCATATTAGCAACTGTCAAATTCACTAAGCACAACCTATAAACGTGCCCAAGCTGAAAAAACACATAATTTAATATTAAGTTCGTCCACTAATACACCAACAAACTCTTAGTGTTAGTAGTGCAGTACACTACATCACATTTGTTTCAAGCTGAATATTTGAATTGCAATTCATATATAATGCCTTGTACATATAAATGTTTCATTAGTTTTCTAACTTTTACTACCCGTTTCATTATTATATTTTCAAACAACATTACACAAACCCATCTCTTCATCTCCCTGTTTATGCACACGGTAACTTCAAAATTAGCGACAGATTGAAATTGGTTTGGTAATGGTAGATTCTGACGACATGGCAAAACCCACAGATAACATTGAAGACCTAATCCACTTATTAGGGAAGATAAACGACGAATACTCTAATACAGACCTGAAAATTAACAAAAAAAACCTTAGAATAATGATTGTTAATAAAACTTACATAAACAATGAATTACTCCTTTTAGATGTCAAACATATTGAACAGGTTAATACCTATAATTACCTCGGATGTTAAGTAAAAGGAACCAGACTTGTGGTAGCCCAAACGTCTTCGCTAAGATGAAACAGTTGCTAGGCAAGAAGGGAAATTAGATTTCGAATTGAGCAAGCAAGGAAAGCATTTATAAATATGAACCAGTTCTTTACAATGCGCGAACTAAGCCTAGAGATCAGAGTGCGCATGATCAGGTGCTACATATAGGTGTATAAATAAGTTCTCAGCTTTAGATTTCACAGGACGCAAATCACCGTTTACATGTAACGTATTAGTCCGCCCTCTTGCGGTTTTAAAGTAATGACATTTGGTCTTTCGAAACATCATGCGATTTGGCGTTTGATGCACATAACCTTAATCATTAGCTGTGTTCACGATGGCAATCACAAAAGAGCATATTCGATTTTCTATCCAATTCGTGTTTCATCTTAAGAAAAACGCTGCTGAAATGATTTGTGCTGCATATAGTGAGAAAAAGATTGTAAGTCATGCAACGTTCAAAAAGTGGTACCAAAGATTTCGCGGAGGAGAGTTTAGTCTTGAAGATCAACCACGCGCTGGACGCCCTCAAACATTTCACACGGATGAGCTGCAGACATTGCTGGATCAAAACAATGCGCAAACTGAAAAAGAGCTTGTAGAACAGCTTGGCGTTACTCAGCCAGCCATTTCCATACGTTTGCATGCAATGGATAAGATACAAAAGGAAGGCAGGTGGGTTCCGCATAAACTATCCGAAGACAACAAAAATCGACGGCGTGACACCGCACTCCATTTGCTTTCAAGGAACCGAAAAAAGGATTTTCTGCATAAAATTATTAGGAGCAATGAAAAATGGATCTTGTACGATAATCCCAAGCGCAAAAAATCATGGGTAGACCCTGGCAAACCTTCGACATCGACTCCAAAGCTCAATATCCACGCCAAAAAGAATTTTCTCTGTATCTCGTGGGATTGGGAAGGTGTGCTGTACTATGAACTCTTGAAACCAGGTGAAACAGTTACGGCGGATCGCTACCAACAACAACTCATCAATTTGAGCGACGCAATCGAATAAAAGAGGGCATTTACTGGACAAGGAAGTCGCAAAGTCATCCTGCTCCATGATAATGCCCGACCACATGTTGCAAAGGCGACGCAAGAACACATCTTCGCGTTAGGCTGGGAACTTCTCCCACATGCGGCGTATAGCCCAGACATGGCCCCTTCCGATTATCATTTATTCCGGTCGTTACAGCATCACTTGGCTGATACGCACTTCAAAACAAGAAGAAGTCCGAAAATGCATCGATAACTTTATCGAAGCCGGTGAACTTCTATCACCAGGGAATTCGCAAGCTACCCGAAAGGTGGCAAAAGGTCATCGATGCCAACGGAGAGTACTTTGATACTTAAGCTTTTTTTGTTTGTTTTTAAATAAAACTTTAATTTTGCAGAAAAAAGCTGAGAACTTATTTATACACCTACTATTTTCTGTCCTGCTCTGTGGCTGTGAAGGATGGACTATGGATCCAATAACCGAGAAGAAACTGGAGGCATTTGAGATGTACCTATTCAGGCGCATACTAAAAATATCCTGGGTTCAAAGAATAACAAATGAGGAGGTGCTTGCTCGAATGCGGAAACTTCTTGAACTTATAATCACGATTAACGAGAGAAAAACGAGACATATAAGACATATAATGAGAGGGGAGAAGTATGAGTTACTCAGACTAATAATAGAAGGAAAAATACAAGGCAGAAGATCAGTTGGAAGACGACAAAACTCCTAGTTAAAGGACATACGAAGTTCGTTTGGCTGTACTTCAACAGAAATTTTCAGAGCAGCGGTGTCTAGAACGATGATTGCCAGATGGATCGCTAACCTTCGACAGGAGATGGCGAATTAAGAAGAAGAAGATAGGAAAAAGACAACTTGACATAGATGTTCCATGAAAATTGGTGCAATGCTGTGTATTGCCGATTCTATTTTATGGCACCGAAACACAGACCCTAAAAGAGAACGCTCAATGCTTCGTATCGCATGGATAGCTAGGGTTACGAGCGATAAAGTGTCGAGAATAATAGGAATAAAGCGACATCTATTAGCAATCATAAAACGTCGTAAAGCTGAATACTTTTGCTATATAATGCGCAACTATAAATACCGCGTGCTCCAACTTATCATAATGAGTAAAATGGAAGTAAAACGAAGAATAAGTCTCGGTTTGGGAACTTGAGAAATTGGACTGGCTTAGAAGTACAGGAATTATTTAACATAGCCCAAAACAAAGAGATACAGTGAAGTGATTGCTCATACCATTAAATGATAGCACTTTAAGAAGACGATTATTGTTCACCAAGCCGATAATTGCAATATTCAATCTTCTTGTTGTTTGTACTAGACTTTCTTTTTCAGCACACACATGGTTAAATGTTATTACTGTTTTTAGATAATGGTAGCGTTGATTTTCCTTTACTAATCTTCAAATTATATTACCCCTTACAGGTCTTCCCCATTATCTTATGATCGATTATTTTTTTATGATTTCTCTAATTTTTTGTCTATTTAGATTAGAATAATAAAATCATGTTTTTCTCACTTCAAACTCTTTCAATTTATTGGTGTGTTATTTGTTATAATGCTGATGATTTTAAAGACATGACTCTGCTGCGATTAATTCAATTTTTATACATTTTTTTGTTTTTTCGTGCTTATAGTGTTGCTATGTGTTTGGAAGAAAGTGAGCTTCAAGTTTTTATCTGCTAATGCTAGAAACTGGAACTTTCAACAAAAGATGATTTGCGATGCTGAAGGTGAAGGAACAGTTTCAAGATGGTACAGGCGCTTTGAATTCAATGGTCTCAGCTTTGAAGATTTCCCCCGTTCCGATTGCCCATTAAAATTCGATGATGGCGAATTGCAACCTGCATTAAGCACTCGAGATCTGCACGCTAAACTTGAAGTTGGCAAATCAACGATTAATCGGCACCTTCAGTAACTTAATTTTGTTCACAAGAAGCCCCCCCCAAGATCCGCACGAACTCACCGAAGTACAAGCTATCAAAAAAAGACGAGATTTGCCGACAACTGCTCAATAATCTATTGAACGGCCGATTTTGTAAGTGAATTGTGATGTTAGATGAGAATAAGGCATTTTTGGTCAATTACAATCGACAGAAAAAGTGGGTTACAAAAACGCCAAAATCCTCCCTCACTTCCGCGTAATGATCGTTTCGGCAATAAAGTCATGATTTGCGTATGGTGGAGCTTTGAGGGCATGCTTTATTTTGAGTTGGTTCCGAATGGTCTTGTTGAAAGTTCCCGTTTCCAGCAATAGCGGATCAAAACTCGAAGCTCACTTTCTTGCAAAATCATTTGGAATACAAAGATGAAGGTTGTTACAACACTATAAGAAGGAACAAACAAAAAATGCATAAAAACTGAATTTTTCGCAGCTGAATAGAAATTTTTGGGACAACTCAGTATCTTTGAAATCCAAATTTCTTTTATCAACAATTCATATGCTTCTTATATACGCCGCTACCCTCGCATGTCGGCACCCTATACATCGCTTTGCAAATTAAGGCTGAAGTGAAATTCTACCCGATAAATTCGGCATTCCCGGTGTTTATACGCCAAGTGCGGCACGAATGCGTCGGCGGGGTATTTTTAAATTACTACGCTCGTACTTTCGGGCTCGAAGTGCTCTGCAAAAAGCGGTGGAGGAAGTGTCCCTACTAGCGTTATAAATCATCTCGCGTTTTTATAAGCACATTAGCAACATAACTGGGCATTTGCATGCTAATTCCTCCGGAGCGGCAAACGCGACACGAAGGAAAACGCCCGAGATTGTTTTTACCCGCGTTTTCCCGGATTACGATCGCGCTGTAAAAGCGTCTCATGTTGAGCGGTGCTAAACGCGCAAGAGCTATTTGCGATAAGCAAATTTCTTTCCCAAGGAAGTTATTTATACAGCTTAATTAAAATTTCGAGCAATTTCGGGCAATAATGTAATTTAAAATAAGAGTGATAAACAGTCCCACTCCTTGCATGGTGGAAGTTAGAGCGGAAAGCAAAGACCATGAAACATTGCTGATACAGCTATGAAAGAGATGAAATGAGATAACCGATTTCCTGGATGTGTCATTTCGAACGGATCTACCCCACTAGAAATTCACAATCAAGAAACCCAAGCAAGTTATAATGAAAGAAATCAACATTAAAAAGATCACCTGGATTTGACCTGATCTCTGGCAAAATCTTACAAAAACCATTAGATAAATGTTACATACTTTCATCTGGTACCTGGAAGGTTGCTCAAATCCTTATGATCCTCAAACCCTAGAAAAACAGAAGATATCTTCTCCTAGGACTATAAGCCTACTTTCTGAAGTCTTTGAAAAGTCATATGTCAAGAGGTTCAAAATAGAAATAGACGAAAAGGAAACAATCCCAGACCATCAATTTGGAACTTTAAAACAAATACACAGACTAGTCAAGAAAATTAATAAGGATCTGAATGCTAAAAGATATTGCCTTCTTTGGCATCTCAGACTTTTAATAAAATGTGGCTTCTAAATCAAACTAAAGAAGAAATCGCATCTTAGTGGAACAATTAAAGATAATGAAACAAAATCCACTTACGTGACATTTACCTTGCGCAGAGAATCAAACCCTCCCGTAAGATCAACAACTGGTAACTTCTACAAGGAGACGATCTCACATATCTCAGAGTGCATTTAGACCGATTCCCGACATGGAAAAAGACATGTTCAGCGAAGGGAAACAGCTTAGTCTCAAACTAAGTTAAATGTACTGGCTCGATGGCAGATGATCAAAACTATCTCTAGATAACAAATTGTTACTGTATAAAGTCATCTTGAAATCTGTATGGACCTGTGGTATACAACTATAGGAAACTACTAATAGCTCCAATATTGCCATTCCGCAGATGTTCCAAAATAAAGTGTTACGTGTCATCGTCAATGCATCGTTCTACGTTTCCAACGAAGTCATGCAATGTGACATCCCTAAAAAAAGAAAGTCATCCATAAGTGTAGTGTAAAGTGCAAGAGTGTCTGCTGTAATTCGATCTGATAACAAGACCCAAATAAGTTTATATTTTAAAACACTGCATGATACTCATTTACAAAAGTAAATTCTAGATGAAGGTAAAATTTTAAAGAAGATTACTCCAATTAATGATTGGTCACTACAGTGAGTATTCTTCTCATAACAAACGCTTATTGACCGTTGGGCAGATTGCAGAACTCAGCAGGAGGTAATAAAAAAGGTTGAATTATGTTAAGAGCATGTTGTTTTCCTTGGAAGTAAATATGGAGGTGAACGTAGATTTTAAGTATATTAAAAAAGGTCTTTGGCCTTGCACGTATATATTTTTCAGACAGTAAATATATCTTAATTCTAATTTATGTTGATTTATGTATATTGTATTATTGTTAGTATATGGTAATAAGTTTCAGAGTACATTCGAAGTTTAAAATTTGTTCATCAAATCTACCTAGGAATGTGCAGATAATGCCAAAAATTGAGAGAGTGAGTTTACCAGGTCAGGGTCAGCCTCTTCCGATCTATTTCCATTCTTATCGAAGTCTGTCGTTCTCAAGTGTTTAGCCTGTCCTAAAGAATCGCCTTGAAGCGTTCCGTGACATGCCTGGATTGCGCCGGCGTTTATGCGTCTCATCACTGCATGTTATACAGAGGTCGTAAAGTTTACGGCCGACCAGGGACGTAGTTTTATATTAAACATCGCTCGATTCCGTAATCAAACCCGCAACACTGTAGCCAAGGTGCGCGCACCTAAGTTTCATCATAAACGCCCCGTTATACGGCGCCATCAAGTGCTTTTACCGTTTCGAGTATTTTACTTCGAGCGCTTAATTGCGGCGGTTTACGGCGAGCGGAGTAACTGCCTGTTACGTGCCGAGGTGCTGCCTGCAGATCATCGCAGTAATTGCACCTTCCGCGACAGAGGGTTGCACCGGCAGAGAAGGGGATGCCCCAGTTCGAACAACATAGTCGCCAATGTGCAATTGAGTCTTCGGCATATTTTGAAGTCGCCAATCGCATGTCTGCCTATGTAATCAAGATCAGAACTTATTGATCAAAATTTTTGAATTTAGCTTAATAGAAATCATTCCGTTGCCTACGTATTTATAAATTTTATATGAAATAAAAACATCATTAAATTTTTGCTAAAACAACCGAAAATTGTATAGGAACACGATTATGGGATTGCTTATTGTCCCAGATGTCAAAGCAGTGGATAAGTTTAACATACCTGAAACTTCTTAGTTACACCAAGATTTGAAAAGGTTAAATTGTATCGAATATCGTCTAGCAAATCGATTATTTTAGTTGCTAAAATGTAGACCATTAATCTATTAACTGTCAATGTTTTTACGTAATAGGTTCCTCAAAGTATCTACAGAAAGTAAAATACAACGAAAAGACATAGTTGCATTTCTAAAATAAAGGTCATAAATAGGCCAATCATCAATTGGGGATCATGGCGAATGTCACCTTTTTTTAACTCATGCTACACATTTCGTTTTTTCCCATGGCCGTGTGTTTTATCATGTGCCCGATGCCGGAAGTCTTAATCTCTACTGATACACGTAACGTTGACGGTTTTGGGTGCGTTGAACGTCCAACCTGTTTTGGGTCTAAAAGGGATGATCTAACAAGAATGCCTTTGCCACCATCATCCTGAATTGAAGCAATGAAATTTTTTCACCGGCAAAACAGTGGGGAGTGCGTGCGTTGACCAACGCCACATCCAATGCGTTGATTACTAATAGAAGATACCATTTATTTCCCCAAATTTTGATCTAGTCCAGCTTGCCAACACCGCCCATTTGCTTATTGTACTCTACTACTAGTTTCGGCTGACGGGCCTGTAGCTCCTTTTTTCACATCTACTCTATCTCTTGACGTAGGTTGTTTAAGATCTCATTCTTGCAGTCGAATTTATAATCGTAGACACCCTCTACCTTTCTTTTTCATACTGTCCTCACTTTCTATGGGACAGTTGTCTATCCTATTAATTCTGGCAGTACCTCACTGCCATTTTCTTGAACATTTTCTACACACTGAAACTTGTAAAGAAGTTTTTAAAATAGAATTTATAAAGCTGTGAAATATCTATGAAGAAAATCATCTTAAGTACTACTGAAGAATCAAGACTCACAATTGGAACATCACTTGAATCCTTACTCTTTCCCTCACAGATAGACATTTGATAACAGTAGCCAGTTTGGAAACAACATAAAGGCCACTGCTTAAACCCAAATCTCACAGGCTTTCCCGGATGAAGTGTTTGACATAATGATGCCCACAGTACTTAACCATTTGCTCGTCGATGTTCAGGTTTTGACACAAAACTCCCAATTTTAATTTTTTTTATTGTGGTTTATCAGCGAACAAATTTTTAAAATTTTGTCTTTCTTCCAATGGGATGCTGCTAGGGAGAGCATTGTTATTGTAATATAGATGACACTTGATCCCTAGATATCTGTTGTAAACTCATACATTTGAAGATGAAACCAATATAACTGTTTTTGAGCAACTGCATTATATCCACTGAAAAGCAATATTTATATAAACTTCTTAACACATTCAGTAGAAATCTAAAAATTGTGATTATTTTACTGAGTGGTCTATTAAACACTATTAAACTAACAACTATGCTCATCAAATAATTTATAAAAACTTCAATTGCTGTCTTACCCTTTAAGTATGCTATCAAATCTCATTTCTTTAGTTCCATTTTTTGTGGATCAGGGTAGATACTGCTATAAGTTGCTCATTTAGAAAAAAAAGCAGAATTTACTTTCTTTCTAGAAGGCTCACTTTCCACGGTCTCTGCAGATGTTTGGCAACTCTTCAGTTCTTCCAAATTACTAGGTTTATCAGTTATCATTATTATTCATCAATGTTCTCACAGTCTGATACCTCACTTACACCATCCATCTTCATAGTCGAAAACCATAAAATTGGTACCATTAACAATACCTTCTAATTCTTGAGAAATAAGTGCAGGTAATCTATGATAGCGGATCATTCTGAAAAAAAATAAAGGAAGAAAATTCTAGATGACATCTATCATGAGCTCCAAATGGTGATCAGACTTCAAGTAGCTCTCATAAAGAGAAAAGTAATCATTAACGTAATATATTTTTAGATGTCATCCACAAGCAAGAAAAATTGCAAATTATTTCTTTAAAAGTAATTTACAACTTTGTAAAAACACTGAAGTGGTGGAACCTTGAACACCTTGACCATGGCACAGATTTCTCATTACAATAATTTAACAATCCCTTTATGCACAGGTTTGTGCAATGCAAAGAAGAGATCAGGTCTGTCAAAGTAAAAATGCCTTCAAATATGAAATATAAATAAAAATCACCAAACGAGGATCATGGCAGTTAATGAGTTAAGGCAGACATGAAAACGATCACATTTTCGACATTCTTGCTGAAAAATTCTTCAAATCATATACAGAGAAGACCAATGATTAATTGAAAGAAATTTACATTAATAAGATGCCTCAAAGAGACATACTTTTGATGAGAAAATGGTACCAGGAAAAGTTGATTACTGGGTAAATGAGATAATCAGATTCAGTCACTATGTGAAGAATATCTTAGGATCGAATTGGAAGGAGTTGAAATTTTGAAGCAGAAGAACGTTAGTAAATTGAAAACTGGTAATAAGTTAACGATTATCATTTCTGACAAAGAAGCAGATGAAGAAAAAGGACACAAGGATACGTTATACATGACCACAGGAAGACACTGAAAAAAATGCGTGATAACTTTGTGTAGTTAATATTCCAATGAAGTTGTTAATTACAGTTAGATACCATTTCCGCTCGTTTCTTCCAGCCGGCAATCCTATTGAAATCAGTATTTAATGTATATATAAAGAACAAATGGCATTTAACGCTTGCTGGTGCACCGACGCATTTAAACGATTTCATTTCCTGCTGCCCGCTTTATTGCAGCAGTAAATTCGGCCGTTTCATTATCTCTTCCTTCGAGCTGCACCACTCGAGGGCATCCAAATACGCGCGACGCAGCCCCAGACAGCTGCCCATAGTGCAGCGAGCAATTACGCAGCGCGATAGCACCGCAAAGTTCACGTATGTACACCTATGTGGGTCACGTTCTCTGCAGTCACGCGAGGGTAGCGCGCTCTGTCGCCACATGCATTGTAGTCCGTAATTACCACTGCACTGCACGCTTTTGATCATTAGCGTGAGCAGCGGAGCGCCAGCAGCCAAGGTAAATATGGCACGGCGCTGGAAACGGGAAATGCAAACGCGTCGGTGGCGATGACGAACGCGAAAGCGTTTAAGGGTTTGTGATGCGGCTCGCGTGGGATTTGGGCTGATGGAAATGCACTGCAGACAAATGGAACATCATCGGTGCAACTGCTAGGGGTGAACCGTCCCATCTCAACAGAAGTAGCCAGACTTGTCAACAAGATTAAGCAATCAGCTGAGTGGATTGTAAAGGAGGGCCGACTAACTTTTGATGTTCTTCTTTCACACCTTGTGCACCAGATCGATTCTGAAAAACCTCAAATATCACTTGACAAAAAGCGTCAATCTTTAACTACTTTGACAAAAGTAATAGGTAAATTTGATAACATCGATCATGTATCGTAGTTAAGTCGTGTAGCAATTGCCGCTGTAATCTTCTTTCGACTGCTGGCTGGTTCCAAAGCTGTTCTACTACGTGGTTGTGGTATGTGGTTGCGATTCTTCAAATGTTAATATTCATTGTTAATACTAGGAAAAAACCCGTATGCATTGCGTAACACTCGATATATAAAACTTTAAATACGAATTAAAAACGTTTAATTCAATGATCTTCGATTGTGACAGATATATATGACTATAAACAGTCGTCTTAAATATATGTAACGATGTAATGATATTCTATCCCCAAGTCTTTGTGCAGGATTTGATTGTTGACGTACCATGATGCGTCTGTCCTCATTTAAAGAGTTTTTGACTCTATATATTAAAATCTTATTTGCAAGCAACGTCCAAGCAACCAAAATATTTATTTAACCTTCAAGTCCAATTGTTTTCTTTTTGCTTCCAGATAAGTTTTTGGACCAAGAGTAATTTAACTTCAGTCTTGACTGAAGTAGTATCGTTTATTACCTTTGAAAGACATATACTACGTTTATTTGTAAAAGTTACTTAGGTAGATTTATTACAGTTTGTTACCACTATCCATTTGCTAAGCCAGTCCTGCAACAAGTTGAGGTGATTTTGAGGATATTCTGATGCTAATTTAGGTGATTCAAGGACGACGGTATGGCGGTGTCATCGGCAAAGGTGATTATGATAGTATTTTCCGTAACTGAGGTCTCGGATGCGTATATTAGCTGTAACAGTAGTCCCAGTACACTTCCCCGAGGGACCCTGGAGTCAATGTTGTGGTAGCTTGATGGTGACCAGTTAGTTCAGTAAAGTTAGATTTTAATAGTATATAAAACTGGTTTGGTAAGTTTTATTTGAGTTTATACAATAATTGTGCCATACTTTGTCAAAGCCCTATTGTATACCTAGAAACATTGCCAAACACATGCTCCATGTTTCCAGACTTTCTATTATTTTATTAATAATTATGTGTCCCTGTTATATGGTTGAATTATGTTCCCTAAAATCGAATCAGTATGATGAAATTATCTGGTCTAACTTTGCAATACCTTTTAATTTTTTTTATAATTTTAGAAAATTTTTGACATAATGGGTAGTAAGTTTATTGGTCTGCACGACTGTGGTTGCGTTGATGATTTGTTAGGTTTATCAACAATTAACAGTACTAAGGCTTTTCTGGGTAGGTGATTCAATATCAGATCAAATCATACCCAGGAGCTTCACAAGTATTTGACCGCCGTATTTCCTTTCTTACTTCAGTTCGCGAAAAAGCTTTTACAGGTAATGATAATTGACACGGTGCGTTAATGAAGGCTTCAACTTCATTATTATCATAGTTGGCATAAGTCTGGGGCATTGTCAATACTTGGTTGAAGTTCTTTATCGGGTATGGCCCAACTCCCATCTATTTTTCTGATTGTCGCAATTGCGATAGTGAGCCTTTCTGATAGATTACTTTCAATTCTAGCACAAGATTTTCACAAAGTAAATTAATTTAAAAACATTTCAAATCATTAGATAATTATTATACAGTACCAAAAGCAGTAGGAACGCATCAATAATTCGAACACTGTAGTTTGTAAAAATTCTGCGGAAATGAAATACTTAAGGCGAGAGTAGACAAGGGAAGAAGAAACGGGGTGCGAAACAGAAGTACGATGGTATGGGCATCTGATCTAAATGAAAAAGACATTTGAAATGATATATGAAGGAAAAAGTGGTACAGAAAGATCTAGACTGAAGTGGAAAATAATATACAATAAGCAGCTAGAAAAAATAAGGAAACCTTACCACTAATACAGAAACTTGTAAGTAATAGAAAGAAATTCAAACAATAACTCAAATGGGCGAAGAGAAGGTAAAATAAAGTCACAATGTTGTCATAGAAATTTTTGTTTTGCCCATCGAATGTCTTCTATTTCCAATATTAAATGTGAAAATATAACCAGAGACTTGAAAGTAATATAATAATAATAGTTTCCCGTAATCCGCCACAAAGGCCTTTGGGAAGACTATCTTACCTTTAAAACTACGCAGCATTTTTCAGAACAGATTTTCTATTATATAACTGTTATTATTTACTTTTCTAGCGTTGATTGTAAGCTATGAAGTGTGACTATTTGCTGACAATAAAATTAAATATTTCTTTTCTAAATGCACAAAGTATGTCCGAAAAGAAATAAGACTAGCATTCTAAGCAAAAAGGTCAAGGAGCGAAATCTTGGGGCCTCACTATTGGTGGGCGAAGTAAAGTAAACAGTTCGAACAAGCATATTTGACTTTGAGTCTTTACAGTATGCAAATCTCTGAAATGATATTTTCTATCGTACAGACAGTCTACGAGAAGAATACTTTTTCAAATTTAGATGGCACAAAACGTTGAGGATAAGTAATGCGTAGGGCAGACGTCAACGCCTCACACTTTGTATAATAAGATTAAAATGAAATGAGGTTCTCGATGTCTAAATGCTGGAGTGATAGTAGATTAAGTAAGACTTCCAAAGTCCGTTGATCCAAAATCGGCATGACGAAAATGTAAACGCGAATAAACAAAAAAAAACCATGTATTTATTTCTCGTAAGATTTTAGGCCATATGAGAATGAGGCTCAATTTTTGAAAAAAGTAACAAATGGAGATGAAACAAAAATGTTGTTAATAAGGAGTTCATACAGCCCAAACAGACGGTCAATGTTGCATTTTATGTGGAAGTGCTTCACTAGCTGAAGAAAAAAATCTCGCGCGTCTGCTAAGAAGACAAGAAGTAGCTGAGTTCTTCACCTCGTTGCTGATGAGAAAGTTTCTGATTCAACGAACCGTAGCAACGCTGCCTCCACCTCCCTATAATCCAGACCTAAGCCCTGCTCAATTTCTTTTTGTTTCACTGGTTAAAATCTAGCTAGAAAGGACTGCATTTTGGGCTACAACTTCTAGCTAACACGTGGTAAAAACCCCTAGTAACGGTATACTAACGCTCAAGGATTGTATTTTGAATAGTATGAAGGGTATATAAACAAATTTTTTGGAATCAGTCTCGTTACCTTCCGGGTGTAACTTGTGTTTAGCTGGAAATATTATTACAACAAAGTTCATATGACACAGTTAATGTACACGCTGTTTACAAAAAAAAATATTCGAAAATACCGAAATAAAAGGGGATTGAATACTTTTTAAAAAACATCGAAATTCTTGGCAAACCCCCTCTCTTATAACAATGTGAATATAGTGTTATCTGTACTTTTTTATATCATTAACAGTAGCTAATATAAACTCCAGAAATATATAGGATCTTAAAACAGCGTTGTAGAATTTATGAAAAAAAGCTCAAGAAGTTAATTGCGTTTATGTTCCGTTGTTTTGTGTAGAAGTTTCAGAATCAAAATTTCAAGGTAGGTTATGACTTTCAACTTGGAAACGCGATCATAAGTTATAGAAAATGCATAATTAGTGGGTACGTAGTAGCAATAAAAATCTAAGGTTCAGAGAATATTAAAAGAAATAATTTTACTAAGAATATTTTTAATTGGATTTTCAGTATCGAATTTTGATTGCTCTTTAACAGAAAATGTATACAGACTCATTAGCAGGTGGTATGGAGCATGTAAAACCAGAAATATCTGGAATTTGTAGTGGCAAAACCATGAAAAGTGTTTTAAGAAATAGAGCTAGCGATAAGGATCACTCGGTTGAAAACAAAATAAAACTAATAAGACATAAATACAGAAATGATTAAAGTTGAAGAATATAAAAATAGCCACAACTGGGAAAATGACTTAAAAAGTGAAAGAACTGTGTTAAAAGGAGAGAAACAATGTCTCCTTACCAAAAGATTTTAGAACGCTATAGGGGTGGGTTACATTCCAGAAGTCACAGAATAGAGGAGTGAATAATAAATAGAATATTCTGGAAAAAAGTACCGTGGCTTTTTTTCAACCACTTTGCTAATGGGCTCAGAACAGTATAATTGGATTGCCAGTTTCTGAATACTCTAGAGACTCGTACCCCGTTTCGACTATGACAAGAGGCTCGCCCAAGCGATGGCATGTGGAGAGCTCCTATCACCGCAAGACTTGACCCGCTTCAGGACAATGTTGACTCACTCAGAGGACCACACTTCACCTGAAAAACAAATTCCATTTCTTTGTTCTTGCGTCACACATTCACCAATACAGTGACCGGAACACCAAATGAGTCCTGCTGTATCTTAGTCATCTCCTCAAATTGAACTTTCTTGTGATTAGCATTAATTTAATTTTCACAGCATCCCATCCTTCATTTGAGAGTTTAGTGTTTGTTCCTATTTAAGGTTGATAGGTACAATAGGTACAATAAAAGATAACTAATAAACGCATTTAATTTGATAAATTAATGCATTGATTGTATTTTATTTTTATATTTTAATTGGGCGAGCATTTGCAGAAGATAAGCAATAGTGCTGGTATTAAAAATGTTTTACTGTATTATATGGAGAGCTCTGAAAAAGTTTTTTCGAAGGTCTTTCATCGTAAAACTGGGTGCGTGTGCAATTATCACTCATGTCATAATAATCTTTTCTCCAATCTCTGGCCCATTTGAAATATAAGTTTTTGTGGAGCAAAACCACTCGATGTATTAATCTAAAACACAGCATGATTAAAAACTTCTTAAATTCCAATGTTAGGGATCCTTTTCATTACCGTATCTTTCTTATACCTGGTAATACTTTCTCAAGAAGTACTGACTCACGTGAAAACGATCTTTTTTCATTTTGCAAAATACTTCTGATTTAGTGAAGTTTTATTGGATAAGATTCCATGTTCAATGTTAGTAAATATTATTTTTTATTTAGAGCAACCAACTCGGATATTTTTATTCCTTTTATCTAGGAATAACGGAAATCAATGATGTGGCTATTGACAAAAGTGTGTCAGAAGAACGCGTGTTCCACAGTTTAATTAAAATATTTATATTTTCATTAAATTAACCTACGGATTGCTATATTGTCAATATTCACCAAATTTAGACGACATGTAACATATTTCAACTTTAAACAGGAATCGCTCTGTAAAATAGTAGAGATGTGAAGCAAATTTATATATATTATATTTTTAACAATACCAAAATATTTCTTCGATTAATTTTCAGAATATTTTTGTCCGACCTCAAAACCACTAGTGAAAGGCCAAAACTCCATACATGTCCATGTATAACCTTTTTGACGTGTCCTAAATGATATAAGAAAACCCCTGCTGGAGTATTACTATTTTCAGTTAAACTCTTCAGACTAGTTTAGTTGAAAGACGAAAAAATGGTATAAAACTATTTTTCTTTCTTTTTTCCTAGAAAAGAGTGACGATAATACAATTGGCGTAACTATAAGATTTTCTTAACAACGCTATAACATGAATATCAATTTGTTTCAATTGTCTATTATCTGGTTTTACTAGTAACTTAACAATAAAAGTAAAAAATCAAATCTAAGATATTATTCTAAACCAATTATAAAAAATATACTCAAAATTAAAAGATCATGCACTTAAAGGTTGTAAATCTATTGATCTTGGTCACAAAAAGTAGAGAATATACATCTAAATCTCTCAAATTGTTCTATACTTGCGAAGACTCGAGCAATGATTTCAAATTAATATTGGGCATATTGTGACCGTTTTATAAGCTCCCTAGGTGACAAAATAATGAAAATTATGTTTGTAAATCGGTTCGTGTGTAGGCAGTAATATTTTCCTATATTTGTGATTTATTCTTAAAGTAAATGTATCAAGAATGATAAGACAAACCGTTTACAAGTCAATTAAAAAAGTGAACCCACAAAAAAGTAGCAAAATCATCTTATTGGAATGGGCAAATAAACGAAAGAGTTTATAAATGGGCGACAGAATCAGAAAAATTGTAGTAATCGGAGTCATGTTTACTTCCACAAATGTTTTAGTAAAAAGTATCTCCTCAATATTCCATTGTGCTAAAATGGTAAAAACATGACGGTAATGATGATAATTGTATCATCGTCCGATGATTTCAAAGCGAGAGGTTTCGGGAAAAACCAATAATCTATATAAAATCTTACCACTGGAGGCCAAAATATTTCTGTCCAAAAATAAATGTAAAAATAATTTTAAAAAATTAACGTCCAGGTCTTGAAATGATAATATAACCCAATATATGAGTTCGTTACAAAATGTATGTGTAGGAAACACGAAAAGAAATTTAAACAAAATATTACAACAAAAAGACGAGGTTTTTATGGAAATGAAAAGGAAGAGAAGTCTGTGGAACAACATTATGGACTTCCATATAATATGGTAACAATGTTTATGTATGTGGAAGAAATATATTATTAGTATTCGAATGAGACAGGTATGCTGCAAGTTATGACTATTTTTATAGACACCTTTTGAATTGCTTTTATTTATGATACCTTTAAAATTACTCTTGTTCTATATAGTCTACTTCAATTCATGTAAGTCGCTTGGTATAATATTGTAATTCATCTACAGAAGAGATCTTTTGGTGCAAAACCAAGATGGCGTCTTCTGCTCAATCCATAAACAGGATGAATTATGAGAGAGGCGCTAAAATAATAACAGCAACAATTAAGGGCACGGCGGGATAAGCCGAAAGGGCGCAAGAGGGAGACGGCGCACTGATTGACTTAATTATTAATAACGATGTAACACTAAAAGCGAGATGGGGGTTGGATTAGGCACGCAAGGTTATCGAGTAAAAGAACGTGTAATGGAGGAGACGCGTTCACTTTCGTTATCGACTGAGGCTGCGGGGTCGCTGACCCCGTTCCGCGGGTTGCCTAAGTGGCGACACGTCCTCGATGGCGGAGGTCGCGCCTTTATCGGGCGGCTGCAGGTAACGCGGCCTTCCCCCCTTCGGCCGCCTCGGCGCTAATTCCGTTATTAATGAAATGTGGGTCACTCGCAACCCTTGCCTCTCACGCATGTGAGATGCTGTCAGCACCATGAAGTATGTATAACTGAGTTACCGCGATCAATAGCCGGGAAGGGCAGCCCCAGGGAGGCACGATCGGCTTGACAAGCCGCAATTACGGCTCGGTTTGCGTCAGAGCGATTACGGCGCAAATCGGAGATATGTCATTTTTGCCCGCCGACAATAGGACCCAAATCAGGCGTCCAGGAAAACGACCGATTCGTTTGCTGGTGCCTGCCTATCTGCCACCCGCTGATAGTGGGGAACAGGGCAGAACAAAGGGCACCTCTCGCGTTTACAATTTCGAAACAATTCCGTTTAATAAATGTCCTTGGTAAGACAATGGGCCCGAAACAAAAAAGTGAAATCACGACATGGTAGTACACCATCGCATACAACAAATGGGAAAACGCGATAAAAAGTTAAGCAACTGTACAATCTACTGTGAAATAAATCCTGAAAGCAATTTTTGTTCAAAACATTTCTCCAATATTTAAAAGCATACATTAACTTTCGAAAATCGTTAGAGGAGCACTGTATGATGGTTGTCAATGATATGAAAGGTCATGAGTATAATTATTAAAGAGATTATCATTTATTCACCGGTGACACGGATAAAGATAAAGAACATTTTTCAAAAAGGATTTTGTTCCATTTCGACAAAATTTAAGTTCTTTATCTTATTATTAACCTAAAAGTGAATTTTAGCTATTACAAATTGGGTAGATATTATTCCACATTTTAGTTGTAGCAATTTTTTCCAGTAACTAAGTCCCACCAGGAGAAAATGGTGTCATAACGGAATTACTATAAGAAACAGGAAAATAAAAATACTATTAAAACTGTCTATAAAAAAGCCATATAATAAAAGAGTGGAAAATCTCATTAATAATACTGCTATATACGAAGGGCAATAAAAACAAATAGGAAAATTACCGTTTGATATCTCTGTTCTCGCAATTATACAAATGAATGACTAAATACAGTACGGCGGACCACTTACTACTGTAAGGACGTTCATAAAAAAATCAAATAAATACAGGTTACCACTATACCTAGTCTTTATAGGGCATTTGATAACATATAATTATAAACAGTGGAAAAGACAATACAGAATAGTCGAGTTGATTGCAGATATGTTCAAATAATTCGTAACATACATCTAAAGGCGTAAATTGCAGTACAATTACATAACAATATGCAACCCATACCAATAAGGAGAGTAATGCGTTAAGGAGACTCAATGAGCCCAAAGTTATTTGTAAAAACTTTGGAGTATATTTAAGAAGATGCTCAGACATCTGAGGTATGCGGATGATATCATGTCAAGTCCCAGAGTTGTGAGGAACTACAGACAATGATCTGTGAACTACAACAATATTCGAAACAAACAAGCCTCACAATAGAAATGCATAAAACAAAATAATGACCAACTAAGAATATATATATATATATATATATATATATATATATATACACATATATACTTGGGACATATGGTAAAATGTGAAAAACAAAACTAAACAGCAAAAATTGAAAGAAGAATACGACTGGCATTGTTAGTATTTGGCAAATGAAACAATATACTGAAGAATATAAAAATACATGTACTTTCCGAAAAAATATTTACAATCCTGTCCTTTCAATAAAAATATAGATGTACAGAAATATGATAGACAAGCTAGTTAAAACACAGAGGATCATGAAAAGGCAAATGTTAGATAAAAATTGAAAATATCAGACGAATAACTAAAGTAATAGATATAGAATACACAACATTTCTGAAATAGAAAATGGGTGGTCACGCTATGTGACAAAGAGGAGAAGAAGTGCACCACAAATTGGATCGTTGGATGGTCGGATGATTTAAAGAGAACTTTCGGATTTGGTTGGATTTAAAGACCAAAGATCGAAATAAATCGAAGCAACTTGAGGCGTCCTATATCCGTTATCAAATGGAAAGGGACTAACATAGATATATAGAACCAAGTATTACACGGTATACGGTAGTTCCGTTTTTGTTTTAAATATATAACAAAATAATTTTTATTATTAAAAAAATTAATTTATTACAACATTTTTTATAACAATTCATTTCTGTCTGATTAGTCTGAACTTTCTATTTCAGTTATTGTTTTAGTTCATGGTGTAATCAGATTAGATGATAATCGCAAAATAATAGCCTATAAAAAACTGGATAATTATCTAAAAACTGAGGTTGTCTTATACATAAAATATATCGACCAAACAGCCCTGAATTCTAGGAAGGACATTAGCTGGAGTCCCCAACCTCAAAATGGAAATTCAATTTCTGAGAAGTCCGTCAACGCACCGGTTCGATGAAAGAACCTGCGACGTAAAAGACAAATTGTCCTTTCAGAGTACTGGCAATTAATAAAACAATATAATCGATCTTATTCGAAGAAAATAAATTATCTAGAATAAGAGATGTCCCGCGCAACAAAATCTGCTTTAATTGTAAACATGTAAAGGGTATAACTAAGTATACAAAAGTTTAAAGTAGATAAATGAAATCAGATAGATTTCTCTAGTTTAAGACTATTTCAGTAAATTAATTGAAATTAATGTGGCTGCTTGTGAATAGATCAGGGCTGCCATCTTTTTCTGAGTCTAAAAGACGAACTCCAAAACTCCTCAAAAATACATCGGTTTATTTCAGACAGTCATTACGATGCGTAGGGATTAAATATTGGTAAATACCCAAGTTAACGTTTATTCGATAATCAATTTTAAAATCATATTTTAAGCCTTTCAATCATTCAAAATTTTTCATTCTTGAAGATACATTTAGAAGTGTTGTTGTAGATTCATATTTTTTAAAATCCTCTAGTAATGCGTTTTTTATCGTGTAGAAGATATTTACAATCTCTGTCGTAATTTTTTGAATCCGAAATCGAGATTTGTGCAATTTATTTAGTTGGTATGTCGGCTTATGATGCTTCTCTACTTATTCCTATCGTCTGCCACTGATGTTTTTTTCAAGATTATTTCCAGTTACTTCTTTAATTTCCACTTCTTGACGATCTACCTTTTCTTTCTATGTACCCCTGAACAGCCAATTTTTCCAGATTGTCCTTCGTTTTACGGGAAACATGTCCAAAGAATTGTAATATTATTTTTTATACAGTTTGGACCAGTTTTTGTTATGCTCTTATTTCTTGTATAAGTTATTGGTACAAGGCTCTGGTTATTTTACAACTTCTTTAAGACATAGTAGATGAAAAGCTTCCGGTAAAACCTAAATTGGATATGTTTAACATTGATAATCAATCTTCCCTTAAATGTTTTTTTATATTTGACCTTTTTGAAATACCTTGAAATATTTAATAGGTGTATAAATAAGTCCTCAGCTTTAGAAATCACAGTTTACATATAACGTATTAGTCCGCCCTCTTGCGATTTTAAAGCAATGACATTTGGTCTTTTGAAACATCATGCGATTTGGCGTTTGATGCACATAACCTCAATAATCGGCTGTGTTCACGATGGCAATCACAAAAGAGCATATTCGATTTTCTATCCACTTCGCGTTTCATTTTAAGAAAAACGCTGCTAAAGCCACCGAAATGATTTGTGCTGCATATGGTGAGAAAAAGACTGTAAGTCACGCAACGTCCAAAAAGTGGTACCAAATATTTCGCGGAGGAGAGTTTAGTCTTGAAGATCAACCACGCGCTGGATGCCCTCAAACATTTGACACGGATGAGCTGCAGACATTGCTGGATCAAAACAATGCGCAAACTGAAAAAGAGATTACAGAACAGCTTGGCGTCACTCAGCCAGCCATTTCCATACGTTTGCATGCAATGGGTAAGATACAAAATGAAGGCAGGTGAGTTACGCATAAACTGTCCGAAAACAACAAAAATCGACGGCGTGAAACCGCACTCCATTTGCTTTCAAGGAACCGAAAACAGGATTTTCTGCATAAAATTATTAGGGGCCATGAAAAATGGATCTTGTACGACAATCCCAAGCGCAAAAAATCATGGGTAAACCTTCGACATCGACTCCAAAGCCCAATATCCACGCCAAAAAGAATTGGAAAGGTGTGCTGTACTATGAACTGTTGAAACCAGGTGAAACAGTTATGGCGGATCACTACTAAGAGCAACTTATCAATTTGAGCGATGCAATCGAAGAAAAGAGGCCATTTACTGGAGAAGAAAGTCGCAAAGTCATCCTGCACCATGATAATGCCCGACCACATGTTGACAAGGCGACGCAAGAACACATCTTCGCGTTAGGCTCGGAACTTCTCCCACATGCGGCGTATAGCCCAGACATGACCCTTTCCGATTATCATTTATTCCGGTCGTTATCACTTGGCTGATACGCACTTCAAAACAGAAGAAAAAGTCCGAAAATGCATCGATAACTTTATCGTCTCGAAGCCGGTGAGCTTCTATCACCAGGGAATTCGCAAGCTACCCGAAAGATGGCAAAAGGTCATCGATGCCAACAGAGAATACTTTGATACTTAAGCTTTTTTTGTTTGTTTTTAAATTTATTTATACACCTATTATATTTAATAAGTCTAGTACTTAGAAACTCAAAAGACGTTGTGAAAAGGAAATATATTTTAAAGCACAAAAAATATCAAAATCATCAAAAAGAGTCAATGTATTTATATATAATTGGGATTTAACGTAAATACATTTCTAAGTTTATAATATTGTAACAAACTTCCGAACACTCCCTTTAGCAGCCGTTGCACCGTCACGGTCGAAGGATTGACATAATGCCTTCCAAGAATTTAGCTGTGTACGTGCAAGTACTCGAACAATGGAAAATTGTCAGATGTTTACTGGAAACTTGGCGTACTGGAACCGGTTCCGAGTTGCTCAAATATCACACAGCAAGGCAGCCCGGGGAGTAAATCCAAGTGCCGAGAGCGAAACGTTTTAGTGCAACATAGTGTTATAGATAAACACAGTGTGTTTATAAGTTATTAATTCATGCCTTGTGTACATAAAGTGTTAAGTAACTTTGATTGACTATAAGTAAAATAAATCAGTAGTTTTAATAAATTTACGCGCGTTGTTCACCACGTTACAATATAAATAAGCATGACAACCCATAATAGAAAACTCAGTCGCGATGATTCTTGATTGTTAATGGAACTTATTTTTATGTCAAAAAATATAGGAATTCAAAGTTTAGTAATTAGTACAGTTCACAAAAAAGGTTACAATTTAAAGAAGCTCGAGACGGTTATTATTACAGATGTAGTATTATGGAAGTGTTAGTTGCAATTCAGTTATACCTATATGAAAATTAATAACGCTATTGTCCTTTACATGTAATAGTCGTCACTTTTGCCTTCCTTTACTCTTCATTGTCTTGACATACATTATCACGGCCGCCGTTGTTTAGGTAAATTATTCTAAGATAAACGAGCCTGTCGACGATGACGGTTCCTTTAACGCTTTCCAACGCAATGAACTAACTCTTATCAACTTTTAGTATATTATTGCCGCTTTCGTGCAGTGATTTACATAATTAACCGTCACCTTTTCTGTTGTGCTCTAATGCAACCTCTTTGGAGTACTAGACTAGAGTCAGTTCGTATATTATTTTTAAAACAAAGTCAGCAAAATCAGTTTATCAACTAATTGTTTCGTATTATGACAAACATTTTTTAGTTTAAATTAGTGACTTTGACATTTGATGAACTGCTTTATTAAATCGAAACAGATGATATCCCTAGAAGCATCCCATTTAACAATAAATCTGTAGACAACGACAAAATTGATTCGATGTTGAACAATTTAATAAATAATATAATAAGGATATTACAAATGAAGTACTGTCTGATGCAGAATAAGAATCAGATATCCCATTAAATGTTCTTCACGGATGTTTAAGTATATAATAATGGTAAAGCTCTAACCCCCCGCGTGGGAGCACGGCCTCCGAACTGAGAGGTTAAGGCTCTCATATGTTTGCTCTCTCTGCCTGGTCGTCGCGCACCATCTCCAATGCAGGGCATGTGGCAAGCACCGCGCCTTAGATGACCGCCATTATTACCCCTTGTTCGAGTGAACGCAGGTACTCAATTATTTTTAGTGACTGAGTAGGTCACCCGCAAGGCATCAGAGAGCGCCGGGAATAGAACTCGGGTCCGTCTGCACCGCAGCCCGCGCCTCAACCACTGGACCACTCTGGCGGTTTATGTTTACGTATATCTTCCCAGCGAAGAGAGAAACCTTTACTATAATTCGCTGTTCACTAATAAATTTATTTTTTATGTTTTTTCCAGCTGATTTGATAAAGCACATAGCTTTTCGTATTAACTTATATGTTCAACAAAAAGATAAAACATGCAGACCAACCCATATGGAAGAAATTAAAACTTGTTGAAGAATTATGGATAACTATATATAATTACTACTCTGTTCAAAAGTAAGGTAACAGTTTAAGTAAAACACATACTATTTATTTATTCAATTTTACTTGTCTTTTTAAAAGATAAATACATACGCCAACATTTCATCCAATCTTGGAAATACTTTTCATAGTCACTTTTTGAAATTTCCATCAGGACCTCCCTCGACTTTTGTTTTATCCATTCAGCCGAATCAAATCCGGTTCCTTGGGTTTTTTTAATTGATCGAACAGCAAAAAGTCGCATGGTGGCATATCTGGAGAACACGGTGCTTCTGGGGCAACATATAAAAGTTACGAATAATTATTGTCGAGTTTTGGTGACAAACGTTTCAAGACCAACACTCGCATCAAATTACATCTACCGAATCTGTTGATACGTCAACACCTTCAGAAAGCTCTCTTACAGTCAAATGACACTATCTCCTTACTTTGTTTTTGATTTTTAAGATATTTTCTTCGATTATTGATGCTGATGAACAAACAGAACGAGGTCAATGATCTACTCTCAACAGCTTATGTCACTGGAGTACAGTTTTCTCAATAAAGATTTTATTGTTAACACAAAATTCAACAATATCAGACATTTTAAAAATCGAAAGAAGGCAAAAAGGTGATGCTAATAAACTGCTGAAACTCAAACTATTTGACATATCACACTGAAACTAGGAGCGAATGTCACTGAAAATTGTGCTAACATGAGAAAAAAAGTTTTTTGAACTTCGACCTTCATGCGAGTTTCAAATTAAAAAGCCATCTTAGTATATAACAGAATAATATATTTAGAAACAATAAAGAGGTTAGAGAAAATAATAAATCAATGTGAGTTAGGTCTAAGATGTTTATATCGCAGACTCAACATATACAATATACAATACACAAAAAGCAAAAACCGCTATATATTTAATCATTTGTACAATAAATTAAAATTCACATTAAAAATTATTGGTAATAGAAATAGAAGTTTTTTTACCGGAATAAATGGAGTAGAAATCGTAAAGTTATAATTCAGCTAAAATTATTGCAATTTAAAGCGGGCCAATATTTAGGACATTAGAATTATTTTTTTAAGTAAAAATAATATTGACTTGTCGGAATTAATACCAAAAATAAACTTTTTCTGTGTAAAACAGAGATTAGTTAAATTTAAAATTACTCAGTGTAAAAAGCGACTCAATTACATAAAACTTCATTAAGGGTAAGCAAATATTTGGCAGCATCGTTCGTTATCACCGAAATTTCGGAGTGACATTGGCCATATTAGCCACTGAATGTATCCAAGCCGCTTTACGCGAATCGGTCGAAAGAATACTGCGATGCACGATCTATACGGTAATTAGTTCGGGGCAAAGTGGCGGCCGCCGAGCAGCGAATGTGGAACAATTTAAGTTTAATCTCCGCATAATCAGTCCGACCGCAGCGCAAACGACTGTGCAGCCTCATCTAGCCTAGAATCTAATTTAGTTTAATTATGATAACTCTGACATGTTAGTCCAGTTTCCCATTTGTGATTCGAATTTAATCTCGAGTTATTTACCGTAATTAAATTGAGATTAGCCGCGCTCCATACATAAGTAATGCATTTCGGCTGTTGTTGCTGGCGCAAGTGTAAATTGTACATGTGATTTATTTTAATAACCGAAGTATCAAGGAAGTGCACGATGTGGCTACGATGAAAAGTATGGGGTGATCAAAATTGAACATTACGATGTTTTTCCTGAATAAAACACAAAATATTACAATTCGACTTTTATTGCTATCAGTGTATAAAAGTATGAAATGTCGGCCAAATGCCCCCACGGCTCCGCTAGCATGCGACCATTTTTTTAGCGACA
Organism: Sinelater perroti; assembly: GCA_036346155.1. Lineage (NCBI taxonomy): Eukaryota > Metazoa > Arthropoda > Insecta > Coleoptera > Elateridae > Sinelater > Sinelater perroti. The sequence continues at coordinate 19,532,965 of JARFIY010000099.1, read as the reverse complement.
CAAATGCGGCTCTATTTCAACAATTACACGTCTAACGTTCTCTTTCAACCCTGGAATCGTAACAGGTTCGTAGATACAAACACTTGCCCCAGAGGAAAAAGTAAGTTAGATAGTAAGACTGCAGTGGCCAATCTATGTCACCCATCTGCGAAATAACACGATCCGTTAATTTGGTTTGAAGTAAAGTGAGTGTGACATGTGACTCTATCTTGTTGAAACCACATGTCATTCAAGTTCAAATCGTTGGTTTAATTGAAAAAGAGTTGTTTAACATCTCCACTATTTACAATAACAGCGTTGGCAACTTCGTCTTCAAAAAAATACGGACCAATCAATGATCTCTCCAACCCACAATGCGCACCAAATGGTGCATATTTATCGATCGGTTGATTTTTCGTACATAGCACTATGATATTGACGATTTATAAAAAAATTTAAGGAAAAAATAAGCTCAATGTGAATTTTTTGTGCAAAAATCAGTATCAGAACCCAGTTAACAAATCTACCGAGTTTCTTTAAGTTCTATAGTAGATTGAATTTTACTCTCCTGTAAATACAAAAATGCGTTTCGTGCACATTATCACTGATTCGAATATTATTGTTACAACAACGTCCGTTGAGTTGTTAGCAAACCCTTGATTTATCAATAAGCATACCACTTGTATCAAACTTTTGTATTAAATCACGAATTACCACCTTCAATTGATATATTATTGTAATCAAACAATGGTCAAAGTTTTCCTTCATGTAATCGTAACTAATCGCCTGTTTTCGTAATAAACTTGAATGATACTGATGCGTTGTAGAACAGTATACGGCGCCAAGATGACCTTGCTATGTGTTTAGATACTAACTGTGTAAAAGCAAACTTCCAACGTTTACATAACGCAAATTGCGTGTGACTTAAATCCTAAAGGTCAATTTGGGTGACCCTCTATATACATTAGAGAAGTACGGGCAGATGAAAATTAATGATACGGCGCTAACGCCCCCATGGGAGCACGGCCCGCGAACTGAGAGGTTAAGATTCTCATATGTTCGATTTTACTACGCGGTCGTCGCGTACCGTCTCTGATGTGGGGCGATGTGGCAAGCACCGTGCCTTAGACGACCGCCATTATTACCCCTTGTTCGAATGGGCGCAGGTACAGTCCGTACCTCAACCGTTTAGACCACTCTGACGATTGAAGATGAAAATTAATATAAAACAAGCAATAATATGGAGCATTGTGTGGTCGGAGTTCAGAAACTCTTGACGTTTCGTCCACAACTGCGGCAGACATCTTCAGAAGAAAATCTTCTAAAAATTAAGGGACTGTCCCGTGAGTTTTCGCTTTTATACTCGTGCGAGTATGGTAGGGATGGTGCTGGGGGGGCGTGGTTGACATCACCGGAATGGTAGATGACGTGGTCGGGCTAGCTGCTGACGTCAATCGGGTCGTTGCAGGTAATATTTCTGACGTCACTCGGTTTTTCTCCGTATCGCGGTCTGTTTTTTGACCCTTGAGCGCGATAAAGCAAGACCTAGGTAGATTGAATCCGTCATCCCTGTTAAAATTATTTTTATATAGTAATCGTTCGGCCCGTAGTCCCAATGTAGACTGGCTTACATGAGTAAGGTATGCTATATAGCCCTAGTGTATCCTGTGGGTTTCTTGTATCTTTGGCTGGTCTAAGAAAATCCCGTATCTTGGTGGTGGTAGTGTAGATGGTTTCCACCTTGTGTTTATTGAGAATTTTTCCTATCCGTAACCCTGTTGATGTAAGGTAAAAAAGCTTTGCCTACCGTAGCCGATTTTGGTTGTGTTTTCCGTGCACAATTGGTAGGTTTGATTGCTCTATTTGTCTCGGTCTTCGAGTAGCCATTCCCTTGTAAGGCTTGTTCCAAATGTTTGAGTTCTTTATCCAAAAACTGTGGCTGGCATATACGTCGTGCTCGATCTAACAATGTTTTCACAACCGTTCTTTTTTGACTTGGGTGGTATCTGTCCGTATGCGTGGGTTTTCTGTACACTGTGTGTTGTAAATATCCATTCTCCGATCTCAACACCTGTACGTCTAAGAAAGCAATCCTATCTTCCGATTCCAGTTCCATGGTAAACTGTATGCTTGGGTGTATAGAATTCAGGTGCACAAGAAATTGTGGTAAGGTCTCCTTTCCGTGTCTCCATATTACAAAGGTGTCATCGACGTATCTTAGCCATATCGCGGGTTTTAAAGGTGGTGCATTGATGGCGATCTCTTCAAATTTCTCCATGTAGTAATTGGCGATTACAGGGCTAAGTGGGCTACCCATTGCTACTCCGTCTTAATAATATTATAATATACGCCCTGCCAAACAAAGTAACTGGACGTGAGGCACTGCTGAAATAGCTGTAAGATATCGTTAGGAAAAATTTTCTTCAAGTGATCCAGGGCATCTTAAATCGGTACTTTCGTAAATAGGGAAGTCACATCGAAGCTAACCATTAGATCTCCTCCCTGTAGCTGGATGTCTTGAAGCTGGTTGACAAAATGCGCGGAGTCCTTGATGTAACTGCTGGTATGTCCGATGCACGGTTGTAACAGACTGGATAAGTATTTGGCCAACTTGTAGGTAGGACCCTCGATGGCACTGACAATGGGTCGCAGCGGTACATCGTCTTTGTGTATTTTGGGGAACCCGTATATTCTTGGGGGCAGCGCCTCTGACGTTATTAGTCTCTTTTTGGTGGTGTCATCCAGAGAGGAACTCTTTATCAGTTTGCGGGTGTCGCGCAGTATCCGCGATGTGGGATCACGTTTGAGCAAGGTGTAAGTGTTCGCATCGAGCAGTTCGGTAATCTTCTTCGTGTAGTCCTCCTGTGCTGGTACAACAGTAGCGTTACCTTTATCTGCTGGTAAGACAATTATGGTATCATCATTCTTGAGTTCACGTAGCGCCTTTAATTCCGCCCTGGATAAGTTTTTCTTAGTTGGCTTAGCACGGCGCAGGATGCGCACTTCCTCTGCTTCGTCTGTTGGAAGGTTCCGTATGGCTGCTTCTACGTTAGCTATAATGTCCTCTACCGGAATGAATTGGGTGTTACAGCAAACTTTTCACCTTTGCTAAGAGCACTGATGACTTCCTGGCTAAGCTCGTGTTTGGAAAGGTTTATTACAGTTTGCTTATAATCCAGTTGTGGAAGTGCTTTTTTTTCTGTAAACGCTGAAACTTAGAAGACTGTCTAACGGTGGCGGCTGCTCCGTGTTTATCTGCAAAATGGAAAGTGATGCGGTCTACAGTATCCCTGTCATCTTTATGGATTCTGCTGGCCAAGCTGACATGGATTTACATCAGTTCTAGTGAACACAGAGCGAGGGTTTTTCTAATAGCGTGCACTTGTTCTCTGACTAAGGCAGCTTCCGTTTTCCGATAAATTCGTTGGGCTTCAGGATTGCGCAGGTGCTGTTTGACCTGTAAATACTTTGGAACTACCTTTTGACAACGTAGTAAGAAAGCAGGGCTGGGTAGTAGCTGGAATTTCTTCTTGCGTAAGTTTTCGGGTTGTCTTACAGATTTGTAAACCTCCTCCCCGTAGAGGCGTGTCAAATATAACCCGAGAACCAACACGATGCACCATAACACCGGCCGTGAAAGCCTTCGCATCTAATAATATGGAGGTACTAAATTTGGTTATAAAATAATCTAACTGCTCTTAAAACTCCTCCTAAACATATTATTAAACAAGTAGAATAATGTGTAATAATTTTTGTATAATTTTATATTTGTTATTAAGTTACTACGACCGGAGACATGGCTCTCATTTTTCGTAGCTGGAAATCTAGAAGTTAAATCCTTTTCAATGTTTTTTCAATTTAATAAAATTGCGATATTCTAAAGCATTTTTAATTAAGAGAAAAATAATAAGCCATACAAGCGATATTACTGAAAGGTCTTTTATATTCGAAAACTAAGGAGCATTTCAGAAAAGGGACTTTTCGCATGCCCAATTCCTGAACTAAAGCGGTTCAAAATAAACTTGCTGCCAATTAACCCGATGCTCACGATGCACAGGATCATTAATATTTGAAGACTGACCTCACTGTCTGTTGATGGTCTGGCCTCCCGAGATTTTTTCTGACTTTCACATTTTCATCGTATTCAAAGGTTTCATAACTTCCTAACACGGGCATTACAGCATTTGAGAATATATGTCCTCAATATCTTTCTGCTTGTCTATACATTTCACCTTTTCGAAAGTATCAGTTGCATTTTTCCCGATGTACTCTCAAAACTTTGTGGCATAACATTATACAAAATTCTGTTGCTCCGTTTCTGTGGGTCGTTCCAACATTTGGAACGAAAAACTTATGGCGGCACGGAAACACAACTCCTATATAATGGATGTCTTACCTATTGTATGGGAGAAAAGGTGCAATATATCCATTATTTTTCTACCACACTTAGCATTGACGCATTTAATATACTTGCCAATTTTTAGCAAGCTTATGGACGTTGTTGCATTTGGATAGCCCTATAGAATGAACATAGATTCATCTTAAAACAGATCTCAAACAACTGCTGGATAGCGAATTGTTTCGGTGAAAAATCTAGGAGTAATTCTTTTGCAGTTATGTTCTTCTCACCTATTACAATCAATGAAAATTACTGCTTTAACATCAAAGGAGCGCTCCTAATTACTGAATTTTTATATGCCCGTAATTTCTTTGATTTTTGACAAAATGATACTTTTAAGAGACAAATTCGACTTTACTGTTTGAATTCTGATTACCGATGTTTCAATATTTTCAGTGCTATTCACACGAATGCTTACTAAAACCCCCTTTTGTTGAGAGATGGAAAATTTTAGCACGATTCTTTTAATTACTTCAGCGAATATTCAGGCAACAGCTTTTAACAACAAATATTTCCTAGTTTCCCAATACTACCGCCAAATTTTGACGGTTGGGAATCCAATGGTACTCTTTTTGGTTTTGTTTTAAAATTATTTGTAACATAGAGCTAATGGATCGTTAATTTTTAATAAAAAAAATAAAAAAACAGGTCAATAGCATGATTATTCAATAGTATAGAAATTGTATAAAAACTAAATCGCCTACTTTTTAACTAAACATCCTAGTCGTATCTAGAAAAAACACTTGACCGTACAAAGTAATTTAAAAATAAAATAAAAAAATATTTAGCTAAATCAATGATGAATGAGAACTGAAAAATAAGAATGGTCACCATAAAACTCGAATATGCCAAAAAATTCATAAATAAGTTGAACTAAATGGTAAATGAAAATATCAATATTCAAGGGATAAAAACAGAACTGATACACAACATTTTTAAACACAGACAAATAAAGCAATACAGATTAGACAACAAAATGATATGTGTAAAGATGTGCTATATGAAAAATAATACGTTGTGAGTCTAAGCAGAAATTATTATAAATAAGAAAATGCCATATATGTATACAAAGGAAGCGTAACAAATATATATCTTTAAAAGTATGAATGTAAGAAAATGTGACACTTGAACAAATATATATATAAATAAAAAAGTTATTAGAATAAAACAGACGACGAAACAGGGGTTATTATTGAAACGTGGGATAGAGTATGTGATCAAAGAATCTCAATGAAAACAAATAATAATCGCAACTCTAAATACATACATATACCTGAGTAACTCACAAATTATTATAGAAACTTAATCAAGTTAACGAGTATAAAGACTCGCCTAGATACGAAAATATAAATTAAAAATAAATATTATAACATTAAAAACAAAAATACAGTGTCGCAAAGAAAATGCAGGAACAGAACTTTTGTATTGGTTTAAAAATAAGATAAAATTAGAATGAAAAAACTCGTGGATGGGGAATAGGGGAAGAAAATCGAACCGTTAACAGAAATGAGCTTTTAGAAGCCATGGGCCATGGCGACCAAGACGACAATTTCTAATAAACAGAACAGGCTGAATATTGAGAAAGATTACAACAGTGAGCTAGATGATAGCAATATTGATCAGGATAGCTAGATAATACAATATTTAAAAAAATGTTATTATAAATGGAGCATTGTCCTACCTTTTAGATGTGAAATATGGCACGAGGTCGGAGAATTGTACGTCGATGAAGAAATTCTGAAGTTGGCTGTACATACAAAAAGGAAATTTGTTAAAAAATAAATTGCGAAAAAGCCACACGAAATCACAAACGCTGTTGAAATAAGGGCATTTATAAGTTTACTGTTAATTGTTGAAGCCTTAAACAAATTAATTGTGGCCAGTACAGCATGGGTATATACTTTATTGTATTTGACAATAAAAAAATGATCGTCCGACAAGGTGAATTTGCCTCCAAATCTAACGTATACAATAATTTCGTCTAAAATTGCATCAATTATTACATTCTACACAAATACTGTACTACAGATAAATAGAGCAGTTCGTTAATACGTGTATAGTGCCATTTTGTATTTTTTTGAAAAGACTAGATGAACCAATTCACGCAACTAACTGGCATAGACAAGTAATAATGATTATTTTTCCACAATAGAGATGTTAAATATCTCTGAGAAAATACATAACCATTATCTTCGCAGTAAAATTAATAAAAAATCTGGTGTGTACATCACACGACTTTCTTTATCCTATTATTATATATTATACCGGGTCCATCGTCTCGGCCCTGCGCTCCTCTCATCCCGGAACTTGTTATTTTAAAAAAGGACGAAGCGCGAGTCCAACACTCGAAAGCTGATTAAAATAAACAGTACAAGACAATAATTGACTCGTACTTAAAATTTTGCTACGTCACTGAAGGTAACCGTGCGAACTCGGTCGCACGGCCTTCGCCATTATCCCCTGCGTGCTCCCTCCTAGCGGCCAAGTGCTCCCCCCCGTCCTCCCGCAGTCGGCCAAGAAACTCTGCGAGCGCGCTGTGATTGGTCCGTTTCATTAATTTTTAATCGGCTATAACTTATTTACTTGACCTCGGATCAAAAAATTTCATTGTAATTTTTTGTTCGTCTCGGTCTGATCATTTTATGAACACCCGGTAGATTAAAAATCCTGAGCTTCAATTTTTTTTCGAACTCTTATTTTACCAACTTTTATTTTAAATTCATGTTTATCTCTACCAGATATTCGAACTCCTAAGATCCTACTTAACAAATAGGCACTTTTTAATAAAATATAAAAGACGAAACTACAAACATCCACCCCATCTCCTCTGGCGTCCCTCAGGGCAGTGCTTTGGGTCCAATATTGTGTCTGATCTACACAGCAGACCTACCTACATCTCGTCTAACGACATCTGCGACCTATGCAGATGATATGGCTATTCTAGTCTCTCATATCAACCCACAAGCTGCTTCAAGATACCTTCAGACTCACCTTAACAAAATTCAATTGTGGGCTGATAAATGGCGAATCAAAGTGAATTAATCTAAGTCACAACACATCACATTCACTATGAGAAAGGATAACTGTTCTCCAGTAACTTTCAATGGTCATCAACTACCACATACAGAGATAGTTAAATATTTGGGGCTGCATTTAGATAGGAGACTGATCTGGAGAAATCATATATTCACCAAACGCAAGCAACTCGGACTTCAACTCCAAAAGTTATACTGGCTTATCGGCAGAAAATCCAAGTTAGAAAATAAACTATTAATTTACAAAATAGTTCTCAAACCCATTTGGACCTATGGGATCTCCTTGTGGGGTACTGCAGCTACTTCCAACTTAGCTCTGCTTGATCGCTTCCAAAGCAAGGTACAGAATGATCGTTGACGCGCCATGGTACGTCCCCAATAATGTGATTCTAAGTGACCTACAAATTCCCACAGTGAAAAGTGAAATTAAAAAGCTCAGTGAGAGATATAAAGACAGACTGTTCGCTCATCCCAACCCTTCTGTGCAGCACCTAATGGAGTATAACAACGAACCCTAAAGACTCGAGCGTTTTAAACCATCTGATCTACCTACTAGATTCTAACTGTCATTGAATATTAATCTTTCACAACATTGTACTCCTCATTCTCATGAATATTATATTAAAACATTGTAAGGGGAGTTTTCGCTGGAATTCTACCCCACATGTCTTATTGTACTCATTTACCCATATTTAGTCCTATAGAATACTTATAGCCTAATATTAAATGGCAGATTGTATAAATATTGGAGTTAAAAAAAATAATCTCATGATAACAAATCATTTTTATTCTCATAAATTTTTTGTATCTTCAAACAATTTTGCGACCTTGTGACCAAACGACTCGGCCGATTTTTACCAAAAGCTTTGCACTGCGTCCGCTACCTACAAGTAACTTGCATACCAAATTTCAAGTCTCTAGCTCTTACGGTTCTCGAGATATCCTATTTACTGAAGATCGACAGAGACACACACACACACACACACACACAAACCAATGACTCAAACCAACTTTTTTGGTGTCCTGAGGCTATATTTCGTCCAGAAATGTGAAAAACTGGGTAGGTCAAATTTCCGCCGATTACATTAAAAAAATAAATTTTTGTTTCTTACAGGACTTTTAATGTAAACTATGTTCCATCACGATTCAACCGAAAATGAAGTCTTCGATCAATTGTGCTATTCTTATATCACTTTTAAAAAACTAAGAGTTAGCTTTTCAGAAATTATTCCTATTATTAACTTTGTTTAGCTTTAATTAGTTCATATCATTAACAAAATATGACGTGAAATACTGTTTTATAACAGCAGTACAAATTTGATAGAATTTTGTTTATTTTGTTCTCTAAACACGAAAATAAATTAGACACTGTACTGGATTATATAGTTGAGACATTACATGCCCCAAAATAATATTTATATATTAAAAAAATAATTTGATATTTCAGGATATAGAAGAATAAAAACGATTTTGTGGAGAATCAAATATTGCGGATATTCAGAGCTATGTATTATTAAATTTGTGAAAACTGTAACGCAGTGAAGTTGAAAATGTGGCAGTACATAAAAAGAAGTGGAAGCAGAATTAGCATAACGCAGGTCGAATGAAAGTGGACTGGATCGAAAATGCGGAGAAGTGTCGGCGTTACAGATTGAGGAAGAAAGCCTAGCGAGAAAAGGCCATGCGGGAGAATGAAGATCAAGAATCGTCGATGAACGGCATCAAAATTTCGGCGCGTCAACTTTGGGGAGATCTAGTGGTGTGGGGGGTGGATTTATAGGAACGAAACAGCCTACAGTAGACGAAGACTATTCTGAAAAATCCGACGGTCCATAGATGGTCAACCTGAAAGTCATCACGGACTTCATAAGTGTGGACAAATCGATGAGCGCCACCAAGATTTCGGCGCGTTGACATCAGCTGAATGGGCGGATTTACAACAATAAAGCAGTCTCCAATGGACGAAAACTATTCTGAAGAATCCAACATCCCCATAGATGGTCAGCCTAGAGGTCATCGCGGACACCTCAGGGGCAGACGAAATTCAGCTTTTATACTATGTCGTCCCGTTAGAAAGCGGCTGACATACACTTCAACCAGACATTTGTGGTTCCAATCTGACCCGAAGAACACGCAGAAAAAACATTACCGGGCATTAACGTCAGTGCCTTTTGAAAGTGATGCGGTATCGTTTAAGTTGAGCGCGACCTGCAAACGACCCTTAGGGACGATGGAAATTAAGTCATCTTCCTCCGTCGGATCCTATATTTTTGTTTCACTGGCCAAAGCGACGTTTTCACGAATACTTCATGTCAATGCCCCAACTACTACACAGCCAAATTTTTTTGTAAAACGGGCTAACTCATTAGTGAAATCTTCAAACCAATTACTAAGGAAAGTCAGTTTAAATTAAGTATGCGTATTCAACTTCTTCTAAAACTTATGGAAAAAATCGGAAATAAATAAACGGTAACCCTAGAGGATATAAAAAAGGAAAGCTTGGAACGACAGTTCATAATATCAAATTGATGTTTGCAGAGAAGTTTATCTATAGACACGTTATACAGTTGCAAATTTATATATAAAAGTTCTTGTAGAAGCACAACATCTCTTTCAATTATTGATGAACCATCCCAGAAGTATTTAATAGTACGTTAAATATTAAATGTATATATTTTAAATTTAAAAAAGCGAAAAGTAATTATTTACACAACATAACATTTTACAATCACAGACATTGCATGTTTTTACAGCAAACATTTTTAACGCTACACAGATATGGATCGCTACGGGATACTTTTTAAAATGTGGCCCTCTAGCTTTTGTCAGTTCGTGATTGATTGTAAATTCAATAATTCCATTGTATTGCCAAATAAACAGTACGACAAAAATTCTATATTCAGAGGGTTATGGATGGAGCGTGCGATTGTAAAGGCATTAATCACAGCAAATGTCATAAATATTAATAGTTATCTGTATTTGTAATGTAAATCCACTGGGGCAAAGATTTTAATGTAATATAGTTCCTATACATTTTAAAAATATTATTAAATATTTGTATGTGTAAATATCAGAAGCTTATCAAGTAAAATATCAATTTTAGAAGTTTCAAACCAAATCAGATTTATTGAAGTTATCAACGAGGCGATTCGAGTAACATAACGTTGACATGATAAAATTATCGTTACGAATTTGTTGGCGAGGTCAATAAAGGATACTTAAATAATTCAATTCTAATACAAAAAGCTCTAATGGAACGCTTCTCCAATTGGCGAAACAAATACAAACCAGTTATTTTTAAATTTATTGCAGCAGCAAAGACAACCTTCTTCCTACCAGATCCGCTATCGTAAAATAAAGGTAATTATGAGACCACCCGATCGCACACGAACTTTTCGACATCAACATCAGCAAACTTCTGTATTCTATGTGCTCCTTTTAGAGGTCCAAAGAAACGGTAATCGCAGGGCAATAAATCCGCACTGTAGGGAGGGTATTCCAGTGTAGTCAAAAACAAATAATTAATTTTTTGTCGAATTTGGGTAGCAGTAACGAGTTTGGACGTCACAGTGAAGTAGGATAACGCCTCGAACAGCCTTCGTTTTCAATTCTACTTCTCATGTTCTTAAAACTGTTTATGATACGCGTATACTCGAGTCTTCTTAAGTGTCTTGTTCCCAAACTATACTTTGTCATCTCAAAATTTCTGAAGTTTTTATGCCTTCTATTGTGAAAAACTAGATATTAATCCGTTACGCAACAGATGCAGCTAGCTCTTGATTTAACTGACTAATAATATAAAGAATTGCTGATAGTGATTACAGAAGTGATGGTACGAATACCTTTCAAGCATCTCTAGCTACAACGCTCTCCTCTCACGCTCCTTTGGGTTCATGTATGGTGCATAAAAATTCCATTGATACACCCACGAACTATTAAACGTTTTTATTAAAAAATATATTATCTTCCGAAAGGATAGGTATAGTCTTCTAACCCGATATAGGTGAGCATTCCTCACATTAACAAAAGAAAATTCTACTAAAAGTTGATATTGCATATAAAAATTCTTCTTCTCGAACATCCTTATAGCCTTTGGAGGTCGGATGAGAAAGTTACTAAAAACCAACAATTATTCTTTGACATTTATGCATAGTATATAACACAACAATGCATTTGCATTTGGTATTCAACAGAATGAGGCTTTTTTTAAAGGATATTTCGTGATCCAAAGTTCTTAATTATATGACAATCTTTTCTCACTCTGCCAAAAAATGGCTTACTGTATATTTTGCATTTTGTATTCTATTTTTAACTTAATTCTTTACACGTGTTTCCACCTAACTACAAGGAACGCATTAATTATTATGTGGAAGCAGCGAACAATGTTGCACCATAATAACCTTCATCTATTATAACTCCTTAAAAAAGTGAACGTGCAGGTTTCAAAGTACACACACGGATTAAACGTGCTGAAAATAACGAAATAAATCCCAGCGCGATATTAATTTCGTGCTCAAGCAAGCGATCCGCCTCGCATATTGAACACAAATCACAAACTGCTAGCAATAAATTTGAAAATATAAATCGGCATTCTGTGCCGGATAGTAATCAACAACTTAAAGCGGTTCAATTAGGAATGTTGCCAAAATCATTTCATTGAGAAGCTGACGCTTAAAATACACTCGAGGGAGCCTTCAAAAACCCTCAATTTCGAGCCATTGGTCGCATTTCTTCATTAGATCAATAAAAATTCTAATTAACTCATTTTCAATGAAACTTAATATAAAAATTCCTTCATGGAAATCCAAAATAATCCCGTGCTTGCGAATTTCTATTTATTCAAAGTTGACCATTTAGAAAACTTGTATTGTTCTGAATGCACTGGTCTGATGCCTAAAAGAAATTATAAATGTTCTTATAAAAATGCACTTGACGCCATATTTCTGATTACAAAAAATAAATTGCAGATTTCCAATCTGGTTGAAGTAGCAATGACGGGATTCATTTTATTTCGGTGTTGTGTGCATAACTGAACGAAATCAATCTCAAGTTAACGTTTGGCAAGTCGTGCAAGTTTTTAAATTTGCTAATTATTAGTTCAAAAAACAAAATTAGAATGAATAGTGTAAAATATGAAAGAAATATAGTACCTGTCGTAGAATAAGAAATTTTTTCGAGAAAATAAAGGATGAGAATGTCAATAACGTTGTGTTATTAAAGCCACAACTCATCGCAGAGCACGTAGCACTTTTTCCATAGCGTAAAGGTCAAGAACTCCAAAAATTTAATGATTTCCCCGGCCTCTCTTCCCGGATTTTCCAGTTTACGCTCGCGTACCCGGAATGCACGCATGAGAGCTGCTGCAGGGGGGCATATCCATTTTCGGGCTCTTGCTGGCGATGCAGCCAAGCGAGCGAGCGAGCGAGCCGCTCGGTAGGTAAAGGCAATATATGGGGGCTCCCCATAAGGCTTATTATGACGTTTCCGCGGAGGGTGGCGCTGCGATGCAAAGCGCCCGCCAGCCGCCCTTCGAGATCAAACATATAATATCAACTTATCTCGGCGCGCGTTGGGATGGGGCTGCATGGAGCGTACACACTGCGATCACACGCACGACGCTGTTGCTACGCGCGACTTCCCCCAGTTGCCTTGGAGACCGTCCGAGGGAGCGCGTTACGTCATCTCCTGCGGGCCCCCAGGCTGCGGGGTTCGGCATGCCGTAGTGGCACTCGTAATCCTAACGATTCCACCAGGAGAGATTTCCAGCGCGAGGGAAATGGGGCCGGGGATGAGATAGGCGCCGCTGGTCGCCCGCTCCGCTAGGGATCATCCATCAGATGAATCGAGTTATTTAGCGCCAGCGATGACTTTTTATGTTCGAGAAGCTGGCTGTTTTCCAACAAAGCTGATTTAGGAACTGCAGCGAATCAGTTTTGGAGTTAACACGGCTGACAGAGAATCTGCTATTGCTCCACAATAATTCGCTGAAATGTAGTTTAAAACCTATTATTCACATTTCTTTAGTGGATATTATCCATTTCCTTTACCAAGGGGAGAAGTCTTTTAACCATTAAAGTACATTAAGTATTTTGGTATTAAAAAGAAGGACCATTGCGATCTTCGTTAAGAAGAAGTTTTTGCTATAAGTCCTTATGGTAGCAACAGATGAGAAGATTTAAGTATAGAGAAATTGGAAATTGATTTACTAAACAGAAATTTAAAAACACGTATAGTTGATAGATTTTCCTAACTCCGAAACAACACAGCATCGATCAATTTGAAAACCAGAACATTCCAAAATATACAAAGAAAAAGAAAATACCATGTTCCATGCCACATGAAGACCATGAAATATGCTACAAAGTTTGGATTCTTCTGATACCAACTATGTAAATATTGTGGTTTTGTAGCTGAATATTCCAAGTAAATATGTTTTTGAAATTTCTGTGCCAATTGTAGTTATGAAGATATTCCACATTTGAATGTAGATTAAAAGATTTATTGATTGGTAATATAAAGAAAATGTTTGGCATAGTAATAAGAACATTCTTTGGAAAACGACATTTTTTCTAATCCTTGAATTGACATCGAATGTGACATGTTTACAAACTTTTTAAACATTCGCAGTATTTCCAGTCCTGTAACACAGTTCAATAATAAAGTGACCACTTATCATCTTGAAAACATAAATTTTTTCCTAATATTTGGTCCAATCATCTCCATTACTTCTAGATTTTCTCCATGTTTTCGAAGAGGGTTTCTGCATAATAATTTAGTAAAGGTCACCATATCTCCTTAATTGAAGTGACGGCTGCTTCACCACATACACTGGCTTCTCTTTGAGCCTCACTTTCATGCATGGTCGCATATTTTAAGTTGGATTAACATCTGGGGATATTTCCGGCCATTCCGTCAAAGTGACGTTATTTTGTCATTTATATGCACTGCACAGTTTGTTGCCATGCTTAGGGTCATTGTCTTGTTGGAGTACCTAACTTATCCAGTCACAGCCAATAAACTTTTTAGCAGACTTTGGCAAGCATTTCCGGTAAATGGTGCGCATTTTCTCGGCGTTCAAATTGTCCATAAACAGAAACAGGCAATCAAAACTGCGTTTACAGAAGTATCTCCAAATATGCACTCTTGAAGGGTGTTTTATTGCGCGCTGAAGAATCCGTTTCACTGACAACGCTTTCGATAAGGAAGACCATGCCCAAAAAGAACACTCGTCTGTGAAAATTACCTTATCCGAAATATCTATACAAAATTTTCTTTGCCCACCCCAGTCATTCCACGTATTTTTCTGATAACAAATGATTCTTCAAAGTTGAACGAAAAGAAACGTTTTTTTTTTCACGAAGGCGACTTTGTTTGTGCACAGCGTAGCGAAGGGTCTGGCTCGTCTTCGATGAGACGCAAAATCGCCTTATTTTTCTTCACCGTTGTGATGCGGGCTGTTCCGCTCTTCGGCAGATCGTCCACCTTCCCAATCTCCAAATATTGCTTTATCTACTTCTTAACGAATTACCGCCACATTCGCATGTATTTTGCAGCCGTTTTATACGTCGGTTTCGGTTCTTTCGCATGATTCACTAAAGACTGTGCCTCGTATCGCTTCAGGAATTTCGCACTCATTGTAAAGATAACAAATTCACTGTTATCAACAACACAATGTGCTGCTAAACTATGTAATGAGCAAAAGAGCACAAAATAAAGATTCAAATGAATTCACATAGATGGCGTTGCAGTGTTTCCCCACTAAATGACCACGGTCACTTTTTTGTTACAGCGACTGCAATTGAAATTATTAAATTAACCATGGCAAAATATGACAAATTCTGCTAGTTTACAGATTTATATTGTCAGAAAATTCATATGCTACGAAAAGACTACGTACCGACTACGTCTATCATGAGATTAATTCATTTTGTGGACAATGGATATATACAGGAGGCGAAATACTATATTTCATTCCAATATAGAAACAAAGATGAAATAGAATATCAAGTTTGAAAATTCATAACTCTATTCTAACTATAAATTGAATAAGAATAAACAAATGGTTTTCTATTAAGAGTCTTTGGTGTATGATAGTAGATTCAAACTTTTTATAAAATGAGAATAATACAAAGAACAATCATCTTAAAAAATGACCGAATTCACAGTCGAAGTCATTTGTTGGTTAAATCATAATTATATGACATATGTTCAAATTAGCCATGAACAAGAGAGTCAATACAATAATAATAATGATGAAGTGTTATAGTTATCATATCCTGCCATTATTTCCAATCTATAACAACATTTTGAAAACAACATGTTACTTGACAATAATCTCATAAAACTTCTTTTCATTGGATCTTTTTGCATTGCCCTTCTTTTTCAATATACTTTTTTAAACAGATGTTACTGGATATTCGTACAAAATCTACTATCTGTTATTAAAATTCAAACTGACATATCCTTTATTTTGTGTCGCAGCGAATCAGGTCGCAAACGACTTCCCGCTGAAGTCGCGGAGGAGCTGCCCACGCAATATCGAATCGCGGCATAGTTCAAAAGAGCCCACAAAACGAACGAATTATAATTCAAAAAGTTTGACGGAGCAGCGTGGGCTTTAATAAAAAAAACTTTAATCGGGCTCCCTCGCAGTCTTCTAATCCTCGACCCGGCGGCCGCCCCCCGGGAAAACAAAGGCGCGATAAGCGAATGTGAAAGGAAAAGCAGCTTTAAATCGCTGCGATACCATCTACGACCGCACACCCTTCAAATTTCAGCGCCGTCTCCGCGCAACAGCATGAAGCTGGGCGATCGGGGAATACTCGGGGGTAACGATAAGGATATTGCTCGAAGCTGACTGAGCTTTGCTGAAAGCTATCTAGAAGCAATGTTCACGTAGGCTGAAAAATTTTAACGCATTTTATCTCGAGATTCTACGAGGTACGTTCAGGAAAAAATATTTAATTTTATTTACAAACATTTCCATTGGATGGCTTTTACGTATATATAATAAAGGTCTTATAACGCCTGTTGACGCTGTCCGATCTCCAGACCTTGGATGTTTCTTGCCATTTTCTGATATTTTTCCCCAAGATGTTCTGGATCTTTTCCTCTTCTCGGAGAGTCTCCACTTCTGATGATGTGACTGTACCACACTAATTGTTTCTTCCCCACTTCTTTTTTATATGCGGCAAGATCTTCTTAAGGCGTTAATTTATGTTACTGCCAATCGCTTCTTATCAGCTTCCGTCCATTTCCATACTTTTGCCCCATGTAGCGTTATATTTTTCGCTATGGCATTATAGATGTTAAGTTTTCTTATGTTTATTTCTTTACTCTACCATATACTATTTAGACTTTTATTGTATTTCTTTCTCTTATTTATTTACATAACGCTATCTTCTCTCTATTTACTAATTCTAAGTCTTCCGATTGTTCTCCTATAAACATATATTTAGTTTTATTTACATTCATATTTAACCCCGTCTTCTCATACTCTCCTTTTTATTTATCGTTTCATATACACTCAAGATCTTTTTTGTAATTTGCTATTAGAACTTGGATATCCGCGAACTGTAGCGTATATATGGTAGTATTGTTTAGCGGTATGCCCATGCCCGTACATTTGTGTTTCCACTGTCTTAAGACATATTCTATATAAATCTTAAAGGGGGTTAGCGATAAGCAACAATTTTGTTTGTATCAAATCTTGGTGTAGTATTACCATAGATCTCAATTTTTATAATCGCATCTCAATATAGTTCCTAGGAACTATATGGATAAACTTTTCCGTCTTATTATTCAAGACATAGTTGAAGAAAAAATGTCGTGGCTGTATAATGACCAGGCCTTCGAATTATTTCGGGTAGCCGCGGACTACAAAGAATTGGGGGATAATTATGATGCTTTAATACAAGGCACTCTAAGAAGAAGAAAAACAAATTTAGCCGTGCCAAGAAAACTACAACTGACTATAAAAGTTGACCTTCATAAATCTAATTCTAATTCACTGAATTTCTTATGACATACGAGGTAGTTCCAAATACTTCTGGTCTGATAACGTCATCTTTGGTTGAACGATTAGAATAGTTTTAGCAGCCGATTTATATAAGTCGCATAGCAGCAGTCATTTGAGTTGGTAGCGCCGCGTCATTTTGCACGATGTTAAAAATCAAGTACCGAGCCGTGATTTTTCACTAAAGAAAATCCCAGTTATATAAAACAAGATGTAGATGGTGTGTGTGTGGTGAATCTTCACCTTTTTTTCCACTCTAGGAATGGACAAAATTTCGTTTGGAAGACGAACCACGTACAGGTCGGCCACTTGAGATGCTTTTGAAATAAAATGTTGCTTGCATTCATCGGGCATTAGGTGGTACAAGATGGGCCATCAATGGTAAAAGATATGAATAAGCTTAGTGCTATATGTGTATGTATACACTAACTTTTCTCAGCAGTTCAAAAAAGCAACAAATCATCTATTGTGTACAATTTTTAAACTTCTGCCGCAACAACAAAGATTAAGTTCTTCAATTCATTGCTACAGGAGATGAAACCATAATCTTGTACTAAACGGTCGGGCAGGGAATTATACGTTTTTAAGACGGGTATAACATTGGTGATAGAGAACCATCGCATACGCAATGGTTAATGTACACTCGTTGTTAGTTGCCATTTCAGTAGCCCTGAAGCCATGGGCGATTGATTAATAAGACACTTAGTTACAACCGATCATACACACAGCGAAGATTTAGAACTCACGTCAATTCTATGGGGTGCCGCGTTTCATCTCGCCTAAAAATATGAAATGGTTTAAGAACTTCAGAACGAGAGGAACTGTGAGACCTGGAAAAACTCGGGGAGGTTATTGGACCGTTAGAACAACAGAAAACATCGAAGGAATTCGATCTCGACGTTCAACGGTACGACACGTTCACGTTTTGCGCATGTCATGTTCACCAAATTTTGTACTTTGACTTTCACTTTCATCCTCACAAAATCATGGTGGTTCAAGAACTAAAGGAAAATGACTATGATGTACAGCGGTTTACGTTTGTATAAACGATGTTAGAAACCTTGGAAAATGACTATTCTATTAATGACTGATGAGGCTCATTTTCACTTATCGGATGCTGTAGATAAACAAAATTGTTGGCACTGGTCGGAAAATAATCTAGAGAAAGTCCATGAAAGGTCCTTACATAGTACGACAGTAACTGTGTGGTGTAGAATAAGTCCGATTTGGCATTTGCACCTTATTATTTTTGAGAAAACGGACGCACTATGACAGTCAACTCAAATCGTTGCCTTACGATGTAAGATGTAAAAAGACATCGGATCGTCTTCGATAGGGCTACCTCGAGAGAATCCAAGGTAACATTTTCCGTGGTGCCTCATTTAATTGCGGGGGGATGTGGAGTTGCTCCCTCGATCACCGGATATCTCACGATGTGGTTAGTTTTTATGGGACTACCAGAAATTTAGGTTTACTTTGAAAAATCACGGACTCTTGAAGCTGTTACAGAGAAATTCAAACAATTCAATCCGCTGTCCTGGAAAGATGTATGGACAAATTTTTCCACCCGTGTGCAACAATGCCCTGATAAGAACGGACACCACTTGGATGGGGTCATTTTTCACATCTGAATTACATTATTTTCTTTGTGCTTTATGTTACTTAAATGACATTATTTTTGTAACCTTTGAACAAATATAAATTGCAAATTGTTCCAAAAACATCTGCGTTAGAATGTTCTGAAAAAAGTAACAACCCATTGCCGGATCCTGCATGATAGAATGACACGGATTGGACGAAAAACGGCGAAGGAAGGCAAAAGTAACTCAATCGACACAAAAGATTATGGCAACGATCTTTTGGGATGCAAAAGAAATTTTGAGAAATGATTTTAAGGAAAGGAACACAGTGGTAAATGTAGAATACTATGTCAGCGTACTACATAAATTGGGAGTGCCATACTGAGTCGAAGTGTCCACCTTCTGCAAAATAAGGTATCTGAGCATAACGCTCAAATTGGCCAAGTTGCTACGAAGGTCTGTGGATTTGAAAAGTTACTCCAACGACGCTACAGCTCAAACCTACTCACTACTATCTATTTTCAGAACCGAAGAAAAAATTAACGACGAAAAGTTGCAGGAGATTGTTTGGAGAATTTTGTGGATAAAACTTCAGAGTATTTTTTCAAGGACACTGAAATATAATCTGTTAGGTACTTTTTTTTTAAATAACCCTTTTGTTTTATTCGTTCGGAAACTTTTGATACTTACCATAAACCTTAAAAATACCACTTTTATATTTCTTGCATATAATAATGCTAAATAAGGGGTCGTTCTATTATCTTAGGACAACCCCGGCTGCTTGGTAGTAAAAAAACGCATACACAAAATTAAGATTATAGTGCTAACGGGCCTCTGTTTTTTAACAAAATTAAATTATTGTTGCTTTTTGAGTCGAAGGACGTCATATGTTGCAGCGCTAAGCGTAATTGCAGCTATTCTAATTTGTTTACCACAATAAATCTGGCAAGAATGGTGTCGCCGAATCCGCCAAGCCGCGATTTATTTTCTGGTAAATAAAGTGGTGTGCAGGCCGCAATTAATTGCGAGCATATGTCGGGCCGCGTCCTCGACAGCGATCTGCTCCCGGGACGGGGCACGGCGTGTGAGAATACTTTCACCGAGGATGCTGCACAAAGCACCATGCTGCTCTATCTGCGAGAGGGTAGGCAGGGCAACCACGGGTCGGTGACCGATAGTGACGATCTGCGCCCGGTCAACCGCTTCACCACACCACCAGCGCGTTGTTTATGGCTGCGCACGGAAACGTTCTGCCTTTTCCGCTTTATCGGCACCGATCTGCTGCTAATCACGACTGGAAAGCCACGAAAACACGAAGCAATTCGTTGTTTGTCTTTCTGCAAATATGCTTCAACTAATATACATAAGTTAACAAATCCAACTTATTAATTCAAAGGAAAATAGTTGGCATTAACCTTAAAAATCTTTGCTAAAATCAACTATAAACAATAAATGATGAATAATAACCATAAAATTCTTAGTGTATTAATTAGTCTCTTTTATGTAGAAGTCGGTAAATTATTTACGTGATATGGTTCGACTTGGAAAAATAGACATCCAGAGGAGATGCCCCAGAATAATTTTATATAATACAAGTTTGTCCAATTAATTAATAATGATAAAGCTCTAACGTGGAAGCGCGGCCTGCGAACATAGGTTAACGCTCACATATGTTCGCTCTCTCTGCCCGTTAGTCGCTCACCATCTCTGATGAGGGGCGATGAATTATTATTTGACTAAATGTTTTATATGAATGAATGAATGGCTTAACACCCTTTGGAGGGGTTTCGCCGCTTCTAAGGAAGCTTTCGAGATCCTTTGCGGGGGATCAGCCCGTAAATGTTTTATATAGGGTAATCTAAATTTGGCCCATGGATGGTTTTCCCAAATGAAACAGAACAGTCCGAATTTTATTCCTATCAGTGTAAAGTACAGACTTGGAAATTACGTGGGAAATATGATGTCAACTACATGTCCTCCTCGACTTCACTGATATGCGACCATTTTTTACCAGTTTTCCATAATGCTTTCTCATAAATGTTTTTCCATTTCAGCAATTACATGTCTCATGTTTTCTTTTAGCTCTGGAATGATAGCGGGCTTATTGATATAAACCTTATTTCACTACTCCATATGCGACAATTTTGACGATTCACAAATCCATTTAAAGAAAACTCAGTATTAACTGCTACGTTCTTTAAAACCCAGTTCACAAATGTACGATATTTCTGGTGGTCTTCCGTGGACTTTACCATATGCTTAGATACCAGCTGTACAAACACAAACTCCAACGTTCACAGAACCCAAACGGTGCGTAATTCAAGTTCTATTTGGACCACCCTATGTAGGTGTTTATGTTTCCATTGGGCTTTATTTAATCAAATCCAATCTCTAATGGTTTTTTTAAACAGAACTTATGCTCAATATCTAGTAAGTTTAGCACTAACCATTAATAAGGAACTATAATTTATTAAGATACTTTTATTAGTTTATATCTTTTACAGAATTTAACTGAAGGTCACTTTGAATATCTGCATGAATAGCATAGTATGCACATAATTCGCAGCATATTGTCTTGAAATCTTTCTAATATAACTATTTTAGAGTTTGAGGCCGTTCTCCACAACTGAATTCCATACATCCAGAAAAACTTGAAAGAAAACCTGGAAATTTCTACAGCAAAGCCAGTTGTGTTTGCATTTTTACCAAATGTGATTTTTCCAGGTCAGTCCCTTGTCTAAATGCTTAAGTGTGTAATTTCATCACTTTGTGATATTGCAGTTCCATTAAGACTTCGTTTCGTTTATCTTTATATACCACGTTTTAAAACCAAGGCTCAATAGGAAAAATACTTGCTTGGAATTACACCGAGGGTAAATTGCGCCCTCGACAGTAGCTACTACTATAGTGTCATCTGCAAAGACAGCTATGTTGGCACCTTCTCTGGTAAGCAGATGAACTTTAAAAAGTTGTGGTATATTTGAGTTTATTAGGAAACGTGTGGTTAGCCTTCGTATTTTACAAGCAAATGTTTTTCTAGTAAGAAGTAAAAATTATACGGTAGGTGCTGTTTTAGATTCTACAAGAAACTTAAATCAAAAGTACTATTTACAAGATCTACAATACGATGGATCTGTTTTATTGCGTAACGTTGTTTTCTAAAATAAAATTGGTAATCTCCTATTCATTTCTTATCTAGTAGAGCTTCGAGATAATCTGTAAAAGACTTATAGTTCTGAATGAATCAACTTCCTTGATTGGTTTACCAGGTTTTTGTATGAATATTATTTTTGCCACTTTCCATTGCGCCGAAACATAATAAGTTTTTAGTAATGCATGGCAAATAAACAGGATGATTTTGATTCTTTCCTGGGTTAGTTCTTCAATACTTATTCCGTTGTTAAACCTAATCGATACTTTTTTGGTATATAAATTATGGCTATAATTATACTAGTAGCGAAAGTTATATTTAAATAACGATCAATTTCATCTTCATCATCTGCAAAATTTTTACCTGGCAGTAGCTGTGAAACACTTTCAAGGTTACACATGACGACTGGCATAATTTTATTCAACTATTAAATAATTCTAAGTCGATAAATTAATAGACCCCTCCCAATTCACTCATAAAAATTAGTTTTATTGATATTAATGTAGGTGGTTCTAGTATCATCAGTTAAACGACACAAAAAAGGTTTTTAGCTCGCTGTCTTTTCATGGATAGACTCGTGAACTCCCAATCTATATATAAAAAGATTCCGTACTCGGATATGAAAAGTTTTTAATAACAATTTTAGTATGCGTATATTCAAATAAAAAGTTTTGCATCGAAAATAGACGATTGGCGGTTAATGCAATATGCAATATCAAGCCGAGGTAAAAACGGAAAGTATAAAACAATATACTGAGACAACCGTAATGGTATGTATATTCCTGTGTTGCATGGTAATGGCTGTGCTAATTTATCTTTCCTTTTACAGATTGGCGTGTAGCGACATATTCTTAAAAACAAGGAACCCTTGGTGCCGAAGAATTGAGTGATTTCCAAATAAGGTATATTGTCGGAAAATACGAGGGTGGTCGAAACCAGAGGAAAATTGCCCGAAAGCTGTCCACCGTCAATCGGGTGATTGTGCAGTTTAACACTGAGAATAAGAAAACACCTAGGTTCAGCTCGACCAGGATCTACATCACAAGTAAGGTCTGCAAAACGGGTGGTGGAAAGAAATCGTCATTGGACAGTTGCAAATGTGGCAGAAGACTTGAAAGTGAGTCGTAACACAGTTGTCAGGTATCTGCATCAGTTTAGTTATCATGGCAGAGCTGCCAGGCGGAAACCATTTCTAACTTTAGCCAATATTGAGAAAAGAAAACATTGGGCAATACTATGGTGGGGTGTACGTTGAGCTTTTGGCATTGTATTATTTGTAAGGCCTCCTTTGCCTAATTTTCATGTAGTGGACGCATATGGATCTGGAGAAAGCCCAGTCAAGATTTCCACATGAATTGTCTGTATCCAATCGTCAAGCATGGGTGATTTTCCATTATAGTGTGGGCTCCCATTTAGAGAACAAATCGATCAGACTTCGTGGAATGCGTGGGCAATATTAATACCTAAAAAAAAGTTTTACACCAATAGTCTGATGTGCTCCTGAACAAACCTACTCTGTTCATGAAAGAATCCAAGCTTGGAAAGCTTCGTTTGATATAAATCCCATAAAACTTACAGTTACGACGACATCCACGAAAACTAAAGTCCCACGAAGAACTGTTTGTATGCTGGGTGGGCCAACATTCCACAAGTCAAGGTAGCGGAACTCATTGATTCTATGCCCAAAGAAATATAAAACAACGATGAAGACAAGTAATCATAAAAGCAAGTTTCTTCCAAAAAACTGAAAAAAAATTGAAACGTGGATGTATCCTAACTTCAATTCAATTCAAACATGTATGCACGATTTTTACTTTAAGCATTGATCCGTTATTGACAAGGTTACAAAGGAAATTACGGTAAGAATGTAGACCTAAATTAACGGTGTTTAATAAATGTTGTACCTAATAAAATAATGGTTTCACCACCCACTCCTATCTCGTTTTATCTATACCAATTTTGTATTAAAGCTGATACAACCTTTACTCCGCAAACTATGAATATGCCTCCTTGGCCAAAACTTAGATCTTCGTTAACCCCAGGAACGTTGATGCGATTTCTAACACCTTAACTATTTCACCAATTGATGGTTTTAAAGGCCCAGGAGTCCTAGGAACACTTAGAACTCATCTTACGAAGAATTATAAACCAATCACTCTCTTGTTGAATTTAGGAGAACTTATGAAGAAAATTGTTGAGAAAAGAGTAAGAGGTACTACCAATAGCAGTAATGTACATGAACACAATGAATACAAAAATTAAACTGGAAATTTATGGAAAACGCGCATTACACAAAACAAATTGTAGTTTACAGGTATACGGTCAACCAAACAGATTTTTCGAGCCGAATCTTACAGTCTTTGCCATAAAAAAGTGTTAGCAAAACCTTTGGTTACTGTTTTGTTCTGGTTTACTTTACTTAACGATTTTAGAGTTTTTCTCATGTAGACGTATGAGCGTAATATTCATTTTAGTTCCACAATCTCATGGAGTAAAATTTTTCATTTGGTGATAAAGTAATCTAATTTATAAATCTTTCATGCATTTTCCCTAGTTTTCTTCACCAACTTTTCCCATTCTTGTCTGTCACTTGCTATTTCATTTGAGCCATTTAATACTGCTTTAATTCACTAAAAATGGGATTAGTGATACCGCCACAATTTATTTCCTCCCCAAAACTAAACAATGAGAAAATCTTTTGTGCCTCTAAGTTAGTGAATAATTTTTTTTCTAATAATTTTCTTCAGTAACTACGTTTGTTCATATTTTAGGTTCTACATGAAAGGAAGCACAGATTGTAGTAGCGTATATAAGATGAGCTGCGATTAAAAAGGCAATCTTGTGATTAGCAAAATTTAGAAGGTCCTTAAAATATAAAATAAATCATTTTCGTAAGTTATCTAGCAAACCATAGATGATAAAGAAATATAAACTTACATTTGTAATTCCTATAGGTACAAATCATACGTGGACAGTCTGAAAAGTTTTGGGCTTAACATAGAAATAAGTATTTTTTCTGTCAAATTCAATTTTATTTTTCAACATGGTCTCCTTTTAAGTCTACGGTTACGGTGATCTGGTAAATATGTGGGGCAGTGCAATTCGTGAATTTTGGCCGGTGCGTTGTTTTGATGGAAGAGCACTTTCTTACGTTCCAAATGATGCCGTTTTCAGCAATTGCTACCTTCAACTAGTACAATAATGATGTGTAGTACGACCCCACTATTGCTTTTCCTTTTTCTAAGTAGTCGATGAACAGAATTCCCTGACTATCCCAAAAACAGTCGCTATGAACTCTCCGATCGATGAAATTGTCTTCGCCTTTTTGGAGCAGGTTCACCATTCGTAGTCCTCTGTTTTGACTGTTCCTTCGTCTCCGGAGTGTAATGGTTGACTCAAGTTTTATCACCAGTAGTAAATGGACCCAAAAAGTCCGACTGGTTTCGTTAAAACCACTTAAGCAACACCTTGATAATATTTATTCGAATGAATTTTTGGTTCAAAGTGAGCAAGCACGGGATCCAACACGACAGCTTTCTCATGCCCATTTCTTCAGTCATTATATGACAAACGCGTTCTTTCGATATGCCCACAGCCTCTGTTCTCTCTCTATATATTGATTCGACGGTTTTTCAGTATCGTTTGGTGAAGTTGTTCGATGTTATCGGTGGACACTGCAGTTGTTGGCCGACCCGAACGCTCATCATCAGCCAAGCTGCTATGACTACGTTTAAATTCAGCTGCCAATTTTTTCACGGTGGCAAACGATGAGGCAGAATCCATCTAAACGGCGACTAATTCGGCTTTAATTTGCATAGGTGTATTGCCTTTCAAATGGAACTAATGAATTACGGCACGGATTCGATTTTTTCCATTTTTACAAAAGCACTGACATCGACTGATACAAACGACTGTCAAACAACAACTAAGCGGCCAAATGGATGAAATGTTTAGAGGTATCTTTTAAAGCATAAACAATTGTAGTAGCAGACTTTCCTCGCATACCACTCTGTTCAAAAAGTAAGGTGACTTTTTGAATAAAACACATACTACTTATTAATTCATTCAAATTTGTTTGTCTCCTTCAAAGAAATCCCCTCCCGTTGTGATATACACACGTCAACGTTTAATCTAATCTTGAAAAAGTTTTCCATATTCATTTTTTAGAATTTCCATCAGCACCTCTTGATGTTTGTTTTATCGATTGAGTTAAGTCACCTAGGGTATCTCAAAGCTTTTTTTTTAATCGACTGAACAGGAAAAAGCCGCATGGTGGCATATCTAGAGAATACGGTGCTTGTGAAGCAATATTTGATGAATGTTTGGCGAAAAATTCACGAATAATATTTGCCAAGTTTTATTGAAAAACGTTTCAAGCCCAAAACATCAATTAAATTGCGTCTACTGAATCTATTGATATGCCAACATTTTCAGCAAGCTCTCTTTTTCCAATTTTCCGATATTTTCTTCGGTTATTCAAATCGACGGACGATTAGAACGAGGTTCATCTTCTACGGATGAATAGTTTATGCCACTGGAACGATGATTGATTACCAAATGTTTTCTGCGCCATTGTTAACGTTTCAGTAACATTAGTCTATCTTTTTACACAAAATTTAATGCAACATCTTTGTTCCGCAACATTAGACATCTTAAAAATCGAAAAAATGCAAAAAACTGCTGTCTTTGACGTGTCAAATTAAAATTAGGAGCAAATATCACTGAAAGTTGACAACATATGAAAAAAGTTTTTTGAATCATGACTTTCGCGCAAGTTTCAAATCAAAAAGTCACTTTATTTTTTAAACAGAGTAGTATACTACCATATCTAAAGGGTGTTTAATTACAAAAATATATATTTCGCTGATATTTGAAATACAAATCAGTACTATGTTACAGCAGCGTAGTAAATTCTTGCAACTCATAAATACAACGCAAAGTTTGGAAAGCAAAAGCAGAACAACAATTAGATCTGCCTTCATTACCGCGCTGTTTAAAATTCGAATATAATTAAGCGGGGCCGACGACAAAGGTAACTTGCGCGGTTCAATTAAATTAAGCAAATATTAACTTAGTTTAAAACGTTTCTAAAATGCTAATTATGAAAGAGGCGAACTTCAATTCCGAGTCGGGTTTGTTGTTAAACAATGCAGTTCAAATTTCCCTCCTACAACACGGCCGCTTGTTTTAATTGTTGGCCTCGCGCTGTTTGCTGGCAAACAGCAATGAATGTCTGAAATTGTAAATCTGCTTAATAAATTGCGTTCGTATCAAACAAGCAACGGACGTTTTATCTAAATGCCGACGCTAATTAGGTTTGACGAAGGACACTGCAGGCTCTAAGCTACTTTGGATTGCTAATGGTACCATTTTGGGTTCGAATTGGTCTTAAATTAAGCGCAAACCAATTGGGTTGCACAAATGATCAATCGAGAAAGAAATATACGTAAAAAAATAACTCAAAGATAATGAACAAGCAATATATATTGAAAGCATTTCGTGTAAAGAGGCAGTTAGTTTTTCAAATTTAAAAAGGTCGTTGCGTGGAGCTCTATTCGATTGCTATTTATCGTAGTTTATGTACGAAGATTGAATTCGCGATATTAGCTTAAAATATTCAGTTAAAAATAGTAAATTTATTCCGGAAAATGTAGCGTTTTCTTTCTAATTAAGATTAACAAATGTGAATTCGCTGCTTTCAGAACATGCCTTATACCGACTTTGCTATGCAAGGCATGTTCGATAATACTACAGTTACAAAATTACAATTCGTAATTTATTGTTAGTATTATTCGTTTTATGAGAAAATTCTATAAATAATTGCTACACAACCTTAAATTATCACCAAAAAAACATTGGGAATACAATTAATTTCAAAATTATTTTTAATGCAAAAGCTAAGATTTTATAGTCACTATGGTAAACCACAGTTGTAAATTAACACCATTGTTTTGGTTTTCAAAAAAGTCTTAATATATTAAATACTTTTCGTACTCTCCCACTTCTCTCTGTTTTGTTGCTTTCATAGATGCCACATAGTATGCTAGAGCAAAAATAATGAAAAACGAAAGCCCCTTAACAACGAACCTCATTTTTTGCATAAATACTTGTTACTAGTAATCTAATTTTGTGAAGCTTCAGTTTTCAGAGAACGGAAGTCATTAGCACTACCTTCAGTGAGAATCTATGTCGGCCTAAATTTAATTTCAGTCTGAAGTGAAACAACTAGATATAAACTAATATTCGTCTAACTTTGTAAAGCTTCAGTTTCCTTAAGTTATAACTAAGCCGGATGTAGTTCAAGTTGAAATTGAAACCGAATTACTGGCATATTTCTTCTAATTTTAGGAGTCTCAGTTTCAATAACTAGAAGCTGAAAATTAATATTTATGATAGCCAATAAGTCTGCAAGGACTGGAACGTGCCATCTGCTACACGATATATTTAGTTTGTGGTGAGTTCCGAACAGTAAATTGCAGATCTAGTGCGTTCACAGACTAAATTTTTCACGCTGGTGGGCAGCGATTCTAGACTTGATTGTTAGTTTAAGATCCGCCTCCCTATTTACAACAATCAAGTGACAATCTCAACCGGGACCGAGATTAAGATATATGATTATCTAGTTTTATGGGGAAAAGCATAAACTCTAATCAATTACAACGTGGGTAAATACTTATTGTTTAGATTGACGCTACTAAGAGTAAATCAAATTATTGAAGTTACTAGTTTGAAAATGTTTACAAGAGTTTTCATTATTAAAACGTGAACAAGTCTGAATATCTGCTAGAGAAGCGTAAGACGAAATCGAAGAGGAAGAAATAAAATTGGTTGCCCCACAAGAAGTAATAAAAGAAATCAAGGAAAACATAAACTCTAAGAAATCTCCGGGAAAAGGAACAGAAGAACTAACAAACTTAATAAATGCAGCATTTCGACAAAAATACGAATCGACCGTTTAGAATGTGGCTGAAGCTACAATGATAGAGAAGCCTAGAAAGCCACCTAACTAAACATCATGTCGACCCATCTCACTCTTACATTTACTTTGACATCAGAAATTGAATCATAAACTTACAAAAGTAACCAGGAAGACAAATACTTGTACGAAATTAAGGCGGGAGTACCACAGAGCAGTGTGTCGGGACCAGTGCTTCACCTCTAGTGTACACCAGTGATAGTCCTACAACGAACCAAGCAACGATAGCCACTTTCGCAGACAACGCTATAACACTAGCAACAAATACGAGAACTACAGAAACAACAGAAATGCTTCAACAAGCCTTGAATGAGATGGCAAACAAAATTAAATAACCGAAAATCTGTGCATATCAATTTCATAAACAAGGACGACTACATACAAGTAATACTAAACAACATCTTACCACATGCTAATATATCAGAATAAAAACATCAGAAAAAAAAGAGTCAAATATAAAATACAGAAAAAAGTTGGATACTGGAAAAAAGTCTCAGCTGTCAATCCACAGCAAAGTACTTCGGTATAATCAGATAATATAACTAGCATGGACATACGGTTAACAACTGCAAAGTCATTTCAGTAAAGGTAGCATTAATAAAATCAAAATATTTCAAAACGACGGTATGTTAAAAATAGAGATTTATACAAAGAAATAGGGATAAAAACCGTATTAGAGAAAATGAAGAACATTGTCCAGAAGCACGAGACTATCTTTAATGAACATACAAACGATGTTCTACAACTGCTAGATAGTGCAGAATTAGAAAGAAGACTCAATAGGATAAAGACATTTGAGTTATTGTAAAGTGATAGAAGTATCACTGAAAAAGCAGAGTAAAAATGTTCACATATGAAAATTGTGTTCCAAAATACTAAAATTGAGAAGTAAACCGATGGGTGATGTCTCATAGAAGTTAGATAAGAACTGCTGGTTATTCTTTAGATTGGTTGAACCCTATATTTATAAAGTTGTAAGTACACTCCACAATAAGTTAAAATTTTTAGATTACTATTTGATAGATTAGTATATTCAGAAGGGTTGTAGTATAGACTACAAATCTGGAACAATTAGTAAGCGTAAAATAAAATATAAAAATACGCAAAACAAAAACAGGACCAAACGTACGTCGTGTGGTTCTGTAACTTTTGTTGCCACTTCTTCAGATTCACTATATTTTTCATTTTTGACCACTTTCTATTGTGAAATTAGCTTACTTAACTTGAAATATGTTAAACAGACCTCCATAAAAAGTAGGCACAGTTTATAACAACGATTTCTTTTTAGAGGCCTGATGAATTTATTCCAAATCAAAATTTGCCTCGGTATACCTTTAAATGCCGTTGAAAGAGAAAAATGCCTCGGCAGTTCTAAGATGCCTCAACGAAAGAAAGCTGCTGAACAAAACTATTGTTCTTTTTTCACTTTTATGGTGTCAGCTGAAAATTTAAGAAAAATACGTAAAAAATTACAAAATACTTTTGGAAAGAACTATGCTTTGCTATAAGCACTCAAAATGACGAAAATATGTTTCCAGATATGTAAAAAAGATGAAAATAAATTTTTTTCAAGGTAAGTATGCTAATAATATCTGGACATTAAAGATAATAAATTTGTTTTTGACATTCCAAAAACCTAAATGTTATCAATCGTCTCAAAAAATTCACTCGCCATAGAAATAACAAATCTAATCAATATCTTTGTAATTAAAAAATCGCTAAATACAACTAATTTTTAATAAGAATACAGATATAATTAGGCACTTGCTATTCATATTTTAATTTCATCAGAAATTTGTGGAAACCCTTATATAACACTATACTTCTATTTAACAACGTACATATTTAGAAATCTAAATCTACGTGCACTCTGGGCATACAATACATATGTGTATATGTAATGCAGAAAACTTTTTCTCTCTCACCCTCCCTCTATCACTCTTTTCATCTTTCTTCTCTCTCTTATTTCCCTCTCCCTCCTCTCTGTTATAAATTTCTCTCCTCTGTCCTTTCCTGTACTCTCTCACTTTTATCCTCCTCCCTCATCTCTTTCTTGCTCTGAGTTAAATAGACATCATTATTTTCTGTTTAAAATATTTAGTTTGTAGATAGCAGAAAATATTAAGTAATTATACATTTCTGGTATTGGAAGAAACTTATTTGTAACTATGTGGCATATGCGTTAGTATTTTCTAATTTCTAAAACTAATTTTTGGAAAATTAAATTTCACACCATGTGCAATAAAAATAAAGGAATAGAGTTTAAGAGAAACGTTATTTCTTTGGATGCAAAAACACAAATTATGAATCGTTTTATAAAAGGAGAGAAGGTACAATACATTGCAAAAACTTTAAATTTAAATAAAGTGCTAATGCTGTGGGATCTTCGATTGCTAGAAATAAGCAACTCGTCCCCGTGTGCGAATAATTGAGAAAATGGAAAATGCACTCAGCGTTTTAATTTATGATAGCTATCACAAAGGGATTACATTGCACAGCAATATCATCAACAAAAGGCTTTTAAAGTTTACAAACACCTTAAAGAAAATAGAAAATCTTCTATTAGACCAGATTTTAGGACAAGTAAAGGTTGGTTCCAAAAATTCAGAAGCCGTTTTGCAATTCATAGCATAAAAATTGAAGGTGAATCTGCGTCGGCTGATAATAAAGAATTCAAAAGAAAAATTAGAAAAGCAAGGATACACACCGCATCAAGTGTTTAATGCCGTTGAAAGTGGATTTTGATGGAAAAAATGCATAATAGTACCTTTATATTGAAACAAGGAAAAACTTCATCCGGATTGAAAGTATCTAAAAACCATATAATTACTTTTGTGTAGTAATGTATTAGGAAACCTTATGACAAAACCCTTGCTTGTTCATAGATCTGTAAATACCCACACACTTAAAGGGTGAATAAAAACACCTTACCGTTATGTTGGAAAACAAATTCAAAAGCTTTGGTAACTAGAGATTTATTTCGAGAATGGTTTTTAAAGTATTTTGTGCTAGAGGTTGAAAATTATTCAAAGAAGAATTTGGACTTCAAGTTTCTGTTACTCTTAGATGCTCACAAGATTCCAGTCATCCGAACTTCCTAGCAACCAAACGCTATTTAACTGCTACAGCCATTGGATCAAATTACTTTTTATAACTTTACAATAGATTTTACGTATAACTAAATCGAGATCAATTGACATAATAGAATCTTGGAAGCAATTTTCAATTAAGCACTGTATCGAAATTATATCTTTATCGTTGAAAGAACTAAAAACATCAATGCATGTTGGAAAAAGATGTGGTCATCACGAATTGAAATAGAAAACGACCTTGAATCGTCACAAAATTAAATTCAGGCATATCCGTATTTGCTAAATAGATCGGAAGTGATGGTTTTGAGGATATGGCGTTCAAGATTTATTAATGGAAGAAGAAATTGGCAAAGCAGATCTGTTGGAAATGGCATCAGAACTTGTAAATCAAGTCGATTTTAAGAACTCCAGTAACTAAAGTTGAGAAGTCAATAAAAAAACTAAAATATTTTTTCAAGTCAAAAATTAAAAGGGGACTGCAAATTATCTACACCAGAAAATCTACAACAGTTTTAAAGAGAGTAAAAAATCAAATAAAGAACGAAGATATCATTCAAGTGAAAAAAAACGTTTACGTTTGTTTGTACCGAGCAATGACGAGGAAGAAAATTTAAAATTACGGCTATTAAAATAGAAATAGTTACATTTTGTTTATTTTTCTTTTTGTTATACAGATATGGTCTTTAGGACAAGAAGGTGGATAAATGACGATGGTTGAGGCACCGCAGCACCATCTACGTTAATTCATTTGATTTAGTGCGCTTTCGCGCATTATATAGTATGCCGGTACATTATGTTGTTGATGTTAGTGAATTCGCTATCTTTACCATGAGTGCACAATTCTCGAAACAATACGAAGTAGTGCTTTTAGTGAATCATGCGAAAGGACCGAAGCTGACGCATAAAGCGGCTGCAAAGTATATGTGGAAGTCTGGCCCATTTGTTAAGAAGCAGGTAAAGCGATATTTGAAAACTGGGAATCTGACAGAGAGGGAAATAGTCCACGTGACAACAAATAAAACTCTCTCCAAATACCTATATTACCAGAGAAGCACGTGGAAAGACAACTGGTATGGGTAAAGGAAAATTTGGATCGAGAATGGGATATTGCTCTACACGGAAGAGTTTCCTTACTAGGCATGATCTTCGAAAGTATTGTCAGCGAAGAGTAAGAGGATTATTTAACTCATATTAAAACACCCCATAAAAGCGCATGTTTGGAGATGCTTCTGTAAACGCAGTTTTGGTTGCCTCTTTCTGTTTGCAGACATATAACGTGGAGAAAAGTTGGGTGCTGCAAGAAGACACAGACTTTCCAGCAAACTGCGCAGGACGCGGAAACAACAAAATAATGATGAAATGGACGGCAATGTTAATCCCATTGAAAATATATGGTCGTACATGAAAATGAAGCTAAAGAAAAATCTAGTGTACACAGCAAAGCAGCTGCCATTTCCAATTACGAATGTATGGGGATCTTTGCCAAATAATTGTGCAGAAAACCTCGTCGAAAGCATGGAAAGTGTGAAGCTATTATACAATCAGCTTCAATAAGTGAAAAACAAATTACCTACATTTTTATTTTTTCACTTTATTATTGACAGCTTGTATGTTACTATTTTGAAATAAAAATAATTTGTTTATAAGTTTTCGGGACCTAACCCTCTTTTTGTACTAGCTTTGAGTCTCATATAACAAGGCTTCACATAATATTTTCTAGGAACTAACGACCATGTCGTAGAAAAGTTACTCAAAGAATTTGTAGATTTTTGAAGATTTCTCTTATGCAGTTTAAAATTATATAATAGTATGGTAATTTAAATCCGATTAGATCTAACCACGGGGTTGGAAAGACGAAGAGATACTAATTCAACCATCTCACGTGGGCTACACAATGGCCATCTTACTTTACTTAAAAACTCCCCGATTACAATGCACATTTAATATTCCATTTGGTATGCATGTGAAGTCTTCGTTCATTATTTATGCCCTTGGCGCAATATCCTTGCTTCACTGTTTCCGCAGGATTCCGAATCCGTGGCGTAACCGAGCGGCTAAATGGATAATAAACACATCGCCGTGTCAGCCGTGGTTTCAAGATTCAAAGCAACGCCTGCCGACACATGGAGGCAAGCGGCAGGAATGTAAAAGACGAAGATGATGTTCGCCGCCGAACCGCTGCTGTCTGGCCGGAGCATCATGCGCCAGGCAGCGCCGCGGAATAGATGCGCTCCGAGATGAAGCGCGCCGGCCGCCGCCGGAATCTTAAGGAGCCTTTTATGCGCGCCGACACGGCCGCGAAGACGCCGCTGCAGAAGAGCCGGCGGGCTATAAAAATAACGAATTTCTAGCTATCCGGGTTCAAATTCCAGGTCGGTCACGCGTTTTCGCTCCTAGCGAAGTGCAGCGAATAATGGGCCACCGGTAAAAAACAAACCGGTCGCGCCAAAACGCCCGAAATCAGATAATAATGAAATCTGGTAGCTTCTCGCCTGCATGTTAATCTTTCCGTGCTGACTGCCTATAAATTACGGCGAGTCCTGCCTCCAAGGACTTGCCGGTTGCGCAACTGGAGTCCAGAGGTGAGTGACTCCGGCAGGATGCTGAAGAGTCCGCGGCCTTGCCGCGGTCTTGGGCTTTGCGGCGCAGCCTCCGCGCGGCCGTGCTTTCGACACCACGTGCCCCACTTTCCGGCAATTCGGTCTATAAATACACCATATCGATACGCAATGCATACTTATCTTTCCATCTGTTTGTGTATTCTAGTTTCCGAGGAGACCAAGTCGCCGCCCGACGACGGACATGGATTGTGGGCGTACGTCTGCGGTCGCGCAGGAGTTTCAGATTCTTTGGCTTAAAAAATTCCCATAATTCATCATAAACAACCAAGTGAAAGTTAAGATCTCCATTAAAGATTGTGCAGGGCTGGTTGCAGATGGGGAAGTGGAGAATGTACGTTGAGTGCACATCACTGAGGGCCATAACAACCATTTAGAAGAAATACCATTTAGAGACAGAAATAGGCATTTGCATCTTTTTGTCATTTTTCAAATTAGAAAGAACTTAATTAGCACAATAATGAGAAACCACTTGAAATGATTTATTTTGACCAAAAATTAGCAGAACCTTAAAAGCATTCCGTTGTAGTGATTAATTTACAAAAACATATAGAGATATGCTGCAACGTTAGGGTTGAGTATTCATTATAATACGTGGGCTGCACATCTATAGGGAAAAAATAACAAAAACAAATGTTTAATGTTGGAAACAAAGTGCACTTACGTATTTTTCAGTTTGTCGACTGCACGTATACATTTAAATTCGAAAAATGGATCGTAAGAGACATGTGCCAGGTGATACAGTAAATCGGGCGGACAGAAAAAAAGTAAAGTAAATTTGTACCTCCAAAGAATCTTTACAATATGGAAAAAGAAGAGGTAAATCTAAATACGTTCTCATCCAAAGTGAGTACATTTGGTGAGACTCAGATTGAGTTAAATGAAAGTGTTCCCTATTGTTTAATTAATTTTTTTAAGTGTAAAGAATGTGACAGTGACATTGATTTTGCAGAGACGAGCATTCGTGGTTTGGGATTTAAATTGTAAAGGGTAAATCATGTGCTGTGAAGAAAATTAATTCATGAACGCTTATAAACAACAATGCATACGAAGTGAATCGCCGATTTACATTTTCCATGAGATTACTTGGAGTTGGACAAAATGGCTCGGAAAAATTTTGCGCATTTTTAGATTTACCTAGACAAGTGTCCAAACTCAGATGGCTTAACAGTGTCAGATGATGGAACTTGGCGAAAACGTGGTTTTAATTCCTTGCACGGTGTCTCGTCTGTTCTCAGTTATTATTCGAAAAAGGTCCTTGAGACATCCAAGTACAGTCTTCTTATTGCAAAATGTGTGATTCATGGGAACATAAGAAAGATACAGTTGAGTATGACTTATGGTACAACGAACACGCCGAGACGTGCGACGCAAATCATTCAGGCCCTGTCGGAAACAGGGAACCAGTTGCTATGGTAAAAATGTTTGAACGCGTCCAGGAGTTGCACGAGACTCGTTACGTCAATTATATGGGTGATGGCGACTCCAAAACATACAATAAGATCCTCGAAAATTTCCCTTATGAAGTGAAAATAAATAATGTGCAGAAAAGGCTGCGAAACTGTACAAAAATTAACAAGGGACTTGGAGGCAAAGGAAAGCTCACCGATAAATTGATTAAGATCTTACATTATATTACGGCCTAGCCATTCGACGTAATAGTGACTCACTAAGTAACATAAAAACGCTGTGTGAGCAACTTTTTACCACAAATGCTCTACTGATGACAATCCAATCCACAGCATGATTATTGCCAGAAAGGTGCCGAGTCGTAGTGTACTTGGCAAAAAGCTCGGACACTCGGAGATCTTGCGCTTAGCAGGTCTAAACATGAAGCACCACTGCCGAAGCAGGTTGCAGAGGTAATTAAGCCAATTTATACGGACCTCAACCGGGATGATCTTCTTGAAAGATGCCTGGGAGCGATCAATCAAAATAGCAACGAAACTTTCAATTCAGTAATTTGGAAGTTTGTTCCAAAAAGTAGTTTCAGCGGCTCTAAAATCGTCGAAACAGCAGCTAATTTTAACGACGGTCACGAGGCTCTTTAAGATGTAGAACGCTTGGGAATCTCCATAGGCCAAAAACTATACGACTACTGCCATCAAATCGACGAACACAGAATAAAGCATGCCAGTCGCATCTCAGCTGCCAACACACACGAAGGACGTTTGAGTCCTGGAAAACCATCTGAGGACGAAGGGATGGCATCAAAAGACGTGGAAAATCTTCTGCACGGCAGAGAGATAGCAGACTAAAAAGTAAAAGCAATTTCGATATCGAGATTTTGATTATATCAGTCGATTTACTACTTCCAAAACTTTAAACGCTTTTTTCTCGAAATCATGTTTTTGACCTGGTTGACAGCAAAACTACAATTCTTTTTATCCGATCGACCTGATTCAAAATTGATTTTGTTCAGGAAATGTGCCGCTATCGTCGCATCGCACAGTTTTTTTAAATTGCGTATTTTTTTATTAACAATTTACTGCGATTTTTTTTTAATTTTAATTTTTTTTTCAACAAAATTTACAAATTTTCAACGATGCTGCGACAGCTATTCACCTATCATTTAATAATCTTTTTGAAATTTTGATTTCAGACATCTGTAGTACGAGTTATGCTGTCAACGGCAAACCTTTTTTTAGAACGCCATCTTGTGGACGTTTTTGTGCAAAATTGAGACCATAAAATTTTTTATTTGTATACTTCTTGATTATATAAATAAACGTAGAAAATTTTAAATCGATTGTAGTTTTTTCAAAAAAAAAATCCTAAAAAACATTCATTTTCAGCACTTCACACTGTTGTTAGCCCTTAAAAAAAGGCGATCATTTGCTTCAAAGTGCTTTGATCACGAACGACTCTTGTTAGTTATAACATATAAATCAAAAATTCGTCACCTGCAACAATATTGTAAAAGGTTTTTAAAGCAACGCGATCGTATTTCTTGAGCATTTATTTCGATCAATCGACACGAGCCTGTTTTTGAGAGATCGTTAACTCATGCGGGATCCAAGGCGCATGCAGCTTTTTCATAGTTAAATGTTCATGCAATATCGGACGTATTCTAGTCATACTAATGCCTAAGGATGCCCGAATTTCACGATAACTCACTTGACGGTCTTCCTTTATCAGTCCGCGCATGGCATCGATATTTGCTAGTACCACAGCCGACTTTGGACAGCCTTCTTTAAATTCTTTCGCCAGCGAACTATGACCACGATTCAATTCATTAAAGTAACGATATACAGTCGCTCTGTGTGAGGCTTCATCACCAAAAGTCGTATAAAATCATCGCATGAAAATTAATTCCATTTTTTGGCCGAGAAAAATTTTTCAACTTCATGACAAGAAAACAAATAATGTCCGTATGACAAAACAATAGTTGCGCCCCACAAATGTCAAACTGTATGATGCCAACGTCAGCCCACGTATTCAATAAACTGGTAAAAATAGTACCAAGGATTATACTTTTTTATTATTTTTATTATTTCTTTTAAAATCTGAAAATTTTGATGTGATAATTAATTACTAACAAATAATTTCAAGGAGAAATATGTCATCATGAAAACAGCATTGTTTTGAATAACAGTAGTTTTCATCTTTATCGTTAGTATATTATTGGTAGAATTACCGTAATAGATTACATTCCCGATAGTCTACCACAAGCTAAAAACTAGAGCCGCAAGAATATTCCAAGAAAGCTACAAAACTGAAAAAACAATTTTGTGTTCACACAAAATGTGTATTTAAAAAATTTGGCCAAAAATTTTTTCCACAGCATGCTTCAGCATAATAATAAATAATAATAAAATAATAAAGCTTAAAATATCATAATAATCTATGGTGTATCTTCAAGAATTATTGGCATTATCGCAATAGATAAATTTATATAACCATATTAACAAAATTTAGAAATATGTTTTTAGTATATTGAAGGCTGTCTTTGAAACTGAATTGTAATAGATAAATATCAGAAGCTATAAAAGATCTTTCATTATCTTAATCAGAACTTACTTCTTATTTATTATAGTTTTTATCCGAAAGGGTTTGCTGTTTTCTGTTTCCATTTCTGTCTTCCCGAGTCACCCTTCCTCCAAATTTCTTTCTACCATAGCTATTTTTATGTAGATTTCCCAAGAAAAAGTCAATTTGCCTCTTTATCTCTTCGTCTTAGAGACCACTGTGTCATTTTTCGCCATCTCTTATCTGGCACCCGTCTCGCACTTTCATACAATTGAAGCGCTTCATTTTGTAATGTTTTCGTGATTGAGCAGGTGACAATCGTTCTTCTCCAAACTTTGTCAGTTCTGTCCCATCTTACAATTGTAGAGTTATTTCCCTAAAATCTAATTCTACTTTTATTGTTTATGTTCTTTATAAGTGGCCAGATCTCTTCTCCATATGTATTCCATCACACCATAGAATATTTTCTTTTTGGTATTTTGACTGATTCTTATAGTTTATCACTCCGTGCCATACTTTTATTGGTTTCTTTCCCATGATACTTCATTCGTGGATGTCTCTCTCACATGTACCTACTAAACTTAGGAGTGAGCCCAGATTTTGAATGTTGTACATGTTTTGATCTCTTTATCCTCTATTCTGATATCTTGTGATTCTTTGTCTGCACACATATTCAGTCTCAAATGCTTCATTACATGTTGAGCATATATTGCATACCTTCCTCCTCTTATGCGAACATGAACTAATCATCCGTGAATGTTAGGTAGTGCAAGGTTGTTATCTATTTTAATTCCCAATCCCTGAGCATTTTCTGTATAACGTGTCCAGTACTTGCTCAACATATACACGGTGTTTGATAATTGTCCCAGGAAACCCATACCACCATGTTGGATAGAAAATCCGGAACAAGAAAAGTTAGTGCTATAATTTGGCCAATGATGAATTATTGCTTTTAATAATCTGCTGTAATTCTACCACAAAGAAAAAGTTCACAAAGGAAGTATTAAAGAAATAGAAAGGAGCCAAGCATATTTTGTTTTATATCCAAGAAATGCACTTTTCTGAATTATTAAAAAATAAAACAGCTAAAGTTTCAACATCCTATGCAAAATAACATGTTGTTGAGTTTATCACTTTACCAATTCAAAATAAGACAAATTTTAGAGTAGTTTTTAATTTTCAAAATATTATATCCCGTCTTCTTACCTAATAATACATAAAATAAAGAGATATATAATCGTAAGTGATGAATATAACATTGTTACTCTAATGCTACATTAGGTGGATTGTACATGATTCTAAAGTTTATTTTAAAGATAACAAGATAATCTATCAATAGAAGCAAGACTTTCTTCGCAGAGATAAATTTGCACGAGTAGATTTTAAGGTTTTCTTAATTTCAAAAAAGATCTTTAAGTTGTTTTTCTTTCTCTCTTCTTATTCAATTTCTACCCTATAGAGTTTAGTAGATTTTACTTCTGTGTTCTCTCTTCTTAATGTAAACTTTTTTCTTGCATGGCCGTTTCTTTATAGGACTTCCAAAAAAGACTGTCTGCTTCGTTTTCTCTTCTCCTTTTGATACCACCGAGCTATCTGTCAAATGGCATCCGTGTCCATAACATTGGAGAGCTCTATTTGGGATAGTTTTGTTCTTGAATTTCCTGGTCCCGATGCATTATTATTTATGGCTTTTTAAACTGCTATTCTAATATGATACTGTTATTTCACATTTAGTATTTACATTTTCTATTAGGTTTTTCTCTTTTACATTTTCTATTTTGTTGCAGGCGATTAACATAATAAGCCATCCATTGTTTTGCCGATTACTTATACATTTGTTGGGCTATTTGTGCTATTTTGATTTTTTTATTGTTCTCCAGGTTGTTGTTGATTTATCGTATGTAATGGTGTTATCAATATGAATGCATAATCTGCTCCAATACTTTTAAAACGTGTACATAACATAATGAAGTTTCAATTACTTGCCTGTCTAATCGGTATAAACGGCTTATTGTTAATAATTTTTAAATGGAAGACAAAAAATGATAATTCCTATTTATGATACTCCACTTGGTACATCTAATTGTTCTATGCGAGTCGATGCTTTAATATATTTTTATTATTTTTGCTTAGTTTGTTACCCATTAAGGAAGGGACTTGTACATATAAATAGCGAGGAAGAAAAGATAATCAATTTGGTTCTTTATGCTAATATTGGTTAAGGTGAAGGTTAATGAAAGCAATACTTTTACTAAGTTACATAATTGCAGGTATTGTTATCTAAGTTCTAGTATGCCTGTTAATGTTCATTCTGTATACGTCTTATTTTTTCCTTAATCATATTCTAGATCTTGCGAGATCTTCTCTTTAGCTTTCTTAATTACGATATCAGGAGCTACACTCGCCGCGTCAAATTTTCATACATTTCTTTTTTAACATCTAATTTGTTTTGTGTCTTATTTTCCTATAACGTATTTAAATTTTGCAGATTTTCAATTCTCTATTCTTCTTCTGTCCATAATTTCCCCAAAAATCCGTAAATGACTATATTATATAGATATAACTTTTAGATAAGTTATATATTGGTTAATAAAATCGCGAGATGCAAGAGTAGGAAGTAAATGAAAATTTCAAAAAATTAATAGCACTTTTTAATAAATTCTTGTGTAACATAATTTACAGCAAAATAAATTGTGGGACGGGATTGCGTTGAGCCGGAACAGAGCTGCAAAAAGGTTGAGTTTACTTAAGATATGCAAAACCTACAGATAAATGGATATATAGATATAACAAGGATGTATTGTACCGCACCCTAAAGACTACTGGAAAAGTAAGGGGTTTGACTTCCGCATAATTATTTCCTCTAGGGTTGTGTTGCGTTTCCAGAAAGCTTTCCACATTGCATGGATGGTTGCCTCCAACCAGTTAAAAAATATATCAAGGTTTCCTTTACATCGCCATAACGCAAAACTACGACTAGAAATGTTTTGTGCGCACGATTGAGGCGAATTCGTTAGGTTTACTAGTTAGCATACAACTGCAGTTAATTATGAATAAATAAATAATAATAATTATAAATGTGTAGATTGCAATTTTAAGGCGCATTTCTAACATGCAAAGCCAACTTTAATGTCAAAAATTTTACTACAATACACAGAATGTTACACTTGTGAATGGCATCAATTGTGAAACCTGACTACTTACGTATTTAAATTTATTTGTTGATGACTCCAAATTAACGGGAATAAATAACATTTGTTCTGCTAAAAAGTTTACAAGCAATCTATTTATTTAATTAAACATGTCTTCACACTTAAAAACGAAACACTAATTTTTTCTCCCTTAAAATTTTAAGTTTTAATGAAGGCAAGACCTTTAACAAAATTAATTGGTAATAAATGAAGAATAAAGAAGTAAAAAGAGAAATTAGGCAATGATTACCTCGCGTATTTAACCTTTAATTACTGAGGAGTTGAAAGTTGATCTAAAGTCACCATTACAATACGTTTTCTTCTAACTTAGAATAAAAAAATCAACAAACAAAGCATCTTCGCCAGTCTGATAAAACATAATGACCAATATAAAGGTATAAAGAACGTAAGTAATACAAGAGTAAAATTATTCATGATTTATAACTCTGCGGTTCCGAATTCGACAATCAATCTTATTGGTAATCAGGTCAAAAAGACCCCCGCGTGAGTTGTCGTACTCGGTGCTTCTCTTAAATCATTGATTTAATTGTAGAGGTAGAAGGCCTTTATTATAATTATGGCGGGATTTGTGAAAAAACGGATAGCACATCTAGGTACCGAGTCTTTCATAAAATGAATGATGAGGATTGGTTCCATGAATTTACTTACATGAATGGTGATCACTCACGTACTTAACACGTGAGTGTAATGTAGTTACCTATCTAACAGAATAACTACAGAATCCAACGTGTCTGAATTTTTGAGAGTAACGGCACTGCCCAATGATCTTGCGAGGTTAAAAAAAAAGAAAGAGAAAAATGTAGTTTTGTAATTATAAAGAATATTGAAAAATCAATAATTTGAATAAAGAAAAATCAAAATAACAGGTAATTTTGGTTTGAAATAAAGTAGCGGTTTCGCGTGCTGAGTGGCACATGGCTTCGTCTAGTTGAAACCACATGTCATTCAAGTTCAAATACGTAGTAGGTTTAATTGAAAAAAAGGTGTTTAATATTTTTTCGATAATGCACATCATTGACAGTAACAGCATTGCCAGCTTCGTCCCCAAATAAATACGGACAATTATTTTTCCAGTTCACAGTGCATTTTTATAGATGCATTGGTTTTTCGTGAATAGCAGGTGGATTTTCACTACTCCAGATGCGACAATTTT
Source organism: Sinelater perroti (assembly GCA_036346155.1). Classification (NCBI taxonomy): domain Eukaryota; kingdom Metazoa; phylum Arthropoda; class Insecta; order Coleoptera; family Elateridae; genus Sinelater; species Sinelater perroti. The sequence goes on along the minus strand of JARFIY010000099.1, from coordinate 19,489,786 downwards.
GACGATTCATAAAGTTATTAAAAAAATTAGCTTCAACGCTCATTATGAGTTGCTGAATAGATACGGTGACAGAATAACTTCGCTATGTGTTTAAATACCAAATGTATAAATGCAATCTTCCACGTCCACGGAACGCAATTCAAATCCCAAGATCAATTTGGATCACTCTGTACAAACATGTACAGCTAAATAATGTAGATACAACCATTATATATAAATTTTAAATAAAAACATACATGTAAAAAAAGCTCCTTTCAAATTAGATAAGACAACAAAAAAATTCAACCGAATTAAATGTTTCGCAAGTGTAATAACTCCCAGTAGCAAGCTAATATGCCTTTTTGTAGTCTGGTCTTGTTTGCAATTATAAACTTGCCAAGTTTGTTGTAAAGACTAAGCTATATACGCTATAGCCCTTTTTACTGCTTGCAGGCCGCATTTAGTTACATAATTTGCAGCCTTATTTCCCGAGTTGTGGAGCAGTTTATGTATCATCGTTACCTTCACAGATGGGCATCTAGTTTATTTGCTTCGTTATATTATCACCATGTGTTTATTTCTCCGAATACACTATTTTTAAATTTGAATTGGAAGAGCTATGTGCCACTTATTTCGCATAAAATTTTAAATTGTAATTTTTTGACGGTTTTCATAGTTCGAACTATTTCCTCAATTCTTCTTGTCCATTACTTTCCATTTGTAGCGTTCCAGACTTTCTTTCAAAAGTTTGAGAAATACTGTGTGGATTTATGTTTTTAGGCATCAATTTTATTTTTAATCAGCTATTCTACATTATTATCACACCTTAAATGAGCTATTAACTTTCTTTACAACATATAAAAGCTCTAAAAAGGTTATCAGTTAGACTCTCGGTGTTGTACATTGGCACCCTTTCTGGATATTCTTTCCTGTGGCAACGATTTTTTGCTTTCATTAACCTTCACCTTAACCAATATTAGCATAAAGAACCAAATTGATTATCTTTTCTTCCTCGCTATTTATATGTACAAATCTCTTCTTTAATGGATAACAAACTAAGCAAAAATAATAAAAATATATTAAAGCATCGACTCGCATAGAACAATTAGATGTACCAAGTGGAGTATCATAAATAGGAATTACCATTTTTTGTCTTCCATTTAAAAATTATTAACAATAAGCCGTTTATACCGATTAGACAGGCAAATAATTGAAACTTCATTATGTTATGTACACGTTTTAAAATTAATGTACTGTAGAACAACCAGGAACAAATTACGACGAAACTTTGCGCTGCGTTGTAATTAGTAACAAACAAAGTTACGCAAAAAACGAGCCGTCCGAATAAATTACAAGGCAAATCAGATTTAAATGTATAATTAAAAAGTTTCTCTAGAGAAATTTAGTTCCGCCCTTATTACAAGTTAGAAAGTTATATCAAATTTTCGTTTATTAATTTTTTTTAAGCACTATAGAAGATATAGAATTTTATTAAACGTAAGTTCAAGGTTACTATGTTACTACAACGGAATTTTTCAGTTTTTTGTCAAATTAATATCGAGTCATCAGACTAGGAAAACTCCCTAAAAGTCCTTTAAATTTATGTAAGCAGATACACAGAATTTATTTTGTTATTTTTATGGTATTAGGTCTTTTATATAAAACTTTAGTTTAATTAAAAAGAAACTACAAAAGCAAAATCAATAATTAAATGTAATCGCCTGGTTACGTCCTAAAAATCCTCAAAATAAATCGTTCCGAGAACAAGTATGAAAAATGATGAATAACAATAAACTCAATAAACACTAAAAATAATTCTACATACTAAAACCAAACTAGAAAGGGGCAAATTATCACGAAAATATGGTAACTATAGAACAGAACGACCAATAAAGCCACTAAAACGTTTAGGGCAAACAATAAATATCCGCAAAAAATAGAAACTGTTACAAACTTATAATTTATAAGCAACCATAAAAACCAGAATATAAAATTGAATTTATAACTGTTATATATGAAAGAGATTAGAAAATATTAAAAAAATAGGATACAAGATATAAGCAAAAGAAAATGATAATACATAAAAATAATACAAACAAATAAAAGGCAGTGATAGGGTTGCACATTCTAATCAGATAGTATGGCCTAGAAGCTGAAAGGTCTGTGTTTTAATATGTTTGACCATTACACCCACTTTATATCACCCCCCCCACCCCCCCGCACCGGCTCGAAATGTACGCTACTACTCTCAATTTTGTAGCGAGTAGAGCACTTGACAGTAATCTAAGTTTAGGATTTAAACTGTGTTCTAACCGCTATGCCAAATCGGAATATTAACAATGGATTTTAATGCTAAGAGAGAAACTACACCATATAAGAATATGAACCCATAATCTCTAAAAAAAAAATCATAATGCAAAAGAAATGTAAAAGTAAAAACAATAAATCAACCAGGTGTGATAAACAAAATATATGAAGGATAGATTGTAAAATAAATAAATAAATAAAATAAAACAGAGTTCCCCTAAAACATGGTATTTAATATTTGTATAATCTTTGCATAAATAGTCGATGCAAAACTGATGCCAAAATTTATATGAGCCATTCGGCCAATTATAAAGGAATATAGCAAATACTATTATTGGAACACATACTATCTATCATTTTCTGGGTAAGTAATGAGACTCATCTTTTTGGTTTAAGTAGAAAAGTCGGAAACGGAGTTTTTGGTCTTGACGGTTGTTAGTAGATGTCAGGTAAACGGTTTGATCCAGCTCATTTGCCTTTCAGTTTTCCAGTCTTTACTGATCGCTTACGAACTACATAAGTGTTTAGGTGACACAAAGAGACAACGTAGCTAAAGTGACCGACGTCCGAGTGTTAGATCGATAACAGATAAGCTGACACTTCTAAAATCAATTGTGTTTGAAATACTCGATGACGCAATTACAGACGCAGAACGTTTCTGTTATAAATAAATTGATTCCCAATGTTTTAACCGACGAACAATGGAAAGCTTGTCTCGATTTCTCATGAGCTTTTGGACCATGTGAAAAGTAAGCTTGGTTTTTGGACAAAGCAGTAACTAGTGATGAATCGTGGGTTTTTGAATACGATCCGGCAACGAAATTACAGAGCTCTGAATCTCCTCGTCCAAAGAAAACTCGAATGAGCAAATCAAAGACGAAAGCGACGTTCAATGTCTTTTTAAATTCTAAATATGTTGTCCATAAGGAGTTCGTACCACCCGGACAGACGGTCAACGCTGTATTTTAGATAGAAAAGCTAAAGTCCCTGAAGAAAAGAGGCGCCGCTACTAGTGAGACTTACTTTTGTTTCCCCGGCTCAAATTCAGCTTGAAAGGACACCGTTTTGGGATTCTTAAAAATTTACAGGCGACTGTGATGAGTGTTCTGAAAGAGATTCAAGCTCAAGATTTTCAGGCGAGCTAGGATAAGTAGCAGGACAATGGTATGGTATCTTGATGAAAAAGAATGATATTTTGAAAAATATCAAATGTATATGAACATACATTTTTTCGAATCAACATTATTACTTTCCCGACGCATCTTGTGTTTAGCTGAAATAAATAATAAATAAATAAATAATAAAATAAATATGGATTCAATACTTCTTAAATGAAGCCACACGTTTTTGAGAAACCTCTACTCGTATCTAGAACATCGAGAATACAGTGTTAATTGCACTTATTTAGTACTTTCCAAATCTTTAACAGTTACTAGCCTTTTCCTATATAACAGTACGCAGACGGGTACTTTCTGTAATAGCAGTTTTTTGGTATTGCATTTTTCATTATAGCTACCCTTTACAAATTTGTTTTAAAACGTTGGACGCGCATATTGTCGCCACAAACCGAAATCGCAAGAAACATTCCAAGGCTCAACCTGCCGGCAGCGCAAATTATGGGAGCCGGAAGTGAGATTTGCATTTAGATTGCGCGTTATGTAACGTCCAGTCTTAGAGCCATGCATAAAATCGACAATTCCCGATTTTATTGAATATTTTTATTTACAGCTGCAGCGGCGACTGCACGATAAATTTAAAACTCATTACCATACTTCTTCCTGCGCGTTATTTACTCGCTCTGGGGCCGTATTTTATGATAAAGTGCCTTTTTAACGAACTGACTAATAGAAACGTCAGCAGGCGGCATTAAAACGTAATAGAAATTTTCGTTTCCGCTGAAACACAGAGATACAGGATCTTATCTAAATTTTTACAGTCTAATCATGAAAATAATTATGCAAATGTAATTCAATGTAATGGGTACCAGGTTCTTAAAGCTTAGAGTAGCTTTCAGAGGAGCCTGACTGAGTACTTCCATATTTCCTATTAATTAAAGTAAAACTATTATTACGATTGGCATAAATGTGTTACACTTAAAAACATAGTATGGCTTAAGAACTATTTAAAACTGTAAATGTAATATGTATCACATATTAAATTACATTAACAATAAAAACACTATAACCCTACAACAAATTGTGAATTAAAAAAGTAGCTCTCAATAATTACCAGGCAGCATGCAAAACTAACAATTAAACACGAAAAATGTCATTTCCGTCGAGTTACGTTGTCACTTTCTAATAAAATATTATTGTGTATAGGTGGATCAATTTTGACAAGTTCAACGTCCAAAAGTTTAGTACTAGTTGGAGAACTATTACAACTCCTCCAGAAAACTACCGAAGTAAGCTAGTCGAACTGCACAACCCGTAAGATAATTTTTTTGGCCGTGTAAAAAATCTTCATCACATATATGGTAAGATTAGTAAACACTGATAGTGACTTGCAAATTATGATAATTAAAACAGAATTTGAATATATTCAAACAACACAAAACATTGAAGAAGCCCGAATTACAATTTTGAAACAAAAAAATGTTTAATTTACGTGTATTGCTACTTCATTATGCATGCTGCAAAATAATAACGAACGATGTAGCATTGAAAGCCAATGTTTAAATAAAAGGATTCAGAATAGAATCGTGACGTAACGGGGGCTGCATTTGCCTATCGTCCCTCAATTCAGTTTATCAAGCAGCCGACCACTTAGGCAAATAAGTCGCCAAAAGAAGTCGCAAAAGATAAAAGCGGGCGCGTGCTTATGCATAAATTAGCAGTGAATGGAAAGATCGGCCTTTGAGAAATTACAGTGCCCACAAGGACTCGTCTCAGCGGCCTCGAGCGTTGCTCCGCAAGCTTGCGCGGGCTTTGGTAATCTTTTTTTATGGCCGAAGAGCGCATGCAACTTTGTGGGCTTGTATTACATTGCTACATCACCTTTCATAAAATAATTTAAAAAATCCAAAGAAGCTTACACGATCAAAGAAAAATATATAAAGGTAAAGTTGTGGTTAGATCTGGATCGAATGCTCAAGCGTTTTTGAGATACCGATAAAGCAAATTAGGGGTCTTTGGGGGTATTTCGTCGTTCTAACATTTTATTCTTCCTCCAAGTATTATCACTGTAATATTCTTGCAAAAAAAAACTAGATAATTTTAGACCAGTAGTAGCAAAATCACTAAAAACTAATCTTTTAATTACATATCGTTCTTGTTTTGTATCTCTGTATCTATCATAATGCGGACTTTGTGCCGTTTAGTAATATTACATTTCCAAGTGGCGTTATAATTATTTATCAATGCAATGAAGAAAACGTAAAGAAAAAAAAGCAAGCTTCTGGAAGAGGACGCTTAAATGTATAAAAGCAACTCCTACTGCACAGTAAATTATATTGAACATTAAAAAGTAAGCGAATATTGCTTAGTAAGTTGAACACCAATAGCCATCAGATGCAAATTAGCCACAGGTAAAAATATGGAGCTGGCTGATAGTAGCGTACACAAATTTAATATTAGCGACAAAAACTAATATTCATATTACACGCTATGGCACAAAGTTTTCAAAAACAAATGGAATAAAAATTGTTTTTATAAAGAAGAAATTACCAATACAAATAAAAGATAAAAAAGAATTAAATTATGTTTTTATTGCTAGTCAACAATGTTAAGGCTAAACGAAATTTGGTACCATAGATACAAGATAATTATGAGAGTTTTCCAATGCACTTGCTTTCATTAAAATCTATCTGAATGGTTTAATCAATAGCATACAAAATAGAAAAGCTTAACGCAATAGTTGCACAGTAAGCACTCGATATTTATCAAAAAATAGATGTATTTGGTTTGACAAAAACTGTTTCTTCAGATAATCACTGAAAGCTTAATACATTCAAGTAAATATGTCATCCTATTTTTATCCCGAATCACATGTTAATTAATACAATGATTATCTTATAATAGAGAAAATCTGTAACTCACAATTATTTCAGTTCGGAATACCTTTCTGTAATTTGAAATTTCAACAAAATTGTTCACACAAAGATACCTATCTCAAGAATGATGGGAATGACTATAAAAAGACAAAAATAGAAGAAATCCCCACAAAAGTCATTTTATTTATTCAAACGGTTATACACAATATTTATACGTTCAAGAAGTAAATGAAAGAACCTACTTGTGACTGATTAGAATGATGAGATTGCTCGTCATTGACCATTATGTCTTTAATTGATGTAAAACGGTTCCTTTCATCGCTAAATGCAGCTGAAGAAATAGAAAACAGTCGCAGGGAGCCAAATCCAGAGAATACGGGAAATATTCAAGCAAAAAAAATGACGAATAATAAAAAGCATTATCAACAAACGCTAATTGTCTGATTCTAGATATTTAGGATAAACATCACGAATACGGCCTATTGAACGCTTTAATATACAGAGAAAATACTCAGCTTAATAGTTATACTGTTATTGAGACGAATTATTATACTATCTTATTATAATAGCTTTGGAAACTTCAAAAGCTAAGAGCGTTGTTTCGATTTTTGACTTTTCAAAACGCAATTTTTTTGATTTCCTTCATGTGGTGATCGTCAGTCATCATTTTAACGCTTGGTTTCTGGATCGTACTGAAAATACCGCATCACCAATTACAACCGTTTTAAAGAAGTTTCGTCTCTTCGAATTTCTCTAATGTCTGCAATATGCAATTCGGTACAATTTTTGGTCATCCATCAATCGATGTGGAATAAACTTTGAATTTTGGCTTTTTCAGATTAAGTTTTTAATTTAAAATGCTATAAATTATTCTATTGATATTCTAAGCTCCGTTTCCACGAGTCTCACTTGAAATTCTCATGAAATCCTACAATGTTTCGACAGTTCATAGAATCTTCTAGATGGTTATGGTTTGATTGAATTTTTTACTGTTACCACAGCATTGTCCGACTTTCGAGAATACAAACAAAACACAAAAATCTGAAGCTAGAAACAGAGGCCTAGGTTTTAAACTGGTTTCGTTATGTTGATGTGGTTGTCCTAATATCCATTCAGAACCTTTTATTAAAAATGGGTACGAAGTTAATCGTCGTATTCTGTTTGTCGCTCGCCTCTTAGGTCGAGAAGGCATTAATTAATTTTGTAATTTTATGGACATCTGTAACGGAATAAGCATCATCGAGCATCTATATTTATCGGCAAAAAAGTTTTGTTCATCTTTGTATAAAAGCTGTGGAAGAACAAAAAGAAAAGAATGAAGATCATGGAAGATCCACCACAGAACGAAGTGTGTGGCGTGACTCTTGGAAAAAGCATGGATTTAAATGCAATTTAGAGTCACTACAATCATTGCTATTATTCGGATAAAATCATTGATTCAGTAGTAAAAACCAGTTGGGGTCAAGGCTGTGCAATTTGAAAAAAAAAAAGAAAATACTCCAGAGTACCCAACTTGGTATGAAGATCACTATGAAATGATCACAGAAATGTTTTGAAAATCAAAGGAAAAGTATGGTGTTAGATACGCGTTTTACATTGGAGACGGAGATTCAAAAATTTTTAAGGCCATTCTAAACACTAATCCTTATGAAAATTTACAAGTTGTAAAAAATGAGTGCGTTAAACACGTTGCAAAACGAATGGGCAATCGGCTTCGAAATTTGAAAAAAAGAAAGCTTGGTGGTAGAGCAAAGCTGATAGAATCTTTAATAAAAAGATAAACTACTAGTTTAGCTATTAGAAGCAAATAGTGTTGAAGGAATGAGAAGAGGTATGTATCATGGCCACCCAATATCATTTATGTTCTACTAATGAAAATCCATAGCATCATTACTGCCCATCAGACAAAGACAGTTGGTGAGCTTGGCAAAAAAAATTGGCTAATAAAAAATAGAGCTTTTTCAGCATCGTGTGCCACTTGATCAAATCGTTCAAGAACATATTTTCCCCATTTACCAAGACTTATCAAAAGAAGAATTATTGCAATGATGTTTAAGAACTCATACGCAAAATGAGAATGAAGGCTTTAATTTAACGATCTGGAGACTACCCCCAAATCACCTACATCCTGGCTTAAAAATTGTTGAAACATCAACTTATATTGCTGCTGGACTCTTCAATACTGCAAATTACGCAAAACTAGAAATAATGTTATTGGGCACCAGAACATAAAATACACCAATGATTATGACGAGCGGCGGCTGGTCCGAGAGGAGAGACGCAGCTCTTTATCTTCCAAATAGGCTCGTATAGCCCGCAGAGAATAACAAATGGAAGAAAATAATTTCTTTGAAGAATCTGAAGGATTATTATACAGCCCTGGAATTGCTGTATAACAGATGCGTTGGAAATAATAGAAATGTTCCTATTTCACCTATTGAGTTTTTAAACGCGTTTATCTGAAAATCGTATTTCCAAAATTGATTTCCACTCTCATTTGGAAAAAATTCAACCGATTTTAATAAATTTTTGAACATCACTTTCTAATACCATAAGCTTCTATGTGAACCTAAATGTTTTAGAATTTGGTCAAAAAAAGTATTTTTTATTGAATAAATAGGCTAAAAAAGAGTGACAAAATCGAGTTCTTCTTTAAACTTATATCATTTTCTAAATTTTTATTTTCTTTCAATATTCGTAGGTTCACATAGAAGCTACAAATATTAAGTATTATATAATTCATTATAGTTTTTTGAGATAAATGATCCTGAATGGATGCGCGGAGAAGAATTTTAATTATTAAAAAAATATTTTGCAAAGACAAAACTATATTTTAATAAATAGCAAAATTTAAAAAATTGGCAATTTACTCTTTGCCCCCCAAAAAATACATGAAATTTGTGATTTTTTGAGCCTTTTACATGCATCCCCCCCATAAGAAATATTAAGTATTTGGACAATGTTATTGTTTTTAACAGAAAATTTCATGTTGATAAAAGAACATCACCTAAATATTAAGGGGGGAGCCTCCTCCAGATAATAATTTTTTACAAAAAACTGAGAGCATTTATTGTAGTGAATCGAATTACATAATAGAATAGACGTTTAAATAAATACAAAATTTTTTTATGATTAAAAAAAAACAAAATAGCGGCGCCTGAAATGCTCCAACTAACCTAAATTTAACAAAAACAAAAAAATATATAAAATTTGAGGACATTTTGAAAAAAAAATCACTTGTTTTTATAAACAAATTCTTAAAAACAATATTTATTATAACAAATTATACGAAATTTTGGGTTTCTGCAAAGGCCAATAAGTTAAGGAATATCTGTACAAAATTTCAAGTTGATTGGTTCATTACTTTTTGAATTACATTCCACGGCGCGGAAAAAACACGTTTCGAGAAAAACGCGATTGAAGTTTTGGTTCTTGAAAAGTAGAACTGTTTACTGTTTATGAGTGCGTCGTCTCTTAGCTATTTTTTTTACAATCGATGGAAGTGCCTTCTATTATTCACAAAGTAAACTAGCAAACTTATTAGGTTAACAAATTAAAAGGTAGAGACCGTAAAGGGCGTGCGCCCGTTTAACTGCTTTTGGTACTTTTGGAGCGCATCACTTTGGTGACTTCCTAGGGACTCTTAGGACTTTTTGTTAGGCTTAAAACTTTGGAAATATATTCTTCAGGTGGAAAATAAATTTTTAAAAATAAAAAAAATATTTACCGGAGGCTCTCCCCTTAAAAAACCCGTTTTTTAGGAAATTTTTCATATATTTATCATTTGTTTATAACATTCAATATTTCATAAAATGTCAGAGAAAGGATAAATTGACGTACCTAAAAGAGATTTTTAATGGGATTTACTAAATCTGTTTAATTTATATCAAAAAATATCAAATTTTCGAGGCAATTAATTATTCATTGTTTTTTATTATTATTATTATTGCTTTTTTCAAATTTTGCCTCTTTAGGTTCATTGGAAAATTCTTATTATTTATATTGACTTTGATATTAAATAAATTTAGTGAAAAAAAAATTCTAAGACGAAAAGACTACAAGTCACACCATTACATCTTCATACACGATATCTTGAGTGGACGAAATTGGAACTTCATAAATAAATCTTTCATTAACAGACGGTGCCATGAATTTCGTTATTTCGGTTATTTTTAGGGTAAAAAGTGTAAAAATTTAGTAAATGTCATTTGTCATCTATTAATGGTTAATCCATTTAGACAATTACTTCCAAGATTGCATTAAATGTAAATACTGTAGCATCTCACACAACCTAAGAAGTGAAAAATTTGGATAGTTTTTGGATTATACTATTAATGGTTGCTATTATTGGGACTATTTTTTAGGTAGACATTTGACACAAAATTACGTAACGTTAAAAAGCAATATTATACCTCACAAACTACAAATCACATCAACAGTTAAATGGGCAATCGGCTTCGAAATTTGAAAAAGAAAGCTTGGTGGTAGAGCAAAGCTGATAGAATCTTTAATAAAAGATAAACTACTAGTTTAGCTATTAGAAGCAAATAGTGTTGAAGAAATGAGAAGAGGCATCATGGCCACCTACTATCATTTATGTTCTACTAATGAAAATCCCATCAGACAAAGACAGTTGGTGTGCTTGGCAAAAAAATTTGGCTAATAAAAAATAGAGCTTTTTCAGCATCGTGTGCCACTTGATCCAATCGTTCAAGAACATATTTTCCCCATTTACCAAGACTTATCAAAAGAAGAATTATTGCAATGATGTGTAAGAACTAACTCCGCCTGCAGCACCCCTGGGTGGATTGAGTAGCTTAGAGGTGCTGTTGCCGGTCTCAAGCCCGGATAAAGGAGAAGGGCCATCTGTAAACCAGGCCAGCAACCTACTTGCAGATGGAACACAAACATATGCTCACAGAAACAAGATTATGCCTCGGAACAGGACGTATTCAACGATGACAACGAATGCAAGAAACAGGACTACGAAACCATGGAAAACAAAAAACATACTTAGGATAAGTACATGGAACATCAAATCTCTAAATAAAAGAGAACAGGAAATAACTAAAGAACTTTGGGACAGGAAAATAGATATATGCGCGGTACAGGAAACAAAGAAGAAAGGTAAAGGCCAAACACTATTAGACAACTACGTACTGATTTATAGTGGTGTACCAAAAGAAGTAAGAGCCAAAGAAGAAGTCGCTTTATTAATACATAGAAAACTTACCAACCAAATAGTAGAATGCAAATACAAATCAGAGAGAATTGTCTGCGTAAGAATAAATATAGGAAGCAAGCGCCTAAATGTAGTAGGAATATATGCCCCCGAGAATAATAGGGATGCTAACACCAGAGAAACTTTCTACGAAAACCTCCAGGATACAATAAACGAGATTTCTATAAACGAATACATGATTATCTTAGGTGACTTTAATGCACGGGTTAGAAATGACATCATTCCGGGGATAAAGCAAAGATTCAACGAGGACGTCAGAAACGATAACGGAGACTTGTTAACGGATTTCTGTAGCACAAACGAAATACGTATAAACAACACATTCTTCCATCACAAAGAGCAATACAAATACACCTTTGAGAACACTAGAGGACATAGATCTACGATTGACTATATTTTGACAAATAGGGAACTACACCCTTCACAAATTCTAGACGTAAGGGCATTAACATCGGCAGAAATAGGAAGCGACCATAAGTTAATAATGAGTAAAATCGGAATGAAAACATATATACATAACAAAAAGAAGAAGCAGAATACGTCACAAAGATAAGAATCGAAAGCCTACAAAATGATTCAACAAAATACTTATACCAACAAAGATTAACACAAAAAGCGAAAAGAACCAAATATTAGAAAGTGATGGAATAGAAGACAGTTGGATGAAAATAAAACAAACATTTTAAACGCAGCTAAAGAATCCCTAGGAGAAAGAAAAGTAAACATAAACAAAAACAAAACTTGCAAACGCAAAACACCCTGGTTCTGAGGAAGTTAAAGAAAATGTAAAGATAAAAAAAGCATACCTGGAATACATGTCTAACAAAACGCAGCAAGCATACGTTAATTATAAAAGAATAAGAAATGAAACACACATACTAGTAAGAAAAACTAAAAACGAACACTGGGAACGTTTCTCAAAAGAAATGGAACACGACTTTTACGGCTTGCAAAAAGAAATGTGGCGTTTTATAAGAGGACAGCGAACAGAGGTGAAGGAATTAATAGATGCAAAACATATAGAAAAGAATACATGGATTGATTACTTAAAAATTATACGAAGATGAACCACCAACACAAAGAGAACCCGAGCGAAACAACCCAGAAATTAGAGCAAACGAACAATTTACGATAAGCACGGAGGAAGTAGAAGAAACACTAAGGAAGCTGAAAAACAGGAAAGCTGCGGGAGAAGATGGAATAGCGAACGAACTGTTAAAGCACTGCGGAACAGTAATGACGAAACAGCTGACAACTCTAATTAATAAAATAATAAAACACAACCAAATACCGGAAGAATGGAGGACAAGCATATTGATACTGCTGTTCAAGAAAGGGGATAAGAAAGAACCGGAGAACTACAGAGGGATCAACCTGTTGAACACCACATTAAAATTAACAACAAGAATTATATGCCAACAAATAAACCAAACGACAACTCTGAACGATGAACAGCAAGGATTCCGTAGTGGAAGATCATGCACAGATGCAATATTCGTGATAAGGCAGATAAATGAAAAATCAATTGAATACAATAGACCAGCCTTTTATGTATGATCGACCTGAAGAAAGCTTTTGATAGAGTCAAACTAGGTGACGTAATCCATCTGTTATATAATAGAGGAATACACATAGACATCATCAAAACAATTGAGAACATATATAAAGACAACAAAACGAAAGCAAGAATAAATGGACAACTTACGGAACCAATAAACATGGGCAATGGAATAAGACAGGGAGATTCGTTAAGCCCTTATTATTCAATCTAATAATGGATGAGATTATTAAGAAAGTAAACGAAGAAAGAGGATATAGAATGGGGAACAAGGAAATCAAGATATTATGTTACGCCGACGACGCAGTATTAATAGCCCAAAACGAAGACAATCTGCAAAGATTAGTCCACAAATTCAATATAACAGCAAAAGATTTAACATGATCATCTCAGCACAGAAAACGAAAACAATAGTAATTAACAAAGAACCCATTAGATGCAAATTGAAATCGACGGTGCAAGCATAGAACAAGTCATGGAAATAAATTACCTGGGTATCAAAATAACTAGCTATGGAGATGTAAAAAAGAGGTTAAAGATCAAACACAAAAAGCTAATAAAATCGCAGGATGTCTCAATAATACAATATGGCGAAATAAACACATTTAATATAGAAACAAAGTCTCGAATATACAAAGCAACTATAAGACCAATAATGACATACGCATCAGAAACGAGACCGGACACAACTAAAACGCAGCGACTATTGGAAACAACCGAAATGAGGATATTGAGAAGAATAACAGGAAACACGCTAAGAGATCGAATAAGAAGTACCGAAATTAGAGGAAGATGCAACGTGCAAGAGATAAATAAATGGACACTGAACAGGAAAAAAGAATGGAACAATCACATAAGTAGAATGGCAGACGATAGAATAGTGAAGATAGCAAGGGACAAATCACCACTAGGAAGAAGAAGCGTTGGCCGACCGCGCAAAAGATGGAGCGATAACATTACGTAGAGAAGGCATAAATAAAAAAAAAAAACAAAAAAAACAGGCAAATTGCCTATATAGAAGGAGAAAATGTTTAAGAACTCATACGCAAAATGAGAATGAAGGCTTTAACTTAACGATCTGGAGACTATACCCAAATCACCTAAATCCTGGCTTAAAAATTGTTGAAACATCAGCTTATATTGCTGCTGGACTCTTCAATGAAGGATATTCTTCAATACTGCAAATTACGCAAAACTAGAAATAATGTTATTGGGCACCAGAACATAAAATACACCAATGATTATGACGAGCGGCGGCTGGTCCGAGAGGAGAGACGCAGCTCTTTATCTTCCAAATTTTACAATTAGTTCTGTAATACATACCCCTCATGCTAACTCGTTATCGTGATCATTTTCTGTGCCTTCAATCTACACTTTCTAAATTTTTGAAGCATAAATAAATAATGTGATGCTACATTTAAAAAAATTACACAAATACCTATATATGTAAGCGGTTATCTTTTGAAAATAATTTACCGACCTTTTCTTTTATAGTAACAAATACAGTCTGTTCAATTATAAAGTGATCGTCGTAATGGTGATTGATTTTCTTTTATTGGAGTATACATTATATGCTATTGCGCAGTTACCTAATATTTGGTCCATTGAGCTCTATTACTGATTATAGATGAGCTTCATTTTCATGTACGACCACACATTTTCAATGGGATTAATATTTGGGAACATTGCCAGCCATTCCACTGTAGTGACGCTATTTTGTTTTCTTCTTACAGCACTCAACTTGCTCTGACAGAACCGAAAAACTTTACAGCAGACAACAGCAAGCATTTTTGGTAGAAGATGCATGCTTTCGATAAGAAAAAAATATTGTCCAAATTTTCCTTTACAGGTGCCAGTCACTTTTCCAACTGATTTTCTGATAATAAACGTTTCTTTAATAGTGATCTAAAAGAAATGATTTTTTTTGCTGGTAACATCGAGTCGTATTTAAAAAGACCCGAATTCTTTTCTTGCGAAATTCAATTTTGGGGCAGTACAAAAAAAGGCCTAGCTTGTCTCTAAGAGACGCAAGATCGCTTTATCCTTCTTCGTTTTTGTAAAGGCTTCTCTGACAGATCGTCTACATTTCCAATGTCCAAATATCGCTTTACCCATTTTTGAACGAATGCTTCCAACTTCTGTGTATATTTTGCAGCCGTTTTATACATCATTTTTGGTCCTTTCCTATGAGTCACTAAAAACACTGCCTCATATCGCTTCATGAATTTTTGCTCTCGTTGTAAAGGTAACGAAATCACCGACATCAACATTGCAATGTACCGGCGAACTATATACTATGCAAAAAATTGCGAAATAAAGATTTAAACAAATGGACGTAGATGACGCTGCGGTGCCTCTTTACCAAATGAGAACGATCACTTTCTTGTCATACAAACTGTACTAAAATCCACCAAGACATAAGTCAATATAGATCTGTACCTTTTATAAATATATTCCACAAACCTCTTACAGCAATTAGTAACAATTTAATATATTTTTTCGAGTACCGTTAAAAATTTGAAATACATATATATGGATAGGTTGTCGCAAAACTACCGAGTATCACTCGTTTTCGCGAACAATGCTATCTATCGACAGGCGACCAAATCAGGTATGAAAAATAACCGTTTAGTTACTCAGAGTACAAACTCCAACCGTTTCCATTCAGTGGTATTCTCTGAACAGATGTTCAAAGCAAACAAAAAATATAAAACCCCACCATTTTTACAAAACATATTTTTGTGAACTGTACTCAGATCGTCATCATTACTAATCACTGGGTCCGTTTCAAAATATTTTTCATTGCTAGCTACGTATAGACGCATCCTTTCCACCCATTTAACGAAAATCGTTTTCTGAAATTCCGCTGCTTTCGTGTTCTTGAAAAATGTGTGTACGGCATTACTCACTTCGTCATTGGAGTTGAACATTCGGACTCGCAAGTTTTTTTAAGCTTTGGGAATAACCAAAAGTCGCAAAACGCGATGTCCGACGAATAAGAAGAATGCTGAATCACCTGGATTTTTGGGGGCCGGCAGAACCTAAGTGTTTTTGATGTCACTCCTTTTTCTTCTAACGTGTTTCCGTAAGTATTCAATCACCTTACAGTAGCACTCAGTATTCACCGTTTTAGGTGGTACAAAATGATAGTAGATAGAAACACAATAGTCAAATAATGCGATAAGCATAACCTTCCCCGCAAATGTATGTTGTCGAAATTTTAAATTTTGGGTGACGACTATGGTTTCCAAGTCAAGATCTCCTGTTTTGAATGCAGATTGAAATGATGAATCCAACTTCATCACAGGTAATGAGCTGACCACCATTTGTAATCGCTGCTGGCAAATTTCAACTCTCTTGTCCAACTGATCGCTTGTCAAAAAATGAGGCACCTAGGCCAAATAGACTTTTCTCATGTAAAAGTTGTCGCGTAGAATATGATTGATGGAGTCTTTTGAAATGTCAAATAGCCGCCCGAAAAATCTGGTAGGCAAATTCCCTTCTATCACCGAAGGTCCTTATGCCAAGGGAAAATTATCGCATCACTCAAGCATTCTTCTTTGTAAGCCTCTTTTATCATTTTCGGCATCCGATTTACCCAAGCGAAAACAATTTGATCGCGCAACGTTACTCCGCTTTATATTAATTTTATGAATGTAAAAACGGTAGGGTCACACTATTGAAAGTAACGCTGCGACGAGACTACCAAGGGATTAATGTTCAGATCGTTGTCAGAGTTGCTTAACACACCTGCTTTGATCGCATGTCGATGGATAGCGTTGTTCGCAAGAACGAGCGATACTCAGTAGATCTGCATCAACCGTAGTAATACTTTCAACTTCGGTCCACTTTAATATTTTTAATAAGTACATCCATCTGGTATGGTGCTTCAAGATATTTGTTTATCTTGTTTTGATCTTTTTAAGTTATTTCCAAAACTGATTAAATAGGTCTTTCGGGTGTTTTTGCCCAGACACCATTTGGTTTTTTAATTGGGGTCTTTTAATATTTTTAGTTGCCTTCTACAAAGAAAAATCTGTTGCTTTTGTAACTAATAAGCCACTCGAGAATTCTTGCATGGCTTTGTTCTTCACATGCAATAGTATTTTTTGTAAGCTACCATTTTTTTCTTAGCTTCCACTTTTCATAATTTCTTGTTCTACAATGGAGCATTTTCCAGTTTTGGTTCATCAGAGTGTAGTTAACCAAGTTACAGTTTGATTACGTTAGATTATTACTTCCTCTATTTCTTCTATTTTATTGAGTACGACGTTAAGATCAAGGATTTTGTCTATTTCTTACTGAAACAATTCCTAGTTAGTTCTCCTAGTATCATAGTCATATACTGTATGTCAGACTAGACAATACAATCCTTATACTTTGCGGGATGATTTCCGAAACAGTTTACATATTTTACATATGCATCCTTAGCATTTTAGCGTGTTTTCCAATACATTTAACACAGTATTTTTGTAGCCTTGAAACTGTGACATCTCGATAGATACTCTCAGTAGTTTTGAGACAACCGTAGTATTTGTAGAATTTTCAATGTTGATACAAATTATTCATGAAATACAGTAGATAATGAAAATGTTCAACGCCCCGTGTGGGAGTACGGCCTTCAAACTGAGAGGTTAAGACACTCATACGTTATGCATATTTTAACTTATTCCCGGACACATCGAATATGATAAACCATACCTTTTATGCAAGAACTCAGTTTGCTCACTTATATTATTTAATAGCCACGCCTCATAGTTTTGCAAAAACACTACAGCAGTTAGAGCAACTGCTTGATGAAACTTCTAGTCTTCACTGCAAGTATTAGGCTCCAGCTCTGCACAAAATAAATGCCGGCGGACGCGCCGGCAATGACAAAAAAGCTTTTAGCTGCCCGCTCGTTTAGCATTCTCTCCAGAAACCGAGCTAATCTCTTATTACAGTTGTTTGTGCCAACTTTCCACCTCGCCGGCCCAGCTCTCGATTTCATATTCAGCCCGCGTCGCCGGCATAACGCGGATTTATAGCCGGCGTTTAATTCCCGGCGGCCCGGTCGCCCAGAGCGGGTGCGGCGTCCGTTAATTTTTGATGCGGCGTCCCTTCAGCGACTGGTGACGCCCCGACGGCCGCCTGGAACGTCGGTGACGCGGCGCAGCGAGGGAGGCCCAGTAATGATTCTGTTTATGGAGAAGCCGTCTTCGAATACATCATCCGCTGGCAAACGGGCGTCGTATTGGTCGAAATTAAATTTTCACTTTTCTGATGGATGAGGGCGGAAGGCGATCCTTTAGCGGGTGACAATCCCGTTCGTCGAGCAGCTTACGGGTGACAATCGCTTCGATCGTGTACTCTATTAAAGGGACACTAACGACGCAGTTCTAAATTTAATGCATACTTGTCTAAAAGGCTTTCATCGGTGGCATTAACAACGGCACAACGTAATAAAGCCCGCGTCGCTAAAAATACCGGCGCCGAGACATATTAACACTATATCAGATATTTTCAGACCGGCACATTAGAAGTTGCTGACACGTAATCTATACACCAGAGATGAATATCGGAAATAAACTGCATATGTCTAACAGGCCTATAATGAACACATTTCAAAGTGTTGTAGGTTGTCTCCAACATTACAAAACAAACTATCTTGACAAGTTAATGTTGTGTTTTTCCCACTAAGAAGCTAGTTCGGATATATTTCACGTTTGTAGGGGAATATTTCTAGATAATGAAAGAATATATCACCCGGAATCGGTTTATCAACGTGTTGCTTAAGTGGTATTAACAGATATATGAACAAAACAGATCACAAAGTAGAGTTAAAAGTAAGGACGCACATGCTGGAATTAACTAATATTTTTCACTAGTTTAGACATGAAATGAAAATATCTAACAGAATTTTAATAGTTCAAAATAACTAATAAGCCAGAATAAGTAAACTTAAATTAAATTAGTTTTTAAGATACGAAAATTATCAGTTTTAATTAGGTGAATTGGAGTGCGGAAAACCCACATTGTTTTAACCTAGCAAAATAGCATTTACAGAATGATATCCGCTATAATATGCAATCATCATAATTCACCTTCTTCACCTCTAAAATTGGCATGAATTCGAATATAATAAACAATTACGACTTTTTTATAGAATTAATGTTTTTTTTTGGTATCGTGTTGCCTTTGCAGATTTTTCAGATTTATCATATAAAAGGCTTCATAAAATCTATTTTTACAGGGACCCTTTTTGAATTGACCGCCGCGCCTAGTGCATTGGTAGACGGTGCTCGATTCATATATTCTTGATCAGCACAAGACATGCCATTTTGGTATTCAACGTGGCGTAGGGTGGTAAACACCGTACGTTTGTGTTGAGAGACTTTCAAAAAAGTAGCACTGGCTACTTCGTAGACATTTCGTCGCGGAAGATTTCTGACCAAAAAAACAATAATGTTGTGGGTGCACAGACTGGTTCGGAATTTAAACAAAAATCACTCGGTAGATAATGTAACGTTCGAACACCCGAAAATATTGTAGCAGTTAGTCAGGCTGCTGTTACATCGCTACAACATTCCAATGCTAAGCACGCTTTCACCTTGGGAATATCGGACCGGAACGTGAGGGGAATCCTATGCTGCGATACTGCATTCTAACTATTCAGACTTATGGTAGCCCAGGAACTTAAAGAAGGTGATTGGTACGCCCGGCAAGGACATGCTGGCAAATGTTCCAGTTGATGCTGTTGTGCTCAGCAGTGACGAAGCCCATAGTTATTTACCAGGCTGCATGAATAGGCAGAATTTTCGGGATTGGACTTTACAAATCCATTGACAACCCCATGACTGGCCTCTCGGAGTTTGGCATCGTAGGGCCATATTTTTTGAAAAAGCAAAACGCGTGGTGACTGTCATATCTACCCCCTATGTTGCGACGATACGTAATTTCCTGGAACCCAAACTGAACGAACATAGAAATATACCACTATGGTTTCAACAAGATGGCGCTATCACACACACGGAAAAAATGTTTCAAGAAGTTCTGGGACAAATGTTTTCAAGCCGTCTTATCTCTTTACATGATAACAATCCATGACCGGCTAGGTTACCAGATCTGTCTCCATGCGATTAGTTTCTACGGAGACACCTGAAAGATGAAGCTTTTTAACGCGGGCCGTGGACTATAGAGGAACTAAAAAGCGCTGCTCTCAACCGTACCAGTAAATAACTCGGAAAACAATGAGGAACTTTTAAGATGCGGCTGTCTGAGTGTATTGGTCGAGCGAGCAAACATTTGGGCTATATCATCTTCAAAGCTGGTCGATGATACAATAAAACAATGAACACAATCTATATTGTTTTTTATTGCTCTTTCTAAAAGAGAAGGTCATTCTGCTGAACTACAAATGTTATTTTTGTTGTTGGTTGCTCACAATACAAATCATATGACATTAAAACATCTATAAAACTGTTTAAAAAAGAATAGTACACAATAGAATCTTTCAGAAAAACGAGTGCGTCCACACAGCAGCATACAAACCAGCCTTTCTTTACAGCCAACAATGTTTAACCGTCGCCTCCCCAACTCGCCGGGACGTAAACTTTTAGCTGACGAGGCTCGCAGCGCAACTTCCACTAAATCGACTTAATATTTCCGCCCCATTTTCCTGCGAGCCATTTCGCCCGGCTTAATCTCGACACAGCCTACGCTCCCCGGCCGTCTAGCCGCGCAATTACGTTTTTTTACGGTTTCCCCCGAACAATGAGGCTGGGCACAAAGAAACGGAAAACCGTAGTTCTAGTTTTGAGTCGAAAGAACGGGCGATATTTCGCTGGAGCGGGCTGTTGGCCTAGCCGGAGGAGCAGTGACCTCCGCCTGCAGTCCGCGCCCTCGCACCCCTGCGCCCCCAGCAGTTTACCGCTGGCGGATCTGCAGAAGCATCTTGCCTCTAGCTGGAGCCGAGGGCTATTTCGACGGTATAACGCACCCGCGCGCCTGCTACTTGTCGCAAACACCCCCGAGCTCTTTTCGATATTGATGAACTGCCAGTCGCACGCAGCCCAATTGAGATAAATCGCCGGGGGTGTTCGGGAAAACAGAAGAGGAAGCCAACTAAATTTGATCAGTCTTGGCTGACATTACAGTCGCAAAATAATATACATTAAGAAGACGAAAACAAAGACAATCAATACTGCATTGCTAAAATATATGTTATGTTTGTGATGTCACTAATGCTCAAAGTTCCTTTTTGGGTAATTTATACTGCTGGTAAATTTTACCAAAATCAGGTTAGAAATGTCTGCTTAAAATTAGAGTATTATATAAAGGTATGATTATTAAGAAAGATTGATACACTATAATCAACTAACTACTCATCAATATGGTACCACTAATTCCGTTAAAATAAAACCATTCCGGTTATTTTTTTACCAGAGGATGTGGACACTTCCAGTGTATGTTACGATCTCATTACATTTCTAATAAAGTAAAATATGTCTGCTTTAAGTTGCTGTAAAATATCTTCATTCCTATGAAAGTTATTCCAAATGCCAGGTTATTTAGTGAGCAGTAGAGAGTAGAGAAGCTAATTCTATAAAAAAGAACAGTTAAAGTAGAAGAAATTAACGGAAATAACATGTGTAATGCACTGAATAGAAAAACAAAATAGCAGTGATAAGAACAATGACATGAAAAACGGACCAAGAAATATCGTAATCTTATACGAACGACGTAACACAAATAAATTTCGGAATATAAGGAAGACAGTGAAATCACTCTATTTTTCAACTTTACCACATTCATAAATTGAAAAAAAATGAAGCTAAATAAAGTGCAGAAAAATATATCAAAAAGAATAAGAACACTTTTAAAGACCACCAGAATAGCAACTTGCAAAACACTAGCGACAAGTATTCAGTCCTCTTTCCAAAGTCGAAGACGTATGGAACGATAAGTTCAATTAGGAACGCCATCTGTAATAAGTAGCAACAAAAATTGAATGACAGGTTGTTGGCAAGCTTCTAGTTCTGGGTGACTAATCACTTATGTGCTTATTGTACCAATTAACAGTCTATTCAAATCAAGATTTGTTGTATTCCATTATTTATGAAGAGATCTTTGTATACAGTCTGCTAGAAATAAGCAAATCAGAATGTAATTCTAGCGGAAGGTTTAATTTAAAACATCCTGCCAATATTTACAAAGATCTTTTTAATTCGGTCTCAACCTTTCCATATTTCGATATTTATTAACCCGATAATTTTATCAAAACTTAAAAAGAAAGCAAGACTGTTTGAACCTTTAGATTAATATATAGAGTTCACTTATTCGGATGTTTCTAATTACCTTAATGTAATACATGCGAAGATGGGGCTACTTTTGATACTGAAACTACCTGGGTTTATTACATCAATACCTGGTCTGTTTGGTAAAAAATTCGTATATTGCGTAATCTCGGAGCCTTGAAGCAACCTTCTTTGCTAGATAAAAAAGGTAGAAGAGATTAAGAAACCCGCACGCAAAAGCGACTGCTTCTCCAAATTGCTGTCTGTTGAAAAACATTGCAAAATGAAATTCTGTGTAATAACCTGCAACAAGTCGTACAGCTAAGATGGCTTTGTTTATTGTTATACAAGGCAGTGAAATTACGTAATGCGCAATTTTTAAGAAACCGTTAGTTTACATTAGTGTCCTCATAAGTATGCATCATAGCATTTTTTAAAGCAATTGTTAAATATGCTTTAGTAATTAAGAAGGAATTTCTGCGTATCATACCACCGTAATGCGGGTTTTTAATGTTTTTTAAGTGCTTCATTGTTTTTTCATATATACAAATACAAAATTCCGATGTTTTCAACCTGGAATTACACCAAAAATAATCATCTCAGGAGTGCTTAGAGTATTGTACAAAGATTTTTTCATCTGCAATGAGAGCCTATCGTACCTATTAACATAAAACTTAAACCTTAAATTTCACAGTATTCATGAGTGTTAAGGGAAATTAGAAGTCTGTGCAAAAGTCAAAATTAATTAATATATTTGTTATGCTTATTGAAGTTAGCCCCCCTTCCTCGTGCATTATATTTTATCTAACAATCGGTAACTTTCTGACAGTAGTGCCTTCATAAGTCTTGGGTTGGTTCCGAGGCCATTTAAGCAAAAATTCTTCTAATTAACTGTTTTTCTCTACAATATCCCGATCGAGCCCTAATAGTTAAGTGGCAAAGGTTTAAGTCGTTTGCTCCTATTTGGCTCTATGGTATGTCCATTTTCAAGAGATAGTGAAGGTAAACAAATACACGAGGAAATCGCGTAATGGATAGGATCGGTACCAGTACATTAATGATAATTTTTTTTATTTAGATAATATAATTACAGTAACAATATGGACGGGGGAAAAAGAAGCACATCTCTAATTTGAATTTCGTCCAAATTAATCAAAATGTAAATGAATTGCGTGGGAAAGAAGTTTCTAACGTTTAGAAAAACGGCGTTAAACAGAATAACAGTTTTATGAACGGAGATAATTGATCGGGAAGTCGCAAAGAAGTAGAAGCTAAAGTTTAAAATTGAAAGGAGTTTTTTGAACATGCAGAAAAAGCGCCGTTTTATTCAGTAAGCCGCTAATTAATTATTGCCAGTGTGGCCGCGCGGTTGAGGCGTTTGGCTCCAATGCGGACGGATCCGGGTTTAGATGCCTGGGGGGTGGCCTACTCAGTCAATAAACATAATTGAGTACCTGCATTCGCTTAAAAAAAGGGGAATAATGTGACTGTCTAAGGCCGTGGTTGTCATATCTCCCCGCATCAGAAACCCCTTAGTTTGCAAGCCTTGCCCCTATGCGGGACATAGAGTCTTGACATCTTTAACTAATTGCAACAAACCTATATGAGTAAACTTTCAGAAAATATAAGATACGAAGATGAAAATCTGACGAAATTAAATCAAAGGTAGTAAATGAAATTTCAATTTGGTGTAGAAATTCAAGATGATTTAATGTAGATAAATATTACATAAAATTTTTTCTTCTATATCTCGTCTATAACACATTTAATATATAACGAAGGGTGACTGTACAGTAAAAACATCTAAAGCTAGTCTTAAACAATTTAAGAATAATAAATATAAATCGTTAATGTTGTACCTGACCGCCGTATATAGTAGCGTTCACCGGTGCGTTTTTTCGTGATAACTTTCTCCAAACTCAACCAATTTTCTTCAAATTTGGAACACACATTCCTGAAGGTATTTTATCGCGATGTAAACATTCCCAGTTCAAGATGTTCAAAAATTTCAACAAAATTATTATATTTATGGAAATCAACAAAACCTTCTAAAAACAAAATGGATCATAGCATTACAACACCCGGGTAAAATTATCAAAAATCATCTATAGTAATTCAACAATGCCTAATAACGAGTAGCAAAACCATTCCTCTTTCAACTGTTCGAAATTCTTAGCCGAATTCTTCGCTTTTGTCTATGCCAAGCTTTTCTCCAGATTCTTCCATAATTTCTCGACAGGGTTCAAGTCCGGGCTCTGACTTAGTCACTCTATTACACTGATCCTCTTCCAGCTGAAACTCTCCCGACATCCTTGGAGGCATGATCCAGATTATTGTCTTGTTGAAAGATTAATCCACGCCCAAGATTAGACCTCGCATATAGAAACATGGCTTTTTTAAGAATATCCAGATAGATATTCCTATCCATTATTCCGCCTATTTTGTGCAAAGGACCGACTAAATACTCCCCATACCATCACTTAACCGCCATCATGCTTGACAGTTGGGATTTGGTAACGAGGATAAAATCTTTTTCCGATTGGGCAACGGATATACTTTATGCTATCGCTACCAAACAATATAATCTTGCATTCATTCCGACCCTAGTACGTCGTTCTATTTCTGCCGAGTTCAGTGCAGATGACTGCGGGCAAACTCGAGGCGCATCTTCCGATTCTTCTCACTGATGAGTGGCTTGAAGACAGGACGGCATCCATGCAGTGGGCATCACTCAGACTACGTCCGACAGTCTGGGGAGAAATATCGGAGATGTTGAACTCATTTAGCTCGTGAGCTATGTTAACTGCAATACGAGAGCCTTTATGGGATATCATTATAATCTTACTATCGACAGCACGAGGGATCGTCTCGACACAGTTTGACGATAGACCACTCCAGTATCATTAATCCTCCAACAACTTCCTAACAGTAGATTTTTGAACGCAAAACTAATTCCCAAGTACTTGGGGATGGCCCTGTTGGGTGCCTTCTTCTCCTCATCTGTCAACCAATGATGCATACAAGTGTAAGCCATTATCCCAAAATAAACAATTACTAACTAAACGCACGGGAAACCATAAAAGCGAAAAATATATTGAACGAAATGGCCACTAGTATCTATTTTTAAAAATCGGCCAATTTTTTTTGTTCCGTTAACCAAAATTTGAAACTTCGTCTCAATAATAGAGAAACCCGCACCAAAATATCTGGAAAGTTTCAATCGGATAGGTTGAGTCTGTAAAAAGTTATGACGAAAAAACGACCGCTAAAATCTTTTTGAGCGCTACTGTATACGGCGGGCAGGTACAACATTAACGATTTATGTTTATTATTCTTAAATGGTTTAAGACTAGCTTTAGATGTCATAAGCTACAAGTTTATGGAATGATGTGCACTAATGGCAAATATTAGAAGCAATTAAGATGGATCATTGAAAATGGCAGCTCAAGACGCAGATGAAAAATCACTCTCATTTAAAGGGACAAGATCAGAAACAGATGGAAACGTTCGTGTTTTTTCATTAATAAACAATGAGAATTCTAATAAGATTGCAGCGTAAACACAAGATTGGTTTATTCCTCTGTAGTCATCCTAACAAACAGTGTTCACTGTTTTCACTGCTAACAATAATTCACCACGGGCGCGTCATTTTCACGTAGATTTAAAAGGACAAACGCTTCAAGGTCAACAAAGCGATGTGCCAAAGAACAAAGGATTCGACGCGATTGATCCATCTTAATAGCTTCTAATCTTTGTTAATGGATTAAAGATACATAGATACCTATCTTTAACTCGTAAATAGACATCTACGGGTTGTTATAACTTGTCCAATAGATATAAAGAGAGTACAGAAGTGTGCTATCCAATACTGAGCAGTATTAGAAGAATAAAGGCGGCTCAGCGTAATTTTGTTATCGGATGCCGTATACGCACTAAAGAGATACAGAAACGAATCGGCCCTTCTCAATTTATAATTCGGCGACCTTATTATGAAGTGGAGACGTGAAAGGACAACTATAACAAATCCATGGTTGAGTAGGCAACGTGCAATGACAAGAAGCCGCACGGTTAAAGAATGCAGTTCGCGAATATTGCCGGTTAAGGTCCGAAAAATCACTCGGAAGTTCTGAAGTGCTACCGATTGCTGAGCTAACAATTGATTGTAAGAACAGCCGTTCATAAGCTTAAAAAATTGATCCATTGGATTATAGCCGATAGAAAACGTGCGTTAAATCGCATCATATTGGGGAGATTTGCAATTTCTGAATAATTTAATTTTGCTTCTTTTTAATATACGTAATAATTAGGTTTTTTTATCACAAATGTGCTTATTTAGTTCCTCAAATTCGTGAGCGAGCCTCTCCGGAAGAGGAAAAAGGAATGGAGCAAGTTGTAACAGACATGGAGTGGGCGGCAAAAATAATGTGTGCGTAACTAGAAAAGTTTGCACGCACCGACACTTTAGACAGAAATAGCGCAGTGGGATTTATATTACATCATTTTTTTCTTTTAAGTGTCGAATTCATTAATGAACTTTGGAGGGCAACAGCAAAGTGTAATGATTCACATTAGGTAGTTCATGTTCCATAGTAGTCTTCAATTAGAAATCAAGAGACTTCCAAAAAGATTTAAAGTTTATCACATGGAGAAGTGTAGTACAAAATCCAGTGCTTATTTAAGAACATACTAAACTATATATACACCAACTATTGTAAATCTTAGAATACCATAGTATAAAATTTTTGGAAAAATTTCCATTTAATCTTCATAGGATATTATATGTCTTAAATTGCCTTAAAATTGTTAAAAGGCCAACCAGAAATTTAAATTAGTATTGACATCGGAAAAGTTGAATATCTAATAGCAAATTGTGAAAGTTCTAAAAATTTAATTAGTAATAAATTTAAACATTCTGCTTTTGCCTAAATAAACACGGAAACAAGGAATAAATATCAGCCTTGGAAACAACCAAAACAATTTCTTGTTCTTTCCATTTTCATCGTGTTTATTTTAAGCATATTTTCTTATATAGAGTGATCCAAACTGAATTTTAAGATTTAAATCACGTTTCATATTGGAAGTTTGAATGTGTGCAGCTGGTATCTCACCATGTCAGAAAGTCATCGTAGTACAATAGACTGTGTAAACAGACCTTTGTTTGGAGGCAATGGTGTGCCAAATACAGTTGGTGATCTAATGTAAAAGTTTGAAACAGCTTATTGACAAAGCAAAAATTTGTTACTAATGCTACGGTTGTTCAGGTAACAAGATTGCTCGGATAAGTGACAAAACCAAACACGTCAATTCGTCGCTGTTTATAGCAATTCAATCCTTTATTCAGCACCATACAACGTATTTTAAAAAGGATTTCCACTTACAGGCGTATAAAATTCAGTTGATTCAAGAACTTTTAGAAACGGACTACTAGAAACACAGAAGTTGACGCTGATTTTTGCGAAAAACTCATATGAACGATGAAGCTCATATTTGTTTAAATGGCTTTGTAAATCGTCAAAATCTGGGTCCTATTTACCAAAAACCAATCAACCTTCAACAGTGCACTCTGTAGTATGCATTGTGGAGTTGGAGACTTTTAACGATACCAACGATTTAAATCTGATTGACGTGTGGTTTCAACAAGATAGATCCACATGTCACAGCACGTAAAATGCTCACTTTACTTCAAACCATATTTTCCTGGTAAGTTATCTCGCAGAGGGTGACATTGATTGGCCACCACGATTTTGTGATCTAACTTCATTAGCTTCTTTGGGGGTATTTAAAAGAAAGTATTTATGTGTTACGATTCCAGAGCTAAAAGAAAACTTCAAACTAGAGCCACATTTATCGAAATGAAAAAAGTTCAATTTGTATCACCCTATAGTGCTCCTTTAGAATCGTGTAGTATCTATAGTTCAGTCAGAAGCGAAAGCACTTTTTTATTTATTTGATGTCATTATTACACACAAATTATAGACAAGCAGGCCAATTTATTAAAGAAACGATGAGGAAAAATATGCTTTTACAATTTTCGAGTTTTACAACTGATTTATGGGAGCAGGTTGCAGCTTAACCAATTTTAGGCCGGAAATCGGCAATAATTGCGTCCAGGGCGCGCCGGGCGTCACGCGCGTCATTTATTATCTTCGATAATGAAACTTTCGGCTCTCGCCACAACAAATTTTTGAGTGGGCCGCAGTGAAAATAGTTCTGAAACTAAAATGCTATTTCGGTGGAGGCGAAGGGCAAGTAATGGCTCCCCATTCCAGCCTTGGCCAGCGGCGCGCCGGCCGAAATTAAATTTTTGGGAGCGCTCGCGGCCTCTCTCGCGCGGAAAAGGCCGCTATAGCGGCTTTTAGGATTTCGGTTTTGCCGCGGCACACCTGTGGACGCGCTGCGGCTATTTATAAAATTGCGCCGCGTCGCGGCGCATTTCGCGCACCTCATTCATCCATTATGTTTCCAGATTTTTGGCATTCTCCGGATCGACGAGTCCACGAATATCGCATCCTTTCCTACGATGTCTCAATGAACCAAATTGTGGCCCAGTTAGTGTCTAAATATAGTCCTCATTATAAATTGGGGGATACAAGCTTCGTAACACTGGCTTTGTAGATAATCCACGATATTCTATTTCGACTTCAGTCCTTGGACCCCGTATTATTTGTAAGTAATGTTTTACTATTAGATCGATTTTTCAACAAAGACAGTCCTCATTGAGTCTCGTATAGTTTTACGAGAATTGACGAACTAACCTTTAGTTTTCATTCTTCTTGCACAATTATTTTGCAAAAATTCTTTTATTGTTTCATTTATTGATTATCATCGAAACTCTCCATTATAGAGCCTTCTTAAGTAGTAATGTGAAAATGATAAGAAAAGATCCGAATTGTAGGAAGTTGGCACAGAACAATTTTGATATTTCTTATTCGTGTTCCTGTATGAGGTCTGGCGTTACTATAAAGCAGAAAAACGTCTAGAATGGGGAAGCTCCATTCTTTAAACCAAGAGTGTGCTCATATCTTTTCGAAAATGTTACAGTAAGTCAGCATTAAATGTACTGCGATTGCAAAAGTAATCGACAAGCAGGACACCTTTGCAGTACCAAAAACTGCTACCAGGAGTTCATCTACTAACAAATGAATCATTGCCTCTATTGGACAAACACTTAGTTTCCTAGTCACACTTTAATAGCCCTCTTGAACCACAATGTACAGTAGATACATCCAGTTCTCGTCGCAGATCAGCATATAACGCAATAACTTCATTCCACTTCATAATGTGAAAGCTAGCAACTTTCGAGAAGAGTGTAAACCTAAATTTGCAACTACCGAAAACTTTAACTAACACAATGGTTAAAATTGCCCGATTTGGCTGAAAATCTAACTCATGCTTTGTTTTGGTCCGAAGTACTTGTGTACCAAATTTGGTGTCATTAGTTTTTGAGTTATCGTGATGATAGACACACGCACAGACGGGATTGTAATCTCATTAACTATCTCTTAAGCGTTAGCGCGCTTTCGGTAGTTAATAAAATAGACTACGAACGGCTGTGATTTTCTCTTGAGTTACCCTTATCCTAAATGGTGTTGACGGCTCCTGATCCCTTTAAAGTTTCGTAAACAAAAACAATAATGTGGCATTAATTGGAAGTTCAACCAATCATTTTGTTATATCAACACACATTTTTTACGTTAAAAAGGAGATACTATGTGCAAGAGCGATCTTTATTTAAATCCCGGCTTGTGCAATGTGATTCCAAACATTTTTATTATACTTTGTCCAAATTATTATCAATCTAAGTTAAAAAAGGTTACAAAAATAGTAGACTATAAATAAATGAAAAACATATTGACCCTTAATATACTTTCCATTTTTTCTACATATTTTTGCTATTAGGTCGGAGATCATTGAAATACTCCCGCATTAAACTTCCTGCACAAGGAAGAATGGTCTAATGAGAAGTTCTGACTGTGAAATAATCTTTGAAAATAAAAAAAATACGTTCGCGTCCAGATCTTAAATTTGACAACTTGCTTCGTACAATGGTATTTCAAGTAAACTTGGGTTAAAAGCAAAGTTAACTAACAATGAAGTAAGGAAAAGTAAAAATAAAATTTATTATAACTTTTCAGTGATCCTTTTGCTTTACTTGGTTATCGCGGTTTTTCATTTTATATTTATTGTTCTGATTATTCTTAATTTCTTTCTCTTCCTTGCGTAGTCTTCTAGATATCATGATTTTGTTATCTAAGTAAAAACAACTCTCTTTTTATGTTATTATAATCACCATTCAACGCTACACGTACGATGCCGCGTACATTATTGTATAACGTACATAAATATATAAAAAGGACAAAAGCAGCAAGTTTAGATGGTAGTTTTTACCATTTCAGTTTTTGTAATATAACTTCCAGGTCTGTAAATTAATGGTGCTTATATCTACTTCCACTTAAATTTACATTTGGTTAATATTGTAGGTACAATAATAATTTTCAACGCACGTTGCAAGGCTCAAAGGGGTAATGAAGCACAACATACGGAAAGTTTCCAGCTACCACCGATTTTACGTCTGTTACCTAATATCGATCTTCATCTCTAACTGATAGATTCTAGAATATTCTAAGCAATCTTGCAGAAGAATGGGTAATTAAGCCAGTGGAAGGCAAGGTTGGAAACGAATGAAAGTGGTATGCATGAAGGGAGTGAACTCTTCTCCAAGGAAAAACAGAACTCATTTTCACTACGACATATGGAATGAAATGCACAATGCGACAGGTTAATGAAAAAATATTTTGCTGACGGTAAACTTATGAATTACAAACAAAAATACGAAATTACACAAGATTTAATAGAGAAAGCGACACAAGGAATAAGAAGACTAAGAGGTGGAAAGAGCAAATGTAGAAAATTTACTAGTGACGCAACGAATTATATCCAAAGCATGACGGAGAAGAACAGTATACGTTGGATAAAGGGGATTTTATTTGTTTAGTGTTTTAGAAAAAGCTCCTCTGCATTGTTGCTATCAGTTTTACAATACTCACATATTTTTTAGGTTCATCATTTTTCGTATTTATACTTCAAATATTTTGAAGTACACTGCAAAAATTAAGTATCTCGAACAGGGGGTGTATGTGTCTATTGCAGTGCGTTAACGAAATGGATGCTTGTACCAAGTATAGTGCAGGAAGCTGTAGCACTTCTCTACTCATTAAAGGCGATCCTGTTTCAGTCTATGAGAAGATTCCAGAAAAATATTATTTGCTGACTAATGGCGCTTTCTTAGAGAAAAATAAAATAAAAGTATATTTTTTGCATTATTAGATTTCATAGTAGAAAGTATATTAATAGAGTTTTTTAGGTTATCCCATACATTTTCACACACATCTTTAACAGTAAGCCTAATAATCTTAATTATAGTCTGTATGACATGAAAGTGACCGTCGTCATTTGGTAAGGAGGTACGGCTGTGCCATCCATATTAATTCGTTTGATTATTATATACGCAGTGTATAATTTGTCGCCACAGTGTATTTTTAATGTTAGTTATCTTAACTGTAAGTTTTCTGAAGCGATACGAGATAATGCTTTTAGTGAATCTGACGTACAAAGCGGCCGTAAAATATATGCGAAAGTCGGAGTCATTCATTAAGGAGTTGGTAAAGAGATATTTGAATGGTGGGACTGTAGAAGATTTGAGGAGAGGGGACAAAAGGGATCTTGCGGCGTTTTAAAGGCAAGCCAGGCCTTTCGCTACCCTGTGCCCAAATGATACGTTATTACCAGAAAAACGTGGAAAAACGACTGGCGTGGGAAAGAAAAATTTGGATCGAAATTAGGACAATGTTGTCTTTATAAGTCTTCTTTATCGAAAGCGTGGTTAGCGAAGAGTAATAGGATTCTTCAGATCACAACCTGTAATAGTTGTGCATCGTGTGGTTGGTTTCAAGAGTTCCCAAACTCCGACCACGGTCTTACAGCCCGAGAACTAACCACACGATGTACCGTAACACCGGCCGTGAAAGCTTTTGCATCAACCTGTAAGAGTACATGTTTTGGGATACTTCTGTAAACGCGGTTTTGGTTGCCTCTTTCTATTTACAGGCAATTTAAATTCTGAAGAAAACGTGCACCATCTGGCAGAAATGCTTGATAAAATCTAAAGAAAAGTTTTTTGGCTGAATGCTGTAAGACAATGGCCCTAGAAATGGCAGCAAACTGTGAAGTGCGTGGAATGGTCGCACATGAAACTGAAGCTCAAGGAAAACTCAGTATACACGGTGAAGCAGCTGTTACTGGAAATTAAGAATCTCTGCCAAATGTTTATACAGAAAATCTCGTTGAAAAGACGCAAAAAAGGTGTGAAGCTATAATCACTAAGAGATGTGGTTATTGGACCATATATTAGGTAATTGCTCAACAGCTCATAATGTATACTTCAATAATAATAAAACAAACAAACTATCTACATTAATATTTTTTCAACACCACAAGTTGTGCTGGAAAATCCATTCTCTAACACGGATTATCGGATTTGCAAGTTGGACGACTCACATATTTGGTTCTCTTATTCCCCGAATCAACTCAAAATAATCCGCCAAGCCGATAGTTACATATACACTTCAACATATTTCTGAAATGTTTTTGTTTTAATTTCATATAATTTATTTATTTTCCTTTCTCCTTCTATCTTGCTTTTGTTTTTTAACGGTAATTTATTCTTACTAGTGTTATAATATTTAAATAGGTTTTTCTGGGAACATATCTGTGATGAAAATTCTGAGTAATAGCAGATCTAATTCACGCTGTTTCCAAAGTTTTCCGCGCTTTTGAAGGCTTTCCAACGAGACTGCCGTTACAAAAGTTACTTATCTATTGTACTTTACTCGCAGTTTCATTATTCGTGTCATATTGTGCAATGGTTTATTATCAAGTTTTCCACAAGGGATTGCATAAAATAGTTTAAATTTTATGAGAAGTTAATACACCCTTCAAAAGACATCGGAAAGATAAGAAGCAGTTAAAAATAAAGGTCATCGACATCGCCCGAGGTCGCTTTGTAAAAATTAGTTCCAAAGGGCAAATAAGCACTCAAACAGCTCAATCCAGCTGCCAAAACTGAACAAAAAATTGAAGATTTGTTATAAACTACACTGAAACAGTCCGAACTCATTTCCTGCTCTTCAATTATCATTTGTCGATCGATATCAAAAAAAAGATTGCTGAAAAAAGGCGACTACGACGGATCTGGCAACATAGCAGATTCCCAGAGGACAAACGTAGATTTAATACAGCAGTTCGAAACCTTAAAGAACTTATTAAGCAAGCAAAAAACGAATTCCTCAATGAGTACTTAGAAGGACTAACCGCAACAGAAAACACCGACTACTCCCTTTGGAAGGCCACAGGCAGACTTAATAGACCTAAAAATCATATTCCCCCAATTCGTAACCCGGACGGAACATGGGCCAGCACTGACAAAAATAAAGCAGACACTTTTTCAGCCCACCTTCAAGAAGTGTTTCAACCTCTACTTTCTAACCACCCCCCACACAGACGCAGAAGTGGACAACTTACTACTGGCCCCAAGTCAACTTACGTTTCCCATCAAACCTTTCACTAGGGCTGCAGTTCAAACAATGATTGATAGAAAGACTAATTGCAAAAAGTCTCCTGGACACGACTTAATCACTGGTCACATAATGAAGGAACTGCCTCATAAAGCTATCTGTATACTCACGCTTATCTTCAACAGTATTCTGCGTACAGGATACTTTCCGTTACAATGGAAAATTGCTCAAATAATACTTATCCCCAAACCTGGAAAGCCCATCAACGAGCCCAATTCATACAGACCTATTAGTCTGTTACCGCTATTCTCAAAGCTTTTTGAAAAATTATTTCTGAACAAGCTCACCCCCATCCTGGACGACGAAAACCTAATATCCGATCACCAGTTTGGTTTTAGGAGTCACCACTCCACAATACAACAGGTACACAGGGTAGTTGAACACATTAGCCAAGCATTCGAAAACAAGAACTATTGTGCGGCCGTCTTTCTTGACATCAGCCAGGCCTTCGATAAGGTCTGGCATGAAGGCCTACTCTTTAAGCTAAAGCTGATGTTACCCTACATTTACTACCAAATCATAAAATCATACCTCGAAGATAGAAATTTCCAAGTGAAATTCGGAGAAGTAGTATCAATTCTCCATCCCATCACATCAGGCGTTCCGCAAGGTAGTGTCCTAGGTCCGGTCTTATACGTTCTATACACTGCAGACCTCCCTACGAATGCTAACAATTTGATCGCAACCTACGCTGATGATACAGCACTTCTCTCCTCTCACACCGACCCTATTACAGCCGCTAGTAATCTACAGCAAAACTTAGACGCAGTAACCGACTGGTTCCAAAAATGGCGATTCAAAATCAACTCTCAAAAGTCACTACAAATCACGTTCACTAAACGTAGAGGAATCGTCCCTGATGTGATAATGGACGGCCGAGTCCTACCCCGTACCGACAGTGTGAAATATCTGGGGATGCATTTAGACAAAGGTCTGACCTGGAAAACTCATATATGGACTAAGAGAAAACACCTGAATCTTAAACTCAAGAGTTACTACTGGCTCTTAGGTCGCAACTCCAAACTCTCTCTGAGTAATAAATTATTAATCTACAAAAGTATACTGAAACCAATTTGGAGCTACGGTATCCAGTTGTGGGGTACCGCCTCACATTCCAATATCGAAATTCTGGAACGCTTTCAGTCGAAGACCTTACGCACCATCACTAACGCCCCCCACTACATACTCAACACGGAAATACGGAAAGACCTAAAAATGAAGTCAGTGAAAGAAGAAATTACCAAGTTTAGTGAAAAATACCTCTTGCGACTAGAATCTCATCCTAACCCACTAGTGACAGAACTAATTGATGAAAGTGAACAAGTGCGCAGACTCAAACGTTTCAAGCCGTCAGATCTTCTTAATCGTTTTTAGACAGATATAATATCCCTACTACTTACTTATTATTAGTTATTAATTGTTGAAAGTAATTTCATTTGAGGAACGTCAAAGGACGTTACCTCCCATGTAATTTACACTTCTATGTATTTCCATTATAGTAATATGATTTGCTTATTGCTAATGTAGCAGATTGCAAATAAATACCAACTGTTAAAAAAAAATTATCATTTGTTTGGTACACTAACTGAAATACTTAGAGGATAGTGATTTGACAACGATGTTGCTGTTAAGCATTCGTGCACTATAGGTTGATATCACAACCATCTTCATTTTACGATATCGGAATTAAAAACTTTCTATCCGTTGTAAAATTGTGTTTCCATGTTGGGAGATTATGTAGAAATTTGTATATTTGTTTTTCTACGATGTTAAAATATACTTTAAAAAATCAGGTTTATATATGATTCACCTTCGTATCTCAATTTCCTACTATAAATTTAAATGAGCTAGGCCAAATTAAAATTTAATTAGATATAAATAATGTTATTAGCAACTTAATACCAAGACATTTTCTGAAAAACTTTCTGCGATTCATTAAAAGAAAACGGAACTAATTTTAATTATACACATTTATTAATGAGATAAAGGCTACAGCCGGGGAATATAATTACAGTTATCAAGGTCGCCAATACCATTTTATTATTCATGTAATTAAGACTATCGGTTCGATTGTGTAATCTCGTGGAAGATCTTTTTCAACACGAAGCGTGCTTCAATAAACACCGTCAGTATTAATATAACTGGTATTATATAATGCGGTATTTATACGTATTCTTATCATAACTATTAAAAGCCTTCCGAGGCTGATTAATAATGCAGGAGTCGCTTTACCTCCGCGATACGCTGTTTAAAGATCAGGCGTTTATCTGAGGTCTGCCATATTCCACTTAGGAGTGTAATAAATTTAGAAACAAAATGTTTCGGTGGATTTTGAATATTCAGCTACGCGGCACTCGCTACTTTGTTGTGCAAAATGGCGTTGATTTATGTTTAAGTTTAACGCGCGTTAGGCAGATTTGTAATTACAATGCACCCTTCGGCGGTACATACTTTTATAGCGGCTACACCGAAGTGAGGAGTTCGGTTAGCAAAATCTGTAGATAACTACGTCTCACCGACTTAGAATTCATAGAGTTGTTAAGAAGTTTTCAATTGTAGATTGTACAAAGTATCCTAATTGATTGTATATAAAAATAATGGTTAAAATAGCCGTTTTGTTTATAAGCAGTGTCCATACGATTTTTCAAAATATGGAATTAATTTTCTTTAGCTTAAATAACGAAAAAATTCCAAATGTTGGAAGAGGTCAAACTGAGTTAAAAACATTTCGACAATATAATGCTGCGATGTCCAAGAATAAAATTAAGCTTTCAGGGCAAATACTCTTATTTTAATATAATAGTGTCTCCGTGAATAACAGAAATTGTATAAACTAAGTAGTCACCAAGTTCGTTTTTAAGAGGTGGGACAGAATAACGATTGATTTTGAAACGACTGTGAAAAAAGTATTCAATATTTTGGCAAGTTTATTGTAATAAGTATAAAGTCTATAAAAACATTTATAAAAAGTAAGTTACCTTAATTTAATTTTTGAAAATTACCTCTAAAAATGACGTCCATTTAAACGCAAGCATTGTTCAAGCCGGGTCCTGAAGTTCATCATCACATAGAACGGCATTTCCCGTCGTATTTGAGACACTTCTCGGTGGTTCATGTGGTAAGCTCTACCCTTCAAATAACCCCAAAGAAAGAAGTCACGAGCAATGAGGTCTGGCGAACGAGGAGTCTATATCCCTGTTTCGAGATATGACGTGATCTGGGAACAAGCCGTTGGAAATATTCATGCTTATTCCGCTGGGCGGACGGTAGCTTCGTCTTGTTAGAACAATGTTCCCTTGGTTACATCGTACTGAACAAATTGAGGAGTAAAAAAGTTTTCAAACATGTAAGCATACCTTTCCAAACTCACGAACACGACATTTCCAAGAGCATCCTCAAAAAAGTAATGGCCCAGAAAACATAGCGTACCACACAATAACTTTCTGGGAGTGAAGAGGTCGTTCCAAAATCTGATATTTTGTTTATTGACCTAAACAGACAGACAAAAATGGGCTACGGTGTACAGACTACGACTGACAGCTTTCTAATCCCCTCCCTTCGTGGTACAGCGGGATTACCTTTTTCAAAATCACCTGCTATTCTGCTTCACCCTTTATTTGAAGTAATAGTCAATTTTGGGTAAAAAAAACGAAAAACCTTAATCAGTACTTTCGGAAAAAATAAAGCTTGCAAGGTTTTCATCCAAATATTTTGCAGGCGACATTAAAATTAGGTGGATTACTCAAATAGATTCTAAGTTTCCCCAAAACAAACATCATGGTTGTTTACTTTGTCACTGACATGAGAAACGATCGAATGTATGTTTCTTGATTCATTTTTTTTTATACTAAAAGTATAATGCACCTCAACAACCTTCTTAATTGTTCATATTGATATGGTGGTTTTCTTATATAGATCAATAGGATTAATTAAAATTTTTAAATTAATAGTAATGATGAATCTTCTTTGATAAAAAAATTTCACCTTTTCACTAATAGCAGGAACTTAAAATGATTTTTTTGATAGAAAATGAATTAAAATAAAGCACCTTATCGCTATTAGCCAAAACGCACATTAGGCGACAACAGGAACTTCTAGATCTTCTCCGCTTTCGTCCGCAGACACATTAATAGGTTAACCTAGTTCAATGATCTTCAGTGTAGCTGAATAATAGTGGTAAACAGTACTAAAATAACCTACTTACGAAATACCTAGGCTATTCGGGATATAAATAAACGAAGAACTGAATGGATGAGACGCCATCTAATTAAAGCGCTTCCAATCATCGGCGCGAAGCAGGAAGCGCTGCCGGTCAATTAGAAGATCGACGCGGCGGCCACGGCGATCTCCAACCTGGATGTCGGCAAGACGCAACAAACGCGGCTGGCTGTCCAGCATCCTTGGCGATCACACGGATCCATCTATTTGGGGCTATGACGCAGCCGACTGCTCCGCTTAGTCTGCCGAGCTGTCCCCTATGACCCAGTCACCGTCTCGTTACCTATGCACTCTCTCATTATACCATTTGGCATGATAGTCGCGTTACTAATAAGTCCCGAAATAGCCGCCGCGTACGTCAACTCGCGTCTGCACATTCAGATCGGGGAACTGAATCCAGCGCCGCCAGGCTCGCCGTCGTCGCCGCAACGTTATTTCTCCAAAGGTAAACAATCGGAAATTTAAGGAGCGGGGTAAAAATAACATTTGTTAGTCATCCAGCAAGTTTAAAAATAATGAGATCTTAAAGGTGTTACAGGTGAATCAACCCAGGAAGACACCGCTTCATTTGAGATACCCTGGAAGGAAGATGCGAACTATCTCTGGATGATTCTGGTCCGCAAGTTGATCTGGAGGTCACAAGTAGATAGGGCGATCACCAAAGCACAGTACTCGCCTCCTTATTCCATTCCTGGAGCCGATTATTAAGCCAGAATGAGGTGATCTACAAAATGATCAGCCGTTCTATCATGATGCGGCTCTAGTTTTGGTTGGTCGACAAAGATCCACATCAACAAGGTCCAGGTCATCGAGAATCGGGTTTTAAGATCCATCTTTAATACCCCACGGTTTGTGCGAAACCATGACCTCAACAGAGATGCGCAAATTCCGACAATCCAGGAGTTTATTTACCCTCAGCGCTCAAGACTTGTACGTGAGCGTCTGTGGTCTCTACAATTACGACGTTCACGGAGGCGCCCTATACGGTCATCCACCAAATATGCTGGGGCCAATTAAGAGGACAGAGGTTAGGACTTGGGCACGCACGCACACACGCGCGCGCGCGCACACACACACACGCACACACACACACACGCACGCACGCACGCACGCACACACAAAGCCCTTGCCTCCTTTCACCTTAAACCTACCTGCTGGATACGATATATCGATGTCACTTTTGTTATCTGGCCTCATGGACATGACACCCTTTCAGAATTCCTTTCCTACCTCAACCAAATCCACACCAATATCAAATTTACCATGGAAACTGAACATAACAATTCCCTTCCCTTCCTAGATACTCTCATAACAAGAAATCCTTCTAATGACAACTTTTATTACACTATCTACAGAAAACCCACTCACACTAACCGCTACCTAAATGCCAAATCCCATCACCACCCTGCCCAACTCCATTCGGTTGCAAAATCCCTCATAACCATATCCATCAGACTTCTCGATACGAAAAATCGCCAAACGGAAATCAAATCCATTACAACCACCCTACTGCAAAATAGATATTCCGACAAATCCTTAACTAATATAATCAAAAATATAAATAAAAACACTAATTTTCAATCAAAAAACCCTCTTGACCAACAAAAAGCATTCCTACCTTACATCAGAGGCATTACCGATAGAATAAGCCGCATACTAATGCGGCAAAATACCCGCACGGTCTTTACGACCAATAACCAAATATCTGGGCTTATTCGCTCAGCAAAGGATCACTGCCCCAATGAATCCCAAGGAGTGTATGAAATACCTTGTGGAGACTGCTAAAGGACCTACGTAGATCAAACAAATCGGCAAATATCTAGCCGAATATACGAGCATTCTCTGGCTGTACAAAAAGGCGATAATGGTTCGGCACTTGCCAAACAGGCCACAAAATTAATTTCTCTGGGGCTAAAACAATTGTCCCCATTTCCCATTTTATCAGCAGAATAGTACGTGAGTCAATTGAAATAGAAAAACGCCCACAGTGCCTCAACACAAGAGATGACAGTCAGCGTTTGCCTGTCATGTGGAAGTCGCTTATTGCTCCGCACCGCCAATTACGCAACACCCTTAATCCTACAAACTTTCCCCAACCCAACGCATCTCTCTTTCACTTTCACTTCCAGCCCTATAAAAGATCAAGCAGGTCACACGAAAGCTCAGTCTTATTCAAAGACTCATAGTTCTCCTTGGGAAGTTGGCAGATTGAGACCCCCCGTGAAGAGTTAACCCCTTGAAAATGGCATCAAAGCCGATGCCGAAACGTCGAGAATTTAGCCAATATATATATATCTACCGTAAAGTGTAGAGGAAGATCAAATTGCAACTAAAGAGAGTAAAGTTTTGTGGTTTGGTCTACTTTATAGTAATGTGCAGAGATATATGGTACTTCGTGTTTGGCATTTTTTTTATATAATGAGTGTTATTTTATTTCTTTTCTCAAATAAAGGTAGCGATTAAGGAAAACATGGCATACTTAAAAAATCTGTAGGGACTGGAACACCAAGACTATTAATAGAGAATGAATCTGCTATGTCATAAGAAATTAATGTCACAAAACTTCGTTTCTAGCCGTGATTACCAACGTGAGGCAGTAGGAAAATTACGAAAATAAAGAATTAAGAGTTAATGCTTTTTGCACTATTTTACTCCTTAAATACTAAAAATTATATGTCACAGAGGGAAATTGGGGTTTAGGGAATGCTTACGTAAGGGCATGGCCAAAAAAGACTGGAAATCACTAGTCTAGAGTTAAGTCCCATTAAATTACCTTGTACTCAAGAAAATAAACGAGCAAATCAATGATCACAGTTTTAGGACGAAGAGACTTGCTTTAAGGCAGACTAGAAAACATTTTTAATAGCAAGAATTAAAAATGTATCAATGTTGCACAGTAAAAAATAAACAGGACGCGATGAGACTTTCTGGAAGCGCTACGAAATATGCTGCATTAGTCATACAACATCCAGACAAGTTTCAAATTATTTTTTTAAATTTTGGATGTGTTGAATCAAATATTTCTATAATTTTAAATATTTTTTCTTCGGATGCCTTATTTGTTCCGGTCGTTGACTATAACCATGACAATTACCACTTTATTGACTGCTAGACGAAACAGTTCTGTTAATGTTAACTCGAATAATCTCCAAGGTTCTTCAGTCGGGAATGGCATCTTCTTCCTGGACCTCTCTTTGTTTCGAGTTTTCCCTGCAGAATGAGTTGTAACAGAGAGTGTTTGCTGGTTTGCATGACATATGCAAGGAATTCAAAATTGCGTATCCGGATTTTAAACATAATTTCTTTTTCCTTTCGTAGTAGCCTCAGAATTTCCTCGTTCGTTGTGTACAAAAAATTATACATCTGTACATCCACAGGCGTTCATTCTGTCGGTTATTTTTTCGTTTTAACTGTCCGCCCAATAGGGGGCGACAAGAATACATACCATTGCGACTTATTTTAAGAATTAAGCTTATCTATGGACAGAAATATTTTTTTCGTATTTATAAAGACCTTCTATATACGGCATCATACTTCATCTCTATAGTCCCAGTTCTCATAAACTAGTGGTTGCCAAGTAATTATAGTTGCGTACTCGTTCAATCTTAGAACTCTTGAGTTTATATCCTGATTTCGATATAATAATATATTTCGTCTTCGAGATGTTCAGGCTTAGTTCAAAGCGTATTTTTACTGTCATTAATAGTTCATTGATCTTCTAATGATTCTTGAAAGATTCTCCCAGAGGAAAGATTGAATAATGTTGCAGAAAGCTTTAATAACAGAAAAAATTAAGGAGATTTAAAGTATATTACCAACTCGTTAATAAAGATAATATAAAACAAGTAGAGTATAACATACAGAATACATCCCCAAAGTGAGTTTCGTTTGCAATATTGCAGGCTTATAGATCTTTTATTTATACTAAACCATAGACAGCATCATTTTAAGATATTCCAAGTCCGTTTGTTATTAATTCTTGAATGTGAGAGGTATGAATTTCATGAATATTCCTTGAAAGTGTGTCACCAGTGATTTCAGTGATAATCGGAGCAGCAGTTGACGGTTTCTGGTAGTGATGGTGCATCAAGCAAAACAAGTTTGCTATGATATTATTTCGTCATTTTCTCTACAATTCTCTTTGCGTCTTATCTCCTATATATATTAGGCCATGTTGAGGATTCTTACGCACAACAGTGGGTAAAATACGTGTTGAACTTACAGTGAACCTTCTAAAATAAACATGTCACATTAGTGACTTGTCTTCTATAAGAATTCGTGTTTTTTTAGCCGGCTCTAAAAGGGATATTTTTTCTTTAGACGAAACAAACTTTAATTATTGTAACATTTTTTATTAATTTGTCTCATATAAATAACTTCGGCGTAAGAAAGAAAAAAATTAATGAATTCTTGCTCAAAGTGAAGAGAACCGTTGCCCTCCTTCCTTCTCCTGCATAATGATCTCAAAATAAATGCAGGCTATTTTGTAATTAATCTGACCTAGTTGCACTGCACGCGTATAAATATGTAGGAGACAGCTCGGACGACGAGCTGATTTATGAGCCGAACTTCCACCTCAGCCTGGAATTCCGCGTTTTTGCACCGATGGCTCGGGTAGCGCCGTCGGGCTCGCATTTGCCTATATATCGAATTAGCCTGTCAGCGTGCGAGCGGAAGCTGGAGTCCAGTTGAAGCTCGCGCCTGATATATGTGTCACAAAGTGCCAGTCCGATCAGCAATCGCGGCGCTTTCGAAACTCGCAACAAATTGTTCGGCCGCCGGCAGCAAAATCGGCTATAAATAAGCCGTTCGAAATTCGAAATTCTCCGCTTCTTCAGATACGCGCCCGGCCGGATCATATTTCGGAAGTTTCTCTGACAGCACGTTTTCCAACGTGTCGCAAGTTCGGAACGTCGGCTCGTCCCAGAAACATAAATGGCGGGTATAAATAATTCCCGATGTTTCTCAACACACATTGATCGTTGCTATAGCAACGTGCGCGTTCTGCGGTCCTTTTTGCGGCAATTCTGCGTTCATGAGCTTTAAAATTGAACGTTGATGATGAATGTTAGCAGAAATTTGAGCACTATTTAATAAAACAAAATTCTATTTAGCAATTTGTATAATTAACATTAGAATTTATAGTTCTATAATTACTTTGTACTGCATGACACTCATGTAATGATCAGGATGAATTCTGGAGATTTGTCCAGACAACGGTCATGACCAGCAGCAAATTACAAGTGTCCCTTAACATTTCTGAAATGACTTCTTCTTTGAAAGTTACCATACATGTAAATCTCATCTTGTCGGGTAAGTCTGGAACCATAAACCAAATCACCAAAAAAGGTTTTTCCACCTGAGGGAACCTTTTGCCGCGTCCTGCCATTGCTTTCGACGTATGAGAACTGATGTCGTGAGTTAGGTATTTAACCTATAACTTCAGACTTCTGTGACACTCTGTAGTTTCTTCCATTTTTGTTCTTAAAGTTATCTCTTCAACTCTTAATTTTTCTATAAGAAACCCAAAAAAGTTTGTACTAATGTAGAGCCCCAACTGAAGCCACGGTGGAAAGCGACTCGCAAACTAATATCACAAATACGAAAAAGTGAAAACACTTGGGCTAGAACTGATTAGCAAAAAGCTATGGCGTTTTCCGAACATTTAAAGACAGTTTTACAATAGAATCGACCCCAGCTACCAGCTGATGAAGAAATTAATAAACAGCTAGAAATCCCGTATCAGATAGCCTTCTGACTGAAGAAAACTAATCAACGACAAGTAGAAAACACTGCAATCCACGGCACCAATCCCAAAAAGGCATCGGGATATGATCTGCTTACGGGAAAAGTACCAAAAGTAATATCCGATAAAGGCTTGTAAACATATATATTCAATGCAATGTTCAGACGAATATTTTCCCTGCCAATGGGAAGTTGCGCAAGTAGCTATGATATTGAAACTAGGAGAAAATTCTAACGATGTTGCAGCGCACAAACTCATCAGTTTAACACCCCTCCTCTCCAAAGTTGTAAAAAAATATTATTAAAATGATTATCACTAATAATTGACAAACAGCTCGTACCCACGCACCAATTTGGTTTTACAAAAAGTCACGGAACGATTGAACACATACATCGATTATCGAATCAAATAGACAACGATTTTGAAAATAAACGCTACTGCTCAGCTGTATGTGTAGATATAAATCAACTGTTTGATAAAGGTTGGTATGCAGGCTTACTGTGTATACTTAAGCGCGCTCTGTCCTATATAGTAATTAAGTTATATTCGGTGCAGTTTCTTACTGCACCATTACTCTTCATGACATGTACTTATTTCTAATTTTTAAGCTATTAGCAAATAGGGTCGATAAAAAAATATAGAGTACCTTGGTTCTACTACATTCGATAAGTAAGTCATAC
The DNA here is from genome assembly GCA_036346155.1 of Sinelater perroti. NCBI lineage: Eukaryota > Metazoa > Arthropoda > Insecta > Coleoptera > Elateridae > Sinelater > Sinelater perroti. The sequence continues at coordinate 19,445,157 of JARFIY010000099.1, read as the reverse complement.
AATTTTTTGCTCTTCTTCTGGACATATCCCAGCAGACTATGTAAAACAAAAGAGTACAAAATTTATTATATCTCTATGTCGTTTCTAAGAAGCTATTTTCTAGGTTTTGGATGTAAGAATTTTAAAAGTACAATATTAGGAAATAAACAGAAAGTAAAGTTTTAGCAAAATTAGAAAATGAACAAAAAAGAAAGTTCAAGTTATCTTACGATAACTAGGAATGGCAGAATTGATCTTCAAAAGCCATCTTTTAGAACCATCTATTAGAAGAGTTAATAGATACGAAAGTTTATCATAATGACGATTACATGACTCCTTTAGACTACGCAATGTGAAAAAGGAGAATTATATGATTTCTATCAGTAATATTCAATGTACTGACTTATATGCTTTCACTCTAAATAACTAATATTTAAGGAGAGAAAAGAAAAATCCCACGTGTGGTGCAATTTACTTCAAACACATGGATATGTACGATTGCGTTCACAACAACAAAAACTTACATGAATTGTTGCTGTTGTCAAGCGCAGGCGGCATGGGCCGCTCGATGCCGGCTCCAGCAGTGCGCCGGTCTTCCTCTTCGGCCGAAGACTCCAAGCTCTCGTCGTTCTGGCGGTGGACGACTTGCAGGGTATCACTCACTTGCGGAGACTTCGCACTAGCATTCCACGCACCAACACTGCCGTTCACACTGGTCACTGCGTCCGAGCGATTCTTTATGCTGAAGTCTGCGAGTAGCCTGACCGCGTGCGTTTCCGCTTCCAAGTTTCTGATCGGTATGGACAGCTCGTTCTTGCGGGAATGTCCGACGCTGGTCTGGGCGACCTCGACGCTTACCGCGCTAGGTCGGTCTGTGGGCCCTGGAACGCTGTAGTGGTGGCGAGCGTCGTCGTGCGGCGAGTTCTGGTCTGCGACCGGCTTACCATCGTAACTCTCGAAGCTGTTCTGACTCTGCTCGGGGCCGGCATGGAGCTCGCGCTTCTTCCTGCCGTTTGCATTTAAAAAATTCTTAAAATTTCGAGTGGATAACAGGTTTTTAGAATTTCTTAATATAACTCTAGTATCACTGGGCGCACCTTTACGCGGGAGTCTAAGAAACCTACTTAATACTATTATTTTGGAAGAATACGTATGGAATCTGGAATCCTTTGCAGTAATTGAACTAGGGGGCTGGGACTGAGTGGGCAATTGGGCTAGCGGATGCGTAGCGTTCTTGGACGCATAGCACCTTGCCGCTATCGTCAAAGTGGCAAGGAAGAGACAGAATGCGGCCAGCAGGGCTGAGGAATTGCAGCGCTTCGAGTGACTGGGGGCCGTGGTCCAGCAAGTGACCAACGTCCCTGCATATAGCGCACGCACGGTGACAACGACGGCAACTAGAATGGGGGCGAAACAGAAATCGTTGCTCGGGTCGCAGAGCAGTTCGAAGCTTCCCTCCCCCAATAAGTCGTGGAGCACCAAGCCTGTTCCGTTGCCCACTAAGAAGCAAATCTTGCGAGCGAACGACCCTACCTCGAGCAAACCTTGTCCATACTCGCTAGTCTTCCTCGCAACGGTAGCGTTTTTGCACAAAGCACTAATGGATAAGCTGATTACAAACAGCACTATGCAATTTAGGTCGACAGAACTTCGAGTCCTGGCGGCAAACGGTATGTCCTCTACCGGAACAGCATCAAAACACTGGCGATCAAAGAGACGGGCGGTGGCAACTGCAGCGTGAGTGTGGGTTGCGTTTGTGGCAGTACCGGAGGTGTCTAGGTCTATTGCATAACCAGGTTCGTGGGGGAATGTCTTTGCGTCATGCAGACATCTACCGAATGTAGAGTGCGCGAGTTGGGTCCCAGTTTGCAGCGAGATTCTTCCGACAGGACTTTGCATAAACATTGCATCGCACTGAAGACGTACCCAACACCATCTTGAGTCTCATCAGGTTATGGAAGAAAGGCGCAGTTAGTGGTATTGGTTCACTTCCCGGAAAGTTATACAAGTCTCTGGAGCATCTTGAAACCTGAAAGGAAAATCAATGTTACCCGTTGTAATTCATTAATGGAAAAAACTTCGATTTAATAATTTTTTATGTATTGAAAGAAACAAATGTTGCTTTCAATATGATATATAAAGACCTTCAATTCACAATTAACAAAGAAGCCATTTGTAGCTATACTCAATAAATTTTTGATCTTCCACAAAATATAAACATGATTTGAAATTTCAAAAATTTAAAAACAAAATAATCGCCGATATGATAAATATTTCGGTGACAGACAAATCAATGCATGATACTTCTTTTTAAAAATTGTTGTCTTATGTTCTTTTAAAAGCACTGAAATTTATAGTAACATTTTGCTGTTGTCAATATTAAATTTCATTGTTTTACTATCATATTTATCACATAAAATTTGTATTTTTCACTAATCATTGTTTAAGCAGGTAAACAAAAATCAAGCACGTACATCAACTATGCTTCCTCAGTTCTCATCGCAGTCAGGATTAAGGAACATAAATTTCCTTGCAGTTTATATACGAATGTAAAGAGCACAGGCTGAAGCTTGAGCAGCAGCGTCGCCAATACAAAAAGAAGCCATTATGTTAAAAGGTCGACCGCTCTTGCTCCACATAAACGGCGCCGCATTGCTTCATCGCGGGGATATCCAGAACAACAATTTTCCCGTGAGAGAGCCATTCAGACGAAAATGCTAAAACATATTTCATGGGCGGCAGCTTATGTAGATGCTCTTTATTGTCAAAGCTCGAAATATGGGGCGCCATCTGCGGGCATTAAGGCATCGCGGTGCCTCCTCGGGGTGCTGGAAGCGCGCCTCGGCTTAGATGAGGCAATATTGGGCGGATGCGAGCAAAAAAGGAATTGCCGGAATTATTTATTACCGCTTCTGTAGCCGCTTTTATGGAGATGTGTAGGTGGTGAAATTATTGGAAGAAATATTGTGTGCATTAGGGGTAATATTTCAGCCATTATTTAACGTGCGAACCAAGATTCAATGAAAAAGTTAGGTCACAATAAGATAACAAATTTTAAGGTACCATTGCAAAATATAAATCAAGAATAAAGAGTCAATAAAGTATACCGAGAAGTGTATGGTGTGAATATGCCACTTAAAGAATACATCAGTGTAAAGTACAGACTTAGCAGTTACGTATGAAATATGTTGGTCCAATTCCCTCCACGAGTCCGTTGACATGCACCGTTCTTTTGGTGATGTTTCCCATAATGATTTCCAAGAAATGCGAATCTACTTCAGCAATTACACGTCTAATATTCTCTTTTAGAACTGGAATCATATCAGATTGGTATGAACCCTTTTCTTCAAATAGCCCCAGAGCAAAAACTAATTATTAATAGAAAAGGTTAGTATTTGAAGTAATATGAAAGGTATTTGTGATAAATAAAAATATAAAAATCAGAATAGAAGAGAAATTACAGAGGAAATAAAACAGAATGAAAAAGTAGTCTCAAAACCATGACTTACCGCAACATACTCTTAAATAAAAATATCATAACCACATGGTGTAGAAAGATAGCATTGGTAGGCCACCTGTTTGCAGTTTCATGAGCTCCAGCTGCCATTTACCGCGAGCCGGAATTAATTCAAACATATACTGGTATTGCAACAAACGCTCTGTGTGGCATGAAGTGCCATGTAGAGCGAGCCAAGCAGCGTCACGATGTGTAAAAACCCAAGAGCGGAAAATTGATACACGCCGGTACGGGCTAATTGAAATGTTAATTTATTCTGCGTTTCTTGTAGTTTCAATGCCAATTAAAGACCAACCGCCCGTGGTCCCACGGCGACGCTGATAACGTCTTGGCGGCGTGCTGGTGCCCGGAGAGCGTATCGCACCCATGCAGATCGAAGGAGTGGAAGGCGTGATGTAGCTGCCATGCCACGTAGAGGCGAGTTTCGACTGAAATAAACACTATCAACAAAAACACAATCCCCTTAAAAATAGTCACAATTGGCCGCCACTTGTCACACGTAATCCGAGGATGAGATGTTTTAATACATAGAAATAGCAATAAATCCTTTCAGTTGGCTACCTGTGGGCAACTCTTACGACAGCCGTGTTGGCTCGGCTGTCACCTCCAAACTTTTGGTTCTTACGCTACACCAACCACAAGTGTACCAGTTTAATTGAATGTATACGTAAAGAATAATCTACAGCATCATTATCAGTCTCTTACTATCGAATATTCCTGGATCCAGCCTTCATGGTGTAACCTGGCATAGATGATGAGTGACCTATAGTTATCTCCTCTATCGACCTCACAATTGTATAGGCCAATGATGGTGGGATCTTTATGGCCGTGGATGTTCTCAATGGGGTTTAGAGTGGCTTGGAAGGTATACTCCCGGATCGTGAAGATCTTGGCACCTCACAAATTAGAAGACGCTGAAACGATTTTGGACGACCTGGAGCTTGTTAATATGAGTTGTTGCGGCCGAAAATTGTAACCACATATGTCATGATAGGGTGGATATCTTTTAGAATAAGAGCAATTTGTTGGAGGAGAGAGACAAGTGCTACTCTCGCTGCCTTGACTATAGTCACCGGCTGTCAATATACGCCCTACGAGTCGGTTTTCCGTTCAATAGGTTCAACAATGCTAATATCACTAGATTGTAAGTTGCATCAGAGATTATCAAATGCATCTACATTAAGTTAAATCTAAATCATAAAAAAGTGACAAAGAAAAAAATATATAAAAAATGACTAACCAAACTAGTAAAGCCTACACAGTCAAATTCATAGAACTAAGAAAAATTAATGTAAAAAAATTGTCTTATACGGGAACAATTCGTTTAAAAAATAAGTTTACAATGAAAAAATTAATTAGTATAAAAAGTCATGAAGAGACTATATTTGTTTGTGATGGGATGGACAAGAGTGTTCTATCAGTATATTTGAGTTTGGAGCAAGGTGGTACTATCAGTAATATATTGGATACCTTTTAAATATTGTTTATAGATACACAGAGTTGTCAAGGTAAATTAGCAAAAGTCTCAGAGTTCTCGGGATTTATTTTTTCTTATTGGACCATGTTTCGTTATGAGCCACACAGTTTGCCCAGATTTTGGGTGTGGCAAACGTGTTAAAATGTATGGCGCGCTATCTGCTTCTTTTTCTGCACCTTCAAAAAGTAATATGCATAACTTCCCTGAAAGCGTATCTCCTTGTCAACTTTTATTTTTTTTATAATGATTTACTTTGCATTACACTTTTAGCCTTGCTATGTGTTTTTAATTAATGTAAAATAACAGGTGTCAGAATCGTTCAAGCTTTTAAGACCGCGTGAATCTCGTTTGCACTGAATCCATTTTGGCGACCAATAATTTCCGAATTCACCGTAACGGCTACCCAGATGTCACACACCAGCGACGGACATAATGCTTTCCAGGGATCTAGCCCCGCTGCTTGTGCACGCGGGGGCTCAAACAATGAGAAATTGCTAGATGTGTACAAGAAGCTTCGCATAACCTCAGAACCGGATCCGAGTTGCTTAAATATCACACAGCAAGGCAGCCCCAGATCAACTGAAGTGGCGAAAATTGTACTAGTGCAACATATATACAAAGTGTTCCAGATAAATAAAGTCCAATTTTAACTTATTAATTATGTGTTGTGTACATAAATATGTTAAGTAATTTTAATCGGTTGTAAGCAAAATAAATAAGTAGTTTAAGAAAAATATGCACATCTTATTCACTACTTTCGAAAGCGAAAACGTTACAGTATTAATAGTATTTTTCAACCAGTTGGTTCAATGTTTGTGATTCTAGAGTATCTAGGATTTTCACTTATCCTAGATAATTTGCTTTTTTTTGTGTATATATTTTTCCCTTGTAATTATTATATAAATATAAGCCATAAAATTCCCCAGTAACTTTATTCGTCCTTTGCTGTCCTGTAACATAAGTTATATCCTGCTTTCTACGTTTATTAATTCTTTCTTATCAAATAATTAACTTGTTTTGAACACTCCTACGTATTTGCATCTTGCTATTGTTGTCTTAACTACATTTTTATTGTACTTCGTTGAAGTTATCAGCATTTGTCATCCTTGTTATTCCTTATCGCCTATATAAATCCTTTACTGTTTATTTTTAGTGTCCTTTGTAGTGCTTAAAAAACTCATATATTATTTTTTTTAACTTTAATATATACACTACCACTTATAATTATTGGAACGGTGCCTGTGTCGGCTGATGGAAATCATACAGAGCAAGAGTTGTTTAATTAATCTAAATGCATTTTACCTATATTTACAAATTATTTCGGCAAAATGTAACAACAAAACTTTCAAACAAACCGAAACTAACTTTGAGTTATTTATAGCGGCCATCCAAGGATCATGAATTCTAAATTTTATTGCGGTTATTTGAAACGAGGGATGCAATTTGTATTTGTTTGAAGTGTCAAATAAAGCTTCTAGGGTATGACGAAGAATTATTTTAAAGGCTATGATAAACGTAGATTTAGAAGTATCGTTAGTTATATTTGAACCGTGTACTGTAAAGTTAAGTTTGGCTTCCTTTTGCTATGTTATTATGGCCAAAACGCGAGTTTAGTGTTGAAATGCGGGGTAGTATTTATAACCTGCACCTGGAGAAATATTCTATACTTTAAATGGCTAGAAAATTCAAAATTTCTTTATCAACGGTATGAAACATTATTAAGAAATACAATCTGCTGCCTATAAAAGAAGTAAAAAAAGTAAAACAAGAACATAGAAAAACAATTGTATTATAACAGTTAACAAACGAAACTGATTGGTAACCTCAAATTTCAAACATGAAAAATACGAGAAGACGAAACGCAATGTAAACTTCAACGGTGAAACGAAGCTTAAAAGACTCGGAAGAATTGCTGTAAAAAACATTTAAAAGAGCAAAATAAAATAAAAAGCCTAAAATGAAGCAAGAATACCGAATGTGTGTAGATCTTGTAGATTGATCAATTCAAATTTGAATTCTTTGATTCTAAAAGAAGGCAGTTTCTTCGTCGATAAGCTGAAAAGCGTACATCAGAAGAATATCGTTTCCACTCAAAAATATGATTGACGGCACGTCACAGTTTGGAGATGTTTTAGTGGTATCTAAACTAGAGCCAGTACAAATAAAGGAGAAAATAATAAAAGAAGTGTATTTAAACATTTTGCAAACCAAAACCATACCATGTGGTAAAAAGATTGGGGTGGTTTCGTATTCCAAAAAAACGATGACCCTAAACGTTCTTTTAAACAATTATTAGAAAATAAAAGCGTTGGACAGAATTCATTGACTTCCACAGTTCCCCGATTTGAGTGTTATAGAAATGGCCAAAAAAACTGATACCAGCACGCCAAAGTGACCTTTTTAACTAATTACGTTAATAAGGGTAGCGAGTGGAGCAGACAAAATTGCTTCGAAGAATGTTCCAAATTTGCAAGGTGCTAGTGAAGGAGGATGAAGTGGCAATTTAATATTTAATTATCAATTTTATCAATTTGTATTTATTATCAATTGTGCTACTTGATTTAATAAATTATGTTTTTCATGTGTATTTCTTTGATGAACAGATTGTAGTAGTTTTAAACTTTAATTTGGGAAGTTCAGAAATATAGATATTGAAGGTTTTTGAATAATTATGAGCTGTAATGAATATAATCATACAATTCCTCTCTGTTTTCATTCTTATACGTGCTGGTACGTGCATGCACTTGTACTATTTTAAGTCTATATTTTTAATTAGTTTAATTGGTAAACTAAGACATGCTCCTCTTTCTCAAATTTATTTTTGATAATTAAGGATCTTACTTTTTTGAGTAAAACATGTTACCATTCTCCATATACATTCTTCCCCACGTCTTCTCATTTATGATATATGCAGTACTTTATTAAGCTTCTGTACAAATCTGTGCATGATTTGGTTTTCCTACGTTCGTGCGTGATAAGCTGCCAGGTATTACTTTTTGTATCCTAGTCTGTCTATTATGTTAACCAGAGGTAATCAGAATGCTAGAAACTAAGTAGCTTTTAACTTTTATCATTGCTATGATTTAGTCTTGGGAAATATGTTATTTAATTCGATGTGGACTAGCAAGTATAGAATGGTATTTTTACTTGACTTATAATAAAAATATCCACTGTTAAACATGGATTATTCTACCCCATAAAGAATAACAATCTTTTTGAGACTCAAAGAAATATATTTCAACCATCCCTTCGTAATAAGCGGCTTCCAAAGACGCAACAAGGAAAAATACATGTAAACAGGGTTCAAATATATGCACTCCAGTTGTTTCTCATGTACTAGAGTTCGTTACGCGATATGTCTCTTTTTTCTGGATGAAACTTTGATGGATCTGAAGAGCAGAATTAGCAAAATCGAGCTCTAAGCTTCTATTTGATGTTAGCTTTCATTCGCCAATTTTGTTGCATAAACTGCAAAGTTAAATAACTTCAAAACCATAGGATTTCGAAGTCAAACCTACTCGTTCCATGTCCTCTTGGGCTTGGATTTTCGATCCATCATCATATGTAAAAAATATATCATGTACAAGCGCTTTGTTGGATCCCACTAGTTTAAAGGATAGCTCATACATCACATTATCACATTAGATTTTCGAACAGAGCCCAACCAGACTTAAATTTGTTGCATCATTTCGGTTTTGAATCATAAATGTTATTTTCAAATCGTTTTAAGACTTTTAACACAAGTAGACCGGAACTGCTACAACTAATTATTGTAGATTATGCCAATATCTCATGCAATAAATGTTACATATCATACCTATACAATATTAACTAGTAGGATTTCTATGTCAATTAGTTTAAGATTTGTCTATAAATTCAAATTACACCTGAAACCTGCAAGCCGGTAAAAGTAATATAGTTACACTTCAATGGAATTCGAACTTAATAACGTCGTTGACAGTCTATTTCGACAAAACATCAAGATAGTTATGTTTACCTTTGCATTTTTGACTTCTAGTAACATGAAGGATGCATATGAGTGGGTTAATTTTATTCGAATTAAGTCATTTATCGCTTTCCACGACGTTTATTACCATTCTTTTGTCACCGCTAGCATTATCTCAGCTTTTCTGATGGACTTTCGTAGTCTTATGCCCACGTGCTGTTAAATAACATGAAAGAGCTTTAATGGGTTTATACCTGGATATTTATATGGTAATTTTATATACTTGATGAGGTGATAAGATGCCATATTAACAATAATGTTATTATCGATGATAGGAAGAAACACATTACTCAAAATTTCAATGTTCTATTATTATACAAAATCAAATACTATTTCACACTATTACGCTAATTTTCGCAGAGTTCACGCTATGATGAAGAACTTCATCATTTTATTGGAGAGAGCCTTCTTTTAGGCATAACCGTCATTAAATTGGCAGTGTCGATTTTTATTGGGAAAAATGGGGGATCGCCAAAATCATCTGGTTCAAAACACCCTTCTAGCCCATTGACAATTTTCTTAAAGAATATCAACACATGTTTAGACAGTCCCATGCTATGTAGATGGTATTGAGTTGTTCTTTTGCTTTTTGGGACATCTGTACCAGTATTAAATTCCTTAACCAGACAGTAGGAGAGTTTTAATTATTAAGAGCCATTTAACGTTTTTTTAATTTTTTTATTATAGTATTCGTCCAGAGTACAATTTAGTCGATTTATATTATATATTTTATTATATACTTAGATACATCAACTTCGTTAAAAGGTAAAGGGCATACTTCAGTAATCACTATAAACAAGAAAATATTGCATGCAATATGAAAAGGAAATATTTTATAAACAGGTACATAACCATATAAATAATCTAACTAAAGATGAAATGATATTAATAACGAAACACTTTAATGCCAGAGTAGACAATGCTTGTATTCTTGGTCCTAAATCAAAACGGCGAAATATTATTGTATCTTCGCACAGAAGATACCTTAAAATATGTAAAATATTCTTTGATTTATAGCCTCAGTATAAATATACGCAGCAAAATACTGGACCCAAAGAATCCACAATAGGTTACATAGCAATGAATTACCCATCTTGCCTTCTCAAGTATTAATTACTAGAACATTAATTTCTGCAGATATTGGTAGTGGCCATTATGTGTTATCAGAAAAGTTACAATTAAATACATCGCGAACTAAAAAACTTGCTATATAAAGCAAAAAATAAAGTGCATTCGAATAAGTTAGAGCAAAAGATTTGTACAGAAGACGACTAGCTTATAAATTAAATGAAAATCTTGTACATGAAAATAACTTGATAAATGAATCGCGGCTGAAAATAAAATATAGCTTTGGGGATAAAAATGGTTACAGAAAATAAAAAAGCTATGCATAAACTTACATACAAAATTAAATAACTAGCAGAGGAAGATCTACAAATCCCGAATAAAGTTATGAAGTTATAAAATCGTACGAAGCGAAATAAATCTAAAAATAAGGAAAATTAAGAAAGACTACAGGAAAAGTCTTAAAAACCTCAAAATTTTAATAATCCAGAAACGAAAAACGTGCTAAATGGCAGAATATCCATAATATTCTAGACCGGACGATATACAACCGCCTAAACAACAGGAGAAAAAGGAAATTAAGAGAGTTTCGAAGGATTTCGGACATAACTCAACACTTTGTCAAGATATGACCATTCAGTTTAGAATTCTATCAAATGCTTTAAAGGACCGCTCTCTAAAGTCAAACGAGGCAATGGGAGAAGTCAGGTCTAAAAAAACGAATGTTTTGTTCAACATTTAGAGGAGATGTTTAGCATACGGATGAAAGAGATGAAGAAGTGAAAGAATACTCTCTGTGTCATTGCAGCTGTAGGACATTCTCCGGATATGAACTGATAGGGTATAAAACCAACAACTATTTTGTTCAACATTATGCTTCGCCTAACATACTGGTCTACTCGATTTAAGCTCTCACAAATTATAATGATATTCAAAACCTGAAATGAACCTACATGTTACAGGCCGATAAATTTAGTTCCGATATTATCAAAGCTACTAGAAAAATTAATGGTTAAAAGGTTTGTGAAGATGGCCTTCCAGAAAATCTAATTCCCAACATGAGTTTGGTTTTAGACAAGAACATTACACCATTCAACAGTGGCACCATATAACTGATATAATCGATACACTATTCAAAAACACAAAATACTGTTGTGTGATTTTCCTTGATGTCAATCAGGGTTTTCACAATATTTGGTATCCAGAACTACTACATAAAATCAAAAACTGCTTTCCGTATTAACATTTCCTTTTTCTTAAATCCCATTTGGCATATTATAATTTGCAAGTAAGATTTGGTAGTTAATTTTCGTCAAGCAAATAATTCTAGTGCCTCACAAGGTAGTGTACTTGGACCACTCCTTTATCTGGAGACCTATTTACAACATGAATATTCACTGACGACAGTACTGCCCTCTCATCTCATGATAATTCAGAAACTGCTATCCAGCATGTTCAAGAGCACACTGAGTAAACGGATGAAAAAAGGGCGCATACGGGGGACAGTTTTGTTCATCAGTAAGTAATAATGAGATACCACACTCCAAAGTCGTGAAATATCTGAAAATGCACTTGGACCAACGACTTACTTGGAAAGTACACATTTCCAAGACGAGGACTGACATGGACCTTGAATTCAAAAACGTCTACAAAGATTATGACCAACAGATATAGCAATCTCAAATATTAGTAATACGCCATAAATATTATTATTGTAAGACAACGCGGCTGGGTGTTATTTTTTCCGTGTTATGTACATAGCCATTACATTAGCTTATACATCTGAGAGCAAATGTATCGGCAACATGTTCGAGTTCTGAGAGAATATGTATCCACTCCGATGATAGCATTCAATGTAAAATTTAGTGTACTGTTTAAAAGCTTAAAAAACGTGGTTTCAAATGATGTTACTTTAATTGAGATCCGATCTGATCTTATGGGCCTTAGAATATGTGTAACACAAAGAGTTATCAAAAAAAATTAAATCCTCAGTTGAAATTAATTTAATGATTTTTTCAAAACATGGTGTTGCCATCTCTACTCTAACTGCATTTTCCAAGCGATTATGCATAAATCGGATGACTTTTCCTATGCTGTCTTGAAGGATTGCTTCTTCAATCAACACCGTTCTCAGTTCCATCACGCTCCCTAGTGTCAGATTTCTGGCCCAGACTCTTCGCTTAAGCTCATCCTAAACATGCTCAATCGGATTCAAGTCTGGGCTACATGGCGGCCAGTTCATTTTTGGTATATAGACGTTAGCCAGGTAGGTAGTGGTCACTCGCGCGGTGTGGCATCGCGCATTGTCGTGCATTAGCATGAAGTCCTCATCAACAAATTCCGCAAACGAAACAACGTGTCCCTCAAGAATGTCCCTAATGCCTCCGCGTCTTCTTCTAGACACGAAAACTAATTCAGTTTTTCCGAGCATGGAAATGGTCCAGAACGTGTAAGAACCACCTCCTTATGCGACATTTTCTTGAATACAGCAATGAGCAAATCGTTCTCCTGGTCTTCTATAGACCCGACGTCTCGTGTGGATGCCATGTAGGTAAATAATATCTGACTCCAATGGGTGAGGTCCCAATCGAGTAGTTTCGAGCAAATTCCAATCGCCTTTGCTTTTGGACTGCAGTCAACTTGGGACCGTAGCTGCCTTTTCGGGCGCCAGGTTGGGCTGCCTTCAGTCTTCTTCTAACGGTCCAAGCGCTGGTGCCACACCTCTGACTGCACTCAGTTCTTGCTTGAGATCAACATTTCTGAAAGATATTGAGACGAGAAATCAATCGTCTCTTTCCGCTGTCACGGCCCTACGGCCGTCTCCTTGCCAAGGACGTAGCCACTGGTTTCCCGGTACCGATGCCACACTCTCGACACAGCTGATTCACTCAGATTTAGTCGATTTCATACGGTCCTCTGACTGAGGCCCTCTTTCAACAATGCAACTGCTTGGGCTGCTTCGGCGTCTGTGGCATCCATTTTCTTGCGAATCACTCCAGCACTTACGTCACTTACTTAGTTATGTCGACTTCGGTTAAATGACTGTGAGTATTGTAGGCCAATCACAGTCGTCGCGCACGTGTGTTCCAATTATTGGGTTGTCCAAATATTTTCAAGCGTTTCACTGTTTTCATATTTTTTGCATTGTTATTGCATGATTTTGATATCATTTGAAAGCTCGTAATCTTCCAAGCATTTTGATGTATAACACTTGTATATTTGCTTCAGTATGGAGCTTACGCGCGAGGAAAAAGAATGTGAAAGTTACAAGAGTACAAGTATAGTTCAAAACTTTGTCAAACTTTGTTTGTTCTTGGCCAGTTGATTGATTACGGGAGATTAGAAATGGATCAGCTCAAAAACCCGGATCCTCAGTACGAATGGCGTTCACCAGGTGAAAAAATAACTGCGACGCCGAAGAAGGACTTTCGGCACAAAAAGGCAATGTTGACTCGAAAGATGCCGAATTCTAACACCGCGGGGTCATGAAGCTGCCGGAAAAGTGGGAGGAAGTGATCAGTGTTGATGAAGAACACTTAGATTAGTTGTTGTAAGTTGTTTTTGTTCAAAATTATTAAATAAATTGATGAAAAAAAGTGAAACGCTTGAAAATTTTTGGACAACCCAACAGTAAGATTCGTAAAACCCTGTACGTGATGCATATTTTTTTAAATGCGTCATGCGATTAATGCAATAGCAATGGTTTTTTAAAGCTTCATAGTAAAAATACTCCTTTCACGTTCATGTTCAACGAACTTAAAATTTCGTTACTGAATTCTATATGTCTGTCGGTCTGTCGCTGTCACAAAATTATGGATTTTTTAAAATTTACAATGGATCCTTATAGGAAATTTTACGCAGATTTCAAAATCGAAATCAAAAAGTTTCTATCTCGAATAGTTTTCGAGATATTCGACTTCGAATTTCGGGAAAATTTTCGACATTACGATTTTAAATGTGATTCTTATAGGAAATTTTACGCTGAATTCGAAAATGAAGAAAAAATTCTATGTCGAATAATTTTTCAGATATTCGATTTCGAATTTTCCCGAAATTCGAAATCGAAATCGAAAGGTTTTTTTAAGTTCGTTCTGGGATTGCTTACAGAGCAATCTCTTCGCCGGCCCCATGTTTTTTTATTTCTATTCCGGTCAAACGATGAATTTCATTTTCATGGTCTTTATATTTGAGTTGTGGAATTAGGACTATGCTATATTCTCGTCCGTTACAAATCACATCCACTTTTGGAAAAGTATCAATTTGAATTGTTGTCACCTAAAATAGTATTCGTCTGATTATATTCTGGGAAACGATGGTATATTTTATATAGCGGCTTTGCCTGTTCAAGAAGACGGTTGCCGTTTCATCAACCAAAAATGATATTTTGTACTCTTCATTATCAATCAAGTCCAGCAATTCAACCATGTATTCGATTTTTGCCATTGATAAACTCTGTCACAACCCAATATCGTACATTGGGTAATTGTCTATCAAAAATTGTTGTAAATATGGACGAACGGCCGAATCTTTTGTATTACTGCCTGATAACATGTAGTCCAAAATAGTCCCATCGATATCTAGTACAAGTAACATCTTATTGCACCTTGTAGGGCGCAACACTTTGATTTTATTTTCATTTTCCTTAGACTGAAACCGGAAACGAAAATGAAGCTAGTGTGCCGATTCTTTTGTTCTCAAGTTTAAAATACATATGTAGATATTATTATTATGGATGCTAATAAATGAGAATTTTTTTATATTATATGAACTCTTAAATAACAGAAACTTAGATATGTAAACAATGCAAAGTTTTATTTCTTAACCGTGGTCATCATTAGATGATGTTCTAAGAATGCAGTACGAATTAACCGCATTATAGGAGGGTTGACAATACAAGAGAACATTGGCAAATGCAAATAATTAAGCACTGGGTTCGTGAAAGAAGAATGGAAAACTTGTATAAAAATTAAAGGAAATAAATCACCTGAAGGCAAAAGGAGTGTTGGAAAACCTCAAAAATGATGGAAGGGTTCTTACATTAAACAAATCTGGAAAGAATAGACAGGATAAGAAGACAAACCAACTACAGCTTGTTCGGTTAGAGTGTTGTTCCAAGATGAAAAGCGCTAAAAAATGAGACCAATTGCTTTTGTTTAAAATAAAGAAACGTTTTTGATGCCAATTTTCAGCCTTGATGGTGGGGTGGAAAAAATTATGTCGATGCACAAATCTTGTCAGATAATAGAGGAAGTGAGAATAGGGGAAAATATGGTAAATTTGCTATAGCAGAATTGTTTTTTAGGGCCGTTTGCAGGCTAAAGTGAGTAGTACCGGAGCCCCAGAGACTATTAGCTCTCGGGGCCGTTTAATTCGTCATTGTGTACTGGGTCCGCATATTTGGGCGTTTAACGGCGGGAGTTCCACTTTCCGCTGCGTTTTGTATTGAACCGCAAAAATAGCCGAAACGGGCCAGAAATAGCCGGTGAGTCGCGCGGCCCATCGGCGAAATTCCTCGCGCTCACGCAAAATTAGCGCCCGGGGGGCGCAAGAGGGCACCAAACCAAACAGCGAAGAATTTGGAAAGCGTGCGTGCGTACAGGTAGGGTGCACGGGGAACGGGCGGATTCCAGAGGTGTGCACCGCCGCGAACTACGCGCCACGCGGGCATTTGGCCCGCCGCCAGCCCCGCATTTAGAACACAAGCACCAGACTGTGGGCTGCACGCCCCTCGCCATCGCCACACACGGCAGATTGTAATATTCAATTATCTACTACATAAATTTGCTTTCCCGTGCGCGGTTTTCGCCAATAATTCACGGCCGCGCGCGCCCAGCGCCGGACGCTCTGCGCGTCTCGCGACAGATCCGGCCCGACGTGGATAAATCGGTCGCAGGTTGCAACGATCGCTCGAACTGCACACGGAATTTACGCACGTGACGGCGGCCCGCTGCCCCCTCCGACGTTTGTTTATGCAATTGCGAGTAGGTGCGAAAGTAGTGTAGTAATCGCAGCAAGTTTTTTAAGGTGAGCTATATATAGCGTTGAATGATCATCTAGTCTTGACCTCGCGCCTCGGTACATACGACAAATTATAACGTACGTTCACCAGCCATGCGTTCGCCGCTGCCGACAATACAACATGCATTCCAGCCCGACCACGTTGCATGTTCGCGTGCCCATGTCAATACAGAATTGTCCTTTCTACCAAACGAACACTGCGGAATGTCCTTAAATAATACCGGCGGTATTCTCAAATCAAATCAGTCTCTCTCTAGCGCTCGGTATAAAAATCTTCAACACCATCAGCTATTTTTCCAGTTAACCCCCCCCCCCCCCCTCCCAAAGATTCGTTTTTTGTCATTTTTTAAAATATGAAAGATACAAAATTTAAAAAGAAATGAAATATGTTAATAAGGATCAGAAGATATATGAGAACCCCCAACAGTTCATCATTCAACGGTCCTTAAAAGTCTGGAGATTGCAGACCTCAGTTTTTGAAAACATGCCACGACGAGACGAATACGGAAATAGTTACAGAAGAGGCTCCTTACAAGTTGTCGGGTTTACTGATCTTTAGATTTACGGAGTGTTACTGATCTTATGGTCTATAGATTTCAACTGGAGTGTTCAGAATGTATGGTGCATCGTGATGTAAATATGAGCAAGAATTCAATTCTGGAGCGCAAACGATATGAACAGTAACACATTTAGTTGTGCATCAGTGTGTATGTAAATATGAGCAAGAAAAATTTTATTCTGGTTTGGAAAAGCCAAAACGATACTTCGAAAGAACACAATGTCTGCAACTCACGTCTCCACTGAGATCTTCTGAGAAAACAATGTTCTGCAAGGAGACCTATAACAGTTCGGACCTTATTCGCGCTTTGTACTAACAGTTCTTCAGTTTGTTTACGAAATATACAAAGGTTCTTCCATGTCTAGTTCCGATGCATTTTCTCAGGGTTTTGATCCATTCTTTCACCCGGCTTTGTATTGTATCTTTAGGTACTCCCATGGCCGATTCAGGTTTATATATTGAGTATGCAACTCCACAGTGCCCTAGCACCCAAAATAGAGATAACTTATGGTCTGCCAAAACACTGAGCCCTTCGCGGCATTCCCATACCATCCTGGATGTTAAAATCGAGTTCTTTAATGACTTCAGGGACGCTTGACTGTGAATATGTTGATTCGGCTATTTTGATAAGCTCTCAAAAGTATTTTGACGGGCGCACCGCAGCATAGTAAATTTATATTTTCTTAGTGAAAAGCTTAACTGCAAGCTTCCCTTTTTGCAGCGTAAGTCTGTTTCCGTTCCAGACTCGGTTTTTGAACAATCTGTATACCAGATAATTTTTCTTTGTTCTTGTTGCTTTTTTTGTTTATACATTCATTTCGATCCATAATATCCTCGAAATTCATGTTGAATGCACATGGTCTGTTCTCATATCCAGTAGCCTTCCACCCATGTGTCTAGTTTTTGAATGTCCTACTTTCATGGGTGCGTCGCGCAAGCTATAAAGAGCCCCTCCCATAATTTCAAAGGAAGAAGATCTAGCAGTGTCTATTGCCGCGGTTGGTGTTTTTATGAGGTGTGTTATTCCCAAACAAGCTAGTCTTTGTATCATAGTACGGTTATAGCGCTTCTTTGCATCATCCATTGTCTACTATACCAAAGCTGCATATGTTATGGATTTGACCATCGTGGTGTATATTGAATACATCACTTTTAGTTTTAAATCCCGCGTTTCTCCATGAGCTCGCCTCTTCTTTCCTTCTGATTTTTTGAATGTATTAATTCTAGGCGAGTTTTAAGTCTAAAATCACCCAAAGATATTTTACCTCGACTTTATTTCTACACTTCGGAGCCTAAAAGGTCCCAATTACACTATGGTAGATTTGGATCCACCTATATTTAGCTCCTCTACATCTAACCATTTTGCAACAAGATGCAGGCCCCTTTTCAACCCGTGCTATTGTTTCACGCATCAGGTCTACATATACTAGTCTTTCTGTAAACATATAATCTATCTACAAGTAGTTTGTTTCGTAAATTCTCTACTCCTCAACGCTTTAATGATTGAATCTAGGAATGTATTATCATACGCTTCCTCAATATCAAAAAGACTAAAGCACCTCTTTGTTTTTCTCCAGCATTCTCCACTCTGGTAATAAGTAGATGCAATACAGTTTCTGTAGATAGTTCTGTCTGTATGCATATTGGTCTTGATGTAGTAGTCGAGTTAGGTTTTAGAATCTTAGCATCATTTCGTTCCTATTTTTGGCGACATGTTTGGTAACTGGAACAATCTTCGGATGTGGAGCACAGAAAATTCTCATATCGTTGTGAAATACGAAAGGGTCTCGCCAAATCGTAATGTCTTTTGTGCAGTCTCCAAAATAAAATTTCACGAGCCCTTTTTCTTCAGTGACAAGAATGTGATGAGTGTAACATACTTAGATATGTTGTATTTATTTTTATTTTCGCAACTAACAGATGATTTCCAATAATTTCATATTCCAAGAAAATAGAGTTCCACCTTATTGGTATGGTGAAGTGCGTGACTATGTTAAATGAAGGACGCACTTACTGCTGGTTTGGGCAATGCGCTAGAGAAAATTGGGTATTGTTCTCGCTGCCCCCCTCCACCTCTAATCACTCGATCTGTGTTTTTTCCGGGGTGCACCAAAGATCTTGTTTACTTGCTGCCAAATTTCAACATTAGATGACTTCGAAACTGCATTATTGTTGCTGATAAACGATGTCAATGTGTGGACCGAACTGCACTATCGTTTGGACGTATCATATGAATAAAAACTTGGGACGTTACCCCCCCGCCCCTACATGTATCATTTACTATTATATCTGTAAGACTTAAAGCTCGGCGATCTTTTTGTAATAATGCTGTACATATGCGAAGCATCCTTTGCCCGAATCAAAACAAAAACACCTGATCCAAGAACCGAATTAATCCGAGTCCAGATATTAAAAGCTGTAGTTATTTTAAGATATGGTATACTAGTAACATTTGAACACATTTTTATAATTTGTTATAGTCTCTTTTTTAATAATTTACTATAGCACAAACATTGGATTACTATTATTTATATATATAGTACAGCTCTAAAGGCCTTATAGTCACATAGTTTAAATTTTCTTGTCTATTATTTTCATTGCCTTCTATTTCTTGCTTTAATTTCCCAATCCTGAATCTTTACCTGTTTGATATCTTTCTTTTCTGCTTCTAGCGTTTTCTTCGTCTTCCGTTCTATAAAACTGCTTCCCTTGGAATTCTACTTTTTAACATTTGATAGACATGGCCAAGCCATTTCATTTGTATTACGAGGGCTATTTCTTCAACCTCCGATAGCGTTAGTAAGTGACCAGCCGAGCGATACGAGGTGCGCAATGCGCTACTGAGTAGCTTCCCCGCCATAACATTTGTCACTGTCAAGTTCAAAACATCAGTTGGAGTTGAGCTGCAAGTTCGTTAACATGATCGGCATGATTAATTCTCTCGCTAAGTGCGAGTTGCGCAACGTCATTTTTCCTACAGACAGAAGATAATAGCGCAACAGAAATTCATTGGAGAATGAACTGCGATTACAGAGCAATTGTTTTGATCCACGACAATGCACGAACGCATACTGCTGTGGTAACCAAACAGCTTCTTGCACAATTTAAACGGGAAGTGTTCGACGTACAGCCCAGACCTATCTCAACATGCTGGGGGCAACCTTCTATTAAGAGGGTATTGGAAAACTCGTCCACCGTATGACAAATGTCGCAATGTTGACGGCGTTAGAGTAAAATTGAATTGTTCTCGACTCCTAGTAATAAAACCATTTTGTTATTCACACTTGTCTTTTTAATTCCCCAACGGAGGTTGAAAAAAATAGCCGTTGTATTTTGGTATTCTTGTAGATATTCATGATTTCTTTATTTGCATTTCTCCTTTATTGTTCAGTTGTATCCTTCATTCCTCCCAGTATGTTCCTTAAAACCTTCCTCTCACAAGTGCCAATTTTAGCAACGTTTTTCTTATTTAGGGATCATGTCTCATAACCACATAGCACAGAGGTTTACATTACAGTTGATTATGTAAGGATTTGTACTTTGCTTATTATTTTAAATTTTAGTATTTTCATCTAGGTATCTCTTTCATTTGTATTCGTAATTGCTACTCAAAAACATTCAAATTGTTCAACTTTGTTGGGGTCTGGTATCTTTTCCTTTTAGCCTAATTATGTTTGAAGAATTTCCCGTTACTCTCATTTCTAAATATTTACTTTTTTCTTCATTAACAACCAGTACATATTCTTTTGCTTTCTCTTCCAATTGTTTGAACATTTTTTCTTCTCGTCAATAGCACAATATTGTCTGCAAAAGCTACGACTTGATGCTTATTGTAATAAATTGAGCCTTTGGCCCGTAGATCGATATATTCTAGAACTTAATTAAACAATACGGTGGATAAAGTTCTCCTCGTCTTAAACCCCTGTTAATCTAGACCATATTAGTAGTTTCTTATTAAATTTATTATTTTGTAATTTTTTCGTAACCGTCACACGGCTTGATACATTTTACTTTTGTTTATCGTATAGTAAGACTGCAAACAGCATATGCAAGCCCAAATTCTGTTCATATCTATCATTCTAAATTTGCTTCTTGACATTCCCCGATCAGATGGTCACATTACAAATATAGTTTATCCCTTATGATGTGATAATATTTTATATGGGATTACGTCTAACAAAACGATTCTTCTATAATTATTAAATGAAGTTTTACCTCCTTTTTATATATCAGATATATTACTACTTCCTTCCCAAGTGTTAGGAATTCTTTCTTATTTCCAAATTTATTTAATTAGATTACATAATCGGGTTTCTAAATAATTACTCTCTTCAAGAATTTCAGCTTTAATCCCATTTTCACCTATACTCTTAGTATTTTTTAATATTTTTATAATAATAATGGCAAGGCTCTACGCCCTGCGTGGGAGCACGGCCTGCGAACTGAGAGGTTAAGGCTCTCATACGTTCGCTCTCTCTGCTCAGTCGTTGCGCACCATCTCTGGTGTGGCGGTGTACACCGCGCCCAAGACGACCGCCATTATTACCCCTTGTGCGAGTGAACGCAGGTACTCAATTATTTTTAATGACTGAGTAGGCCACCCGCCAGGCATCAGAGAGCACCGGGAATTGAACCCGGGTCCGTCAGCATCACAGCCCGCCCCTCAACCACGGGACCACGCTGGCTTAATCTTCTTATAACTTCTGTTATTTGATGGTTCGTTGGTATTTCCACTACATTTTAAAAATATTGCTTGATTCTTTCCTTAATTCTTCTATATTATACTGTCTTAATTGATTATTATTTTTTTGTTTGATGGATAAATCTTATTCCAATTGCATTATCAAGAGGAAATGGCCAGAATTAATATCGGCACCCCTATAGCTTCTGGCATTTTTTACTTTCTGTTAATATGTGGTCAATTTTATTTTTTGTTTGGCCATCTGGGCCAATCCATGTATCTTTACGATCGAAATATGTGCTCATTATTCTCATATTGAATACTCACATTGAATACAATAGCGAGTTCTGTGACTTTTATCCCATTTTCGTTACTAATATCATGCCTCCTATTCCCTTTTTTTGTAAAGCTCTTTTCTTCCTACCTTCATGTTAAAATCTAGAACAACTTCCATATAATGTTTAGGTTTACCATTGTGTCTTGTATTTGTTTATAAATGCAGTTTTTATTAATGTATCCACACTAGTTATTTTCCTGAATTTTATTTTAATTCTTGTGTAACATAATCTCTTTAAAATAGCTCAAAACTCTACTACAACTTCTCTAATTTCTTTATTTTATCGATTAGGATTAGTATCCAAAAATACACACACTTTTATTTCAGTTTCTTATCAGTTTCAAGGAAAAACATGTTTTAAAAAACTGCGGTTTCTTCTCAGCTTATTCTACTTACATCATCGTTTTGTTGATATAATTTAAAAACTGTTACGAACTATCTTAACTGGTGCGTGGAGAATGTGTTCAGAATGAATCGTAGTCACAAAATCATCCAACTCCAGGAAATTTTATGTGTTGTGGTAGGGGTACTTCCTTCTGACAACATAACAGTGGTTTCAAAACCTCCGATTGTCCACTGATAATAACAGGTAACACGACAACACGTACATTGGTTATAGTAATTAGTGATGCGTGTTTTGAATAGTCACAAAGAGATTGTGTTACTATGCCTATTGTGAAAAAGTCTAACTAATTTGTTCAAATATTGACAGGAAAAACAAATATATGGCAAATATAACTGAAGTTCTTGGATGTCGCTTTTTCCTATGAAATAACAAAAATTGGTTGCATTAATTTAGATACAATATGACTCTTGATAAATGTGCAAAGGATGCTTTACCAGGTCCGGCAATAACCAAATATTATAAAAAATGTATAGTTGAGATGGCAGGTTTCCTTATTGGTATAATTAGAATATTTTTTTTGTGAACTGCAAGTCAAAATGTTACGACCACCAATAAAAAAAGGAGGATGAAGTCCAATTACCTATGATATTAATGATACTATATATCCTAAAACTTAAAGTGGCTATCAGATATAATAAATCCCTAGTGAATTAAATAATACTGTAATGATCGTCCTTTGGAGCCAAGTTTTCTGGTAAGGCTACGGGTAAATACAGCGGTGGATCAGTCCGAAGACATCGAAAGAGTTACGTGGTAATTTAAGTACATTAGAGAACAAATGGACCAGTGAAATTGAAGAATTAGTGTTAGTAGCTTAGTTAATTAATGGATAATAGCTCACAGTAACCACATAAATCAAGATATTCAAGACAAACCTTTAATTTTGATAGCATAATTACTAAAGCTATGTTTCAAACTGTGAACTTACGAAATATACTGTGTCCGTTAATTATATCTACAGATAGTCCAATTTATCTAATGAGAACTTAAATGGAATTTGAGTCGCCTATGTATTTGATACAAAAATATCTACAATAGTATAGAAAAGTACTCAAATGATTACTACTATTTTGAACTTTTTTTTAAATTTCTTTAAAATACATTTATTTTTCTGTAAATTATACAATTACTAAAGTATGCTAATGTCCTCTAGTGTTTGCTATTTGGTAACCCTTTGGATAGAAAAAATTGTTTGATGGAAGTCTAGTGCAAAAGTCATTGTCCAAGTTTTCTTTTCATTACATTATATATAAAATGCATTCACACATTAATAGTTGGTAACTAGTTGATTTTTCATTTAAATTAAATGGTACGATTAACCGCCACAATTATACTTGCTGGGCAAGTGAAAATCAGTACCTAATGGACGAACACCTTTTAAATTTACTAGAAGTGATGATATGGTGCAGCTTATTAGCGCATGGATTAATTGGCCCGTTCTTTTTTGCGAGTACAGTAATCGGTGCCATTTCTTGAATTTGCTGCTGGAATTAACCATAACAAGTATTCATGAATATTTTTATAGTGACTTATTAGAGCTAGACTTTTACTTTTGGTAATTTCTTAAGAGTAAAGTTTCTGTTAAAAAACCTAAAAACATAGTAGAATTACAAGGGCTATTAAAAAAGAATGTGCCCAAGTGCCAAACAAAACGACTCTCCATTTTACGATTCCATTACTTAACGAAGTAGTCCCTAAATAACATGATTTTTTAGTTTAGAGAAGATAAGATGCATCTAGTAGAGTTGCCTAGAGATCTTAACTAAGGAAAATAATTAATTGCAGATAAAAACAGAAAGGTTGCTAGAACTTTGTTAAGGTAAAGGTAATAATTTGGCGAACACCCAGAATTAATAAGTAAGATACCTTTAGTTTTATTCCATGTAATGTGTCTTCAATGTCTTCAAAGAATTGTTTTCAGTCAGTTCAGAAGCAATTTTCTGTTAAAAAAATGCATAAAGACTAACAACTACTGCTATATGAGGGCAAGAAAGTATCTGTAGCTTTTTAAAAAGAAATAGCCAAATAAGTACGCTCATGCTCATTTTGATGCAAATGCTTTGTTGTCAACATTGCAAATACAAACTTATACTTTAAGAAGGTTGTAAATACCTTGAGCGGCTGTAATTTTCGTTTGAAACTGCACTTTTAGCTCAAATTCATCAAATATAAGGGGTTAATATATAAAAAAATGCTTATTTATGCGGATAATTTGAGAATCTTGGGGGGGGGGGGTTAAAAATTTGATTGGTTAGTTATGACTGTAAACATATAAATATCGTTTAGTTTTCTACGATTTGGTATTTATTGTAATAAAGAAGTACAGTTTAGCTCAATTTGACTAAAAGGTATCTATCTTAATTTAGGTTTTTTATGCATATCTACCTTATTGATTAAAAAACTGCATACTATATATAAAAAATATTCTTAATTCTAAATCAAATGTTGTACTCTAAGCGGCGAAGCAGAATTTTTTATTAAGCAAAACATTGCCACACCAAATAAGTTGAGTGTTATTGAAAGACGAACTACCATCTAAATTCTGTTGAGAAGGTCAGTCAAAGATCGCCGAGAGCTTGGCGTGGCGCACATAGTCATTGTACGGCATTTACGGGCGGGAGCACTGAAAAACTTGTAGGGTCCGGTCAGTTAAGAGAGCCGAACAATACAACGAGCAGGTTTTGCCAGGCAAAACTGTTGTTGACCTTGGTCAACAATTGGAGGCAATGACGGGCGCTTCTTCCCAATTATGTTTTGTTTGAAGACTGTCCAAGTACTAACAGCTTGCGTGCCGCAAAAAGTCGTCGTTGGGCTCTTGGTCCGGTGCTCCTGAGGCATTTGATTAAAAACCCATTAGGAAATCGTTAAGTTGTAAAGAATCAGCGGCGCTAATGCTCTTCACCATCGCCTCGCAACTGTTTCATCCCCCAATCAACGCATACCACTTATTGTACGCAAATACCTCCAAAGTCTTTGATATGCAAAGTGCTACACACCTACATGCAAATACAGACAGCCTGCTCCGTACACGCACTCGCATTTATGCAGATCCCCGTTCCTCGAAATACAACTGAATTAATAATCAAATAGTGGCTGTAGTATTTTAGGCCTTATTGAACCTTAGCACGAAGGATATTAGCGATATTATCTTCGCGGGTATGTGTTTCGGAAATTGATTAGACATCGGCATGCATAATTCCAGTCAGAAACGTTGTTTAAATTGAAAAACTCTTTTTCGAATTATTGTCTAAACGTGACGAACGCTCGACATCTATGGAAAGTTAATAAGTGTGGCTGTGACCACTAATGAACCATCAAGAGACAGTAGTGGACTTCTAAATAAACATTTAAATAAAAGTTTACGTTGAGCAAATACCTTCGATAATTTTGTATTATGCCCTGCTATTCTATTGCAATATCCCTCCACCTGTACATGTGTTCTTTTATATATATGATCGTTTACCGCTTTTTCTTTTAAATGTTTCATTCCTTTAAAATTGCTTAGGTTATTAGACAGGACATTGTAACTTATCTTTAGCTATTATAATCGTACAAATTGTGATATTCTTTCATTGAAAAGCTTTCACCAACTATTACCATAGTGAGAAAACATTTTTTAGACAAGCAAATGATAAAGGAGAAAATAAAATAAACAAAAGACGATAATTCCATTTAGGTCTCGGAGGCTATTACAGCTTGATTATTCTGGGCTAAACTCAAATACGCCTAGGGTTATTATTTGAATAACTAGTAGTGTTCAGGGTTTAAGAGTTAGAAAGAACTAGGTTTCTATTAAATATATCTATAGGGTGATCCAAATTGAACTGTGCAGCAAGGCATTAATATCATTCAAGTTTGTTATGAAAATAAGTTATTGTTATATATTTTTCTTTAAATGACTTCATGAATCGTCAAATGTACCGCATCTGGGGTAGTGGAAATCCACGTGCTATTCACAAAAAAGTACATCAACAAAAATACATTGTTTACTGTGTATTGTGGACTGGGGGAAGCATTGTTCAGTATTTTTTTAGGACGAAGCCGGCAACGGTGTTACTATCAATTGTGTGAGTTATTAGGAGATAATAAAACCAATAATTTGAACTTGAGTGACATGCTGTTTTAACAAAACGGAGCCACACGTCAGAGAGCACGTTAAACAACCATTTTACTTCAAACCAATTTCTTTGGTCATGTTATCTCGCAGAGGAGTGACATGGCGGTCTGCGATCCAACCCCATTAGACTACTTTCTCTGGGGATATTCGAAGAAAAAGATTTATGTCAATAAACTTGCTACGATTTTAGGACATTAGGCGTGTAATTGCTGAAATAGAGTTCCATATATGTGGAAGCATTATGGAAAATTTCGCTGAAAGAATGATCGCTTGATAGCGGAGTCATACATATTTGATGTTCTATTCAGGAAAAATATCCTGAATTCCAATGTGGATCACCCTATATTAGCATGAGAAGCAGAATTTATTTTTGCATGCAGTAGAAGAGATTAGAATTTAATTGCGTGATAAAGATTAGTGCTAAATGTAGATGTGTATTCAGGGACACGTTATGCAATCTATATGCAAATAAAACCGAAATCAAGGAAAGGCTTGATATATACTATGGGGACTCTGCACCATCAATTTCAATGGTTAAGAAGTGATTTACTGAATTCCGTTGTGGTCGTATCAGCACAAGTGACGCCGGATGTTCGGGTCACCCAAAAGACGTCGTCATATTGGACGATTGGAGAATGAAAGTGCGTGAGGTGGTTAAGGCAGGCTGTAGGCATCTCAACTGAGCGGGAACATCATATTTTACATGAATATTAGCACATGCACAAGCGCAACCGTGTGACCACTTCAAAGGAGTGTTTGACGATGTTCAACCGCAATCCGAACGAGTTTTTGCGTCGTTTCGTAACACGGATCCATCACAACACACCAGAGACCAGTCAAAGCACTGGACTTCTCCGGGTGAACGTGCACCAAAGAAGGCCAAGATGGGTCTGTCCGCCAATCAGGTCATGGCGAAAGCTTTTTGGGGTACATGCGGTGTCATTGACATCGATTACCTTGAAAAGGGTAAAACAATCACCGGCGAATATTATTCAGAGCTGCTGGACAGATTCGACATTGATTTGAAGCAAAAACGACCGCATTTGGCGAAGAAAAAAGTGCTCTTCCACCAAGCCAATGCAAAAGTGTGTAGTCGCCATGGCAAAAATCCATAAATTGGGCTACGAACTGCTACCCCATCCACCATATTCTCCAGATTCAGCCCCTTGTGACTATTTCCTGTTTCCAAACCTAAAGAAACGGCTTGGTGGTAAGAGATTTGGGTCGAATAAAGAAGTCATCATTGAAAGAAACGCCTATTTTGAGGACCTTGAGAAAACCTATTATTTGGAAGGGATAAAAAATTGGAAAAACGCTGGACTAAATATATCGAGCTAAAGGGAGATCATGTTGAGAAATAAAACGCTTTTTTGCCGAAAAATACATCTTTTATTCAAAAACTCATTGATATTGAACCGCCCTCGTACAAAACTTCTCTAAAAATCCATTCCAAAGTTTAATAATAAAAGCAAAATTAATCAATTGCCTGTAATCTCCTATTTATTCTTACACGTGACCATTAAGTTTTCACGAAGGCCGAGGCAAAAAATTTAATTTAAATAGAAATCACTTCCAAGGCAAGCAGCGTAATTTCATCTCAGTTCTCCTCTGTGACATAACCGACAATATTGCAATTAGCACCTCTACACATTTATGTTGCAAAAACTGAAGAAGCTGGACACACGAGCACATTTAAATATTTTTAAGTCTACATTATTAATTATCCGAACAGCTCTTCATATACTAGCCCATTTCAATCTCAGGTGCTACAAAAACCACTCCGCAGCTAGCGCATTTGACATTACGGCATTTTCGCCGCTAATTAAGAGCATCCTACAAACGAGTTAATGGCGGCTTCTAATTAAAATTCATGGCTTTCAGCTGGTGAAGAGTGCATTTCCATAAAAATTAAAGCACCCGAATTACCTTTACGTTTCCCAAAAGGCCCGATTCGAAAATTATGCAGCCGGAAGTGACAGAAGCGGAAATTTTTGCAAATGGAGGACCGGGCGCACTTAGGCATTGGACGTCATCTGCACCGTAAGCTGCCTGAGCCGACTGTTTACTTATTTAGATGATCGTCTCGTGATAAGCTAAAGCAAAGCAAATTACAAACAACTTCAAGATCCGCGATGTTTCTTGCGGGACTGCATCGTAGGTTTTATATTGTTTATGCCTTTTGCTCACGTTATTAGCTGTCCGCTACTATTATCCTGTAGCTATCTTATTCGTTTGTTTGAAATTCTTCGCTTTGTTAATGTTAACGAACGGCCGATAGAATTAAAAAAAAAATTAAATCATTTTCTGACGACAGAAAAAGATGAATACAATCATATGAATAAAACAGAAAAAATAATGTTTACTGATTGGACAGAATTAAATCAAAGATCATTCTTTAAAAGGAAGCTTGGCTCATTAAGGCTTTAACATCGTTCTATAAATTGAAATAGGATTTTACAGCAGTAATTGTAAACAGAACGCAGCTTTTAACTAGATCACCCGACACATGAATGCTATGGGTTTGATTGCCATTAAAACTTACGAATGGAGGTACATAAAAAATATTTAAACTATTTAACAAAAAACTTTCTTAAACAGAAATTATTTTAAAGACTCCAATAGATTAAAATGTAGATAGTAATTTGTAATTGTGGCAAAAAAATTGTCGCCACTCTATATTGCCTGATCAAGAAAAATTATCCGAAAATTTATACTGCGTGGGTCATTAGTCGATATACTATTTAAACAAACTTATAATTCCGTTTATTTTAGATTTTAAAAATGTGGACATAGCAGTTTAATGATGGAAAAATTCACCTCAACTGAAAGGGTCAAAATCGTTGAATTTTAATACCAGAGGTCCACCGTTCTCACAGAATGCCCTTACATGCGCCATTTGTAAGCGAGAGACCCATCTCAAAACTGCTATATTGAGAGTAACTAGTCGTTTTCGGCAATAGAAGTCTGTTGGGTTACTTGCCCCGAAGCTTGCGCATGTTGAAAAATAGGAAGCTACAGGAAAACATCCAAAAAGACTTCGACTTAAAGAGCTTCACAAGAATGGCAATCGGGCCTTATTCTTGCGAGAATGCTGTAACGGTTACAGAGGCTCGTTAATCAAGAAATGTTAGATTCTTTTATTCGTCCAGGTGCTGAAAACATACCTAACTTACGGGGGTAACTGCTGACCTAGCAAGAAAGTCCATGCAGTTTTAAGAGGCATTTTTTGCGAAGAATAATTTCACCTAATAGCAATTTCGCCTGATTTGATGGTTCCAGATTTCTTTCTGTAGGGTCACTTAAAAGATCCTGTTTATACTAATAAATCCTTCAGTATTCAACAGCTCAAAGAGAATATTCATGAGAAATTCGAAACATAAACCGAAAAAAATGTTAACGAAAGGGCTACTATTTGTGAAGAAGAAAACGAAAGCTATTCGTGTTGTTCAAAGGATAGCATAACTTATGGCCCACCCTGTAAATGCGATAAAAATTTATTGCAAAAATAATCTATGCAGATCTCGGCTGCGGTTTATTATTCCGCTCTCTGTTTAGTCTACATTAGCGCGGTTACTTAAGTTTGCACTTCTAAAAATAGTGGAAATGCAGAGGACGTCCGCGGGATTAATTTATGGGCGGCTGCAGCCGCCGCGGCCGCAGGGAAACCGGCGAGGAAATTCGGCGGCCAGACATTCGCGAGTTTCACCTAAACAATCGCGTATTTTTATCGCGCGCGCGTCCGGCAGTGTAAACACGTTACGTTTCCGAAATTTTGGCAAAAATACGACCGGCCGGAGGCGCGGGACGTCAGCCGCGCGGAATTTTCCCGGAAGCGGCGCGGCGGGGGTTGGCGCGCTGCTGCAATTTTCATTTGCGGCAATTCGGCGCGATCGTCCGCGGCGTGCAATTTTCCTTCATTACCGGTAGTGCATACGTAATTGATAACTTATTGCCGACGAAGGCTGCAGTTAAAGGAACGCATGCAGCAATGAAATGCATGCACCGAGGACTGCATTAGCCACATGGCCATGCATTATTTATTATCGCGCAGCGGAATAATTCACTCGGAAACGGTAAATATTTTGCTCTTCATAACCTCTCCACACTGAAAACGCGAGTGCACCGAAGATTAATAATTTGTTAACGAAACTGAACAGCCGCGGCTAGCGTTGGATGTTAATTTTTTATCTCATAGAGAAAACAAATATCAACAGCTTTTACAATTGCCTGCATTCTGAATCTAAACAGAATAATAAATTCGTAAGACCTTCAGGTCAAATGGGATGGCACAGATGGAGAAGCATTACTGATATTAAAGCTACATATAATACTCAAGGTTAGTGTACATACAGTTGGGAAAATTAGAAAAATTAGCATCATAGATGCCTTCACAATGTTGCACACAGAATTAACTTGAATTTCGACCTCCGAACTGAGAGGTTAAGGCTCTCATATGTTCGCTTTCTCTGCCCGGGCGATGTGGTAAGCACCGCGCCTTAGACGACTGCCATTATTAGCCCTTGTTCGAAGTGAACACAGACAGTCAACTATTTTTAGTAATTGAGTAGACCATCCGCCAGGCATCAGAAAGCACCGGGAATTGAACCCGGATCCGTCAGCATCGCAGCCCGCCCCTCAACCACGGGACGATGCTAGCTCTCGACAAACATTGTCTCCATAGATAATTCTCCATGGTAATTTTGATTCAATTTCTCAAAATTGTCGCCTGATGGTATTACGGTTAAATGTTTCCAAAAATTTCGATAACACGTTGGATTTTGGCCTTGTCGTCATTTGTTAATGGATTGCTGACGCAGACCTTGGATTTTAAGGTATAAGAAGTCGCAGAGTGCTGAACTACAAGATTTCGTTGGTCAGTTAATTTCGTGAAATTACGGGATCAGGAAATTGTTGGTGTAGTAAATCGACGAAGTGACACTATCTTGTTGGAACCACATTTGTTGCCCACTTGGTGCCAAAAACTGGGTCATGTAACGGTAACTATCGTCGTTTACAGTTATAGCAATTCCAACAGCATTTTCGAAGAAGTGTGAGCACATCACGTCGTCGCGAAATCCACACCGAACAATAACTCGTTCTGGGGTACGTTTGCTTTTCACCAGTTAAGTAAGAAAATTGAAACCCTAAATGTACCAATTTTGTTTGTTTACAAATCCACCGACTTGAAGATGACCTCATCGCTGAAGATAATTTTTCGACTAAACTGAGAATCCATTTAAAGATGCTCTTGCATCTTATGTACTATGTATGCATGCACGAAGGTACATAACTTACACAGTCCAACAATTTGAATAACTATGGCAATATTCTCACGAGACGTTACCCCATACTGAAACTCACGAAATCTTGTAATCATCTCCGGACAGTTGGACGCGGAATTTTCTTAGATTCTCCCTTATCACCAAATTTTAAAATGCGTTTTAACAATAAAAACTCTCTGTTCCTTCATTAGCGTTCTTTGTTTACTAATGCATAGAATTGAAGATGACATATGCCAAACTATCAGAGTATCCGACCGTATAGCAAAAAGGACTCAAAATTCAATTCGGTCCACCCTTTATTTGCGCTAATTAATTACAGCCAAGATTTTTTTGAAATCACCTGTTTTTCAAAACTGGGAATTTTAAAAGCTTCAGAATTAAGCATAGCAGTATATTTTATTATAGGCCTAACATTATTTAAATTTACCTCAACCATAGAAACTTTGTTTATTTGAAAGATGTTCTGAAACATGTATAGTTGAGTTTCTTTGTTGCAAGGTACATTATTTCCTAGTGAACAGTTCTAGTTTATAAGAATTACTGATGTACAAAATAACAAAAACCCAAAATAAAACGTACCGTAAGTAATTTAGCACAACCACCACTTCCTGCTCCTAGTTATGTTGTGTAATATTATACAGATCTGGATTTCTTTCAGATTTATAATTGTGTTACGTTATTATTATTACGAGGAACACGGTATGAGGCAAATTGCGTCCTATTGAAAATCAAATAAATTATTAATTTGCTCTTGGCGCCATTTTGAGCGTACTTACCTCGCAATACCATTTTCAGCCAAAATATCAGCCTTTCTCTACTGTTTTTTTTTTGAGATCGCATTCAAAACTATAATTCGTACCCCGTCTCTTCAAGATAAATGCAAAAAGCCCTCAATCATTAAAATCGGTTGCTTTTTCGATTTACAGCGTGTGTTTTTCCTTGGTGTTTTAATAATATTTATTATTAAGGCTACTGAACTGATGAATCCATTATTTATATTATTCTTTATCCAACATCCCATAAAAATTCAGTGAGCTCATAGAGAAAAGATCATTAAACTAGATTTCAACACACTCACATTTTTAATGATTTTTAGTACCATGTTTCATACCAGTTCCACAGTTTTACCATATCTGACCTTAACTCCACAATAGCGTCTAGTAGATTTTAGAAAAGACTTATTTCATAAATAAACTGAAACATAATTATCAATTATCTACAAGTATGTCCCGACTTGTGAAAATGTCTAACCATGCTTTATTATCTAGTATTGTATGACAACGGTTTTTGTATCCCGGGAGACTAAGTTTACAGTATAAAGCGAACATTATATCTTTCAAATCCGTTCAGATAATTTTCTGGTTAAAAAAAAGCACTACTGTGTTTTCTTCCCACTTAGAGAACAATCCCAAAAGGACGCTTAGTTGTAAATCTGACATTATTCCGACCCCTCTCTAAATGATCATTTAAGTACGGACGTTGATTTTCCGGGTGCTTTTCGGCAACCAACGGTTTCACGTTCATACTTTGCTATGTAATGTTGTGGGCTTTCTTTTAAGAGTCGGTCGAGTCTCGTGGGTCCTATTTTAACACTCTCTATGGCACGTTTTGGACGAGTTTAACGAAGTTTTATGTTTGGACTTTATAAATAATACCACTGTTGCTTGATCGCCCTGTACTAATGCCGCTTGTCTCTTTTTCGAATTGGGTAACTTATTTAGATTTCTTACCTCCTGGTATCGTTTCATCCAGACGACTTGTACTTCTGAGGTAATGACACAGAAATATAGCTTCAAATCTCTTTGCAAAAACAAAACCATTTGTTTCTCCTGCAGCTTAACAATCGAGTTATAACTCATAAAGTGTATTAGAGTACATTTCAAGGAGTTCAATAATTTATAGACTGTAATATCGACGGGTCACTCTTAGCAGCCTAATTCTACATAATTAAAACTATAATAGCTTCCTTTTGATCTTAAAAGCTTGGGGATGCTGACATTTGTATATAAAATAAACCAACAATCTACATAGCCGCACTAAAATAAGTAACGTTAATAATTAGGAAATTTAGCAGCATCGAAAACGCTACATTCAGTTACTAAAATTTGCACCTTACACTTTCTATGAATTGCCAAAGAGAATACGATGAATAAGCAAATTTCTCAACTTTAATTTTGGACTCCCCCATAGTTACTAATTGCTTCATATAAGCATCTCTAAACGAAGTTTGCGTTGCCGTGGCACCTAAATTAATTATAGCAGACCTTGGTGTGATCAGCTTTTTAAGTATTCAGCACGTGTTACAAGGGTTCTATGCAAAAATGCCATAAAACCTTAAAGAGTTTGAAACTGAATTTTGGTTGTTGACAGTTTCTAACGAAAAACGACAGGAGTTCTTTACTTCAATATATCGAATTAAACCTCGATTTATACTTAACAGAATTTTGTGAATAATTTCAATGTAACAGTTTATTGAACAAGTACCACAAGGTTACTTTCTGAATTGCGTTAGAAATATACTATTGAAATATAATTCAAGGCAATTCGTACAGAGAAATTTATTTTGTAAGCAAATATGTAAATAACAATCTAGAAAATTAAAATTCAAATCAAGAAAAACGACTAGAGAACACAAAAAAGCACGGTGGGTTGATGAAACAACCAGAATTTGCTGTTACAACAAACGTCAGAAGCAAATAAAAATAATTAAATTAAAAATTCCTCCGCTCTGGAATTTCGTGACTAGACTTGTAAGAACTCCATAACTCATGGTTTGATGTTTGATTTAACTAGCAGAAACACAAGAAATAATAAAATTAACTTTTTTTAAACCAATAAAGCAGAAACTCAATTAACATAAAGATTTTAAAAAATTGCTCCTTGCAACATCCCTGGGTTCCACGACCTGCCTTGAGGCGTTTTAAGGTACAACTGCTCGGATAAATATGCGAAAAAAAACGCTTAAAACTCAAAAAAACAAATTATCTTCGACGAAAGCTTCAAAGCAGCGGCGCTGAATTGCCGGAGACGCTAAGAGTCTGCGGATTTCTTCCCCTTCGCTGCTGCTACGCTAACTTTCAGCAATAAAAATACAAGAAAAATAAAACGGATTTATTAATGTAACTAAGGCAGGACTCCGGTTCTTATGGCCCGGACAAAAAGAATATAAACAAAAATAACCGAATTTATGCCCGCTGCTGCTGTGGGGTATCGCCTTTGAAATAAATCGCGGGAATTGAAGAAATAAATTCAAATAGATTTGGGCAATAAATCCTACCTTTGTGTTTTAAGAGGAAAACAAACGTGTAGTGTGTATTGGGTTTATCAGCAGACATATAGAGATGCAGCAGTATAAATTTTGGGGTTCTGGAAAACAAAATAAATCTTGCCGGATATTGAATTGTAAAGAAATTTGACTTATACATGTTCTGCAGGATTTAAGAATTATATGTAGTGATATCACATAATAACAAATTAATACAAACATTTATTTTAATTTAATTATTTATATTAAGTAAAAATTTTTAAATACATAAGAACACTACTAATTAACGATAATGAGTTGGTTCGTTTGAATCGTTATTTCGTGCTCTTGATGTCAGTGAATTCGTTATCTTTACAATGAGTGCCAAATTCTTGAAACGATACGAGGCGCTGTTTTTACAAAAACATGCTAAAGGAGCGAAACTGACATATAGAGATGTTGTAAAGTGTATGCAGAAATCGGAGGCATTCATTAAGAAGCGGGTAAAGCGTTATTTGAACGTTCGGAATGTAAACTACCTGCCGAAGAGGGGAATAGTCCGCGTCTCAACGGAAGAAGGATAAAACAATCCTGGTCTGTGCCCAAATGGTCTCTAAATACGATTTGAAGCCCGTGTAAATAAAACGATTTTTTTTCGATCAACTTTGAAGAAACATTTATTATCAGGAATACCACGACTGTCGTGGTCAAAGCAAAATCTGGATCAAGATTGGGATAACGTCACCTTCACGGAAAATTCTTCTTTCTAGGTATGGTCTTCCTTATCGAAAGCGTGGTCAACTAAGATTAATAGGATTCTTCGGCACACAGTAAAACACCTTGTAAACGTGCATGTTTGGGGGTGCTTCTGTAAACTTTTTGTTTACGAACAATTTAAACGCCGGGAAAATGTGCTCCATCTACCAAAATGCTTCCTGAAGTCTGCTAAAAAGTTTTGATAGAACAAGTTGAGTGTTGCGAGAAGTGCAAAATGTGCAGTGGGGGAAACAACAAAATCATGGTACTACCATACAAGGATCGGCAATGTCCCCAGATGTTAGTTCTATTGAAAATGTGTGATCGTACATGAAAATGTAGTTCAAACGAAAGCTATCATTTCAAATTAAGAAGGTATGGCGATCTTTGAAAATAATTATGAAGAAAGCGTGGAAAAAGTTGTCATAATCAGTAATATAGTTGATTTGACCAAATATAAGGTAATTACGCAATAGCTCATAATGTATATTTCAATAAAAGAAAAGAATTATATACATTTTTATTTTTTCAAGATTACAGCCGCCAGTTTATTCTTGAACAGACTGTAGATCAGGAAGCTGAAAATTCTACTTCCTATTGAAGAGACTGTTAAGTAAAAAAAACGTTAAAAAGTTAAAGAAGGGCCACGAAAAATGATTTAAAAAATCGAAAAAATACGTGTGATAAATGGAAATTTTATTTAATTCAAGATTACAAAAACCAGAAAGTAAAAAACAAAAATTTTCTTTTCTAGTATTTATCCCCTTTCAAAAAACAACGTGCTCATGTTCAAATAATAGCACTAGAGAAGAATTGTTAAATCAAAAGAAACGAAAGAACATTCAGATAATAGAAAAAATAAATATATACTTATAAAATAATTGTTTGTCAAGTATTTAAAAAGTCTTGGGTCAGTAAAATGGTGAAAAATTGGAAAACCCGAAAGAAACTGATGACAAACATAACAATGGTGAATCTTTAATAGATTTCAATCGAGTAGCAAATTAAACATCCCGAGAGTGAACTTTGCAGAAGTAGCAAAAACTGGCACAAAACGACGTGCTAAAACATTTAACAGTGATTTGCAATTCGCCAAAAACAACTTAAAAAATTAATTATATTTGCTCAAAATGGACACCGGCTGACTAAGCAGTGCTGGCCTATTAGTGGCCGCCGGTTTGGGCTCGCGAACAGACAAAAACCGTGCACAACATTTTTCTCTGCCAAATCGTTAGACAACAACTTGAAAAATATCAGACAGGTTAGTTTTAATGCACAGGCTAAACTTGAAGGTATTCCTTCATTTACGACGTCAAATTTTGTATTGTGAGAACGTTTTGTTTGCAGCTTTCTCAAGAATTAAGGTTAAAAATTGATGTAAATGCGCGGAGGGAAACAATCGAGATGTTTTACTGTATACCTTACTGATTTGGTACTTCAAAAATATGTTGTTTTACCTTGATGCAACTGAAGTTATTATTTTACAAAGATGATTGTAGAACTTTTAGATAACTCATTCTACTCCCCGGAGATCGTCTACAATTTGAAGTTCCGGTTGTTTCTAGTAATTGACGAATCCAAACAAATTGAAATTTTTTCTTTGGAGTTCTGTTGGTTTAAGAAATTATAGATGTGCACAGCTGAGAGAGCAAGTGGATGCTGAAATTACCTCCTGTGAAGAATTGTTAACCGCTTCCCCAGTGGACAAAAAGCGTGTTAAAGCAACTATTCGTACCCTAAAACAATTTTTTTTAAACTGGAATAGTTAGATCAGAAAAATATTGATGATTTAACGTCCAAGAAGCAGTTTGAAGCTGCCTTATGAGTGAAGTACCATGGTCAAACGAATTTCCTCAAGTGGTACTATCTGGTTAAAGGAGATATTGAACACCTAACACCAGCGGCAACTACTGAACGTCGTCGACAATTCCATCAGGAACTAGAATTTTCTTAAGGAGGAGTTACGCAAGTTTACCAGCGAAATTATAGACTGTCTGCCCTTCCCACAACATTTTAAACAGATTCACGATTACGTTTATTTGAAGAAACCGCAAAGTTCACATGCCTGTTACAGAGTTGGAAAAAGGGACAGGCGCTCACTTTCGTATCAGTCAGTATACCGCGACAAATGTCAATTATGATGGCGTGAAGGTGCTCAATGAGGAATATGGAAATAATGACCCCTAGGTACGTTTGTAAGCTAATTAGAATGCAGTCTGTTAAGGACGAACGTTCGAGAAACTACGGGTACAAAGCAAACCCTTCATTAGAAATCTGAAGAGCTTGGACTTTGCAAAAACGGATCTTGAGCAAATTTATATTTGATACTCGAGTTGAACGTTCCTGGTGACGTTCTTCGGAAGACGAAACTGGAGTTTTCGAGAATCCATTTCAAAGTATTTGTCGGGGGCTCGTCGTAACGCATTTCGGAAAACTCGAAAAATAATAAAGTAAAATTGAGAAACAGAGAAAAGTGCTGAGATTCTTACAACAATCGAATTAACCATTTTGAGTGCGAACTGGAAATGATGATTTTGCGACAGTACAAATCACTCTTTTCAGAAGTGTAGCACATTCCAGAAGAAAGCGATCGAAGAGAGAAAACAAAAATTATTCGAATTGGAACGCTGCTTTATCGCTCGCAAAAATGTAGTACTACTCCTGTGATCGGGACCATTACAGAATTATGTAACGGAATGAGATAAATTGAAGCGGAAATGCTGTCATCTTGGATTATCCTTATTTTTCGGCATCCGTTCAACAACTAGTAAAATGGCGTGTGATAGAATTGAGCCTGCACCAGTTATGGGTGGGACAGTAACCTTGTCAATAATACCTGTACACCTTCACAGTTCGCATGGTAGGACAAAGAGGTAATAAGGTTGTGATGGCGGTAGACAACATGTCGGAATAGTCTTTTATCAAAAAGCAATTAGTTGAAAAATTAAAATTATCACCCATAGCCACATCAGCATTTAATCACGCGGTATTCCGAGGACGAGTAGAAACTACATAGCACTCAAATTATGAAGCTATCCTTCAAGATCCATTCGACAAATTCTGCTACACATCGCACTTACGGGAACAGGAAGTGTTCTAGAAGTCCACCCATTTCATCAAAACAGATAATTAATGAACTACACGCCTGTGGAATCAAGCTAGACGATCACTTCATTCATGCATCAGAAATATAAGTTTTGATCCGAGCTGATATTATGACTGGAAAGACGCTGAAATTGAGGACAGGTATTTTAGACTGCATTCAGACGGATGCTGATGGGTCAACTAGTAGTACATAATAAAACGTCAATAGTTACATCTGTAATTAATATGCAGTTGCTTGAAGTATTCTGGAGGCTATTGGAATATCTGATACAAAACGAAGTAGAGAAGAGGAAAACATGTTAAGTCTGCAAAATTTACAGGAAAATGTTTGGCATTACCGTGAAATTAAGGCCACCTCACTCTCCAAATCAACCATTTATAGTTGAATAAATGGCTACGCTTGGCTACAAAGAGATCGAAGAAGGAAGATGAATAGGAAGATTATGATAGTTTTCAAAGGGTTTGGACATATTCCCTAACATCTAGAGGGATTAGTATTATACGTAAATTATGGTGCATTACACAAATTTATACCAGAATAATTGGTATACAATTTGCAGACAAGCTACGGGGGTTAAATGAATTTCCTGAAAGTATTAAATAATTACCAACTGCCAGATATTCTCAAAATATTTAAGTCTCATTATTAGAATAAGCTCGATTTCAGAAACGAATACTTAAATTGTCTATCGAATTTATATATCTATACTAACAAGTTAGAGAGATTAAATATTTTTTGTTGTTGGTTATTCTGCAAAGGTCTGCCACACATGGCTAGGGGTCAGTGTATTTGGTTTATCCATAGTTTTCGCAAGTGGCTAATTCGAGTATTCCAGAGGGGCTCGATTTCTTGCGAGTCGGCTGCTACACTGTAGATGGCGTTATAAGGTTTTCATCAAATTGTTAAAAAACGATAAGAGGCAGTTGGGCCCGATTTTGACACTTTTGATTTATTTTCCCTCAAACTTTGTTTTGTAAAATAAAAAAATTATAGGGATCAAGATCACAAGGTAAAAAGAGAAGAATGGTCACAAACTTTGCAAGTTTGCTACCCCGGTAGCAGTTGAACTTGAATTTGACGTCACCTCCAACGGATGTACTGCTATTTCTAGAGTAGTTAAGTTGCTACTAAGCCAGAGTACGACAAGAACTTGTTCTATGGTTTGGCACATATACTACATGGTTTGAAATATAATTTAATTAAACTTTTTAGATGTCTAAGTTTAGCTTAGTTTTCATATGAATTATGCTGCTTTTTAAAATGAGACGAGATCGATTTTCCTAATTCCGAAAAGTAGAATAATGCCTAGAGCAGTTTCTATGAACTGAAATAAAGTTTATCACTATTAATCATTGCTTAAAACTTTTATGGTATGTATTTAGTTAAAAAAATTAGCTTTTCCTCAGATACGCGGGAATTTTTTTGGCCTTTATGATAAGTGGCTCCCTCCTCTTGTCTCTTTTCTTTGAATAC
Source organism: Sinelater perroti (assembly GCA_036346155.1). NCBI lineage: Eukaryota > Metazoa > Arthropoda > Insecta > Coleoptera > Elateridae > Sinelater > Sinelater perroti. Next base: position 19,405,134 of record JARFIY010000099.1, on the reverse strand, counting down.
GTCAGTACGTGCTCAAATGTTGACGAGGTTAGTGGTGGATACTTATGATCACCATTAATTATTTATTTTCTAGATATGCATTTGCACCAGAACTAGTACCTTTTAAAGATCGTATTTGAATATTTTTACACTTCTAAAGTTAGCAACCGGCTTGTGAGTAATACTGTATAAATTTTTGACAAATATAATATACATACATTGTTTATTCCAGGAATTAAATACTCACGCCCGAACGTGTTGCTAGGTTTCTCGTGCTTAGTGAAAAATCTGTTTACAATTGGACATATTCCAATGACACCCAGATCCCCCGTAATGCATATTTTTAGGGAACAAACGGAAATGACACCGACATTTCAAGTGAGGAAGGTGAAACGGAAGACTGCGAATGAGAGTATTTCCAATACTAAAGACATGAGTAAGCAAACTAATTAAAATGACTTTGGACTACTCAAGACTTTTTATAAGAAAAAAGAAATAATGTTGAACGTGTATAAATAGAAAGAGAAACCGATGAATTGTAAACGACATGAAAAACACCACCTGCTGGGGTTATCAAGACTTCTAAAGATATTTCCGGAGTTGTACATACTTCGAGTTGTCTGACAAAAGGTAAATATAACTGTTTAATGTACAAATAAGTTAAGTGCACCTGCCCAGAGTAATATCTCTCAAGTTAGAGATCCGTGACAGACGAACCGCAAAGAAGTGAAACCCTTTATTGGGATCTTGTATCTGCGTGAATCCTAAAAATTACTAGAGCAGCTCTGGACTATAATGGGTATAAAAAGATTTATATTTTTTGTAGGTGTGTAAGGGACAACTTCGTCATCCGTTACCAGAATTAACAATTACAGAATAAATTAAGTGAAATAAGATCCCTTTGAATTCCAAAATGTTATATTATTAAATTTTAAAAGGAAATGAATGTTATTTTTTTACATTAAAGAACACAATCTTATTCAAGTTTATTCGAGTATGTTGCAACAAAAGGGATAATGGTAAAAATCGTGGTCTCTACGTTTTATAACATGATCGAATGAAATGTGCGCTGCTTACGAAACACAGCACAAACATTGGACCTTGGTCGTATTCTTTTCTATGCTAAACACAGTTCGATTCTTCATCCAGCAAATGAAAATCCCACTACAAAAAGGAAAACATTTTTGCCAGGATTGACAGAATTCATTGGCCATGAAGCATGCCCAAAGAGCATAAGAGTTCTCAAGGATCTGTAAAGCAAAATTCCCAAGAAAAAAGCTGCCTATCAAGGTGAAAGTAAAGAGAATACATCGGAATGAGTGTCAAGCAAAAAAGGAGCAGAAAAAAATAAATTTATTCGTGATTTATTTGTACACAGTATTCCACTATAAAACCCATATGCAACCACTAAAAGAATTTTTTACTTAATTTACTTGTCATAACCTCATATCTAAGAAGAATAATGATATATGTGCAAGAAAATCAAGGAAAGTATCAGATATGTGTGCTCGATATGCTATTTCCTGAGGATCTTCTGACTAAAGGTCAAGTTTGTTGTCAGTTCGCTTACATTAGAAAGTGCATCTCCAAGATAATTTATTGACGTCTTTAAGAGCGCACTATAGATTATCAACGTTAGGGCTTGTTTTTATAGTAGTCAACGCTACTAAATGCACTAGTACAAGTAAGAAGCCATCATTAGATAGCGATCCTTAAAAATGTTCTCTAATGTTGTTTTGTGGTATGCACTTCGGGTTCCTCTTCAAATAAAGTGAAGTTCAATGTTGCATAGCGATAAATGTTTGGGTATTTTGTGCCTTTTAAGTATTTACTCACATTTTAAGATTTGGCGACGAGATCTTTCGTCTATAACCACAATTTCGTGCTAATTTTTCAGGTGTAGATCCAGCAATATTTTATTACTCTTTGATGTTGTAATTTCACAGCGAGAAATCAATGTGGTTTGTACACTTTCACTTTCAATATCAGAAACATAGATATATATCGGCTATGATTATTAGTTATGCATATAGTTCAGCCTGACTCTTAATAACAGAGGAAAATTCTAAAGGGTCTTAAATATTTAATTTTCTCTTACTACTTATTCGGATTATGTCTTTTGGTAAAAACAGTAGTCTTTTGTAACTCTTTGCTTTATATACTTCTGTTCTAAACTCTCCCATCTAGTGATTTAACCCATTCCTATCCTAGATAATAGGTAGCAGGTAGACGCACTCCGTGATCCCGACGGGGTGAAATCTACTTCAGGGATGTGTCCCTGCCTTATGCGAGCCGGGATTGACTCCCTTCTTTAAAAAGCGGGAGAAATCATATCCTAACCTGCAATCCCAAAAACACATAACCCTCCTCCCTCCTTTACGTTTCCTATCCGACTCAACAACACGCTTGGTAAGCGTGGTGTTTTAATGCAAACACCCTCAGAGCATGCTTATGTCCAGCAGTGGATAAGAGAGGCTGGGTATGATGATACCCTAGATAATTTGGTCTACCTAAACCAAGGAAGGATTTGTCCCTTTACTTATTGATGGATTTCGAATATTATGTGACATAAGAGGGTATAAAAGTAAACGGCAACCAATTTATTTATAAAGAAGAGACCTTGAAGGAACTGTAGGAATTTATAGGTAAATGGTCGTAAAGTGCAGTACTTTACAAAAAAAAGTACATTACTGCAACGATAGACAAATAAAGTAAACACAGATGAAGAATCAAAATTAATTAAATTTGAAGTATCAACAACAAACTAAGTTGTTTATAATCACAACTTACATGAAATTTCATTACAAAAGCTCCGACATGAAACCATTTTAAGCGGATCCCACTACCTTGAACACAATCCGGCCTGAAAACGCGTGGAAGTAAAGAGAATTTTTTACGGCGCCCGGAGCGAGCGGCAAGGAGAGCAGCCCTGAAAATGTCACGGGAAATAAATTCGGGAGAAATATGGCGGCGGGCGCAAAAACTGCGCGCCACGGCGAGCCGGGGCATTTTTTAAGGAGCAACGCCGGCGCTTACCAGAACATTACCTTATTCTTTGCAAGCAATAAATTGCGCCATTCGCCGCGCAAAAAAGAGCGGGCGAAATGGGATCGGCGAGGATACGATTCGTACAGAATGTAATCTTTCTGCGAAATGAATTCGAAAATATAGGAATAGGTTCCTATGGATACAAAGCAACAAATATATAACAATAATCTACTTAATAAAAATTTTACCAGGGCTTCTCTTATGCATTTTTTTTTACAAATGCACAGTAACAGTTTTATGAAGCAACTAATTAAGAAGTTATTGCATAAAAACTTATTTCCACGTATATAATACAGATTTGATAAAATCTTGCATTTAGAAATTTATAAATCGCACCAGCTGTAGTTGATGAGTAATAGGGGTTGTTGGGCTAGATTTCTTCATTCTGATTTTGACAATAACCAGTAACTATTACCTCTTTATATATTTATAGATTTCTTTGTCATAAGATTAATTTTAAAATTGTGAACAATTATTTTGTTTGAAACATTCTATATATATATTGTTTTTTGCCTTTATTATTCGTGATTAATATTAAGTGACTTAGTTTTCAGATCCACCGTTCTACAGCTTCAGACTCAAATGAGTTTAGTAATAATAAATGTGAAAGTGAAAATAATTAAGCAAAGGATGGCCATACATCTGAAATAGAAGTCTACAACTTGCTATCAATCTGTTTTTGCTGTATGTGTCTGCTCATCAAAATAACCACTTAATGTTTAAAATGGACTTAAATGGTCGTTTAGATCTGGGAAAAATGTGAGAATGAATACTGCTACCAAAGTTATAATTCATGTTACTTAAGGAGACTAACGTCGAAGAAACGTTGGACAAAATTGACAGAGGTAAAAGCTCTTGGTGTGTTAGTTTTTGCTTTAGTTGTTTCACTATATGTCCTTTATGAGAATAACTTTTCATTAAATTATTGAAACAAAAGTCTGTGCACATTAAAATGTGGGTGCATTTATTCTATTGCCAACAACTACATCTCTGGTCCTCATTTAATCATAAATGAACAATTACTTGGGTTCAGAAGACGTAATTCATCTTAAATTGCCGTCAAAATCAATAAAATACGACTAAAATGTACTCAGGATATGTATGTGAAAAAAATATGACATATGTACATGCAACTAAAATAAACTTTCAACAATCAAAGGTAAACTTAAAATCCAAAATCAAATGAAAAAACGTAAGAAGATAGGAGCTTCACTGCATTGCTACGATAATATGTAAACAATAGTCTCATATCATCTCAAGCTTACTAACAGTTTTATATGATTCAAGACAACAAACCCAAAAATAATCCAGCGGTATAACGGATATAGTAAGTTTCTTACGACACAAAAATGAATGTTAATATGTTCGATGAACCAAGTGCTGCAATGTCGCCTTCAAGAAAAACTAGAATTATAAATAGAGCCTTAATTTATAACTCCGGCATAGCCGGTCTTAAACTCGGTTGAGCAAGGAGGGAATATTCACTAACCAGATTAGCTTCTTACTTGGAGATGTTTATGAAGCAGAGATCAAAGAACCGGACTCAAGCCTGGAAATATGACTGACGAAAGAATAATGACCGCAGTGAGAATAAGGTAGAAACGACGTTGAAAAAAAAACAATTTAAAGTAGCAACGTGGAATATCAAATTGTGAAATCAAAAAGATCAAGAAATTATTGTGGAAAGTGAGAACAAGAATATATGTGCATTAAGTGAAATTAAAAAAAAGGAGCGGTTAAATTTTGGTATCAACAGTATTTGTCTATAGGGGCGTTAAAATTAATAAAACAAAAGAGGGAGTTGCATTTCTGATTTAAGGACTCTAAAGAACAAGCTTATTATGACCATTAAGTGTACTATATATATGTAATTATGGTTTAAATAACCACGCACTAGATGTTTCTCATGTACTAGACAGTACTATTAACATTAAGCACACACAGAAATAAGACTAAACTAATGATTGCTACATACAACATACGTTCACTAAACAAAGATGAAAAATTATACGAACTCGAAGAAGAACTTAAAAACATTAGATGGGATATAATAGGCTTAGCTGAAATTAAAAGAAAAGGCGAGCACTGCCTAACGCTAACATCAGGACACATACTATATTACAGAGGTGCAGAAACTGATGTAATCAACAACATAGGAGGAGTAGGTTTTATAATAAATAAGAAATTAAAAAATCACATAAAGAGCTACAATTCCATATCGAAAAGAGTAGCCTATATCATCCTAAATATATCTACATTCTGCAACATGAAAATTATCCAAGTATACGCTCCAACTACAAAATATGATGACGAAGAGGTAGAATCGTTCTATGAAGAAATTTCAGTAGCAATAAAGAATAACCACTGCCTATATACACTCATAATAGGAGACTTTAATAGTAAGATAGGGGAAAAAATAGAACCAAGCGAAGATAAGATCGGAATCCATGGGTTAGGGAAACGAAATGAACGCGGACAAATGCTCATGAATTTTGCAGAACAACAAAATGTATATGTAATGAATACTTTCTTTAAAAAGAAACCCAGTAGAAAGTGGACATGGGTCAGCCCTAACGGAGAATATAAAAACGAAATAGATTACATTTTATCATCAAATAAAGATATTGTTAAAGATGTAACACCACTAAACAATATTGGCACAGGAAGCAACCATAGGATACTGAGAACAAGAATAGAAATAGAAATAAAAACGAGATTGGAAAGAAAGAAAAGAATTAGCACTCCAAAAACAATGATAGACACAAGGATTTTAAAAGAAAAACAAGCACAGTATGAATCCGAATTAAACAAGAATTTAGAATCCTCTGAAATACAGGAAATGACAATGAACGACATGAATACTACATAAACAAATGTATGTTAGACGCAGGCCTTAAAGTAGTCGCAGCTCGTAAGAAAAAAGAAAAAAGTTGGAGTCACAGAACAGAAGAACTATTCCGTATAAGACGAGAACTGTTGAAAAACGGGAAACGGAACACGATAGAATTTACAGAATCCAATAAGACACTGAAGAAATCAATAAGAGAAGATAAAAGGAAACAGTTAGAAGCACAAATTGAAAAAATAGTCCAAGAAAATAAAAATATGTAAAGCATAAGAAGATCATTAGGTAGAGCAAATATCACAGCATTTAGAGACAATGAGGGAAAAGAAGTAAGAGATAAAAACGAAATTTTAAGGACCATAGAACTATACTATGAAAAGCTATACAAACAAAAAAACGAAACGCCGAATGATGTGAAACAGAAATTAAAAAAGAAAATAATAAATGTAAATTCAGAGGATATCCCAGAAATTACTAATGAGGAGATTAAATTCAACATAAAGTCCATCAAAAATCACAAGTGCCCAGGACAAGATGGCGTAATAGGCGAGTTAATAAAAGAAGGAGGAGATACGATAATTCAAGCATTACAAATATTCGTTAATAAATGTCTGGAGGAACGAAGGATTCCTGATGATTGGAGTAACGCACTAATTATCCTCATATACAAAAAGGGAGACAAAACAATACTTGATAATTATAGGCCAATATCTCTATTGCCCCAAATATACAAACTCTTCACAAAAATCATAGTAAACAGATTAGATGCAAAACTAGAATTCTACCAGACGATCGAACAGGCTGGATTTAGGAAAAATTTCAGCACAAACGACCACATGATCACAATAAGAACATTAATAGAAAAAGCCATCGAATACAATTTACCTTTATATATGGCGCAGGTCGATTTCGAAAAAGCTTTCCACTCGATTGAATTGTGGGCGATAGAAAAAGCCCTGCAAAACAGTAGAATAGACTATAGTATACACTACAATGATCCGCTCCATCTATGAAAAATCAACAATGACAGTGAGGTTACACGAAAACACTAATAAAATCCCGGTCGGTAGAGGAGTAAGGCAAGGGGACTCGATGAGTCCTAAGTTGTTTATAACAGCACTAGATGTGATAAAGTCACTTAACTGGGAAAACAAAGGAGTGAATATAAACGGCAAAATGCTCAATCACCTGGCCTATGCAGATGACCTAATCATCACATCAAACTCAGCAGTGGACTTACAAAACATGCTCGAAGAACTCGAGAACAAATCAGCAAAAGTTGGGCTAAAAATAAATAAACAAAAAACAAAAATAATGACTAACCAACAAGACAACATAAACATAAAAATTGACAACCAAACTGTAGAGACAGTACAAGAATATGTTTATTTAGGTCAATTGATAACATGCAAAAAATTTAACCTAAATCTGGAAATTGATAGACGCATACGCCAAGCATGGTCGGGCTTTGGGAAACGTTATGAAGAATATACTACTGTGTACAAATATAACCAGAAATTTTTAATTTAAACTGCGCGGGCATTTCGTTGGGCACAAACCTTTTTAGTTTTAAGTTGGTAGGACTGCTACTGACATCTGTGTCAAATTTTAGGTTAATATCTTAATTAGTTGAAGAGTGACGCTCGTTTTCGTGAACAACCAAAATTAACTTTTTCGATTTTTATCATGTCAGAAAATATTCAAAAAAGTTCGATTAAATTTTGTTAGAAATGATATTTCTGCTGCGGAAACGCTCAGAATGTTACAAAAAGTCTTCGGTGAACAGGCTATGTCTAAAACACATGTATACGAATGGCATAAAATGTTCAAAGAGGGTCGTAAAGGCGTTGAAGACGAACCACATCAACGACGTCCAAAAACATCAACTGACGAACAGCAGGTCGCGAAAATTAAGGAATTGGTGCTCCAAAATCGTCGATTGACAACTAGAGAGCTTGCTGACATCGTTGGCATTTCAAATGGATCAGTCAACACCATTTTGAAGGAAGTTTTGTGCCTCAAAAAAGTCAAATCTCGTTTGGTTCCAAAAACCCTCAATTTATTCGTGACCATTTCGCTCAAAATTCCACCCATATCGTTCTGCAACCGCCGTATTCGCCTGATTTAGCTCCATGTGACTTCTGGCTATTCAGCAAAATGAAAAGACCGCTCCGGGGACACCGTTTTGACACGATAGAAGAGATTCAAGCCGAATCGAAGGTGCTGAAGGCCATACCGAAACAGGACTTTTCAAAGTGTTTTGATGAGTGGAAAATTCGCTGGCATAAGTGCATTGCAGCCGAGGGGGATTACTTCGAAGGCGATGAAATAGATTTTTAAGAATAAATAAGGATTTCAAAAATTACAACATAATTCCGGGTTATATTTTGCGAAGTATATCTCAAAATAAAGAAAATTTAATAAAACTACCGAAAAGATTCTCAAAAACCACCCCAAAAATTTCTTAGGCTCAAAAAACAAGATTTCTAAGAATACATAGAAATATGTAATATAAAAACAGATAAATGGATCTGCTACTTTGAAAGTCTATTCAAAGAGCATGCTGTGAATGCACAAGGATATTTGGCTAAAACAAAGATCTTATTAGAAAAAAGCATAAAACACCACATAATTCTAAATAGACTGGATGCTACCTTGAAATTAACAACCAAATATACACCAAAAATTTCGTATACATTAAACTACAGTGTGCATTGTGCGCAATATCACAAGGGACTCTTCGACTCTATTACTGTTGAATCTAATTATAGATGAAATAATACGCGCCTTAAGCGACATGAGAGAAGGGATATGTCGGCGATGCAATGCTGATAACACAAGCAAAGATTATTTCAATTCCAAAACATGTAATTTCAAAATAGAAAAATATTCAATAACAAGACAAAACGCATAACAACACATAAAGCACTAATTAGATGCACATTAAAGATGGACAGAAGCATAATATAGCATAATACAACGTAAAACAAGTACCGATCCAAATTATCAAAGCTAATCAAGCATCAGAAGCTCCAAACGCAGCCACATGAGGAAATATATAATATAAATATTGAGGTTAGAACTATCAGAGGCATTAGTCGCAAAACAAATATTAGAAGCTGTTGAAATGAAGACTGGGTACATTACAGAAGAACATAATGGTACGAACTGGTATAGAGAATGGCAGAAAATAGCACGAAATAAATCACCAGAGGAAAAAGGGGTGTTGGAATACCCCATTAACGATGAATGATTCCTTGAAGCAAATAAACTCGGAAAGATCAAGCAGTAGCCAAACGAAGAATTCATACGTAATACAGCCAATGTTCATATTCTTGCATAATATCAACGAAACTCTTGATATAAAGAATGAAAAAAAACAAACAATTAATTCCACAAGCATCCACAGTGAAGACTAGTCTACTATGTTGAGTGACAACAAAAAGAATTAGTCAATTTCTGTTCAATATTGATCAATAAAAAAATGCAGTTTAATGAATTTTGAAGAAATAAACAATTGTTTGAAATTGTAAAATTGTAAACTCTGTCATGTATAGTTAAAAATGTAATGTTTGATAATTGTTTAGTATTGTTGAACCAAGTATTTCAAAGAATAGGTTTTAGTACAAAAATATTCACTTAGGGAATGTATTCCACCCCCTCTCCATAGCTCGCCTATAACCCCTACACCACTTTTTACAACCTTTCGAAATTCTGCGTTTTTGAATGCGAATTGTTTTCTGGGAATGATTTTACGGCGAGCTTCTCATATTTATTCTAATTATCTATGCACCCTGCCTTCGGCGCCCCTTTTTACACCCTTCGAAGTCGCACATTTTTTAGCTTATTTTGACAGATGATAATCTGGTAAGCTTCTGTGAGATTTTAGTCTTTAAAAATACGGTGTAGGGCTGTAGCTGAAGCTAGAAGGGCCGTAAAGGATTGTCATTAGCAAATTAAGACGTGTTGCAAAATTTTACTATAAAATAACGAAATCTCACTTCAAAACATTTCTCTAAAATAATTGTGTGAAGGTTTTGTACAATTGCCCATTTTTATATTTTTTATGGAGGAATAGTTTGCCACTAATTGTTACGACCAATGTGAGGAATTTTATCATGCTTAAAATATTTCCTACAATAATTGAGCAACTTAGAGAAAAAAATTGTTCTTTATGCATATTTAAACTAATCTTTGACGACAATTCAAAATTATTCTGTGGGATCTCAAAGAAAGTGTTGTATTTGGAGTAAGCGTGTTAGCAGGACAGTGAACATCTTGATCTATATGATGTCCCATGTACAAGACACCACTATGTAGATGATAGAATTAAAGCAGGTAATCATAAACATTAAAAAATCAGATAGTTTTGTGAAAAATCCAAGCCAATAATATTTTAACAATTCAAAACAAGTTTATGATAGATTAATCTCTATTCTTTAACTTTCCTACCCAAAGAAACAATAACAGAAAAAATAGAACTTCACCAACCAAGCCTCCCCGGCCCATGATTCAATCCACCTAATGAACAACGAAACGAAAAAAGTTGCAATGTATATAAAATAGTTAATCGCATTAGGCACGGTGGCGCAAACACCAAAAAAAGCCAGAACAAGCGATATTAATGTCAGGAAGACGTGGGGCAAAAAAGGGAAAGTTTGAACTAGGCAGCGGCTTCGGGACACAAGGACACGAAAAACGTGCTCAAACATTTTCGCATTTTTTCCGCAAAGGGCTTAAATTATTTCTGCAAACAGCCGGGGAGCTTAATCCTGTAATTTTCCGCGTAATAAATGCGCTCGGGCGGAAATTTGCATGATTTTAACACATGAATGTTTTATTCAAAATTAAATGAGAAACGTTGGCACTTTGCAACACGAGTTGCGCGAACTTTCAACACAAAACGCAAAACCTGAAATATACAAAAAAAAACGCACGCTACGAATTGCAAAATCAACTTATAGTTTTTGTTTTGTAATTACCACCGATATAAGTAACTACAAAAAACTACTTTTTGTCGTTTTTAGTAATTTGACCCTATAACAAGTAAGTTTTGGAAGAAATTATCTTTTTGCTTCTAAGGTATAAGCAATTTAAAGCAAGACAGGCAAAGTCACAATAATTAGGTTAATTATGATTCTAAAGCATCTATTAGTGTAACTATTTCGCAGAACAGAAAAGCAAAACGCACCTCTTATGTCACAAACCTTTGAAACTAATTCTGAGCACGTCTAAAATAATCTTACACTATACGAATTTACGAGCGTACTAAAATAGTCAAATTTTTGGAATAACCCCGCTAAACAGCCACATTCCTGCAAAAAATAGTTGAGTTTTCCACTCGGTGGCGCCGGTGTCGGGACGAGAGGAAGGCGATGCTGCGAAAATCCGAAATTGGCGGGAATTTCAAACACTACTCGCGTAATACTAATTAGGATATTTAAAAACAAGTACTCATTTAAAAAGTAACAACATACCAGGATGTTTTCAAAATAAATAAAGTTCGGATACCCTGGCGACATGCAATTGGTTGAACTATCATGTTGTTCACTAATACTTTATTTCTTTTGTGTTTACTTATTGAGTGAATAAAACAGACCTTGCCTTCGTGGCTTTCTTCACCTGTGCAATTCGCAGTGTTTGGTTAAATTGATGAATTTTGAAAATGATAACAATGCATTGGAAATTACAAAGTGTAGCACAAATATGACAAAGGGAAATGAGAACATGTAACTGTTAGCCAAGTCTTAAAAATGTTGCTTAATTATTTTAGAACTATAATTAAAATTGTATTATAAAAACTTCTATACATAATCAGTAGACGAAACAATTGTTGACAAACCCAGAATATAGAGAATGAGTTCAGTTTTGATGCGTTTTCAAAGCCACCCAAGAAAGAGCAGAGCGACTCGTAAATACAGGGACAAAATTAGATTAAATAATGGGTTAAACAAGTTTAAAAAAAACTTTTGACCCAAAAATGCGCCTATTGTGTAGTACGAGTGCTAAAAACCTAAAATTAATGGCACCAGGTGCTATAATGATGTTGTCAGTTTAAAGAAGCTCCATTCAAAACAAAGTTTGAAATTCGTCAATTATCTTTTATATCTAGTTTCGTGATATAATATACTAAACATGAATAAATTTTACAAAAAAAGAATTTCTGTAAATATAAGTTTATAAAAATACGTAGTAATTAAGTAAATTGGTAGAAATGAAACGAAAAAGTCAGTATTATTTATTTAATGCAAGTTGACATTTTAATATTTGCTAGTGACGTAATAGGATATAACTGTGTATTGTTGGTTGCAGCTGTTTGTCTACCCTTGTAGGACTGTTGCTTTCCTTTTTCTACCTAAAGAGTGTATATTGTCTATTGATACTTTTGGTGGGAGACGGCTTTTTAATTTTTTTTATTGAAAATAATTGGTTTGAAATGCAAAAACACCTGCCTCTTATTTTTTAAAAACCCATTTAATGTAGAAATTCCATTTTTTGAGTGCCCACTATGATCGTTTAGTGCTTTTATGAAACTTTCGGTCACCCTGTTAGAGCGTTCATCTTGGATTGCCTGATCGATTCCATCTTCCTCTAGTTCGCCTTTTCTTAGCAATCAGTTCTTGGATTTAGTATGGCCTGTTATTAATTTTGTTTTGTATTACGTCAGATTTTGATATAGAAAACCACGCAGGTTTTTGTGTTAGTTCTGTGAGGTATCGAGCCCTGTTGTCTACAGCTTCTTTAATTTGACAATTTAAGCTAACATTTCTTTGAACTTAGTTTTTGAATTGCTTCCAGTCTGTTAATTAAGAACATAGAATGGGATTTAATGGTATGAAGAATACTTCTGTACCTAGAATAATTATAACAGGGGTGCGGTCAGAAAATAGGAAAACACCTTAAATGGCCGCAAAAAGTTAAGTATGTCTTAAAAGAATCGTAGGTGGATTTATTAGTTGAACGATGTATATATAGTTGTTATCGTTATAGCTCAAAATAGATGACGTCCTTTGGTGAGGTTTAATCAAGACTCGCGATGTGCATTTCAGTTCCCGCCAGCAATAAACTTTTGATCTAGGGTCTGGCAGAAAGTTTTATATTGCTCTGTTGGTATTCTATGCTGAAAAGAACAATAAAAAACAGATGGCACCTGGGCACGATTCCATAAAGAAAAAACTGACGAAATTTCTCAATATCTATCAGATGTTTTCTCACCTTACTCCTTACTAAAATAGCACAGATACTGAAGCACCTCCGAAAAATATCTGTCATCTTAATAACCACCATACTTAATTCGGTTCGTCATACTTTCCTATACAATGGAAATACGCTTGTCTCTAGTACGAATACTCTTTGAAAAGCTTCTAAAACAATCTTAAGAAGATCTGGACATAATTAGCCCAATACCAAACCATAGGTTCGGATTGAAGAGCACAATTTCACAGGACAAGAACCTCGGGAAGAATAAGTTTTGCAGTGTGGTTTTCTGGGCGTTAAACAGACTTTTGATAATGTGTAGTACATGGGTTTACCATATCAATTAAAACAAGTTCGTTCATTATTTACCGATCTCACCAATCGTTACTTCGTAATAAAATATAAAAATCAACCTTCTGTATATCATCAAATAAAATCGGGTGTTCCACAGGACAGCGTTTTAGATCCTTTCCTGTATCTCCCAAACACATGTAGTATTTCTGAAACTGAAAATACCACAGTCGTCACTTTTAGTGACGATGCTGCAATACTCTCGATACATAACTAAAAACAAACAAAAAAACATCGCAGCACCTATAAGCACACTCGAATAGGCTTAAATGAATGGAGACTTATTAAGATAAATGAAGTAAAATCTGCACAAGTCACCTTTATCCCAGGAAAAACCACATGTCTCTCAGTAACATACAAGTGCATCTCAGTGCCGATTAGAAGGAAAACTGAACACGTTAGGCTCTATCTAGACAAACAGCTAACCCGGTGACCTTATCTCAAAGCAAAAAGGACCTATGGATCTAAAATTCAAGCAAATTTACTGATTCCTTAGGTCAAAGCTTAAGTACTGTTATGTAAAACAATATTCTAACTCTGGGAATGTACTAAGAAAATTAGGATAATTATTATATAAAGAGCACAATCCAAAATTCTTCGAGCTCCAAGAAATAGACAGCAACTTAACGCTACAAGATAATGTAAACGTTCCATTTGTGAAGGATGTAATAGGGACATTAACGACATCCTACTTTGCAAGGCTCAATAACACTTGAACCCATTTTCAATAAGTGATTTGAATTGAGGAGAATCTCATCCCCGCCGTTCCAGCAAAATCCAGAAGCATCATCGCTGGTAAAGAACCCTACATATCACTACAGTTAATATATTTACTTAACACTCTCTTAAAATACAGGCTATTGTAAATTAGCGAAAATAAAATTACCTCCAGTAGTGGTTAGTAGACTAGTATCTATCCAATTGTAAAGAGTTTATGGAATCGACAATCGACTGGATATCTTAACACTACCGCTTCTTTAATTACAAATTTCAAAAGCAGCTGTCTGAATTTTAATGATTATGATATGAAAAACTGATAAGCAAGCAATATAATTTATTCTTTGATTTTAAAATAACTTTTACAGTGTTAAATTTGCATGAATAACCTTGTACATGTAAAAAAATTGACACTGTAGTGACAATTATCCTTGCGAGGTCAAAGTCCACAAAAATGTTCAATACACTTGCGTTCACAGTTTTTATTACCGCCAATGACCAAGTTGGGGCAATTAAAGCTCAGCAATTAAAATGTACATAAATATTTAAGGAACGGTGAGCTGAAACGATACCTAGCAATTAAAGTATATTGTAGTATTTTATAATGAAAACTTAATTGAAAATACGCACGTAATTATCAAGGAACACGCCGCCGACGTCGATAATGCTTGTGGCCAACAAATGAACAGAAGGAAGGTACTGCTGGATAAAAACAAAGGCAGAGTGTGTGCTTTCGCAGAGTAGCAAATTTATCTAATGTGTTAGGGCCGGCCAATATTTGCCACACTAATAAAGTTAATTCATACCTTAATGGTTTTTATTATATTTGGTTCTTTATTTTTACCACATACTTGTACTGATAAAATCGGTATGAAGAATATTTAATAAAAAGACTACTTCATTGTTATTGAGAATGGAGTCGGCAAATATATAAAAGCAACAAAGACAGAACGTCCAATATGAAAAGAGCAGAGTTCGCATAGAAGGCTGTCGTTCAGATGTTAATGAATAAGTTCCAATTAATGTCCTTCCAAAATAAACACACCAATATTGAATTTTCAGATCAAAGCGGGGCGTTTGCAACATAGTACGAATAGGAGCAGCTGAAACTAAAAATTAGGTGCAGAAAGCGAGCTACGTGCTTTTTATTTCTAGATGACGAAGTAAAAATATAAAGCGAATGTAATTTTGTAAAGGTCGGGGATGAACTTTTGCAAAATAAGCAATTTTAAAAGAGAAAATTATAAGTTATTCAGAATAGGAAAAAAGGCATTAAAATGAGTATAACCTGGCACCGAAATTCAAGGTCAATTTATTTATAATTTAAAAAAAGTTTTCTGCAAAAATATTAATGAAAGTTTGCAATTCAATTCGTACGATTTAATTTTTAAGAAATTTCTTTAAAAATAAATTGTAAGTATCCAAGTTGTTACAATGCTAGTTAATAAAATTAATAGACCTTGATTAGTTCTAACGAACTGCTGCATTTTAGATATTACATTATTATTCAACTAATATAGAACATAGTTTTAGAAGTTAATTAGAAGCTTTCCATCAAAATTTAAAATTAATTTTTTAATGGAGAATGGAGAAATCGGACTTGTCTATAAAATAATATTTAATAAAATATAATTTAAAAATTCAATGCAATCAAATCATTCGATATTTTCAATAGTTGAAAAATTTCCATTTATTACGGTTTATCACACGTAAACATTTCTTCTTCATATAAAACATCAGAACTGTTGTCGAAAGTTTGCTGTTTTCAGAACGAAAAATCAATTTGCAAAAAAGAATCTTAAAATTCTTGCGTCGTTGGGATGGCAGGGGGGGATGGTCGACCGGACAGGCAGAGTGTTATTTATAAACAAATTTTCTGGCCAGTAACAGCACAAGAGAAATAATCACAACTGATTCTTTAAATCCATCATAAAGTTTACTTTTAAGGCATCCAATAAGAAAACGCAAATTGTCAAAGTGACTGACGGACAAGAGTATTAAAATTATAATTATTTAAATTTGACAAGTCTCTCCTTACGTTTGGCGACGATGCGTTTCTTAGGAAAATTCAAATGTTGCCGAATTAATATTGAACGTATTGATATACTAAAACTGGCAAAAAAACGTATGAAAGCCTCACAATTTTATAAAAACACCCGCAAAGCCTTTGCAAAAATACTTTTTTTCAAGCCGGGTATCATTATTCCATAGTTTAGTCGACCTCATGAACACTCTGTCATAATTAAAATGGCGTCTAATAATCCAATTTTTTTCCAGATTACGTACTATAATACGCATAAAAATAGGATCAAAATTGTTTTGAACTAATAATTTATTTTCAAATAAGGGGAAAATAAAAGAATAAAAGAAACTCATTCTCGAATAATAAATACAGGATGTCCCAAAAATATATTTTTCAAATACCAAAAAAAACAATGTTTATTGACTTAGAAATAATTTAATGAATGGTACCTAAAACGAAGAAGCTACATACCTTTAAATTAATTGACTGGATTAAATGACGCTGCGCTCTTCAAAATCTGTCAAAAATGTAACTAGGGAACAGAAGTTATAGTGTGGGGTGGGATATCACCATTAAGCATCTCGCCGCAGGCCTTTTTGACCAGCCTGTCACTGGCGATGTCTACCTAAACATGCTACATCAGTCGAAAAGCTTTTATTGGTTTAAGAAGAGATTTATTTTCAACAAGGGCCTAATCTCGATGCAACTTTTCCAAATGGATTGAGTGAAGAGATGCTGTTCAATCCCCTCCGCGTTCCGTAGACCTCACTCCAATGAAATTCTTTTGTCGGGATACTTCAAAGATATAATTTGATGCACTACATCAGGAACAATCTATAAGCTAAAAAAGGAAAACGAAAGATAATGCTTCGTAGTTCCAAATAAAATGCTTCGAAACGTTGTCTAATTCAATAATTCGCGTTATAGACTGTTTGGAAAGTGGCGAACGTTAGTTTGAATATTTATAAATGTTCGTTTGATTTTATTTAATATTTTTAATTTAGAATATTAAACTATTGTTTTACATAAATTCATGCTGCATTTAACGTCATAAAGTTAGTACATTTTTAGGGATATCCACTATATGACATACATATAAATCAAAACATACATATCAATTTAAATATACGAGTCGATGCCCCAAATTTTCGTGAATATTTCTGTAAGTTGAAAGTGCATTTGAAAAGATACATGGCTTACTGAAACAAAACGAGCACGTGCAGTTTTGGTGTGAGCGGTAATTTTCAAAAATAGAGCTGGAGTTTTCTGTTTCAAAGTAAATTTGTCTATTATAGAAACTTTACGTGTGTAATTTTATTACCTAATAAATCAAAAAACTTAAAAAAAATAGCAACTTATTTTTAAAATCACCAAAGAACTTCTACGTGCCCTATATTTTTATCCCATTTTTATTATACAAAAAATTATAGATAATGAAAATCCAAAGTCCACAAAAATTGTGTTTAAAAGTTCCTAAAATTATGGCAAATTGAAATTAAATTAATAATCCTATTATAATATAAGCTTTCCATTGTTAAGTTTTTCAGATCAAAACTTTCTTCAGTTTTAAAAATAGATAGTAGTGGCCAGGGGGCAGATCTAGACTGTAGGGTGGAGAGAAAAGCTCTTCAAAGTCACAGTTCTCACAGCAACCTGGAAATTGGGGGATTATCTCTTTTACTTGATGTCGCGTAATTGATGCATTAAACTGGGGTAATACTCTCGGTTTGTTGCTGCGTAATCAATTACTAAAATTCCCTTTGAATTTGAAAAGATCGTTACCATGACCCTTTTCGCCGTTTGCACCCCATTTGCCTTTTTTACGTTATTATATTGACTGTAGATCACAGCAAAAGATTATGGTTTAATCCTCTATAAGAATGGATTGAAGAACTTGGTTGCGACAAAGGTGTAAAAATTGATTGTAACAGAACCAAATATTCGATGGGGAGCGTGAGGGCGAGTACGAAAGCACTTCGACTGGTCGTGATACCGTAATTATAATAAACTTTACTTTCAGGAAAAGATATTAAATGAAGTGTGTAAGACAATTGAAGAGATAAATCAACATGAAAGTACGAAATTTACTACCGAATCCACGCAAACAGTTTGCCTATCAAGTTAACTTAATTGTTTGTAGTCACGAAAATAATTATTAGCTACTGCGGAAGGAAACTCATATCAGAAGTTTTGTGTATCTTTACAGTGGGTGTGAGAACTATACTACTATTTATTAAATTGCATTACCATTGAAAGCAAATTACACTGCACTGATACTTTTAAAATAAGCATACTACAATCAACAAACTTAAAGATTGAGAACAATATGTTTATGTCTGTTCAAGCTACGTAAAGTGGTGTTTATGAGAAATAAGCCAAAGAAGTGGTCGCCATAGTAATGTTGTGGTGCAAATAGAACCAGTGAGTTGAATAAGAGAAGTGCGCAGAACAACCAACCGGGAGGATCTTCAGAGGTTTTCGAGTAGAGTTAGCAGTGAGATATCAAGTGCCCTAGTACAACCACTGTGGATAATTTCACGGTTCCACATCAATTCCTCACAGTGGGACTAACAACGCGACGTCCTTTCCTATGATTAGCACAGACCTTTCTGCACTAACAACTAAAATTACAATGAGCAACGAAAAAGCATTTGCAGACAAATTAGTGGTATTTTCTTTTGAATCCTAATTTTGGTTAAATCGAAATGATGGTCGGTCATTAATACGTTATAGACGCAGAGAAAGGGAGCAAGAAGACTACATTCATAGAAGGCATACAACGCCAACTATGGGTATTATGATAATTGAGACCTATCAGTTACGATGGGAGATTATTTATAGTCGGAGCTAAAGCCAATATTGCCAGTCAGATGTACATCGAGACGATCTTCAGACAAGACAACGTTCGACTACATGTGCCATGTAATATATTAAACTTCCTTTAATAAAACAGAGTGGAAACCACTTGAATTTTCATCAATGGAAAATCTCTGGAATATCATTGAGCGAAGAATACAGCATACACGAACTTTTAATTTTCTGGTTGTGTCAATAATGAATGGAATATAATCAATGACTACAACATTCGTTTACAGTTTGATTCGATGCCACGAAGAGTACATGCGGTCACAAGAGCGCGACGTGGGCTCGTACATTAATGAATAAATGTAAATGTTTCTGGTCAAATATTTTGCAAATTTAATAATTTATTTATCTATTATTAAATAAATCTGCAAAAAATTTTAGTTGTTCTTTTGCAGTTTTTTTAAGAATCTAAAAAAATTAGGGAATGTTGGTGTTTTATTTAAGCGAGCAGTACGTAATTAAGAAAATATTTATTTTGCATCCTTATGTACGTTTGTTCAGCAACCTGCATGTAATATGTTGTTTATACAGTTGGCTTTATTATCATTAAGGTAATAATCATAACTGGGGTGTAGCTAGTTGAAATTTCACAATTAATTTCACATATATGTATAACAAATGAAAACAAAACTTTTTGTTATCAGTATATGAGTTTTATGTACTTCAGAATATATAAAATAATGCCACATCTCTGCCAAGTTATACTAATTCAAAACATTTGCAGTATTACAAATACTATAAGCGATGGCAAAAAATTAAATGGAACGCCTTAAAAAATAAAGAATATTATTCAGGTAATTATAGTCAATTAGATCAACACAAAGATGTAATTAAGATATAAATTAATATTTAAAAAACTCTATTTAAGAAAAAAATTTTGAAAATTACTATGAACTATTAAGTTCAACTAAAGTTGAGAAAATTTTTGTCATTCTTTAAGAAAGATTATTAGATTGAACCTATCAAACAAACGTAATAGATATGTAAAGGGTGGCAATATTACAGTATTTAAAAGCAGGGGTTGTTCTTAGCAGCAACGCACAATTAGGTCCTTAAACTAAGAATGATCACAATTTTCAAAACAAGTTGCGCCTATTTGAGGCTTCGAAGCGGTGCTTTCGTGTTCGCACTCTGAAGGACTGAAAATGTCCGTAGCATTTGCTATCCAACATATGAAAAAGTGGTAGCGATTTGAAATTGAAATATTGTAAAGAAAATTGAAGTGACAATGACCGGGATCTTTAAAAATAAAACGAGTCTCCACATCCATAAAGGCTAAAACGATTGTGCCAATGATCGAGCGAATGTCGCTAACATTAAAAAACTCGACTTCAAGACCATCAAACGTCAGATAAAAGAAGCGAACTTTGCTTGGCAAAATACGCGGAACAAACCCCTGATAAGTATGATCAACTAGGTTGAAAGCGTTTTTTTTTTGTACATAGTGAAACGTACCTGACCCTTACCTAGTCATTTGCTAATGAAAAGAACGGTTAAGCATATCATAAAAATTTCTTGCTTGGGGTTGTTTCAATATGAAGTAATTCTCTTCACGGAAAATCTTAATGCTCGAAACAAGGTTTATTGAAAGAAGTTTTGAAAAGAAAGTGCCCCTTAAATGCGCAAGGACAATAACAGGATGGCTTCGTAATTTTAGATCGACTCGCCCAATCAGCAGACGCTAATTAAAAACTAAAAAAAAATGTTATAGGTTATTATGAAAAGAAATCTCCGGAGGAAACGTGTGTTCCTTGTCAAATAACTGTCACGTTGGCGCTTTCAGTCTCCGATATATGCAGAAAATTTAGTTGAAAGCACACGCAAACGGTGCGTAGCATTAATTAATAATGAATACTCGGCCGTTAGGTGTTAGGTGATGGCTTGTTAGTGTTTTTAATATGAACTTTCTACCGATATAATTATTAATTAGTTGTACTAATGTTTCTTGCTGATATGTGCACTCTTCAAAGATCAATACAAATGTGTAAAACAAATCCAAAAAAATGAAAAGGAGAATATAAATTTAAAAAAATGAGAAAGTCCGTTATACACCATTGCGAAATTGTAACCAATAAATTTTGATGGTTATGGGAAGAAACATGTTATATATATATATGATTGCAGTTAACATATTTCAAAAATTTAATCTGAGATTTTAATTTGTAATAAAGTAAAATTAATTTTAAAATTAAATGGTCACCTGATTAGGTAAAAAGAATAGAAAATTGGAACCGTCAAAAAGAAATAGAGTATCATAATAATTACAAACACTAAAAATGTTTTCTGTTTAAATATAAAATTAATATTGTGAATGCTATTCAACTACAACAGATAAGGTATGCGAACCAAAATAATTTTAATTTCAATTACAATTTAACCTTGTAGTACAATATAAGGTACGTCCGGAAAGTAATGAGACTGATTTTCTTGGTTGACGAGCGGAGTCTTCTGGGCTGATGGTGGGTGGGAGGAATATCAGGTAATCTGTCGGATCCAGCTAACTTTCCTTTGAGCCTTTAGATGGCGAAGTGGACAGCTCTTTGAGCATCGCGTCACGTGTCACAATGCAGCATAGCATTGATTGAAAAATCCGCAGCCTAGACACTTGCTATGATACAGAAAGTTTATGATAAAGATGCTTTATAAAAAAACACAAGGATCTTGGCGACAAAAAGAAGAGACGATGTCAAGGATGAGCAATGCATAGGGTGTCTATCAACGTCTTTGGACTACGACCGACACCTGACCGTTAAATTGATAGCAGAAAATTTGTGCTACGTTAGTTTCCAACAGAAAACAAAAACTGCGTGCCGATTTCTTGTGAGCTCAACTCCAGTTTAAAATGACACCATTTTGGGGCTGATGTAACAAGTGCTGTGGAAGAGATTCTAGTTCAAGACTTCGAGACGAGCTACGATGCGTGGCAGAACCGCTAGCAACAGTATATTGATACTCAAAGAACACTAAGTGTATATAAAACATACTTTGAATTTTCTGGAATCAGTCTCGTTACTTTCCGGACGTACTTTGTACTTTATCGCTATTAAGAAAACCTGAACAGAGAATTGCAAAATGAAAATTTTCTAATTCATCTTCAATTCCTTCGTAAATCAAGCTACCAAATATGGTTTTATGCATACATAAAAATTCTTTACATTTTTATATTCTTCAAAGTAACAAGTTAAAAATAATCATTCACTGATATGAAAACAATTATTTGTTTCCCCTAATAATGTCGAGAAAAAGCTATTATTTAGTGAAAAACGAATCCAGTTCTACAGAAAAACAGTGATTTAATGTGAAAAATTGCACAAACTTTTTTAAATCTGTTATAACTATTATATAAAAAATAGAACAAAAAATTCAAATTATGACTTTATAATAAAGAAATAGCCGGTGAACCTTTTTTAAGAATTCTAAATGAGATTATTTAGATATACAAACATGAACAAGATACATGCTAAAAGTCACAAGCAACACTTTTTTTAGATTCTGTAGCATTTATTATAACAATTCAAACAGTTTGGTATGTATAAAACTTAATATTTACAGCAAATGTGCAGTAAATGTCTAGTACGATATAATACCTAATAATAAATATTAAAAACATAAATTAATAGTATGTTTATGTAAAAAGATCACAAAATGTTAAGACAGGAAAACATTTTTAATAGCACGAGGGGAATCCCCTTTAGATATCTCTACCTACAATGCTTAGAAGCCGCAATCTTCTCGGTTTACCACATGGTGCGTAATCAACAAATTTCGGATTTTATATGATGTGTCTTTATAGGCAGAATAATTTTTTTTTTAGTATTAATGACTTATTTGTTTATTTTATTAGCCCTTCCCTCAAATCACTACATCATTGACAGCAATAGTATAGTTAGAGTTTAACTTTGACCTGTGTGACAGCAGCAGCAGCAGCACTCATAATTTTTTTTATATATATAATTATGTTACTGGAGAATTACTTAACTAACACATTTTTAGATGATTCGCAAGCAGAATACGGCTGAAATTCGTGGGCAATATGAGGTTTTGAAAAGCTACAGTAAAGTTGATACGAATGCAAAGACCAGTGTCATAACCGGAAGGACTAAAAAGATGAGCAAGTCAATGGGATGAAAAAATCAAAAATAAAGAATCGCGATGTTTACCCATTCAAGCATATTATTGTGAAAGAAGTTCGAGCCAGGCATCGAGTCATTTCAAGGCAGATTTAGATGGTCAATTCAAAGGACGTTGAAAAGCGAGATCTGCTATAGGATAGCCAAAAAGAAATTACTGTTGGCGAAGCACAAGCAAGCAAGGGCTAATTTTTAGACTTTAGAACTTGGATTTCCCGACAAAAAGCGTTTCAACTTGGACAAACCAGATAGATAACATGGGCTTATATATTATAGAAAATGTAGATACATTAAATAAGAGGCGACAGCATTGTGATTTTGGCGAGATTTCAAGTAAAGGCAATTTACTGAGTAAAGCAAGCTTTCGGGGTTGTCATGGGAGTTTTGTATTTTGAAATTTTATATTTCTAGGAATGCTCAAAGAAATACAAAATTGTTGATTACATTTTTAATTTTCGCAATGTTCCTTCCTGGTAGCAAGATGCTTTCAGGGTTCCCATAGCGCAGGACATCTTCAAGTGTTTTTATAAAGAAGCAATTAGTACCAGTGATTGGCCAGCTTGCAGCCCAGATTTCAACTTGATTGAAAATTACCGAGTTACAAGCCCAAGTCTAACGCATCAGGACGATTCAACAGCAAAGCGCATTTGCTCAAAATAGTTAAGCGACGCGCCAAGAAACTACATGAAAAAGCTTTATTCAAGTACAAACAAATATTTATTTACAGTTTGTATTGCCCTAAAAAATTTGCGCCAAGAATTCTAATTTTTATACTTCAACTTGATAGCTTTGGCGAATCTTTTTGGAGGTTTTTATTAGTTATCACATCTCAAAAATTTCAGCCAATATTAGTGAGAGCATACTGAAATTTGGGTGTCGTAAAACTTTTCCTCAAGACTGCACAAAATACATCCGATTCATAAGAAAATAAATTGACTACCATAGGCTGTAAAAGGATAGATAAGTGTAATACATAGCCTCTGTCATCTTAATTTTAACCTCACTTTTCCGTGGTACATCCCATTTTTACTTGTGAAGACATTCGTCTGGAAACGAATCTTGGACGATAGTAACATATGACAAGAAGACGCTAAAAGCTTTTGAAATGTGGTACTACAGAC
This sequence comes from Sinelater perroti, assembly GCA_036346155.1. Taxonomy (NCBI): domain Eukaryota; kingdom Metazoa; phylum Arthropoda; class Insecta; order Coleoptera; family Elateridae; genus Sinelater; species Sinelater perroti. Next base: position 19,380,858 of record JARFIY010000099.1, on the reverse strand, counting down.
GGATGCTAAGGATAACTTGGATGATAAATACAAAAGAATTAGAATGAATAGGAGAACGACGAGCTCTAACAAAAGAAACAGAAAAAAGACGAGATCTATTAATTTGACATAACGTACGTCATGGGGGCTTGGCCTCACTAAAGCAATTATAGAAGGAAGAGTTGAAGAAAAAATACAACAGGCAAACCGCGAATACAAATTATAAGATTTGAATGCAATAGTTATAAAACTGGCTATGAATCAAAGATAGATAATTACACAAAAATGATGGAGAGATCGGGTAGAGAAAGAAGAGCAGGAGAGGAAGGGAGAGAGGTGGGTGATGCAGAAAGAGGGGGCTGAAGAAAGAAAGAGAGGGGTAAAGAAAAGAGAAAGGGATCGAGGGGGGGTAAAGAAAGCGAACGAGAGAGGGATTTGGTGAAAGAGACCAGGGAGAGAGAGAATTATCAAACTATACACATCGCCTTAACAAAGAACTTACGACATGAATCACAAGACCACAGATAATTGATAAACAATTTCGCCTGTGTTATTGAATTTGTCATAAAGTGAGAGATTCTTGTTCTTAAAATTCAGCAAAGATTTCAGCCATGTCAGAGAAATAATTTAAAGCTGAATATAAACATCTAGCCCTCAGACTGCTTCCTTTGAACATAAAGACAGAGTTGTAAGCAGTAAAAAAGACAGAGTAACTGTGGATTAAATTTCAGCACACTACATTACAAAAGATTTGGTTTCTCCGGAATAATTTATAGCCCATTTTTATATTTTTAAATAATGTTTCTCCTCACTGTTGGTATGGCTTTAGTAAATTAGCACGAAACACAAATTTGTAACCAAAAATACAGAAAAAAATATTAAAAATCTATATTTAAAACTATTAATATATAAACTATGCAATTTGAACGATTAATAATCAGAGAACATGTGAATGGATATCATAAATGACACGAACGTCAAATTCTGTATTTGAATAGTCCATAGCGGTATCTAAATAATTGGAATGCCTAGATGGGTTTAAAAAAGTTCGTCAATAAATCGCAACTTTATCGAGTTTCATTTGTATTTAGTGAGCTATCTTATTTTTTTAGGAAACAGGATGCCATTTAGATTGTTCCAATAATTCGCAGAATATTCAAAACAGTCCCGACAAAGTCTTGTTAACCTAGCATTTTTGCTGCATCTGATGTGGATTCAGATATGACTACAACTAAGAATAAGTAAATAATTGAGGCCGCACAATTTTGGGCCAATATTCTGCAAAAATTGCGATTTTTACGGTAGGAGGTTTATTTTGGGTTTGAATTTCATACTTTAGAAAGTTATAACAAATATACCATTAGGTTAACTAATAAATGTTGCTGGAGCTAAGCAGGGTGATAACGCAGGATTAGAGTTTCGGCACTAATCCAGGAGTCTCGCCGCTTGGTCACTAGCTGCCGGATTTATTCCTACGTTAATATGTAGTAGCAGATTTAACTACATAATCTGTGACAGCCGGCTTCACATCATTAACAACTAAAAGATGCTACACTAACAGGTCCAATTTTCACGTATCGTACAAAAGTATTTGCCAAATTCTTTTGTACGAACTTTATGAATTCACGGAATTTTAAGTATTTATTATAAAATAAAAATCCATTTTAAAAATACGAGGTATTATAATTTGAATACACATCGTATAAATCGTTTAAATACTGTATCATACTTTACACAATTGTAAACATCTCCCTGACCAACAGACGAGTAAATTACGGAATTCAGTATAGACATTACAAATTGTATCGAAAATATTTAGAATTAGGTATAAAAGATAAGGTTTTTGTAGAACTTAAACAACTTAGAATATCTATATGCACAAATTTTATTTAACTTTGAACAGACTAAAGTGAGATTTCATTATTTGCCATGGAATAAATTTAAAAAATAATTACTTAAATACAGAAAAAAAACTGCTCTCCGGAATACCTAACTGTCCCTAACTAGGAAAAGACAGTTCCAGGTCAACGTCCTAATTTTACCTTAGCATTAAAGAATAGAATATGTCAAAATCAAATTATGTCAGCAGAACAGATGCCTCCTGGGAATTTATTCATATATATTAATATCGCAGAAACTTGACTAAAAACGACTAAAGTGACTACACTCAGCTAAAGTCGAACGCTTGCAGTAGTGAATGGGGTGCTGTAAAAATTCAAAAGTTTCAGTTGAACAATCAAAACATGCTCGAATAATTCTAACGTGCAGAAATACAAATAAGTGGGTGAATCAGATATAAACCGGAATTTATTTTTTACGCGCTGCTCGTGAGATTTGTAGGTAACGGTGTTTGGGGGGATTCCCCCTAGAGTACATCGCACCAGTATTTCTTTAGATTTTCAGTGGCGCATTGCGCAACATATCATTATCAAGTTCCTCACGACAAAGGGCTAAAGCGGTTCCTAATTTTGAGCACAATTCGGGAACAACACCTTGACGTATACGCGTGGTAAACAATTTTTGAGAGGACAAGAAGCAGTTGAAAAAGATGAGAATGTTGTTAGCCGCATTCTCAAGGACGATCGCCGATCGAAATTGTTTCCGAGGTCGAAATAAGCCACGGCAATGCTTAGGTAATCCGAAACGTTATCCTGTTTCACAACAACGCCCCACCTCATACAGCTGTCTCAACTCGGCTAGAAATTGGGACTTGTGCTGGACTACACTGAATCATCCTCCCTACTTAATTTCGTTCAACTCGGTCATTATTATACGTTTCGTTCCACAAATACTGCAAGTTTGATATGAACATTCATATGTTATACTTTAATCATAATGAGTAATTAAGCGATGACTTATTTCCCAGTTCTCATCAGTTTCTATGTTGTATTTGATTCTCTCCATTTGTAAATTCTTTTGTAAGGTTAGCCGGTTTTCTTGTAAATAATACGCGGGTGAATTAAAAATAAACTAAAACTTCTTTTTTACGCGTCGCGAGGTGAAAGATGCGAGGAGCGGCTCCTGAACGTTGTAGGTAAGGGCGCCTAAAGGAAATTTCCCGGTATCAAAAAAAATTGTGAGAATACTTAAGGGGGACAACACTTTTCAAAATAATTAGTGTACGACAACCACACCAAAGTTTTTGGGAAGACAAGTAGTTGAAAATGTGTGAGAAATAGCGCAAATGAATTGTTCTCTCTCTCGATGTTGCTTGCTAGGTTGGAATAAGATGTTAACTGGCCCAATGCAGGTCCCCAAACTGGACGAAAAATTTGAGAATTTATTTTGGAGTGTATCGAACTCTAACCCTACATTTAGGACTTATCGTCCTGCGATAATAATTTACTTAGACTACTAAAGGAAGGATTTGGAGGACAGAAATCCTTCGTGCGCGATTAGCTGGTGCTACACTTACTTTCATTTTACGTTAACGGGTTTTAAAAATTATTTATACATTGGTAACATATATATAGAGAAATCACTATATATTTGTAGAGTTATATTGCTTCGATGATTAAAAAATTAATAATTACGGTTTATATCCGATTCGACTTTATAAAATAGGAGAATTAGAGTTTTTAAGTTCAATAACAAGCTGCTGTAGATTAAGTGGTTGCGAGTTGAAAAAACTAATCCCTTATAGGGATGGCGCCAAAAACATCCGATTGGGAAAACAGCTACCTGTTATAATAAATTAAACATCTAGCATATTCTTAAAGAGTAACACTAAAATAATTAATTATTAAAAAAATTAGTTTCAAAATTACAAATATTATTCAAAATGCAATTAAAAAATATTTGGCTCCAATTAGAAATCAACAGTTAGACTTTTTAAGAAAACCATTAGGCTAAAATTAACAATTGCACTATCCAGTTAAAAATGGCAAAAATATTTACTTTCTAAGCAATTTATTAAGGTATGGGGGGCTCAAAACATCAAGTTATTCTTAAAAGTTGCACTAGATATAAAAATTCGTGCTGTAACAGAGCGACTTATGAGAATTAATAACGAGGTATTTTAGATTTCCTTAAATATATGCAAATATAAACGTTTCACAGCGCGTACATTTTTTTTCGTCGATAGCACCAAATTATGTACGAAATTGGGGCCAACTGCACATAGACATGGAAAAAATTAATAGACCTTCACCAAAATTTGAATTTTTATTTGCGCAACCATGTCTAGTACTTAGAAGGGATATGCCACGTTAAACATTAATTAAGCCCCGAAGAAACATTGCCTAGCTTATCGTTAATCGCTAATTTTTGTAATATAAAGAATACAATGAATTCTTTCCCCTTGTCTTATCTTATTATATAATACTGGTTTTTCTATGATTGCATAGACTTCCACAAATATTATTCAAACTACAGTGCTTCCAGCCGATCAGAATTTAATATTGGTTTGCAAGTTTGCAAATATGCTTTGCATTTCATTTTTTGCAAGATCGGTGCGCACGCTCTTTGCTATACAAGCCAAAGACCGATCAACTAAGAACCTTCGCGTCAAACCCAACTGGTAACAAAAGTAGACGGTTTTTCAATTTATTTGCATTTGTTAAGCTATAAAGTTCGAAGTACGCCTGACTTTGCTTGAATTATGATTTTGTTGGTCAAATTGTAAAATATCCTTATCAAATCCACTAAACTGTAAGAAAATACAGATGAATAATAAAAAATAAAAAGTCGAAGCTTAATCGCGGTATGCCTTTGGATAGTGGCGAGACCGAACAATAATTCCTGGGGTGGAAAAGATATGAAAAAGATCGGCTACGTAAATACTCAACAGATTATCAGAAATTGGTTACCGGAGAGCGTAAAGAGCTAAGTTAAGTGAACGTAATACGAAATGGCAGAGAACCAAAACTAAAACTTAAAAAAGAAATTACGACCACTTTAAAATACTATGGATATTTTTTTAGCTTTTTTTTTCTGTCGCGCAAAATTCCATTGGGAAAGCAGAAATGCCGATATAATTTAATTTTTGGGGAAATCGTCAATATTTTGTTGACATGGAGCATAAATTGGCAATTTGTTAAATTTCCCTATAAATTAGAAATGCAATAAAAAATACCGGAGTTTACTTTATTTGCCACTTGCTATACGTGTCCACAAATCGAGGAAAATTATTTAAACTTAATTTCCTATTCTTTCATGAGAAGATCATGCAGTACAGTCTAGTTAAAATTAATTTCACTCGATATATCGTCAATAAAATGATTTATATACCTCGCATTGTCTATCCAGAGAAATTTTGCTGGTGCCCTTAAAAGATAATTCGAAAAAGAAACGCTCAAAAAGGCTAAAGTTGAATTTTTGAAGGTTTTTTGCGGTCACTAACCCACTTCAATTTGGTTAATAGTAAACCAGGAGAAAATTAAATATTTCACAAAAACGCCAACCTAACCGATTTTGCATGAGCAAACAACTACTTACATTTACAAGGAATGAGTTTCTACTTTGGAAATGTACTCTACTACTTAAAGATTCATTGCATTTAAAATTTTTAAAATTTTGGTCTTCAGAAAATTCCATTCTCTGATACAGGGGGTAGGTTTTCAGCATAAGCAGGAGGACAGGAAACTAAGCCAAATTCCACCCTTCGTTTTAACTGTTCCAGACGTGGAGGTGCCACGGAAAACGATTTTATGATTTTCATCACACTTTAGAGAAAAATGCGCGAAAACTAATTTGGCCGCCCAAATTAAATTTGCGCTAAAAGCAATCGGGGAAACTGTGACAAAAGGGAAGCAAATTGGATATCTAAATTAAATTAAATATTCCGCGTTTCGAGGCTAGCATGGCCACAACGCTTTACGACCAGCCATCGATGATATGAAGCACATCGTCTCGGGCTACAGAAATGTAATGCAAGAATAAAATACGTTGCCAAGGTCGCTCGCCGCGAACTTACGAAAGCTACCAGAGTTCACGTAAAACTTCACAATTGCTCTCGGGTAGCAGCAGAATTCTGCTCTTGAAAAAAATTTAGCGAAAATAAGCGGCTTAACGGAAATTTACGGCGGAGCCCGCCGCAGGAATTAGACACGCTAGGCAAAATTACGCTGATTAATTTTTTAACACGAAAAGTTAAATGAAATTTTCTTTCGGGTGTAACAGGAGCATGAACGTGCCGCAAACATTCGCCTCGTTATCCTCAAAAAACTTGCACCAAGAAGAGCAAAGCTTAAACCAGTGAAATTTCTGGGGAAAATTCTATAGCCAAGTTAGTAATTTTAACACATCGACCAAGATAATCAAAAATTCGCTTTTTGGTGGAAAACTTTTCCAAGAAGCTTTGGCATCTCTAGTAGGAAATTAAATACAATTCCTACAAAAGAAAGATTCGAGATATGCCAAGAAAATATAGTTTCGGTTGTTTGAATTGAATTTATGGTGAAAAACGTTCAATGACTAAATATTCGTAAAGGGCAGTGTAGACGAGGAAGCTTCACAACCCTCGCTAAAAACTATCTTGTACAATTACGCAGCAATTTTCTGTTTTATTAAAAGAAGGTTCTGGAGCTGAGATGGCCATAATCAAACTTGGGAAAACTACGGCGCGAGGAGCAAAAATATGCTGTTAATTATGCAACGAAATAACAAATCAGGTATAAAGTTGCACAAATTTTCCCCAGTCTGGTTGGGAAAACTGCAGTAAGGGCAGTTATATGCTAAATTTCAGGGCAAAAATTAATTTTTGAAGGGCAGTGTAGTAACGAATATTTCAGCAAAGGCGGCGAAGAACTAAAAAACAATTTGGGAAAATTTGTTGCAGGTTGGGAGAAACATTTGTATTCAATAGGCGGAAGCCTTACGGAAATTAGGGAATTTGGAAGAGACAGAAAAGCAGCAAACGTGGAAGGCCCAGACTTAATTTTCTGCTAACACGGCAAAATAAATTTCCGTGCGTTCAGGGGGAAAAATAAAGTCTTTGAGAAAATGGCCTGCGCCGAGCAGAAAAAATTATGGAACCCTGCAATTTTCAGACAAGAAATGGCAGTATAAAGCAAGAAGTAAAAACTAACGGGAAAACTTATTATGAAAAAAGTAATAACAGCGCAGTTCGCTCAAGGCCGTACAAATATAAACGTGCCACAGTTTCGCAAAAACTGCCGAAATAATCTCGAGAGCTACAGGAAGAAAATTCAAGCCGTTTATAAATAGGAAAAAATATTTAATTACGCAGAAATTTTGGCGATTTTTTGCTGAAACGCTTCATGCTTATTTTAATCCATGAATCTGAAAATTATCGCGGATTTTTCAGGGAGGAATTAAATTAAGCACTGGCAAAGCACATTCGATGTTTGCTATATTTGTATCTGTCATCGACATAAATGACGAGCTTTAAAGCTCCTTTAGCAATAAATACAAACTTGTCACGGAACTTCTGAGAAAACTGCTGGGGGGATTGTAATACGGATACTACTGGATTGAAGGGCAAGGTCGTTAGTAATTGAGATAATTATTAAAGTCTCTTGCACTGCATTCTTTGATGAGCAAAACCAGATAATAACATGAACGTGCAACCTTACCAGATCAAAACAGAACGATTAAACTTTAACAAAAACTTAGCGGCTAGCACCACCTCTTGAAAGCTCGCTCGGAAAGCGAGGAGAAACCGGAGAGCGAGAAAAGAATGTGTGAATCGCTGCCACAAAAATACGCGACGCCTCAGACGTGTACTACACGCCGGATTAACGCAACTAGTCAATGACCTTATTTCACGGGAGAGGCGCGTACGCGCCGGCCGCGGGCGAAGCCCGGCATCGCCGGGCTGACGGCGGCGGCCCTGGAGGCGGCAGCCGCGCGGCGCGGAGCCCGAACTATTTGCCATAGTTCGAACATTTTGGCAGCAAACAGGCGAATAGTTCGCGAGTTAAAAATACCCGTGGCGTTCGCGGGGAACACGGCGGCCAGCGCCGCGCTGCACATTCTTACGCCGCTGCGCGGCGGCGGCCGCCTCCCGCGGGCCCGAGCAGCGCGTGCAGATTGTGAGGTTAGGTCGGCGGCAGCGGCGCCGGGCGTAACTCACTTCAGCTCGCACTCGTCCAGCTCTCGAAGGAGGCGCGGGGCGCACACGCGGCGGGCCGCGAGCCCACCGCAGGCAGGAGCGGGCACTCGCGGACGGGCCGCGCCGGCACACTGCACTGACCGGGCGCGATGCAGCTTGGTGCAAGGCTTCAACACAGGACGGGCCACGGCAGCTCAGCGACAAGCCCGAAAGACATATCGTTACATACTGAAATTGCCGACTCGCGAGACGGTGTTTGCCAGGTCTGCCAGACGGAAACCCGAGCGGCGCTCGGCCTGTCTCGTGCCGCCCGAAGCCGCCCAGGATAGGCAACCACCGGTTACGTAATATCCCCCTACAGCAGCCGCCGCGGGCGCGCGCGGCCACGCGCGCGCAGCGCCCGCCGAGCCCTCGCTCGTCGCCGCCGCGGCCCCGCCGTGGCCGGCCGCGGCTCCGATTCGCCGGTAATTAAAACAATCGCTGTCGCACCCCCACCCGCCGCGGCCTCCCCTCGTGTCTTGTGGCCCGGCGCGGCCGGCCGGGGGCGAGTTCGAACCGCGCGCCTTAGTGACTTTGCTCCAAGTTGGCAGCGGCCTCCACGTGCTCGCGAAATCGATGGGCGACGGGCCCCGCTCGGGGAGCGGCAGCGAGGACAATCCATCACGCTGTTGTCTAGACGATGTCTGACTGCGGAAGGGTTGTTACATCATAGCTGCCGCTGGCGGCTCGGATTTCGGCCGATCGCGCCGCACCGGAATCGGGCCCTGATTGACGCTCTCGGCTCGTCTCGCCTTTATCTTCATTATAAATGTCGCCGATTTCGTTATCATTTTATTACAGATATAACTCCAATTATCGTCCTCTATTTTATTCATGATTTACGTTTGTGAAGGGGTTGTTGTGAAAATTATTACGTTAATTTCCTGATCTGTTACACAAAATAGTCCTGAGATTAGTTGAAATCTGTTATCTACGTTAGTCTTCCCAAAGGATGCTCAAAATTGAAAGCCGAATTTTAATTTTAAGTAAATCGACTTTCGAATTGCTTTTGTGGTTTGATTTTAATCTTCGATTCAATTTCAATTACAATTTCGCACATTTTGTTCTTGAGATCGTCAATTGTTCATGTATTGCTAGCCTGGACATTGGATTTCAGGACGTTAAATCGCAGCATCTTGTTAATGACCGTAATATTACGTGAGCAGTCATTTACAGTTTTTTTCTTATTCTATTTATAAGTTTACAATCTGTCATATAGTAACATTCAGTAACTGGTTTGACATTTTCTATAAGACATGTAGAAAGTTTTCCAAAGTAATTTCTCGTTCACCGTTGTAATGCCTAGGTCCTAACGTATAACCTCGTTCGGAATGAACCCTCGCCATCTACCAAGGGGCGCAACGTTTTTGATTGAAATCTTTTGATGATGTCGATGTTTGATCTGCTTGCAGTTCTCCATAGTGGTGTGCCATAGTAGCAAATAAGTCGCATGGTCAATTTAATAACAATAATGGTAAGGCTCTATGGCACGGCCTGCGAACTGAGAGGTTTAGGCTCTTATACGTTCGCTCTCTCTGCCCGGTCGTTGCGCACCATATCTGGTGGGGGGCGGTGTGGCAAGCACCGCGCGCCTTAGAAGACCGCCATTATTATCCCTTGTTCGAGTGAACGCAGGTACTCAATTATTTTTAGTGACTGAGTAGGCCACTTACCAGGCATCAGAGAGCACCAGGAATTGAACCCGGATCCGTCAGCATCGCAGCCCGCCCCTCACCCACGGGACCACGCTGGCTATATGCATGGTCATTTTATAAAGTAATATTTTACTCTCCAAAAACAGCTCTAATCAGCGGCCAGTCAGCCAGTACATTTTCCGGATCTTTAAACTGAGCCTTCTTTCAGTGAAAATATGTTTTCCCACCTAAGACGCCGTTCTAAATGCATACTTAGATATTTGACATTGTCATCTGGCGGTATTTGTTTGCTGTTTAATATAATGGGCGAGCAGGTGCGTATTCTTGTCGTAAAAGTCCCGTTTATTTGGATACGCCATTGTTTAAACCTTATTTCTAAGTTGGGCAAACACGTTTCTAAGTAACCAGATGCCATATTCAGATCAGAATGCGTTGAAAGCAGCGACTGCAGCTCCTGATGAGGTAGGTAGGTCAGCAGTACGCAGTAACTATAGGAATGGGCCCAACACGCTTCCTTGGGGGACACCACCTTGATTGGGAAAAACGAATTTTTGTACTTAACGATAAAGTGTCTATTGGTGAGGTAAGCTTTAAGTAGTGCATAATAGTCTGGTGGTAGTAGCTTTTTAATTTTGAATAACAGACTTTCGTGCCAGATCTTGTCAAAACTTACACGATATATCTCTTTTTTGGAAGTATTTTAATATTGTATCTACAACTCTAGGAATTTGTTTAGTTGTGAAGTGCTGCTTACGGAACTCAAATTCTTAATTGGCTATTATGTCTCCAGAACTATAGGCATTAGTTTCTGCAGAAATAGCTTTTCAAAAACCTTGGATAATATTGGTAGAAGGCTAATTGGCCTAAAAAGAGATAGCTCATCGCTTGGTTTGCTCAGTTTTAGTATCGGTTTTAGTATCGGATTTTACAACTTTCCATTGCGTGGAAAAGTATTGTAGTCTTATCATGGCGTTGATTAAATAGGTAATGTATTTGAGGCCTTTCTCTGATGGCTGTTGAAGAACTTTTACCGCAATTAAATCGTAACCAGGCGCTTTATTTGGATTCAAATTTACCGTAAAAGGTTTAATTTGTAGGCACAATTGAAATGAGCTAGGACTAAGCTGTAGGCTACTAGAGGGGCCACAGGTGGCGGATAGTGAACTAGTTTTAGAGATAAAGGTAAGCTGAGATATTTTATTCAGATCCGTCCAAACAGCAACACCGACTAATCGCCGGTATAAGCGTTTCCCCTCACCTAGCCAACAGTTTCGGGTGGAGGAGCCAGAGGAGGTAGGGCACTCTTTTGTCCGAGGACTGAGAAATTGGTCCTAAAGGCGAATGAACTTAAAAATAGTCAACGACATAAGGATATAGTAGGCAAGAAGAAATCACTGCATTAAAGATCTATATAGATATCTCTAGTACATTCAATATGGCTCAAACACATAACAAACAGAATTTTACTACTCATGGACAGCTGAACCCAAGAGTCGGCCGGGGAGGAATAGCTCAGTCAGACCACGGGGCCTCCCAGGTCGTCATCATGCGAAAACCCGGTGAAAAGCAAAATAAACGCGAAATAACATCAAAAAGATAGCAACTTTGAACGTTCGCAGCATGTTCAAAGCTGGAAAGCACTCGAATACCTTACAAGAGATGAGCAGACTCGGCATTGACGTACTTGGAATCAGCGAAATGAGGTGGCCAGGAAGCGGAAGAATAGTTGCAAGAGGCCATGTCACTCGGGTGTTAATGATCCAGAACATCAATATGAAGTAGGATTAATTGTCACAAAGGCAATTGACGAAGCAATTATCAATTTTGTTTCTTACTCGGATAGAACACTTTTCGTACAGATATAAAATAACCCAGTTAACCTCAATATTATACAGGTGTATGCACCGACATCGAAAAAAAAGACCAGGAAGTAGGAAGATTTAATGAGGAAATTGATTATTTAATGAAAAACACACGTTCACAGGAAATTAACGTTATAATGGGTGATCTAAATGCTAAGGTTGGTCAGGGTGAACAAGGAGTGGTAGTGGGAAAATTCGGATTAGGTCAACGCAACAACAGAGGTGATAGACTAGTAAATTTCTGCGAGGAAATAAATATATTATCACTAACACCATGTTTCAACATCGCCATAGAAGATTATATACATGGACCAAACCGGAAAAAGAAGGAATACCAAAAAAACGGAATCAGATAGATTATGTGTTAGTAAACGAAAGATGGAGAAACAGCATAAAGAATGTTAAGACGTACCCAGGGGCTGATATAGGGTCGGACCACAATCCAGTCGTAGCATCATTCTGTTTTCGGCTAAAAAGACAACTAAAAATAGAGTCACCAATAAAACAGATATTAGACAAATATCAGAACCTGATATCAGAAATAAATTAAGCGTTACTATTAACAAAGAAATAGGAACGATGCTACAAAATGCGGTTTCCAAAGAAGAAATAGAAAACACATGGGCAAAAATAAAAGAAAAAATTCACGGCGCCACCACAGCTACCTTAAGATTACAAACCCAACAACACCAACAAAAGAAAGAATGGATGACAATAGAAATCCTAGAATTAATGAATGAAAGAACAAAGGTCGAAAATACAACAATACCAAATACCGAGGTATTAATAATATTATAAAGAAAAAAATTCACGAAGCAAAAGAAGAATGGATAATTAAAAAAATGTAAATAGAAAATTTAGAAAAAAATATGACTAGAAATATTCACAAAAAGATCAAAGAAGTATGTAGTAACAAAAAAAAAGTCACTATGGACTTCTCACAGACAAAGAAAGGAAGGTAATTGTCACTGTAGAAAAGAAACTTACTCGCTGGAAGGAATATATAAAAGAACTTTATGATGATAATAGAACAGAGGTTAAGTACATAAGGAACACGGAAATGGCACCAGAGATAACAAAAGACGACATTATATATACAATAAAAAGTTCAAAGGATAATAAAGCAGTAGGACTCGACGAAATTCCTACAGAACTAATAAAACTAATAGACGAGAACAAGATTGTAATACTTTTGGACCTATTTAATGCAATATACCAACCGGGATATACCCCAAAAGACTGGCTAAAATCTACATTTGTAATACTACCTAAAAGAAATCATCCACGAAAATGTGAAGAATATCGTAACATCAGTTTAATGAGTCGCCTGCTAAAAATCTTCCTAAAAATAGTACACGCCCGAATATATAATAAATGTGAAATTATTATGTCAAATACACAACTGGGATTTAGAAATGGATATGGGACACGCGCTTTAAACATTTTAATCGAACGATGTTTAGATGTAAACACAGATGTATATATTAAATTCATAGATTACACCAAAGCGTTCGACAGAATAAAACACAATAAATTACTCGAAATACTAGAACAGTTGAACTTACAATATCAAGATCTGCGCCTTACAATAAACTTATACTGAAGATAGATGGCATGCGTTCGAACAAAAGAAGGCATTACTGAGGAAATAAATACAAGGCGTGGAGTGCGACAAGGTTGCATTCTGTTACCACTTTTATTCAACGTATATTCAGAGATCATATTCAAAACAGCATTGAACGAAAGTACAGAGGGTATTAAAATTAACGGAATAGCTATAAATAATTTAAGATATGCTGACGACTCTGTGCTTATAGCGGAAACGGAGCAGGTGCTTCAAAATCTGTTCAACTATATATACGAAAGTAGTGCAGCATACGGTTTAGACGTGAATGTAAAGAAGAGTAAGTATATAGTGATAACAAAAAAACAACCAACAATAACAGGAATTGTAGTATACAAAGCCATCAAACGAATATCTGACTACAAATATTTGGGCACAATAATAAATGACGAAGGAAGGCAGCAAAAGGAAATTAGAAGCCGAAGCGGACAAGCCAGATTCGCGTTTAGCAACATAAAATCTTTACTATGTAATCGTAGTTTAAAATTACAACTAAGGAAAATATTTTTTAAGTGTTATGTGTTTCGGGTATTGCTGTATGGGGTGTAGGCTTGGACGATGACACAGGACCTGTGCAATAAAATCGATGCATTTGAAATGTGGGCGTACAGACGTATGCTGAGAGTGTCATGGACGGACAGAGTAACAAATGCAGAAATGCTTGAAAGAATAAATTACTCCTTGGAAATTATGACTACTATAAAACAACGAAAATTAGAATACTTGGGACATATAATGAGAGTGTCAATTGTTACAATTAATACTACAAGGTTATATAAAAGGAAAACGAAGTGCTGGTCGTAGACGCACCTCATGGCTGGAGAATCTACAAAAATGGTATAACAAATCGACAATATCATTATTTCAAGCTGTAAGTAGCCTTATTGAACGCCAACTTCCGTTAAGGATAGGCACTAGAAGAAGAATAATTGATACGGTGGTACTTTTGTAAGGTTACTTCTAATCCAGCTATTGTTTCCTAGTTTTATCGGCAATATACTCGAATATTCTGTTGCCTCAGTAGGTGAAAGGCGATTTAGATAGTTTTGTAAGCGAATTTTTTAGTTCTGTTGTTAGTGAATTGAGCTTTATTTTCTCTTGGGTATGTTTTGTTGTTTGGCATTTTCTTCTTTGGTTGCACTTTTTAACTATCTTTTAACTGCAATGGGACATATTGGGTTTGTTATGTAGCATTTCCTTTGTCGTTTTCCAGGATGTTTTTTTTTAATTTATCATTTCTTTACAATCTGTTGCTCAGCAACATTCGGTAAGTATTTTGACATTGTGTATAAATAACATATTGGAAAATAATTCATTGATTATCTCCTTAATAGATACGATTAAGATCTGACAAATAACTTAACCTATTCTAATTAAACTAAACTAATTCTAGCGCAATCACTACACTGTCACTGATCACATTACTCAAAACGTGTTGGAAGTTCGGAGAGTTTAAATCTTTTTAACCTTGGTTGTTTATCGTCCGATTCCATTAGGTGCTCCACAAGTGGATTGGGGTGATTGACGGAATGTCGAGGTCTCTTCGTATGAAATCGTTTGGGACATACCATGGCGCATCTACCAATGATCTAAGAACCTTGGACTGGAAGCGCCTCAGAATAGTGGTGTTCGAATTGCTGGCAGTACCCCACAGTTGTCTGCCATCTGTTCAGATTGGTTTGATTATGGCCTTGTACAGTAGGATTTTATTGGATAACGACAACTGGGATTTTCTGTCTAAAAGCCAGTACATTTTTTTGTATTGTGATTTCTAGTTGCTTCCTTTTCGTTCATATGTGTTCCTTCAATTTAGCCGTCTGTCCAAGTGGATTCCCAGATATTTGACGCTCTCTTTTGGGGGTATCTGCTGATTATCGAACTGAACCGGTGGACAATTGCCCGGCTAGTGGTGAAGGTAACATGCGTTGATTTTGTTTTGTTGATTTGTATGCGCCGTAGTAGTAGGATCAGGGTGTGATAACAGTGGAACTGTCATTTGCAAAAGTAGCAATTCTTGTTGTTTGCGAGGTGGGAAGATCTGACGTAAACATCAGATACAGTATCGGACACAAAACACTCTCTTGAGGTACTCCTGCGTTGATGGGGTATAAAGGTGTTTGAGATTCACCATATCTGATAAGAAAGTTTTTACTTGAGAGGTGAGACTTGAGTATTTGGTAATAGTCTAATGAAAAGATGTTTTTAAGTTTATAAAGTAGGCTCTCGCGTCGGACTTTATCAAAGGCTTGTTTAATGTCAATAAAGACTGCCGAGCAGTATCGTTTGTTTTCGAAATCTTTGATGATTTTCTGCTATTCTATACACTTGCTCTATTATGCGATGTTGTCTTCGAAAGCCAAACTAGTGTTCAGATTGTTGTCTATGAGTATTGGCATAATTTTCTCAAGTAGTACCTTTCCAAAAACTTTTGCAAGATCCGTAGCAGACTAATTGGTCTATAGGACATTACGTCTTCAACAGATTTTCCAGGTTTGGGCATGAGAATAGTTGTAGCTATCTTAGTCGTAATATTGCATTGTACAAGTATGTTATGTACTTGTAACTCTTTTCTGGTAGTTCTTATGAGGTCATATCCTGGTGCCTTATGGGGGTTTAGATTTTTTTGGATTGCGGTCTTAATTTCCTTGCATTTGAACGGTTAAATAGGTGGTGACATTTGGAATGGTGCCTGAAGATATTCTAGAACTTTACGTTCTTCAGCTTTAGTAATTTTTGCATCAGTTGGTTTAAAAACTCCAGATAGGTGTCTAGCAAAGGTTATTGCAAAATGTTACTTTAGAGAAATGTTTCACTGTTTTATAGGTTTTTTATTTATTATAATAGTAAGGGTGGGAAAATAAACAACAAATTAGTTATAATTGTGAATCCGATATTCGCGCAAAAGAACCTTTCTCTTTGCCCTCTTCCGTGAAATCCACTTATTCCAAACCTCCTCTACGCTTCTTAGTCCAGTTTCTTATGCTGCCGATCCCCCCAGTGTTGATTGTGAACAGATTATTTTGGGAACGGCGCAGGTCCTCAACGACGATACATGGGGCGGCTTCCATTTAATTCGTGCATTAGTTGACCCTGGTTCTCGGGTTTCTGCCATAACACGTTCTCATGCACATTTGCTTGGCTTAAAAATGCTTCCTAAGCCCACTTCAATAGCACGGATTGGATTGTCGCAACCCGCGATCTCTTCTGACCCTCTTAACGTCTTAGCTTAAAAGATATTTCTAGATACTCATTGTCGGGATGATTCCAGTCGTTACGTAGTTTTCTCCCGTTACGTCCGGAATGTACCCCCTTATTGTCCAACCGCGAACGTGCTTACTGTTCATTTTTTCGTCTTGAAAATCGTCTCAAAAAAGATACCTCAACATTTTTGGCATATTCTGAATTTATACGGGAATATGAATATGACATCAAAATGATGTACCGACAAATATTGATGTGACCGGAAGATCAACAATTCCAGCATATTTTTTATCGGCTCCCCCTCCCACCTCAGACATTCTAGAATTCGAGCTCAACACGGTGACTTATGGCCTTACTCCATCGGCATTCTTCAAACAACTCGTCGAGGATTGTGGATCTTTTTATCCGTTAGCCTCGAACGCTATCCTTCGAAGTACCTGTATCAATGACGTCGTCACCAATTGCAATCGTTCATAGTCAAAGCAGGCTTTGAGCTTCGTAAGTGGGCTAACAGCAATCCTACCTGGCGAAATTCCCAGTGACCATTTGAAAGCTCCATTATAATTTTTCGATGGCCCCATGTTAAAAATATTAGGGCTGTGCTTTGACCCTAAATCTGATTGTTTTCAGTTTAAAGTCAAACCTTGTGACGCTAAGGTAACGAAAAAAACTTTGTTTCGGAGCGGACGGTCGAGTGCCACGCTCCGATAATAAGTGCCCCAAAACTCTCTACCTGCTGCTAAAGTCAGGCCTACAATTTCTATTATAATTAGAATTACGAGTCATTTTATACATATTACAAATTACAAATCCTAATTTGTTCGTGCTTGACTTTCGAAGCGTAAAGAACGTCAGCGATAAGTGTCGGCTGTAATACGAGTGTTAACCGTTATCATTGACCGTAAGGTCACTGATACCACAGGTATCATTCACTATTTGTTATTTTATAAACAAATTAATTTAAATTGAACGCAAATAACCTGGCAAATATTTAAATTATGAAATATGTCCTATTCACAACCTAACTATAATTCATATCTAAACCAAACCAATCTACAACAGCAATTTCAATATCAAACCTGTAATGCATCACAACAACAAACTTTTCCTATACAATCCCAACCTCCCATGTACCAACCAAATCCTTACCATGGAACAATGACAAATATGTACCCGATAAATCAGCATCAACCCTCTACGAGCCTCTTAGCTAGTAATGTGACAGGCAACGAATGGCACATTATCAATTAGAAAAAAAGACCCAGGAGCCCTGAAGACACTACAAATATTCAAAGGCAAGAAAAAAAAACCAATATTGGTTAGACAGCCCAATTGAAACTTCTAATAGACATGACCCACTAAATATTGAAATAGACGACAACCAAACAAACACCACACAGACAAAAATTTTTCAGAAGGAACCCAAACCTCCACCTATCTACGTATCCGATGTCAAAAACATTAATCCGCTGACGACACTACTGAATGAAGTCGCCAAAAACAATTACACATTAAAAGCACTTGGCAACGAACAAGTCAAAATCCAAAGCAACACAAGTAAAATCTATACAACTATTATTAAACACCTTTTAGATAAAAGCAAAAAATTTCATACTTACAAACCAAAGCAAGAACGAACATTAAGAGTAATAATCAAAAATATCCATCACTCAACAGATATCGCAGAAATAAAACAGAACCTAGAAAATCTTGGTCACGAAATAGTTAATATTTGGAATATTAAACAACAATTAAACAAAACCCCTCTCCCCATGTTTATTGTTGAAATGAAACAAAAAGACAACAACAAAGAAATTTATAAAACCACGCTATGCATGAACACAAGAATCACTGTTGAACCACCACATGCTAAAAGAACACTGCCACAGTGTGCCAAATGCCGAAGGTTCGGACATACCAAGAACTATTGCCAACAAACATCTCGTTGTGTCAAATGTATAGGAAATCATCCTACCAAAGAATGTCCGAGAGTAACTAAAGATGATCAAGTTAAATGTGTAAACTGTGGCGAGGGTCATCCTGCTAACTATCGTGGATGCATAGTATATAAGCAGCTCCAAGAAAAACTCTTCCCAAGATTAAGAAGCGCAGTTAAACACACCCGCACGCCTACTCAAAATTATAGAACCCCTGGGGTCACATACGCTGAACAAGCAAGACAAAATACTTAACCTCCACAAAACTTGGTTTCTAATGCAACCCCACAAACACAAGCGATGGCCTTAAATCACACGTCAAACAATATGGAAGAACTAAAATCCATATGAAGAACTTAGCCTGCACGCCCAAGACGTCAAATTCTTCCTTGAACTTAATCAAATCGACATACTGCTCATAACAGAAACACATTTTACCAGCAAAAGCTATATTAAATTTCCAAGCTACTGCATATACAACACTAACAATCCCGATGGAACCGCCCACGGTGGAACGGCAGTTATCATAAAGTCTAACATAAAACATCATGAATTGGCTAAATATGAAACAGAACAACTCCAGGCTACTACCATCCAAGTAGAAGACAAAACAGCAATCCTAAAAAATTTCTGCTGTCTATATACCCCCCAAACATTCAACAAAAAAAGACACTTACTCACATTTCTTCCAAAGTCTTGGAAACAGATTCTTCGCAGCCGGCGACTTTAATGCGAAACATCAGGACTGGGGATCTCGTATTACAAGAACAGACGGACGCGAGCTACTGGCAGCTATAAATGCAAACAATCTACAATACCTATCAACTGGCGAGCCAACCTATTGGCCAACAGATCGCCGAATGATTCCAGACTTAATTGACTTCCGTATAACTAAAGGGCTAAATACAAGACAATCTACAATCAAATCTTGCTTTGAACTTGCAGCTGATCACTCTTCTAATTACACTCCACTCAGAACTAACACCAATACAAACACGACCAGTCCTTCACAACACTAAAACGGACTAGGACCTATTCCAAACAATAATAGCTGAACAATTCAACCTGGGAGTTCCGTTGAAAACCAAATATGATATTGAAGAAGCTGTACTACAATTAACTCGTACAATCCAACAAGCAGCATGGAAAGCCACTCCTGTGATGAAAAGTACTTATGCCATCAGCTGCCCAACACTATTAAAAGACAAGAAAATGGAAAAAAGACGTCTCAGAAAACGCTGGCAAATTACCCGTCTAGAAGCAGACAAACAAGCACTAAACCGGGCAACAAAGAAACTAAAGAAACTTCAACAACAACTTAAAAACGAAGGCATACAACACTACCTTGCGAACCTTACAGACACTGAAACCACCGACTATTCTCTGTTGAAAGCAGTTAGAAAACTCAAAAGGCCAATAGCTCACATACCACCTATCACCAAATCAAACGGTCAATTAGCTTCTACTAGTAAGGATAAAGCTGAAACGTTTGCTGACCACCTAGTCAACGCATTCCAACCATACCCTAGCCAGTGCCCGGAGGAAAATACTAAAATAAACAACTTTCTGGAATCTCCATTCCAAATGAGCCTACCGATTAAACCATTCAAGCGCTGGGAAGTACAAGAAGTAATTAGAAAAGAAATCAACATCAAGAAAGCACCAGGCTTTGACCTTATCACTGGAAAAATTCTCCAGCAGCTACCTGAAACCGCACTACGAGCAATCACTTAACTATACAATGCTATCCTCTCCAACAGATACTATCCAAGCGCTTGGAAAGTAGCACAGGTCACAATTATTCAGAAACCTGCTTCCTATCGTCCCATCAGCCTCCTACCTATCCTATCGAAAGTCTTTGATAAATTGTTCTTAAAACGCCTTCAACCAATCCTAGATGATTTAGAATTGATATCCAAGCACCAGTTCGGTTTTCGATACTCACATGCAACTATGGAACAAATACATCGACTTGTAGATCTATTTCATACCGACCTAGATGAATATCGATATTGCTCCGCTGCGTTTCTAGATATTTTACAAGCGTTCGATAAAGTATGACACTTGGGCCTCTTCTATAAATTAAAAAAATATCTATCATACCAATACTATGAAATACTAAAGTCTTACTTAACGGATCAACATTACTTCGTTAATTATCAAGATGAACACACGAACCTCCACCAATACTATCGGAGTCCCCAAGGCAGCGTGCTAGGACCTATCCTCTACTTACTCTTCACAGCTGACTTACCAACTACAAGCCTAACTACAACCGCCACTTTTGCTGACGATACGGCAATTCTAGCTTCGCACCTAAATCCGAATACTGCAACTTCCAAACCAAAATTGCAGCAATGGCTCAAGGTATGGAGAATCTCGGTAAACGAAACCAAATCCCAACATGTAACGTTCACCATGAACCGTGATAACTGTCCACCGATCTCACTTAACGGACAACAAATAAAACACGCAGATTCCGGAAAATATTTAGGAGTCGATCTAGACCGACGCTTGACCTGGAGAACCCACATATTTAATAAACGCAAACAGCTAGGGATACAATACAGGAAACTTTACTGGATGATTGGAAGAAACTCTGTACTCTCGCTAGAAAATAAGCTATTGCTCTATAAGGTGATTCTGAAACCAATATGGACCTACGGTTTCTTACTTTGGGGAACTGCTAGCAACACCAATCTGGCCATCATCAAGAGGTTCCAGAATAAAGTGCTTCAGGCTGTAGTTAATGCGCCGTGGTATGTGCCGAACAAAGTGATTTTAAGTGACTTAAGTGTTCCAACCATTAAAGAAGAAATAGGGAAAATTGCCCAAAAATACAAAGACCGATTAACAGCACACCCTAACGACCTTGTACATTCTCTAATGAACGAACCAGATCTCCCAAAACGCCTAAAGCGTTTTAAACCAAACGAACTACCAACGCGTTTCAATGCTGTTCTTGAACATTAAGCTATTCCAGTGCCATTCCATTAGTTTATAAATTAGTTAATTACTTAAAGTACCTTCAATTCAAATCATTCACTAGCAGTATGGAATAGTATATTAATTATAGGGGGGCTTACTGGAGCCTGACCCTGCATGTCCATTAGCATGTTTTTGCTCATTGCTTATAATATATACACACCAACTACTTATTGTCCATAGTATAATTAGGACAGATTGTAAATAAAGGGGTTAAAATAAAAAAAAATATGTCGCTCAAATTTTTGACCCCTGGGTTTTCTAGTCCCTTTTACATTTTCTAGGAAAAACGCCTTGCAAGTATTATAGATATCAAAAACAGGGTGGGATTCACCCGTACCTCCGGATTTAGAATATTTACGGCTAAGACTGGTTGAGCACATCGCTTCTCCCGCCATAGATAAAATGCCAAGGTTTATTTTTCTGTTACATAAAAAATTAATTTAGCGGGTTCTTGCGATGCCTAGCAACAAGGCTAGCCGCAGTTTTATGTGCTTGCTATCTCTCGCTGCTTTAACCTAAAACCAAGTATCTCCTCTTAAATCACTAACGATTCCTAGACTGGAACTTTGTGCGGCTTATCTTTTGGTTCGATTAGTGAATAGGTTCTTTTAAAAGGAAACGAATTTTTGGGTATCGATTGTTAATTTATTTCTGATTTTGAAATTGCTTTATCATAGCTGCGTATCACACCTCATAACTTAAAATCCTTTGTAGAAAATAGAGTTGTGGCTATCTCTTCCTCCACGAAAAAGACTGTTGGCTACCCCGCAGACCTGGCTTTTATCCTCTCAATTATCCGTATTAAATATTTTCAAATTTTGGTTTTCAGGTCCTCCCCTTTTGAAACAGCCTCCCTCTACTTGGCTTAATCCATTTAAAATGAACGTATCGGACATTCAATCCTTTCGGAAACCAAACCATTTAATATGATTTCACTTCCCATTTCAAATTTCCCTAATGATATAATCCATTTTATTGACGTGTTTAATGAGTTTTCCACTTTTCGCCACCTATGTATTTAACAATGTGATTCCTCTATATTTACTACATTACTATGGGTTTTATTTTTTTGATATCAGTATGACTATGCCCATTTCCCATTCAGTCGGCATCGTTTTTCTTTTCCATATTTTCTTTATCAGATTATATCACCTTTTTGTAATTCCCCTCTTCCATACTTCAACAGCTTTTCGTTTATTTCATCATATTCCGGCGCCTTACCGTTTTTTATTTTTATTATATCGTTTTCTCGTAGGTTGATTTTTTATTTCTTCTATTTCTTCATTTTTTCCTCCTTGATTGTGATTGTAAATATATTCTTTTCATTTTTCTTTCTTTATGCTCAATATTACTATTTTCGTAGTCATTTTGTTTTTTCTAGGTTCTTTTTCTTTTAGTTTTTAATTTGTTAACTTTTTATATCGTTATTCTTACAGCTGAGCTCCAACTCTTTCATCATTCCATCTAACCACTATTTTTCTTTTGCCTGGAGATTTTCTGTGCTTTCTTTTGACTTTCTTTATTGTACTCTTCTTGCTCAATTACTAACCACATTCGTTTTGTTTTATTCTTCTTGTTTACCATTTTATGACATTCATCGTTATGCCATTGTTTCTTGGTCTTGTTTTCTTTATATCTAATAATTTCTCTAATCCTCTTTCTATTATTTCTTTAATAGACTTTCATTCGTTCTCCATATCTATTTTATTCTTAATCTTTTCTATTTTTTTATAAATTTCCTTTGAGTATTATCTTCTTTCTTTTTTCGTATATAATTTCTCTATAATCGTTCTTTTACAATTTCTGTATTTTTTCGATTTGGCATTTTTGTTTATTTTTGTAATTACTAAGAAGTCCTGGTTTGCATTTGTCCATTATATTATAAAAAACTTTTTTCCTCCACTTGGTAGACTTCGATTAAATTCGTGTAGGTTAGCCAAATGACTTGTTAAATTGACACCTTCTATATATTTGTTATAAAAGAAATGATTTCAGGGTTCTCAATATCATATTTCACCATTCTTTTGCATTTTATGAACTATAGTTTCCTGATTCCCGTGTCAGTTGCTTTTTGCCAAGACTACTGTATCTTATAACCTAGTAAAAATTATCCCGTCGTTTGGTATATAATAACTCAGATTAACTTTTTTTAGTTTGTTTAGGCCTTTTGGTATGTGTTTTCGTATTATAATGCAAGTCCCGACTACTGAGTATATTAATGTTTTTACAGCGTTACCGATGTAAAGGATCTATCAAATTTTTTATAGAAAAGACTAATTTATTTGTCCTTCTTCCTTTCGACTAGTGCATTTTCCCATAATTTGATGCAATGCCTGATGGGTTTCGGCGGAAAAGATATTTTAGGTTTCAGCTTAAATTTGGTAGTGTTTTCGTTTGTATAATTGGTTTACCTTCTCTAGTATGTACATTTGAAACGTTCCAATAACTTTTTGTTATAATAAATCTCACTACAATCTGGTTCTTTTCGGGACAATTGAAATACAATTTAGAAATTGGCAATTAGTAACGCTCTTGCAACATTGCACTTTTAATTCGGTGCTTTAATCAATAGCAGTTTAGGCTTGGCAGCACATACGTCATTACTAACATCAGCTTCCAACATAATTTTAGAATAGTCCGTCGATTCTGTTAATTAACTATTTAAAATTATTTTAGTGTCTCTAGCAAAATAGTTTATTTTGTTGAATGTAGTGTATGATGTACGGGAAGATGAAGCAGACTGAAAGTTTGTAGTTTTTTTGGGGAAGTATTTAGCATATTATTCTGACTATTAGCACCACTATTACTGTTGTCTTCAGATTCGATGTCACTGTCGTTTAATTTAAGATTTCCATTGCATACATAGGTAGTTAGTAATCCTGAATTTGCCTAATCTGTATCTTTGGCGCTACCATTTTTGCAATGACCAGTATTGCTTTCAAACAAATTACAATTTTTAGAAATTTTTTTAAACTGGGCGTTTTTATTCCGAAAAATAGTAATGCTTTTAAATCTAGTTGTATAAATAATTTCAAAGATAAAATCTGTTGGTTTTATATAGTTACACTATTAGATACACAATTATAAATTTTAGTTATATGGTTAAGTAAAATAAACAATGTATAATTTATTTAATAATCACTTAAAAATATTAATAAATAATCGATATGCTGCATAGAACTTTCCGAATCACATCATCTCATTTTGCTTATAAACAAAAATTGCTAGATGAGTTAAACACTAATAAGGCTAAATTGATATTAATATATGCATATTTGGACGCATATATACTTAAAAGATTATATATGTATTATAAGTATTTCGAATCACGTTATTTATTGAGTTCTACTAATTCTTGGTGTATAATTCAAATTTTGTTTATTATATGTTTGGAATTACATAACTAAACAGCACTTTTTACTTTTAGAGATTAAAAATAAGATTAAAAATATCTGTATAAAAGTTTATCTTTTAATATTCACAGTGTGGTTTAATTGTAGTTTAAATGACGACTACGCGGTTGGGCTACGTGACTTTGCGGTTGGGTGTATTTCGAGAGAATAAACAAAAGCTCATTTAAAAATTCTTAGTGGGTTTTGCGGTTAAAATAAACAACATTTTGTGCCAAGCACGTATGTATTTAACGATGTGTTTAAGAACCTTTCTTTAGTTGTTAATTGTTATTAGTACCACTTAATCTAATGTCTAACAAAACTTAAAATCCATAATTATAGTGGGTCTCTGCCTATTTAACTTGTGCTGGATAATCAAAGTTCATTATAACATTTGGCAAGCAAATAACTTGTTTTGAAGTTTTAAACATTTTTTTGTGAAAGATATCTTGAAGAAGTAACAAATAAAAAGTTTTATTTCTAAAATGGTTTAAAAATATATCATTTTTTATTATGATTTTTTATTGGTAATCAGAAGGAAATACAATCTATGAGCCGATTAGATGGCTAGTACATTTATATAAATAAAGTACAGTAATAATGGCTTGGAGAAGCTAACATTCAGTGATGTAGCTTCAGTTTTCTTTAATGTCTATTGGCCAACATTTTCTGAGTCTTCTGTTTTCTGGAAGATGAAGCAGGGGTTGTAGCAGTGGATTTAGGTGGAATTCGAGTTTGGTGTGATGTTTGGTGGCTGTTTCTCTAATTACTTCACTGACATATGGGATTTTGATATCTGTATGTAAGGTATGGTTCGAGACATACCACGGCGCATCAGTTATGGCTCGGAGTATTTTAGATTGACCTCTCTGGATTATTGCTATATTGGACTTGCTGGCGCATCCCCAGAGTTCTATGCCGTAAGTCCATATCGGCTTGAGCACTATTTTATAGATCAAAATTTTGTTTTCCATTGACAGTCGGGATTTCCTTCCAATAAGCCAGGAGAGTTCTTTAGCTTTTAAATAAAGTTGAGTTCTTTTCTTTTTAATATGTTGTTTCCAATTTAATTTACTGTCGAAGGTTAGGCCTAAGTATTTTACATTGTCGCTTTGTGGTAGTATTACTTGATTGAAGTTTACAGGTGGGCATGTACCTTTTCTAAGGGTGAAGGATACCTGTGTCGATTTTGATTTATTAGCCTTGACATTCCATTTTTCCATCCATGTGTTTATTAAGTTTAAATGGTATTGTAGATTTGGGGAGGCTACTACAGGATCTTCGTGCGCTGAGAATATGGCGGTGTCGTTCGCGAAGGTGCCTGTTGTGGGTAAGTCGTGTGTGTAAAGGACATATAGTAGTGGTCCTACGATGCTACCTTGCGGTACTCCTGATAGGACTGGTTGTCGGTTAGATGTAGCCTCGTTTACTCTCGCTTCAAATTGTTCTTGTAGGTATGACTTCATCAGTTTAAAGTAGCAGAATGGAAAGATTCTTTTTATTTTTGATAGTAGTCCAAGGTGCAGACTTTGTCAAAAGCTTGACTAATATCTATAAATGCAGCTGTGCAGTATTGTTTGTCTTCAAGTGACTTGTTTATAATGTTGACAATTCGGTGACATTGTTTAGTTGTCGAGTGTGCATGACGAAACCCGAACTGATGGTTTGGGATCCAATCTGTGAATTTAAGTCTGTGTTCAATCTGTTGAGAAGAAGTCTTTCGAGTAGTTTTGAAATTGCGGGTAGTAAACTTATAGGGGAATAAGATGTGACACCTGACGGATTTTTGTCAGGTTTTAGTATCATTATGATTTGAGCTATTTTAAGTGATGTAGGCCAGTAGTCGAGTCTAATTATTGCTTTGAAGATGTACAGGAGTTTTACAACTCCTTTTTTTGGAAATTCTTTTAACATTTTCGCTGTAATGAGGTCTATGCCAGGGGCCTTTTGGGGATTTAGGGTATTTATTGCGTCCCTTATTTCTTTTGGAGTAAACGATTTTAAGGTTTTCGTTAGCGTACTTAGAACCTGTTCGACTTCCTGTACCTGGTCATTATTTTAAGGTTGAAAGACCGCTCCAAGGTGTTCGGCGAAGAGGTCGGCCTTTTGTTTATCATTTGTTGCCCACGCACCTGGTGGTGAGTATTTCCGTATGGGGAGATGTTGTTAAAGGTTTTCTTCGGTTTTTTATGGGCTTCCAAATAGAGTTATCGAACCTTGAAAGGTTAGAAATGTATGTAGCAATTGAGTTATTTTTGAATTCTTGCAGCTTGGTTTTTAGCTTGTTACTTAGATGGTTATATTTAACAATATTATCTGGTGTTCTACTTCGTTGCCAGGTTGATCTGGCTCTTCGTTTTTCAGATACCAGTTTTTTTATTTCTAGAGGTATATTGTTGGTTGATTTCTTGTGTTCGGTGTTAGAAGTGGCTGCTTTTGCGGTCTGTTGTAGAACATTAACAAAGTTATTATATTCCTCCTCGACTTCCTTTGGGTCTTTCAGTCGGGTGGATAGTACAATGTCGTCTTGTAGTATTTGCCGATATGTGTCCCAGTTTGTTTTGGAGTTGTGCAAGTATGGTTTGTGTTTCTTGTAGATTGCGGATGTGCTAAGCGTAGCTATGATTGGGCTATGGTCCGAAGAAAGATCGTAGCTGCGTGTAATGTTTATGTATGTTGGTGCTATGCCGTTAGTAATGAAGAAGTCTGATGGCCAGTAAGTTGGTGTACCCGACGAAATGAACTGGTATTTCTTATCTTGGAGAACTTTTGCTAGTTCTCTACCCTTTTACAGTTTTACAGTTATAATTCCCTCCTGCAATGAATTTTTGTCTCAGTGTTTGAAAGAAGCTTTCAATGTGATCTTGTTTTAGGTTGTGTCGTGGGGGACTATAAACTGCTGTGACGGTTAAATCGTATGGAAGTGTTTGTATTAGTACTGACGTTGCTTGAATATGTTCTTCTTCGTATTTTGGCAGTTCATGGTGCTTAATTGTTTATTTGATAAGTATTGCGGTGCCCCCGGGTGCTGTTCCATCGGGGTGATTGGTGTGGTAAAATATATAATTTGGTATGTTGAAGTAACTTCTATTTGTGAGATGCGTTTCGCTAACCAGTAATATTTGGGTGCCAAATGACGACGAAGTTGACTATAGCTACGTACAACGCACAGACCCTCAGAACTGAAGAACGCCTAGTAGAATTTGAAAATGAAATTACAGATAAAAGATGGGACGTAATAGGACTAAGCGAGATAAGAAGAAAAGAAGAACAGTGTACAAAACTATCATCTGGAAATACATTATATCATATCAAAAGTATAACAGAAAATAACACAAACACAGCGGGAGTTGGATTTATGATACACAAAAAGGTAGAACAAAACATAAAAGAAATAAGATCTATCTCAGCAAGAGTGGCATACCTAATACTTCAAATATCCAACAGATACAATCTTAAAATCCACATCGACACACGAAGATGAAGAAGTCGATCAGTTTTACGAAGAGATAAATGCCGCAATAACATTAAACAAAACACACCATTATATCATAATTGGAGATTTTAATGCCATAGTAGGAAAGAAAGAAGATAATGAGAAATCAGTAGGATACTTTGGATTAAGGCAGAGAAACCAAAGAGGCCAAACATTAGTCCAATACACAGAAAGACAAAACCTATATATTATGAATACCTTCTTCAAAAAGAAGGAAGGAAGAAAGTGGACGTGGAGAGCCCCGAATGGAACTACAAAGAATGAGATCGACTTTATTATATCATCCCATAAACATCTAGTTACAGATGTGACGGTAATTAACAAATACCCAACAAGCAGTGATCACAGATTAGTAAGAGGAAATATAAGGATAAATGCACAAAAGGAACGAATAAAACTAATAAAGAAAAATAAACAAGAAATAGATAGAGAACTTCTTAAAGAAAAACCAGCGAATACAGAATAGAATTGAGAAAAACCTCTGGTACAGCAGAATTAGAAACAAGACACAATAGAACAAATAAATAAAAAGATGACGAATGCAATATTACAAGCAGGAAAGAAAACAGCTAAACAACAAAAAACAAAAAATGTAAAAAATATCAGGAACGAAACAAAACAACTATTAGAAAAAAGACAAGAATTAGCAAGCCAAGGTAAACGAGGTACGGTAGAATACACGGAACTAAACAAAACTGTACGAAAGAAAATAAAAGAAGATATCAGAAGAAATACAGAGGTTTTAATAGAGAAACAATTGAAGAAAACAAAAGCTTAAAATTGCTGAGAAGAAAAATAAACACAAATATCAACATCATTAGCCATCTGAAAAAAGAAGACGACACAATAACGTATGATAGAAAAGAAATCATTCACACAACAAAAAACTTTTATCAAAAGCTGTACAGCGCCAAGGTAAAAAAACCAGATAAAATAAAAAGAAGACATATTCTTAACGTCGGATCGGAAGAAATACCGGAAATAGAAGCAGACGAAATAAAAACGCAATTAGGAAATGAAATTAAACGGAGCTCCGGGAGAAGACGGAATAATCCCGGAACTTATTAAATACGGAGGAGAACAATTAATAAAAAACCTAAAGATACTACTAAATAAATGCTTGGAAGAACGGAAAATACCACAGAATTGGAACAACGCCGTAATTGTGTTGTTACATAAGAAAGGAGATAAGTCAGATCTAGGAAACTATAGGCCAATAAGTCTTTTATGTCAAGTATATAAGATGCTGACGAAAATAATAACAACAAGATTAACAAACAAATTCGAACAGTATCAAAACACCGAACAAGCAGGTTTTAGAAAAGGGTACAATACTTTGGATCACATACAATCACTCCGAAACATCATCGAGAAAACAACAGAATACAACAAGGACATATATCTAGCTTTTATAGATTATAATAAGGCATTTGACTCGATAGAAATATGGGCAATTATAAACTCATTACAAAACAGCAGAGTGGATTCCAGATACATAGAACTCATCGAAAATATATACAAGGAAGCAACAAGCACTGTGAAATTACACTCAGAAACAGAGAAAATAAAAATCCAAAGAGGAATAAGGCAAGGAGACTCTATATCGCCAAAGCTCTTCACACTGGCAATGGAGGACATATTCAAAAACCTTAATTGGGAGAACCATGGTATCAATATAGAAGGATGAAAATTATATACACTAAGATACGCAGACGATGTAGTGCTTATTGCAGAAAATCGATTGGAACTGCAGGAGATGATGGAAGAACTGAACGAAAAATCAAAAGAGATAGGACTAACTATGAATATGACAAAAACAAAAATAATGAAGAGATCCTCTAACCAAGATGAAGTAGAACAATATATATATACCTGGGACAAAACCTGCGAGTAGACAGGAAAATGCAAACGGCAGATTTAATAGACGCATTAGACTCGCATGGACAGCTTACGGAAGATTGAAACATATATTAGAGAGTAAAGAAAAAAGATTTAAGATACACATGAAGATAAAACTATTAAACCAATGTGTAATACCGGTCTTGCTATACGGAGTTGAAACATGGGCAATGACAAAGAAGACCATGAGTAAGATGCAAACTACCCAACGACACATGGAAAGAGCGATCCTGAACATAAAACTGATAGACAAAAAGTCGATAAAATGGATTAGAGAACGAACTAAAATGGAAAATGTCAAAAACAAAATAATACAAGCAAAGTGGAGATGGGCAGGACACATAGCGAGGATGGAGAAGAAGAAATGGACGAGAAAAACGACTGAATGGAAACCATGGGGAGAAAAACGAAACCCAGGAAGGCCCATACTAAGATGGTACGATGACATCAGGACAGTGGCAGGAAGGGGATAGATGAACGCAGCACAGGATAGAAACAAATGGAGGGAAATGGAGGAGGCGTATGTTCACTTATGGACAATAAACGCTGGATAGAGAGAGAACCAGTAATATATCTATAAAATTATTATCTAGAAAGATCTTTATTTCTTCTTGGTGGTTTGGAAGGCCGTTGGCGTTCCATTGGGCTATTCGCAGTGTCTTCGACATTTTTATTTAATTTTATTGATTAACATTGTAATCATATTTAGGACTGTAGTGTTTTGTTGTAGTAACTGAGTAAATAAGGTTTTAAATTCATTTAAGAATTTGGTTAGTATAGTAGTTGTGTCTTCGCATTTATTTGTGTTTTGTTTTACGGTTTCCGCGTAGCTTCTTTGTTGAGAAGGTGAGGGTTGTTGTAAGTTTCTTATATAAGCATTGTTTGTAAATATCGGTGGTGCTGTGTTGACCTTTCCTCTCTTCCTTCATTTGATGTGTGTGGTAGTAAATGTTTTGTTCTTTAAATTCTCGAATAAATTTCCTGTATGTTTCTGGGATTAGACAGTTTATTTTGACAACGTTATTAGCTAACGTCTTTGTCTGATACTGTTCAGCTTCTGCGACCTTTTGAATTCAATTTATTGTAAATTTTTACTTCTTGTACAAATATAGGGGGAGGTCTTGGTGTTGTAGTGACTTCTGTGCTTTCATTGCTTGTTCCTGCGTCTTGAGTCAACAGGTCGTAGCGATTGTTAGTCTTGATTTCATTAGTAGTGCTTGGTGGCCTCGCATTTATCGTGCGCGATAAGCAACCACACTTTTACAGTTTATTACGTTGAGCGAACCGAGTACGACTTAACGCTTCGAAAGTAAAATGGAAACTGGTTTAAAAATGTGATACAAATATTTTATTGGGATGTCCTTGATTCTTTGATTCTACGATTCGAAACATAATACAAGTTTTATAGAAACTAGTTTTGTTACTGTTAACATTCCACATTAGGGCAGAATGCACTTAACATTTTTTTTCTCTGATCTTCACTCACATTTACCCACGTATGCCTCCTTACGAAAAGAATTTCTGGCATAATCTGGAGGCGATATGATGAGTTAAAGGTCAAGTTCGGTCGATACAAAGATTTTGGGAAAAATATTAATGATTCTACTAGGCAGCTACACCTTCAATTAGGCACTATTGCCCCAGATGTGTTACGCATTCACTATGTTACTGTACTGTGAAGACACAGTGAACATTTGCAGTGTGGGTGGTTGTTGTGCGCGTTGCATCATCTGCTCGGCGCTTGTGTTTTAGTTAATTTACCCAATTTCTATAGCTGTTTACCCAATTCTGCCACTCTCATGTCACCCAAAACCTATCCAACCCCAAGGAGCCTTGTGTCCGGGCCATTTTGCACAGTTTCCAGCTATTCATTTACCTTCAAAAGGCGACATTCTATGATTCTACAAGTTCCACTATCATCAACAACCTCGCGCCAACTCGAATACGATCAAGGAACTGGTCGATACAGTGGCGAAAGAAGTCGTCCATCATTGGGAAGTGGGCTGAAGTATCTACGTGCAGACTCTGGATGCCGTCAAAGTGACAGTCAAGCGACTATACGAACACTACGAGAAACATGTGGCGCACTGGTTTCATCGGCACGCGGCGAAGAAGGAGACAGACGAGTGGCAAGCGAAGATCCAGGAGCACCAGGCCGCATATCGTTCTCTCTTCGACATTGCTCTTTGCCAATCTAAGCTGGGAACAGACTGTAGGTCTGCAGTGTGCACCAAGTTAATGGAGAAGAGTGACATCATATTTCTAGACGACCAGTATAGTAAGCGGTTCGTCACATATCCCCTTTCGTTAATTCGACTAGATCACAGAATCTCCAGACAAAGAGTGACAAGTTCAATCACAACCAAGATCGAAAACGCAAGGCGCTGGTACGTCTGATGAATCGAAATAAAGCTTTACCTCAATCTATCTGAGATTATTTCCGACGACGATGAGGAGGAAGAAAAGAGCGGCAAACGGCTCATCACCGGGTTTGGCTGCACCCAAGTAGGACCGTCGCTGGCTCACTGTCCCCAAATCATTTCTTGTTACTTGTGTACGCAATAAAGTGTCTCACAAAACTGCGTCTGAGACATTCGACTTGGTTGCCTTCCATTTTTCTGTACCTCACTAGATCACCAAAGGTGCAATCCAAAGTGGCATTAGCTCTCTGCGTTTGTTGACAACTTACTAGCACGGAGATAAGCTGCGACATAACCTACCCAATGCCATTTATTTTGATGAAAAGCGATCGATTAGACAGCGATGTGAACGGTGGGAAGATGGTGGTTTCACTCGAAAACCAGTGACCAACTAGTATGTGACAGTGCTCTCAATGATTCAGGTTGACACTGAGCTGGAGTTCTGCACCTCACCCACCATTCCCAAGGCATACAATGACAAAAATGTATGTTTGCTATTGTACATTATCTAAATTTATTGTATGTATTTAATTGCAGGCCGTTGGTATTGCAACTCAAGTTTTAGTGGAATATTTTGAAGATCGTGGGACCGAGTTTCCACTTAGAGCACTGATGCGCAAGCTGGTGGGGAAAACGAAGGACACAACAACCGACAAAGGCCCGTTGGGTAAAGAAATTAAAAGAAACGACCTCTTTACTCTTTCTATTGCCAACTTTTGGCCCATGTTATGGAAAAACGAGTAGAGCATTTCCTTTCTTACAAATTTCCTGACGAATTTCTTTCGACATCGGCGCGCAGTGACGAAGCCCATCGCTACCACCTGTGTCTGGTGCCACGACCGGCAAAATCAACGACATCTCCAAGCAAGCACTCACTCAAGAGATCCCAGCTCCTAACCACTCGCACTGGATGACAATCGCTTCTCGCATAATCCGTCGATTCTTGGGCGAAGAGAAGCCCAACTCGGTCCCTCATGTCAACGTATATCGTCAAGGTTTACTGCCCTATCTTTTTTCTCATTTGCAGAAACCCGATCGTTTCTTCTGGACCCTACATCTTACACCAGCTGGCGATGCGCACCCGAGGAATGCCAAGAGCTGCGCAAAAAGCAGCGGACAAAGTCTTCGTCGACATCGTCCACTTTGCTAGTCTAGAGTGGATCATTACCGCCATGAACTAGGAGAAAGACTTTTCTCTGAAGACGAGGGCCATTTCGTTGGCCCGCCAAGCTCAAATCAAATCGGCCATTTCTCGTCGTTCGAAAGCCGCGCCTCCGCTTCTCGACAGTTCCACAAGCCGACAAAGTTTGAGCTCAACCTATCGACTGATCTCTACTCCCAATTAGTTGACTTCAATGTATTCCCTGTGAATGTGGGTGAAGATTTGAGAAAAAAATGTTAAGTGCATTTTGCCTTATTCTACATGGTACCAGACCGCATTTTGAAATACTAGTGATAATTATACCTTACAAATGTATTGTCCGGTGTAAAGTGATTTTGGAGAATTGTTTACGGTTTATTTTTTGGTAAAAAATTGTGTTGAAATAGGGTTTGATTAGGAGCAGAATACTCTTTAGGCAGTCAAGGGCAGAATAAGTTTTTCAGAGCGGATGTTTTCAAAAAATTCTTCCATTAATTGCCTTATTTCCGACACTCCATTATGTTATATAATTATATAAACAATTCATTTTATTCCTAATATGTAATTTATTTAATGTTATCAAGGTTAGGAGTCAATAAAAAGTTATTCTGTTACATCAACTTTAAAAAAAATTGCGAAGTTTTTGTTACTATAAGTTTTCAGGAAATTTATTCAGATAAAAGCGATACTAGCAGAAAACATGTATTATTAATTTTTATCTTAAGAAAATGAAATGTCACTTTTATATTACGTATCTTCAAGTGAAGAAGCTCTGTAATTCTAAGAAGAGGTTTTGGCTTTGCGGATCCTGCAAACGAACTAACACTTACTCCTAGATTCAAGACCTCATATATTCTTGTATCTCTTAACCAATTACACCGTCTTGCAAATTTAAAGATCAAAAATAACATCAGACACATTTAAAAAAGAAACATCAAATAAAACCTTTCCATACTGATGTCCCAATCACAAGTTGAATAATAAAGACTATAAAAAATTGCCACAGAAAAATCAGCACGATTAGAAAAATTCTTAAGTCGAATAGAAAATATAGGCCCGATAAATTGTGCATTATTTTAACAGAATGTGCGGGCCAAAATACTGCTGCAGGCTATTTTTTTCCGTATGTGTGATTCTATGAAAAGCCAGATATGTCACATACTGCAATCACTATTGCAAACTGATATCAACTTTGTCACACCTGCATGTATCCTCGCAAACCAAGTGGAAGTAAAGATAACTGACTTGATTGTTTGCGGAGCCGTCAGAATATTGAGCTTCATTAACAATGATTCCAACAGTCTAACTTAACTTGGTGAGGGCTGCACATATTTTTAGCTTAATGCTACATGTCGTTCCTTTGTCAATAATACTATCATCAGACACTGGGGTGCATCAGGGTGATAACTGTGGACCACTAGGATGCAGTGCTCCATTGTTAAGTAAATTAATTTAAAACTTAATATTTGGTATCGTGATGAAGTCTCATAACGAGATGAGCCTGAAATCGTAACGGAGGATTTTACATCTCTCATACAGCAAGACAATGAGAAGTACTAACAATAAGTAGCAATAAGTTTTAACTTTATTTTGCCATTGGAAAGCCTAAATTGGATATGTTGAAACAGTTTGAACTAATCTGTCTTGGTATCCGAATAAATAATAAAAAAAATCTGGAAAGTGTTGACTTAGCTTTCAAAAGGAAATTTGAAACATTGTAATATATTTTATTCAGACTTGTAACCTTAAACTCATATAATGCTTATTTTCTGTTTGTTTATTCCAAAAATGACGGTCCTTCTCAGAACTTGTGCCCTGTGGAAGTTTTCAAATTTAATACAAGACATGGTTAACTGTCTACAATTATTTGTGATCCCTTCTTAACCCCCATGAAACATAATGGACGTAACCATCTTTGTCCATTGGAAATTGAGAAATTGGAATAAGAAATATCTCAGATATCGGTCTACCATCTTTCTGTATCGTATTGTTCCTAACATAGATATTGAAGTCTTGTCTACAGAATATTTTTGATTTGCTGGAAAACATTCTGTTGGGACATGATTCCGTTTTTTTAAAGGTACTGGAACGAAGTAAAAATAGATTTGAACTCAAATAAAGATACAGCTAATTTCAAGCCAGTGCAATTCCCAAAATTAAGGTATAGTTACGTGCAGTACCATTCAATAAAGTCAACTATGACTTCTAAATTTGTGTAGCGCTGGTTATCAGGTTATGAAAAATATAGCTATATTTGCGGGAACGTGGTAGATAAAGACTGCATTAAGGAAAGATTCGTAAAGCACTCCTTCTTTACATTTATTAGAATTGAAGTTGACACTTTAACGCCTTCCTATATTTTATTAATATTGAACCTCGACGAGCGCAGAAATAGCTTGTAAAATGAAATACGAGAAATATTTGACGATCAAAATATTAAACTTTATTTTCTTGGATGGCGTTTGAAACTTTACGACCAAAGAGTCATAGAACCAGACCATTTCTTGACAAAGTTATATCAATGCAAATAAACGATTCAGGGTACAACAAAACTAAATATTCAAAGAGGCAATGCAGCTAGTATTTTGAGTATGTTTTCAGAATTAGATACTATAGAGGATATACATAGTTGTTATTTAATTTTTATATGTAGTTTCTTAATTATAATACACGTTTACAATTAGTAGTAAACCTGTAAATAAATTAACAACAAATCACACAGTAAAAAATATATTCTAATGCGAGACGCGGTCGGTTTTTCGAAAATTTTCTTTAAAAGCTTATCAAATCTGGCCTCTGTATTTAATACACACATAGTGATATCATAAAAAATAATGCGTATAAAAAACTGTAGTTTAAACATTCTATTACTATTTCAATGTTTTTATTTTTCAAGCTTATTGGAATTTTAGTGTGTTAAAAGAAATTATCCGAAAACGGATTTGTAGTTGGCATAACTGTTTTCAATTTCCTGGGAAAATAGCCACAGAGCTGTTGTTTTAAATCGTGTAAATTGATTTGTGTGTCTACAAAAATGTGATTAGAATTTATAATATTTAGCCATATTCTTTATGAAATTTTGAATTAATTATATATATAAAAAAAATTATGAGTGCTGCTGCTGCTGCTGCTGCTGCTGCTGTCACACAATTGTTCGTGC
Organism: Sinelater perroti; assembly: GCA_036346155.1. Lineage (NCBI taxonomy): Eukaryota > Metazoa > Arthropoda > Insecta > Coleoptera > Elateridae > Sinelater > Sinelater perroti. The sequence continues at coordinate 19,344,051 of JARFIY010000099.1, read as the reverse complement.
CTCTCCGTGCCGACCCGAACGCCTCCGAAGGACAAATTTCGGCCCGGCGGCAGACGCGACCGAGGTATTATATTTCCGGAACCACAAGCGATAGAACATTTTCGTTTGAGAGGGGGTAATAAAGCACTCGTTGATTAATTATATTTTTAATTTGAAGTCGACCATAAATCTAATTTGCTTTATTTTACCCGTAGCAAAAAGTATTGAAAAATAGGTTTCATATTCCGACTTTTTACTCTGCAAATACATCAAAAGTTCTGCTTTTAACTAGAAAACTCTTTTCAAAACGTTATCTTTCGAAAACCATGCTAATACTTTTTTTCGATTAAATTTATGTTGCATGACTTTTAATAACACAATCTGTTTCAAAAGGTGAGGGTTAAGACGGACCAGTTTCTTGGTGTAAAATATAATTGGTAATAATGGTAAAGCTCTAACGGCCCCATGAGAGTGCAGCCTGCTAACTGAGAGATTAAGTCTCTCATATGTCCAACTTTAGTGCCCATCTCAGATGCAGGGCGATGTGGCAAGCATTGCGTCTTAGGCGACCGCCATTCTTACCCCTTGTTCGACCGAGTGCAGGTACTCAATTATTTTTAGTGTAGTAGTCCGCATCGCAGTTCGCGCCTCAACCGCTTAGAACGTTCTGGCAGCATTTGATTTTACTTTCGTAATTTGACAAGATCAAATAGTCTTTGTTTTTTGGATGCATGTAGAAACTCAATTGGCCCACTTAATAAAGGTTTCATAATTGTCTAGAATAAATATTGTCTACTCTAATTGACCTTTAATAGCGTCCAAATAAAAGTAATACTTGTATTACAATTCTTATGAATGCTGGAATACTGGACACGTTACAAAATATCTGTAGATTTGTCCACCTATGCATGCATTTTTTTATTTTTATCAGTTTGTATTTGAACATCTTTTTTCCACTATGTTACTTATTCTTTTATAGATAGTATCAGTGGGGAGAGGTATTGTTTTTAAATTTGCAGCCCCTTTAACCAACTATCATGTGCGCCGTTTCAAAAGCTGTTGGTAAAATAAGATCTTCAGATCTTGTACGTAGTTTACTGGTTTTTGTAGTATAAAAAGCTTGCTCATTTTTAAATGAATTGTTTTTGTGTGGATGTTTACTGTTTAACTGATAAGGTATCTTTGACGGCTTTATATTTTATTTTTATATGACTTCTTGGCAACAAATACAATGTAGTTCATTAGAAATAATAATAAAACCATATTTAAGGCATTCATCGCTGTACAATCCATTTGTCTTTTTATTCTTGTCGCTTTAATATAAAGACGAATTTAATAATTTTTTATCTACATGTATCAAAATAAAAAGTATGTCTTGTGAATCATGGTGCAATATTTGTGTAGTGATGTTATTGTAATACATTCTCTTGTAATGATGAGTGCGCTTATCACATCGTTAAGGTAGGGTACTCGCAATAGATTATGGTGCGAAAAGTGACCTGTGAACTCATATTAAAGACAATTCATTTTGTAAATATTTCTTGGATTGATTATTATAATTAAATATATTTAACTTACAACATAACATTTTGGCGATCCAAGAATGGACAACGCTACGGTAATTCAAGCTCCATCCCGATTTCTCGAACTTCCCAGTAAACCGGCGATTTCATTACGGATATGGAAGAAGATGTTCGAATCTTACTTCTTCGCACAGTTTGAAAACAAGAAGATTAAAGAGGAACGCAAATGATCGATTTTAGTCAACCGTTTGGGCGCCGAAGCTCAACGGGTTACTAAACACCGGTTCAGCATTCGATGCAGCAATGAAAGCTCTGGAAGAACACTTCATACTTAAGGTCAAAAGATTGAGAATACAGCTCCGGAAAGAAACAATAAAGCAGTATGTTGGAACGTTGAGGTATACGGTTTCAATATGCGAGTACGGAATATTCGAAAATGATCTGGAAACAGTTGATTTGCGCACGACAGCGAAAAGGATGCGTGAGTGTTTGCTGTTGGAAAGAAGCAAAGGCTATCGTACAAGAAACTCATCAGATATCAGATTTTAAAGTTAAAAGTGAGAAGCGCCCAAAGAAAGAAAGTGGAGGGTGCCCTTGGTTTTTGAAGAAAGGAGGCAGTATTGCTACCGGCGAGGGTATATTAGATGTGGTTTGTGGCTCATTCAATTCAAATATGTCCAGCAAAAAATGCAAGAAGGTAGGAGGACATTATCGTTACATGTGTAGGTAAAAACAAAGGTTAAGAAAGTCAGGTCAAAACAATAAAATAAGCAACAGTGCTGACAGTGAAAGGCAAACACGAGCAACGTTTATTTTATGGCCGATACAAGATTGCCAGTTACCGTTAAAGCTTTCTCAAAGGTTCTAGTTTGGTACTCGATTTGAGAAGAGTGACAAGAAGCTTGCATCTCATACGAAAAACCTAATAAAGTGCACGGTCAAGAAAGGGCATCTATGCTATATGAATGCAAAGAGCAATGGCTACATATACATTATCGATGGTAAAACAGTCATATTAAGGAAGGATTTCATGCAAAGTTTGAACCTGATGACATCTGGAGGCGAATTAGTATCAATGGTCGATGAGCAGCCTTTGTAAAAGAGGAAAGGGCGGTGATTTTGCTACCGATAAAAATTTCGTACAAAATGAAGGTGACAGAAGACGCAAAGCCCGGTGGACAGAGATTAAGGTGGTTAGCGTTAGCCACAAGAAAAATGGTCTCGACGGAAACAAAGAGATTAGAAGACTCGGGAGTTATTAAAAAAATCGGAGCATTAGAATGGGACTCACTAGTCATTGTTATTGTAAAGAAATAAAAAAATTCTTGTTTGTGTTGACTTGCGGGAGCCGAATAAAACAGTTATTGCAGATCAGTATCCGATCCATGTTATTGAGGAATTACTCACGAAACTAAAAGTTGCGAAGTTCTTTTCCTCGATAGACTTGAAACGCGCATATCGTCAGTTAACACTTGCTAAAGAAAGCCGAAATCTCATAATTATAAAAGTGTATCGTTTAGACTGGCATCCGCACCATCGGCATTTCAACAAATGATGTCCATGGTACTCAAGGATTGCAAGGAGTGTATATTCTATTTGAACGATAGAGTGGCACAGAGAAAAACACAGAGGAGCACAAGAGAAACCTCAATACTATGTTGTCGAAGCTAAATAAAGCTGGTATTATGTTGAATGAAGGAAAATGTTTATTCGGGAAGTGTGAACTGGTATTTCTCGGACACCAGATTACGACAAACGAAATCAAACCTAATAACAAGGTTAATGCGGTGTTGAGAGCCCCCTATCCAAATAATTTAAAGTCACACCATACATTTCTCAGATTGATAGTCTGGTTTGCAAAGTCTATACGGAATTTTGCAAAGTCGCAGAACCTTTACGTGAAATAATCAGAAGTGAAAAGTTGTGTTAGGGTACTAAATGTGAATAAAGTGACGAAAACTTAAAAAAATTATTAGTAAATAATTCAGCGTTGGCTATATATGGTTCAATGTTAGAAACAAAGTTGCGACAGACGCTTCAGGAGCTGGATTTGGAGCATTTATGATGCAAAATTACGATGATGATTGGAAAACTGTCGCGTTTGTTTTGAAGATACTAACAACTGACGAAAGAAAATGGTCAACTGTAGATTGTGAGGCATTCGCATTTGTTTTGGGAGTTGAAAAGTAACGAAGCTGGTTATAATGTAGAAAGTTCACACTTGTAACAGATCAACGCTCGTCAACAACACTTCTCACAACGAAAAGAAATACAAGAGCGGAAATAAGAATTGTTCGCTCGTCTGATCGGTTGTTGAATTTCACATACGATGTTGAATGCAGGAAAAGATCTGAAAATATTATCGCCAATGTATTTTAAAGAAATCCTAGTGGAGCGCTCCTGGAAATTTGTAGAGCGTAGCGCTTTCGATTGGAGAAATAATAATAATAAAAAAAAAAAACGTTTTGATGCCAAATATTGCAAAAGTAATTGAATATATACACACAGGACAGCCACTAGATAATAAATTTGAGGCTGAATACAAGCCGTATTTTCAAGTAAAGGACGAGCTTGGCGTTGGAAATGATGGTACCCTTATGCGTAGTGAATTTCGAATCGCTACACCAAAAAATCTGAGAAATCTGAATTTGGATACAAGATGCACTAAAAAATTGTTAGAACAAATACGAGGATTCACGAATCCTATTGGCAGCCTGGTATGGATAAAATGGTTGAAGATTTTATTCAGAATTGTCAAGTGTGTAGATAGGCGGATGAAACTATCTGAAATTATAAAAACGGCAACGGCATCCTTACAGCCCATAGAATTTTCAAACGCTGCTTGGCAAAGGCTTGCAATTAATATTATTGGACAGTTCAAAATTTAGATATGAAGTCACACTAATTGATTTTTATAGCAAGTTGTCGGAGGTAATGTTCGTATCAATGGTATCGACCAAAACAACAATTGATTTCTTAAAGATGGTGTACAGCCGAGAAAACAGTTTTAAAGAGATTTTTTCGGACAATGATCGACAGTTTGTTTTGCGGGTATCTGAAAGCTCTTTGAAAGGTTGAGGAATCAAACGCTTGTTTAGCAGCGGTGTATCACCCGCAAGCAAATATTTGCCAAAAATTCTTGATGAATTTGAGAGCAATAAAAAAAATTTAGTCATTGATTTACCTTCATGAATGGCACTTCACGGGAGAAGTTGGAGGACAAAATTTAATTCAAAGCGGAAGAGTTCTCCAAAGAAGAGGAGGAGATGTGAAAGAGAGTTCAGACAGAACCGCAGAAGTTGAAGCGGATGAGAAAAAAAACGTGAGCGCTCCTTGTATAAAGATAGAAGATTGAGTGTGTGTAAGGATCCCGACACATGTAGCAAAAGGTGACTCGAAGTTTACGGAACTTAGAAAAGTGGCCCGTCGAGTGGGACGTTACACCTATAAACTATTGGATGGATGAATCTGGAACGTATCAAGATTGGTAAAGTCACAATCAAAAGAAGACTCTCTCGAAACGGAAGATAGTCTTGGTAAGGAGACTGATGAGGCAGTTAGTGGTAGTCAACCAGTTTAAAATCGCACAACCGAGTTGCCGGAAGAACCGATTTTATTGTAATAGATCACTTTGTAATGATGAGTGGGCTATGTACATTGTTAAGGTAGCGCACTCGGAGTGCAAGATACAAAGGTAATTTGTGAACTGTCATAAAAGACAGCCATTTTTGTAAACCATTCTTTGATTGACTATTCTAATTAAATTTATTTAACACACAATATAACAATTTGATATTACACCATTATATTATGATGGTACCTCATTAGGTTTCACTGTTTATATAAAGCAAAAATAAAATTTCTAGAAATCTTCCCTCGAACATAGTAAGGAGTTCTAGAAACACAAAGAAAGTAGTTTTGCGAATTGGTGAGAGATAGCGCAATTAAAAAGAAAACAAGTTTCACTACTTGTTGATGGGTGAGAAGGGGAGCCAACAAAATTCTTGTCAAAAGGTAGTCTCGCTTTAGAAAAATTTAGTCATTGCAGTCCTTTCGTTCGCAAAGAGAGTCACATTGCGGGATATATAACGTATGGTAAGATGATGCTCTACTCAATGGTGGTAAGAGAATTTATTATTGTAGCAAACATTTTATTTATCAGTTAATTTTAAGTTGTTTTAAATCACCTTTCTCATTTATATATAACAAGCTTATGTATTTTCCATACCAGTTTTGAATTTGTACTCTACATATATCCCAAAAGCACGGATTTACTATTTTAAATAAAAATTCCAGCTGAATTATAAGAAACGGAAACAAATTTCAAAACTGGTGTACAATAGTGTGAGAACATAAAAATAGTAACGTTAATGATAATATTGAGAATAATAGGAAAGCTTGTGTTAAGAGGAATGGGACATATAAATATTTCTCTTTTTAACTTTTAGAAAATAGTGTTATGTACGACGAGAAGATTACTGACACACGTCATTAAATAACGTGTAAAACGAAAACGAAGGACAAGAATCAAATAATACCACAGGGGGCTGAATAAGCATCTAATACATGAAGAATAGAAAAAAGCTAAAGAAAGAATAAAACAAAACAAAATAACATATAAATTGCTGAAATATCGTTATATTATCTCTAAACTTAGAATTTCTATAGGATTTGCGGAGTCCATTTTGCATAATGATCTGAAAATGCAGACAGTTTCTTAAGGTGGGTCTCACGAATACTGACTGATGAACACAAGGCTGCGCAAATGGCAGTGTCTGAAAACACGTTGACTCGTGATGCCGCCATGCATTTTGGATCATGAAGGACCCTTTCTGTGGCCGCTCATTTTCCAATCGAGCCGCTGTTGCACCAGCGATTTCTCAGTGAGCAAAACACACCCCTAAAGAAGTGTTTTCAGCAGCCATGGTACATTTTTTTATTAGGTAAAATTTTACCTTTCATATCATTGATAAGTATTTTCTTTTCGTGATTCTGGAAAATGCGCTTTCACCTATTATATGCTACTTGCATCAATCCATAGTTTTCATTTTATGTTGTTTTTTAATTCTTCTTAAATGTAACAAACTTCAGTTTACTTTATAAAGTGCTGGTTGTCGGTATGTCACTTACTTGCTAATTTATTGGAGCTCAAATAAAGCAGATTATTAACGAAGGCTAGAAAGTATCTCCTTTAGAATAAATATTAACTTTTGTTATATAAAAATTTATGTTAAAAATCAAACTTCGTATTCAATATATCTGATCTCTGAGTTTGATTCTTTTTGCATTTATGAGTGCTCTTAAATATCATCACAGGGTGCAGGCTTAAGCTTCAAAACAGTGTAAGTGCCTAAGTTAACAAAACAAGAAATATTGGTATGTAATGATATGAAACGTTTGTAGTTCAGAAATTGATAAAACACCCATTTATTTATCGGAAAACAAATTCTTCAGGCAACTTAATTCTCAAAGAACAAATTTAAAGTTTAGCTTAACTAAATTAAACGATTCATTGTATCTAATAAATATTTTAACAGGTTTTCGGTGTTTAACAAAGTAGCTTTACAGTACTTTTATAAATGAGAATTTATGCAGAGTTTAACTTTGTTTATTTTATTTCTCAAGTTGTTGTTATTTAATTTTGCCTCTTTTATCAAAGTGTCTTGTAACTCACTGAGTACCTTTTAGCTTTTATTACAGTTAAAGAAGTCTACAAAGGGTGCGATGATCAATACGGATGTACGAGGCTGAATCAAATATAATTCGGATATTTTTACATGTAGTAAGATGAAAGGATTCCCCCCTGCAGGGTACATTGCAGCTTCTATTGTAAGTATTATGGTGTTAGAATAAGAGGTATCCTTACTTCTTCGGCAATGGATTATTATCAAGTTCTTCACAAATGAAAGCCAAAATTTTAAGAAAACTTCAGACACTCTCGCTAAACGTGCTGACACAGAGGTTTGCAGAGATATGAACATAAACGTATATGCTTGTTTCATCGATTATCTAAAAGCATTCGATTGTATAAAACACGACAAACTTATAGAAATTCTTAACAAAACTAGTATCAATGAAGAGAAGATCAAAATTATATCATCAAACAGCAGAAGTCAGAATTAAAAACGAAAAATCAGAAACTACAGTGATCAAGAAAGGAGTTAGATAAGGTTGAGTTTTGTCGCAACCATTATTTAACATCTACTCTGGAGCTATTTTTAAAGAAGCTCTAGATGACATTATAGAAGGTCTAAAAGTAAACGGTACTATAATAAACAACATTAGATATGCGGATAACACCGTAATAATAACAGACAACATAGGCGAATTGCAATTATTGATGGACCGCATAGCACAATATAGTGAAGACCATGGTCTCCATATGAATATACTTAACACTAAGTTGCTTGTCTTCGCAAAAGGGAACATAGATGTTAATCTAACAATAAATAGTAATACTATAGAACAAGTGAAAATGATTAAATATCTGGGGACAAGTATTAACAGCCAGTTCGACCCAAGAAAAAAAAATTAGATCTCGAATTGAGCAAGAAAGGAAAGCATTTATAAATATGAACCAGTTCTTTACAACGCGCGAACTCAGCCTAGAGTTTAGAGTACGCATGATTAGGTGCTATATATTTTCTGCTCTGCTCTATGGGTGTAAAGGATGGACTGTGGATCCAATAACTGAGAAAAAATGGAGGAATTTGAGATGTACTTATACAAGTGCATACTAAAAATATCCTGAGTTCAAAGAATATCAAATGAGAAGGTGCTTTCTCGAATGCGGAAAACTCTTGAACTCCTAATCACGAGAGAAAAACGAGATATATAGTACATATAATGAGAGGGGAGAAGTATGACTTACTCAGACTAATAATAAAAAAAAACACAAGGCAGAAGAACAATTGGAAGACGACAAAACTCCTGGTTAAAAAACTTACGAAGATGGTTTGGCTGTACTTCAACAGAAATTTTCAGAGTAGTGGTGATCTAGAACGATGATTGCCAGATGGATCTCCAACTTTGAGAGGAGAAGGCGAATTAAGAAGAAGAAGACATTCAGTATACTAGCGCCATAAGCAATTGTTGGGAGAATGTGCAATAGTTGAAAATAAAGATCACCGACATCAGTATGATTAAGGAAAAATATTCAGATTTTTCGCTAGCTTTTGCTTAAATTGTTTCTGTCAATTTTTGAACAAAACAGAAATGACTTATTGTCAGAAAAGACGCAAATTTTTAATCCTTATTTACGTTGACCTCCGGCTAAAAAAGACTGCTCAAATTTAACATAAATTGAGAATTTCTGTTAGGGATTATATTGGAGCACACTCTCCATATCCCGGAATTATTGTGCTGTCAAAATAATATGTGTGTACCAGTAAAACGAATTATCGGGAGAACTGAGATTTAAGGACGATGTTAGAGTCGAAACGTTTATGCACGACTGAATGATGTGTGTAGTTTTACAAAAGACTTATTTTTATGAAGCTTTAAAAAATACAAAGACGATAATTTCAGTTTATATTTGATCGATGAAAGGTACTTTTGTTGGAAAAGAAATAAGAAATGTCTATAAAAATATAAAATAGTATAAAAATGGTTATCAATCCCGAATGCTGTACTATAAGAGCAAAAATTGTGATTTGGTAAAGGGAGCTCAAAATTTTTTAAGATGTGGACACAAAATTTTGGGGAAGTTGAATTAGAAATATTACAGAAGACAACAAAAAAATACGTTAGTAAAAGAATCTTGAGGATTGCCCTAAAAACTGGATAGAAAAGTATGCACCAGACGCTAGAAAGCATAGAGATGAGAGAGAAGCAACTTACATACAACTTCAAGAAGGAATAGACAAGATACCGGCAGATATAAAAGCTTATGGGCGAGCTAACGCACAAGAGTAAGAATCGGTGGCAGTCATAAAACTACAATTTAAAGAGCCCACTCTGAACAAAAACGGAAAAGTTTAATGAAGCTTCTGCACAGAAAATGAACTGCGAATGACAACACGTTTTTTAATTATGAGTCTTAACACAGAATATTATGGTTTAAATTCAGAAATCGATCCTGGATGATAAACTGTATAATATAAAACAGAAAAATACATCCCTCGCAGATTATCGACGTGCGCAGCTTAAGCTCAACAGACACAGTTAGTGTTGGGTAAAGTGTGATTATCGATGACAACCAAGAAAGGAACCACAAAATAATTACGCAGTAAGAGATATTTAAGTGAAAAAGTATACAGCGTGTAGATGACGTTGAAGTAAGCTGGCAGAAGATTAGAAGTAATATGCATAATGTCGCAGAGGGAACTCTAGGGAAGAGAACGGTAAATCAGACCTAAGAAAAAAACTACGCCATGGTTTACGATGGATGTGAAACAGTTAGCCAAACAAAAAAGAAACGCATATTTAAAATGCATGAACAATAAAGCATCGCAATAGTATAACAGACATAAAACACTCAGAAACAACGTGAACAACAAGATTAGAGAACTGAAAAACGATGAATAGGTCTGGTTCACTGCGGATATGGAATACGATTTATATAGTGCCCAAAGGAAAATATGTGAAAAAGAAATAAATGAATACTCTTAGATGTCTGAAATAAATGAAGATACATGGGTACAATACTTTAGAGACTTAGATAATGAGAACAATACTACCTCTTCAAAGGAATATGATGACCTAAGATGCAACAACTCGAATAGAGAGATTTTTAAGCATAGAGCTGATGAGAAAGCTAAAAAGTAGAAAAGCGTCTGGAAGAAATGGAATAATAGGTACAGAACTGTTCCGAACAAATGTAACGAGAGCACAGTCATCCCTACATTTAAGAAAGGTGACAAAAATAACCAGATAATTATAGAGCTATAATGCTATAATACGATAAATATGCATCATGCCAGATATAGTAAGATGGGTCCGGTGAAGGAGAAGAAACTGAAACGAACAGAAACAGAAACGCTCAGAGTACCTAGTAGATCATCGAAGCGAAAGCTATAGTCGTGGACCTCCACTTCCAAAGAAAATTAAAGACGGGGACGCAGTTGGAAAAATAAACAAGTCGCAGGCTTATTCTAAGAAGAAGTAGAATAAACATAAAGAAATAACAGGACGGCAGGTGAAAACGCGATAGTAGTGAAATTAATTAAATAGATGGAGAAGAAACTGTATAAATGTTATAAACATATACTTTAAAAGTGTGGAAAGAAGAAAGGATTTATAAAGGATGTCTATAGAGAATAATTGTTCTATATGTAACTTACAAAATTATAGCTCTTTATTAATGCGTATAAATTATTGGACAGAAGAAAATCTAGCCCAGTAAGTATCATTTGCAAATTTAGATAAAAGAGATTTGTAAATATTCACACTAAAGTAAATACTTTCAAATAGTTACGTGCATAATATGGGTTTGTTTGTTATATTTATTATTTTAAAACTACAATAATATATGCAAAGAAAACTACAAAGTCATGGTTAATTTAGGAATACCGTCATAATCGGTACGGTTAAGAAAACATTGAAAGGTTCAAAAAGTAATATTTTTTAATACGCAAATAAGACACTATTTGTCAGCATCTCTACTAATGTTGGGATATGTCAAAAATTAAAAATAATTTTAAAAACTAAAAATGAATTAAAGCAAGTAATAAAACGATTAGAAAGACGGAATGGGGAAGGAGATTACGTATAAAAGAGAATAAAACTAAGTATATTATAAAAGTTGAAAACACAACAATATATACTGTACTAATTACCAAGGGGTCACGGTAATTAGTACAGTATATGTAAATATACAGTATATATATAAAATCAAAATACAATAGCATTTCGTAGTCTTATATTTCACTAACCATTGCTGTCATATAAACACAATAATTCCTTCAGTTTAATATAAATTTTTTCCACTTGTTTCTATCTGCTGCTAACCGTTTGGCTTTTGTCCACGATTTTCCCTTCTTCTTTAGTACTTTTTTAATTGTATCATTTCAAGTTTGTTTTGGTTTCCATTTCTTTTTTGTACCTATTGCTTTGGATTTCCAGATCATCTGTGTCTGGGCTTTTTTCTCCATCCTTTGTGGGTGTCTCCACCACCCCAGTTGTCTTTTTTCAATAAAGTCTTCTACAGGTTCAATCTTTAGTTCTTCTCTAGTTACTTCATTTCTAATTCAATCACGCTTCCTTATACCTTTTGCTCTTCTCAGATGTTTTATTTCAACTGCCAGTTGGTCAGTTAGCACCCATGACTCGCATCCAAAGGTAAGAATTGGTCTGAATACTGCCTTGTACACCTTCATCTTCGTTTCTCTTGATATTTTTTTTATTCATAAGGCCTTTACTCGGTGTATGATACACTTTATTGGGTGACTCTATTCTTCTATTCACCTCTATACTTTGTTTTCCTGTTTCTTCTATAGTTACTCCCACGTATTGGAAGTTGCTCACTTGTTCTAACTTTTCTTCATCTATTTGGATCTTTACTTTTTTCTTTTCGTTTGTTACTACTATTATTTTAATTTTTGACTTATTCATCTTCATTCTGTTTTGGCTTAATACTTCGTTCCACACCTGCAAATTTTCCATAGAGTCCTTCTAATTTCCCGCTATTAACGCTACATAATGCATATACAACAACTTTCTCCATCTTTCTGTATTCCACAGCCAAGGGTTTTGTTCTTGTCTTCGCAATTCGTATTAAATGGTCCATGGAGATAATGAAAAGTAGTGGGTGAGACACCCACCTTGTCTAACTCCTTCATTTGTGTGAAAAATTTCGGACTCTGCGTTCTTGTTTATTATCTTATTTCTTGTCTCTTTGTACATACATTTCGTGATCCTTATTAATTTCTAATTTATGTTTTTCTCTCTTAACTACTCCCATATTTTAGCTCTCGTAACTCGGTAAAATGCCTTCTCCATATCCATAAATGTTAGGTAAATTGTTTTTGATTTTGTCATAGTTCTGTTTATAATCTTTTTAATTGTGAATGCATAGTGCTGTATACTTTTCCCCTTTCTAAACCCACTTTGTACTTGTAATAACTTGGATTCTACTTCTTTCCTTAGTCTCACTTCTATAATTTTTTCAAAGATCTTCAGTAAGGTTATTCCTCTGTAATTTTGGCATTCTATTGCATTTCCCTTTTTGTTTATTGGCAAATTTAATCCCATTCTCTAGGTATTTTCTCTTTTTGCCAGACTATTAATTATTTTGAGTAGTGTTTGTAGTCCATTTTCCCTTTTGTTCTTAATTATTTCTGTTGTGATTTTGTCATTGCCAGTTGCCTTCCCATTTTTCATTTCTTTTATCTGTCACTAGTTCTTCTTTAATAATTCCATTCTCGTCTTCCCTTGCCTCTGTTTTATATACTGTTTCATTTACGGTTTCTCTTACGTACTCTGTTTCTATTCAAGCAATTCTTGAAAGTATTCTTTCCATCGTCGCATAACTACGGTCTCACTCATTAATAGTCATTTATTATTATTTTTTATATCATATTACATCTGTATTTTTGTTTTTTTTAATTAGGTTTTTTAGAACTTTAAAGAATGGTCTCTGATCACTTTTACTATCTTTTTCTAGTTTTTCTCCGAACACTTTCCATGTCTGCTGTTTTGCTTCTTAAGTAATTTTTTGATTTTAATTCTTTGTTCTTTGTAGTTTTCATATTTTTTTGCTGTTTATGTAGATTCTCCACTTTACTTTCTTAATTCCAACTTGTTCTTCTGACCACCGCCTTGTTTATTTCTTATCCTTGCTTTCTTTATATGTTTCATATACCTTTTTAGCGGTCTCCACTAGTAGATTTTAAATATTTCCCATAATTTCTCCATGTCTTTGTTATATATTTTATCTTTAATCTTTTCTATTTCTCTTTCAGTGTATTCTTTAACTCTTTTGCTATTTCTTCATCCTCCATCATTAGTACAGTAAATGGTAAAAATTACATATTAGAAAACGTGTACAAATATAAATATTTTAAGATGCTTTTGACAAACAAAGTTTAAGTAAAGGTAGCAGATATGTGGGAGCTTTACTAAACGTTTGTAAATCAAGAGATGTCCCTAATAGCAAAAGCTTTAATATACTAAACAGTGACTAAACTGCTGCTTTTTCGGGTATAAAACATAACTAAATACGAGCGAAGTAACCAAGCTAAAAATACATGACAAAAAAATGTTCAGAAGAATTTGTTTTGAAAAAAGGCACGATACTTGAAATAGGGAACAAAAAAAAAACATTCCATCGAACTCTTGGCTAAAATTTAGTAACGTAATTGTTTAATAAAGCTTCTATGATATCGAATAAAGCTCAAAATGTTTTTGCGCGAACAAATAAAGTAGCATATTGTTCTCATACGTTCTTTCACAAATTTAATGAAATTTATCATTTTTGTTATTAATTTTATTTTACTACTTGCTGCAATATCGACATATTTAACGACGTAAAGTAGCAGACTGTGGAATATGACATATAAAAGTAGTCTGATTCTTAAGAAAAGGTTTCCCTATTTCTCAAACATGAGTTGGTTGCAAGAGCAAAATCCTTTCAAACCAAAGTCCACTTACCTCTGTTGAGAACTTTCAGATCCGATCTTGTTACAAAAGAAATTTTGTATATGAAATACTTGAGCCGCCTTTACGAAAGAGACTGGAGTTATGAATAGTGCCTACTATTTTTCCAGTCCATAAAGTCGAAATGAATTTAGTTGCAGTGGAAAATCGAAGGTCCTTGGTTGCCAAACGAATTGGAATTGAAACTGAGAGCAGTTTGGAGAAAAGTATGAATGGTAGCTTCCAAAGTCGTTGATAGTCAAGCAAACATTCGATGCTGATATTAACGCTTTGTGGCTTTCAGATTTCTTTGACCTGGAAAACGATTTTGAAAATGTTGAAACTGAATAGTAGAATTAACCTCAACTCATTGATAATTGCATACAAATATATAGAGCACAGGTGGGGATAAATATAACTGATATATTTAAATTTTTTGTGATTTGTAACTTAGAATGTGACTGTTTCCTAGATCCAATTGCAGAAGTACTAGAAATTTTTAAGCTCAAGACAAAGTCTGTCACCTCTAGATATTTCGACGAGATATCAATTGATGCGAGGTGTGCGTATCACTGCTGAACTAATAGGAAAGGTTCAAGTTTTAATAATACGGAGACTCTTGTATAATTATTGGAACAAATCATACTAACAGTGAAATGTCAGTAAAGTCTGATTTAGAGGTTAATAATATAACTCTGTTCATTTTATTAGCTATAACATCAGATAATTTGACAAAATTTATTTTATTACCAATATTCCTCATATGCTTAAACTAATTCGGTTATTTAGATATTTAAGATACAAAATCCTCCATACAGCAATGAAAAGTAAAATACGACTCTTAAAACCCGCGCTTACAAGCTTTAATGCGAAATTCTGAATATATTGTAACTGATAAGGAATCATGTGGTAACAGGCTTCCAGCAAATTACAAAGACTACCGTTTTATCCATCTACAGGCAAGAAAAGTGTAACAAGGAAATTTAAGAGAAAAATAGTGTTCAAATCAAATTTTTGAGACGTTATCAATTTACTTTAAGCTATTATGTCAAATTTATGTTAAAGTATTACCAAGAGAACAAATTCTTAGAGGTACAAAAATTAGTAAATTTAGTTGCGCCCAATAAAAACTTAATGGATATTTCCGTGAGGTAAATTGAAAAGCACTAAACAAGAATCAAAGAATCTTAAGAATTTTAGGAAAAACAAGTTTCAATAGAAAATTCAATTATTAAATAAGTTGTACAAGATTTGATGGTATTCATTTTAATAACACTAACAAATATATTTTTTTTATTAGATATTGTGCCAAATAAACTAATTAATATACATGGTAGTGATTAATAATACATAATAAGTGTCTGAATAACAGAAAGCTTAATGTGGCTTTTTTAGAAATTAAAATAGTTGTTAAAGAATTTAGTACAATGCGATAATTTTATGCAATTCACCTAGCCACTATTTTTTGGATATTTCTGATTTGGATAAATTTTTGTGGTAAATGTTTTAATCGAGTGTGTATAGGTCTATGACTTAGTTGACTGAACATCGCACCAATACAATTATTAATATTTGTGTGGAAATTTTTGTTTAGCTGTTTGATATGTTACAAAATCGTAGATAAACCAAGCTCTAAATGTAGTTTGTTGTAATATACCAAGAATCGATGACCAAGATTCTCAAAATTTTATTTTGGAGTGTTTGGATTCTGTTTAGATTTGTTTTAGTTGTGTTTCCCCAGATTACACAACCGTATAGAACTAATGGCCGTATTATGGATTTATAGAGTAGCATGACACATTTCGTTTTAAGAGATAATTTCTGGTTAATAAGTGGATATAATTGTACTAATCTTGTATAGTCTACATTTACTTTTTTATTACACTCTATGTGAGACGAGTGTGCAGACCTTAGTATTTCACTGCTTTTGCTAATTATTATTGGTGATGGCTCATTGATTTATTTGAGAGAATATCTTTTCAGTGCACTTATCATGATTTATCCTAAGTTTTCATTGGTTAAACCGTCTTGTCAGCACATTTGTAGTATTTTGGAGTTTCGTGATTGTATCTAGGAGGTTCTTAATTCATAAATTCTGAAATTTTAAATGATGATCTTGTATTTTAAACCTTTAGTCCATACAAGATCAAAAGTTTGAGCTAAGTCTGCAAAAAGTGTCATTGTGTATTGTTTGTGTTCGTATCCTCTTGCTATGGTTTCGACAATCCGCTGTAGCTGATGTCACGCAAAATGTCCTTTTCGAAGCCTGAACTGAGAGAATGGTAGCAGTTCTAGTCTTGCTACTTTCCTTAACCAAAAGTACGTTACCTTTTCAAACATTTTCAATGTGGTTGCTAATAGACTAATGAGTAATTAGCTGGAAATAACTCTTTTGGTTTAGGAAAAAGAAGAATTAATGCATACACCCTATTGATTGAAAAGTAGCCAGTTCTCAAACATTCATTCAAGGTACTAGTTTAGTATGCCAGTGCTTCTCGGGATAGTTTTTTAAGTATAATACGAGGTATTTCATCTTCACTGGGGGTTTTTGTTTAATGGACAAAAACAAGTATAAGAAACATGAAAATATGATTAGCCTAAATTTATATTATACGTTTCTACACTGGAACTTACTAAATATTTTTCTAAATTGTCACTCGTTAAACATTGTCTTCGATTGCTTAACTAATGTTTGTAGCTTGAAAATGTGCATTCAACTTTCCAAGAAGTAACAGGTGCATATCTAAATGCACATATTGTAATTGAATCTAATTCTAAATTATCCGTCTGCTCACCGTTTGATATTTCGCTATTTTTTTAACATGATGTAGCCTCCAGTTTTTGTTAAAACAGAGTTTAGATTTGTTTTAACTTTTTTTTTAATTTTACCACCACCTTCACAATTTCACAAAGCTTTTCAGGCTTTCAATAATTTTTAAACTTAACATAAAGTTCTCACTTATTTAATTTTTCAATGGCCGTTGAGATGCAAACAAAATTAGATTTAATGAAAGCTAACTGCTGTTTAATTGTTAAATTAAATCAAACAAACCTACTGATTCCCCTCAATGCGGAATTGCAAAGAACTGCATCCCGAAAACTTCAAAGGATGCAATTATTACCAGAAAATTAGCCGTCAATATAACCCTTCAAATCTAAGTCAAACTAGAATACGAGCGTGAATTTCCCAGCCACAACAAAAGTAGCTGTAAGTCAAAATATCCAACAATTGAATTCCTATGAACAACAAGACTACAACAGATCTTTTCCCAAACTACCAACAAAATCTAGCGGAAATCATGAAACCAGACATGAAGAACAGGACCTTCTAACCAGTATTTTATCAAAAGTAATTGAGCTATTAATACCACACCTGGATAAAATTATGCCTTATCTAACAACACTAATACCATTACATTCCTCTTATGGATCCAAATAAAAAATTCACAATTAGTAATATAACAGTTCTAAATTGGAACGCTGATGGCATAAAGCTACAGCGCAGTATATTTATCGAGTTCTTGTTTAGACATAACGTTGACGTGGCTTGCATCACCGAGACACATTTATAAATACAGAAATTTTCAAGTTACCAGGGTACAATGTATATAGGAGGGATAGAAAAACGCAGACAGCATCGGGTGGAGTGGCAATTGCAATCAAACAAAAATTAGCTCACTACCAGATACCGGATCTAAACCTTAAAAACCTAGAAACAGCAGCTGTTAACCTAATATTTAAAAATAAAATTGAAATAATACTTTATGCAGCTTATAAATAACCCAATAAACAGATTCTAAAAGAAGACATTTCAAAAATTTTCTGCACAAATAAACCAACATTGCTAATTGGGGATCTAAATTGCAAACAAAAATTCTGGGGATGTAGAGCTGATAACCCGAATGGTGCCAGGCTAAACCAAATACTGACCAACCACAACATACAAATATCAGCCCTTAAAGAATATACTTACTACCCCTTCTATAGAACAGATTATAAACCGGATATCTTGGATGTCGTATTATTTAAAAACTTTCAAACACCTATCTACCAAACAGTTTTGAATGAACTTGATTCAGATCACCTACCGGTAACACTCTCCTTCTATAGCGAACTACTGCAGACAACCCTATTACCAAAATTAATTGAAGGCAAAATAAACTGGAATATGTATTAACGAGAGCTTGACAAAAATATCAAAAACTTTGGACCACCTTGGAAGCAAAAAAAAATTCAATGGTATTCATACTCCAATCAAAATAGCCAACTTAATTAAACTAAAGAACAGAACCAGACGTGAATGGCAACGGACCAAACGACCACATCTTAAAACGTTTTATAATCAGCTCACTCACCAAGTAAGGATAAAATTAGACAACTACAGATATAATTTATATAACAAATATATTGAAGAGCTCCAGCCAAGAGACACAACGATGTGGCAGGCTACCAAAAAATTATTAATACAACCTAACATCACCCCCACTAACAACCAACGGCAACACATATCCAACTGACGAAGACAAAGCTAATCTTCTAGCATCACACTTTGAAAAAGTATTTACACCCAATGACGCAAACACCGTACAAAACCAGCAACAAGAAGTAATTAAAACAAACAATAGTTTCAATAGTCAACACCCCATAGAGATAGAACCAATCAGCAGAAATTCAGAAATTTATTTTATTATAAAACTACCCAACAAAAAATCGCCAGGCCCAGATCAAATAACAAATAGCATATTAAAACAGCTCACCAAAAAATCATTGGCCATCCTAACAAATATATTTAACGCCTGCCTTCAAATAGAATATTTTCTAGTAAATGGAAAACATTTTTCCATATTACCATTCCATAAAAGTGGTAAAGAAAAACACAGTTCGGAAAGTTACAGGCCCATAAGTTTACTTTCAACACTCTCTAAACTATTGGAAAAAGTTGTATATGAGAAGATCCAAAAGATAGTGAATTAACGTAATATCATACCTCATCAAATGGGATTTAAAAGAAAGCACTCGACAACACACCAGTTAATGAGAATTACCGAATTAATAGAGGCTTTGAGAATAAGAAATACACTGTAGCAGCATTTATCGACTTACAAAATGCCTTCGACAAAGTCTGGCACCTAGGACTAAGGTACAAAATAATAAGACTGGGATTCTCAGACTATCTGATTAACGTCATTTGGTCCTTCTTAAAAGACAGAACATTCTCGGTGAGAGTGAATACTGTCGTATCAATTAAAAGACCAATGTTGCCGGGAGTACCGCAAGGTAGTAGACTGGGAGCACTCTTGTTCAATATTTACATGCACGACTTGCAAACAACTGACAATACTACGTTAGCTATGTTTGCTGATGACACTGCTATCTTAACACAAAGTGAAAACCTCCAAGTATCAAAACTACCTACAAAGTGCCCTAGATGAGATGCACAACTGGTTTAACAACTGAAAAATTAAAATCAACGTAACAAAGACACAGATAAAAATCTTTACCCTAAAACAAATAAAGAACTTACCAATCATAAAATTAAACCAAAATAAGATTGAGTGGAACAACAAGGATTCAGCAACCAAATATTTGGGCGTCTACTTAGACTCCAGACTAGGATGGGGCTTCCATGTGAACAAAAAACTAAGTGAGTGCTGTGCCAGACTGGGTATCCTATACCCGCTGATAAATCGAAAATCGCATTTGCGTATAGAGTGCGTTATGCTAATATATAAAACAATACTAAGACCTATTTTAACATATGCGTGCCCTGTATGGAGAAATGCTTCTAATACACACCACAGAAAATTACAAGTTCTGCAAAACAAAGTTGCTCGAATTTTAGTAAATGCGCCATGGTTTGTGCGGAATGACCAAATTCGCAAAGAACTAAATTTACCGTCTCTACTGGATTACATAAATAAACAGTGCAACAAATTCTTTGATAATATAAGTGAATGCGACAGTGCAGTGACGTATAATGTTGGTCAAAAACGTAAATATAAAAGACTAAAAAGAAGACTCCCACAGGACTTAAGTCAATAAATACATAACATTCATAAACAAGCAATTTATGTATTAAATCAAATAAATGTACAATGTGATATATGAGGAATGTAACCCTTACAATGTTAGTATAAGTTAAGAATTAAGACTCACAACCGAATCATGTATAGCAAAATCAATGCTGAGCTAATTAAACTATAATAAAAAACCCATAGGTATAACAGCTGATATATAGTTTCTGTACTTCTATAAATTGAAAAGTTGAGCTCTGAACGTTATTCGGGATTACCTTAAAGTTTTACTAACCTCTTAACAATAGAACAACGTGTAAATAGATATCCAATGACCCTTCTTGGAAGCTATCATATTATAAAAGTATTTCAACTACCCCCTATAGATATTTACTAAAAATAAAACTGGTTTAAGCATTTCAGAAACTTAAGAACCCAAACAGAGATTTTAATAATTTTCTGTAAATAAAATCAAGAAAATTATTAAAGTAAACATAAATGCTCTTAAATGTGCAAAATAATATTTTGTACATCCATTTATAAAAAAGAACTGTCAAAAAATGCATGCATTAAAAAATATGCATTTTTCGTAAGTTTCCAGCCTTAGTTATATGTTGTGTGATGTTACTGAGGGAATTTCTTATATCTGTTGTAATACTTTTCTATAATCCCGGATCACTTGACTCGTGGGTTCTACACCACCTTTGATAAGACGTGAATCAGTTCCTTTTTAATTGGATGAGGTAACATAAATTATTGTTTACCAGGTTTTTCGTAGCAAGATTTCTGGTGCGTTTACACTTTCTACACAGCTGGCTGTTTGCTTTATTAAGTTTATTATATTAGGAGCTCTATATTTAGTAAGTTTTCGTTGATTTCGTGGAGATGTAACTGTTTCAACACTTATTTGTACATGTTGTATTACGTGTATAAATAAGTTCTCAGCTTTAGATTTCACAGGACGCAAATCACCGTTCACATGTAACGTATTAGTCCGCCATCTTGCGGTTTTAAAGCAATGCCATTTGGTCTTTCGAACCATCATGCGATTTGGCGTTTGATGCACATAACTTCAATAATCAGCTGTGTTCACGATGTCAATCACAAAAGAGCATATTTGATTTTCTATCCACTTCGCGTTTCATCTTAAGAAAAACGCTGCTAAAGCCACCGAAATGATTTGTGCTGCATATGGTGAGAATGCTGTAAGTCATGCAACGTGCAAAAAGTGGTACCAAAGATTTCACGGAGGAGAGTTTAGTCTTGAAAATCAACCACGCGCTGGACGCCCTCAAACATTTGACACGGATGAGCTGCAGACGCGTTAGGCTGGGAACTTCTCCCACATACGGCGTATAGCCCAGACATGGGCCCCTACGATTACCATTTATTCCGGTCGTCACAGCATCACTTGGCTGATACGCATTTCAAAACAGAAGAAGAAGTCTGAAAATGCATCGATAACTTTATCGTCTCGAAGCCGGTGAGCTTCTATCACCAGGGAATTCGCAAGCTACCCGAAAGATGGCAAACGATTATCGACGCCAACGGAGAATACTTTGATACTTAAGCTTTTTTTGTTTGTTTTTAAATAAAACTTTAATTTTGCAGAAAAAAGCTGAAAACTTATTTATACACCTATTAATATGAGTTATTGCATCACCTATTTCTTATGTAGTTCATAACTTGTTGGGGTATTTAAAGTTTTTATCTAAGAGTTCTTGGGTATAGGTCTAAGTTACTACTTCGTTTACTAGTCTTAGTTCGTTTTGTCTTTGAGAGGGTATTGTACGAATGAGATTATAACCGGCAGATAGTATAAGTAAAGTTCAGTGTGAACTTCTTGATGTATTTGCATATTAAAATTATTCTGAACTATTATGTCTAATATATTCGGTTTGTGATCTATCCGATACAGGTAGTATGTCGGTTCTTTTGGGGTTAGTCTCTGAAGAACATGTGCTGTTGAATTGAGTTTTGCTCCAGCAGAATTGCCTGCTTTGCATACTCATAAGGTATTTTGGTGTTGAAGTTGCCAATCAGGAAGGTGGGTTTGTTGCTACTAAACATTTTGCATATGTCACTTTCAAGGAGTTGTTTGTTTGGTTGTTGATATGCCCTAACTATTTTAATATAATTGCCTTCGTGTATTTAATTCCTTTGCTGAGTTCCGTATGCCGCATGTTCGCCTGCAGATTCAAGATGTTTAGGTAGATATTTGTTTTTTTTTTAAGTAACTATGTAGGTTGTTACTAGCATTTTCTTTGCAAATCACTTATAGGAGGTAAAACGTATTTTTTTTAATTTGCAGTAATTTTTTTGGCTCACTCAGAAGAAACAATTAAAATTTAAGGTAATTTAGAGTTTGTATAGAATGTTTTAATAATTGAAAATATTAAGTATAAGTTTAACTTACACACCTGATAGCTGATAAAGTGCTCGGGCTCGTGATGGTTTACATACGACCATCCAACAAAAGAACACACACCGAATTCTAATGTAAACTAAAAAAATTAGCAAAATCTATTTTAAGTGGATCATAATATCTAATACTCATGTCTACTTGTCCTCTATCGTGTATAATTTTTATCGATGCTATTTTTATAACATTTGAAAACAAATAATTGAAGGCAGATATATTTGATTGCGAAAATTTCTTAACATTTTCAAGGAAATTTAGTTCTGTACTCGAGGGATCAATCTGCTTATAGAGCTATGAGTTTTTGAAGAAGCTATATTTGTATGCTCTGCTTCACTAATTATTGATTTAAAAAAGTTAAAAAATTTGGTGGTTTGAAGGTGTTGTGTAACAATTCTGAACCATTAGTACACAAATATAATTACTATAACAAAAAAATATGTTTAGTGTAAATAGTACAAAATAGAATAAATACTTTTTGTAACTTTAATCTCTTTCAAAGTGAGTATCTTTGGATTCCAAACATTCCTTCTATTGTTCCTTTCATTGTCAGAAACATTCTGCATAATTGAAAACTTAAATAGATGCTTTTGTTGTATTAGTTCTAATTTTGTCGACCGTTTGGAATGTTTTCTTTCAAAGGTGATTTGAATTTCGGCTCGAAGTCGCGAGCGACCAATTATTGTATAATTCTTGTTGATTGTGATATGTGTACGTTTAATATTTTATGATGTTATCTTAGTTGCTAGTCTCACAGAACATGGATCACTTGCATTAGATTCGATCATCTTTGAAATTTTTATACCACGTCTTTATTTGAGCTGCGCTCATTCCACCGTTTCCAAAAGCCTTCTAAATCATCAAAATTGTTTCTGCGGGCAAATGCGAGATTCGATCAATTATTCGCAATACGACTTGCTACATGTCTGAACTGACCCAGCTAGTGAAGTAGTTCTCATCTACGTACGCGTATAACAGTCCATTTTCATAGGCTGTTAGGTTATATGGCAGCCGCGCAAGCTGTTTTTATTATATTAGCACTGGTTGGATGTTTTTGGGCAGGTTTTGTGTATCCTTATAGAAATTGTTAAATCGATTATTGTTGGCAACGCCTAATTCAAAATAAGGACATATTTTGCTCATCAAATATACAACTTTTGTTTTTCCACATTAATAAAGCCTTAAAAATGTCACCATTATTATTTTTTCCATATCTTCCAACATAAGTATATGCAAATTTACTCTCAACACTCTCAGTAATTTCTAAAAACACTATTACGTATGTCTGGAAATAATTATATTATATTAAGTATTTTTGGAGACTTCTTAGAATGTGATTGGTCTCCACATGGTCTCTATTAACATTGATAATACAGTTTTTTACAAAATCTTATAATATTCTTTTCGAAATATCTTGTACTAGTTGTGGAAAACGTGCAAGTTATAATGGGTACTCTTCCATTGTTACTGTACTAATTGTAGAATAGCCAAAATGATATTTATTTCTGATAGTTTTAAAGTAACTTCCTACGTCCTAGGATCTAAAAGGTTGGAGGTTAAAATGAAATTGTTTTAAGTATAAATTTGTAAGAGGCAGGTAAAATAAAAATATTTGCTTAAAATTATAGCTTGACAAACCGCAGAGTAAGATAATCAAATACCATTTATGAAACCATATATTGAATATGCATCAATAGAAATAGCCTTATTTTCATTAACCTTGAAAGTAAACAAGGTTTAGGTTAGCGATTTTCAGTTGGGCTTAAAATTTAAGAAATTAAATATAGAACAACTTTCTAAATGCATATGCTATACAAAAAGTGCAAGGAAACTGAAATATAAACAAAAACGTGAAAAAACTCGTTTTTTTTACAAATTGTTGAATAAAAAATTTAGCACACACTTTTGACTGTATGGACCCCCGCCATTGTGTTCTGCGGGAAAAAATACATAGGAATCAAAAAAAATTTTAGGGTCCGCCAAAAAATTCATAGAAAAAATCTCTGGCAACTGGACTGTATGGCTACTTTACTACTTTACCTTTTAAAGCCGATTTGATGATTGCATGTCAATGAACCATTTATTGTTTGTTTTTTATGTTCTATTGGTATATTTTTCTATAGTTGCAATAGTTTTGTTTTTACCATTGAAGAGTAATAGTAGGGATCACCAGGTAATTCCTAAATCGACCCGGTACAAATTAAGTGTCAGTTTCTAAAGTCTATTTGTTAACACGCCTGGAAAATAAGGTTAAGAAAGTATAGGCACGCTTTAGTTGTGTATTAAAATGCTCTTTGAATTATACAAAGTAGGAAGTAATAGGTGTACAACTTTGCTTCCGCCGTTTTTTTCGACATTCGAGGCTTTATTGTAAAAAACTGGTTATACATTTATGATTCAAAATATTGTTTGCCAACGGCCTGTGCCAACATACACAGGAAATAAAACCAATAACTTAGACATTCTGCTCATCTCTGAAACTGACTTTATCAATAGAAGTCACATAAAAACACCAAATATATAACAAATATAAAACAAACCACCCAGATGAAACGGCACATGGAGGGTCAGCAGTTATAATTAGGAAAAATCTAAAACACTACGAACGAGCTGAATACAGACGCAACAATATCCAAGCCACCAACATCAGTCTACTAGATACCCTAGGAGAACTAACAATCTCTGCTATATATTGTCCTCCAAGGCATAACAACAAATATGAGCATTACGTCGAATATTTTCGGACCTTGGGAAATCGATTTCTGGTCGGAAGAGACTTTAATGCGAAAAACACAATATGAGGATCCAGGCTCACAACTACCAAAGGGCGAGAACTATTCAAAGTTATGTCCGCTTATAATATGACGTATCTATCAACACTTCAGCCAACATACTGACCATCCGACCCCCATAAGTTACCCGATCTTGCCGACTTATGCCTAATCAAAGGTCTTAACTCCAAAAAATTTGAAGTCAAGTCCTGCTTAGATTTAACGTCGGACCACACTCCAGTCCTAGTAAATATGAAAACACAAATATTGGGCAAACTGAAGAAACCATCTCTTTGTAGCAATCGGACAGACTGGGATTATTTCAAAGAAAAACTGGAAGAACAAATAACTCTTGAACTGCCTTTGAAAACCCACCTCGACATAGAAAAAGCTGTGGCAGACATCACACAAGCAATACAAAGTGCAGCATGGCAAGCGACCCCAGACATAAACTAAGAACGAATTCGAGAAAAACCCCCAGTACTATTAAAGCAAAAAATCTCCGAGAAACGAAAAGCTCGTAAACGATGGCAGATTACGAGAGCCCTGGCAGACAGACAACGGTATAATACCCTAGCAAAAGACCTCAAAAAACTACTGTGTAGGATACGCAATGATTCCATACAAAATTATCTTAAAGAACTAACACCAACAAACGCAACCGATTATTCTTTGTGGCGACTCACTCGTAAACTAAAGTACCAACAACATCTTCTACCTCCAATACGAACCAATCATAACACATGGGCAAGAACGGATCAGGAAAAGGCCACTGTTTTTGCCGAACACCTTGCCTCAATTCTTCAACCATATCCATCTCAGTTAACTGCTGCTGAAGAAAAAAGTTACTGAACCAGTTCGATGCTCCCTTTCAGATGTCTCTGCCTGTTCCTAAAGTTTCATATAGTGAGGCTGAAGTAATCATACACCACGAGGTTAGCACTAAAAAGGCACCTGGTTATGATCTCATTACTGGTGAAATTATTAAAAAGCTATCCGAAAAATGTATTAAAGTTTTGGTACAAATATTTGATGCTGTTCTCAGACTTGAGTACTTTCCATGCCATTGGAAATTAGCTCAAGTCTTAATGATCCTTAAACCTGGCAAAAATCCAAATGAAGCGACGTCCTACCGACCAATAAGTCTTCTTCCAGTCCTCTCCAAAGTACTCGAAAAACTCATACTTAAACGACTGACCTACATCATAAAAGAACATGAACTTATACCCCCACACCGGTTTGGTTTTAGAGCACAACACGGAACTACGGAACAAGTCTATCGAATAACTAGGCAAATCCGTACTGATATGGAAGATCGCCAGTACTGGTCGGCAGCCTTTATTGATATAAGCCAGGCATTTGATAAAATTTGGCACCTCGGACTGAAATACAAACTTAAACTCTTGCTCCCACATCCGTACTACTCAATCCTAGCATCCTACCTTTCCGACAGAACATTTCAAGCAAAGTATCAAGAAGCCTACACGGATCTCTATCCTGTGCAATCCGGAGTTCCTCAGGGAAGTATCTTAGGACCCACACTTTACTCACTGCACACAGCAGACCTACCTCAAACTAATTATACAATCACGGCTACATATGCAGATGACACGACTCTTTTAGCATCACATCAGGACCCTATTTCCGCATCTAGATATCTGCAAAGCCATCTGAATCTATTTGAAAACTGGCTAAAAAATGGAGAATGGAAGCTAATGCAACTAAATCTACTCATATCACCTTCACCCTTCGCAAAGAAACCTGCCCTGCAGTTATACTTAATGGAACTCCAATACCCCAAAATGATGTAGTCAAATAGCTTGGACTACATTTAGATCGAAGACTAACTTGGTGTACTCACATTTTAACTAAGAGAAAACAACTGGGTTCTAAATTTCATCAAATGTACTAGATACTTGGAAGAAAATCGAACTTATCCATCGAAAATAAACTCTTATTGTACAAAATTATCCTAAAACCCATTTGGTCATACGGGATCCCTATTTGGGGCTCCCCCTGCACCTCAAATGTAGAGATTCTCTAGCGCTTTTAAAAAATAAAGTCCTTAAACCTATTGTCAACCTCCCATGGTACGTGCCAAATGCCTTACTCCATGCTGACTTAAAACTGCCTACAGTTCGTGAAGAAATCACTCGATTCAGCCCTAATTATAGAAAGAAGCTGACCTTTCATCCCAATGAGCTAGCAAACAACCTGTTGCAAGAAGAAGACGAGCTAAGACGACTTAAACGATTCAAATCTTCTGATCTTCCCACCAGATTTTAGTCACTTGTCTAGAACTAAATTGCCATATCTCTAAAATACTACAGAGGATGTCCACTGGGACATTACTCTACATGACATGTTATTCCTAGAATAGTCTTAGATTAAGCACACATCAATTGTATTTATAGTCTCCACCGAGACTGATTGTACAAATAAAAGGGGAAATAAAAAAATATATTGTTTGTCGCTGGCCACTAGTTTCTTCCATCTTTCGGTCAGCGTACAAATTCCGCGTCGAAAAAAAACTGCTTATCTTTTGAGGCGATCCACGTATCGATCCAATTTTTGACTTCTTCATAAAAGCGTAAGTGCTGGTCATGTGCTATTGATAGAAACAAGATACAGTCAGAAGGAGCAATGACTGGAGAATACGGCGGGTGGAACTTCCAATTTCAACGTTTCCATGTTTTGACCGACTTTGCCACATGGGGTCCAACATTGTCATGCTCAAAAATCACTGTAACGTGTATCTAGTTGTATTGCGGCCGTTTGTCTTTCAATGCTCGGCTTAAACGTATTAATTGCTTTTGATACAGATCGCCTCCTCTGATTGTTTCAGACGGTTTTAGCAGCTCATAATACACTACGCCGAACTGGTCCCACAAATACAGAGCATGACCTTGGAGTTGTAAGTATTCGGTTTAGCCGTCGACGTGGAAGCATAGTCAGGAAGTCCCCATGATTTTCTGCGCTTGGGGTTATCGTAGTGAGCCAATTTTTCGTCCCCAGTCACAATGCGATGCAGAAATTCCTTCCATCTTTGCCTTTCAAGCAAACAAACGCCTTTCAACATATCTCGGCTTCATTTCATGTGGCACCCAATTTCCTTGTTTCTAAATCATTTCCATGGCCTTGGGGAGTTTTGAAAATGGCTTGTTGAGTCACTCCTAATAATCCTGCCAATTGTTCTTGCTTTTGGCACGAGTTTTCATGAAGCAATGTCTCCAATTCTGCATCTGTGAAAACCTCTCTTCCACCGCCATGCCGGTCTTTGATGTCAAAATCACCGTTCTTGAAGCGTTGAAAATACTCACAACACGTTATTTCACTAATAGCGGTTTCTCTATAAGTATTTGAGAACATTCGATGAGCCTCAGCCGCACCTTCATATTGAAGAAGAAAATTAGACTCTCCTGCAAATGATGAGAATTTGGCTCGTAAACTAACATTTTCAATCGAGAATAGGTTTACGATACGGACACAAATCGACTAATGTTTCGATGGGTTTACGTCGACAAATGTCTAAGCTTACTGTATGACGTCTGGGTCTGTTTATTTCCACCACCACTTACCGCCTAAAGCCATCTATTGGAAAACGGCGAAAGCAAAGTTGTACACCTATTAGATTTAGTGCAGTGAACTCCACGCTTAATAGCCGAACTGGCAACTAAAATAGAAATGCCTATGGTAGCACAAAAAACATAGTTGTAACACAGACCTATCTCTGAAACTCAGAAAAAGATAATACACTGGATTCTCAAATTAGAAAGATATTTATTTGGCATTACTCAAAATAACTTAATAAAACAATAGAACTGATCTGTTTTATCATAAAGCTTTAACAAAGAGAAAGTTAGGAGTATATTTAACCGCCTTACCTATTTTTACATTGAGCACAATTTTGGTTTACCTGAAATATTGTCGATGTGACAAATCCTTATCTACAGCTCACAGACCTGAAAATATTTGAACTAAAGAAGAAACATCAAATAGGAGTAATTACAATTGGGGGACGTTGTTTGAACAGCATTTGTATTTACTGTTTTGACGGGGTTGGTATGTTTGGCCCGCCAACGCTTATATTATAAATAATAATGAAAAAAATGAACTCAAAAAAGGAACTCTTCCAGAAACGGTATTTGTTTTCCCGGAATCTGGTTGAATAGCAAGTGAACCTTTTCGCCCCAGAAATGAATAATGCCCACTAAAATTCGTTAGTATTGTATGATTTGAAAGTATGCATCGAATAAGCCAAAACTCATTTATGAAAATTTAAAAAATCTTCGAATTGATTTAGTTCTTATAAAATAAAATAAAATCAGTGACATTGAATTAATTAGTTAGATATACTAGTAGATGCATTTAGAAAAACTTATAACTCAAAAGTTGGTATTTGTATTCCATTTCTAACGCACAATGATCATTAAACAGATCTTTGTAAACATTTTTATGATGCTCTTTCATTTAAATGACCACTACAAATGTGTGTGATGAAGTGAACATGACAAACCCAGTGTCAAATAAATGCAAAGGTCTCCACGGTTGGTGTTATGGTGCATTGTGTGGTTTATTCTCGGGTCGTTAGGTGGTGGTCCGAGTTGTTGACGTCACCGGGTTGGTTGGTTACTAACGTAATCGGGTTCGCTGATACGGTCAATCGGGTAGTTGCGGATAACATCTCGTCTTAATGCTACAGTTATACTATCACAGGAGGACCACACAAAAACGATGACTGAATTGTTCGATACGAACATTTACGCTGTGCTCAAACGCAATCCCACAGCACGGATACTACGTAAAGGAGCAAACTGATGAAAAGTACTTCTCTGGATGACACCATCAAGAAAATACTAATAACATCAGAGGTGTTGCCCTTAAGAATATGCGGGGTCACCACAATACACAAGGACGATGTACTATGACGACCCATTGGCAGTGCCATTTGTTATTCAGTCTGTTACAACCGTACATTGGACTTACAAGCAGTTGTTACCTTAAGGATTTCGCACATTTTGTTAGCTACCTTCGATATACCCAAGTACAGGGGAGAGATTTAATTGTCAGTTTTGATGTTTAAGAAAGTGGAAATTCGTTTTGTTACTTTATTTGGCAGGGGTATATTACGAACAAAAAGACGAAGTAGCAAGGGGTAGCCCACTTAGCCCTGTAATCGCCAATTACTACACGGAAAATGTTAAGAGATCGCCATAGATACAGTATCATTAAATTACGTGATATGGCTAACATGCGTTGATTATACGTTTGTGATATGAACACACGGGAAGAGACATTGTCAGAATTGCTTAAACATTTTGATTGAACTGGAATCGAACAATAGAACTGATTTTTTAGACGAGCAGGTGTTAAGATCGGAGAATAGATATTTACAACATACCGTGTATAGAAAACCCACGCATACGGAAAAATAGTTTTATAAACAGTCGAATCACCCTTCAAGTCGAAAAAGAACGGTTGTGAAAACATTGGTGGGTTGAGCACGACAAGTATATCAACCACACTTTTTGGATAACGAATTAAAACATTTGGAACAAGCTTTACAAAAGAATAGCTACGCGAGGACGGAAATAGAGCAACAAAATCTAAGAAATTCGCACACAAAGCACAATAGAAATCGGTAGCGGTAGATAGAGCTTTTTTACCTTATATTAACTGAGTTATGGACCGGATAGGAAAAATTCTGAATAAATGCAAAGTGGAAACCGTCTATACTACCACCACCAAGCTACGGGACTTGCTTCGACTAGCGGAGAACACAAAAAACCCACAGGATACACTAGGATGCATACACTGCATACCTTGTTCATGCAAGCAGGTTTATGGACCGTACGATTATCACTAGGATAAAGGAACACAAACGTTATTTACGCCTCAATCAGCCTGGTTGCTGAACATTTTAGAAAATCCTGACCATAAGATAGAATTCGGGGAAACACAAGTTTTATCCAACTGTAGGAATTACTACCCGAGATTATATAGACAGTCAGTGGAAGATAATTTTAACATATTAATCTACCTAAATCTTGTTTTATCGCTATTAAGGGTCAAAAGACAGATGTAGCGAAAAACGAGTGAAGTTAGCAAATACCAAGATGTTACCTCTGCAACGACCCGATTGACTGCAGCAGCTAGCCCGATTATGTTAGCAACCAATCAGGTGACGGTAACAACGGTCTTCATAACCATTCTTACCACACTCGCGCGAGTGTTAAAGGAAAAATGCACAAGACAGTAACTTAATTTTTAAAAGATTTCCTTTTGTAGATATCCGCCACAGTTGTATACAAAACGTCAAGAGTTTCCAAACTCGGACCACGGACTAACAACCCCAGAATGAACCACACGATGCACAAAACTCAGTGTTGATTACCCTTTTATATTAAATTAGGTCTTATCTCACCAGTAACGCAAACACTATATGTAGTTCACTGCTATAAACGAGAAATTGGTTGTAGTATAACGAGAAAAATTCTAATCAAATTAAATTGTAAGTTGTTGCTGACCAGTCGATGTCTGTAACCTTAACATTAACTTTCATCTAACATATATACATTGTGCTTTAACAGATGTATTGCTTCCGTCGCCATTTCCAATGAATTATTTTTTAGACAAATCAAATTCATGCAATGCATGTAAAAAATCATTGATAGATAACGATTATTATTATTAGACTTCCACATTTCTTTTATTTGAAAAAAAGGTTGTTAACTAATAGATGTAACACAACATACTTTTGTGACTAGATGGTTGCTCTACTTATACAAAATTACCTTTTTTTCGCAGAAATTTTTTTTTAATTTGCCCTAGAGTTCAATCAGATGTTCAATAGACTTGGGCACATCATATCTTGCAAGAATAAACACTTAAATCTTTACACAGAATTTGCTACACATATAGAAGTGAAAAATGTTCAATTGTGAGAACTTCACAGAAGCGATAAATATGTGTTTTCATTAACATTTTCCTTTACGACAGGAACATTCTGTCACGTTTTGAATTATGCTTAGGGGTCTGAAGATTTTAATCAATAATGAATTGGCTGTACTGTACAATGTCCTGATGGTCGCTTATGTTTATTATATATTGAGCGGAAGTTTCAAAACCTTCATATTTAATAAGAATTTTGATAGTGTCTATTTATATGTGATGAGTCCTCGGATACTGTTGAATTTAAGTTTTATATAACGGACAATTCATTAATAAAGTTGGTGACTGTAGTAACACAAAGTTCTAGGTCACTTATTGGAAACTTTGGCGAGAGAAATATACAATCTACATGTTAACATTAAAAATAATTTATAAATTTGCAATTTTTGCTTTAGATAAGTACATTTTACACCCGTAAAAATATAAAATGGTACTATTTAACACAGGTATAGGCGTTATTAATTTGGCAAACTGCAGAACGCATGTTCATTATAGAAGTGCAATTATTATAATTGTTCCAGTTCGTTGGTTCATCATTTCCATATATAATTTTATAATTCTGATTATTAAAGACATTAAAAATTAGCCCGGACAACATAAATTAAAATTTACAACCCATTACGCGAAAAGATAACTTGCTTTTATATTAAAGAATTATGCATAACATTGGCTGCTTAGCAGAGCCACGGCAGGCTTAAGTGTATAATTTAAATTAAAATTTTATGATACGAGGGCCATAAAACACCTTATATTGCCTGTGAAATGTAAAAATGTGCATTTGTTTAACTCTTACGATACAATTAGGATCGTTAGAGGATGCTAAAGAACATATAGCAGCGTTTTAGTGCTTTTGAAATATGTCTTTAAATGATTCGTGTTAACGAGCATGGTCGTTATATTTACACTTTTATTATATAACACGAGGTACACCTCCTGCAGGGTTATTATTTACGTGTTTTGAAAGGTTAATGTGCATTGTGTTACATAGTGGTCCATCGACATTTGGATTTTGAACGACCAGGCAACTGTTAGAGAGGGTAGTAATTTGTAAAGGTAAAAGCAGAAATCGACCATAAAGTATAAATCAGTATCTGAAACATTTATGTAGTTTATATTAAAAAAATTATAATAAAAAATATTTACTCTATAGAAGCATGCGACACTACAAGTTCATGACAAGGCACTACTAAGGTCCCGAGAAGTTATCAATTTATTGCAGTTATTCTATATGTACGTTATGAAAAAACCTAAGAGTTAAGCTTTCTTCTAACGTTTTTTATACGGCCAGATTTGAAAACAGCTCGTAAAGTTCCTTTTTTAATTTGTTAACAATTGTTAGATCAATATTATACATGTTATACACTGAATATTTGTATTGCATTAACATTCGAGACTATTATTAGCTCATAGTGTTCTATGATGATGTTAATTTAGTTATTGTCTTCATTAGATATTATTACATCTTGGGGAAGTTTTCGTTTAAGTCTCAGATAAGTATTGAATTCACCTGGGTTATAGTACATTGCTTTGTCGCACGCACTTACAGGGTTGCATCCAGAAGTAGTAGGACTGTTTTTTTTTCCGCGCGCGCCGAGCAATGGAGGGGGGTCTGCAATGTCGGATGTTATGGAGGGGAGCCTTGGGAACAGATTTCGACCTGCGGCAGTCGCCTGCGTGCGTTAGTTAAGCGTGGACCACTATTTTAGAGACCTCCGTTGTGACGCCTCGTCGTCAGTTGCGATGGAGCGAAATTTCGAGCAGCGGTACGCCATCAAGTTTTGCTACAAATTGGAAAATCAGCGACTGAAACCAAGGACATGCTTACGCAGGCCTACAAGAAGGATACCACGAGCCGTTTCTCGATATTTGAATGGCACAAGTTTCTTCGGGAGGGAAGGAAGCTCGTCGAGAACGACCAACGCGCCGGGCGTCCGTCAACCTCGCGAACGGACGACAATGTGCTGAAAGTTAAGCAACTTTTGAACTCTAACCGACGGTTGGGCATTAAATTAATTAGTGAAGAGCTGAATCTTTCGTACGGGACAGTCCAACGCATCATCACAGAGGATTTGTAGATGAGAAAAGTGTGCGCGAAAATGGTGCCGAAAGTGTTGAGTGACGAGCAAAAAGAACTGCGTGTTGAGATTTTCCAAGAAATACTGAACTGTTTGGAAGCCCTGATGTGGCACCGCCGGACTTCTTCCTGTTCCCCCGGATCAAGAGGCATCTCAAGGGTATCGTTTGGACTCGGTGGAAGCAGCCCAAGCGGCAACGACGAGGGCGCTGAACAGCATCCCGGAGGACGACTTTCAGAAGGCCTTCGCGACCTGAAAGGCTCTCTACCCGAAGTGTGTGGATATTCAAGGGGCCTATTTTGAAGTGTATTAAGTCGATGTACCAAAATGTTCAATAATTTTTTTTATAAAAAATCAGTCCTATTACTTTTGGATACCACCCTGTATATTAGGGAAAAAGCTTTTTGGAACTTTCTTTAATATAGTCTTGGACATGCGATACTCATAGCTCATAATGCAGTTGGTTGTTGCGAATGTACCATGGGGCATTTATTACCATTTGCAACACTTTATTTTGAAACCTCTGTAGTTTCTAAATGTTGGTTTTGTTTGTGTTGCACCGTACTGGAAAGGCATACAATGCTAGAGCTCGTAGTAGTGTTTTGCACAAAAGAATGGCACATTGACCCTTTAGCGTAGATTTCCGGTTTATCAGTGGATATAGTTGTTGTAATTTATTATTGCATTGATTTACGTGTTCCAGCTTATTTAGGCATCTAAGTAAACCTCTAGATGTTTAATTGCAGAATTTTTGAGATTCCAAGGAATAACTTCTTGGTTAACTTCAATGTTGAGTGGGTCGATTATTCTTCTTAATGTGAAGATCTTGCAGTGGCTTTTGGTGTGGTTTATTTGGATGTTTTAAAACCATCTACACATTTTATTTATTTCTTGCTGTAGTTGCTGCACTGCTTCTGTCAAGTCTGCACTTTGAGTTATAATTGTTGTGTCATCAGCATAGGTTGCCAACGACGCTGATGTTTGTGGAGCATTGACGTGTAGATATTAAAGAGTAGGAGACCCATACTATCTTGTGGTACTCCTGTCTAGATAGATTTGGTTCTTGAAATTGCTGAGTTTACTTTTCTGCAAATGGTTCTTTCATCAAGAAAGGTGAAAGTAATTGCGAGAAGATAGCTGGGTATGTTAATATCTAGGAGCATCTTCTTAAGGCCTTTAATCTAGACTTTGTCACAAGCCTGGGCTCTGTCTAAGAAAACCGTTGTAGTGTAGCACCTATTTTCGTAACCATTTTCGATTTCGCTGATTCGCTGTAACTGGTGACAACTAGAGTGTATTCTTTTGAAGTCAAATTGGAAGGTTGGGATGAATTTGGAGTTCTTGTACTTCCTTGACTTGTGTATAGATGACCGTTTGCAACAGTTTTGAAAGAGTAGTCAATGGGCTTATTGGTTTTTGACGGTATTTTTGTTTTTTCTATATTTGGCAAACATGAGAACATGAGCATATTTTCATGTCCGAGGAAAGTTCGTAAACATGTATTAATTATTATTGCTAAATATTATACGCTTTTTTTGGTTAGGTGTTGTAGGACCAAGTTAGGTATAAAGTTATGGCCGAGTGATTTTCGCTTTTGTAGTGTTGCTATAATTGTGCCAATTTTATTTGGAGATGTGAGTTTAATATTGCTTGGATAATTCCTCAGTGCATGATTGATTACTTGCACCACCTTTGTGGAGTGCAGGTGACAGCGGATGTAAAGACCCGTTCTAGATGCTTAGCAAAATCTTCTGCTTTTCCAATATCCGTAATGAGGGTATCATTGCCAGATGCGAGCGCAGGTGATTCTTAATGATCATTTAAGATTCTTCTGGTAGTTCTCTCCATTCCCGGATCTCCAGGGCCGAAATTTTCAATATGCTTTCTAGCGGATTGGATTCTGTAGTCATTAATTTCTCTTTTTTGTCGGCGCGTTAAGTTATTCAGAAGCCTTTTTGTTTTAAAGTTTCTAGTTCTTAGCCATTATTGTCTTGGCTAATTTTTTAAATTAGATCTATAATGTAATTCGGAGGATAATTATAGTTATAACTACTCTCTGGTGCCTTGCTGAGACTGTAGCAGCAGTGTTTGTGGCATTGGTAATTGATACAGTGATATTAGAGACAGCTGTATCAATATCGTTCTTATTATTTAACGCATGTAATCTCACGAGGTTGTGGTCTAGCGTAGCTTAAAAATTGTCACACTTGAGTGGTCCGTTAGTTAGTTTAAGTGGGGGATCTTTAGTTTTTGGTTCGCAAAGAAGGTTTATTAATACATGCAGATGGTCGGAATTTAGTTACGTGATTACACTTTGATTTATTTGCTTGGGGAAGCTTTTCTGCAGGACAATATCCAAGATGTCGGGTTGGTGGTCAATTCTGTATGGAAAATAAGTGTATTCATTCGGCGCAATCACTTGGAAACTGTGTACCGTTGAGTAATGTTTGAGTTAATTCCCTCAGGGTTATTGACTCTGCATCCCCGTGTTGTGTGATTACTGTTAAGATCTTCAATTATCAATGTTGGCTCAGGTGTGTTAAATATAATTTTGAGTTCATTATCGCCCAGTTTTTTGTTTGGTTGTTTGTATATGCTTAGGATGGTAACTTGGCTATTGTCATTTAGTTTTACTTTTATTCCGATGACTTCTAACTTAAGGTTGGAAAGGTTTGGGATATGGCCACGTACGACTTTTGTTTCATCTCAATTACTACACCTTTAGAGGCTACTCTGGCATTTCGGTCTTTACGATATACTTTGTACCCCGGTATTTTTAGGGTGTCGTTTTCAGTTAAACTGGTTTTAGAGATGCACGCAATATCAAAAATATGTCTGGCTGAAAAAACTATAAAGACCGAGCGTTGATTGATAATGGTGTTTGCATTTTGCAGTTTAGAATTGTTATATTTTTTAGGAGTTTTAGTAAATTATGGTCTATTGAAGAGTAGAGGTATTATAGAGTTTATAATGAGCGCTTTAATTTGAGGCAGATTAGACGTTATTAGATCCATTAGGACACGATAAGGTATTTGATGAAGGAGGTGTTGTTGACGAGTTTGACGTGTTAGTTTCAGAGAAAATACCGCTGTTACAAAGATTTTTAGCTCTGTTGGTGAAGGTCTGTGTCTGGTTGACGTATGATCTTGTTCTGTTTACTTTTTTGTTGATGGTTCGATTGTTGTTTGCGTGTTTTTCTTTTAATTTCTTATGATGGCTTCCTCGGTAGCTTGCTGCATGATCACCCCTACAGTTAGTACATGTAGGTTTGTCTTCACGCTTTTTAGAACATTCCGTATGATTGTGAGCACCTGCACATTTTATGCACCTCTGGGTAAGGGGGCGGTAGTTTGCAGTGTGCCCATAGTGCTCGCATCTATAACACTGCGGTAGGTTTACAGATTTTTTTCTAACTTTTACTGATACCAAAGAGTCATGTAGTGTTTTTAATTGAAATATTTGTTATGCTTCATCATTATTGGATACTTCAACTGCGCACACTGGTAGTGGTTTTTATCTTTTGTTAGTAGTCGTGTTATATTAATAATGAGTAATTACGCTTATTTCCATCTTAGTTGGTAATAGAGGCACATTTCTAATAACCATTGATAAGGATTTGGTGTTTGGGTTTTGAAACGCGTCATATGGAATTTGTTTTCAGTATAAAACTTGTGAGAGCGCGGTAGTCGTCTTCTTGAGTTAGATTTATGCGTATGGTATTTATATTACACATTGTTATGAACTAGTATTTTGTCATTTTTTCGATATGTCACCAGGGCTTTATGATTTACTTTATTATGCAGGTAAAAATAGGTAGTATTAGACTTCTTAGATATTCTATATCTGAAAGGGAAGCCTAATAAAATCGGTGTGGACGTCTGTCTGTCCGTTGCGGCTTTCAAATCGAACTACTGAACCTAAAGATGTAAAGCTTATGGCCTACCGGGTTCACATCCGCGAGCTGGCATAAGTGGGATGTCCTACAACAATGCAATAAGGGTTTTTAGTGGACCCAGCTTCCAATATGCCATTCCTTATAACTTTTGATCAAGGCAGCTTCCAATCTGGAGACCAGCTTCCATTTCTGTCATTTCTGACATCTGTCACGCCTTATAGTTTTTGATCTGTAATAGATAGAGACATAACGTTTTCAGTATTCAACTAAGGCCGCAAATTTTTGTTTATGTATACAAGCCCCGGACATTAGTGGAAAAGGAGTTCCACGTCCGTACTTGTTTTTACTTTAACCGGGATACTAGCGGTAGGCTGTGATGACGCGTTTTCTATTTGGCTTTGGTTAGTATCATCCGTCTCTTGTAGTTAGGATAGTTGATTAAATTTATTTTATTTTAACATATCTTCTGTTGTCCATAGGTATCGTTTTTGCACCTCGTTTATACGCGGTGATAAGTGATCAGCATTGCGCTTAAAATGCGCTTGATTTTGCATGTCTGCACCGTATCACTGCTCGTATTCGACTCCGTAAAGTTCCTTAAGATTTGCAAAAATTTGATTTTTATGTATCTTTTGGGTGTAGAGAAGATTGTTATCTATGGACTCCAAAAGTAGTCGACAAAATTTTGAGTTCGAATTTTAACTCTTTATTGCAGCAGATGAGATTTTTGTTGCAAAAGAGCTAGAAACTACGAGCCATGTGACTCTTCCAAAACAACACAAACGATTCGATTACAGATTTTTTATTTTTCAAAATCCAAACTTCTATTTTAGATGAATGGGACTTGCAAGTGCTTTGTATGCCAGACCTTTATCAAACACTGACTGTATGAATCTAAAATCATTTGCGTTAACTCTACTTTGTATACAAGAAGCCAAATCAAAATCCTCAAAAACCGAGAAAAGGACCAGCCGGAAAGCAAATTAAGATTTCTTGTCAACTGTATAAAAATTCTCTTATAGTCGGTTTTGGAGTGCATTGTCACGTGCGATGAAAAAAGTGTACATTTTGTTAATTCTAGTCGTTCCAAAACCTGGGTTCATTAAGGCTAAAATTCAAAGCCACTTACTCAACAAGATTATTTTGGCGAGAAGGTCATGACCTTGATTTGCTAGAATGATGATGGTACTTTAAATTGGTTACAAATAGAAAAGCCAACCGGGACGTATTTAGGAAGTTTTAAAGCAAAAGTAACTGACTTTAATTAACCCTAACTCGTTAACCGCGTGTAGTTATAGCATCGATTTTGCACCTTCTGATTATGGCCTCTTTTGGTCTATGATACGTTATTGCGCAGTAGTTGTTTTGAGTTGTTTAATTAAGATAAAGAAGCATTTTAAGAAATCTCTTTTCTAAGATCGCCAGATTGGAGTCGTGAATCGACCCGACAATGATGGGCTATATTTTGAAGAATGGTTATTTGAAAGCTCTACACAAGCCTTATATGGATTGAAACGAGGGAAAAATTAGAAATTGGAGACAAAAAAGGAGAATTAAAAACGTCATGGAAAAAAATTAATGCAATGGTGCATACAGAAACTAAAATTGAAGATAAAGGAACACGAAACGTCAAAATATATAAGTATAATAATATGGTCTGGTGTTTTCTAAACTAGGAGAGCAAGTGCAGGGATTTTCATGATCGTAAATGTAAATTTAAGAACCTTTTACAAGGATATGAACATATTCATGAAAGAATTATTAAAATCGAACTTATGACTAACATGTTATTGTAGGAGTATATGCTTTGAAGAACATAATTATATAAAATGCTACAAAGACAGTATAATAAAACCAATCAAAACAATTACATTATGGTAACTGGAAGTTGGAATACAAGAATAGAAAAAAAATTTATATAAAAAATGTGGTGCATTTTGAAAACAAATCATTAATACAAATGGAGTAAAACCGAAACAATTTGTCCCTTTCAGTAAAGTAAAAATAACAACCACATTCTTTAGCGAAAAAGACTAAAATAAACAGACAGGTTCTGCTAGAGATCTCTACTGCCTGATTGATTGATTATTAGCAAACAAAAAGGCGCAGTTTCTAGTAAAAAACGTGCTTGCGAGTAAACGACATCAGTTTAGACCACTACATTTCGTCAGAAAAATAAGTCTTTCAATGTTAAATTACAAAATCGCATTTATGACAAGGACAGATTTACAAGAAGACAAAAGTAGTACATAAAAGAAGCTCTACAAAAAGCTTAATCAAGAGCACTAAATCAAAGGTATAAAAAGGGAATATGAAAGGATTAAAAATATGGAATAACAAAATTTCTCAAAAGTTGAGAGAAAAATAAAAAGCTTGCAAAGCACTGAAAAAGCAAAAGCAACGTTGAAGTTAGGAGAATTATATTCATAAAATTGAAAATAACCTACAAGGCTGCTAAGAAGTTGCCTATATAGCAAAATAATAAAAAAAAAAAATACAAAGCATAGACCAATATAATAAAATTTTCGAAAAATGAAATATAGAAAAGGTCGAATCTCTCTTTAAAAAGGGCGACAGATGTGGTACAATTAATTATAGAGGAATCAGCTTACTTACAGATTACAATTTTTTTAAAACTTATCTAGCTAGCCTACAATTCTTGTTGCATTACACAATTTAGTTACATTATACGAGGTTGCGTCTAGGAGTTATATGTATAGAAGAAGGATTAAGTGAATTTAAAGCTCTGTCTAATACTAGTTTAGTTCTAATATTACAAAGTTAAGGTGTATTCAGTAGGTTTTGAAGAAGCTTTTATTTCAGTCTTGTATGCAAGTTTTTTTTGAGTGAGATATAGTTGAGTTGCACTGGTACAAAGCACAAGATTATTAAAAAGTTACCACGTAGCTTTTTTATGTAGGCTGTTATAAGAGAAACGCTTAGTTCTTGAAGTATTTATGTATTTTGTTCCAACCAGAGGCAGTTAATTGCAGCACGTAGTACTTTGTTCTGTATGGATTGTAGTTTCTTGATTGTTATTTTGGGTGCGTTACTCCATATCGGGCGTGCGTAAGTTAAGTTAGGTCGGAGTATCGCCTTATAAATTAAGAGCGAGCATTCTGATCTAAGCTGGGATCTTCGGTTGATTAATGGGTACAATAAGCTAAGTCTAGAATGACATTCGTTAAGTTTTCCGTTGAAACGATATCCGTTGTTGAATTTTGTGTCGAGTGGATACCTAAGTATTTTACTGCAGTATTCTTGTGATTCCATGGCACGATGGCATTAATTATTCTAATTGCTGGAAAATCTATGTGACGTTTAAGTGCAAATAGCTTAGCGTGGGATTTGGTGGAGTTTATTTGTATTTTCCATTTTTGGAACATTCGCATTGTGCTGTTTCTATTGCTAAACACCGAGTAAGAATT
The DNA here is from genome assembly GCA_036346155.1 of Sinelater perroti. Taxonomy (NCBI): domain Eukaryota; kingdom Metazoa; phylum Arthropoda; class Insecta; order Coleoptera; family Elateridae; genus Sinelater; species Sinelater perroti. The sequence goes on along the minus strand of JARFIY010000099.1, from coordinate 19,302,423 downwards.
ACAGTGTCATTTCCATACAGTGCCAGTGTTGAATTAATATTTACAGGCAGATAATGTTAAATAAATCTGAGCTTTTTGAGGAACTTTAGCTTTTATTGTTTTTACACTGGATAAGGTAACGTCAATCCTGACTCTGAATGTTTTCTTGCTCAAGAAGGAGTGACTTTAATTAGGTAGAACGGGATATGTATCTCTATCATCTTATATAGGAGGCCTTCCCACCAGATCTTGTCGGAGGTTCTTTTGAGATCCAGAAATATTGCTAAAGTATCTGCTTACCTTCGTATCCCTTCTCAATTAGCTCTGTTATTCCCAGAAGTTGATGGGTAGTTGAGTGTCAAATCTCAAACTGGTGAAATGACTTTATTTTCTAGTAGGAACTTTTGTAGGCGAGTGAAAATTACCTTTTCTAAGAGTCTAGCTAGAGTGTGTAATAAGCTAGTGGGCCCATTAACTATCAAGAGTTTTTTGTCCTTCTGAGAATTGTAAATTGGAATGTTTGCGGTTTTTCAAGATGATGGGAAGTATCCGAGTTTCATACAGCAGTTGAAGGTTAACGTTAGATATGCTAATTTTTTATTGGGTAGGTGTTGTTAACCAAGTCGAGACCTAGTGGTTTGTGTTATCAAAACTTTGTACGTGTTCTCTAAGTTCTTAAAATAATGCAAGGACTATGTCTACAATTTCGTGCTGGTTTTGTTTGGAATTTGTTATTTTAGTATCGAGAATAGGATCAGTTTCAACTTGGTTTGGTGTAAAGACCTGCTCTAGGCGATGGCTATGATTTCTGGCTTTTCTTTTTCAGAAGTGTAAATAGTATAAGACTGTTTTAACAATCTTTTAGTGGCTTGCTACATAGTTGAGTTTCCAAGATAAATTCCCTCAAGGTAACCGTTATATCTTGCTATTTTACTGCTATTTAGCTTTAGTTTGTCCAAGTGATTTAATTTATTATATAACATTTTGCAATATGGTAATCGAGTTCGTTGCCATTCTTTTCTGTATTTATGTTTTGGTTTATTTAGTGTTGTTATATAGGCAGATGTTCAACTGTGTAAGGTAAAACTTCTGCGTTTATACGGTGTTTATAAAATGTATGCTAGTATAATAAAAAATAGGTTCCAGACAATAATTAAAACACTGATAAAAAAGATCTATGTGGCTGCAAAAAAGACACCTTGTATTAATGTTATATTAACGCTCAAATTAATAATTGAAAAAATAAAATACAAAAAAACCGTATCGCATTTATTAATTACATAAAATCGTTTAACAGTGTTGTCAGACGTAAACTGTGGAATATTGTAGTTAAAAAGGAAATACTATCTCATCTAATCAAAACTATAAGGACTCTATATCAAAATATAATTATCAGCATGGATTGCCACAATACAACAGATAAGAACAAACATATAATAATAAACCAAGGCGTTAGACAAATGTGTATGATATACTGGCAAAATAAAAAAAAAACAGGTACCGTTCGGAATCTCTTTAAGATGCAATTACTGCGTCAATTTATTACTTTTTCTTGCGATCGCCTATCATTACCGAGTCTCAAAATGATCTTCAATAAACGGAATTAGATCTTCATTATATTTTACAAGTATATATTTGTAAAATCTCTAAGGTGCAAACTATCGTATGATAAAAACAAAGTTGTGAAAAAATAGAAACATTCTAACATACATACATTGAAGCACATACTTAAGGCTATAAAAGGCAGATAGGATTCTTAACGAAGACATCAGAGAGGAACTCAACTAAAATGGCAAGAACACATGACTAGCAAATGAGTTTAAATTAAAACGACGCTGTGGAGTGTGAAGACCAAGAATGAGGTAGAACGTAGAGCCGGGAGTCTTAAGGCTAACCTACGAAATTTGGTGATAATGGCGAAGATTAGAAAGACCACGAGATCTATCGGCAACAAATCAAATTAGTTGATGACTGAAGCACAAAAACACGCACAGATGACATAAGGTTAACAAGATAATGGGAACTATAGCAAAACGGTTAGTATATTATAATAGGAACATTTGCCATTGCGCACTATGTAATTATGCAATTATTAAGATTGTCACTAAGCGATTAACTATACTGTAATCAAGGCTATTTTGTCCAATTTATAACTGTCTAGTTGACGTTCAGGCTTTGCCAGAGTTTGGTTAAACAAGAAATCTATTACTGATATAAATAACACGAATAAGATGTGATTAAAATTTCTAGGACAACATTCCTATCACTTCCATATAAAGAACGAATTATAGTCTTGAAATGTAGGCCGTTGAAATTACAGCGAAACATTAAATATTTATCTTTAAAAGAATGACAATAAAAAATGTCAATCGCAAGTAGCTTATTGTTATGATTCTTAGATTAGGTAGTTATGATTCAAGGTGACAAGGTATATAAACTTTGTATATAAACCTTTGCAAACATTGTCTTTCGAGTTGTTCAAGTCGACTCAAAATCCTAGTTCCGTCAGCTGAAGTTAAACAAAATATTAAGATCACTTATAAAGAAACATATCTTCCTTATGACAACGCCTCTCACATTGAATGATACATGGTTGAATCCATCGCCTACCAGAAATGGAATGTGTTCTCGGACCCACTCTATTTTTGTACGGAGACTCCCAAGGTCTCCTACGTCAGCCATTCGATGGAGAACTGTCAAGTGAGCAAAGCCTATCAGTATGACAATTTGGATAAGTTGGTGGCTGACATTAAAATGCGGATTATTTAGAAGAACCATTGTTTTTTGCTCGACGATCTTCCAAGCAAAGTGGCACTAGTAATTAAAATTGTCACAATCAACCAAATACTAAAAAAATCTGGTGTGAACATCCCACGACTTTCCTTATCCTATTATTTGGGTAATTCTGGTAAAAATCCTGGACAAATCATTTTTATTCTCATGAATTTTTTGTATCTTCAACCGTTTAGATTCGCGACCGCTTTGCGACCGATTTTGCGACCAAACGGCTCGGCCCAATTTGTACCAAAATCTTCGCACTGCGTCCGCTACCCACAAGTAACTTGCATACCAAATTTCAAGTCACTAGCTCTCACGGTTCTCGAGTTTACTGACAGACCGACAGACACACACACACACACGAACCAATGGCTAAAACCAACTTTTTTGGTGTCCTGAGGCTATATTTCGTCCAGAAATGTGAAAAACTGGGTAGGTCAAATTTCCGCCGATTACATTACTTTCCTTATTATAGGATAAGGAAAGTAAAAATTAGATATATGCAGAAACATAAATGAAAATAGCAAACTAATTATTTATATACCAAATCACAATACACGTAAATGATTGTTATTAATGTTTGAGATTTTGATGTTATATATTTAATTTATTTTTCCGGCATTGGTTTTTTTTTTAATTTGGTTATATATCTTCACTCTAACATTATAAGATACGAACAGAACAGACTGTCAAGGCTAGAATGAAATTTATAGGCAAACGTGTATTTTATTTCATTGTAAGCTAATAAGCTATTAATTAGATAAGCAATTAAAAACTAAATTGGTCTTTAATGATTGGCATATTCCCAATTTAAAAAATAACATGGTAAATTATGTAACGAAACAAATTAGTTATGGTCAACTGGGTTTTTACTTTTAACATGTACTGGCAAAAACAATTATATTAATTCTTTTTTGGTTAAGTTCAAGAAAATATGATTCAGATTTTATTGTGATTTCTAAAAAGGTAAAAAGTTTTTGGCAAAAGACAGCAGAACAAGGTTTTCCAAGGTTTTTTATATATTTTCTTCTTGGTCAATTTAGATTTAATTTTTTTAGCAGCGAAAGTAAAAGGTGAAAGCTGCAACATGATTTTTTGAAAAATATGCACTTTGATTTGTATAAGCCAGAAGCAAAGCATTTTGCTCCTTAATTTTAAAAGATCTTTCCGATAATTATGACTTACAATTTTTAGCATATTTAGGAAACAGTAATTGAAAATTACAATTTCTATTTGCACCTCAATTTATGGGTAGTGCCCTAAGTCTACCTTTTAATTCCTAGAAAATCGAGGAATTATTTTAATTTGTTGCATGAGTTGTATTGACTAACGCCGACATTGCAAAAGTAACGAAAGAGTCATCAAATTAAAGTTATACAGAATGATCGAAATTAAACTTCAGAATCATTTTTTTTGTAAAAAACACAAAATATTGGAACAATTCGAACTTAGTTGCTTATAAAATATGATATCAGCCAAATCTCCTCCACGATTCCACTGACATGCGACTATTTCTTTGGCGAAGCCTTCTATAGTGTTTTTAATGTTCTCTTTTAGACATAAAATGGTAGCAGATATGTTGCACATTAACCCTTTCTTCAAAAAGTTTCAGAGCAAAAGTGCCTAACTGTGTTAGATCAAAGCCACGGTGGCAAATTGATGTTACCCTACTATGAGATAACACAATCAGAAAATTTGGCTAGATGTGAAGTGAGTGTTTCATGTGCTAGGTGACATTCGGTTCCATCTTGTTGAAACCACATCTGATTTAAGCTAAAATCGTTAGTGTTATTAAAAAAGTTTTTTAACATTTTCCAATAGCACAGGCCATATACAATAACAGCTTTGCCCTCAAAGAAATACGGACCAAAGACTCCTCCAGTCCACAATGTACACCAAACTGCAGTTTTGTGGGTGTATTAGCTTTTCGTAAATAGGGCATGTATTTTCACTACCACAGATGCGATAATTTCGACGATTTATAAATTCATCGATCAAAGTTTTTTGTAAAAATCAACTGCTGTGTTCTCTAAAATTCAGTTCACAAATGTATGGAATTTCTAGTAGCTTGTTTTTTTAAGTCATTAAATTAATTGAATTTTATACGCCTGTAAATGCAGATCTTTTGATAATGTGCGTTGCCTGGTGGCATATGAAATATTTAATTATTGTGAACAGCGGCAAATTGACGTGCTTGGTTTTTCATGCACATTATCACTCACTCGAGCAATATTGTGATCTGACCATTGCATTATCACTTTTTTTAAACTTTCGTATCTGATCATAAATTGTACGTTTGCTTGGCACATTATTGTATTATTGATCAAATTTCTTTCCTAATCGTAACTGATTGCCTGCTTTCATAATAAACTTAAATGATATTTATGCGTTGATTCACATTATAGGCACTATAATGATTTTGCCATGTGTTTAGATACTCTCTGTGCAAATAGAAACTTCCATCGTCCACAGAAGTTAAACAACATTTAATTTAAACCAAAAAGTTCGATTTCGATTCTCTATACAATTACAAGTGTTTCAAATATGACCCGGACTAACTTGTGTGTAAACAAGCCCCTCTGTCCAACAGCTATCTAACCTTTTCCTCCTGATCGGGTTAGAACCTGTTTAGGCATTTTAGAAGTTTAGAAGTTGCTAGAGTGATGATTGAACAGAAGGTACCGCAGAATATGGAAACAACGCAATGATCAAATTCCTAATTGGAAAAAACGTCCTGTTTGTTTAAATTTACCACAGACTCTAACAACGGTATGGGAAAGAGTGTTTCTCACGGACCCGTGTATTTGAATGGTGGAAGTGTTTTAGAGAGTTTAAAAAGCGAGCATCCGTCACCGAATCAAATGGGTGCAGCACTATTAAGGAACTTAAAGCAATGTTGTCCATCGGTGTTGGTAGTGTAGAAGACATCGTAAAAAATCATCTGCAGTATCGCAAGATACCACGCACTTAGACGGACGTGAACAAAAAGATGCACATGCAAGCTGCCAGTCGTCTCCTAGTCAGTTTCAAGACGACTGGCAGGGTGTTATCTAAGAAGACTTTGTGACTGATGCCCAAACAGTCAATGCAGCTCATTAGTCAGACTTCCTAGCAACAGACCTGAAGGTAAAGATTCGATCCAAATGGAAAGCAAGTGGAAAGCGGGTAGCCTTCCTATATACGCCTCCATACGATCAAAACAATACAGTCTCGATTTGGCACCAAGTGATTTCTACCTGTTCGAAAGGCTCACATCAGGCTAGAAAGGCATGCGGTTTGCGAACAATTACGCCGTCATCCAGACTGTTTGGCCGCCAACCAAAACCTTTTTGAAAAGGATATCAAGGTGTTTCCAGAACGTTGCAAAAAATGTGTTGACTTCGGAGGGGAGTACACTGAAGACTAACACGTTTAAGTATTTGCCAATTTGGGTTTTTTGTAAAAAAATCAGTCCCGGTCATATTTGAACCACCTTGTTTACAAAAGACAATAAGCAACTTATAACAAACCAAAGTAGACGATTGCCGAGAATCTTGTTTTTTTACAAAAAATCCTTTGTTACTCGTTTTCGTTTAATAAATTTAGTTTTTCTTACGCAATTACAGGTCATACCATGAAACCGACAAAACATTTGAATGCAGATATGTGGTAACATATATGAGTTCGCTAGTGAGGTGAAACCCAATCGTAATCATAATCATAATCATCTTCCAGTATTTTAGAAATTTAACCGAATTCCCGAAAAGATTTGATCAAATGATTTAATCATTCAGTCTTCATTTGTAAATCATTGCAAATGAATTAGTTGAATATAAATTTATTATCCTTATGAGTCTCCAGTTCTTATATAGTATTGTAACGCAGTTCGATTTCCTTTTGAGTTGTCCTCCAATGAAAATATAAAACGATATAAATTGTTTGAATGCTTTCACAAAATGGCAAATTATAGAAATATTTCACGTTATTTTAATTGATATCAGAAGTACCAATGAAATTGAATTAACCGAATAGTGCAATTACATTTTTCCTTATTGTTTTCAAATTTTGCCGAGAGGATAAATGTTTTTTCGAAGAAAATTGAGCCTGATTTCATAGAATACAATAAAATGCTGTTATTAAGTCAATTGCAACCTTTTATTACAGTCGAACTGTTCAAGGCAGCTAGTACTTAGATGATAAATTTTGTATAGAGCAATAACGAGTGTATTGTCTACTTACTTTTAATAACGAATACAGCACTTGAAGAAGAGGCAAAGCCAAAGTAGTTGTCTATAAATCAACTTAACAGATATATGTTTGTTAGTATCAGTATAAATAAAAATGCAAGTTATTTATCATCCAACGAAATGTAAGAGATAATATAAATCTCACAATTATTAAAAATTGAAGTCCTACCATAGGCAAAAAAGGAAAGGATACGTTTTAAGAATTCTTTTGCTTGGGTTTAGAAAATAAACAAGAGGGCTTTCTCGCAGAGCTGTATTAATTGTAGCGAACATATGATTTCAATATTACATACTAGGTAATTACATATGGAAAGCTTTATAAGACAAATGCAATTTAAATTTAATTCAAATTTGGATTAAGATATACAAGCGAACCTAAAATACATGGTAAAAACTAGAAAGAAGAAAACACTAAATTGAATTGCCACACAACTGAAAATGTAAAAAATTATCATTAATATACGACTTTAAAGAATACTTAAAACCAATAATAGTTATGATCGAATAAATTAACGTGACAATCATGAAACAAATGAATAAAAATTATACGTGCAGAATAAATAATCAAATCAAAAGTATTGGCAAAACGAATAAACTGAAGAATGCAGATATAAACACGTTCCCTTGGTTGCTAATATTTGTCATTATTTTTTGTGTTTGTTTTATATATTCTAATAACAAATGCTTATTACTCACCAACAAATTACTATTTTTCAACAACAATTATTGTAAACAAACTAGCTGATGCCATGCATTAATTGAGATATTCATTAAATATCAAATCAAAACCATTTACTGCATGCATTTTCTGAATTAACACCTCATAACCAACACATCTAATAATGTGAAATTCCAATAATCAGCAATTAAAAACAGAAATACAGTATTTATAATTATAGAATAATATATCTCACGCTGGAACAGCTATAATCATAAAAAATAAAATATTATATTATGAAATAGATAAGTGAGAAACAAATCGTATACAAGCTAAACATGTCAAAATCGAAAACTAAATTAGAGAGACGGTAGTATCAGCGGTATACTCTTTACGAAGCCATGCAGTAATACAAATTTTGTTTGAAGACTTCTTTAGGATGTTAGAGAGCAGATCTATAAGAAATGGTAATTTTAGCACTAAAAAGCTTTTGTGGAGTTTTAGACCAATCCTAAGGGAAGACAGCTGCATAAATGTATCGTTGACAATGCAGTAGGTGTAAGTAATCCCACCTATTGACTAAATGATTTTAATAGATCACCAAGTGCTTTAATTCTATTTATTATCCTCGTCAAACTATACAGACATTACCACCTTGTACGACTTAAGCAAAGATCACTTCGTTATAACTTGCACATTACGCATATCAATAGTAAAAAAGTTTTTTAAACATCTATTTTAATGTTTTTAGACAATATATTAACGATTACCTATCTGTTCAATGGAGATCACTCTGTGAGGGAAACTGAGATATCAGTAAAGTAACATGCATCTTGAGCAAAACTAATTTGGCAACAAATACAACACCTTAATGATAAATATAAACTGAATATTCTAACAACACAACTAAAAACACTAATAAAAGAACAGAAGAACGAAACATAAACAACTTATCTCCCAGACAACACGATGACTACTCCTTATGGCGAGCAAGTAGAAAACTGACTCCAACTCTTCCCATTCTTATAATTGGTGGCCTTGGGCTCGCTAGATAGAGAAAGCAGAAATATTTGGTAAACATGTAGCTGCTATTTTTGATATACATATAAAAGAAATTAAATGCCTCAAAACCCATAAAAACCAGCTATGATCTCATCACAGCAGATTTGCTTCCCCAGTTGTCAAAGAATGTATTAGTAGCTATAATGTAAATATTTAATGCTATAATAAAAACCCAATTATTTTCAATTCAATGAAAATTTGTGGATCATTCTCATATAAAAGCCAGACAAATCAAATCAGTCACCAGATGCCCATCGATCGAGATCGCTATTGCATATAATTTGGTTTCCGCCGAAAGTATGCAATTTTAGAACAGGTGCATAGAATAATAGATAGTGTAAAAAAGATTATAAAGAAAAACGTTTGTGCTTAGCTGTGTTTCTGGACATAAATAAAATTTTTTATAGAGTCCGGCTTTGTGGTCTACTATATAAGATCAAAAAAATGTCAATATACTACCTACTAAATAAAACAGATGCTCTCTAATCCGTTCTGTTGAAAATGGTGTATTGCAAATAGGCCTCCTGGGCTCTACGCTATACCACTTATTCACGGCAAATCTTGCCATATATCTTAACAACAAGCCCACTTGGAAAACGCATAACAAAAAATAGTAATTAGACACTCGTATGAAGTAGGTGATTTGACTCCTCGGGCAGAAATCTCAACTTAGTTTAATAAACAAATTGTTGTTATATAAAATCATGCTAGCGCTCATATGGACATACGGGATCTACCTTTAAGAGTGCGCTAAATTATATAATGTAGAAATAGTTTAACGCTCAAAGTAAATCTCTTCACGCAATGACAAATTACAAAATGTCCTGAAGATCCCTTGGATTAAAGACGTAATCCGAGATTTCTGCAGTAAACAGTGATGAGCTCAGTGTATTAACAATAGATTTGAAAAATAAAATAAATGTAACAGGATACTTGAAACAAAGTTTAGTAACCTAATTAATTAATTTAGTAAGTCGTGATTATATTACGATGTTGTTGCACACACATATATCATGTCTGTTAGCTCACTGGTTAACAATTTATATCCCCGTATTAAACAGAAACTGGACAACCATAGAATTCAGATTTACTTTTTGAGCTAGGTGATCCAGGACTATGGAAAACCACAAAGAAAATCCTAAGACAATCACAAGAAATACCCAGAGTGACTGTGTGGTGCGGTTTATGGGCTGACGGCGTCATCGGGCTTCTTCGAAAATGAGGTCGGCCAGGCAGTTACCGTGAATGGTGTTCGCTATCGTGAGATGATAACGGACTTCTTGTGGCCAGGAATTGAGGACATGGACCTGTACGATATGTGGTTCCAACAGGATGGTGCTACTTGCCACACAGCCAACGAAACAATGGCTCTTTTGCGCGAGAAATTCAATGGCCGTGTTATCTCACGTCGTGGCGATGTTAATTGGCCGCCACTATCATGTGATTTGACACCGTTGGACTTCTTTCTTTGGGGATATTTAAAAGAAAAAGTGTACGTCACTAAGCCGAGAACAATTCAAGAGCTAAAGGATGAGATAATTCGGCACATTAACGACATGGAACCTCAATTATGTCTCAGAGTCATTGAAAATATGGATCATCGGATAGAGGTATGCCACCGAAGCCGTGGCGAGCATTTGGCCGGTATTTTGTTTCGTACATAATTGTAATAGATCCTTCTATCATAATAAAAATTATTAAGATAATTCTCTGAAAACTTTTTGTTTTATTTACAATAACATCGTGCATTTTGGTTGGACCACCCTATACTTCAACGAATCGTTAACCCATCTCTAGTCCCAATCAACAACAGTCCTATTATATACCTGAAATACAAAAACGGAAACAGTAAAATACTTGGATTCGTACCTAACTTGGAAATTTCATATAATTAAAAAATTCATTAAGGGTCATACAAGACTAGCGCGGCTATACTCACTTATCAACAAAAAATCTCTACTAAAATTGAATGTGCTACTCTACTATACAAATCTTTAGTTCCGTCACTAGTTCTCTATGGCTGCGTCGACTAGGGGAACATATCAAAATCAAATTTGAATAAAATCCCATCTCTGCAAAACAAAATCCCAAGGATCTCTGCCATTGCTCTGTGGTTCATTACCAACTATCAACTCCACGCTCAGCACGGCATATCTACAATTCATGAACATATTAAAAAATTAACTCAAATATTCTACAATATTGACAAGTGTAATAGTGCAGTGCATTATAATCTTATAATGTATTATAATCTATAATAATGATAGAATTAAGAAGCTGAAATAAAAAGATCGAGGTTTTCAATTCAATAAAAAAATTAAAGGGTGCCAAAATCTATATAGAAGAAGATTGTTCTAAAGAAATTGTAGAACCACGACGGAAATTAGTAATATTCATAAGACAATATAAAGAAAAGGAACATCATGGCATCTTAAAATATCATAAACTGGTAATTAATGAACAGGTGTTTTCTTTGAATCGTCTAAAGCTTTTGATAATTAAGACAGAGAGGCAGCATATGAAAATCGAAAAGAAGATAGGAAAAAGATAATCAGTGATAGTCGAAATAATAAAGAAGAAACTTGTAAATACTTCAAGTAATACCTTAAAGAACTTAAAAAAAGAAACCCAAAGAAAGGTAGAACCACGAGTCAGAGATTCCCAGAGAGCAATAAGGATGAAGAACTACAGAATAAGCTACTCAAGATAACTAAGACGAGTAGGTACTTAAAAAACTAGTGAGTGAGGATATGGGATGGCTACTAATGATGAATGAGCAAGAAATAAAGGATATGAAAATGATTAACATGCATTAAAACTATACTTATAGCAACTTGAAATATTACATATATTTTTAGTAAAAAGGAGGAACTTAATATATAATAATATAGTATAACAATAATTAGGGATCTAAAGGAGTTATAAAAAATTTTCAAAGAAACAATTTTAAGAAAAGCAAAAGATATATACGGTATTAATAAGCGGAGGTCCAACAACAGCAAACACGTTGGTGGAATAAGGGACTAAGAGATTTACTAAAGAAGAAAACACAGCCTGACGCACATACATACGAACTAGAAAAGAGGAAGAAAAAAAAATATAATGAGAGTAGAAAACAAATGAAAAGGACAATAAGGAAAACTAAAAAGGAAAGTTGAGATGAATTTGGAGAGGATCTTAGTAGAGAATATAGTTTAAATAAAAGAAGTTTCTTAAACAAAATGAGAAGAATGAGAGAAAGAGATAGGAAAAAAATAAAGTGCATAGGAGATAAGAACAATTACTGAAAAACGAAGACTGAAAATGACTGAAAAGTATGGAGGGACTGCTTTAGAGAAAAATTTCATGACGACAATTATGAAAATTCAGAGGAGGGGTCTCAAAAAGGAAATGAGGAGGAAGGAGAACATAACATATTGGTGGAAGAGCTGGAAAATACTCTAACAGCATTAAAAATAGGTAAAGCAGGCGGTTTTCATAGACCCAAAACTGATAAAATGGCTGGGAAATAGTGGAAAGGAATGGCTATTGGGAATTTTAAGAATAGCGTGGAGAACGGAGAGAATACCAAAAAACTGAGAGGAATATTATCCTGCTATTCACAAAAAAGGGGCTGATACTATATGCGATAATTAAAAGCAATATGTCTCGCAACAACATTTAAAATTTACACAAGAGTATTAGAAACAAAACTAAGAGCACTGATAGAATCGAAATTAGAAGAACAAGCCGCATATAGAAAAGACAGGCAAATAACGGACAATATCTTTGTTCTGAATAAAGTTACCGAAAGAGTGGTTGAATCAACAGAGAACTTTGATTATGCTTTATAGATATAAAAGCAGCCTTTGATTCTATAGATAGGAATATAATATGGGAAGACCTAAGAAAACTACAGATATTAGAAATTGTAATAAAAAAAAAATAAATAAAAAATTGAAAGTGTATACAAGAATGTAACTTCAAAGGAATTTAAATTTTAAAAAAGGATAAAACAGCTTGATAACCTTAGCCCATTGCTTTTCCATATAATAATAGATAAAATAATTAAAAACAAGGGAAGTTGAGTGCGCGGTGCGCTGCTGTTAACAGCTTAGATCCAAGTGTTCAATAAAATTTAAAAGTATAGTGATTTATACAATACTAAAATAGAGTGACGTGATAGCGAGGTTTAAGGGAGTACAAGGAAGCCACAAACACGAACAAAACAATGTAGGATTATGAATTAAGAGAAAGAGCGAGAATCATTGCTACTTAACGAAGATAAGAAGGTCGGTCGCGGTCAAACTTTTCCACAGCGCCAGGGACAATAAGTACACAACTGGCCGTCAGATAACAACGCAGCTGGCCGTCAAGATCACTTTCAAAATAAATAAAAGACAGATCCGTACCCAACATTTTACGTTTTACATACGCTAAAATAACATCGCGTACAAACAAAAAGAAGGGCGCAAACTAACCTCAAAAATGTACATATAAGAAAAGCGCGAACAATAATAGAGCGTACAAATAAATGACTGACAATAAAGGTGCGCGTGCAAGAGTATTTAGTACAGGATCAATAAAAGACTTTATTTATAAAAGAAAGCGAGAGGTGGGACACCAAGAGGAGGAAGATAACCAAGAGGAAACAGACAAGTTGAAAAGAAACAAGGTGATGATAAGAACCCCGCCTAGCAAGGAAACTGAGCCCGACATAAACATGGAAAGGCTAGAAAGATTAATAACAGATATGAACTCACAGATGAACATCCAACTGCAGGAAATTAGAACAAATATCCAAGGAACAAACGAAGATATAAAAACAAATAAAAATCATACCAAGAGCTATGGAGAAGAAGTTCGGGCCCTAAAAGAAGAGCCATAAGAAGAGAAGTAGACTGGGAAAAATAAAAGAAAGAAATGCGAGGCGAAATAGAAACACTAAAAACGAAACTTGAAAATATCGAAAAAAATACTAAAAGAAATAACAATAATAAAAGGGGCTGACTTCAAGGAAAAAAATATGAAGTTGGAACAAGAAGTTAAGGATTTCTTTCAGAGCCAGATGGGAATATCAATGACAGTAAAAGACGCATTCAAGATAGGAAAACCCGAGGCAAATGCTACAGTAGTGAAGTACGAAAATTTTCAAAAAAAAACTAGAAATCTTACAGCAAAAACAAAAACCACCTAGGGGAATATATATAGATAACGACTTAACTTCAGAAGAACAAAAGATACAGGCGGCGATAAGGAAAGTAGCAAGAGAGGAAAGAAGCAAAGGAAAACAAACACGAGTAGGATACCGAAAAATACAAATGGAGGGCATAAACTACAAATAGGCAGACGAAGAAGGAAAAAAACTGATCAGCACTACTGGAGAGACGGAAAAGGAAACGAACACAGCAAAGATAATGGCTAATGAGATGATAAATAGAGAATATAAACGCTCACAAACGAAAACGACTAAGAATAACACAGGCGGCAACGAGAAAGAGAAACATCCAGACAAAAAGAAACAACCAACATAATGACAACACGAAATAATAAGCTAGACACAAGTAAAAAAGACAATAACAAGAAGAACAAAGTCAGAAAGTATATAGAGGAATAATAGACACAAGGAACAACACCTTTATCGGATGCTGGAATGTAAGAGCAATGTTTGAGAGTGGGAAAACTGAACAGATAGCAAGAGAGATGAATAATTATGGAATTAAAATACTAGGAATTAGTGAAACAAGATGGAAGGGAGAAGGGCGAATTCAACTAACAAACGGCAACACAATTATCTACTCAGAGAAAGCGGAAAACAACCCAGACAGAGATGGAGGAGTAGGAATAATGGTCGATAAATCGACTAAAAAAGCCATGATAGAATGGGAACCAATATCAGAGCGGATTATATGTGCCAGATTTAAGGCTAGATTTAGAAATGTAACAATTATTAATATATACTAATATTAATATATACTAATCAGGGCAATACAGCAAGTTTATGGAAACAACCAAGTGGCAGTGAAAGTGGGGCAGACGACCAGTAATTACTTTAAGACAACAAAAGGGCTCCTACAAGGATGCTGCACATCTCCAACCCTATTCAAGATATTCTTAGAAGATACCTTAAAGAATTGGAAAAGGAAATGTGAGGGAATGGGGATACCAGTGCGCAATGAACATCTTTATACACTAAGCTACGCAGATGATCAAGTGATAATAGCCCAAGGTGAAGAGGACCTGAGTTATATGCTACGAAAACTAAAAGACGAGTACACTAAGGCCGGTATGGAAATAAACTTCGACAAGACAGAATATTTAGCGATTACAGAAGAAGAGGTAAAAAACTTAGAAATAGACGACAATGTAGAAATAAGAGGGAAAAATAAGTTCAAATACCTAGGCTTTACTATATCAAAAAATACATCTACAGAAGAAGAAATAAAGAACAGGTTAGGACAAACTAGAATAAGTATCAGACAACTACATCCCATTCTATGGAACACAACATTACAAAAATACAAAACACAGAATATATAACACAATTATCAGAAGTATTATGACATAGGGCAGAAAACTGGATAATTAATAAGAAAAATAGAGGAAAAATAAAAGCCACAGAAATGGAATTTTGAGAAGGTGCTCAGGTGACACGACTAGACAGAATTAGAAATACAGAAATAGAGAGAGAATGAATGTAGAAAAGACACACTGACTTACATCGAGGAAAAGAAATGAATATGGTACGGCCATGTTAGAAGGACGGACAATAATCGATGGATAAAGAAAATAACAGAGTGGAGTCCTCCAGGAAAACGAAAGAGAGGAAGACCCCGAAGAACTTTCAGAGATGAGGTGGACGAAGCCATGGAAAGAAGAGGGCTAGCAGACGGAGATTGGAAAGACAAGAAGGAGTGGAAGAAACGGTTGAGTGAAGGAAGACAGCGTCAGCTGTGAAGATCCTTTTGTATATATGTATATTAATATATACGTGCCAACAAATGATAAAAGCGAGGACGTAAAGAACGATTTCTATGAAAAACTACAAAGCGCAATGCGTAGCATTAACAACAAATTCAAGCGAGATATAAAAATCACAATGGGAGACTGGAATGCAAAGGTCGTAAATAACAATGAGGGGTTGGAACATGTAATGGGGAAGCATGGACTAGATGAAAAGAACAACAACGGGGAAAAATTAATAGAGTTCTGTGTTACAAATGGATTAATGGTAGGAGGCACGCTATTCAGGCACAAGAAGATACACCAAGAAACATGGACCTCACCAGGTGGGAAATACAAGAACCAAATTGACCACATAACTATCGAACGCAAGTGGAGAAACAGTATCAAAGACGTTAGAGCAATGAGAGGGGCCGATGTTGGATCCGACCACGAATTAGTGAGGGCAAAATTAAAATCAAGCCTACAAAAGAATTTTGTACAAAAACATTGCAGCGCACGATCCAACGTCCAAATGTTAAAAGAAAACGAGGGAGTTTTAATGAACTTTCGAGACAAACTAAGAACACAAATTGGGGACACAGTCATAGAGGAATGTAATATTGAAGATTCTGGTGTAAATACAAAGATGCAGTAAAAACTGCTGCCATGATAACTATTGGTGCAGAAACCAAACCAAATAAACCCTGGATATCTTAAGAAACACAAAACATAATTGAAGAGAGGAAAAAATAAAAATGGAGCTAATAAGCACAACACACAAAGAAAGACGGAAAACGATCGAACTGCAATACAACGACAAAAACAAAAAGGTAAAGAGGACCGTAAGGAGAGATAAACGGTTATACATAGAAGAATTGGCCCAAACAGCAGAAGAAGCCTCCAAGAAACATGATGTCAAAAAACTGTACGAGATCACAAGAACATTAATGGGTAAGAAGCGCAAACAGGCAATCAAACTAAAAGCAAAATCTGGGGAGCTGCTCAGAACAGAAGAAGAAGTAACAAGGAGATGGGTCGAACACTTCATAGAAATATACCAGAAAGGAAAAATAAACGAAAACGAAACAATAAGAGAAGATTTGGAGGAGCAATTAAACATTAATGAGACAGAATTTACAAAACGAGAGGTAGAAAAGGCTATACTCAAATTAAAAGATGGTAAAGCAGCAGGCAGTGATGGTATCCCATCCGAATTATTAAAGGCCGACCTCGAAACAATAACACAAATAATGCATACCTTAATAAAGAAAATATGGACAGACGAAGTCATACCCAAAGACTGGGACGAGGGCATTATAATTAAACTGCCAAAGAAAGGCAACCTGACCGAATGTGAGAATTGGCGTCCGATTACTCTGCTATGTACAGCCAGCAAGATACTAACAAGACTGACGCTTGACAGGATGAGAGGGGCAGTTGATAGAAAACTGAGAGACAACCAAGCAGGATTCCGCCCACAAAAACCATGTATAGACCAAATATGCACACTGAAAATCATTCTGGAGCAAGTCACAGAAAGAGGAGGGGAAATGTTTGTGATCTTCATAGACTTCATTAAAGCCTTGGACACCATCGACCGCAGCAAAATGTTGGAAATTCTAGCTACCTACGATATACCAACGAAATACATAACAATAACACGCATGCTATATGAAAATTACTACGCAAGGATCAAACATGAAGGGAGACTAACGGAAAAGATACCAATTCAATCCGGAGTTAAACAAGGTTGCACGTTGTCGCCACTGATATTCCTCATAGTGATCGATTGGATTATGAAACATACGGCTGACAACAAATCAGTATTACATTGAATGTATTTGAAAAGCTCGAAGATCTGTAATTTGCAGACGATATATGTTTCATTACGACAAACAAACTACACATGCAAGCAAAAATTGACAAATTAAACAAGACAGCAAAACAAGTGGGGTTAAAAATAAGCACTAAGAAAACAAAACTCTTAACAGAGGCAAACGAAAGTGGCAGGAAAATCAACTTAGAGAGGCAGGAAATAGAAGAAGTTGAAGAATTTTGCTACCTGGGAAGCGTGGTGAATAAAAAATGTGGGAGCGAAGCGGATATAACAAGACGGATAATGCAAGCATAAAAGGCCTTCAATATGCTATGGAAAATTTGGGCCTCCAAAGACATCAACAGGAAGACAAAAATAAAGATCTTTAGATCAATTGTTAAAAGCGTTTTAATGTATTGAGCCGAAGCTTGGATAGAAAACAAGAACAACATTAAAAAAGTACAAACCTTCATAAATAAATGTCTAAGAATCATATGCAACATATTCTGGCCACAATGCATCACCAACGAAAGACTCTGGGAAATTACAGAAGAAGAGACGATTGACAAATCAATAAAAAGATATAAGTGGAGATGGATAGGACACACACTCAGGAAACCATAAAATAGCATCACCAAACAAGCCTTGGACTTCAACTGGACAGGCAAGAGAGCGAGGGGAAGACCCAGAGAAACATGGAAAAGAAATGTGAATAAAGAACTGGAAGCCCCAAACATCAATTGGACGCAGGTTAAAAGGTTTGCACAAAACAAACAAGAGTGGAAAAAATTTGTGAAGAAGATTGTGGACCACTCAACTTCAGATGCGCATGACTAGCAATCTGCCATCTTTTACCATTGGAAATTGCCAATGGCGCCATACGCTCCACTAGGA
Organism: Sinelater perroti; assembly: GCA_036346155.1. NCBI lineage: Eukaryota > Metazoa > Arthropoda > Insecta > Coleoptera > Elateridae > Sinelater > Sinelater perroti. Next base: position 19,284,086 of record JARFIY010000099.1, on the reverse strand, counting down.
GTTACATGAAATGAATGAATGAATTAATTAAAAACAAGATTAAAAAACAGAACGAGAATATTTTGCTAGGACATAAGAATTTACGACCGATGTACAGATAATCTTGTATATGCCGATGACATAATTCTAATGGCAGATACACCGAGTAAACTGAACAGAAAAATTGAAATATGGAATAAAAAGATAGAAGAGGCTGGTATGAGGGTGAATCTTAAGAAAACGAAAATCTTGTTCATAAATAAGAAACAAAGGGAAGAAGAGGGAAATATGATCGTATGTAAAGGAATACATCTGGAAGAGCTAACGACTTCTGACTATCTGGATACTATAATTACAAATGATGGAAAGATAAAAGAGAAATTGCCAATAGAACAAAAAAAGGTAATAATATGTACTATGCACTGATGGAAACAATATTTTGAAAGAAAGAAATCAGTAGGAAAACAAAAATACACGTCTATAAAGCATTTGTAGTTCCGACCTTAACATATTCTAGCAAAACATGGACGAGAATCAAAAAGTATAACAGTACAATCACAGCAATGGAAATAAAAATACTTAGGGAAATCGCGGGAGTGACAGAATTAAATAGGATGAAAAATACGGAAATACGGGAAACTTTACAAATTGAAGCACTAGTGAACTTAATAGACAAGAAAAAATTGAATTGGATTGGCTATTCCGGAGAATAAAAAATAGAGACATCCCAGAGGAATAATGGAAAACTAGGAGTGGTGTACTGGTTGTACACCAGAGTGGTTAGACCCTCCCTTACATACTCAGCTTTGGTCTGGTGACCCAAAGTTACACAACCAAACTAAAACTAGGCAAGGTACAAAAACTTGCCTATTTGTGCATTACAGGGGCGATCAGGACCGCGCCCACTGCAGCAATGGAGACTCTTCTAGACTTCCCACCTTGCACATTCAAGTGAATTCAAAGGGATGCGAGACTGGGTCACTACAGGCTGCATCATTCACTGTACAAGACACGTACGGGTACAGGCTATACTTGAATAATTGATAGTCTGGGAGGCCTCTGCTTAAAATGAGGACGGACCACATGACGTCAAAAGTAAGTGACGACTCTCTATTCGAGGTGATCATGCAGGACTGAGATAGGAGCGAGACATTTAGACAGACAATTGCACTTGCAGAACATAACACGGTGAAACTGTTATGGGCACCTGGGCATTGCGGAATCTACAAAGCCGATTAATTGGCTAGGCAGGGATCTTAGTGAAGTTTATATCGGCCCAGAACCTGCTTTAGGAATTTCACGAAGTGCTGCCCGAACCTTTATTAAGAAGAGGACACGCACCCATCATCGAATGTACTGGAAGAATCGACCAGAGCATAATTTCAGCAAAACCTTCAATAAGGGACCATGCAAAAAGAGAGCTGCAGAACTCCTTAATCTAAGTAGGCCACAGCTAAAGACAACCATAGGGGTTCTCACAGGACATGCAACTGTTAAAGAACACCTCTGAAAAATTGGCAAATTCAATGGTGACCTTTCATGCAGACTCTGTAGCAAGGAAACTAGAAACAACATATTCTATGCAAGTACGATGCGCTGTGCAGGAAAAGGCAACATACATTCAGGAAACCAATCCTGGAACCGGAAGATTTCCAGACACACCCTGTAAAGGACTTGCATCTGCTGATTCAGGGGACATCAATTACAAATATGTTGTGAATTTACTTTATTAGGGTAATTACAATAAGCTATAGGCTGCAGTGCACATGCATCCATCAAGAAAGACATACCCTAAGAGAAAAAAGGAATATAGTCAAAAAGAAAAAGGGGAGACAAAAGAAGGCATACATTCAGGGAGTAGAAATAGGAAAAAACAAGGGGAAGACTTTAAAAGAAATGGAGCAAATAACCCAAAACCGTAAAGCATGGAAGAAGCAGTTAAACAACAATTCTTTACGACGTTCCGTAAAGGGCATAAGTAAAAGAAGAAGAAGAAGAAGAATGTGCAAGCACTACTTCATACCATGGATATAAAATATATTAACCATAATGTATTGAATAAAATATTACAGAAAAGGATGTCATCAACAAATAACACGCGTCAGCTGAGTGAAAAAAAAACAGTATTAATAATAAGAAATGCATTGGAAAACAAAAAATAAATATAAACCAGAAATAATTCTAGTCTCAGGACAAGAGGAAGCACAAGTATAGAAGTAAAAGGTCTAAAATTGAGATTTCAAAGATCAAAGGACTGCTAAAAATTATTTTCTAAACCAAAGAGGCTTTTTCGCAGATAAGAACTTTTAAGAAGGGAAAAGAAGAAAATTTAAGATAAGATAGGTAAAGATAGATATGTAAAGATTCAATTGTTTTTCTTAAACAGTTTTTCTAGTGTTCTGTGAAAGGGTTGTATTTAAAAGTAATTTTAAAGCGAGGTGCTTCGTTTTAATAAAAATTATAATTGTCCCAACATAAGGACCAACTTTCTGTTGAAACGGAAAAATTTATCTTGAATCTTGTGCTGGAAAAGCTCCGCAACAGAAAATAATTTGGACTTGCGGCGGCACCTCTTGTTATTTTTAGGATCAATCGGAGTTCGAAGCGGCGCGTCTTTATTGACGTGCCCTCCATGTAATCCATTCGATAGAACAAAAGTCTTCACGCGTTGGGGAGCACGGCTGCCAATAAATTTCGAAAAGCAATGAACCAAATGATCCTGCAGGAGACGCAGGAAGCGGGCGGATTCGCCGCGCCGCCGAGCGGAATCGCCGTCTCTCCGGCCGCCGATGATTTACGGAAACGGCCCCGCACAATATAAAACCGCTTGTTACTGCCCGACATTTGACATTTGCGGCCCACCTCGTCGGCGCTGTATTAGAAATCCCGGCGAGCACTCTAACGGCGGCACTAAACTTTTATGTGATGGCGCGGTGCAGCGAAAGTCGCGGCTGCAGCCCGGATGAAAATGCCATTTCGCGCCCATCACCTTCATATGTCTGGCTGCCTTTCCGGAGCTCCCTAACGAGCAGCGTCGCGCGCCCTCCATTCCATTTGCAGTTTTGGGGGCGCGCTGATGTCTGCGGTCGTTTGCTTTATCGTCATTTGCGAGTTAGGATAGCGCACAATTCATTTCACTGCTTCTTCGCTCCCTTGCTACGCCCTGATGTGTGGTAAAGTGCCCAAATACGTCACCTGCAATGCCATAATACTCTGCACATTCCAGATTTGCATTTATGGGCGTTTCTTCGAGGTCTCCCTTGGTTTTTCATTCCTGCTATTCTTATTCATTTACTTATCTCCGTTTTACTTAAATTTGATTTTAGGCTGTAATGTTTCGTGAAAATAACCATTTTCAATTGATTTTCCGATTTTTATTCACTTGTTTCAGGATATTTAGAAAAAATACTTTATGGGTACAAAGATGTTAAAAATCTAGCCACTTAACTATAAGTTATTAATCAACTAACCGTACCTCATTAACAGATATTGTCATTCTAGAAGTTTTTTTTTATTGTCTACAAGATTATATTTATAATCTATCGTAATAGCATTAAGTAAATTATTTACATGATAATAAGGTTTAACATGGCGAAGTAGACATCCAACGACACCCCTTCAGCGTTACCTTACATAGTTTGTGAATATACATATACAATATAATAATAGTTGATTAAATTTTTACTTCAACTATCGAAATCTAAACAGCATCTCTAATGTATAGTCTCTTTTTAAACGGCAATTTTGTTCAATATTATGTAATAAGTTTAGTGCTAAAACATTAGTATAAAGCTGTTGGAGAGGCAGGCGTGTAAATAGCCGCCCTCGTGGTGCGGTGTGGGAAACGAAGTACGGCCCGTTTTGCAACGTAAACCGATAAGGCCCAAATCGTCCCTTAAACGGCCAGCGCGAAAGCGGATGGGGGCGGCTACCGATATCAACCGAAAGTAAAGCCAAATCGCTCACCTGAATCGGCTTCGGCTTCGTCGGAGATGGTTCCACGGTGGCCACCTTGCTGCGCTGTCTTCGTGTATGTTGCGGGATGTTAAATGCGGCCGTACTGGACGCGATGCGGTGTGAGTATAAGCGGGTTGTTAAGACACGACCGAATTGGCCGCGTTGCGGTGTGCGTATGTCGCCGGGCTTCGCGCCTGGCTTGGCGGTAGGTCTTTGAGGGAAAATTTTCATTCGACAGCACCTTTCATATCAAAGGGTGCCGCCGACGGCGTATGCAGACTTGTCGGCTAAGCAAAAGCCCATATGCCGTTTTGTGTGCGACGGCAAAACGTAGCGGCAGATGTCAAAGGCGCCCAGAATACCGCCGCGATATAAAAGCGGTTCAAGGGCGAAAAGGCCGCCACACCAACTGTAATTTATTAAGGGGGGGACGATTTATGTAAAATAAAAAAAATTGCATAATATATTAATGTAAAATGTTAAAAATATGCCATTAAAATTTTAGAAATAAATTTCAAATATTATGTGTTATTTAAACAGAGCAGCTGTCTGAGATATATCGCTTGGGAAGCGTATTTTTCTAATTGAGATGGCCCTCCAAAAAATCTATTGACCTAAAATTCTAAGGGCACGTGTGTGAATTCAATTGCAAGCGTTTTTTTTCCATATCAAAGCGGTTTTACTTAGCTAAGTTTCTTACTTCAAACGATATTTTATAAAAAAAATTACGAGTATCTAAAACAAAATAAAAGTAAATGGATTCGATCATCTAGACCTCGTAAAACAAAGTTCAAAGGCAATCAGTTCACGGATAAAAACAATGAAAGTGAAGAAACTAGTAGTGCTAGTGCAAGAAAAATCTCCAGCAGCAATAGTAAAGATGTATCATGGAATCCTCTACATGGTTATCGTTTGATTGAAATTTTTGCTCTTTTTTCAGCACTATATAATAACTTAGTGATTTGTCGAAGATATAAACAAAATATGAAGGTTAAGAAATTGGAAACCTGATTCAGGACCTTTTATTAAAAATGGATACGAAGATAATCGTCGAATTTAAAATAATTTGTCGCTCGCCTCTTAGGTTTAGGTCAAGAAGGCATTAATTTATTTTGTAATCTAATGGAAATAAGCGAGAGTGCATACAACATCATCGGCATCTATATTTATCAGCAAAAAAGTTTTTGATCGTCTTTGTATAAAAGCTGTGGAAAAAAGAATGAAGATTATGAAAGACCCATCTCGGAACTAAAAGTGTCTGGTATTGGTTCTTGGAAAAAGCGTAGTTTAAAAATAGATATGGAATTATTACAATAATTGACTATTACTAGGGTAAAGTAGTATAAAGCAGTTGGTGTCAAGCATGTGCATGAAATTGAAAAATAAAGAAAATATTTGAGAGTACCAAACTTGGTATAAACATCACTATAAAAAATGTTCTATTAATCACAAAGGCACTTCAGGTAAAATGGAAGTATCTAAGATTACAAATGTTTTTAAGAACAGAGAAAAATGATTGGTGTTAGGTACGCGTTTTACATTGGAGACGGAGACTAAAAAACTTTTAAGGCCATTCTAAACACAAACCCTTATGAAGATTTACAAGTTGTAAAAAGTGAATGTGTTGGACATGTTGCTAAGCGAATGGGTACTCGGCTTTGAAATTTGAAAAAAAAAGAAAACCTTGGCGGTAGAGGAAAGCTGACAAAATCTTTAATAAGAAAATCAACAACTTACTATAGTTTAGGTATTAGACGAAATGTAAAGTGTTGAAGAAATGAGAAAAAGTATCTAGGCCGTCTACTATCATTTATTTTCTACTAATGAAAATCTACAGCATCATTACTGCCCACCAGATAAAGACAGTTGGTGTGCTTGGCAAAAAAGTTTGGCTCATGGGTAAAAATGGAGCTTTTTCAGGATCCCGTGGCATTTGATCTAAATGTTCAAGAACATACTTTTTCATTTACTAAGGCTTATCAAAAGAAGAATTATTGCAACGATGTTTAGGAATTCATACGCAAAATGCGAATGAAAGTTTTAATTCAACGATGTGGAGACTAACCCCAAAGCATCTGAATTCTGGCTTAAAAATCGTCGAAATATCAACTTATGTTATTGCTAGACTCTTCAATGAAGGATATTCTTCAATACTGCAGATTATCCAAGAGCTAAAAATAGTTACTGGGCACCAGAGCGACGCAGCTCTTCCAAAGAGCCTCGTATAGCCCGCATACAACAAGAAGTGACAGAACATAATTTTTCTGAAGAGACTGAAAGATTATTATGAGTCCTTGAAATCGTTGTATAACAAGTAAGTTGGAAGTATGAAATATGACAGTTTTCACATATCGAATTTTTAAACGCGTTTTTCTCAAAATCGTATTCTAAAAATTGGCGTGGATTCTCATTTGAAAAATATTGAACTGATTTTAATGAATTTTTTTCAAGTACCATAAGCTTTTATGTGAACCTAAATGTTTTAGAATTTGATCAAAAAAAGTATTTTTTTATTGAATAAATAGACTAAAAAACTGTGAAAAATGGATTTCATCTTTAAAATTATATCATTTTCTGAATTTTAATTTTTTTTAATCTTTTCGGATTTACATAGAAGCTACAAGTATTAAACATTACATAATTTAATTTAGTTTTTTCAGATCAATGTAGCAGGTGCTATAATGCACGCCAATTAATAACTTCTAAATTAACGCACTGAAAAGAAGCCATCCTGATCAAGAAAATTTTAATTATTTAAAAAAAAACAAATTTTATTTTTGTAAAGATGAAACTATATTTTAATAGCAAAATTTAAAAATTTGCAATTTATTTTTTGCTCTCAAAAAGTTCGTGCTTTTCTGAACCTTTTACATCTATCGCCCCCCTTAAGGAAATTTTCATTACTTCTCACTATCACATCTTTCACAGAATTCATTTAAGGTGGGATTTAATGTCTGCATTAGATTAAAATCTTTCCAATATGGCTATTTTAGAGTTTGATGCTATACCCCCATAACCGAATCCCATACATCTACACTGGCTCGAATATCATTTTAGTAATTTGTTATCTGATGAAAGCTGAAAATTTCTACTGAGTAGTCAATTGTGTCTGCTAAATTTCCAATCTAACTGTTTACGCTTGGTCCATATATATATATTGTAGTCATGTAAGCACTTTGTCTAGGTGCGTGTCCAAGTATCTAACAAGTATTTTTTCGATATTGCGCTTTCATTAAGAATAACTGATGGGCATATCCCTAAACGTTTGGTGAATGTTTTTTGTGTAGACTTTGTCTCATTTATTTTTATTTGCAAGTTTTTAAACCAAGCCTTGATGGTAAGTAGTGCTTAAAGTTTTTTTGAGGCTAAGACTGAGTTTTCGTTAGTAACTAGTACAACCGTGTCATTTGCAAGGGTAGCTAAGTTGACTTCCTCTCTGGTAAGCAAATCAGCTGTAAAAATGAGGTACAATACTAATTCCAAGACGCTGCTTTGAGGAACGCTAGAATTTATTAGAAGATGCTTTGTTTGTTTTATTCATATTTAACCAAAAAAGCGACTTTCGTGAAAGTATAAGATAAAAATAATATGGCCAAAGCTGCTTTAACTTATAGAAAAGTCCTTTAAGCTGAATTTTGTCAAAAGCCTGATTTAAATCGGTAAACGCAGCTATACATTATTTATTTTTGTTTAAGGGTACTATTTACAAGATCTACAATACGATGGGCCTGTTCTATAAATATATATATATAAATATAATTTTTGTTACTTTCTATTGAGCCAAAACGTAGTTAGCGTTTGATTCCTTTCTTTGATAGTTCTTTTCATACACACATTGTTATTAGGTCGTAACCAGCTTTCATTTTTTAATAGTGAATTGTTGTATTGGTAGTGAAGGCTTCTTTTTCTTCATCTGGATTATGTTTACTTGATAATGGTTAAAAAAACGTATTGATGGTGATTAGCTAAAAGTTCTCAGCGGGGTTGCTAGATCCCTCCCCAGGTGGCGGATAGGGGAACGCCTGCTAGATATAGCGGTACCGGGGAAATAAAATACTCGGGGCGGACCAAAACTAGCAACAACAATGGCACCGATAACGCCGGTATAAGCGGTATCCCTCAGCAGGCAACGGTCTGACAAGAGCCGATGAGTAACTGAGGTCAGGGCACTCTCTTGTCCCAGGGGAGAGAACTCGCCCCTAAAGGCAGAAGAACCAAACAGGTCAATGGCAGGGGGATGCAGAAGGCAAGGGGAAACCACTGCATTAAAGATCCACAAGGATTTCCCTAGTACAATCATCATGGCAAAGTTCAAATCGAAATTTTCCGGAGTTAATAGTCTCCCAATCGGATCTCCGGGGGAGACAGTTTTGAATGAAGCTAACAAGTTAAATAACATAAACAAGAGAAGAAAAAAGAACATCCTTAAAATCGGAACGTGGAATGTAACCAGTATGTACGAACCAGGTAAAGCTCACAATGTAGCCCAAGAGATGAACAGAATTGATATAGATGTTCTGGGCATCAGCGAAACAAGATGGACAAAGGAAGGAAGATGTCAAATTGGTAACCAACATATAATTTACTACTCAGGTAGTAAGGACAATCAGCACAGACACGGAGTGGCAATCATGCTAAGGAAACACTTGTCCAACTCAGTCATAAACTTTATTCCGTTCTCTGAACGTGTGACGCTATTACAGATAAAATTAGAACACAGGAAACTAAATTTAATACAGGTTTATGCACCCACGGCGGACAAAGAGGACGAACAAATAGAAATATTCTATGAAGAAATCGACGATGATATTAAGCAGACAAAAAGTAGAGATATTACAGTTCTATTAGGCGACTTTAACGCCAAGGTTGGGACAGGCAGGGTGCAAAACGTTGGAGATTATGCCTTAGGGGAACGAAATGAAAGAGGCCACCGACTTATTGAATTCTGTCAAGAGCATGAAATGGTGATTACCAATACTTTATACAAATTACCGCCAAGAAGATTGTATACTTGGGTATCACCTCAAGACAATAAGGAAAAAATTGTCCGTAACCAGATAGATTATCTACTAATTGACAACAGATACAAAAATAGTATAAAATCAATAAAGGCATACCCAGGCGCAGACGTGAACTCAAATCATAATCCTATAATTGCAAAATGGAAGTTCGGCTTAAAAATTGCCAGCAACATCAGTTCATACTCGTATTGACTATAAGTGCCTAGAAAATGAGGCGTACAAGGAAAAAGTGAAAAGGATATCGATAGGAATCTGAAAAGCAGAAGAACTTCTCCAGATGATATCAACCTAAATTGGCTGTCATTCAAATCTTCTTTAGTAACACCAACAGAAAAACATTTACAGAAAAGAAAAGAAATAAAAATAAGGGATGGATGACAGAAGAAATCTTGGCACTTATGGACAAACGAAGACATAACAAAAACAATAAGAACGAATACAAAACACACAAAAGAAATTCGCTATAAAATTCGACAGGCCAAGGAAGCTTGGTTTACAAAAAAATGCGAAGAGATCGAAAACTAGAAAAGATCACGACGCACATAATCTTCATAAAAAGATAAGGGAAGCAACAAGACTTACAAGAAAACAGGGAACCATGTATTTATTAGACGAAAATGGGAAAATAATAGCAGATGTTGAGAGAAAAATAAAATTGTGGAAGGAGTATATAGAATAACTATTTCAAGACAATCGGGTGAAAGACGAAGGAAGATAGAAGAAAGTGGCCCTGATATAACTGTAGAAGAAATAAAATATGCCATAAAAATACGAAAACCGGAAAAGCACCTGGACCAGACAATCTCCCAAGTGAAATTCTTAAGCTGCTAGAAAAAGAACATATTAATACGCTACAAGAATTATTCAACAGTATATACACAACTGGCATTATTCCGGAAGAATGGTTGATCTCCACATTTGTAGCCATTCCAAAAAAGAATAACGCCCGACACTGCAACGAGTATAGGACAATTAGCCTTATGTGTCACACACTAAAAGTATTTCTTAAAATTATCCACCACAGATTATATAGAAAACTAGAGGAGCACATAGGAACATACAATTCGGGTTTAGGAAGGACTGGGAACGAGAGAAGCACTTATGGCATATAATATATTAATCCAGCGGTGTCTTGACATGAACCAAGACGTCTTTGTCTGCTTTATAGATTACAATAAAGCATTTGACAAAGTAAAACATGACATCCTAATGAAATTGCTGAAAAATAAGAATATAGATACAAGAGACCTCAGAATTATTGCCAATCTTTACTACAATCAAAAAGCGACAATACGTATAGAAAACCGAACATCAGAAGAAATCGAGATCAAACGAGGGGTCAGACAAGGGTGCGTCCTATCACCAGTTCTATTTAACTTCTATTCAGAACATGTAATAAACGAAGTATTAGAAAATGAAACGGCGGGCGTGCGAGTTAATGGAATTGCAATCAATAACATCAGATATGCGGATGATACCATCATAATCACAGAATCCCTCGAAGACCTGGAAAGAGTAATGAGAAGAATCGCGGTGGTTAGTGACGAAATGGGACTAAGCCTAAACACAAAGAAAACAAAATTCATGATTATCTCTAAAAGAAACTACTATAACGTTAACTTAAATATTCAAGGAGAGCAGATTGAAAGAGTAAAGAAATACAGATATTTAGGCACTATAGTCAACGATAAAAATGATAATACCAGCGAAATAACCTCTAGGATAGAACAAGCAAGAAATGTATTCTTAAATATGAGAAATGTCCTATGCAGCAAAGACCTCTCCCTAACACTTAAATTACGAATAGTAAAATGTTATGTTCACTCCACACTTTTATATGGAATGGAAGCATGGACATTGAACAAACATCTTATGAAAAAATTAGAAGCATTAGAGATGTGGACATATAGGAGAATTCTGAGAATCTCATGGGTCGAAAAATAAGGAATACGGATGTCTTAAACAGAGTGAATAAACAGGAAACGGAAATATTGGATGAAATTAAACGGCGCAAACTTCAATATTTGGGACACGTGATGCGGGGGGAACATTATTATCTGTTGCAACTTATCATGCAGGGAAAAATCAAGGGCAAACGTAGTGTGGGAACAAGAAGGATGTCGTGGCTGCGCAATCTTAGAGAATGGTATAACTGTAGCTCCAATCAACTCTTTAGAGCAGCAGTTTCTAAAGTGCAAATTGCTAGGATGATTTCCAAACTCCGTAGCGGAGATGGAACATAAAGAAAGAAGAAGCTAAAAGTTGGGCTTTTTCTATATTTTGCATAAGGTACGTTTAGGTCTGCGTAGAGTGTTTTATTAGTTACGTACTAGGGGATCTTTATAATAATTCGTAAGGCTTTAGATTGAAATCTATAAAGTACCTTAGTATGGAAAGCCTTGGGACAGGTTCAGAGTTAAATTGCGTAGGTCTAGATGGATTTTAGTATCGTTTTATACAGGAGCAACTTGTTGGATAACGAAAGTTGGAAGTGTCTACCAATTAACTACTCGAATCCTCTAGTTTTGAGGTCAAGTTGTTTCGGTTTGACCTTAATATGTGTTCTCTATGTAAGTTTATGGTCAAGGTACAGCCCGAGGTATTTAACTTTGGTCCTTACTGGCATTGGTGTTTGTTGATTGTTGTTGGCTAACATAGTTCACGTTTTTTTTGCAATAGTTACCTGAGTCGATTTATTGTGATTCACAGTAATTGTCCATTTCTTAAACCAATCGCTTAGGAGGTCTAACTATCTTTGTTATTGATGCATTGCTGATTCTGCATTATCATTGATTGCCTAGATAGCTGTATCGTCGACGAATGTTGCTATATGCTACATATTCATTGAAATGGAACATCTGCTATATATATGAGATACATAAGTGATCTCAACACGCTTTCCTGTGGCACTCCGGAGTTAATTTGGCAATAACTTTATACGGAGTAGTTTAGTTTGACTTAAAACATCTGAGACATGTAGGAAGAATATTGTAGAAACGAAGGATAATGTGGAACAAAATTATGTGTACCGTAAATCACATATTCCATAGTAAAAGAACGATAAAAATAGCTTTGTTTGGATCCAGAAAGCATCAGAGGCAGACCACGTGCAGGTCGGCCAGTAAAAGTGCTTTTGGAAGAAAGCGTCGCATAGTTATGCAACACACTTTTGATGATCATTTTCATTCATATGAATAAGGTGTGTCAGATTATTATTCCAACTTTTGTCGGTGATTGAAAAACAGCAATGTATGACCTGCTGTGAATATTTTTAATCACCTGTCGCAACAAGAAAAACGTTTTTTATATCCTTGTTGTAGGGGATAAAACCTTGATTCCATATTATGATCTCCTAGCAAAAAGAAGGTAAATGGAATAGTACAAACTAGACGAAAGATAGCCAATGTAGACAAAGGTGACTCATTCTACAAAAATGATTATAGCAACGATATTTTGAGATTCAAAAGGTATTTTAATAAATTATTTCAAGAAAATAATGTTACGGAAACTTACTGCTTAAATTTCGTGACGTCACCAAGAAAAAGGAGAGTGGCATATTGAGCTGTACTGTTCATCTTCTACATGATAACACTTTTGTATGCATGGCCGCAATTGCCTAGGTTTCTGTGAAGGGGTGTAGCTTTGAGGAGTTTTTCCACCCACTCTATATTTTAAGTCTAACTTCCTGTAATTACGTTTTTATGCTGCTTATTATAAATATTTGCAACAATTTCGTTTCCGAGACTTTCCCCATCTAACCGAAGGACACATTATCTAGAAGGGTGGTCTCCCGAAAAAATGATGGAACGATGAAAAAAGGAGTAAACTCAAAAATAAAAAAGCATAGAAAATACATGTAAACAAAAAATAAGAAAACAAAAACGAGGAACATAGCAAAATAAATACTAAAACAGGTGAAGAGAGTGAGCTGGAAAGAATTTAGACGAAAAGACGAAAAATCGGAAAAGACTACATAAAAAACAAAACAAAAGACTAGAAACAGATATAAAAAAGATACTGGGAGTATAGAATTATCATTATAAAGCAAAATTCAGGAAAGAAGAAAAACAATAGAAGCAAGAAGTGAATCTTGCAAAAATTAGAACAAGAGAAAAATCGCTAATGTATCACTAATATATAACAGAAGAAGAAGTAGTGGATTTATTAAAGAAGATAAGGAATGAAAAGGTAGCCGGTGAGGATAGAGTAACAGCAAAATTGTTAAATTTTGGAGGATTAAAAGTTATTGAAAGCCTGGAAAGAATATTTCAACAAGCTTGAAATAGTGAAACAAAATATTTTTACTTAAATAACAATATTATAATCCCAATACACAAACAAAGATATACTACCACATGCAACAATTAGAAAGCCAACTGTCTGTCTCGAATGACACTCAAAATATTTTCAAGAACCACCTAGAAAAAAATTAACATTGAAAATGGAATACAAGTTACAAGAAGAACAGGCAGCATATAGACCAACAAGACAAGACCAGGCCCAATTTATACTACAAGAGCACTAAATGAGAAGAGACTGAATAGGAATAAAGATTTATATCTAGCATGTATTGATCTGAAAGCGGTCTTTGATAAAGTACCACAAAGACATATATGGGAAGTACTAGATGAGTTATAAGTGTCTGCAAAATTAAAAAAAAACATGAGTAAAGGAGATAGGTGTGGTAAGACAAAATGGTGAAACATTGGAAGGATTTGATATTGAAAGAAGTATAAGGCAAAGAATAAGTTTCCTAATATTTGTGATATATATATATATATATATATATATATATATATATATATATATATATATATATATATATATATATATATTCTTCTTCTTCTTTATCAGCCTGTATCTATCCAATGTTGGACATAGGCCTCCCCTTTAAATCTCCATTTGTCTCTGTCTTGAGCTGTCTTTATCCATGTTAATCCTGCTATTAATTTTATGTCATCTTTCCATCTGGTTTGTGGGCGGCCCACACTCCTTCTGCCCGTCCATGGTCTCCATTCCTGTATTTCCTTGTTCCATCGTTTATCTTTTTGCCTCATGGTGTAGCCTGCCCATCTCCATTTCAATGATGCTACATATCTCTTGACGTCTATTACTTTTGTTTTATCCCTTATACTCTCATTTCTTATTCTATCTCTCAACTTTATATTTAGCATTTGCCTTTCCATTGCTCGCTGGGCTTTGGCAAGTTTTCCCATTAATGTTTTGTTTAATGTCCATGTTTGTGCCGCGTAAGTAAGTACTGGGAGTACGCATTGGTCATACACAGCTTTTCTCAGTTTTAAGGGGATTGTTTGGTTTTTTAGTATTTAATTTGTTTCCCAAAAGCTGACCATGCTTGGCGTATGCGTCTATCAATTTCCAGATTTTGGTTAAATTTTTTGCATGTTATCAATTGACAAAAATATATTCTTGTACTGTCTCTACAGTTTGGCTGTCAATTTTTATGTTTATGCTGTCTTGTTGGTTAGTCATTATTTTTGTTTTTTGTTTATTTATTTTTAGCCCAACTTTTGCTGATTTGTTCTTGAGTTCTTCGAGCATGTTTTGTAAGTTCACTGCTGAGTTTGATATGATGATTAGGTCATCTGCATAGGCCAGGTGATTGAGCATTTTGCCATTTATATTCACTCCTTTGTTTTCCCAGTTAGTGACTTTATCACATCTTCTAGTGCTGTTATAAACAACTTAGGACTCATCGAGTCTCCTTGCCTTACTCCTCTACCGACCGGGATTTTATTAGTGTTTTCGTGTAACCTCACTGTCATTGTTGATTTTTCATAGATGGAGTGGATCATTTTAGTGTATCTATACTCTATTCTACTGTTTTGCAGGGCTTTTTCTATCGCCCACAATTCAATCGAGTCAAAAGCTTTTTCAAAATCGACCAGTGGCATATATAAAGGTAAATTTTATTCGATGGCTTTTTCTATTAATGTTCTTATTGTGAGGATGTGGTCGTTTGTGCTGAAATTTTTCCTAAATCCAGCCTGTTCGATCGTCTGGTAGAATTCTAGTTTTGTATCTAATCTGTTTACTATGATTTTTGTGAAGAGTTTGTATATTTGGGGCAATAGAGATATTGGCCTATAATTATCAAGTATTGTTTTGTCTCCCTTTTTGTATATGAGGATAATTAGTGCGTTGCTCCAATCATCAGGAATCCTTCCTTCCTCCAGACATTTATTAAAGAATATTTGTAATGCTTGAATTATCGTATCTCCTCCTTCTTTTATTAACTCGCCTGTTACGCCATCTTGTCCTAGGCACTTGTGATTTTTGATGGACTTTATGTTGAATTTAATCTCCTCATTAGTAATTTCTGGGATATCCTCTGAATTTACATTTATTATTTTCTTTTTTAATTCCTGTTTCACATCTTTCGGCGTTTCGTTTTTTTGTTTGTATAGCTTTTCATAGTATAGTTCTATGGTCCTTAAAATTTCGTTTTTATCTCTTACTTCTTTTCCCTCATTGTCTCTAAATGCTGTGATATTTGCTCTACCTAATGATCTTCTTATGCTTTTCATATTTTTATTTTCTTGGATTATTTTTTCAATTTGTGCTTCTAACTGTTTCCTTTTATCTTCTCTTATTCATTTCTTCAGTGTCTTATTCGTTTCTGTAAATTCTATCGTGTTCCGTTTTCCGTTTTTCAACAGCTCTCGTCTTATACGGAATAGTTCTTCTGTTCTGTCACGCCAACTTTTTTCTTTTTTCTTACGAGCTGCGGCTACTTTAAGGCCTGCATCTAACATACATTTGTTTATGGTAGTATTCATGTCGTTCATTGTCATTTCCTGTATTTCAGAGGATTCTAAATTCTTGTTTAATTCGTATTCGTATTGTGCTTGTTTTTCTTTTAAAATCCTTGTGTCTATCGTTGTTTTTGGAGTACTAATTCTTTTCTTTCTTTCCAATCTCGTTTTTATTTCTATTCTTGTTCTCAGTATGCTATGGTCGCTTCATATGCCAATATTGTTTAGTGGTGTTACATCTTTAACAATATCTTTATTTGATGATAAAATGTAATCTATTTCGTTTCTATATTCTCCGTTAGGGCTGACCCAAGTCCACTTTCTACTGGGTTTCTTTTTAAAGAAAGTATTCATTACATAGACATTTTGTTGTTCTGAAAAATTCATGAGCATTTGTCCACGTTCATTTCGTTTCCCTAGCCCATGGATTCCGATCTTATCTTCGCTTGGTTCTATTTTTTCCCCTATCTTACTATTAAAGTCTCCTATTATGAGTGTATATTGGCAGTGGTTATTCTTTATTGCTACTGAAATTTCTTCATAGAACGATTCTACCTCTTCGTCATCATATTTTGTAGTTGGAGCGTATACTTGGATAATTTTCATGTTGCAGAATGTAGATATATTTAGGATGATGTAGGCTACTCTTTTCGATATGGAATTGTAGCTCTTTATGTGATTTTTTAATTTCTTATTTATTATAAAACCTACTCCTCCTATGTTGTTGATTTCCTCAGTTTCTGCACCTCTGTAATATAGTATGTGTCCTGATGTTAGCGTTAGGCAGTGCTCGCCTTTTCTTTTAATTTCAGCTAAGCCTATTGTATCCCATCTAATGTTTTTAAGTTCTTCTTCGAGTTCGTATAATTTTTCATCTTTGTTTAGTGAACGTATGTTGTATGTAGCAATCATTAGTTTAGTCTTATTTCTGTGTGTGCTTAATGTTTTTACAGTTGTCAAATTTGTGTCTCCCCCAGAATCCTTGAGACAGACTCATGTGTAATAATCAGTGTGAGATTCTGGACTAGTAGCCCTACTCACCTGGGGTATAAATCTTTTTGTTTTATAATTTGACATTGTTGCTAAATAAAGGGGGTGGTTGGCCTAATCTTCCCACGCTGGCCAGATGGGTTGGGAGATAGTAATTCAGCCGCCCCTAACATGGGGTACACTCGCTGTCGGAGTACCGCTGCTACTGGAGAACCGTCGTGTCCTTTGCTAGTTTTGGTCCGCCCCGGGTATTTCATTTCCCCGGTGCCACCCATATCTGGGAGGCATTCCTCTATCCGCCACCTTGGGAGGCGCCCGATGGGGGACTAGCAACCCCTCACGGGTGTATATATATATATATATATATATATATATATATATATATATATATAAATAATATAAACAGTATTGGTTTGAATAATCTAAATCTAGCCTTGCCAGAAAACCTGATGTAGCATACATCTTATTTAAAACAACAAGCAAAAGACAACTGCATAGGAAGTTAGTAATAAAGAAGAAAAAATTAGAAGAAAAAGGTATGAGAATAAATATAGAAACAAGTTATATAATGAAAGTAACAAGAAATAAACAAATATCGATACAAATAAATGAAAAGCAACTATTAAACACCAAACAACTAGAAAGTCTAGGAATGATAATAAGTGAAGATGGAAAAATAGACAAAATAATAAAAATACAATAAATAAAGCAAATACAATTTACTATCAAATAAATGATACATTAATAGAAAAAAAGTACTAAGCATAATAGAAAAAATGCTTAAAACTCTATACATACCATGGATATTTTATGCCACAGTTTTGAACACTACTTGTAGTTCAAAGATAACATGTAGAATGGAAGGTAGTTGGAAAAACGAAACGAAACAGAATTATAAGTAGAAGTATTTAGAAAGAGTTAGACCTAAATCCAGTAGTATACATAGTTAAAATAAAACTGTTTTAATGGTATGAAGTCCTGAATATGGCCAACACCTAAACAAATATATAATCTGAGATGCGAAGGAGAAACCTTCGAGAGAGACCCAAAAATACCTAGAAAGACAAACTCACACGAGATAGAATAGTATACAAAAGTTGGCTCAAAATCCCGACACCATAATTCATAAGGAAGAAGATAAGGTAAATTATAGTGAAAAATATTAATTTATTTTTCTCACTTATAGAATATAGCCGAAATGGAAATTTTTATAGCTTATGTAAATAATAACGATCTGTCCTTCAATTTTCTGAGAAATTCGTAAAAATATACGTCTCAAGGAGAGCACGACAGCCGCGACGGCAAGGCTTCGGCCTGCCAGACTAACGCGCGGCGGGCCCTGGGTTCGACTCCCAGGTCAAAAATAACGGCAAACATCGAGTGCTCTCCGGCCATCATACAAACACCTTTGGTGGTCGTAAAGTACATTCTACTTCTTCTAACGGGTCAGACTAGCCACCTGCCCGGGGTACGCCCAACATGGCTCATAGTACTACACGAAATGTGTAGTTAGAAATAGGCTAATAGCCTATATAAGAGTAGTAGAAGAAGAAGAAGATACGTCTCAAGAGTTTCTCAAGTCTAGTTAGAAAAAAACTATTTTAAGGAGCTTAGTACGGAGGAGGGAGGCAGGAAGCTAAGTGCATCTAAAATATTTTTCGTTTTATGATATTTTAATAATCGTCTAAATGAAATACAAACGTGGACACAAATATAAATTTAAAATTAAAGAAGAAAAATCCGTATAAGTTAATTTCACTTTTTATAGATTTCAGTATCTTCTCGTTTATCTAAATAACATCCCTCTATAAAATATAAGGATAGCACATAAAATCCCCTAGCCGCCGGTTCCCCCTGGAAAAAACAAAAGGGACAGCCAAATTTGATGTAGAATCCGAATCCGCATCATAAATTCAATAAAACCAGTGCAAGTGGCCTAAAAATAGCCCCTTTTATTTTAAAAATCTATACACAGTTAAGAAAAACTTCTCTTATAATGCATAACTACAGATCCCCTAGACGTCGGTTCCCTCTCAAAAAAAAAAAACATAAGGGACAGCCAAATTTGACGTAGAATCCGAATTCGCTATCAGAAATTCAAGAAAAGAAATAGCCCCTTTTACATTTATATGCCAGTGGCTACATTTAAGTGGGAGAAAGTAAGGTTTCGTACTTTACACAAGGCGCGAAGCGCCTCAACGCACCCGCACGAAAGCTGCATAGAAGTATGCTTTAACAAGGCCGCGAAGAGGTCTTTACGTTATAATCTAGTACAAATACCTATATCTACCAGTATAAAATATTGAGGGATACATTTAGATAACAGACTAATATGAGAACAACGTGTAATTAAAAAATGTAAGCGGACATATTTAAAAGTTAAAGAAATGCAATGCCTAGTTGCTAAGAAATCCAAATTGCTACTTGAACATAAATTCTTAATATATAAAGCAATTATTAGACAAATATGGGTATATGGTACTCTGGGGATGTACCAGCAAGTCAATATGGCAATACTACTGAGAAATCAATCAGAAATATTACGTTGATCTTGATGCCCTTGGTATATAAAAACTACTACAACAAACTAAAAAGCTACACCAACATACTCCTAAACCCTCTCTTGGAACCTCGAAATACAAGAAGGCTTAAAAGACAATGGCCAAGTCATCTAATGAATGAGATTGGAAAAGACGTCATCACGCCAATGAAGAATTACCCGGTTTTTAAGCCAACACAATAACTTAAAGAATACTGTTGTAATTCTAATTGTTAATAAATAATAAATAAAAAAATTAAAAAATCATACTTCAATAAAATTTCCGTATTCGCACACTCTCAAACATTAAGATAAACTTATTTGATATGACGCCTCATATTTAAAATTAAGTAATTAATCCAGATGTCCTATTAATAACGATTAAGTGATAAATAATTTATTGATAAAAGTCTCAGACATTTAGTAATCACTCCGTTATCAATAATTTTGAAATAAAAATTATTATTAAATATGACACCTGGCATCTTGTTTTCCCCTCTTCTCTCTACTTGTTAGCAAACAATGTGTGCAATTTCTTAGCCGCGCTTAATGCGCAAAATTGAATCGCCGCTTCGCTTAAACGGCGCTCACTAGCCATTTGACCTAAAAGTGCTGCAGCAACTTTACTACCCCATTCTCGCTGCATCGAGTTGATTTTGTAGTTTTATTTAAGCGCTTTCCTGATTTACTGCGCCGCGCTCTAAATCAACCAACATGCAACATTTAAGCTCCGCCGTCCTTAAAGTTCGAAATACTTGTTAGAACTTGTATACAGCCGTAATTACTGGCGTTTGAAGTGAACGCCGCAGTTTTTTTTTGCCGCGCTGTTTTGTCGGTTGCATTTCATTT
Source organism: Sinelater perroti (assembly GCA_036346155.1). NCBI lineage: Eukaryota > Metazoa > Arthropoda > Insecta > Coleoptera > Elateridae > Sinelater > Sinelater perroti. The sequence goes on along the minus strand of JARFIY010000099.1, from coordinate 19,263,975 downwards.
GGAAATTAGTGGTTGCGCGCTGCCGGCGCTTTGTGCCATCCCCGCAGGCAACAAGGCTACTTTTTCTTTTTCTTTTATATGTAAACAGTTTTAAATATTTTTAATGTAACTAAAAAGAGCAATAATCTATTCAGTTATCAAAAGTAATTGTGAGGATTTAAGAAATAACATTTTCAAATCGACCAAATTAACATTATTTGTATTTTTCTATAACTAGCGATCTAAATCATTTCAAGAAAAATTATATAAATAAATGTTTTTTTTATGATGGATGTAGTGTCCAAGATTGTCCAAAGGTTCTTTTGCGTTCTGCACCTGGCTGCTTTATTTGACAAAGGTGATGTTAATCTTTTCAGTCCTCGTTTAGCTATCATAGAATATGCCTTTTTTGCTTTTAAGTATGACAAATCACTAGAAACGTTTATGGAGCAGCCTGATAAAAGTACAGGTAGGTAACATTTGGTTTACTAGGCTCGCAGCTAGATGTTTCAATTTGTTACAAACACCGACTTCATCAAAGACATGGTTCATAAAAATTCGTGGTATATTATTTACACAAGATCATTATAGAAAAATGATTTAACTATATCTCCACTGCTAGGCCCGCATACTGGCCAAGTGATCTGAACAAAATCCCAGGCGCTTTGAACTTCCTCGTCACTAAGAGGGTCTCTTCTAACTACATTGATGTTACTGACTGCTATAATCTGGTCTTTGACCATACGCAATAATTTTTACTATAAGTACGGCTGTAATAAAAACACAAACAAAACCACGCCTCTATAACAGCCACACAAATTAGGACAACCACAGAGAATATTGCATAAAAAATTATCACTCAAAAAAACCATTAACTACATTAAACAAAATATAAGAAGCAGTGGAAAACCTAACCACAACCTTTTAATATGCATTATGAAATGAAACACCACCAGAATCACAGAAACTAAGTACAATTATCCTTTGACTATTAGAGTCAAAATAGCTGAAAAAAAGCGAAAAGGCTCTGGCAGCTCAGTAGACATCTTGTTGATAAACACAATAAAATTACTAAAGAACTAATTAGGTTAATAAATCATTGAAAAAATACAAACTTTAATGAATATGTGAAAAATCTATCATTTATTCGCCATGACTGCTATACTCTGTGGAAGGCAACTAGGAAACTAAAATATCTTAAAACTCCATTCCTTCTATCCGCAAAATCGATGAAACCTGGATTGTAGCAACGAAAAAAAACAGAACGATTCAGTGAACATCTTTCTAATACTTTTCAGCCGCGCAACTCTCAAGGATGATATAGAGACTACAACTATGGCTATCTGTAAGGCTTTGTTGTCACAAAGAAATCAAACTGAAATTAAATACCTCAACAACAATAAATCTTCTGGCTATGATTTAATTACAGCTAAGTTAGTCTCAAAACTTCCCAGGAAAGGGATCGCTGCTCTAAGACAAATCTTCAAATCCATCCTTAAAACCCAGTGTTACCCTATTCACTGGAAGTTTGCGCAAGTGATTTTAATTCAAAAACCAGAAAAACCAGCCCCAAATTAACGTCTTACAGACTAATTTCCTTGTTAGCACTAATTTCCAAACTAATGGAGAAAATAATATTAAAATTGTTAAACCCCATTTTGGAAGAAAAGAAATAATTCCATAACACCAATGTGGCTTTCACGAGGTATTTAACTTTTGAACAGATTCATAGAGCTGTCGATTACATTAAGAAGGGTTTCGAAGACAAAAAGTATGCTTGGCAGTTTTCTTCGATATCAAAGAAGCATTCGATCGAGCGTGACATTCTGGTTTCTTATATAAAATCAAAGAGAATTTTTTGCATTAGTATTTTTTATTCTTTATTTCGTATCTGGAACAAAGATATTTTTATATTAAATTAAAAATAGTTTATCGGAAATCTATGACAGCGGGAATACTTCAAGGGAGTGTTTTGGGGCCTGTGCTATAGCAGATCTATAGGTTAGACCTTCCCTGCTAAGAAAACCCTTTGACAGCCATATTTGCCGATAGTACGGCCATTTTGTACTTCCACACTGACCCAGTCAAACTACGATTAACTTACAAAACTTTCTAGATTCAATCTTAGCTAAGAACATGGTGGACCAAAGGTTAACGAAAATTAAATTAACGTTTATTTTGAGACAAGTCCATATTAATCCAATAAGTTTACATGACATACCCATACCAGAAAAAGATTATGTTAAATACCTTGGAATGTACCTGTACAAAAAAACTAACTTGGAAAAAGCACATTACATCATAAAGAAAAGAACTTGACATGAGAGTTAAAAAATGCATCGTCTACTAGGTCAAAAATCAGTTATTTCTAAGCAATAAAGTGTTACTGAATAAATCTATACGGAATCCAGCTATAGGGCTGCGCTAAAACCTCAAATATTGAAACCTTTCAACGATTCCAAAGCAAAACTCTTTGTACAATTACTAATGCTAAATGGTACATCAACAATTGTACACTACACAACGATTTTAAGATATTCTGAGTCAAGGATGTAATCAAAACTTAACTAGTTAATAATCACGTAACAATTAGTAGCACACTATCATCATTGATGTGTTATAACTCCCCGCATGTCATAAATACTGTGTGTATATCCAGGTTGTCCCACGAGTTGATGGAGAATCTTTGTATACAGGTTCTATGAGCAATTCTAAGCAAAAAATATTTAATAATTTTTTTTCGAATTCTCAATCGCTTTAGAGATATGGAGGTTGAAAATTGCTAACCGACATGGGTGATTTGCTTTGTTTTCATAGGAATAAGTTAAATTTATTGCGAAAAATTCATGTTTTGTTTCGTAATTACTAGGTGTTTAAATAAATTATACATGTTTAACATGCACATAGCAAGCTTTCAGTAGTATAATTTAATCTAAACTAACTAAACGAATATGCACAAAATATAACCCATAATGTTAATGCAGTGTACGTCGGCAAAACAAATTAGACAAAACTGTAGTTATTAACGAATACTAGTTGTGTTGAAGTTCTTAGATCTTAATTTTTTTTCTCTTTTAAAAGACGAGAGAAATATTTCTAAATTTTTAATATAGATAACAGCACCATATAATGTACATAGGTCGAATTACTGAAATTACAGTAAGTGCTGTTTTGTGTACTTAATATAGTGATTTTTAGTGTTTAAAAACAACGTGTATTCATCCATTTTCACCTCTTGCGTGGTGAAACGCCAGTCGAAATTTATCGCCGATTAAATAAAATATGTGGTGAAGGCGATATGGATGTTAAAAATGTGGATTAAAAGTGCAAAAGTTTAAATGAGGTCGAGGGTTGTGTGAAGCAGCATTGGCCACAAACCAGACGGACCGAAACCATCAATGTGCGAACAGAGCAACTTGTTATGGAAGACCGTCGATTAGGTGTGCGTGATGTCGTCTCTAAACTTGGTATTTTCGTAGAATCTGTCGGGTCCATTTTGCATGATGACCTGAAAATGTGGAAAGTTTCTTCAAGGTGGGTCCCACGAATGCTAACCGACAAAAATGTCTCAGGACATGTCGACATGTGATGCCGCCATAAATTTAAAGGTTAAAAATAGAATGTAACTAAAATAATTTTCCTAACAATAGGCAATACCTGAGAGCTGTCTATCAACCACAATACAGTAATTGTGGGGCCAATTTCCATAGAGTTCACGCCACTCTAACAGCACTAAATAAATTGAAATTGCTGACTGATGAATATTCTCTCAAACTAAGTACTAAAAAAAAACAAAAAACAGAGGGGAAGGGAAAGAGCAATAGGATTGGTCCAAACATTACTAGCTCATCCCAATAAAACTGATGTTTTACTATTCGTCAAAGTACAATCACATAATATAGGCACGTTTTTTGCGATCTGATTTATTCAGAAGCCTCAAACAACCAAAATTATCTAACTACTGACTTAACACATCAATAACCAGTACATCGTAGACAAGAACAAGAAAGATTAAAAAGTTTCAAAGGCTCTACTCATATTTGTAGAGGTACCACATATAGCCGTTCTTATAGAACCATTAAATGAAACTGCTCAAGACAGTTACAAACTCAAAATACTTACCAATGGCCAGGTCACAATAAAACTTCTGTACATTATTACAGAAGCTCTAGTTGAAAAATGCACATAACTCAATACATATCAAAATAAACAAGAGCGTGGCTTTCGAAGTGTATTGTGAAACCACTAATCAATTAAAGAGTGAAATAAAAATACTAAGTCACACCGTTATTAACATCTGCAACATAAGACAGAGAGGTAGTAAAAACCAACTCCCGCTATTCTACGTGAAACTAAAATTTCAAGGCAATAATAAAACATGTTTAGCATCAAAATACTTATATACTCCAGAGTAAAATTTGAATCACTACACCAAGAAAGGGAAATACCTCAATGCATCTATATATATGCAATATATCTAATGTTTCTATCACCGAACCCTGCGTTGTGTTAAATGCGCAGGTGACCATTTGACTTCTTAATCTCTAAGAATAAAAAACAAACAAGTCAAATATGAGTTATACGAAGAAAACTACACTGCAAATTATATAGGACGGACTATTTGCGAGAACCCACAAGAGAAAAAATTTCCACAACTTAAAAATAAGGAAGAGGACAAAAGCTCCTTCAAAAGAATTTCGTATGCTCAATTGTTCCCTAAGAAATTGCAGCAAATGATGCGAGAACTCATGAAGCAGATGACTACCATGTTAAATCTATTAACCGCTCGCGTCGTCAAAAAGGCATAATAGCACAATCGCTTAGAATAACCCTTTAAAACTTGTCTCAATATAGACAAGAAGTTAAGCCGTCTATAACAAACCAAAAAAAAATATGATATTATGTTAATATTTGAAACTCATTTTACTGATAGAACTTATTTTAAAATATCAAAATACACAATCTATAGCGCGCAGAAGTACAAATATAATCGTTAACAAATGCATTAAATACCATAAACTAGATAAATACAGCACATAATATCTATACGTTATTAGTATTGAAATAGAAGTGGTGTGGCGGCCTTTTCGCCCTTGAACCGCTTATCTCGCGGCGGCATGCTGGCGGCTGTGATGTCTGCCCGTTTTGCCATCGCACACAAAACGGCATATGGGCCTTTGCTCCGCCGACAAGTCTGCATACGCCGTCGGCGGCACCTTTTGATTTGAAAGGTGCTGGCGAATGCAAATTTCCCGCAAAGACCTACCGCCAAGCCAGGCGCGAAGCCCGGCAACAGTCGCAATCCGCAACGCGGCCAATTTGGTCGTGTTTAACACCGCATACATTCGCAATCCGCAACGCGGCCAATTTGGTCGTGTTTTAACCCGCAAGAAACTCGCCATCCGCAGCGCGACCAATTCGGTCGTGTCTTCACCCCGCAAGAACATTCGCTACCCGCAGAGACCCGATCCGCGACGCAGAGGCGGCCGCCTGGGAATCGCCGACGAAGCCGAAGCCGAAGCCGATTCAGGTGAGCGATTTGGCAATATTCGTTGGTGGATATCGGTAGCCGCCCCCATCCGCTTACGCGACGGCCGTTTAAGGGACGATTTGGGCCTTCTCGGTTGCTGTTCCAAACGGGCCATACTACGTTTTCACACCGCATCACGAGAGCGGCTATTTACACGCCTGCCTCTCCATTTTTTGGTCCTTACGAGCCGCATCGGTATCGTATCCAACACCGCATCCACGAGAGCGGCTATTTACACGCCTGCCTCTCCAGTTTGGTCCTTCGAGCCGGATCGGTATCAGATACAATTTATTACGCTTTATTCAAGTAAAGTTCCCTTATAATGGATAAGCTTGAATTAAAATTAGTTTAGTTAACTGCCAAAAAAGAGGCGATTTTCGAACGATTTAATCGGTTATACAATACGTCAACGAATATTTCAAATTATGAATTACGCTCAAACGAATTATTTTTATCTCAAACTGAAGCTATTAGTGAATTATACAGCAGGTTTGAAACAATAATTGAGGAAATTAACAATTTGCAGTTTGAAATTGATCAGACTCCTCCAGACTACTCATGTTTAAATTCTATTGAAGATTTATATTAGAGTATTAAATATAAACGCAACCTTATATTGTCAAACAGCAAAACATTTACATTAGATCAAAAAAGAGGTATCGTAAAATTACCGCCAATTGAACTACCTTCTTTCGATGGCAAGACTGAGAGCTGGCCAATATTTTACGAAATATTTCGTAGCAATGTGCATTTAAATACAAATTTGACTGACGCGCAGCGTGTGCAGTATTTGATTAGTAAATTAACTCATGACGCTTTAAAATTAACCGCAGGTATTATTCCTACAGGGGATACTTATAATATTATATGGGATAGTCTTGTTAAAAAGTATCAAGATAAACGTAGTTTAGGCAGTCATTATCTAAATAACATTCTGGACATCAAAGGATGCGTCGGTAATGCTGTTAGTTTGAATACATATATAGAAAAATATTCCGCGTCCATCGCTGCATTAAAACAGTTAGACATTCCCGACCTATTAGATTTTGTCTTGTTACATTGTGGTTTAAGAAAACTTGATCCCCAAACGCTTCAACAATTCGAAAATAATGTGAGCGGAATAGAATTACCCTCCTGTAAACAATTTATTTCATTTACGCAAGATTATGTCAAAGTACTCGAGCGCTCGCATGTTAATAATTCGCAGACCAAGCCGCGCGCAAATTCCAGTTTATCTTATCACAGCCTTGGCCGTGGCGCACAAGGTGCCTGCAAGTCGTTTGTGTCGAGTGAACAGATTTTTAATACGCGTTGCCCGCTATGCGACAGAGAACACCAGCTGTTTCGCTGCCTTGAATTTAAAAATATGAAATCACCGCAAGCGCGTTTCGAGTTAATTAAAGCGAAACGCGGCTGTATAAACTGTTTAAGTCTATCTCACGCGTTAACTAAATGTAAATCACGGAACGTTTGTGAAATTTGTAAAAAACAGCATCATTCTTTACTGCATTTTTCCAACTTAAAGAATGATCGCCGAATAAAGCCGTCTGTGGCGGCTGGACCGCAAGCAGGTCCATAATAGCTGAGTCAGCGCATTCAGCAACGCAACCTCACACGTCTTCTGTTTCGCTTAGTGCGGCAACTTCGAGTTCGACTATATTGTTATCGACCGCACAGATCTATGCACATGGTAAAAACGGAAATACGCTCGTCGTCAGGTGTTTAATAGACAACGGGTCGCAAAATAACTTAATTACTATGGATTGTTGTAAACTTGAACATTCCCATAATTAAATTACGCAATTCATCTTTACAAGGTGTTGGTATGACCTCGCGACCTGTACTCGGTTTTATTAATTTCGCAATAGAATCGCGAATTAATCCTAACAACAAATATTACATTCGTGCTTTAGTAGTTGACTGTATTACAGGCAAACTTCCCGCAAACTTCATTACATTAAATGAAGATATGTCATATTTAAATAATTTACCGCTTGCCGATTTATCCTGGAATGTACCGGGAGAAATTGACGTTGTGCTTGGTGCTCAACTGTTTCCTTATATTTATTTGGGAGACAGGGTCGATTCTGGTAATCGCGCACCACCCGCTATATTAACCAGCTTTGGTTACGTGCTTATGGGAGATATTGCATGTCATTATGATGCAACCTGCCTACATAGTACTACATCTTCGTTTACCGCGCTTGCTAACGTTGACATTGAGTCAAGTTTACGGAAGTTCTTTGAGTTAGAGGAAATTCCATCTCAACGTTTTATTAGTCCAGATGAATTAGATTGCGAAAATAACTTTAACTCTTCGATTTTATTTAAAGACGGCAGATATTTTGTTGATTTACCCTTTTCTCGAAACCCCTCGGAGCTGGGTAATTCACGCGCTCTGGCTCACCGTCGTCTACTTGCGCTCGAGCGTAAATTCGATTGCGTGACAACCCTACGCGAAAATTATAATAAAACTATCGCCGATTATATAACGCAGGGGTATTTGTCCCAGGTGCCTGACTCTGAATTGACAGAGGAGGGTTACTACATACCGCATCACGCCGTTGTCAGACCAGATAAGGACAGCATCCGCATCGTTTTAGACGCTAGTGCTAAAACGCACTCAGGGCTGTCACTTAATGACATTTTGCATGTCGGACCTAATTTGCAGGTCGACTTGTTCTCGTTGTTACTCGACTTTCGTACATTCCCAATAGCAATGACCGCTGATATAAAACAAATGTTTTTGCGCATCGGAGTAAACGAGCACCATCGTAAATACTTACGAATTTTATTTCGTTTCAGTAGGAACGAACCTATTCGCACTTACAATTTTGACCGCGTACCCTTCGGGCTAAAGCCTAGCCCTTACCTAGGTATGCGTACGTTACGCAACTTAGCGTGCGAGCATAGTGACCGCTTCCCTGAGGCTTCTAAATTGGTAGAAACTCAGTTTTACATGGATGATTATGTCGATTCGGTTCCCGATGAACAGACTGCCATGCGATTGTCTCGCGAATTAATCGATTTATTTAAATTCGGCTCTTTCGACCTTGTCAAATGGGCCACTAATTCACCCGCTTTATTGGAGGTTCTTCCCGAGTCTCACCGCTTACCAGTAAATTTTTCTGGCATGGGTAACGATATTTACAATTTTAAAATCCTTGGTTTAACCTGGGATCCTGCTGACCATTACTTTTCTTTAACAACAGTCGCTGTAGAAGATAAATGCACAAAGCGCACGATTCTATCGCTAGTTGCCCGCTTATTCGACGTACTTGGCGTTGTAGCTCCAGTTGTGCTGTACGCCAAAATTCTTATTAAGGAACTATGGCTAGCTAAAATAGACTGGGATGAGGTTCCTCCGGAATCCATTATCAGTCGCTTTTCAGCTTTTGCACGCGATTTTTCCGCACTCTCTTCTCTAAAAATTCCGCGCCATATTGGCATTGTGGGAAAAGCTGTAGTGAACATCGTAGCCTTTTGTGACGCGAGCTTCAGTGGTTACGGTTGTTGTGTTTATTTACACATCACTGATCCTGAAGGTAATATCACCGTCCGTCTTTTATGTGCAAAGTCAAAGGTTTCTCCATTTAAAATAACAACGCTAGCTCGATTAGAACTTGTCGCCGCTTTGCTGCTGTCTAAGCTTGTTCGCGTGGTCCGCGATAAACTTTCCGCTCGTGTACCTATTACAGGTGTTTACGCCTTCTCGGATTCTACAATAGCGCTTTCGTGGATCCACTCATCGCCACATAGGTGGTCTATTTTTGTCAGCAATCGTATTGTTAAAGCCGTGAATTTCGAACCACGTGTTTTTGACTCTATAGTCACCCATGTTTGTGCGTGGAATAAACTGTTGCGCATATTCATGTACATTCTCAAATTTGCGAGCAAAAAACGTAAGGGTGATCAATCTGTTAAAGATATTCAAATCGCTGAAAATTTTGTTATTCGAATAGTTCAGAGTATTCACTTTTCTAACGAATTAAATTCAGTAAAACCCGGGTCAGGTACATACAAACGTCCTGTCACCAAGCTATATCCTTTGCCAACCCAATAAACAATATTTTAACTGACTCATGTATATATAGATAGTGTATTAATAGGGCATTTATATATAGTTTGTTACGATATAAATCTAACCGCAATTTAACGCACCTGAAATATAATAATTAACTTCAGGAATTTAATGACAATATTGTTTCAAACCGCTGTTAATAGCTCCTTGATAAGGTAATAATGTTTTGAAAGCTCAGGACCTTTCAAGGCGGGGAGTATGGTGTGGCGGCCTTTTCGCCCTTGAACCGCTTATCTCGCGGCGGCATGCTGGCGGCTGTGATGTCTGCCCGTTTTGCCATCGCACACAAAACGGCATATGGGCCTTTGCTCCGCCGACAAGTCTGCATACGCCGTCGGCGGCACCTTTTGATTTGAAAGGTGCTGGCGAATGCAAATTTCCCGCAAAGACCTACCGCCAAGCCAGGCGCGAAGCCCGGCAACAGTCGCAATCCGCAACGCGGCCAATTTGGTCGTGTTTAACACCGCATACATTCGCAATCCGCAACGCGGCCAATTTGGTCGTGTTTTAACCCGCAAGAAACTCGCCATCCGCAGCGCGACCAATTCGGTCGTGTCTTCACCCCGCAAGAACATTCGCTACCCGCAGAGACCCGATCCGCGACGCAGAGGCGGCCGCCTGGGAATCGCCGACGAAGCCGAAGCCGAAGCCGATTCAGGTGAGCGATTTGGCAATATTCGTTGGTGGATATCGGTAGCCGCCCCCATCCGCTTACGCGACGGCCGTTTAAGGGACGATTTGGGCCTTCTCGGTTGCCGTTCCAAACGGGCCGTACTACGTTTTCACACCGCATCACGAGAGCGGCTATTTACACGCCTGCCTCTCCATTTTTTGGTCCTTACGAGCCGCATCGGTATCGTATCCAACACCGCATCCACGAGAGCGGCTATTTACACGCCTGCCTCTCCAAGAAGACTTGCTAGGCCCAATAACTATCTCTGCAGTCGATTGCCCACTAAGACATGAAATAACAAAAGAACAATTTAAGTTATATTACAGAACCTTAAGAAACAAATGTATTGCAGGCAATGTCAAATATGTGAAGTTCAAGGTTGATCACAACCAAAGGAAAAGTACTCTTAAAAACCATGGAAGCCAATAACTTTTATTACTTGTCTACAGGTCAACCAACCTATTGACCAGCAGATAGTAACCAAATCCCAAATCTAATAGATTTTTGTGTAGTAAAAGTCCCAAACTAATAGATTTTTGTGTAGTAAAAGTCATCCATAAAAATTACCTTCAAACTGGATCAAGTTTAGGTAGAGTTAGGTACAATTTGAGCGCAAGTACTAACCAAACGAAAGCCACTAACCTTCGGCAGTAAAAAAATAAACTGGGAAGCTTTCAGAGATACGATCGATAACACAATATTACTAGACATCCCTCTAAAAACTAAGAAAAACTTGACTAATGCAGTAGGACGCCCCAATGGAGCTATCCAAAAAGCCGTACGGCAGGCAAGATCCGTGCGAACAATGTGAGAACTGTCCAACAATAGTCAAAACACAGATTTTTGAGAAGCGCAATCTTAGAAAATCTTGGCATAACACAAGAGCCCCAGTAAACAAACAAAAGTTGAAACGAGCAACCAGGGAGCTCAAAGAACTTTTAGATAACTTGGAAAATCAGGTAATTCAATATTATCTACCAAGCTTCTTACACACAGAAGCATCTATTTGCTTTAGAAAGCTACCAGAAAATTAAAACAGCCTTATCGAACCATTCCAGTAATCCGAACAGCAGAAAGACGGTAGGCCAGAAATGACCAGAAAAAGCAACGACATTTGCAAACCACCTGGCAAATGTTAAAACCTTCCGACTGTGCTTTTAGCTAAAGAAGAAAATGCTATCTAAGAGTTAGTAGAAGCGCGTAAAAATGAGTACAAATAAAAAATTTCGGTGTAAATGAAGTGAGAACAACTATCTAGTCTGACCTAAACCCCAAGTACCCTGGTTATGATTTGATCAAAGAATGATTAATAAAAGAACTCGCAGATAAAGAAATTAAATTTATTACTTTATAATTTAATATCATACTTACATGGGGGTACTTTCTTGATTAAGAAAAAGTCGCACAGATTATAGTGACTTCAAAGCTCGGCGAGCCCTCCTGTTAGAAGTTTTTGAAAAGCTGTTCTTAATAAAAGAATGTGATCACTTGTTTTGTATGACAATCTAATCCCACATCAACAGTTCAATGATTGAATAAGTGCACAGACTGGTTCGCTAAAATTAACAGAAAACTCGAGGGAAAAAATATTGTTCGACAGGATTCCTCGACATGTCGCAGACGTTGGACAAAGTGTGGTACACTGGCTAGCTACAAAAAATTAAAAAGAGCCTCCCACACAGATACTACTAAGTATCCAATAGGCACTTTCTCGTAAAATACCAAGAAATTAGCTCGGAAGCTCCACAGGGCAGCATTTTGGCACCAATTCTGTACCTGCTATACACAGTGGACCTACCCATAAATAGACTCACAACTATCACAACGTTCTCTGACGATGCAGCCATCACACACGGATCTAAGAATGGCTTTATAATAATAATAGTTCCCCGTAACAGGCCTTGAAGGCCCTTTGGGGTCGTAACAGGATAGATCTGCTACAATCTAGAGCCTACGCCACACAAGGGTAGTGACGTGGCTAGCGCTACGTACCGACTGCCTATTATTACCCCAGAGTTTGACCTCCAGGTACTCATTTATTGCAGCCTGAGTCGAGCTGGGCCGTAAAAATGCCAGCGATTGAATTGGCGAGAGCGGGATTCGATCCCGCAACTCTTGGTTTCGTAGTCTAGCGATCTATCCACTAAACCACCATGGCTCCCAAGAATGGCTTTATACAACCTACAAATATATCTCAGTAAGATCCAGAGCTAGTTAAATAGATGTCGTATCAAGGTCAATGAAACCAAATCTAGTCACGTAACGTTTACAATGCACAAAGAAACTTGCCCAACAGTTACGCTAAATAATCAGGAAATATCATAAACAAAAGAGGTAAAGTACCGCGATATATATCTTGACCGTCGTCTTACCTGGAAAGAACGTATCTGGACAAAAAGAAAATGACGGACATAAATTGAGAAAAATGTGCTGGCTCATTGGGATAACATTACAACTATATAGAACAAATTGCAGTTATTTAAGGTTATACTGAAGCCAGTTTGAAGCTATGGAATCCAGTTGTGGGGATCAGCCAGCAACTCCAATATTGAGATCCTACGACTTTTTCAGTCCAAAGTACTGCGAACTATCGTAAACACCCCATGGTACGTCCAAATGATCTGATTCATCATAATCTTGAAATTACTAGTCAAGGAAGAAATCACAAAGTACAGTGATAGATTAAGTGTTCATTCAAATAGTGAACTTATTAGACAAGAGTCACGAAATGCATAGACTAGAGATTTAAAACTCTGGACTTCATAAATAGATTTAATGCGAATTAATAGTCTAAGTTATGTAAATTCTGTGTCAAAAATGCTGTTTTTAACTGATATATTTGAAGAGGGTTGTGCCAATGGGGTAAGCCTCTGCAACTTAATGCCACACCATATAAATTGCTGAATGTACACTGTGCAGATTTCAAATGTACATAAAAAATGTACAGAAGTATCAAAAATAAATAAAATCACACATTAAAGAAATTTTTTAAAAATATTAACAAACTAAAATTGTATTTTTTGCCGTCGTTTGTGGTTTTTTTGCATTACTGGGTAGACTAAATCATTTTCCTGTGGTTTCGATTAATAACAAATTGGTAAGTATAACAATGTGTTACTAGCTCCGCGCCCTCGGGGCGAGCGCCATGCCATCCATTAAAATCACCGGCCGGTAAGTGAAAAAGCAGCCCCGGGCGCTATTCCGCCGCCTCGATAGTAATCCACGCAAATCCCGCATTTCCATGGACAAGCCGGCGGTCCCAAACAGCCTTGATATTTCAGGCATACGCCTTGCATTGCGGAACGGCGTCGTGCGGAATAATACGGCCGGCCAACGTGTGTACAGGTTGACTCATTCGACTTTCTAGTTTTTAAGAGTCTGGCCGTTGTCTGGATGGGGCCAGCGATGTAAGATTTTTTAGAATGTAGGTCGGAAGCTGGGCGACATGCCAGCGCGACGAAGGATGGACTCCGTTCGAGACGGTCTTTAAATCGCCGCATTAGTGCCTAGGTTTCAAAAAATAACTAAAAATTTATTTTTACTGTTGTGTAAATTCAAGTCCATGCTGTATGTACATAAGGGAACTAGCAAAACTCAATGGTAGGACTTTCTAAGGGTTTATATACTGAACAAAGATTTCTTATAACATGTAATTAGTAGTTGACATCAAATACGAACATAGTTTGGTTATGGTGTTAATTATTTAAGAGATACGCATTTTTCCTTCGTCTATTGAGTTACCTTTTTATTCTTATAATAAACTTACTAATTTATTATTATCCTGTCCATTTCAAAATTTCTTTAGCTACTGCGGATTCATCACCAACAAATATTGAATCTTGCCACACCTAGGATTGTTAACTCTTGTTGAGTTCTAATTATCACAAGATCCTGGAAAAGATTATAAAACATAGAGTAGGTTTTGGTTATAGTGTTTGATGATGTGAGTCTTTAGATGATTGTAGTGATATGCTCTTGTAAAACTTCTAATTCAATTAAATTTTCGAAAACGAGCATAACATAGCAATTCTTCTCAATGGAAAAATTCTTTTTTGACAATTTTTATGGCTAGATGTAGTGATAGAGTATAAATGGTTTGGAATATCAGGAAAATGACAATGTAGTGCACAATTTTCCAATCTTTAAGTGCTGATACTTTTTGATACTATTTGGTATGATGTATCAATTTAATTATTTTCCTGAGATTCTTTGATATATTAAACAATTGCAAATGTTACATATAATACATTTTTTCCAACAGAAAGACCAGATAACATTTTTTTTCCAAAAAAGTTCTGTACGTCTTGTAAATGTTAACTGTAGTAAGGAGGTTGTCCTCCAGCCGTTTTTATAAGTCAATGGAGGTACCTAACATCATAATTACAGGCTGCACTGAAAAGTGGCCTTGTCACGTGCAGACGTGCATTCCTTCTTCCTCACCTCCAGACGGTCCGTCTAGGCACCGCGGCTATTTTTAGGCATGGAAAGTCCTTTGCGGGCTAGGAGCGTTACATAACGTGTTTTCAAGCACCACAAGAATGTGGAACGCGCGGCGCGGTGTCGCGGGTGCATCCTGTCCTGATTTAGTGTCCGGGCTGCGGTTTCGGCCAGGGTGCGGCGCGACCCGCCAAGGTCGCAGGACAAGGGTCAGGCCGACGGCGGCCCGCGCCCATCATAACAAATCGGTCGCGAGCTTACCGCTAGCGCAGGGTCAGACTAATGACTGGTAAAACGCGATGGTCGCCGCCAGTTTGTTTCATCGTTTTCTGTCTGGACGGCAGACGAAGATCTGGGACAGAACGTTCGGATTATATTACCGGTGTATATATTGCAGGTCCCAATCCATTTAGGTCAAAGCTGACAGCGTAATATCGCCGGCCAGACAGACGCGAGCTTGCACAAACACAGGTAGTGTCTCTGATTTCGCTGAAATGCATCCGACCAGACAGCGCGGCTCAAAGCGGTCGGGAAATCTGCATTGGAAAACTTTCCGGCTTCCCTCTGTGCGGGCGCGGCTCGGCCGCACGTGAAAAATGGAAATGCACAGGACAGCCACGTCGTTGCGGCGAGGACGGCTGCATAATAGCTAGCGGTTCGGCATGAATCTGTTCTGTCCTCGCAGAATATTCGATAATGGGCTGAAACCCGCATATTTCAACTCGTATTGCAACTACTTGCTAGAGTTTCTCCATAGTATTTTTCTTTTACAAACCTTTTAGAATTCGGAAAAAGCGATGTGTAACTCATTAAACGTTCATTATCTAGTAAGGATTGCTATAAGTTTTATTTTAATATAACTGTACTACTAGAAGTATGTAAAGATATATTTCTCAATTTTTTATAATTAATATGAAGATTTTTGATCTGATTTTTAATTAAATTAATTAGAATTAATGCTAATTCGGATAATGGACGTTCCGGATAATCAACTATTTATAAAATTTAATTTTAAAAATTGTATATTGTATTTTTCTTTATCTAATATTTATAGTAACAAAATAAACATCAGTGGGAATTCCTAGAAAAAAAAATACTTAAACTCGTATGGTGAAACTTACGAGATGCTTAATTCAGATGATTGATCATTAGAATAACTGGTTTGCATAACTGATATGTATTCTATTGTCTTCTGTAAATTATATGCTTCTTTTCGTTTCTGCGTCTAAAGGTCGGCCTTCACCGTTTATCTGAAGGAATCTATGGAATCATCAACCGCTCCGACAATGACCTGGAGGAGACGGTACACCATCGTACTGTTTCTATCCTGGACTCCATAAGCTTCTCCAGCAATCCCATCCACATCTAGTCGAGGCAAATTAGTAAAAAAGCTCAAAACTTTTAGCGGTTGCACGTATCGAGATGTTCCAAGGCGCATTCGATTCGTAAGACCATCAGAAAAAAATGTTAACACATATTTTTTTTGTCTTACTAATTTGGCTCGACTAATCAGAGACTGACTGCAGCAGTCAAGAACTCCGTAGTGGAAGGCCACAATACCGAATAGTAGAGCAAGTTGGAGGCCCTCAATCTGACCGACAATAATCTGTGGAAGTTGGTCAAGTTCCTACGCAACAGGCCCTGCCCCACCTCGCACATCCACGGACAGAACGACGTCGACTACACCTACGCTGACCTTAACTTAAACCGTCGAGCGCGCAGTTGGGCGCCTGCGGAGGCAAGAGTTCCACGATCACCTAGAACCCGCATCCTACGAAGAAGTCTTTTAGCTGCTCGGGGTACCGAACTTAACAGTATTCCCAGATGAGCGCTGTAGACTCTCTCGAAGAAAGCAGTCTCTGCATAACCGTAATGGCTCAAAGTTGCGAAGGTCGTAAAGCTTCCCGAGCGTAGGAAGACCGGTACGTTTCCCCAGGACTACCCCCTATCGATCTTCTGCTGATTTTCGGAAAATTGGCGAAACAGATCATCTATTGCCGGCTACGGACAGCAGTCGGAAGACCTCCAGCTGATTTCGGAGAATCAGTTCTAGCCATTGCACCATCGATCATTTCCTTTAGGTGGTCAAAAATATTTCAGAAGACTTTCACAAGAACCTTACCACCGCATTGACCAAGGCCTTCGACAAGATTTAGCACAACAGCTTTGTCTTAGCGTCAACATCCATCCTGCTGATGCATGAAATCATTAGAATGGGATCTCTAAGCCGGCATTCTCCAAAGCTCGGAGCTGTCTTTAACGTTATTCAATATCTACGTCCGGCACATCCCTACGGCGCCTTTCACGAAAAAAGCAAACACACAAAAGGAACACGTGAAGAATAGGAGTGAATATCGAGAAGAAATTTAGCCGTCCTATTCTACACGAAGATTCGACATCGTTGGCAACTGGATCTAGCGAAACTTAGAATCTTCGGCCGGGAGATACCCTAAAGAGAAGAGGCACGGAACGACCTTGGACAAAAAACTCATCTGGAAATCTCACGTAGATCAGGCGAGTTTGAAGACAGGCCGTCAAACCCTTTGCTTCCTTCTCTATTTTGGAAGCTTTTTATTCCTTTTCAACAAGTTTACAATATAAAGGGTTTTTCAATAGAGACTCTTGAACTTTGACAGTGTGTAGCGGCCATGTTGGTAAAGCTACTGCTGTTAAATTTGGAGGTTACAATAATTAATGTTAGGCAAATTATCATCAAAATCATTAAACTTTACTATTACAATGAGTGCTCAGTTCGAGCTACATTCCGTGCGCTACGTAATATTTACGGTGTACACATTAGTCCTGTTGAATCGACTATTCATCGTTTGGTGGACAAATTCGAATCAACTGGTGCAGTAAACAATAAACAACACCCGTACGTTGTCGAAACGTGAGGTCTGCAGAAAACATTGCTGCAGTGAACAAGAGTGTGCAGAATAATTCGAGGCAGTCAATTCCTCGTCGTGTCCAAGAACGTGGTCTTTCGTAGACTTCAACTTGGCGAATTTTGCGTTAGGACCTGCACCCGTACACAATTCAGTTAACCCAAGAACTAAAAATAAACGACTACAAGCAGCGTCGAGCATTTGCTGACTGGGCTTTGGAGCAGTTGGATGTGGACCCCGATTTCAGACCTAAAATCATCTTTTGCGATGAGGCCCATTTTTGGATGAATGGCTATGTCATCAAGCAGAATTGTCGCATATTGGGAGATAATAATCCACATGAGACCCATCCGTTGCAAATGTATCCAAAAAAGTCATTGCTTGTTTTGAATTTTAGTCCAGCGGTGTCATTGGCCCGTACTTTTTCCAAAATGAAGTTGGAACCGCCATAACTGTCACTGGCGAGAGGTACAGGTGGTTTGGAAGATATGGGTTTCAACGACATGTCGTTTTAATGAGATGGTGCTACATACCATACGCAACAATGGATCTTCTGCACGACGAATTCCACGGCATGATTATCTCGCGTTTCGGTGACGTCGCTGGCCACCGAGATCGTGTGATTTAACGCCATTAGACTTTTTATTGTGCCAACGATCTAGGAGCATATCTCGCAATGCACCCAACAGCTGTTCTTCGACGTCGAAGACCACGGCTACGGGAGCGTCCGTTGCAAGTGCCCAAAGGTTCCTTCTTCCTAGCGCAGAACAATCGCCATTGCTGCTAGATCACAAAAGAATATGGAGTTAAGGGTTGAATTCAGAAACCCCCAATATGGCCAGCTTCAACGTTAATGTGAAATTTGTATATTATTGGTCAGAAAACCTAGGACATTTCTCAAATCCATAATAAAGGAAAGTATTATCACTTCGACTTCAAGTGTGGAAAAACTTTCAAAAATTATTACGCTGGAAGATCTGTAATAGTAACTACTAATGAACGACAATAACAAAGGCTATCACATAGTGAATCAAGATCCACGAATACATATCTGATTAATGGTTGGAGATACCGGCTTATTGTATCAAGTCGTTCTGCACTTTTACACTTGCTAATGAATCGGATATGAAAAGGTTAAGATTAAGACGAACCTAAAAATGTTCATAAATGATGAGAAGGGAAATTTGATTTTGATTTGTAAGCGTCTTTGATAATTTACCGAGCAAATAAGGGATTTCTCGATCGATTTGTTACCACGGATAAATTCCGGGCTTACCATTGTGGTGAAGATAGCCCAATTCCCTTTTAGTACAGAATTGGAGGAGGTGGAACATTCACTGTATTCACTAAAGTTGGCCCCAAAGCGACTACAGACTGTTCCATAATTGAATCTTTTTGAGGAGGCTATCAAAATGGCGAAAAATAAGTATATTAGTGTTGTAGAAGGGTATGTTAAAAATAAATTATTTTTTATGAGTTGTCTTATTGGAACAGAGTAAAAGAGAACCGTAACTATCGTATTATGTGAATTTTCTTGTCGTTTTCAATATTATGAAAATCTATATCTTAAAGGAATAACTGCAAAAACAACTAGATATGCTATTTAAACGAAATAACGTGTAGTTTACGTAGTGAGTAAGCGAGAATTTTTCCGTAGTCATTTTTAATATATGCAAGAAGACGTTATTTTAAAGAAAAATTAATTCTAAAAACTTCAACTCTTTGAAAGCCATAAAAAACTATCTTGAGAAGTTTTTCATTTAGAAACAGGAGAAGTTCTGAAAGAATAGAATTGAATGAATAAACGTCGACATATAAAAACTTTGTTTAATAATCGGCATAAAGTTTTCTAACATTCCAATACTTTGCTATTACAATCTTAACTTAATCTTATTGTTATGGTAATTGTTCTTAAGAATAGTACACGCAACGAAATCATCAGCTTGTTTTCTGTTGAAAAATTAAGGAACAATTTTGTAGAGTGAGTAATTTGACCATACAACAAGCAGTTTGGTGTCACAAAGCAAGCAAAATATTAACGAAAAAAAACGCAGTCAAAGCCGAGTTTTGAGGATTCGAATCACATTCTACCTCCTTATAAGAATATGGTCGGATTTTCCAGAGTCAGCGGCTGGTTTTATCTGACATTTCCTGAGTTCTATAGTTTTATAATTTGGCCAGACTAGCAACCATTGCCTGTAGTACAATTTATTAATAAAGATATTTAGAGATACTTACAGATGGTTAAATAGTTAAGCTATTATATTATATATTATGTTAATCTTACTCTAAATATGCAATTTTACAATAGAAAATCCCGTTATATCTAATGTGGCTGCAAATTTTTCTGTTTAGTGCAGGAACCTTTGCGTTTATTCTTTAAGCCTTTAGAGCTCTCATCTTGCAACCACCCAAAATTTGTTTAACCATTGCACACTTTAAAAATTTGTGGTTGCACCTACACGAAATCTATAGGAAATGTTCATCATTCGCGCATATTTTACAGTAATTTTTCAGGTTTTTCTAAACGTTTATGGCCATCTCCACGCATTCCTGATGAGTGTTTTTTATACCCTGGTCCAGGTGTTTCTGTCTGCGTTGCAGTTTCAACCTTCGTCACACATGTATCTGATTTGGTTCTTCTCCAGCTTCTGGATTCTAATTAGGTTGCCATGGCCAGTGATAAGCTAGACAGTATGTCAGTTAAAGTACCCCGCCGCTTGCTGTTTTGTGTCGAGGGGGGGAATATGTAAGCGTTTTATCTCGTTTTTGCGATCAGATATCTCGGCTCTTATCTTGTCCCTCATTTGGCTTGCAATTTTTTCTTTATGAGCCCCATTAAAATTATTTTAGAAATTAGAAGAACATTTGTTTGCAACGTGTGTTTTGACCAAATGGAATCTAATATAAACTTCAAATAACGGTGTTTTTCAATGGTTCTAAATTTAACTTCGTACCGCATTACTATAAATGTAGTCTACACTTTCCCGTTGTTCGTTGGCGATTTGTAGCACGTTGAATAAAATGCCATTTCATTCAGCTGGATATTCTGTCTCCTAAATAAATCTCTTTACTTTACCCTATCGTAGTTTCTGATCCTTTCAGTGATATTCCTACACGGTTGACCACTCATATCCGTTCTGTTACTTCCTAAAACAAAAATTTACTTATAGTAACTGACTAAGAGTTACAGAAGTTTTGGTGGCTACGATACTACTAAGTATTGCCTTAATTGTTAGTATGTTTTTTGCGTAGTACAAAGACATTTTTTTTTAATCTTTACATACTTTAAATTAACGGCTGCGGAAATGAAGTACCTGCGACGTATAGTCGGAAGAACAAAGAGGGACAGAGTGAGGAACATCACAACAAGAGAGGAGTTAGACCTAGAACCGCTAGTGGAAACACTACAGAAAAGACAACTAATGTGGTTTGGGTACGTGACACGAATGGGCGAAGAAAGGCTGCCAAGAAGGGTATTAGAGGCAAGAAGAGAAGGAAAAAGAGGAAGAGGAAGGCCAAGGCAAACATGGATGAAAACTATCAGGAAGAAAGTGGAAAGGAGGGGGAAAAGCATGGCAGAAGCTAAACAAATCGCTAGGGACAGGAAGAGATTTCGAAAATGGATAGAGGACCCGACACCTTAGGGTATAAGGGATGGACAAAGAAGAAGAAGAAGAACATACTTTAACACAAGTTTAACTGCGTTGCTATACTGATAATTATAGAATATTTGTTTTTTAAATCAGATGTAATCCTTGTAGTAAATTTTTTCGCCGTTTAATACGATATTCAATAAGAATAATACGACTTTAGTCTTTTCCACGTTCAATTAAAAAAAAATGTTTATAGCAAGCAGGACTTTATAGACGCGGACCATACAAGAAACTTTAAATCAATAAGAAAAACAGAAAAGTAAGAGGCAATAGAACATTTTCAGTTGAAGAGCATAGATTGTGATAAAATACTTTACAAAAATGCTCGATTTCTTCATCTTATTATACCGAAATGACTAAGGATTTCTTAAGAGAAAATAACATTAATTTTGTACCTAAAGATGATTCTTTAAACGTTTGTGAGCTTAAGACTGTTAAAAAATTTTATTTTTTCTTGTTAAGCTGGTAGTGGTTAGAAAGAATAAAACGCGTAATAATTATGAAGAAAACTCGTAAAGTCGATGTAATGTAGGCAAGTGAGCGCAATTGAATACGACGATTTTGTGTTATCCTATATTATTATACACAGAAATAAACTATGTGTTGTGTCAATAATATATTGCTACTGTTTGCTTTAGAGGTTTATTAAAAAAAAACTTAGATTACATTTGTTAAAAAGCAGGATGTTTTTTTAATGTCGTGCAATGGCGAATGTAGATAGATTCATAACAAAATTCCTGCATAGGTTTGACTATTGGTTTTGAAAGATGCAGACACATCTAAGTATTTTAAAAGATTATAAAAATGGAAGATGTATTAGGTTGCGGAGAAAGTTCTGTCACACTGGTGGCAAATTTTGACTCGCTTATTGGCCTTTTTTTTGGTCAGCTCGTGTGGATCTTAATGTGGACAAGGTTAAGTTCGTACTGTTTCTCCTAGTTGACTCTAAGCTCTTCAGCCACGTTCAAAGGAAGTTGGGTATTTAAAGCGACTTGCAAGTCTTCCTCATCCAGAATAGATGGTAGACCACGGTTCTGTTACCCACCGTTCCTACGCCTTCAATATCACAAGTCTTTTTTTCAACCTTTCTAGATAAAAATTGTCGCCTCCAGCAATAACTTGGAAGTTCACCATTATCTATCCAGAATTAAAGAATAAGCTAACTAGAATATTATAAACACAAAACGATAACAAAAAAATTGCCCAAAACTAAATTTTCGCAAATACGATAGAACTTTTCCAGTACTTTGCGGGTAATGTAATCTTTTTGTATCGTTTGTATAACATAGTTCTTGAGCAATTTCGTTGCTACCGCAAGAAGGTTCATTTAATCTTACCTATATTACAAAATGTTATCGATTTGAGAGAAATTTCCAAGCTCGGAATATTTATTAGCTTGTCAAGTCAATTCTGGTGATGTAGGGTTTGACGGTCCCTTGTAATAACAACAGATTTTTTAAAGAATTATATTGCTGATTATGTAGCACCAAAGTAGTTGTGACTATTGTAAATATTATTTAAACAACAAAAAAATATTTGAGTAAACTTACTAAAAAAAAAGGACAAAGTTTTTGAATAAGCTAATTACGCTTGTATCATCCCAACTCTTCAAAGCAAGTTAAAATTGTTACTAAATATTTTATCGCTTTTTCAAATTTATTTTAAAGTATATAACAACTAATGGTGACAAATATCAAATTTAAAATAATTACAAGAAGAAAACTTATTTTAAGAACCAAGCATGGGCTTGTGTATTTGTAAATTTCTTCAGCGGTTTGGTGATACTGTAGTAGCTGCTCACATATTTTTCCTGACTTCTGTTACTGGAATTCTTTACTCTAGCAGAAATTACTCTCAAATTAAGATTTGCAGTTCTGTTGGGCCTTAAATTAATTTTAGATAAAAGTTGCTTTGATTTTCGACTATAGCTATTCTTCGAAAGATCTGGAGTTACAAATACGTTTATCGATAAAACTTTTGCTTCTTCGGTAAAACGTTATCGAATTAATAGCGTATGTGTAATTTTGTAAGGTGTTTATTTTATTCAACTTAGTTTTGTTGTTTGTCAGTTCTAGTTTATACTGTCAATCAAATCCTTTAAAATAAAAGGAAAGAGGGGGCAGAATTTTCTAGGTCCGTCGTTGTTAGGGTTTTGGAAAAGCTTCAATATATTGCATTCTATTTTAATTGCTTCTTTAAGGAGTCTGAAATTTGATTATATCCAAATTCAAAGAGCTGGTATTGTTACATAGTATGCATTCTTTTTCTTTACATTTACACATTAGAAAAAATTGAGTAATATTACATTCAAGGTGTAGCAGAATATAAGGTGATAATAATTTTAATCGATATATTTACATATAAGTTGCAAACCTTGGAATAAATGGTTTTGTGTTCCTCATTGATATTGTAATAAATTCTATTAATTAGCTAAACGTTATTTGAAAGTCAAGGATAGTTGCATGTATGTAGTTTATGTTGTATCACTCTTGGATATAACCATTAGGATCTTGAAGGACTTTTCGATGTATTTTGATTTTTTCTCTTTGATAGTGTATGCAGGCATGTGAAGCAGGTTTGCAACTTAAATTTAAGTACTCCCCCCAAAAAAATCGCAATTGTCAATTTCTCTGGCTAGAGATACGAAAGGAGACCATTATAAACTCTCTTTATTAAGGAACTCAAAGTTTTGAACCGTTTAAAAATTCTGTTATATTTATAGTCCTAATTCGAAATAATAAATAAATAATGTTGGAGGTTTATTACACACTTTATCTAATAGTCGGTTCAAATAAACAACATAAAACCATTTAGAATCCTTACAAAGAGACTAAAAGCAACATTTGAAGAAATTTTATGCTCACCAGATGGCGTTAATGAAATACAAAAACAGAAAGGTAGTGAGTCACATGTGTAGTGTTGCAAGTACAGTTGTAGTAAAGTGAAAAACATTGAAGTAGACAACCATGAGCAGTGAAGGACGGTATGGTGTTTTTTTTGGAAGTGACGGCTTCGGAAAGTGTGTGTAAACGCAGCTAGACTGTTGAAAAAGACGAAAGCAACGTCAAATGGGTGCAAGCCACGCATTGGTCAGCGTGTGTTCAACTTGGCAAACACAAACAAACGGATCACCATTTTTTGTACTTATGGATACAAACGGAACTTTGCATACCATCATTTACAAAAAGATGACAAAGGTCTGTGCACAATGTGTCCTGCAAACTCTTATTGTTCAGCAAAAGCAGAAGCGTGAGAGATATGGTAATGGTTGCTGCAATTGCATAGCAGTACATTGATAGCTTTCATTCCAGAACCACGTTTGCGATTGTTTATTATAAAACAAATAGCAATAACTTAATGGAATCAGAAGAAAAGTTTACTGATGAATTAACTATCCTTAGTGAGAGCGCTACCAATGAGCGGCACTGCAAGTCACTGAAGCGAAACGAAGTCACACATGACAATGCACAGCCATATGTCAGTTGTTACATTGTTGTCACTCCGCTCTTGCTTATTTATATCGTGTTGTCTCACGTCTTTTATTCGTCAGATCTTGTGTCGAGCGACTGCACTTTGCTTGAGGACAGTGCACTGTAAAAAATTTTTACAAGGACGAGCTTTAGTAGAGTATGTACAAGTGGTACCGTGATATATCTAAAGAATGGTTTGAATTATGAAAACTTACTAAAAAAACATTTGTAATAGAATTATTTTTAATGCTCCAAGGAAACCATAAAAATATATGTTAAAATTATATTTGATTTTTAGAGGCCCGGTACATTTTTTCCTGGACCAGATGTTGGTTTGCGATGCCCCAGCTCGAGTTCGTACTATTTATAATTTGTCTATATACTACGTGTAAGATTTATTTAATTTATTTACCACCTTAACCTTAATTAAGCACTTTTTTCAGGTTTTACAGGTTTATTCTGCTGAAATGTTTAAATATCCTTCGTAATTCATCATCTTAAGAATATGTTTTTTCAATATTACAAAATTTATTCCATAAATAAGTAAAAACACGTTTTAGTTAATTAATTATTATTCTTCTTTTTCATGTCCCATTTGTGCCTTACTACGTTGGGTCCTCGGTCCATTTCCTGTAGTTGATCTTCTATCTCGCCAATATCCTGACTTCCACGTGCCAAATCTTAGTCTATTCTTTGCCTGTTGTCTTCGATCACTCCGTCATTTTCTCGAATCTTTGTACCTCAAGATGGTGATCTCGTTACCTCGAAAGAACTGGTATCGAGTTATACCCCCGATGCTGGGTCGTCAGAGTCTCGTTCGTTGTCTAGCAGGAGGTACCGAGAGTAGGTGGAGTTGACATTTGGGCGACTAGATGTTAGCCCCCCTCTCTTACCCTTCAATTAATTATTTTAATTATAAATAAAAATACTCAAAATAAGATTTAATTACATTTAATTTTGCCTTTGTTTTAAAAAATCCGTTAAACGTCATACCGCTTAACCCTTCAGTCGTCACGTTGGGTCAATATGACTTGACACACTTTTCTAACTTTTATATAGTGAGTAGGCGGAAAAGCCGGCTTTACATCTTTTGTGTAGACCTGACCAATCAGAATTTAATTGTGTGTGAGCTAAGGAACAATGTTTATCTGCTTTTTAGACTTTTTGACTTGAGGTATTCCCATCATTCAGTATTATTGACTTTGACCTAAGGTGACTACTACTCTTAGTAAAATTTTAAATTTATCTGCACTGGGAGGTAGGCTTCTGAACACTTTTTTTGAGTTGGACGAGTTGCAAAAAGAAATAAGCATCAAATAAGGAGAAGTTTAAAAGTAAGTTATTATTTAATGTTAAAGAAAAATGAAATTTATATTTCAAATATTTTTTAAAAATTATTGTTTTATTTTAAATACAATAGTTGTTTATTTTTTAGAAAGAATTTTACTACCAGTTTTCCTACAGATAGTGAATTACTTAGGGAGTTAAGAGAACAGAATACAAAGAAGCCAATAATAGATTCAGAAATAAATTGTTCTGAAGAGGAGCATAAAAGTGACCACGAGAAGACTCGGAGAAATCTTCTTCTAAAGATGAATTGAGTATTACTGAGGGCAATGTAAGTATCTTTTTATCAAAAAATAATAAACTGAAGTGGAACAAGGATCCTATTTGAGTTAGCAGCCGTAGGTGTAGAAAAGGTATAGTAACTTATATGCCAGGATTCCGGTCTCGTTTTAGGGACATTGGAAATAAACTTTCGTCTTTTTTACTTTTTTTTGAAGATGTAATTAAAATTATTGTGGAGAACAGTAATATAAATATTGAATCGATGAGTGCATCATAGAAACGTCTCCAAAACTCAAGAAAAACGGACTCTGATAAAATAAAAGCTCTTTTTGGACTTCTATGTATGGCAAGAGTTTACAAGGGTGCTCACACAAACCTAAAAGATTTCTGTCACTAAAATGGGCCGTCAACATTGTCCCTTTCTATGTATCTGCAGAGATTTAAGTTTATTTTAAACAAATTTACGCTTTGATGATAAATGGAGTCGAGATGAACTTAAAAAGTACGATAAATTAGCAGCTGTGAGGGAGCTTTTCACAATTTTGGGGAAAAGCTTTCAAGAAATATATTTACCATAAAAGTATATTATTATTGACTAGCAAATCATCTTTTTTGGAGGTGGTTTTCATTTTGTCAGTACTTGCTGAACAAGCCTAAAACTTACGAAATAAAGGAGTTTGCTCTAGTAGACGCAAGGATTTAAAGAAAACAACAACGTTGAAATATATGTTGGCTTGCCCATCAAAAAGACCTTATCACCTATCGATGTTGTTCTTCATTAGTTAAATCTATAGATAACTCTGGACGAAATATTACTACATACGATTGGTATACCAACTTACCTTTAGCCGCTGCATTATTAGATTTAAATTTAACTCTTGTGGGTACGAAAGAATAAAGCAGAAATACCTCCTGAATTTTTATCTAGTAAGGGGAAAGCTGCCCAGAGAAATCAATGTTGGTTATGGCCATCAACAATAAAACAAATAAACCAAAAATAACAACTTTTATAATCTGAAAGAAGGCGGAGTTGACGTGACTGATCAGCTTTGCGCCAATTATAGTGCCAGGAAGAAGACAAACAGATGGTCCCTTGCTATATTTTTCATTTAGTGAGTGTGTCTGGCATTAATTCATACATTGTGTGCAAAGATAATATTAGGCAAAATAATATAAACTCACCTAATAAACTTAGCAAGTCAGCTGGTGCTCAATCGCATTGTAGGAAGATCCGAAAGTCCGGTCATTCCGCGTTTACTAAAACTACGATTAAAACTTTGTTTGGAAAAATGTGGTGTTGTTGTTT
Source organism: Sinelater perroti (assembly GCA_036346155.1). Classification (NCBI taxonomy): domain Eukaryota; kingdom Metazoa; phylum Arthropoda; class Insecta; order Coleoptera; family Elateridae; genus Sinelater; species Sinelater perroti. Next base: position 19,236,389 of record JARFIY010000099.1, on the reverse strand, counting down.
TGTCCCATTCTTCTTTTGAACAAATACCAAAAACTTCAAGTCCAAGCAAAAAACGAAAAAATCTTTATTTACCCAAGTTCAAAGTATACCAAATATTCGGCATTCCGTTACCGCTGTTAAAATTATATGTGCAAAACCGATTCACAAATATTTTGCCTATAACACAGCAATAGTTAATTTAACTTTTTTTTTCTGTAAATACTATTTTCGAAACATGTCGTTGAAAAATGTACAGTTAGATTCAATATACTTTCTATTGATGAGCATTTTAATTGTATATTATGTATAATAGTTATTTTTATTTTATTTGCGCATATGAAATATTCAAGTTGAAGATTCAAAAGTTAGTTTTTTATTAATTTTCATTTATTTTTATTTATTTGTTCAGGTGATAATGACCCGAGGTGACGGCTATTGTCACTTCATTACAGGTGACTACTGAAGAGTTAAATTGGCTTACTCAAAATAAAGAAACTGATTATTAATCTTGAGTTTTCTTCTATGACTGCGATTACAAAAATATAGCTAATTTACTTGCTCCGTACATTTTCCTAACAACAAATACTTTAATCTATTTAGAAATTGTCCATCATCAATGTTGCATAGCATTCACATGCATGTATTCAATATCAGAATTAAGAAAGTTAAAAACTATTGGAAAATATTAGAACTTCAATTGTAGGTAATCTAGTAACACCAGAGAATAATATTTTAACTTGTAGGATAATGGATGTTGTTGTTAAATGTTGAATTGGTATGTATAAAAACAATGGGCAACATAACAGTAAGTTTTTCTACCACCGATGTTTATGGAGGTTTCTCGAATGTGGTTTAAAGTTTTGCAAGCAGATTTAACTGTAAATAGTAATGCAGGAAGAAATAATAGGCAATATAAAATGTTAGACTTGATTGCTAGTTACTTTTAAATAGAGAGCAGCAATATAAAAAATGACTAAATGCCGTAATAACTAAAGCGTAATAATTTATAAAAAAAACATAAACTAAAGAGACATGTTCTCTATTTTTTCTCGTTTTTTTAATCTTTTACTTTTGCCAACTTTTAAACTGCTGAAATAATTTTAGCTATATTTTGTGTTATACGTGATTTGTGTTCACATTTCTTGAAGCATTGCGTATTCTATCCAGCAAAAACTAAATGAAAGCTCTAAATTACGCCATTATTGTACTCTCGTTTGGTTGTTACCTGTCGCCTGTGATTGATTTACAACAGCATATCGATAAATAATCCTGCCACACTAAGGTACGTCTGGTATTTCGTTTTTAAACTATGAGATTTATTATTCTAATTTATGGGCTAGGGAATGGCCAGGCGTGTTATGTGGAACGTCGATGTGGAAAAGTCTCAGTTTATGGTTTGCTGTGTGATCAACCAAGATCTTAAAGATGCTACCTTCATAGTTCTTGCGCTGCATCATGAAGTAGGTTTGTAAATGGTTTTAACATTTAGATATGCTTTTTACTGTTGTAAAGCGTGCAAGAGTGTAAATGTTATTAAAAACTTTGCGAATTTAGCAACAATTTGAGACAGGTATTAAATTTTGGAGAAGACTAAGAAAGATATTTCTAGAATCCACTTCTGTAATTGGCATTTTAGTTTCTAGTGCCTAACAGTGATCATCCATTATCACAATTTGCTTTTTGAAATTTCTTGAATTATTAAAAATTTCAAAACAATCAACTGAAGTGCTCATGACTTTTTTAATTTTTAAATACATTTGTCTACAAATTTTTTGGACGTTCTGAAGCTTATTCTTTTCTCATGTACTTACGGTATAGGTTTAATGTCAAAACTCTAAAAGTAACGGGATAAAAAAAGATGATGTTACAGTTAGTGCACTTCTTGGGCCAACAATTATATTGCTTTTTTTATCTAGATTGCATTTTTATAATAATTTAAGTGTTTATTCTACAAAACATAATTTTATCAATGGGTTTTGTATAGGTCTCTATTGTTTTCTCTATTGCACTTGAAATTTGGATGAGGTGTACAATTTGTATATATTTTTGGCGTATGTTATTTGTGTATAACATTTTATTTATGAGTTGTTGCTTTGAAGTTCTGCAATACGTAAAATACGATTTCTAAAAGTGTATGCACGCACACACATACAGTTGTGTTAATTCTAACAACTTGATAATTTTAGTCATATGCATTGTTGCCAACACAATTTTTAAAATGGGAAGCCAAATTAGACCGATTTGGAAATTTTTACTAAATTATTTGTAACTTGCTCACACAGCGATAAATATTTGGATTCGAAAGCCACATATTTAAGTTTTTCAAGCCAATTTGACTATGAGCTTTGAACCAACGCAATCTTAACCTTGTAAATAAAAAATGGGTGTTGCTACAAGCGAATAATAGTCTAAAATAAAAGATCAAAATTTGGAAACTCTTTAACTTATCCTGCGTATGACCTTGATATTTTATCATTAGATTACTACTCATTCCCGTGGCTCATTTTCTTCACAGTATACTTTATGAAAAATTCATGGAGGTGAAGATTGGGCTACGTGAACTTATTCTGAGAATAAAGGATAATATAAGTAAGGAATACAAGAATTTGTTAAACGATAAATACAACTCGTAAATTATGATAGATTAAGCCAGTATAGTCGTGCGAATAGATCAAGGTTTATTCCTAGGGCCCAGATGTCTGACGGGTAATCAGTAATAAAAATTATTAATTACTTGCATTCACTTCATATAAAGATGCAAATAGAATCATTGTCCTAATATGTCGGTGGGTGTCGCTACAAGTAAATAGTGCAACGTCGAATATGAGATTGTGTGAATCAGAAAATCTAGTGCAACAGACAAGGACTGGTTTTTATGTAATAAGCATGGCCAATGTAAAAGCCACAGAATATGAAAACATTTACATTTGTGGAATTTTTTAAGACATATTGTACAGTATTGATAAATAAGGTTTTTTGTTAAATGCTTGTGCATGCGATGGATTATTAAGTGTTTCTTGGAAAGTGGTGATGTAAAGTACAGCAAAATTTGGATTATAGCTCACAACAAAATATCAGGAGATGATAAACACAGGCCGCTGCTTAATTGCCGATTGGGCAAGTATCGGCGATCAGAAACCGAAAAAAGGCTGAAGTTCAATTAGTAAATGGATATAAGGTGATTAGAATCAAAGAAGACTTGCCTAAGGCGAAATAGAATGGCCCCAAGCTACGAAGGCAGTGACTTTTTGAATTTTCCGAGTAGTAACTTTAAATGCAACACTGTTTCTGTCAACTACCGTCTGTTAATAGACTGCTGTAAAATTTTGAGCAAGCTGCGTCATTTAGTTTGTGTTTGACAGTCATTGAAAGCAGACAATCTTGTGAATTTCTACGAAAATAGAAAAGAGTGAATTTCGTGTGCTTATCAAGTATTATTTTTGCGCAAAAATATTGATAAATATTATGGGGACTCTGCATCGTCAATTTCAATGGTTAAGAAATGGTTTACTAAATTTCGTTGTGGTTGTACCAGCACAAGTGACGCCGGATGTTCAGGTCGCCCAAAAGACGTCGTTACGCCAGAAATCGTCGATAAAATTCATGAAATGATGTTGGACATTAGAGAATGAAAGTGTGTGAGGTGGCTGAGGCTATAGTCATCTCAACTAAGCGGGTATATCACATTTCACATAAATATTTGCACACGAAAAAGTTATCTGAGCGATGGATGCCGCGGTTGCTGACACTCGACCATAAGCGCAACCGTGTGACCACTTCAAAGGAGTGTTTGGCGATGTTCAACCGCAATTCGAACAAGTTTTTGGCCGTTTCGTAACTGTGGACGAAACGTGGATCCATCCAACACACCAGACACCAAGGAACAGTCAAAGCAGTGAACTTATCCGGTTAACGTGTACCAAAGAAGGCCAAGATGGGTCTGTTGGCCAACAAGGTCATGGCGACAGATTTTTGGGATGCACGCGGTGTCATTCACATTAATTACCTTGAAAAAGGTAAGACGATCACCGGTGAATATTATTCAGAGCTGTTGGACAGCTTCCACATTGTCCCACCAAGCCAATGCAAGGGTGCACGCGTGTGTAGTCACCATGGCAAAAGTCTATAAATTGGGCTACGAACTGCCACCCCATCCAGCATATTCTCTAGATTTAGCTTCTTGCGACTATTTTCTGTTTCCAAACCTGAAGAAATGGCTCAGCGGTAAGAGATTTGGGTTGAATGAAGAGGTTATAACTGAAACAAATGCTTATTTTGAGGACCTTGAGAAGGACCTTGGAAGGATTAAATAAATTGGAAAAACGCTGGACTAAATGTATCGAGCTAAAAGGAGGCTATGTTGAGAAATAAAACGCTTTTTTGCCGAAAAATATCTTTTATTCAAAAAGTCACTGACTTATCAAACTACCCTCGTATATAAAAATTAGGTTATCCTCAGGTGGCAACATGAGCAACAAGACTGTTGTTCCAAATCATTAATTTTTTATGGTAGCTATAGTATGACTTACATAAAATTTTTCAAAATGTTGCAGCAGGCGATAGTACACGACGGGTCATTTTACCAATATCTCAGGTAAGTTTTGCTGTCGAATTTTATAACTGAACGTCACGAAATCTGTACTGTTCTGTTCTAACCAGGTGTCCATTCAACAACAGCTTTTTTTGTAAAAAAACAAAATTTGGTACATTATGTATAAGGTTAACCCAAACGATACTTTAGAAGATTTTATTCAAATGTTTGTTTTCCAACATGAGACTTCATTTGTAATAGTTATCACATAACTGTGAAAGAGATACCAGAAGTGTAAGATATTATAAAAAATAAGTATTTTATGATTTTAATTAAAGTTTAAAAGCATCAAGTTGCGAAAAAATGGTTGTTATGCTTTAAGAAAATAAATTTTGTGTCACATCATACATATATTAATTTCGGCAAAAAATTTAATTGATTAAACGTAAGCAATTGCCAAAATTTAAAAATAATATCAAAACAAATCAAGCAGTCATTTGAAAAACTTCATAAAAAATAACCCAAAAGCACTCGGTTAATAAAACCTACTTTTAGAGTTATAAATAAGTGAATTCAAGTTGGGGAAGTATGGTGGTTGCGCGAGAATTTTCTACTTGACTTCGAGCAATGTTTGCTCCACGTTTTCTGCAATATGTAGTTGGACATTGTGGTTCGAAAGAATCAATTTTCATCAATGATTGGTTGTTGGCCTTTTTATATAAGTTTTTATATCAATTGTAGTGATTTCATTTCAGAAATTTGTACTACTTTTTCCATTTCTTACAATATGCAAAAGTGCAGCATGTTATAAAGAGTTTTTTTAACTAAACGATTTGCGACAACACTTTCCAATAATTCATATTGTGACTACCTCTTTCTTTTTGAAATTTCTTATGGCTAAGTAAACGCCTAGGGATGGTTGGTTTGTTAATATAGAATTTTTGGTATAATTTTGCAGTGCCGCTCAATCAAGTATCATTGATATAGAGGTAAAGATGTATCCAAGCAAAGCTAGACGACGTTTTCTAAGAAGGTTGCAGCAAAGCATAGAAAACAACCTTTCATACTATACCAAAAAATTCTGCTGTGCCGTACAGGAACGTCCATATACCACCTCTTTGAAAAATTTACCATATCCTGTGGGTACTTTGTCTGATATAAGGTTTATTCGACTTTAACCGCTTGTTCTCTTTTTACATAATTTTGCTAGTATAATGAATCTGGTTTGCACCTTATATAAGGTGATCCAAATTCAACTTTAGAATTTGAATTGTCGGCCATTTGCGTTCTGTAAACGTTGAAACTTTGCATTTGCACAGTTGGTATAAATACTCGAAAAAGCCTAATAAAGACCGTACATAAACTGGGTTTTAGGGGACATGTTAGTTGATGCTGATTTATAAAAAAAACGTATATTGAACGCTGAAGCTCATGTTTTGTTAAAAGAACTTCTGAATTGTCAAAATTGTCGCACCTGTGGTAGTGGAAACTCACGAAAAACAAATGCATTCAAGAAAATGCGTTGTGTGGTATACATTCTGCGGTGGAGAAAACTTGGGACAGTCATTTCTTGAGGATGAAGCTGGAAATATTGTCATTGTCACTGATATACCTTAATGGAAGATGACAAACAAATTGTTTCAATAAATACAACGATCTAAACTTGAATGACACGTGGTTTCAACAAGATGGAGCTGCATGTCAGACAGCACGTGAAACATATTATTTCAAACCAAATTTTCTGGTAGTGTTGTTTCATCAATTAGTCTTGCTGTCTAACCTCATTGGTCTTTTTCCTCTGAGGCTATTTAAAGGATAAGGCTTGTGTGAACAAACTTGTTACGATTGAAAGCTAAACGAGACCTCAGACGGGTAATTACTGATATAGAGCCGCATTTGTAAAAAGCATTACAGAAAATTTCGCTAAATGAATGGCTGTATGTTGGGCGGCATGATATTTTGTATGTACTGCTAAGACTGTATTTTAAATTGATAGCAATAAAATTCGGATTGTTGCAATAGTTTGTGTTTTATTCATGAAAAATGCCCTACAGTTCAATTTTTCTATTTAAATTAATATTTCCACATTTCTTTTCTATATTCATTAAAAAAAATCCAGCTATTTTTATACATGCATACGCGTACGCTCAGGATGCTAAAAGAAACTAGAAACAACTAGAAACAAAATAGTGAAGGAATTTCAATGAAAAAACAGTAGTCTTTAATCAGTGGCTTTCCTAATTTTTTTTTGTCGACAATTATCATTTACATATTTTGTAGAAAATAAAATTCTTCACCGGCTTTTAATTTTTCTTCCATAAAAATTTAGAATAACTATTTTCTAGTTCCATTGGAATAGATATGTTTTGGAACTTCACGATGTAGAAAATAACTGAGGGCTATTTTCAATTTTGCGAGGGTGCAAATTGTCGCTTGTTATTAAATGGTTATGACTACTTGATATTATATTAACTACGCCTGTAAAGTTACTCAACTTGTTTTCTACTTTGTAACAAATAAGAATGATTCAGTAATGTTATATTAAAAACAATTTTCAACAATTGAATAGTTGTTTAATTATACTTATAACTGTGATGTTTTTTGACAGTCAATTATTGTGTGTTCTTAATACTGATTGATATCGTCCTAAGCTTGACTGATTGAATTTTTGAAGATATTTATGTTCGAGTACTGCCAATGGCATAAACTCTTCGTACAATTATTCCCCAGAGAACCAGAAAGCCAGGAAAATATGTCATTGTTATGGTCGTCTAGCCAATTGGGAGTTTCATAGGGAACACGTCTTCCAGTACGGCTGGCGTGTATTGGTACATTGTCTTAAACAAAAACGTCACTTCTGCGACAAAATGAGATCAAACATTCTTCAAGAACACTTTGGTATTCAACTGAGACTTCCATCTAGAGCTGAAAGCCGCCCATATTATCACGTTACCACCACCAAAATTTCACTTTGAGAAATAACCCTTTTCCTGTCGTAAATCCATCAGGACCATCCAAATTAAACTTTTTAGTTACTCCAAATTAGCTGAAAAGTTTAAGCTTGTTTTTAAACGGTAAAAATTTAACAGCTTTTGAAAAACTTACTAAGCTTTGGCCGCTCTCTGCGTGCGTTTTGACGGACAAATTCGAGTCGATTAATCTTGTGATCAGCAGTTAAAGCTGGGGCACGTTTCGTTATCATAGAAACAAGGTGTTCATTGTTCAAAATTGTCTGGCTAATCGATTCTGGCGTTACATTCAAGTTGAATTCACGCTTGATTTGACTGCAATGCTTAGTAGACTTTGATGCTTTGCGACATATTCGGCGTTTATCGTGGTCAGAAAGTTTTCTGGTGATGCCTCGAACCTTCTTCTGACCATAATTATTGGGGGCCTTTGACAAAATTATCGATAACAGATCTGTTGATAATACGCCCGATTACTTTGTTACTTTTTCCCGATGCCTTATATGCTAAAATTTGATTTTTCATATTCGGAAAGCTTTGAACTTTTAGCTGTTGTTCTAAAAGGTAATAATAAATATAATTCAATTAATATAAATAATAAAAAAGCTTGTGCTAAGCAAAAAAAAACTAAGTGCCTTTAAAAGAACTTTCGCCATTGGACATTTTAAAAGTTTGAGTGAATGTTTTTTAAAATTTCTTTTATAAATTTAAATTTTTGTTATAGGATGCAGTTTTACACTGTTTTCTACTATATAAAAACAGTTATAATAGAAAATTCCATATCTGGATTCTTAAACTCGCGAAATATGGGTGCCTTTAATAGCATTTGAGGAGTGTATATGAACATAGCGCATTACACTTTAGTAAAGAAATTATATTTGGTATGCACTGATACCGAATATAAAAAGCTCACAGATTGATTATGAATGTGTGATGTGTAAAAGATGCTTTAAATGATTTAAAGTAAGAGGCAAACGATTGTACCAAACATTCAATATTTTTAAACATTTCTAAAGGTTTAATAGCCATAAGATTATTGAAAATGAGAAATGTGGTCAGAAAATAAATTTTTTGGATCTGTCGCAAGTTGTTAAACAGTGCCATTTTTACAGTTGCAGGACAGAACAACTATTTGTGAATTGGATTTATTGCAATTATTACGGTTGAGATTTGGCAAGCCATTAATTTCAATAACAAACCTCTATATCTATGCTAATATTGTGTTTTGCATATTGTACAAAATAGAAGATGTACTAAATGATTTAGCACTTCTGGTGATCGCAGGCTAATAAAATTGATATCGCCACAAAACTTAGCACATCTACTAGATTGGGTACTTTTTGAACTAGTAAGCATTTTACTTAAATTGTAAATAAGCAAAAAGTGGCATGGCTTCCAGGCCAGGCTGAGGTATAGTACTATTTCAACGTGTTCTGTTTTAAAATGATTGAACAGGAATATAATAAAAAGAGAAAGTGAAAGAAAGAGAGAGGGGGGAAAGGAATTCTCCATTTTTCGGATAGTAGAGACGTACTGCAAACAAAAATATGTTCAAAGATATTACTTTTTCTTTAATTTGTATCCAAAGTTCTTCTTTGTTATTTTGTAGCTATTTTTCTAACTTTGGTTTAATTAGTACTTAGCCATTTGGAATATGCATCCTATTTTTACTTTAATTTTAATTATTTTTCTTTATTTTATCACACATCTTTTTACATTGTCTGTTTTTCTAACTATTACATTGGTTTATGCAACTATCAGTTTATTTCCGTTGTCATCTTTTCCTATTACTGCAAATTTCCTATAACTTTGCCTTCTGTTTTTGTTCCTACCCGAGCATTGAAATCTCTCATCAAAATGATTTCTTTATTTTTTAAATTTTGTTTAGCGCTGCTTTTAAGTCTTTATAATTTTTTTTTGTTTTATTTTGACTGGTTTATCACTACTTAGTTCGTATATTTCAAGAATTGCTATTCTTTTTCCCATGATTTTGATATAGGTTTCAATTTTGTTATGTTTTTTCTATATTTATTTTAGCTGTATTCTCTACTATATAATAGAATAAATTCATCTATTTCTGTTTTACCAAATTTTTCTGTTAATGTTATATTGATTATTTTTATAATTTTATTTATTACAGCTTTGCAAATTTCATCTTAATTCGTGGTATTCTACTTTTAAGATGGGAGGCTCATATTTATTTTTATTTGTGGGTTGAATTTATTTTCAAGATAATGGGTTGCAGACCCGGTGGTCTAACTTCTAACCAGGAGGATCAGAAACTTTGCTTTTCGGGGCGTTTTCTCTAGACTGTTTCCACTACAACTAATAGTACATCCCCTGTGTATTGATAAGTCTTCTGTTTGTTCTATCGTTGAAATTTGACCTTTTCCTTCATTTTTAGAATCATCTATCTTCTTAGTACTCTTAAATATTAGCCTTACCAGCTACTGTTAGTCGGGTCAATTTAAGCCCTACTTCTTGTAAGAGGTTGTTGCGGCTCACGTTATTTTTTTAATCCTGGATTGAGACACATTGGCGAGATTTATAATATGTATGATTAATTTTAAAATAAAAACAATTAAACCCAGTCACTTCAGGCGAAAAATTTATATTTGTAATTACTTGAGTCCTCAGCTATAATTATTTTACAAAAGCAAAGCTTACAATCATTATAATAATAATTCCCCGTAACAGGCCTTGAAGGCAATTTGGGGTCGTAACAGGATAGATCTGCTACAATCTAGAGCCTACGGTGCACGTGGGTAGTAGTGGCTAGCGCTACGCACCGACCGTCTATTACTACCCTAGAGTTTGACCTCTAGGTACTCATTTATTGCAGCCTGAGTCGAGCTGACACGTAAAAATGACAGCGATCGAATTGGCGGGAGCGGGATTCGAACCCGCAACCCTTGGTTTCGTAGTCTAGCGATCTATCCACTAAGACACCACGGCTTTACAATAATTAACATGTTAAAAAATAAGGTCACTGTTGTAGTTGCAAAATTCCATAATTTTTTAACAGACAAAACCAAGAAATTTTTGTCTGACATATATAGAGTAGTTAGTATGAAACAAGGAATATGGAGTCTAAGAAGTATATTATGAAGTGGCGAAGCGAAACGGAGTCACTTACTAACTTCATGTTGTCCGTCTGTCTGTCTGTCCGTCCGTCCGTCCGTCCGCCCGAGCAAAAACTCGAGAACGGGGGAATTTCCAAATTCTGTTTTCACCAATCGACAGGTGACCAAAAAGGCTTGTTTGCTAGTGATTTTGAAACTGATTGGTCAAAGGTCAGCGTTAGTGCTTCGCCACTTCGCTATGCGTTGCAAGCTTTGCAGGTTTGTTTATAGCTGCAACTGAAGGGTTAGTAATTAAAAAAAAATGAAATAGTCACAAATATTAAAATCATGCAAGTCTTTGTGAACACAGTGAAATAGAAGTATACAAGGGTGTACAACAATTATTAAAACTAACATTAATTTAAAAAAATTTAGTCAAAAGAACACAGAAATAGTCTAGTTTTGGAAATATTATAGAAAAAGAGTTTTATTTCTTTATTCTTTCAGAACTTTATTTGTGTTTTTCCTCTTTAAGTTATTTATTTAATACTTTTTCAGTAGCGCAGTAACCCAAAATTGTGCATGATTTTTGTTTTATTTTTTGTAGTATATTCATTTCAATGATTTGTGCACTCTCCATTTTCATTAATGAATTAAGATGATTTCGTTCTGATCAATGAACTAAAAGTCGATTATCTTTAGTGGTTTTCCTAGAAATCTATAAATTATTAAGGCAATATGCTGGTCAGCTCGTCTTGATAAATAGATGTGGAAAGGTTATAGAAAGGAAGAATTTGGTGAAGAACTGTAAATAACAAGGAAAAAATTATAATAAGATTTCTAGGAAAACAACGTTTATGCTAATGAATGTATTCCTTAAAAAAAAAACATAACGTATGTGGACACAAATAGCATCAAATGGGATAACTATTTTGAGATCCATTACATTCTTTTTTGAACAAACACAAAGTTACAGCTAGATTAAATATCTCTCCCCCCCCTCTCTCTTTCTCCGCTGCTGTCTTTTCCTCTCCCCATCTTTTTTTTTTCTTTCTTACACACCATTACATGATTCTATGTATGATTTCTTTTCATTTATCTTTTTACGTATGCTATTCTTCGTATACTATCTTGAAGTAAGATTCTTGTGAAAAATTTTAACTCAATGTTGGAAGAACATCATTGTGGCTGTACTCCTATTATTTGTTCCTGTACAATAAACTACTGCAGATCGTCATTACGACGTTTAACTATTGTGGATGGGTAATGTTTTATATTTAATTTTTTAGAATAAACATAAATAACGTCATATACAATTTGTATTTTGTGTTAGTTGGGTCTGTTGTTTATTTTGTTGTTTTTTATCATTAGTTTAGTTTTGTAATGGTACAATTTTTCAAATAATTTAGTGATTTCATTTTCTTAATTTGTAAAGGCATCATAAGCAACACGTAAATTATTTATTCTATTTTCTTAAATAGTAATTTGTTCTTGCTAGTTGTCGAGAGCTTTTCGATGATGCACCCGCTTAGATAATAAATTGGATGGGGAATGGTATACAATCTTATCTTATTTTTTTGTTTCAAAATTTTTTGAATGGTGGTATAGAATAACTTTCAAGCGATTAGCCTATCAGTTAAATACGGTATTCTAAGGTTCTCGTTTCAGCGTTCGGCTTTGGCCACACCCCGCAATGGAAAACCTTAATATATTTTAGAATGCATAAGTATGTAGGAACTTAAAACTCTCTTATTTTTTCAATCATTTGTCGCAAGTGTTAAAATGTGTTTTTTAGTGTCTTTTCCTCTCCTGAATTCCGTTTATTCTTGCTTTGTCGTCCTGGAAAATTTTAAAGCGTTGCTGTTAAATAAATAAATAAATATAATAATGCTGTGCAGATATGCAAAGAGCATTTTGATGCGAGTACTGTGACAGAGTTGAAGTAACGTCGAAAAGACAAAGACTTACTTTTCTGTGCGCAGGAGACAAAGATAGAGCTGAAAATTGGCAAGTTCAATTGTGAATTACACAAAAATTAAATAGGCAATAAGAACATTTAAACCCGTCTAAGCTCAAGCGAGAGATTTTGTTTTTCCGTTTTTGTACGGCAAGATCTTGGCTGTTTATTTTAAAATCTTCGTGTTTAGAGCTAATATAACTTAAAAATTATAGTGTTTATATGAAAAATTAGAAAAAATTGCTGTAGTCAGACCAACAAACTTTACATGGTTTCTACTTCATTATTTTACCATTACGCAATATGCGGCCAATGGTTTTGCAGTTGCAATTTTGTGTTAAGCTTTTTTTAAATCTGGTCTAATAATATGGCCGTTTTTCCATATATTATCACAGATTTTCCTTAGTAGTTCTACATTTTTTCAATTTGTTGCTTTTTCTGTTAATTAGTTATTTTTTTTTAGTTTTCGAATTATCTGTATAACTTTTTCTTTCAATATATCTGGTTCTTCTTCGGCAACTTTGTTCTAATGTTTGGCTGGTTTTGTTGGTTGACTATTAGTACTATCTAAGTAAAGGTTTTCATACATTTTATTACTTTAGTAGTAGTTATTCATGTATCCTTCTTTTCTTCTTCTTTCTCTAAATTTCCTACTTCGCATTTCTTTTTTTATTTGTCGTTTATATTTTTCTTTAATCATTTTAATTCTATTTCCGCTATTACTAAGTTATGATAGGTTTCTACGCTTGTCCCTCTGTATGATCTTGCATAATTTATCACGTGCTCTCTTTTTTTTATTTAAAATGTGGTTTATTTGGTTGCCTTTATTTCTTCCATGTAATATTCCATGTAACTTTGTGTTTAGATATAGTGGTTATAATATATAGGTCCGCTTGTGTTACTAGGTAGCATAGGCTTATACCTTTATCTGTTGTTATTTCGGGGATTGTTTCCATTCCAGCTACGTCTTTTATGAAACCTTCTTTTCTTATTTTTCTACTATTAATCCATCATGCTTGAGTACTTTTTCGCATATTTCTTCCAGTTTATCATAAAACTTCTTTCTCTTCTACCGTTACTTTTTTGTAGGTGCGTAGCCGTTTACTGTAGATATATTTCCTACTGTATTTTTAATTTTGACATATGGTATTCTTCTGAATTGTATTAATTGTTTCATAATTTTTTTATCTATCATGAATGTCGAGTTCTGCTGTTCTTGTGTATCTTTTCCTCCGTAGAGTATTGAGTATTTCTTTTGTCTATTCTTCCTTTACCTTCGCACCTTATCTCTTGTAGTGCCATTATGATTATTTTGTATCGTTCTATTTCTATTTCCATTTCTTCCATTTTAGGTATTTCTAATAATGTTTTTATGTTTCATGTTCCTAATCCTATTTTATTTGCCTTTTTCGTTTTTGTTTGTTCGCTTTCCTTTTCCTTGCACGATTTCCGTTTTCTTATTTCAGTCTCTTTGTTCACTTTCTTGTTTATTTTTACAATTTGTTTTGTGTATTTTCTGTAAATCGTTTCCATGTCCATTGCCATGTCCGTCGTTCTTTTTCTGATGATTATCTTTCTCTATTAGTTTTTTTGAGAGGCTCCTCTTATTTTCTTTAGTTTTTCTTTGAGCTTATTACTTTCTGAAAATCTCTTATTTACCGTTCTTTTCTGGCTGCTTCTTTCACTCGTGATTCCACTTGCTATTTCCTCCTCTCTCTCAATGTCTTCTACTCTGTATTCATCATTATTAATTATCAGTTTGTTGTATCTTATTTGGGCCTTAAGTTTTTTATTACTCGCTTCCTTTATACATGGCATTAGTCTTCTTCTTTCTTCTTGTGCTTCTTTAAGATAATCTTTATTGATCCATATATCTATACCCTTTAAAGCTTTTGCATTTTTTAATTTGTGTCAGTTTGATCAGTATTGGCTTTGCTTTATTTTTATGTTTACACTGGTGTTTTTAGCTCATTAATATTCTGCATGCACACACAACACATCAGTGCAATTTACTGTTATAAACTATTATGGTAATAATCTAGCGGTAAAATTTGTCAAATAGTAGTTTATTAGTAGAGCAGATTTTGATAATACTATAACATATCGGATTAGCTTTTAATAATTAAAATATTTATAAAAAAACAAAAATTACAAGATATCTTTCTACTTTGTGCTTATAGACTACAAGAAGGCTTCTAACATTAGTAAGTTTTGTAGAGTGAATAAAATCCTTATTAACTACAGAACACACCACACATCCACAACATCACTAAAACACGTAAACGGAAAGTTTAAATGATAATATCAATAAACACATAAGCATTAAAAGATACAAAGGAAAGACGAACAGGTTAGTATATTAACAAAGCTGTTCTGTTTCAAATTTGAAACATTTTTAAGGCACCTACTTGAAAATATCTGGGAATAAATATATATAGTAAGTGACAAAACAAACCATTTGAAATTATCAGACAAAATCTCACTTATCGAAGATAATTACGAAAATCCAAAAACAATATATCAACCACTGAAAATCTTGGAATCAATTTGACTCCACACAAATAACAATAAATGAAACCAAAGCTGGTCGACATGTATATAACAAATAAACCACCAAATAAAGAGAATCAACTGACTGATATAAATAGAAAAATCTAAATGGAACAGATATCGTTCAGCAAATTTTATTTATCCATAAAGACAAGAATTACACATAGAACTAAAATCTTAAGCACCTGCGTTATTTCTGTACTTAGATGTAAAACACAAACCTAAATCCTCTCTCAAGTTAATCTTGATGAAGAGCTCAATACCGGGAGCAAAACTAGAAGAGTAAAAAACAAATACACGGCTACGATAAATAATTGAAGTTAGAAACGTGCTAAACTGAAGTGAGACATGTACTGGATATAACGCAAGACTGTTAGATAACAGACGGAGCTACATCACTCAAAACGGATATGGACGCGAAGATCACAAATAAGATGAATGAACAATACAAATAAGGAAAAGTGGACAGAAGTAAAAGAGTCCGTCATTTATAAGTTAAACTTGAATGAACAATGGACAACAAGACTGAGGATCAAAAAATAATTGAAGAGAGCACGTTTGACGCAGAATAAGAAATGTGAGTACAAAAGTGTGATTTACAAACTATATAAAAACCAAACACAAGTGAACAATGAACGGCTGGTCCCTATAGTATTGAGCAGAGGTATATTAAAAAAATAATAAGAATTTTTAACGAAATGCTGTCATAAAATTTCTAAATACATCTTGTGCCACAGCATAAGATTTAATACGGTAGTAACATAAAAATACCGATAAATATTACTTTCTGAAATTGCTTGTTTAACCTTTTCAACGTTGTTAGTATTTCATTTAAGTTTACGATGCTCGCCGAACAAATTTAAACTTGCTAGTACGCAGATTTATATCTATGTGCTAAAGTAAAGCACGGGCGTACATTACATATTAAATTCTTACTTTAAACTTTCCAGCAGCGGCAGACATGCCGAGTGCTAATATTTATTCTGTTAATATTAACCAACTCACCTTAAGTTGTTTCAAATTAATTGATGCTTTTAATTTCGCTACGCTGAAGTTTTAGTACGCTACTCTAAATATTTTACACTGCACGGGACTAATTAAAACTTGCAAGCTGTATTTACTCTTAAAAATTAAAAGAAGCGAAAAAATTAAGGGAAACGCGAAAAAGTGAGTGAGGCCGAAACGATTTGTTTGTGACTTTTGGTTTAATTTAGAAATATATTAATAAAATTATTAATTTTATACTTAGAATGCACCTACCAAGACGTTTGCTCAGTAATGAATAACAAAGAGTTTAAGATTTTTTGCTTTTAATAAGTTAAACTTAAAAAAATACGTGTAATAAGAAAAAGTCTACGAAAGCCACGCCAATGTCATTAGAATATGACAAGCAGAGTATTATGCAGCAATCCATATGGCATGAAGCATTATTGGGAAATCTTGTCTTTTGAATGGCACAAAAGATATTTAGTGCAAGATAATTTCAGAGTTTGTTGCCCATCAACATCACAAATCATTGTAAACGTGTAAGGCAGTTACTGCAAAAATATCATCGTGTTATTTTGTGCATGATATTGGAAAAGCTAAAACCGAAAAGGTATTTTTGTCACAAATTTTAAGCAACAATTAAGGAAATGGAAACTTAATGCAATAATAATCCGTCACACACTGATAGAGCAACAGAAAGAAACCAGAAGAACAATTCCTACTGAAAGAATTCCTTGGAAAGGGGCAGAATTACTCCCAAATTTGTGTTTAACTTTATTGACGGAGATAAAAGTTGGTGTGATCAGTATGACTTTTTAGCTAAGCGAGATCATGGTTTAGCAGCAAAAAAGCAACTATCTTTGGAAAACAAGGCGATATTGTTGACATTTTTTGATGCTGGAGGTTTGACACGCCATGAATGTCTGTCTAAAGAATTAACGATAAATTAAAATTTTTCTATTGCTGTGCTGAAATGTTGCGTAATTCAGCAGCGCCGTTCTGAGTTGTAGGCCTATGCTGCTATATTTTCCAGACGTGTGACTAAAAAGCAATGTTCTGAGGATATTGCAGTAATGTAAATACCTGTGACAGACGTATCTCGGATGAGTTTTTTTTGCTTTCTTCTGTGACCTTCGGAAATGGTGGGAGCTGCTTATAGAAAAGACCATTACTTGATAAGTTGAATAATTTAATTTTTAAGAGCCCAATCCTGGAACTCTTCTGACTAAGGTTGTATGTGTAATATGACAGTCTTTTAGATTTCCAGCTTAATGTTATTTTTCAGTTCTTTTCCTCATAACTACATTATGATTACATTTTCTACTTTCTTAAAGTTTTTTTTTATTGCCAATAATGTTAATTTACAATCTACTTAACAAAAGTATTCAGTAAATGTGATGCTAGGGGAGGCAGTGAAAGGAGAAGTCATCCATTGATGACACTCCCTAGGAGCACCATTTACGGGAGGTTGGTTAGGTCTTCAGGCCATGTTTTCTTCAGTCTTCGTATTGGTGGATGATAATTGGAAAGCTGGTGAATTAGTGGATTGCTGTGTCCATCTAACTTCTGGTGGTCATTCATCGCATATCTTTTGATTTCATCGACAACGAATGGGATGTCTAGGTCTTGGTGGATTGTTTGGTTGGTTACAAAGCAGGGCGCATAAACCATTGCGCGGAGGGTTTTTGACTGAAATTGTTTCAGTGTGATATTCTGGTCGGTTTAGCACATCCCCAAAGTTGTATACCAAATTTCCAAATTGGGTTCAACATCGTTTTGTAGAGTAGCAGCTTATTTCGGATTGATAGCTTTGAATGTCTACCAAGGAGCCAGTACATTTCACGGTATTTGAGGTTTAATTGTTTGCGCTTAGTTTGTATGTGTTTGTTCCACGTGATCCGTTGATCAAGATGTAGTCCCAAGTATTTTACGCCGGTTTTTACCGGTACTGGAGCATTGTTAATGCTGACAGGCCGGAAAATATTGGTTTTCATAGTAAATGTTATTTGAGCTGACTTTGATTGATTAACTTTTATGCACCACTTATCTAACCATGTGCTGATTATATTGAGGTGTTGTTGGAGGTTGGAAGTTGCACTAACCGCATTTTCATGGGTGGAAAGTATTGCCGTGTCACAGTGCTGTCAGTTTCTGGCAGGTCAGCAGCATAGACAATGTAAAGGAGGGGGCCCAGAACGCTTCCCTGCGGGACACCGGATTTGATGGGGTATTTCTTAAATCTGGAGTAAGTATCATTTATTATAATTCGATAATAATTTATTATATTTTGCAGTTCAATTTTTTGTTGCAATACCTATATAAAACATTATTATTATAAAAGTACAAATAAGTCTCCGCCGTTTGACAAAAGATGGCTCCAACCAGTAAGTTATGGTTGAAATTGTTAGATGTAAAACGTCGTATCGTATTTTTTTTGTGCGAAAATGTTAAGTGAGAGAAGTTGTGGTGAATTGTTTCATAAGTTTAAGAACGGTGAGTTTGACGTCGAAGATAAAGAACATAGCGGAAGGCCGAAAGTGTACTAAGACACGGAATTGGAAGCATTATTGAAGAAATATTCCTGTCAAACTCAAGAAAAATTTGCACTTACATTAGGAGTGACTGAAAAAGCAATTTAACATCGTCTAAAATCGTTGGAAATTATTCAAAAGTAAGAAAATTGGATTCCATATAAACTAAAGCCGAGAAACGTTGATCGCCGATTTTTCTGCCTGCCAAGCACAAACAAAAGGGTTTTTTGCATTGTGTAGGCACTGGTGATGAAAAATGGATCCACTACGATAACCCAAAGAAGAGGAAATCATAGGGGACACGTGGCTATGCTTCAACATCGACAAGCCAAGCCGAATATTTATAGGAAAAAACTCATGTTGTGTATTTGGTGGGATCAGTTTGATGTCGTGTATTATGAGATGCTCTACCGAACACAATTTATGAGATTGAGCCGAGTACTCAAGAAAAAATGCGCCCACTACTACTTCAGACACGACAAAATTATTCTCTTGTATGATAATGCTCCTCGTCCACGTGTTCGAACTCCGGTCAAAACGTACTTGGAAACACTCAATTGGGAAGTCCTACCCTACCCGCCGTATTCACTAGACATTGCGCCGATTATCACTCGTTCCGATCGATGACACGTGACCTGTCTGAGCAGCACTTCACATCGTATGAAGATAGCAAAAATTGGGTCGATTCGTGGATGAAACGTTCTTCCGACGTGGTAACTGTATGCTACCAGAAAGATGGGAAAAAGTAATGGCTAGCGATAAACAGTACTTTGAATAAAACATAAGGTTCCGTTCTTTCACAATAAATGTCCAATTTTTGATAAAGACGACAGAAACTTATTTGTACTCCCTTTACATTAAAATTAATAATAACTAACAATAAAGTTAATTATTAATTTTAAATTGGTTACATTTAAAACCCACGCAATGTCATAGTTGCATTGCAACTTATTCGGTTAAAGAGCCGATTATGTCAAGCTCAATAAAACAGAAACTGGTAAATATTGAAGCTATTCATTTAAAATTTAAAATGGGGCAGTCCAATATGTTGTCTCACTTACCTGAGTTCAAGGAAGCGAAAAGAAGATCCAGTGAATATAGATACCAGCTATTGGTGTTTGAATTGCGGCTAGGGAACACACTTTATATAAAAAGGTTAAATGTAAAATCGAATAAAAGAGAGGCAACTAAATGTTTATAAACACAGAAAAAATGAAGTAAACCAGATTAACCATAAAAATATACAAGCAAACAAAAGAGAAAATGTACAGGCTAAGAAAAGAGTGGAAAAGTGGGATAAAAATATAATTAAAAGAATCTTTTATTTATCTGTACTGATTGGTTTTACTAAACATTTAGCATTTTTAATTAATGTTAATATACACACATTACAAATTAAGCCATTCTTTTGTTGCTCATTAGCCCACGACAGCTAAACTTTTGAGATGTTCGTATAGGAGTCTAAACTTTAATGTTATGTTACTATCATATAAACGGTTCTAATCAACATAATTAATATTTAGTTTGTTACATTTAAATTACTATTAGCAGCAAGAAAATCTATAAAAATATAAAAAGCAAAACAGATATTAAATATTACAGAAAGGGATCTTATACGATTATTATCTGAGTTATAAATATAACAATAGTTTTATTTTCACAAGAAATAATTTTCAGATATCTCTTTGTAGAATTAGTAAATTTTTCTTCAAAACATTTAATTATGTTTTGATTGCAATTTTGACTTAATAATTTATCTTCTTCTTAAGTGCCGTCTCCTCTTAGAAGATTGGCTATCATTATGGCTGTTTGTATTCTCGACGTTGCTGCTCAATTCAATAGAACTGCAATTGTACCATTGTCTCAGGTTACTCAACCAGGAGATGCGTCTTCTTCCTCTATTCCTTTTACCCTGTATCTTCCCTTGCATGATATTTTGTAGGATTTCATATCTTTCTCCCCGCATCACATGCCCCAGATACTGTAATTTCCGTATCTTAACTGTATTCAATACTTCTTTTTCAACATTCTTCGATAGGTCCACATCTCGAATGCTTCCAGTCGATCACTGATGTTTTTCTTCATCGTCCAAGCCTCCATTCCATAAAATGCTACTGAAAACACGTAGCATCTCAACATTCTGATTCTTAGCTGTAGACATAAGTCTCTGTTACATAGTATATTTCTCATTTTATTAAATATGGTCCTGGCCTGGGAAATTCTTGCTCTAATTTCCTCTGTGTATTCATTGTTCTCGTTGACAATAGTTCCCAGGTATTTGTATTTTTGTACCTTCTCCACTTGTTCTCCTCTAATCCATATATTTTCTTGTCGTTGTTGTGATTTTGTGATTGTCATAAATTTAGTCTTTTTGATATTTAGTGACAGACCCTTTTCTTCACTACTTTTGACTACTAGATCTAATATCCTTTGCAAATCTTCTAATGACTCTGCCATGAGTATAGTGTCATCTGCATATCTAATATTGTTTATATATTTCCCGTTAACTTTAATCCCAATTGATACCTCTTCCAGTGCGTTCTTGATTATTTCCTCAGAATATACGTTGAAGAGTAAAGGCGAAAGCACACATCCCTGCCTTACTCCTCTTTGTATCTGTACTTCTTCAGTTAACTCATTATCAACTTTTACATTAGCAATCTGGTTGAAATATAACTGAGTTATTATTCTAATATCTTTCATATCTATATTTTTATCTTTAAGTAGTCGAATGAGGTAGTTATGGCGGACTTTGTCAAATGCTTTGTTGTAATCGAGGAAGCAGACATATATTGGTTGATTGATATCCATACATCTCTGAGTTAACATATTCACTGCGAACAGGGCTTCTCTTGTGCCCATTGCTTTCCTGAAACCAAATTGGGTTTCACTAAAGTCTTGTTCTAGCTTTCTGAAAATTCTTTTATGCAATATTTTCAGAAATATTTTCAGAATAATTTATAAAAGTTACTTATTATAAAATTGTACTCAATTATTGATATTGAACATGTTTTTAATGTGTAATATTATTTTTAGGGAAAAAAGTGGGTTTGACAGGTTTTAAAAATATACTAATGTCATGAATTTTTGTCTGTTGTGGGACATTATAGATGTGTTTTGAACTAATACATTAAGTGGATATAAATCAAAAGGCGGTTATTAAAAACAAGTTCTCACTTTAGTTACAACATAAAATAATTTGTACTCTAACATATTAAAATTAATCAGAAATTCTAACAATCAATGTAATATTCTGTTTATGGACGTGATAAAGGAACTGGCGTAAATTATAGAAAATTGCAAAATAAATGTGAGTGAGTGGTTGCATAAATTTAAGGCAAAATTTGCCAGTATGTAAAATTTTACAGGTTCAATTAATCTTAGTATTATTATAGTATTTTTATTAGTTATTTATTTTTTGTTGCATATATAACAAAAAAATGTTGTTGTTATATAATAAGTTTATTTATTTTCCTTCCTTTGTTCTTTTGCTACATGTAAATGGTTTTAATAATAATGTTAGTTAGTTTTGAGTTTCACTTTCTTCTTCCTATACCAAGCCTCTAGGATCTAATTACTTTTTATTACTGTTCTTGTGTGTATTACTCATGTTTTTAAACAAACGAAATTGTCTTTTATTATTTTTGATATAAGTAATTTTCTTTTGTTGATCTGTATTATATGAAATACTAAATTGTACTTAACAGAGGGATATTTTTGTGAACTACTAAGACGAAACTACAAATCTACAACTCAACTTATCAGAAGTGCCTCAAAGGTTGTGTGTTAGTACTCCTTCTTTACCAACTATTTATACCTAACTACAAGAATAATCTTAACTGCCATTTTCCCTGATAACACCACTGTCCTAGCTCGATATATCAATTCTACAACTGCATCTCGCAACCTGCAAAATTCTCTTTATTATGTCTAACAATGACTCAAAGTTTAGACGCTCGTAGCGAATAAAAGATTTTAATAAACAAAAATAGTTTGGGCTTTATTTGAGAAAGTTACAACGGATAATCAAATGCCGCGTTAAAACTTATCTGAACGTATGGTATTTTTTTTCTGTAGAACTGCTAGCAACTCCAATATGGCTATCACTGATAGATTCCAAAGTGATTTTAGGTGATTCATGCATATCCATTGTACAAAGAGCTCTGTGAAAAATATAAATACAGACTATTGGTACGTATAAATCAGTTAGTGAGTACTTTAATGAACAAAGCGGATAAACCAAAACGCCTGAACTGATTTAAATTCGAGGAATTCCTATCGAAATATTAATTTTTAATTGTTGTTTAATTTGAATCTTAAGATAGGGCTTAATTTTTTTTAACTTTTTATTTAAACACTCACTCGTCATATACACTAGTGAATTTTGTAATAGAGCTCTACTCTAAATGTCCAAAAGCATTTGGCAGCTTTAGCTGCTATTTGCAATAATTTGTATTAAGTACTACACAACATGGAAATTAGTTAATTGAATCTATGAGAATAAGGTGTGTGTTAGAAGGCTGCGATATCTAAAGTTCAATTCGAACAATATCGAGTTATTTTAAAACACAAGAGAGTGGTTAAGCAGAGGAAGCAAACTGTATTACAATTTCAGAAAGATATGATTGAAGTTAAAGTGCCGGATGAGCAAGTAAATAGAATTTAATTTATACTAATTTGAGGTTAAGAAGATTGTAAATAAGGTGGAAAGTTGGATGCAGTAGTAAGATAAGGAAATAGCAATACACAAACCGAGGTTATGCTAAAATTTCCGAGGATATGTAACACATTGTGCATCGCAGTCGGGAAGGTGAGCTGCCAACAAGGGATAAAAGGGAAGGTTTTAAATTCACAAAGAATGATCGACACTCTGAGGTTTTGAACCGGATCCATACATATCGTTGTGCAAGGAAGAAATGTAGAGACCAACATTAAGGAAAATTAGAGACTAGTGTTTTAGCAAATAGAAACACTATTTGTGTACACGCACTACAAGTACAATTAAAACAATAACTGCAAACGATAGTTGCAAATAATCGTAAATCACGAAATAAAAAGGAAAAATGCAGGAAACACTAGAACAATAAAGAATAAATTAGAAATAAAGGAAGAGAGACATACGAATGGAAAAAATGAAAGAATATAGAAGTGAACGAACAGAAAGTAAAAGAAAAAGTAAAACTGAGAAAAGATAACTAATTTGATAAGCAGCATATGCAAGAACAAGATAAAAGAATAGAAGAATTAGAGAGAGAAGTAAAAAAAATAATAATACATGGAGTTGAGGAAAGAGAAAAGAGAGCGCTCTAGAAGTAAAGGCAAAAAATAGGGGTAATATTAAAAAAAAACAGAAATAACAATGGTAATTAAAAAGGAGATCAACAAAATTAAGAGAATTGGAAAGTATCAAGAAAGTAAAAATAGAGCAGTTGTTATAGAAATAAGGAAATAGAATAAAAATGGAGATATTTAAAGCGACTAAAAAACTAAAAGACATAAAAATTTACATGGAAGAAGACTACCCAGGGAATATATTAAAACAAAAAAAGGACAGCATATAAAATCAATCAGAGCAAAAGGACACCTAGCTGTTGTAAAATACAACAAATTAATAGTAAATGGAAACAAATTAAATCTATAAAAAATTGGAAAGAAATCGAAAAAGAAGGAAAAGAGAGCAAAGAGAGGGAAATAAACTGTTAAAAAAACAAGAGGGTACAACTGAGGCACAGACAGAAAGAGGTGAAAATAGGAAGAAAACCAGAACCACGAGCCAAAAGTCCTTAAAGGACAATCCAGATGCAGGAATGCGCGAGAAACTACTGAAGATAACAAATACAGGAACTACCCCAAAAAAATTAAAGTACATAACAAAAGAAGAACAAAGGAGACAACACAGGCTATGAAAAAGGAAAATGATAAATTAATAAATACAAAGACAAAGGCGATCAGCAAAACAAATAGGATTATTCAAACGGAAATTGTACAATATAATAAGAAAAGAACTAAAAGACTACATTGTAATGAATGGAGAATAGGAACTTGGAATGTGAGAGGAATAAATTAAACAGAAATATAATTACTTGAAATAATGGAAAATAATGATTACATATGCATAGCGGTGACAGAGACAAAGAAAAAAGGAGAAGGGGCAATAGTATTAGGAGATGGCAATCTACTAATACACAAAGGACTAACAGAAACAGAGATTGTAAGTGCAGAAATAGCATGTTTAGTAAAAAGAGATGTAGTAGATAAAATAAGAAGATGGAAATATATCAATAAAAAATTATTAACAGTAGTAATACAAACAGAACGAAATGAGACACTCACATTGGTGATTTTGTATGCCCTAAATAAAGATCCTTAAGCGGAAGAAAGGCATATGTATTGAATGAATCTACAAAAAACAAATAGTATGGAGGCAAATTATTCATATTAAGTGACTTTAATACTTGATAAGTAGCAAGAGGTGACAGGACAACACAGTGAACAAACAGTGAATAAAAACGGAATCCGCCTGCAAAAATTTTGTAACGATAACAACCTAGTGATAATAAATTTATTTTTTTAAACATAAAGAAATACAAAAATCTCTAAAGAAGTACCGCAAAGGAAAGAAAAGTCACTAATAGACTATGTAGTAACTTCAAGAGAAAATACGAAGGACAAAAGATGTACAAGTTAAGAGAGGATACGAAATTGTCAGTGACCATTGGTTCGTAGAAGCCAAAATCAAAATCAAAAACAAGAAATTAACCGAATGCCTACAACTACGGAAACAAAGAATAAAATGCAAAGCTACAAATTAAGAAATAAGAACTAAGAGAAAATTATTGCAAGAAAGAATTGAACACAGTTATATGATTATGAAATGTACAAAGAGCAAAGAAGTAAAGTGAAAAACCTCCTAAAAGAAGCTAAACAAAAATTATGGAAAGAATCTGGACAGAAGCTAGAAAAGAACAGCAAGAAAAATTAAAAACTTCTTTATAAAATGAGGAGAAGAAATACGAAATAGAATCTAAACAGCACCAATTACGTACAATGCTATATACAAAAATTTTATGAACAAGAAAGAGATATCCGAGAAAACAAAAATAATAGTATACAACACAATCTACAGACCATTACTAAGATATGTGGCTGAAAATTAGGTATTAAACAAAAGTCAAGAAAGTAGTCTACAAACTGCAGAGATGAGATATCTAAGAAAAGTAGAAGAGGTTAAAGAGTGAAAAAATAATGCATAGGCACATCAGAAAAGGTCGCCCTTCAACATCATAGGTATACCGCTGTAAATGTGGAACTGCAAGAAGACTGTCATGTTACTGTGTGTATGATATCAAAAGAACAATAGCACCATCCTGATATGTGAAAATGTCTGCAGTGGTTACATAAAAATGCAGAAATATTTGTTGCCCTGTGATTTAATATTTTTTCGTACGAAAAAGTTACTGACAAAAAAGTGTCATAAAGATATTGCAGCAAACGGCTGTGACAGATGTGCCAAAAATAATCTCGAATGGAATTTTCTCTGCTTGCTTCCAGTACCTCCAGAAACGCTGGCAGCAGTGCATAGATGACCAAGGAGACTGCGAGGTGCATTCAAGTTATAACTTCTCCAATTTTTTTCTCAGAACTGAGAATAGACAGAAACATGCGGTTTGCTTCAAAATCGCGCACTCTTTGTGAATGCGAGACAGACATGGCAGTACTGTACGGCACACAGGACAGAGTGTAATCATTCCTTTTCTCCATTTGCGTGGTATGACACCGACTGAAATTCAT
This sequence comes from Sinelater perroti, assembly GCA_036346155.1. Lineage (NCBI taxonomy): Eukaryota > Metazoa > Arthropoda > Insecta > Coleoptera > Elateridae > Sinelater > Sinelater perroti. The sequence goes on along the minus strand of JARFIY010000099.1, from coordinate 19,210,035 downwards.
CGCCAGTTGAGTGAGACATATGGTGATGGTGCTATGGATGTGTCTAATGTGTGCTTGTGGGTGCGACAGTTCAAAGAAGGCAGAACGTCCTGTGACAACAAACCAAGACAATCTCGGTCTCGTACCAGCCGGTCTGACGACATAGCCAAGCGAATGGAGAAACTTGTTTTGGAAGTTCGCCGAATAAGTGGAGAACACATCGCCTCTAAAGTTGTCATTTCCGTGGGATCTGTGCACACAATCCTGCGTGAAGACCTAAATGTAAAAATTGTCCTTCAGGTGGGTGCCACGAATGCTGACAACTTTGAAGTGATTTCTCATTCTCCCTACTCACCTGACCTTGCACCTTAATAATGATAAATACTGTCCGTGGTCGCAAATTTACTAGTCGTGTCGTTATTGCATCAGCTATTTTCCAGTGGTCAAAGAAGACTCCTGAACAAGTGTTCGCAGCGGCCATGGAATCAGCGTCAATATTGTGAAAAATGTGTACGGCTGCAAGGAGATTACGTCGAGAAGTGACGCAAGTTTCACAGTTTTCGTGTGATTAATTTGTGAGAAAAAAGTTGTTATAACTTGAATGCACCTCGTACTTTGATAAGACCTAGGACTATCAGTTGATAAGTTAAATAAATCTTGTCTTGGAATTTTTTGCCAAAGGTTATCTGTGTTTCTATTTAATATGATAACAAATAAAAGTCAATTTTGTAGTAATTTTGTTAATTGAGGACAGTAATTAATAAATTAAGGTTTAAATAGTATTCCAATTTTATCAACTTGGAAGCTCTATAGTGATCGTGGAAAACATTTTAGAAGAAATTACTAGGAGATACAGTAAAAAAAATAATCCAAAATAATTCATAAATACAAAAATAATTATTGTAATCTACAGAATTTTATTTATTAATTGTTCTACAGGCCGTAAAACTTTTACTTTATTTTACATTATTGCATAATAACACAAATACATTACTGTTACTATATATATATACTATATATATATACTATGGATACAGATGCAAGTATAAAGTAGCAGTATCTTTCTCGTGTTTTTCAAAAGCGGACACGTTTATCGGTAACTGATTAGCTAGTGTCTTTAACCTAAATCACCTAGTTGAATTTACACATTGTTTGGCTGAGTTAAATGCCATTATTGACAGTTGTGATGTTGATTATGTGTACTTACTCGGTGATTTCAATGCTCATCCGGGTAGGCGGTTTGGTAATGAACTGCGGGATTTTTGTACACTCCAGGATTGGTGTTGTGCTGACATTGAACTACTTGGTTTGTCTTCGGGTTCATACACTTATGTGAGTGATAGTCATGGAACCAATAGTTGGCTTAATCATTGTTTAGTAACTCAAGGCACTAAACGTACAATTGTTAATATGTCAATTAATTATAATGTGTTTTGGTCTGATCATTTTCCGTTGGAATTACAGTGTGACCTAAATATAATAAGACATAAAATTGTGCCGTCTGTTAACTGTGATGAGAATGACATTAATTTAATTATGTGGGGTGAAAGAGATGCATCTCAAATAGCGCTGTACACAGAATATTGTAATGAAAAATTAAAATATATTGACTTCACTGAGGTTTGTAAAAATTGTGCTGAGGTTTTGTGCAATAATCCTAGTCATAATAAGATTCTCTTGGATATGTATAATAAAATTGTTAACATTCTTACTGAGGCTTCTATTTATAGTGCTAAAGCAAAATTTTCTGTCAATAAAAAGAAATACATATGTGGCTGGAATAAATATGTTAAGGTTGCACATAGTGAAGCTCGTTTTGGTTTAAGTACTGGGTTTTGTATAATAAACCTCGAGCTGGATATGTATATGACAAAATGTGTGAATCGAAAAGAATTTTAAAACTAAACTTAAATGGTGTCAAACCAATGAAAAGCAGATTAAAATGGACATTTTGGCTATGCATCATTCAAACAAAGATTTCTCAAATTTTTGAAACAAACTAGAAGGCTAAACCCTAAACCTAGTATTCCTGCAAATGTGGATGGGTTAAGTGACCCTGCGCTCATAGCCGAAATGTTCAGAAATAGTTTTAAGGTACAGCCACCATTGGGTGTAACAGATAGTACAAATACTTGCTTCTCTGACATACACTATACTAGTGGAAAACCAGCTGTGGTTACAGCAAAGGATATAAGATTTGTGTTGAGTAAAATGACTAGGGGAAGTCCTCCTGGTCATGATCATAAGCATAGAACATCTGCAACATGCTGGCGTACACCTACCACGAGTTCTAGCCTTGTTCTTTTCCCTTTGCTTAAATCACGGCTACCTACCTGATAGTATGTTAAAACATTAGTTGTCCTATAGTAAAAAATAAGACTGGTGATGTTAGTGACAAATCCAATTACCGACCAATATCATTGGCAACCATAGTGGCTAAGGTGCTGGACAGACTGTTGGACCTGCAGCTTAGCTCCCATGTTAAACTTCATGATGCACAGTTTGGTTTCAGGCCGGGTCTGTCTACTGAAGCCGCTGTCTTGTGTCTCAAGCAGTCTGTCCAGTACTACACAGCTAGAAATACACCTGTTTATGCTGTATTTCTAGACCTGTCCAAAGCCTTTGATTTGGTTCAATATAATATTCTTTGGAAAAAACTTTATGAGGACACAAACATGTCACATGAGTTTATACATTTATTACAATACTGGTATGCTCATCAGAAAAATTATGTGAAATGGTCTGGAGGTGTTTCATGCTCTTACAGCTTAGAATGTGGAGTAAGGCAGGGGGGAATTACCTCGCCTACCCTTTTAATATATATGTTAATAGGTTGATTGATGAGCTCAGTAGCGCTGGAGTTGGTTGTTCTGTTGACGGTACCTTTGTCAACAACATCAGTTACGCAGACGATATGGTGCTGCTGTGCCCATCAATAAGTGCTCTTGTTAAACTACTGGGCATCTGTGAGCGATTCGCTGTGACTCATGGTCTTAGGTATAACGCAACTAAAAGTGTACTTCTTGTGTTCAAGGCTGGGAGTAAGTCTTACAAAGTACCTCCAATAACGCTCAATGGGATCCTGTTAGCACAGGTTACCAGCTTTAAGTACCTGGGGCATTGGGTCACGGAATTGCTGAAGGATGACATGGACATGGAACGGAGCGCAGGGCCCTGTGCATTCAGGCTAATATGCTTTCACGCAGGTTCGCACGTTGTTCTAAACAAGTTAAAATCACGCTTTTCAAAGCATACTGTCACTCCTTGTACACGTGCAGCCTGTGGATGAATTATACTCAGGAGCATATAGGACTCTGCGCACCCAATATAATAATGCCTTCAGGGCGCTGTTGGGGTTGCGGCGGCACTGTAGTGCCTCAGGGATGTTTGCCACAGCTGGGGTTGATAGATTTTCAGCCATCATTAGAACCCGAATTGCATCCCTGCTACAGCGGGTCCGTGGCAGTTCCAACAGCCTCCTGAAGACTGTGGCCAACAGACTTGATGTGGACAGTGGTATTATGCAGCACTGGATACACGTCCATTTAACCAAGGATACCGCAATTACATATAATCGATAAATACATTTCTATTTTGTTATTTAATCTTTTCATTATGATTCTTGAGAAAAGCTTATATACTTGTGATAGTAGTGTTATGGGCCTGTAATTTTTTAAATCTTGTTTGTCTCCCTTTTCATATAGTAAAATGGTTATGGCCTCTTTCCATTCACTCACTATTCTTCCAGTTTCCAAACATTTATTGAACAGTGTCTTCAACGCTGTTATTATTTCCTCTTCTCCTTCATTTAATAATTCTTTTGTCAGATTGTCTTTTCCTGGCGCTTTTTGATTTTTCATTTCTCTCATCGCACTAATTATTTCCTCTTCTTCTATTTCTGGCATATCTTCCGAGTTTATATTCGTTATTTTCTTTTTAGCTTTTCTTTTATTTCTGTGGGAGCTTTTCTTTGGGACTTGTACAACTCCCATAGAATTCTTTTACTGTAGAGTTTATCTTGTCTTTCTCTTACTTCTCTTCCATCTTTATCTTTTATTACTATTATCTTGTTTTTGCCTATTTTAGGTCTCAATGCTTTCATATTTTGATTCTTTTCTATAACTTGTTGAATTATAACGTCTTGTTTTTAATTTCATTTTGTCTTATTGTTTTCCTTATTAATTTATTTAGCTCAACAAATTCTACAGTATTTTGTTTGTTCTCTGTGTTAGCTTCCTTCTGCTTTTCAGCATCTCTTTTATTGTAGATGATAGTGTTTCATTTTCTTGTTCTGTTTTGAGGTTATTTTTGTATTGAGTCTGTAATTGCTTCTTTTATTGTTTCGCTAATTTCGTCTACTTCCATGTTTGTTTATTTTTATCTTTTAGGTGTCTTTTATTCCTTCTCGGTATTTGTCAGAGTTTTCTTTTAGTGTTTCGCTGTTGATTTTGTTTGTATTGATCTTTAGTCTTTTACTCTCTCAATTTCTTATTTATATATAATTTGGCCCTGATTAGTCTATGATCGCTGCCAATGGTGCAGTTGTTCAGCACGAAGATATCTTTAATGATTTCTTTGTTTCTTGTTAGAACGTAATCAATTTCGTTTTTGTTGTCCCCGTTTGGACTGATCCATGTCCATTTGTTTTGTGGTTTTTCTTGAAGAAAGAATTCATTGCAAATAAGTTCTCTTGTTCTAGGAAGTTGTATAGCATCTCACCTCTTTCATTTCTTTTCTCATATCCGAAATTTCCCATTCTTTGCTCTTCTTTGTCTTTTCTTTTTCCCAACTTTGCATTGAAGTCTCCTATAATGATTTTGTATTCTGTTAAATTGTCCCTCAGTGCTTTGGAGATATCTTCGAAGCAACTTTCTACTTCTTCGTCTTCATAAGATTGAGTTGGTGCATATACCTGGATTATTTGCAGAGAAATTTTGTTATTTAGTTCTTTACGAGATATGCAACCCTGTTTGATATTGCCTTGTACATTTTATTCTTTCTGCGCTGTTCTTGGATACGATGAAACCTACACCTCTTGTTCCGTTATTTTCGCAGTCTGAGTGATATAGCACGTTGCCTGAGTTCAATCTTATTGATTTCTCTTCTTTTCGTCTAACTTCTGCCAAGCCGACTATGTTCCATTTTATTTTTGATAGTTCCTCTTCCAGTTCAAGTATTCTATCGTTAGATTTCAAAGTTCTTACATTATATGTTCCTATGTACAGTGCTGTATGTCTTGTCTTGTTTTTGATTTTTTGTAGATGGTTCTTTATCGAATTTTTGCCCTCCCCAGAATCCAAGGGGCTGACTACCGAGGTAGTGTGGGATTCTGAACTTTCTGTTCTACCCACCTGGGGTAATGAATCCGTTTTATTTAAATTCGACATTTGGGAGTTTAGAAGGTGGTTTTTGGCCATTTCAACGCCACGCTGGCCAGGCGTGTTGGCGAGTTTTGTTCTTGGCCGATCCTCTGGATACAGATGCCATTTTCAGCCGCCCAATATGGGTCAGACGCTGCTGCTAGTTTTGGTCCGCCCCGGGTATTTTATTTCCCCGGTACCCACCATATCTGGTGAGCATTCCCCTATCCGCCACCCGGGGAGGCGCCCGATGGGGGACTAGCAACCCCACACGGGTTTTTTTAAACATTATTGAACATAATTAGTAGGTACAGATCTTAAAATAAGTCATAGAATGGGTTTTGGACGTGCCGCATAAAAAGCTCCCGGAAGCGTTCGCAAAGGGGAAGACCGACGGCGGAACAATTTTGGTACCGCTGTTGTCCGCGCCGACTAGGCTAGGTTCAGCCAGCCGAGGTTAGCGTAGGTCAGTGCCGTGCATGGCCCAGACAGGCAAGAGCAACTAGAAACACCGCATTCTGATCCGGCCGCCGCTCGGGCCCCTCTATCCAGACACATCAACAATTTATCTATCAACAAAAGCCCTTTTACCAAGATCGATTTGCTGCTCCACCGCAAGGCGGCCTTTCATTTCCCTGCCGGCGCCCCGTCTGTGCGCGGACAAAGGGATCGCGCTGCAATTCCAGGACCTCCTTCGCGGCCTGATTGACCGCTCGCTCTTTATTAGCCGGGAGCCGTGAGGACTTTTTGCCCCTCGATGCGCCTTAATTGCGCTGCATTAGGCTGCGGCGGGCCGTCGTTGACTGCTATCGATTGCACTCTGGGCAAACACCGGAACGAGGATTATTATTTCACTTTTCGTTCCGTAAGGCTTCGCCGGGCCGATTGTTATTCATGCGGAACAATCGCCGCCGGGTTCGCGGCTCCCTCTTCTTTCTTCTGTCGTATTGATAGTTTTATGGGAGTTGGGGCCAGCGAGCTAGAAATCGCCGCAATCACAAGACGGAGGTGAAATGCATAAACTGGGTTTGTGGCTGGTGCAGCAACATGCTACTATTTTTTTATGGTCATTGTAGGACTACCATTGTTATTCTTTAAAAAGCACGTCCTCGTTTAAAGGTTTTTGATTTTTTATCGTTCTTCAGGCTATTGTTGATCTATTCTCTCAAATATTGTGATCAATAATTATTCAGTTTATACCAATACTCTTCTTCTTTAGCGTATCTCATGCTATCCTATATGGGTTTTATCTATCCAAGCTTTCCAATTCTAAGGTTACGGCACATACTTTCATTTCGTTTTGCGTTTTCCCCTCCCGTTTTGATTATTTGATCCACCCAAGTTTGCCTCGATCTTCTTCTCTTCCTTTTCCTATTACTTCTAGCTCCTATGGAGATGGTCGTATCATTATAGTTAATTTCTTTCTAATTTTTTTTTGCAAATTGACTCTTGTTGTAACGTAGCTCTCATGTCTTCATTCTTTATGCAATCTAGTTTTGTTTTACTTGATATCCTCCTTACGATTTTCATTTCAATAGCTGTCAATTTTGATTTATGTTTGTTTTGGATGGTCTATGTTTCATTGGAGTAGAGCATTATTGGAGACTTCTACTTATCTCTTTTTTCCGAAAGATGGTTTTACTCAGTGAATGCCTTATTTGTCTTTCTCGTTTTATTAGCTATGTCTATGTCAATTTTACCATCATTCGTAAACGTGGTTTCTAGGTATTCTATCATCGTAATCTCTTCCAATATTTTTCCTTATAACTTAGATTGTATGATTCGTCTATTACGTTTTTTGTTAAGTATAACTATTTTACTTCTGTTTATTTTAGCTGTTATGTGTAGGTTCTCTATTTCATCTATCCATGTGTTAACATTTTTTGCATTATCTTTTATTATCTCCCAATCATATTATATCATCTGCGTATAGTAGTTTCCAGTCTTCTATTTTTTTTCTTACGTTTTTCAGTATTCTGTCCATTTACTACTATTATAAATAATAGCGGACTCAAGCTATGTTCTTGTTTGATTCCTGTTTTTAGTTGGAAATCGTTCGATTTTCTACCATTTATTTGTACCTTTGTTTTGGCATTCATATATGCACTGTTGACTATTTTTATTGGCTTTTTGGGTGTCTCTACTTTCTTTCAATAATTATTTAAGTCTAATCTTTGTGCTGTGTCAAAAGTTGCATGTAAGTCTATAATTTCTTCACTTGTTTGCATCTTCCTTTCTATTAGGTTTTTTATGATATATATGTTGTCATTTGTTTGTCTGCCTGTCCTAAGGCTGCTTATTCTTTATCCAGTTTGATTTCTATACAACTCTAATTTATTGTTTTATTCTCTTTTATATATATATATATATATATATATATATATATATATATATATATATATATATATATATATATATATATATATATATATAGGAAGTATTAAATTATTATCTCAGTCTTCAGGTATTTTATTAGTTTTGTATGCTTTCATGTACATTTTCCAGATCCAGTCCATTCTAGTATCTCCTAGCCACTTAATTATCGCAGGTTTTATTTTATCTTCTCCACAATCCTTTTCTGTTTCTATGTTGGTTATTGCTTCTATCACTTCTTTACTATTTATATTTTATTCATCTATTTCATCTTTTGGTGGTTCTTCTTTTATTATTCCTCTGTTTTCGTCTTTATGTTGTTCATTTATGTCAAATTTTTCAAAAAAGAATTCTGTCCGTCCTGATATCTTTGTCACCTTTGTTAGAAGTTTATTATTTTTGTGTTTCATTCAAATTAATTCCTTTCTTGTTTTTTCCCTCAGGTTCTTGATTTTATTCCAGAAATGTTTGTTGCTGCTCTTGAAACCTCCGTTTAATTGTTCCCCGAATTCTTTCCGTGTTTTCTTTTTAGCTTCATTTATTAATTTTTTCGCTTGTTTATTTAGTCTGTTGTAGTTTATTTTGTTTTCATTTCTTTTTCATTGTTGGTATCTTGTACATGCTAATTTTAACAACAAATCCCACTTCTTCATTCCATCATCTAGTTCGTTTATTTTTTCGCTCCACATATTTCAGTTGCTGTCCTTAAGTTAGTCTCTGAATATTTTCTATCTACTTTCTAGATTGAAGTTTTTATTAGCTGGCTTTTTGCTTTGAAGTTGATTGTCTCATTTGCTTACTTATTCTATTTTCAGTTCTACCTCCTTCAGGCGACTTAGATTTATTTCGTAAATTTGTTAAATACTTCTTCCGCCTCTATAGGTTCATGTATTTTAGTTATAACTAGCCTGTGGTTTGTGTTGAGTTCTACCTCTTTTTGTACTATCATCTCGATATTATTTTCCATTTCTTAGCTGTATACGTGATAGTCTATTAAAATTTTTGCTATTACTTTTTGTGCAATAAAAGTATATTGGTCTTCAATAAATTGGTGCCAAAAGGAATTTCATATTCTTAAATTATTAGCGATACAGAATTCTATCAACCTATTCCTCTTTCTGTTAGTTTTCCCCGTATTTTCCTAAGCTCCTATTCTTTATTTATGTCGTTTCCCACTCGTGCATTTCAGTGTCCTAAGACTACTGCTATCTATACTATTTTGTAGTGCATAATAGAATTTTTCCATTATAACTCCACCTAAACCCTCTACTGGTGCATATATTTGCATGACAGTAATCTTTCCCCTAATTTTGAATGTCATTGACATTATCCTCGATGATAGTACACTTTCCAATTTTTTTATTCACCTCTTCTGTAATTATTGTACCCATTCTTTTTTTTACTTTAGTTTCTAAATCTATGCCTAAATAATGTTATCTTTATTTATTTCCTAAACTGTTGACTCTTTTCTCTATTATTTTTGTTTCCTTTGGCCCTAATAATGTTAATATTAAATTCTTCAATTTTCTTTTTTTTTTTAAAGTGATTATAATTCATGTTGCAATATGCCAGTTATTGATGATATTTGTTTTAATTGTTTAGTTTTCTTATTGTCCCTGTTTATTAGCCGGGTTCTACATCCTGTGTGTATTTTAGCTTGGTACTGTGTTTGCTTTTTGAAGTGTATCTGCTTGTTCTTGTTATTTTAATTAGTTCTTTTTTTTAAACCCTCTTTAGTTCTTTCGCTTTCCGTCCTCGTTTTACCTTTAGATTTTGGGGTATAAGTTTGTTTTGTTTTGTCCACACCTTGTTCTTGGGTTTTACATTTTTCTGCGTCTTCTAACATATATACTGATTTGTTTTACAATGAGTTTGTTATATATAATTGTTGCTTTATTGTCCTGATCTTTTGCCTATTTCATGTATTTTAGTAGTTGTTTCATTTGCATTTGTATTTCTTTAGTATAATTTTGCTTATTCTCCAATTTGTATTTTTCAGATTTTTTTGCTTTCATAATTGCACGTATTGTTCTATAAATTCTGGCGTGTCTTTCGATGTACATTTGATATGCCCTTTCATTTATTAATAGGTGTATAAATAAGTTCTCAGCTTTTTTTTGCAAAATTAAAGCTTTATTTAAAAACAAACAAAGAAAGCTTAAGTATCAAAGTATTCTCCGTTGGCATCCATGACCTTTTGCCATCTTTCGGGTAGCTTGCGAATTCTCTGGTGATAGAAGATCACCGGCTTCGAGACGATAAAGTTATCGATGCATTTTTGGACTTCTTCTTCTGTTTTGAAGTGCGTATCAGCCAAGGGATGCTGTAACGACCGGAATAAATGATAATCGGAAGGGGCCTAACGCGTCTGCAGCTTATCCGTGTTAAATGTTTGAGGGCGTCCAGCGCGTGGTTGATCTTCAAGACTAAACTCTGCTCCGCAAAATCTTTGGTAGCACTTTTTGCACGTTGCATGACTTACAGCATTCTCACCATATGCAGCACAAATCATTTCGGTGGCTTCAGCAGCGTTTTTCTTAAGATGAAACGCGAAGTGGATAGAAAATCGAATATGCTCTTTTGTGATTGTCATCGTGAACACAGCTGATGATTGAGGTTATGTGCATCAAACGCCAAATCGCATGATGTTTCGAAAGACCAAATGTCATTGCTTTAAAACCGCAAGAGGGCGGACTAATACGTTACATATAAACGGTGATTTACGTCCTGTGAAATCTAAAGCTGAGAACTTATTTATACAACTATATATTTTTTAAATCTCCCGAGAACTTTCATATATATTTAGTTTTTCTAGTTTTAATAAAGCGCCTTCTCCTCTGCATTCCATTTTCATATATTTCTTTTGGTAATTCTTCTTGATCTACATCTAATTTGTTTTGTACCCTAATTTGATAAAACGTTATTATACTGCATTGTTTTAGTAGGGCTGTTTTGAACTTATTTTATTTTATGGTTTTAATTTTTTTGTCTTTCTTTTGTTCTTTTAATATTTCTGTTTGTATATGTAAGATGTTCATTATGGTTGTTGATATTATTATTATTATTTATATTCTCTGTGCCTTTTTAATTATTATCGGAACTAAGATAAATTTTGATTTCTTAGTGACTCTATTTACATATATTCACGTATACTATTATGTTCAACTTCATCTTGATTTGTAGAAATTTTCTTTGGGTCAAGTGATTATACGTAAGTAAATTGTCGGTATATTCTCTCCCCATCGTCATAGTTAGTTTTCTATATTTATTAAGATCTTTTCATTTTTATCTAAAAGAGCAATTGTTTCTTCACTTTTTGTAAGCCTGCTAATTCTTTCACTTTTTTATACATACTGAATAAATTATATTTCTTTCCAAGCTCTTCAATTTTAATGCACTTGTCTTTTTACCTTTTCTTTTTCCTCCAAATTCCACTGTAGTTTAATGAACATAAAGATTATTTTTTGCTCATTGCCACATCAATTTTTTATACGTTTATCAACCTCCATAGTTCTTTTCATAAAAATATTCTATTAGATTTTATTTTTCTGTACCAAAGATCTTTCTTTCTTTCTCTTAATTCTTTTGCCCTTTTACTAAGCTTCGAATGTCGACTCCACCCATTTTTCCATTCCCTCCTGTCCCTACACTATCTCTTATTTCCTCTACGGTCTTGCCTCTTTCCATCTCCAGTTCTTCGATTCTGTCTCACCAGCTTTTCCCAGGTCTTTCCGCTCTTGTTTGTATTACTTTCTTCACCAGCCTGTTTTCGTCCCTTTTGCAAATGTGTCCGAATCATTTCAGTTGCTTTATGACTACTATATTTCTTATTTCGTTCTGCTCTAATTCTTCCCTTATTTCTGATCTGTCAGGTTTTGTCTTCTCTGCTATTTCTCTAAGATGTTTCATTTCACTGCTGCTATCTTCCTATTTTTTTTAATTGACCGATATTCACTTGAATATAATAGTTGGGGTTACAATTGTATTGTGTACGTGTAGTTTTGTTTCCGTTTTAAGCTCTGATTTTCTATATATCGTTCTATTTAAGCCATAGTATAACGTGTTTGTTTTATTTCTCCTGTTTGCTATCTCGCATTTATTTTTCCGTCCTCTATTATTATGCTTCAGATGTACTTTTATCCTATTTTCAATATGTGTTATCTTTATTGCGCCATTTTCTTCAGATGGTACATTTATTATCATAACTTTCCTTTTATTCGTGTTTATCTTTATTATCAGTTTTTTTATCTTTCATATCTATGTATCCATTAATTTCTGGGCCTTATTGAGTATTAATCATCTGCATACAACAGGTTATCTATTTGTATTGGGTTAAGGTTTTTATCTCACAATAGTCTTTGGTGCTTTTCGGCGTGTATTCTTCAGCAGCCTATCCATCACAATAATGAAAGGCAGTAGACTCAAGCTATCTTCCAGTTTTATTTCTTTTCTTTATCTCGAATAAATTAGATATTTTCCTCTTGATTTAGATTATTCCGTATATCTTTTCATAGATATTTATCACTACTCTGAAGAATTTATCTGTAACTTTTAATTTCTTTAGGCAATATCATAATACGTTCCCCTCTATATTGTAGATGGTTGCTCTTAGGTCTAAGAAAATCATATACAGTTGTTTACCTGTTTGCTTTGCTCTTGTTATTAGGTTTCTAACTATACTTACATCATCATTAGTTTGTCTCTCTGATATAAAAGCTGCCTGTTTGTTTTCCATTTTTTTCTTTTACCATGTTCCTAAGTCGTCTTTCTATTATTCTTGTATATACTTTTAAACTCCGCGTAGATAGGCATATGGGTTTGTAGTTATTACAATCTATTTGTTCCCTCTTTTTATACAATGGGACTATAATGTTCCTGTGCCAATCCTTCGTTATTTGTTCTTCCTTCCATGCTTTGTTGCTTGTCCTCCACAACCATGCAGTAGCCTTATCCCCCCCCCCCACTTTACTGTTTCAGCTTCTATTTCGTCTTCACCGCAGGCTTTTCTATTATTAATCTGCTAATTGCTTCGTAGACTTCCTTGCTAGTTATATCTGTACCTCCTAACTTCTCCTCTCTTGACTGTTCTAAATAGTCCGTTTCTTCTATTCCTTCACCCTCTTGATGCTGTGTGTTTGTGTTGAAATTTTCCCTATAGTATTCTGCGCATGCTTTTAGGTTTTCTTCGCCTTTTTTGTTTTTCCGACTTTTATTTTTAATGTTATTAATTAATACTTTTTGCATTCTTTCCACTCACTTCAAAAGTATATCACCCTTCTGTAGATTGGTAAAAAAAACTTATTTACTATGAGCAGGTCATTACTTTAACATTCCTTTGCAATTTTTGTTTATTCTTTGTCTGTCTCTTACGCCTGGTTTAATATAACCCATTCTCTTCATTAGGTTATTCCTAATCTAGTGTCTCCCGTAATTTTTTGTAAAAATTTCTTTTTTCTTCCGCCTGGACATTTTCCACTGGTGCGTATAAATGTATAATGCCAGTCTTTTTCTCCATTTGTAACTTGATTGCTATGAGTCCTAAGTTTAATTAGATTATTTTCGTTACTTCTTTGTATACTTCTTGTGGTAATATTTTTCCCACCCCGTATTTTATTCCTTTTTTCCGTTTTCTTTCCTAAATATATCAATATGGACCCTTCGGGTAGTTGTAATGTCCCTGCTCCCGTTAGTTTAATGTCGCTCTATAACAGGTTTCTTTTTATTTCCTCAATTAATTTGTCTTCCTTCCTATTGATTGTTTGGATTACCTTACAGCTTGCGTTCTTTTTGAATTTTTCATTTACTAACTCATGTTTTTTCTCTTTGCCTTTCGTTGTACTTCGTTCCATCCGATTTTTCTTACTTAGCAGTGTTTTGAGGTATCTTGTCGCCAGATTGTTTTTGTGATATTTCTGTGGGTTTCATTCAAATATTTCTTTTCCTTCCGTGGTCTTTTGAGTCATTTGTCTTTTATCTCATCTTTTTTTATTATCGCTTTTTTCACTGGGTATTAGCATGGTCCATGTTTTTTTTTTGGTGTTGTCCTTAGTGGCAAGTTTTCTTCTTCCTCATCCGCAGACTTTTATCTCTGTTTCTCTCTTTACCATAGGATTTTTGATTCTATTTGTTGGACGCCAAAAATAAATATTTTAAATTTTAATTACTTTATGCAAGCCTAATGGATACGTGTATTTTTTACTTGTTCTATCTTAGTAGATTATAATTCTCGAAGAAAAAAGTTTTAGTACGTAAAAGAAAAATGAAGTGAAACATTAAACACTTTTTACAATTGTGATTTTAGACATCTGCATGGAGTTTGAAAGTTAATAAAATAGTTGATGGTCACTAAATGTCAACAATGTAATATTATTATAATAATAATTATAAAGAGTAGACATAAATTAAATGAAATCAGGTAATGTAAAGTAAATTAAAAAAGGTAGTTCTGTGGTTGAGAGTTAACTTGCGAAGCTTTCTAATGCCTGGTAGGTAGGCTACTCAGTCACTAAAAATAATTGTGTATCTGCGTTCACTTCGAACAAGGAGTAATAATGGAGGTCGTCTAAGGCACGGTGTTTGTCACATCGCCTCGCATCAAAGATGGTGCGCGACTATCGGGCACAGTGGTGAACATATGAGAGCCTTAAACTGTTAGTTTGTAGGCCGTCCTTCTACGCGAAGCGTTAGAGCCTTACCAACAGTAGTAAAAATAAAGAAATCAAAAATATTTAACGATAAAAATTTTATTGGCTCCAGCTTACATTGTGGTGTAAAATAAAACCTTAAATAAAAATTTTTTGTGGTGCAAGATATTTTTTTAAATAAATTAGTAAAACTTCCATTTAGTAGTTACGAATAAATAGCTGTATTACTTGTAGTTTAGTCGTAGATTTCTTATTATCTAATGCTCTGGCCAGTAAGAAGTTGATACGGTTAAATTCCATAGGAAAGAAGTGAGAAGCGCTGATAGAGAAGCTGAATTAAGCCGTTCATTTCCTCCCCCATTATAGGAAAATTGTTTCCTTGATGAAACACCATGAAAGGCAACTAGGAAGAAAACAAGCCGCGGTTATCAAGCCCGGTGACGTCACACGCCTTAAATCAATTTAACGACCTCCCGTGCATTACCGACCAACAAAGCCACCCCGTGCAGCACATCCTTTCTTCTTCCGCATCGCATCATCCATCCATCCATCTGCAGGCAGCGCCAACAAGAACAAAGCGGCGGCGCATCTTCGCGCCCGACAAAAGCCCATTTTTGCTCATTTAGGCGAAACACATACATTCGGCCATTTTTCATCCGCGCTCTTCGCCAAATAGAGGAATCGGGCGGAAGCTCCATCCATCACAAACTTATCTGACACTTTAACGGGCACTTACTGCATTTATTACGGTTAACACGGGTTACTGGCTCTGAAAGGTCCGAATATGGGGACGCGCGGACAAAGGGCGGCATTTTTCAGGCCGCAATTTCCGCGGCTTCGGCGGAAAAGTGAAACCGCGCGGAGGCTTATCGGCGAATATATTAGCGCCGGGCAACAAACCGCGCCGGGCGTAAATTACTCAGGCTCGGCCATAAATCATAGAAGAGATGATGCGGCTTAACCTGCGTTTGTAGCTGATATGCCTCGCTTGAAGTAGATAGAATGCACCACTAATTCTACGAGTTCAACTGCCAATTTTAACTGTCGTCGAAATGGTCCGTTAGAACACATAAAACATGACAATGTTCGTGGATGCTTTTTAATGCTAACTAGAATTGCATGTTTCTTTTTTTGCGATATGTTTTATGCATAATAATAGATTTCTTTCTCCAGATTTTCTAGCATTCCTTTAGTCGAATGAACAATCCTTTGTTCGAATACCATTTTCTCCTCATTTTTATTGCTACAATATTTCTAATTTTCAATAAAATTTTTTCACTATTGTCAAGCAACAGAAACAATAATTACAAAATAATTTTGGTATGGCAATAGTCTATGGTTAGTTTCAATATTTTTTATTTTTTTTTATTTTTTTGGTGTGTGTCGAATTTTTGTTTAAAATTGCTGATTTTATTTGATGCTTTTTATTAATATATTGTTTTTAACATATTTGTTTAATTTTTTCCCTTGAATTGGTTGCTTAGTTCTTGTGTACACTATTTTTCATTTAGCCTAATGGTTTCCCTACTGATAAGTTTTGCTGTTTTTGATATTTATGTAATTAATGAATCTATTTACGATTTATCTTTATAGATTTTTGTATACTCCCATGTTTATTTGTAAACTTTAGAATTTGAGCTAAGACTGTATAGTTACGAAGAGTTTTTAGCTCATAAATGGAAGAATTATTTTTCTTAAACACCAGTTGCTTCAAAGCGGTAAAACCTATTTTTATTAAAATGTGATTGTTTCTTCACACGAATGATTCTTTTTTCTTTTCTTATGATTTCTACATATTTGGTTTGTTCCCATGATAGGCTCTGTAGCTGTACGTTCTTTAAAAGCTGCTTGGTTTTCTCTGAGTCTCTCTCGTTTATCTTTCCATTATTTTTTATTCATTTTGTATACCTCGTTTTAATGAAGCGAACGATATTGTGAGGTAAAGTCTTGGACCTACTACACAGTGGATGGTGGTCTTGGGTTCGACTCCCGTGTCAACAACAATGGCATACATCAAATGCTCTTCGGCCGTCGTACAAAGGCTTTTGGCGATCGTAATGTACATTCTCCTTCTTCTAACTTAACGGGTTAGGCTAACCACCAGCCCGGGGTAAGCTCCACATACCTCATAATACCGCAAGAATGTGTGGTTAGAAACAGGCTAGTAGCCTAAATAAAAAAAAAGAAAATGCTTGTGGTATACCTGGACATTTCTCCAACTATTTGTTTATTTGTACTAGTTTTATACATGGTTCTGACATTCCAACACCCGATATACTGAATCTTGTTCTCGATTTTGTTATTTTCTTTAGTTTTGTTCATATGCAAATCAATTGTTATTCCTTTTCCATAGCAGTTGTGTATTTTTTGTGTTGTGATGTTTTCTTTGGTTAGTTTTTTAACTGGATGATGTATTTTTTAAAAATATTTTCTTATTTTGTCATATTTTCACTTAATGTTCCAATTTTCTGGTTTTTTTCTTGTTTTCTCTTCTTTGTTTGTTCTCTCTATTTCTTCTACCTTTTCTAATTATTTTGTTGTATAGACATCACCATTTACCAATAACTTGTTGTATAGGAATGTTGGTTTGTAGCCGTTTTCCAGTACATTTATCATATGTCGTTTTAATATTTTCTCTCTTTTCGGTCTCCTTTAGGATAGTTTTCATCAATCCAAATGTTCTATTTCTTTAGCTTCTTCGCAACATTTAGTTTCTATATTTTTTATCCCACTTTGCTAAGTTTATTAAAATTGGGTAATTTTTTTTGTGTATTTCTTTCCTTCTTTCTGTTCTTTTAACTTCTTGGGTATCCCTGTTCATGTATTGACCTCTATACCTCTCAGAATTAGTCATATTTTTTCTTTTAGTTCGAAGTCTAATTCATTGAGTTTATTTTTAGCATATGGCACTTTTATTTCTTATCTCTCTTTCTGATCCTTTACTTCGCGTATTCTGTGTATTTAGTTTAGTTCTGACTTTTCCATTTTCTTTCTTTAATTCTTTATTTTTAGCCCTAATCGTTTCGAATTTATTATCTAATTTGTTGTTTATATTCAAGTTATATAATTTTTCTAATCTTGCATTTATTTCCTGTACGATCCTTTTTATTATTTGCTTTGTTTCTTCTTATTTTCAATATCTAAACTCGTTTTGCTTGATTCCTCAGTGTACTTGGTTCTTGGCTTCCTACGAGCTTTGTGACATGCACCCAGTTCGTATTAAAGGTCTAGCTAATTCAGTTTTTAACCTGAACGCGGACTGACTAACTCGCTGGGTACTTTGTCTCAAAAAAGTTTTCGTTTTATTTGTTCGTTGATTCAGTTTATTAAATATTTCTGATTCCGCTTCTGTTTTTGTATACTAAAATTATTGCTTATTAGTGTCTGCCATTTTTGATGATAGAGGTTATATTGTACTTGGTGTGTTTGTATGCATTTCATTAATATTTAAATGTACTTGTGCACTCACCATATATTATTTGTTGTATAACTGTTCTCTCAGTACTATTATTACACATTCTGTACTGGGAAGTTTTGTCACACCTGCCTTGTAGCCCAGATTTGCCACCATGTAATTTTTTATGCCTGGTTTATTGAAAAAACACCTAACGGGTAAGAAATTTGACTCCAATAATGCTGTTACCAAAGCTGCATGTTTGTAACTGCAACAACAACTAAACAATTTTCATATTGTTTCATGCCTTAAAAAAATAACGCAAGTCTTTCTCCTATAATGAGCATTTTTCTTCTTTATTAATCTTATCTTATATACAGACAAATTTCTATTAATACAGATTTAACTCGAGGTTAGGTCTGGTGAGTGCGGAAAATATTCTAACAAATTATACTACACTTACAACTGTTTGGTGCGTACACGTTATGTATTTTGGTAAAAGTCGTTCTTGTTTGTCCTCAAAGAGTTTTTAAAACTGCCTAACCTTTCAGCATCGATTCAAAATTAATAATATTTCAGATATTAATTCAGCGGTGAATTGAAACTTTTAGTGCATAAAATATTTAAAAATACAAGTCTAAAATTTAGAATTAACTGTAACAATCAAGTTTGGGACACCCTGTAGAAGCTTTTATCTATTTGTTAGTATATATACAGTTTGAATCAGTTTTGTACATCTGTACTGAGTATTCTAATAACCCTCTTCAAATTTAAAATTCATACGGTTTCTTCCTCTTTATTCTTCAACTCCTTTCTATCCATTTAAATATTTTTCTTCTTCTTTTTTCACTCTTCTTGCTTTTCTCTCTTTTTCTTTTTGTCTCCAACTTTTTCTTTTATTTGTTTCATGTCTTCCTTCTGTCTTTTCTCTTCATTAATAATCAAATAATATATTGGATTTAATTTTTATACGATTGAGTCCTCATATGTATAAAGTTGATCACCAGACAGATAAAAGCAGATGAAACAAGCGAGAGCAGTTTGAATAACTAAAACAAACGTATTGTTCTATTTCCTATCCAATGATTTCACTTTTGCTAAGTATCTCGTATTTTATGATCTAATAAGCTTTTATTTTTCTACTCTTGTTGTAGCTACTCTAACAGTCGTCAAACACAGAAATGAAAATCTTGATCGCATGTCTAGTATTTCTGAATTTTAATATCACATCCATATTCTTCCCTCTTATGGGGTGAATACGGAGAACCTAAAAATCTCTCAATATTAATTCTCCTAATATTAAATAAAAGTTTAAAATCATAAAGTAAACATTTTAAATCTCTTATTGTATTTTTTATATTTTATGTTTTTGGTGGTTGATAATCAAAATATGAGACATAGTTGTATAAACAATAATGAAGAATTTATACACCAAAACTCAAATAGCACTTATTCTAAGCATGTCACCATTAATGCTCATTTATGTTTTAGATACTAATTTTAAACGCATTTTTCATGAAAAAATTGTTACACTAAATATAGTTTATTCATTTACGTTAACTTTTTCAGATATTATTCAAATCATCATGTGATAACCACAATTTCAATAATCATTTTGAAATTTTTGCCGGTATTCAATGTACAAATGTTGGTATTGTGTGGATTATTTTTGATGTTAGTGTTTCTTTCCGTAAATGTTATCTAATACTTGAACGTCTAAATAAAACACTAATAATGTATGTATGTTTATATATATGTGCCTTACACTCAAAAGCGGAAAAGCTTCAAGATTAAGTATGTTAAATTGACATGACTTGGTTGTATTTTAATTTTTTATTTTACTTAATTTCTAATCTAAATAGATTTTTTTATGTGACCTAAGATAAATGGCGCAGCTTTTGAGAGTTGTAGGTAGAGGTATCTAAAGGGTATTTCCCTTGTAGTATCACGATGTTAAATCAAGAGATGCTATCGTCCGTTGTGCAACGGATTATTATTAAATTTATTATAATAGAAGGCATAAAATATCAACAATTTTGAGAAGATTTTAGGCACAGTTCAGGAATAATGCTCTTAAGAAGCAAATGTTGACCATCAAAGTCTCGAGGACCCCCTAGACCAAGGAAGCATCATTCACTGCTTTTTCGATGACGACTGCTCTTTACTGATTATTGAGGCCTGACAAGCTACAGCAGTGCTCAGGTAATCTCGGCTTCATACAGCTGTCTAATCTTAAGGAAAAACTGAGAATTTGATCTGGACTACAGTGCGATACTCTATTTACAGTGAGAAATGACTATTATTTATATATATATATATATATAAATTCAATAATTTGTATGCGAGTGGCTGTTGTCTCTACCATCTTTATTTTATAATAACAATAAAAAAAACCGATCTGTGGAAAAATCCGTTCTAAATCAAGATGTTATATATAAAAATAAATTTAAATGCTCTTTATCAGAGTTGCTCTTTATCAGTATGTCGAATAATGGGCCAGAAGTTTATGTTTCGCTTGTGGTTCTTTTACGTACGAGAATCTTTTACTTTTGTAGTTGTGTGACGGTGGTAGGAAGACCTTAGTGGCGGTGATGACCTACAACGACAACAAAGTTCTTTGTAGATTGGAAAAGATTACCACACTTGTAGGATTTTCTTTCTGGTTGAAAAAGGATACTCTAATAGCGCATTTTAATGTTTTTTGTATAGAAATTTAAGCTTTTTAGAAAAATAATTTTTGTTTCAATGGATCAGTGACTATTTTGCTGTTAGAATTTACGCATGTGTTGAATAGTCTCTTCTACAGAAAATTTTACCCGTGAGTAATGAGCCCAACAAGAGGTTGCTGGTAGTCTTCTAGTTCTTTTCAGTATCTTTATAAAGATTAAAATAGCGTCATACATCACTGATATTACTTATTTTTGTTGACAAGAAGACGTGGGTTGCATACAAATCTAACCGGCTGATACCATGGATGGTAGAATAGAAATATCTTGAAATTATTACGTACTAGACTCAAAAGGAAAACAAGTGGTCTGCTATTTAGACGCCATAGTTGCTAAAAAATCTCTAAAAATCTAGAGCTAGCACTAGTTTTGTTCTCGTTTGTACCTTTATCAACTGTTATTCTGCAATCTTAAATTAAAGCTGTTGTTATTTTAATATTTTGCACCTTAAAGCAACTACTTCTTCTCCTAGTGGTTATAATATATGTATTTTGTAAAATTCTGTAACTTTCCCTCACTTGTAAATGTTTATAGTATGTAGTTCTTAGAAGTATTTTTTTTACGTTTCATATTTAATAATTTTTTTAATGTATTTGTTATTGATAGCTCGGGTTCTATTAAACTAGACAGATAAAAAAGAATAGAAACGTTAACTATTATTTGAATTATCTGAATATTTGTGAGAAAAGATATGTAAGTTAAGATTATGAGTAATTTACGTTTAGTAATAGCCGTCATAAACCCAGCTAACTGATGCATTGTTTAGTAGAATTGAAAATAAAGGTATGTAAAATAACAAAAAATTTAAACGTTTACATACTTAGATAAAAAGTTCAAGTGACAGTAATTGTTACACTTGTGTTTATAAAAGAATCCGCTTTAATTATATAAACTTACTTATTACTTTAAATTTATGTTTTTTGCTTCTTATTAATAATTTATATTTTTTTTTGCTTTTTGTTTGTTCTTTAATACCTTTTTTTTAATTTCTTCGATAAAAACAATTTGTTGGCCAGTTATCTTTTTTCGATGTAAATTTTGGTGTTATATTTTTACCATTTAGATACCTTTGGTTGAAAACGCCCCTTTAAAAACTTATCCTACATAAATATCCATATATGTAATAAATTTAACATTTATATTTAACTGTCTTTTTGTTTGTTTTAACGGACCACTATAATTGTGTTATTTTTTACTAATTATATATTAAATTTCAACCTCTTGGCAAGTTAAATTAATAAGTTTATGCAATGTATGAGTTTAATAAAATGAATAATTTTTTCAAAAAACAAATTGTATTTAATGTGATATTGTGATATTATTAAAGTTTGGACGTTTTTAAATGAATGTTAATGGTCGAATTGAAGGAAAAAATAATTTTCGGATTGACATGACAGTTGCTTGCAACTTTAATTATTACATTGTTTATTAATATTGATGTTCTCACCGAGGAAGAAAATTGATTGCTTTTTAGAAAAAAACGCGTTGATTATATAAATTTAGAAAAATCTGTGATTAATATTTAAAACAGTATGTTGCTCTATATATTATACACAATATGTAAAATTTTATTTAAGTTTAATTTAATCTACAAAAAATAACTTCTTATATAAGTAGTATGACATACATAATAGAATTATTTATATAAAATGTAGCAAATTTGTTGTAATATATACTAATTGTAAGAAGTGTTTTTCCACAAAAACGTCAGCGTTAGTAGCAAAACATCAATTTGTTCTGGGAGATAAATAAAGATATATCACCTGACGAGGAGTGCGGATCTTCTAGATTTAGTGATCAATAAACAGTTTTAATGTATTCGTACAATTCGGTAACGAGAGTGATATTCTGTAACGTGACTTGCTCTTTTAACTACCCGAGAGTAGTAAGATCACTGTGATATTTATTTTTTCACACTTGGTGTTTCTTTATAATATCTATTCTCCAAAATGTTTTAGGGTTTAAGTGGTAACTTTATTTTTTATTATTTTATATTTTCTTACTTTGTTAGCGTCCTAATTGATTTTCCTTTTTGCGCTTTCATCTGTTGTACCTTAATATTTTGAGTATTTTGTGACTTTTTTTATCTTTGAACTCAGCTACCTTTTACATATAGGACACAAATTATTTGGAACTAATTATAAAAACACCAAAGTGGTGCCAATTGACACGCGTGATTTTTTTTGTTAAGGGTTCTCATAAAATGCTTTCCAATACAATCAACCAGAAAACGCTAAATATAAAAAAATACAAGATTTTCACATTGTTCATTTAATGATTACAATAGGATTAGCATTAAAGATACTTGTAACGCCCCGTTTCCAAATAGGTTTTAATTGATAATTTATATTTCATTAAGAAACCTCAATAACCATAGAAATTTTTAAATAAATTCAATTTATAAACATTATATGCTTGTTTGTATTATCTAAATTAACACAGGCTAACTCATTCTTGGTAATTATGAACAGCAAGTAAAAGTGCGATATATGTTTTCAGCCTGAATTCACATTAATTATTATTAATGGTTAAGATATTCTTAAATGTTTAAAAAAACATACAAAGATATTATTGAAACTTATTATATTATAACACTGTAAATTGCAAAAAACTTACATCATTGAGGATCAGATTAGGTATGTAATCGGGTCTGTAGCTTTTAGTATATTTTAACTTGATGAATTCAGGGATGCAGTACCATATTTCTAGCTTCGGGTATTTGTGCAAGTTTGTTCAAAAACAGTTTTTTGGCTATCTTAGAGGAATTCAGTTTTGTGTAAGCTTCGCAAATAAAAAGCGAGAACCAGTATTAAAGAAAACTGTATAATAAATGCTTAATTGAAAATAGAATACCCGATGATTGGAATAATGCCTTAATAATACTATTTTTAAAAAAGGGAATAAATATAAATTGACAAACTGCAGACCCATCAGTTTCCTGTCAGTTTTATACAAACTGTTTGCAAAGACAATTACAGAATGATTGACTAACAAGCTTGATAGCTACCAACCACGAGAACAAGCTGGGTTCCGCAAAGGCTTCAGTACTTTAGACTATCTATAAATAATTAGAACGCTAATAGAAGAAGCGAATGAATACAATATAGCACTATGGATGGCCTTCGTGGACTACGAGAAAACTTTCGACTCTATCAAAACTGGGGCAGTTTTCATGAATTAAGCAATAGCCGAATAGATCATAGATATACATATTTAATACAAAATATATATAAAAATACTACATTTTAAATTATGCTGCATGAAAAAACCAAGAAGATTTAAATCAATAGAGGGGTGCTACTAGGAGATTCAATTTCGCCTAAGTTATTTACACTTATTACATGGAAGAACTAACGACAAAGGCATTAATATCGACCGAGAGAAATTAAACCATCTGCGCTTTGCCGATGATATTGTTCTAATAGCCACTGATAAAGAAGAATTGTAGCAAATGCTAAAAGAATTAAATCAACAATCAAAACCAATTGGCCTAAAAATAAATACAATAAAAACGAAATACATGACCAATCAGGTAATCTGAAAGTTGACGATCACACACTAGAGAAGGCGCATTCATACATTTAGCTAGGACAAAAACTCATATTATCAAAAGATAACTTAAAAGCTGATCTAGATAGGCGCATATCACTAGCATGGGCCACATTCGGTAAACTGCTAAAACTTTCGAAATCTCAAATACCGAACACATTAAATACTTCTGATATTAACATATGGTACAGAATCTTGTGCTCTTAATAACAGCATAATAAAGAAACTCCAAATCACACAGCATGCAATGGAAAAACGCATGATAGGAATTACACTCCGTCATCATATACCTAATGATAAAATACGGAAAAGATCAAAAGTGACAGACGTGATACATCGAGTGTGTAAACTTAGATAGAATAGGGCAGGCCACATAGCCAGGATGAATGACAATAAATGGACACGTCGAATATTCAAAAGGCCAGAGATCGACAACAGTGGAAAATATAAGGGAAGGCTTATATCCGACGATGGATGATACAGCTGTGATTATGATTGCCAAGTACTGGCCTCAAAAAGTTTCCAATTCTGATATAAAAAATTGCAGAGAGAAGTGAAGAAAATGCTCCCAACCTACAACTTTTTAAGAATTTATGTATATTGTCATCTATGCTGTTTATTATTTTCATCTGTCGCAGATAAATGTTCGATAGCACTTAAGGGGAAATATAACTGAGCGAGTATCTGAACTTAGAAATCAGCTCAAAGTATTGAATTTTTTGCCTGGTTAACCAAGAAATGCATTAAGCATTTGCCTATTTAGTAGACATTTTAAGGATCTAAATAAATTTAGCCTTTAAATTCAGGAAAGAAATACAAATCTAATAAAACATAAAATGTAAATACTTTTATAAAGCTATTAGGAAATTAGAAAAGAAAATTGAGATGCTGCAATATTTGAAAAAACGATATTAAACTTTCTTGCGGATTGTGACTAGATAAGAGCTTCCTAATTTTGCAAGAAATAAATTTGTACAGTATTTAATAGCATTGAAAGATAAATTCAAGTAGTGTTTTTCTAAATTTAACGATTAACTTTAGCAAACGTTTTAGTCTGTAAATTGTCTTTTATCATTAAAAGAACGTTGATTTAAACTAGCTAAAGAATGTAATATTTTTTTTACTGAATAGTGAATAAGTGCAACGAATATATGATGAAAGGATAGTAAATATAAGGTACCTACAGAAAATACGCCTTCTGAACGCTCACCCAAATGATAATGAGAACAAAGTTGGTTTTTGTCATCAAGTGAATAAAGCAGGCCAGATAAATTAGACGAAGCCTTAATTGAAATGAGAAAAAAAAGATTGTAGTGTGTTATACTCCGAAAATCGTACCAAATTCTTAATATTAATGGTTCAGTGGGATTAATTTTTGTTTTTCGTCTTTTGTGATTGCTATAATATAACCACATTTATCACTAATCAATATTTTATTCAAAAGGTTTTTCTTCTTAAACTCGGATATTAAAAATAAAAACATTTTGTAACAACTCGCTTTGCTGTTAGTAACGAGCCTATAAACTCACCAAATCTTTTTTTAAATTTTGGTCAGTTTTTATAATCTTAATAAAAGTAGACTTTCGGTTGACTCTCAACGCTGCAGTTAATTATGCTAAGGTTTGATACGAAGCCAAAATTTTCTCTACACCGTTATCTTTCTACTTTTTGGGGGTGTTTGTAACATTCTCTCTTAAAGCAATTCCTGGAACAATTTTTGTGTGCTAGAAGACTCCGAATGTTGATGTGATTGACCTTACTGTAATTTATTTAAAATTATGTCAGTTAAAGCGCTTGGTTGCGGTTCGGATGGATTTGATTTGTTTCTTGTCCCCAGAATGAAGTGGTTTATTCAGTCGCTAAAAATAGTTGTAATTTGAACAAGAGGCAATGGCGTAATTGTCTAAGGAACGATGGTGACTACTTGTCTCACAGATGACATATGACTAATAAGAGGAAATATATGGGAATTTAAATGTGAAACCAAAAACAAAGAGAAGGAAGTTTTAATGTAACAAATGAATATACAATATACTATTCAGGAGTATTAAAAAAAAAACAAAAAGCAAAGAAAGGTATTTAAATAACAATCAATAAAGAAATTCAAAAAGAACTGGTTAATTATGAAACAATAAGCTCAAAACACTGTACTAAGTATATTACTATAGTATACTATCATTTCTATAAAAATATATAGAGCTCTATAATTGGGAAAATAAAAAATCAGGATTAGGCTACATGGAAGAACATGGCGGAGAAATAGAAATTAAAAACCAAAAGAGGATGAGAGAATTCTGAATAGAAAATGAATTAATAATAAGTAATAGTTTTACTAAGCCAAATATATCAGATAAATACACCTTTGTAACTGAGGAAAGAAACGCAAAAACTGTAAGAGATTATATAGCCTACACAAAAATATGGAACATGAGATAAAAAAAGATTTAATAATCCCCGAATATAAAATCAGTTTAAATCATAGAATGATAACTGCAAATATACAAGTAAATGAAGTAGGGAGGATATAGAATATAGATTATAAGAAAATAAAAAAAAATCTATAACACAAAACAAAACGATTTTAGGACTTGCCAAGAAAAAATAGACGAAGGGCTAATTGATACAGAAAGAACTAAAAATTGAGACATGGATGAAAGATGAGAAACACTCAAAAAAAATCTATGAAAGGTAAAAGAAAGTTGCGGAACAAAAACAATGTACAGAATGGTATTCAGCAAAAATTAAAGAGAGAGTTTTAAAAAGAAACAACAAACTTGAAAAAATAGATAAGAACTAAAGACCCCTTAGATAAAAAACAATATCACATTATAAGAAACGAAGGAGAAAGGCCAGTAAAAAAAAACAAATAATCTTTTCCATTTTTTTATAAACTTATAAAAGCAGACTTTTCGTTAACTCTCAACGGTGGAGCTAATTCTGCTCTATTTATAACTATTTTTTTCCAGGGCGTTTATCGTCTTCTAGGTTAAAGTAACATCTAGAACAATTTTTGTATGTGATAAAAGACTTTCAATGTTTTTTTTTGCTTTCGAACGTATTTTTATTTAATTAAATGAAAAGAGCAAGCAATGCCTAACGTGCTACTTGTCAGATGTGATTGTATTTACTGGGATCATGGTGAATTATTCAAAGTTATGTTAGTGTGTGGTCCAGTGGTTGCCGTGTTGATAGAGTGAGTTCGATTCTTGTCCCCAGACACAGAGGGTGACTTATTCAGTCACTAAAAATAATTTCGATTTCATCAAGAGATAATAGTGCAGTCATCTTAGGCGCGGTGCTTACTACTCGACTCACAGATGGTATGGGGTCAATATAGACAAATTTAATTGAATTTTAACTCTCTACTTTGTAGCCCATACTTTTAGAGTTTTACTACTATTATTATTGTCAATGTTATGCTCTTGTTTTAATGGTTTTTTGCGTTGATATTGCAATATAGCTCTAAATTTAGGAGCAAAAACAATTACAACTGCAATTGGTTAAGTATTAAAACTAAGAATTAATTTGTTCATCTAATAGACACATATACATATTTTGCAAGACCACATATTTTACTAAAAAGATGGACGTTTTTTTTTTATTCTGATCTACTATTTTTACTTGACGTTTGATGTTTTATTTTCTTTTACAAGGTTTTATTAAAAGGTTGTGTATGATTTATTCACCTTCACAATTAATAATTCCTTTGGAATATATTTTTGTATTTATATTTATTTTTTCAAACAGTGGTAAAACTTCTTTCTAACTGCCCTAATTTATTCGCTTTCTATTTTTTGTAATGCTATATAATTATATTTTATTAAATATTAATAAGAATAGTAAGAAAAATAGACTGATAGAGCATAAGAATCTTATTATATTGTTTGCTATTTTTACATTGAATCAGAATATGTTTATTTTTATATTACAAAGCACTTTCAAGTACTAAGGTTTCCAATGTTTTTTACCAGTAGTGAAAGTAAATAAAAAGAAGCAGTTAATTTTAAAAGACGCAGAAAATATTTCTGAATTTGTACTATAGACGACCGCGTCGGCATTTCAGTGAGTGTTGTTTTGTATACTTCAAATTGTGACATTTAGTGTTAACAACACGTAATTGTCCGTTATCTTTTCTTGAGTGAAGAAACGTCCATCAAAATTCATCGCCATTTCAATGAGACATGCGATGAGGGCGACATTGATGTTGAAAATGTGCGTTTGTGAGTGCTAAAGTTTAAAGAAAGTCGAGAATTGTATTACAATAAGCCGAAGTAGTCTCGGTCACGAACCAGCCGGACCAAAACTATGATTGCGCGAGTGGAGCAAGTTATAAAAAACCGTCGATTAAATGTGTGCAGTATTTCCGTAGGATCTGTGGAGTCCATTTTGCATGATGACCTGAAGATGCGGAAAGTTTCTTCATGGTGGGTTCTACGAATGCTGACCGATAAACGCAATAAACAAAATTATGGCCGCTCATTTTTCATTTGAACTGCTGTTGCATTAGCGATTTTCCAGTGGACAACTGTGTACGTATTGAGGAGATTGAGTTGAGAATTAAAAGAAGTTTTAACTTTCATGGGTAAGTACTTTTCAGAAAAAATTCGGAGACCTTAGAATTTGAATGCACCTTGTACTGTCATTATTTCATTCGTTTTTAATGATGGTGAGGTTTTCACATCAGGGGAGCATGGCGGAAACTGTTCGTCCTCTCTGGCCAGTCGTCGCGTACTATGCCGCAGACGGCCGCTATTATCATCCCTTATTGGAAGTGAACGCAAATACTCAATTATTTTTAGTAACTGAGTAGGCCACTTGCCAGGTATCAGAGAGCTCCAGGGATGAACTTAGGTTCGTCTGCATTGCAGCCCAGCGCCTCAATATTTTAATAGAAACTTTTAACATATAAAATTGCAATATATCAGCTTTTTGCAAGTGTGCGTAAAAGGACTGTTTACGCTTTTGATAGCTATTATACATTATTTATTAATTTTGATAAGCTTTCCGTGATCTGATCGATTTTTCAACGCTGTTGTTATTTGTCTTTTGCATAGATTTTCACATAATTCCATTTATGTTTCGGTTATTGTAGTTCTAATTTTTCGATTTTTTTAAGTTTACGAGGTCTGTCTAGAATATATATATAGAGTAATAATTAACATAACAAAAATAATTTACGCAGTCGTGTTGTAACTTGCCAGCCGATGAGCGAAAATTGTAATGTGCATGCGTCAACAAGGACAACTTCATTAAAAGAGAGAGAAGTTCGCATTTGACCTTGTTAGCGCAAAGACGTATATACCGCGGCTGGAAGTGAAAACAAGTTAGTGCGTACGCTCTCCTTAATTAAATTAACTCGCAGTTAACCTGCAGTTAAACCAGTAAGTTACTTATAATATTAAAATAAGTAATAATAATACAATCGGCAATGACTTACTAATAGAAATTCAAACGTTAAATAAATGCAAATGAGCTGTCTTATTACCACCGTTAAATGCCGTTTAGAAACGATATATGTAGACACCACCACAATTATCACAAAACAAATTCTATTTGCCACTTCATATAAAAAATCGACGCAACTACTATAAATAAATCAAAAACCGCAGTATTAGCAATTAAAATCCCGTCCATCTTTTTTCAAAGCAATCATAAAGGGCTGACTTCCGACCTCGAATAGATAGTAACAGGCAAGTTCGCAACATTTTGCAATGCAAATTCAATAAGAATAATTTTAATAAAACTTGTTACAGAAAAATATCCTATCACTTAAAAGAAAATCAAATCAAGTTTCATACTTTTCAAAATCCAAACGACAAGCCACTTAGTGTTGTAATTAAAAATGTCTCAATTTCGCTTACAATTTAGGAACACGAACACGAATTTAAAATACTACCAATAATTAAAATAACAAAATTACTTACCAAAGACAAGCAACCACTGCCCGTACGCGCAGAAGACTTAACAGATAATGAAAACGCAAAAAAAATCTGGTGTAAACATCACACGACTTTTCTTATCCTATTATTATATATTATACCGGGTCCATCGTCTCGGCCCTGCGCTGCTCTCATCCCGGAACTTGTTATTTTAAAAAAGAAGTGGACGCGAGTCCAACACTCGAAAGCTGATTAAAATAAACAGTACAAGACAATAATTGACTAGTACTTAAAATTTTGCTACGCCACTGAAGGTAACCGTGCGAGCTCGGCCGCACAGCCTTCCCCATTATCGCCTGCGTGCTTCCTCCTAGCGGCCAAGCGTCCCCCCCCTACCGTCCTGCAGTCGGCCAGGAAGCTCTCCGAACGCGCTGTGATTGGTCCGTTCAATTAATTTTTAATCGGCTATAACTTATTTATTTGACCTCGGATCAAAAAATTTCATTGTAATTTTTTGTTCGTCTCGGTCTGATCTATCCGGTAATATAAATTTCTCGAAATATTTTATGAACACCCGCTATACTAAAAATCCTGAGCTTCAATTTTTTTTCGAGTTCCTATTTTACCAACTTTTATTTTAAATTCATGTTTATCTCGTGATAACAAATTTGTATCTTCAACCGTTTAGATTCGCGACCGCTTTGCGACCGATTTTGCGACCTTGCGACCAAACGACTAGGCCGATTTTTACAAAAATCTTCGCACTGCGTCCCCTACCTACAGGTAACTTGCATACCAAATCTCAAGTCTCTAGCTTTTACGGTTCTCGAGATATCCTGTTTACTGACAGACCGGCAGACACACACACACACACACACACGAACCAATGGCTCAAACCAACTTTTTTGGTGTCCTGAGGCTATATTTCGTCCAGAAATGTGAAAAACTGGATAGGTCAAATTTCCACCGATTACATTACTTTCCTTATTATAGGATAAGGAAAGTAATGAACTAAAATCATTATACTATTTAATAGTAACTGTTGAGATAAGAAAGAAAGTAGTAGAAGTATCCCTCAATGCCACTATTGCCAATAATATTTCCACACTAAAAAAGCATAAGATCCACCTACGTGCGCAAACTGTGGGCAAAATTACGCAACGAGCTACTTCGAATACAAACATCATCTAGAGTTACTCTAAAAACGAACTTTAATAGACGGCTACACACAGAAAACGCATGGAACATTCCCCTAAATCTGTCACAAACCCAAACGCAAAATAATAATCCCCCAAACATAAGTCCAATATACCCTACCCTACAGCACAACAACACACAGCCAAGCAACTTAATCAAAATCTTAATTGACTTTCTAACCCCGTTCATTCATAAAAAATTAAAATAGTCTTCACAAACACACTCCTGTCTCTCTTTTTCAATGGTCCATAACAAACAAAAGATAATGTAAAAGTGGTGTGGCGGCCTTTTCGCCCTTGAACCGCTTGTATATCGTGGCGGCATGCTGGTGGCTTTGATATCTGCCGCCACGTTTTGCTATCGCACACAAAAACGGCATATGGGCTTTTGCTCAGCCGGCGAGTCTGCATACGCCGTCGGCGGCACCCTTTGAGACGAAAAGTGCTGTCGAATTAAGATTTCCCGCAAATGATCTACCGCTAACCCAGGAGCGAAGCCCGGCGATATACTCGATCCGCAACGCGGCCAATTCGGTCGTGTTTAACCAACCCGCAAGACATACTCGATCCGCAACGCGGCCAATTCGGTCGTGTTTAACCAACCCACAAGAGATAGATTCGATCCGCATCGCGGCCAATTCGGTCGTGTTTATTTTATCCACATTTAACCACCTCGCAAGACTTTCGCATCGCATCCCGGCCAGTGCGGTCGTGTTCCAGGCACGAAGACATCGCAACAAGGTGGCTACCGTGAAACCAACGCCGCCGAAACCGAAGCCGATTACAGGTGAGCGATTTGGCAATTACTCATCAGTTGATATCGGTAGCCGCCCCATCCGCTTTCGCGCCGGCCGTTTAAGGACGATTTGGGCTCAATGTATTACTTTTCAAAACGGGCCGTACTTGGTTCCCCACACCGCACCGCGAGGGCACGGCTATTTACACGCTTGCCTCTCCGAAAAGCTAACAATCCTTAATTGAAACTCCAACGCTATAAAAGCCCAACGATCACTATTAATTTCCGTAATGGCAAGATACAATGTGGACGTGGCATGTGTTACAGAAACCCACTTTTCATCAAAAGAGAATCTCAAAATACCAGGCTTCAGGTGCACAGAAAAGATCGAATATCAGAAAAAGCAGCAGGAGGAGTAGCCATATTAGTCAAAAAGTAGATCAATTACAACATCATACCCGATTCAGCTACACCAAACATTGAAACTGTTGGCATTAAAATAATATTAAAAAAACCCAAGCCACACATTAATTAGTAGCAACCAAAAAATAAACTAAACTCAGCAGATCTGCTTGCAATATTTAACTCCTCCGAACCTACTCCTGCAATAGGCGACCCAAACTGTAAGAACACGCTATGGGGCTGCAGAGCGACAAACCCAAAAAATATTAAACTTGATCAAATCACCACAGAGATTGGATTTCTAATTCTAACCCCACCTGACTATACCTATTACTCAAATCGTAAAGATCACCAGCCCGATATTCTAGATATGGTCTTCCTAAAAAACTTTCCATCATAAAAAAATCCATCAAACAGTCATCGATGAGATCGATTCGGATCACCTTCCAGTGCTCATAACACTCACAGCTACTCCACACATAAACACACAGAGTTCTCGCCTAATAAACGGAGCAATAAACTGGTAAAAATTTCAAATAGATTTAAATGATAATTTACAATATTCACCTGAACCGAAAGCACCAGAAGAAATCGACGTTGCAATATCAAACTTTACAACTTCCGTTGTAAATAGTGTATTCAAGACAACATCAAAAAAAAAATTGTATCATAAACCCAAACACTCAAACCACATAACCGAACTTATTAAAAAAAAGAGCCAAGCGAGACGTAAATGGCAAGAAAGTCAAAACCCATCTGATAAGTGAACGCTCAACTAACACACCAACTCAAAAAAGAATTAGACGAAATAAGAATAGCCACGTACCAAAAATACATTGAAGAACTTGAACCGAACGACCCTGGTATGTAGAAAGCAATAAAAAGAATTTTAAAACGGCACAACGAAATTCCAACAATCACAGATGGTATCAGTAACTACTACACTGATGTAGAAAAAGCCACGGCATTTGCCAACCATCTGGAAAGTGCTTTTATATCAAAAATCACATGCAGTTCACAGAATCAGCATCTACTATTGATTACATAGAAAAAAACCTACCTGTCGTCACAGAACGTATAAAACCAACTTTGCCTCAAAAACTACAAGCTCTAAACGCTAGAGTCCCCGAAAGAAAAAAACGTTTCAGATACCAAAAGTACACGAGCTGGAGTCCCCCAGGGCAGTATACTGGGACCACTTTAACTTTATTCATTGACGCTACAACTATAATTACACTAAGCAATGATCTAACAAAAGCAGTACAACTACTACAGGCCTCTATAAACAAATGATGCAAATAGTTTAGTGACTGGAACATCCAAATCAACTCAAGCAAATGCCAGGCAAAAATATTTACACTCAGGAGAATCCGCAACCCACGTAACATTCATGTTAACAACTAAATGATCGAATGGAATTCCTCTGATGAAATAGTGAAATATCTAGGAGTACTTCTAGACACAAAACTCTTATGAAAGCAGCATATCAACCATAAACTGAACCAGAGTTGTGCAAGACTAGCACAGTTATACCCACTATTAAATCGGAAATTAAAACTAAAAGCCAAATGCGCAATTATGATGTACATTTCCCTCATAAGACCATTAGCATTTTATGTACTACCAATCTGAAGTACCGCATCAGAAACGAACATAATCAAACATAATAAAAAAAAAGGTTATATTCAGGTGATTAAGCACATGTAGTATGTGATCGACGCATTTGCAATGACTGAGTAGATAGAGCACGTAGATTCTGAATTGAATTTTAAGCGAAATGAAAATATCCGTCTTTAGAAATTATTCATGTGATTTAGAAGATTTTCGAGAACAGCGTAATAAGTGGTTTATGAATAAAGTTGATTAGCAGCTGGAAATCTGTAGAAAGTTTTGTATATTCTGAAAAACTAACAGTAAAACCTCGAAATCGTGTACGGTCTACAATCAACAAAGAAAAATTTACAGTCCAGATTTATCGCGCTGTGGCTTTTGGTTATACCCAAAACTTAAATAACTTTTGAAAGAGAAGATATTTTAAACCTTTGCTTTGGGAAATCTAATTCTATTCAGCTATATTAAAAATTGAGCAGCAATTATTGTTTACAAAAACTTATTACCATTTTAGAATACGATACTACATAATTCATTCAATTTCGTTATTATTTCTTATTTATGTACATCAAACGTACACCTTTAAAACGTCTAAAGAATTATATAAAATAAACTAAAGATACCGTCTACATTTATTCATCATTATCATCAAAAAATACCTTGTACTTTGTTATATCCCTGAATTCATCCCAGAGTTTCGTAAAGCTGCTTTGAACAAAATAATCCCCATTTCTATCAACTTAGAAGTAATTATTTAGCGTGAGCACTCATTATTCTTGTGTAAACACAATATTGTTTAGGTTTTTACTTTATTTAGGCGAGCCTAAAATACAATTTAAGCTTTTATTTGATAAAATGGTAGCATAAAATTATTTAGAAACCGCTTATTTTATTCAATTGCACAGTCGGCGTAGGTTATGATTAAATATTTGTGTTATTTTTAAGAACTGGCAGTGATTATTATATAATTGAAAGTTGCCTACAAAGTAAACCTGTAATAAATAATAATAAAAAATAATAAATTATAAGTTGGTATCATTACAGAAGAAGTTTAAAATTGGAAATGGTAGAGGGGATATTAGGAGAGTTTGGAAATTAATTTTCAATTTTCCACTATACTGTACGCATTTCTGCATTCTTTAAAACCAATCGTCAAAACAATTTTTCTGCATTTTCTCACCTTAAAGAAAACATTAATCATTCATTTCTTTATAAATCGAAACATTTCGACATATCTGGGTTTGTTTTCATCTTCAAAGACCCAGAGAGATGTTTTTATATCTATCAAATATCTCGCAGCACTACAAAACTCATGCTGTCATTTGATCATTAAAGCATGGTGAATCCATAGGGAATAATCCTTTCTTACTCAAATCTGGTCGTACAGAATGGTATAAATTGCTAGTGCCGGAAAATTCAAACACATTTCTACCTGGCTGACGTATCAGACTTCAGTATAATTTTGACTATAGTGATATTTTTCTGTGTGACAACCAGAGACCTGTGTACTGACATCGAAGTTTCTTCTAAACTGAAATTTCTTTTCTGGAAATCCCAGTACCACTTGAATATACGATAAATTGTAATGCAAATTGTCCAGTAATCTATTTTAAAATTGTGAGCAATTCACTGCCACAATTTAGGGGTGATTAATGTCCAAATGTCTTGTAGGCTGCAGTGCAGGTTTGAATCTATTTTAATACGCTGGTTACAAGGTGAAATTTTCCTAATATTTTTTATTATTCTAACCCCCATAGTCATTTAAAATGTTTTAAAGTACCATTGTAATAAAATAAATGCTATAAAGCAACCATTTTAAAAGTGAACTTTTAAGAAAATTAGAAGAAAATGTAAAATCAAGCAATATTCTATAATTATCCAAAACGAGGAGACTATTTGATAACATTCTAATATTGGCAAAGACTCAAACAGTTATTAAAAAACTAGCAAGTGAAGAACGAAATTAGAACGAGTATTTGGCAATACAACACAAAATTAATTCTACAAATAATAGAAGATAATATAAGCATGACTTTAAAAAAGACTATTATTGAGTAAACCAAAAATAACTAAAGTGGAAGATCAAAATGGATAGTAACAGAAGCATCATTATCAAAACAATTATTAACAATGTGGGTTCAGAAGAAATGCTAGAAATCACAGCACGGTTTAGGACACATTAAAAACAATGCCCTAGGGAGGACAGAATAACGATGGAAATGCTGAGGATAGGAGAAAATACGTTAGTGAGCTTGTTACAAATTTTATTCAATAGATGCCTTGAAGAAGAGAAAGGTGTCGATGAGCTGAGGTTTCATTATTACTTGAAAAAGGATACAATACGAACATCAGTAATTACCACCCAATAAAGCTGTTATTTTATGCTTATAAATTACTATTTTTATATTTATTTACAGATTAGTATGGGTGGAAACTAGTTCATTAGAATGAACTTGAAGGAATTTGTAGTGCTTGGTAATTCTCATTGGACTTTTTTCTTCTATTGTTGGTATGTTGAGACCCGTATGTAGGGAATGATCTGAAACATACCATGAAGCATTTGTGAGCATCCAAAGCGTTTTGGATTAAAAACGTTTAATAATGTTAATATTTGAGATACCGGAGCACCCCAAAAGTTTAAAGCCATACGTCCATATTGGATTTATAGTTACTTTATAGAGTAGTAGCTTGTTTTCAAGAGAGAGGCATGAGCATTTACCAATACATTTTGCTGATGTTAGGATCCCTTCTTTCCTTTTTTGATGTTTACTTTCCATGTCAGTCTGCTGTCTATTTGTAGTCCAAGGTATTTTACTGTTCGAGTTTGGAGAACTTGTATGTCATTTAAGGTAACAAGAGGACATACAGAACGTCTAAGTGTATAAGTTACATAAGAACTTTTTGTTTCGTTGACTTTTGTTCTCCAATCAATTATAGACTATTTTCTAGTGAACGGGGAGAATTGGCGAAAAATCAAAGATGTTAAGGTGAAGAGAGGACCGGAAATAGGCAGCGACCACTACTTACTCCAAATGGATATGAGGGTGAGCCGAAAACAAGCGACAGAGAAACATAGAAAAATAACTAAGGAGAAAATTAAAAGCCACATGTTACAAGAAGAACACATCAGGAAGAAATACCAAGACATTCTAAAAAAGGAGTACGAGACAAAAAATATCAGACCAAATATAGAAGATAGATGGAAAACGATAAAACAATGCATGATAAAAGCAGCGCGCAAATGTTGCGGAGTGACAAAGGTAACTAACACGGACTTTAAAAGAACAGCATGGTGGACAACTGACATAAAAACACTGGTAAAAAAAGAATGCTGGCGCAAATATCTACAAACGAAATTGGAAGAGGACTATATTCTATACAAAGAGAAAAGAACGCAGTTAAAAAATAAGGTGAAGGAAGCAAAACAGAAAGCGTGGGAAGAATTCGGAAACAAAATGAAAAAAGAATTTGACGACAACCAGAAAATATTTTACGGAACTTTGAAGCAACCGAGAAAAAAAGAAAACTACACCCACAAAAAACATCAAGGATAAACAGGGAAATGTACTGACAAATGAAAACGATATTATGGAAAGATGGAAACAATATTTCGAAGATTTGTTGGCAGCAGGGGAAGAACAGAGAGGATTGGAAAAAGAAGAGGGAGGAAAATACCGACTTTGAAAAGATACGAACTCAACAGAGAAAGATAGCGCAGAAGGCAAAATAACAAAACAAGAATTGGATATAGCAATAAGGAAACTCAAACTAGCAAAAGCCCCAGGCATAGATGAAATTACCCCAGAGATGGTAAAATACATAGGAGAAACAGGCAAGGAAAGGTTACTAGAACTATACAACGACATCTTAGTAGTAGGAAAAGTACCGAACGAATGGAAAATATTAATCATAATACCCATATATAAGAAGGGAGACCGAAGAGAATGCTGTAATTACAGAGGAATTTCCTTACTAAGCATCCCAGGGAAGGTATTCGCAAGGATTCTAGATACTAGACTCCGAGACAAACTAGATAAGACAATAGAAGACACCCAGAGTGGGTTTAGAGAAGGACGGGGGGTACAAGACCACATATTTACAATCAGACAGCTAAGTGAACAGGTCATAGAGAAAGGGGAAGAAGTACATCTCTGTTTTATAGATCTGGAAAAGCCCTTCGACAGAATAGAAAGAGAGACAATATGGCAGTGTCTAGAAAAAGCAAACATAAATTACAGAGAAGTAGCAGCCATCAAAGCACTATACGAAAATAGCGGAAAAATAATAAGAACGAGACACGAGCAGTCGGAGGAATTTAAGGCCAATATAGGCCTAAGACAGAGATGTGTACTCAGCCCGCTGCTATTTAATTTAGTATTAGATGAGGCAATAAAAGAACGCAAGAAAAAAACAAGAAGATACCATGTAGGAAGCTGGAATATGGAAAAAATCTACATATCAGAATTACTTTTTGCTGATGATATGGTTATATTCGGAAAAAGTGAGAAAGACCTACAAGAAAATATCAATGTATACAACTTAGAACTAAAAAAGAAAAACATGAAGATAAACGGAGATAAAAACAAAACAATGGTAATAGCACCAGACAAGAGAAGACATCGTATATATATAGAGGGAAGAAAATTGGAACAAGTAGAGAAGTTGAAATACCTAGGTGTATGGATACAGGAAAATGGAAAACTCGATGACGAGATAAATGAAAGAGTAGGAATTACAGGACGACTATTTAACTCCATAAAGTCCTCTTTTCTAGGAAAAAAGGAAGTACCAAATGACGCAAAAGTAGAAGTATTCAAAAAAGTTGTAACACCAATACTCATCTATGGCAGTGAATCATGGACAACAGTGAATAAACATAGGAGCAGGGTAGAAAATACGGAGATAAGATTCCTGCGTAAAATAGAGGGCAAAACAAAGAGAGACCACATCAGGAGCACAACATTTAGAGAAAATTTAAAAACTAAGGCGGTAGCGGTATTAGTGCAAGAGAGACAGTTGGGGTGGTTGGGACATATAATAAGAATGGACAAAAACAGAACAGTGAAAAAGTGTTTGAAGCAAGACCAAAAGGCAAAAATAGGATAGGAAGACCGAGAAAAACATGGAAGGAGGAACTAAAAGAGGCAGCAGAATCAAGAAACATAAAGTGGGAAGAAATTCGCACAGCAGCAAAGGATAGAAAAAAGTGGAGAGAACTGTGCAAGACAAGCCCGAATCCATAAAGCACAACTCAGCTCAATAGCCTTACACCGAAAGGTAGAAAGGTTTTGGATTAAGTAAGTAAGTAAGACTTTTGTTCTCCATTGGTGTAGTCATATTTGAATGAAGTTTAGATGCTCCTGTAGGTGCGTGGTGGCATGCAGTAGATCAGGATGTGTAGCCATTATTACAGTGTCATCTGCGAACCTGCCAATATGGGTTCTAGAGTAGTTGGTATGTCTGCGGTGTATAGGAGGTACAATAAGGGGCCAAGGACACTTCCTTGCGGTACTCCTTGATAGATGTCTGAATACGCCATGTTTAATTTAAAAGTACTTCTCAAATAGATACGATTTCAGTAATAAGTAGTACGCACTCGGCAATAGTAGTTTGAGCTTGTGTAATCGGCTTTGGTGCCAGACTTTAACGAATGTACATTGTATATCCAGGAACACTGTTGGGTAGTTATTGTTTCGAATCAAGTGCTTGATTTATTATGGTAATCATTCGATGGTATTGTTGTATTGTAGAATGGTATCTACGAAAACTGAATTGGTGGTTGGCGAAGATGCCGCTTTCATGGATTCTTTTTACTAGTAATTTTTTCAGAAGTTTGAATATTTGCGGCAGTAGACTGATTGGACGATATAAAGCAGGTTCGTGTGGAGGTTTGCTCGGTTTTAAGGCGATAATTATCTGAGCAAATTTGAGTCGCGAAGGCTAGTAGTTCAGCATTGAATAAAAGTCTCAAAAACTGGATTCCTGTATTAGAGAGTTCGAAAAGCACTTTACTATTGATTAAAATTTTTATTCAGTTTGTTAATTTCATTGTTAATTTTAGTTGCTATGGTATTTTTTATCGGCGGTAACATCTGTAGAGGTGTTTCTAAGAAGTTTTCGATATCAACATCCGGATTATTTGAATGAGTGATAAATACAGTTGTAAGATGCTGGGCGAATACTTCTACTTTTTCATTGTCTGATCCTGTCCATTCAGTTGGTAATTTTTTTAATTGTTTGGGGTTGCTTGCCTTTTTTTACTTTCCAAATAGTGTGATCCGCCCTGGATAAGTTACTTAAGTAATTTTGATATCTTTCTTGTTTCATCATTGCAAGTGTACGATTTAAGTTGCTTGCTAGCCTCTTATATGTGTTTTTATCTATTGTGCTCGTGCTCTGCGTTTCTCCCTGACTAAGTTTAATACCTCAACAGGGAGATGCATTCTTTTAATTTTGGTATGGACGTTTATGCTGCATTTTGTGTGGTTACAAGAAAGATATTTGTTGCTGTTTCTATCTCGGAGAGCGACTTTAAACTGATATTGAGGTGAAGATTTTTATTGATCAGCTTTCGGAGTGTCCTAATTAATTTTGTTATTAATTAGTAAAGGTTTGGGAGCTATTTTAATAATAGTTGTGCGATTGTAGTTATTTATTATCATTTATTAATTGGCGTATGATCTGACGATAAATCAACATTGCTCTAAGATCTATATAATTGGTCTATAGGCCCTTTGTTGCCAAAAAGTCTAGTAAATTTAAGATTCTGTTAGGATCGCTGGGCTAGTAAGTAGATTCCCCGGTTGACAAATATTGATAGTTTGCTTCTTGCATGAGGGCGTATAGTGCCCGACCTTTAGAAGCCATTAATTTACTGCCTCAGTGCGTATGTTGGCCATTGAAGTGATCTCTTTATATAAACTTGTTGCCTAGTGTTTCAAACAATATACCAAAATCGTTTTTTTGTAAGATTATGTCTAGGTGAGCAGTACTGTTGTTGTTTGTAAGAAATGTTCTTCATACTTTAGAAGTTTTTAATGATTAATAGATCTAATAATCATTGCCGTATCTTCATAAGCTGTACCATCCTGGTGATCAGTGTGGTAAATAGAATAATTAAATAAATAAAACGTGTGTTTGTGTTGTAAAGTGTGTTTCTGCTAGTAAGAGGATTTCTATATTGTGTAATTTTAAATATAGTTCGAATTAAAGTGTTTTTGATTGGATG
Source organism: Sinelater perroti (assembly GCA_036346155.1). Lineage (NCBI taxonomy): Eukaryota > Metazoa > Arthropoda > Insecta > Coleoptera > Elateridae > Sinelater > Sinelater perroti. Next base: position 19,168,958 of record JARFIY010000099.1, on the reverse strand, counting down.
CTATTTGCATTCCGTAATGCCATACGCAAGGAATTAGCGATTGTTTATTAGTTTATTTATGACTATGGATAGCATTTGTAGGATCATATTGTTTTGTTAAATCAGTTAAGTTAACATACTCCTGAACTCGTCTAGGAAACTATTAATCTGAATACTTGGTTAAAAGTTCGAGTCGTTTGTTGTTGTGAAATATTGCTTGCTGCTGTAGTCGGTTGATTTGGGGTATTTTCTTGGGTATTTTCGGAGCTTGTCGAATTTTATTTTGTGGTTTTTTATGAACTAAGCATCCACGGTAATTAGCAGGATGATTTCCAGTACACAGAGCGCACGTAGCAGAAGTACATTCAATTTTTTTGAATATTTTTGTGCAATGCAACTCTCATTTGAGACATCTGTACGGAAGATTACAATATGTTTTGGTATGGTTATATTTATGGCACCTTGTGCATTGTACAATAGAGGAATTTTTTGGTGAAAGTTCTACTTTTATTATTTGATTGTTTGTAGCGTTTAGGTTAAAGAGGTTTTTATTGCTCTCATCCGGCTCAAGGTCCACGAAGAACAGTGAAAGTGATAATTTTGTTGTTTTATGTTTGACATTTGTTTATATTTCTGACTTTGAAACCAGATTGGGTAAGCGCTTCTTTGATGTCCTCGGTCTCATTCATTTGGTATATGTGCTAGACGATGTTGGAGTCTTTCATGTAAATTATTAGTTTTCTTTGGGTTTCAGGTATGTTAACATTAATTTTAACTACGTTGTTTGCCTTACTTTTGATGTAATATAGTTTAGTTTTGCAACGTTTTGTAGAGCTTTTATTATTTTTGTATAATTAATCACTGGGTGAGGCTTGGGGCGTTGAGTTGGTTGTGTTAAGTTATTGAATGAATCGTCTCTAGCGTCTGTTAAAATTGCGTATCTGTTTTGTTGTGGAATTTGGGATCTGCTGCCATTCATTTTTGCAGTTATTTTCTCTTCACTAGATTTGTAGCTAAGTAATGAACTGCTGTCCATATTATAGTTGGTTTCCAAAAGTGGTTGTTAGTGTAATGGTTGATTTTGTAACTGTGGTTGTGTATATACATTTTGTAAGGATATGTCAATATCACTGTTATTTGTTGGGGAGTATTGCATACTTGCAGTCAGAGAAAGTTGGACTAAGAGTAAACGCCTCGAAAACGAAGGTTATGAGCCCAGATCAAGAACAAATACTAATAAACGGAAAACAGATAAAAAGGTTACAGAGTATATATACCTAGGACACACAATTAAACTTGGAAGTTGCATACTTAGTGACTTTATTCGTGAATTTGACCAGTTATCGGTACTTGATAACTAGGTGTTAATGGCTGATAAAGTGATATTTGTGTGGATACATGAGTGTTGAGAATGCTAAACGTAAATCCATAGTTTTCTGGTTGAGCTTGGTTTAGTAGAACCGACGGTGCGGGACCGATGCTTTTTGATATTCGGTATAATATACCTAACTAAATAGTAGTTGTACATACAATATTGTAGCTACGATAAATATTTCAGTTTGTTAGACGGTTTTTTAATTAGATTGATAGCACGGCTCTTGCACTTTAGTTTTAAAGATAACAGGCGTGCGTTTATTCTTCACAAGCCAAATGTAAATTATAAATTACTAATAAAAATAATATTCCAGTTATATAATCAGCCAGTGGAACAAGGTGGCTTCCAAATAGCACTTTAGATCACGTTCTACCTTTTTCCTAGAGAAGACCATCAACCTGACTTTTAGTGATTTTCAAAAGGTTTTCAATCAGTTGAAACATGGGCATCCTTCAAAGCACTAGATAATTGTAAAATAGATTTGAGATATTCAGCCTTCATCAAAAGCATCTATGAAAGACCAACAATCCAAATTCATATTGATGAAAACCTTCATAAAATTCCAATAAAGTAGAGGAGGACGACAATGTGACACCCTATGACCGAAATTATTCATTGTGGTACTGGAGGACGTTTTTAGAAATCTAAACATGAAACCCTGCCTCAGCGTCTCCTGCGATTGCTACTAACACCGGTAAACAGATACAGCACATCAAGATGTCTAATATATATGATTTTCAATTCCCTCTCAATTTAGAATGATCGTTCAATAGCACACATTAAACGAGTTATAATGCGGCTATGAGAGTTTGAATCATTACACTTCCATTATATATGAATTGAGGTCCTAGACTATTTAGTCTCATTTTGTTAAATAACTTGAGAACCAGACCTGACTGAGTAATTAAAGTGATATATGTTAAACATCTTAATTTTGGTGGCAATCACAGGAGGTGCCAAGGCGGGTGTTTCTCTTTAGATGACACAATAAAGATATTAAAGTTGATGGTTGCTACTTGAGTTATTTATGTTTAGCAATTAATATCCTGGTCTTTGGCAGTAATATTGAAAACTAAAAGCAATAATCACGTAACTGTAATATGCCTCCAGTAAAATTAGGCTAAAAGTGGTCATTGGCTAGGCTAAAGTTATGAGCAACTTTGAAATAAAAAATGAAAAAATAGGCCATATGTATCTTGGACATGACCGAAAATTCGGTAAAGAAAACCAAAGCTCGGAGATTACAAGGAAGGATTGGTTTAACCTAGGGCGCTTCCGGCAGATTGGATTGTCTTCCGATATACTCTTATGTTTAAAGAAAATGGTATATCAGTCATGCTACATATGGTGACAATGACTTTAACGGAGAATAGCGCAAGAAGTTTATAATAACACATAGAGTCGTGGAACTTAGTATTTTAGAAACAAATCTTAGAGATACAATAAGAAAAGCGGATATAGTGTCATAGTTAAAGTGGAAATCGGTGGAAGATGTCGCCAAACAGGATTTGCAAAGATGACTATTAAAATTAATACACTGGAGGCTCAGAGAATCGTAGAACTATGGACAGGCTACAACGACTATTGTTGAATGATGTATAGAAATACATAAGAAAGCACATGCAGAAGATCAGGCTGATGGTAATAATTTGGATTCTATGCTTTATTTCGAAAATTTAAAATGTAGTCTCGCTTTTAACAAGCAAAATTATGAGTGCTAAGGCAATGTTGATGTTTATGGTTATGGGGTAGTACTCTGGTTTTTACAGGCGCCATCGATAATGTTCATTATTCCTTAAAAATATTTGGTCATGATGATCCTACTGCTCAAGAATTTTGTATTGAACGTATACATTATTTAAAAAATACTTTATTATTTTATGAAAAAGTAGCGTAGTTAATTTTGTAAAAATGTTTACATTTTATAATTCTGCCCAACCCTTGTATATACAATATTTGTTAAGGATAATTTTGTCATTAATGTTTTATTTATAGAACATTTTGGATGCTATAGATATGTTAACATACTGTATTTATTTTAATTATTATTATTAATCCACTATGTGCAAGTCTCCTCTTCGTGTCTCTTCCTCTTGTAAATTTATAATAATTGACTTTTTGTTACAGTAGCAGGTTTCCGTTTCTCATACGTGTGGGGCTGCGCCATTTTTTCTGCAGAAGCATCTTTATTGCTGGTATGGTCCTCTCGCACTTTTTCGTTCTCCCCAAGGCTCTCATCTCGTAACTTCTCACTCCATTTATCTGCGCTTCCGGCGACATGCCCCACCCAGTTCCACTTGATATATCGTCTACTTTAGTTTTTGCGGTATCTACTGGTTGCTTTTACGATTTTGTCAGTGATATATCTGGTGCGGTTAGCTGCACGGCTTCGTGCTATATTAATTTCTCGGTACTGCTTTTGCAAGTGGGGCCGTCTTACGTTGTTCTAGACCGAAGCGTTAGGTTAAGCGCATATTAAACGTTACTTTATTATGCAACAGCTTAACTTTAATTTAGGTCTAATGTTGTTGCACTGCTTTAAACGATGACATATTTTCAGTTCTAGCTTTAATTATAGCAAATTTAACATCATTGTGTTAGCTTAACGATATAGTTTTGTTTTAATGGTGTCTATAATAATTTTATTTGAAAATATCTGTGTTTGCATGGATATAAACATTAGAAAGTTATTCAGTTGCTATATCATGTGCCTTATGTTGTAGATTTTTTTAAGTTTTTTATCTTATGTTACCACGCACCAATTTCAAGTCAATTTTTCGCCACTTTCTTCATAATTTTCAATAAAGAATTGTCAATAAAAATCATTTTTATCCTCATTGTGGGCTATAATATTAATTAATTATAATTAATAATAATTAATTTTTAATATATTTAAAGAATTATATTGATATATAATAATTATTTTGCTTAACCGATTCACCAAGCCTTATTTTACTTGTTAACACAAAATTACACTGTTATATGTTACTTCAATAGAGAATATAACTGACAAAGAAATTAATCGATGATTGATAATTAAGTTACGTACTGCACTGAATTTTTGTATATTATCTGTCACTTGTGTTATATCTTTCAACACTCAACTATGAAAAGTGAATAAGAAAGAGTTAATAAAGCTAAAAATATGGAAGTTTAAAAAACATTATCAAAAATGCGTCTCGGAAAAATTAGAATACTTTTTAATCGCGATTAGCCCTTTTGCACACGTTAGATTTAATCTTCTGGAATGGTGGGGTTGACGTGTATGTCTTCTACTAAGGTGTTATGTCTCACGAGAGGAAAGTGACATGCAGAATTTTTAGGTCTGATTTATATATACCATAACGCATTAAGAATTGAACGGAATGTCTTAGACAGAATTTTGATATTGGATAATTTGCTACAGTTCTACATTTGAACTTCATATGTTCAAATTGGTCTGAGTATGACTTTATAGAAAAATATCTTGTTGTTTAATGAGAACTGGGGTCGGTGACCTATCCAGCCGGTACATTTGTTTGAGTTTCAGGGATGTTTACGCTTATGTTTAATGTGGAGTTTCCAAATCTGCCTCTGATCTAAGTAAAACGCCAGGTTTTTAACTTCCGACTTTACTGAGATAGCAGCTTTGTAAATTGTAACAGACGAGCAGGCACTGCGCTTGTTTGTAAATGTGACCTGTGCTAATTTTGCAGTATTTTTCACTTAGCAAACCATTTTTGAAGAAGATTAAGATGCTGTAAGATTTTAGGCTGCTAGTTTTAGACTACTAAAGATACACAACACAGCCGTATTGTCAACAAATTCTTACAATTTGACCTATAAATCAAGTACAGGAAAAGTCAGAGAATACTGCTTTGCGGTAATCCGGTTTTAATGGGATAATAATTAACTTCTATTACATAGGTAAAATTTCAACAACATAGTACCTTTAAATAAGGTCTTTAATTCTGCACCGAAACAGCCTTTCGAAAATTTTAGACAAAACTGGAAGATTACGTTTCTGTGGGTGGTTTAGTGGATTTGGATATTATTGTAATTTGGGCAAATTTTCACTGCAATTGGAAATAGCATTCACGCAGCTTACTATTATTTATAATAGTGAGGAGCACCAAGGTTGTCCTTGATATGTAGAGTAAGAGTTTTCCAGTTATGAGGTCGCAACCAGGAGCTTTATTAAGATTTGTGTGTAGTATTTCTTGTCTTAATTCGTCAGAGGCGATTGGTGTCAGTGGCAAGGTGCAATTAGATAGTTCGTTATATCTTCGTCATTTGTGTTATTATTTGGCTTAGGTGAAATGGAAACATTGGCAAGATGTTCGGTAAAAACATTTGCTCAATTAATATCTGTTCTAACCTATGTTTCACTGCTTTTTTCTAATTCGAGAAAATGGTATATTTGATCGTTTAAACATTTTAGCAACTCACAATATTGAGTGATCATTTGTCGACAAGTTTGTGAGGTAGTTAGAAAAAATTTAATTTCTTACGTCACAGAAAAACGCGTGTAATTATTTTTTATTGCTATTATTATTGACTTTAGCAATTAGAATTACTGCACAAAATTCTATAAGCTAATTTTAAGGCATTTAAAGAGTCTTGAAGAGACAAACGTCTAGTAGTGCATTAGTGTAAGGAGATGGTTAGGAGTCCTAGGAGTCTATCTTGATGCTTTGTAGCTCGCTGTTTAGTTACATACGGCGCGTATTGTACGTAAAGTGTCCGGTTTGTTAGGTGCGTTGAAGATGTTGCTTAGTGTCTTTAATTGAAATCGTTGAATTACTTCAATGATCAAGTAATCGGTGTAACTCTATAATTTACAGCTGTAGCTTTATATAGATAGTATGGTGGTTTTGTATTTCTTTTATTTTTAGTGATAGTTGTGAATTCCGTCTTACAAATCAGCCTGATGTCCATTTTTTGCGCTGTTTTAGAATATGCAATTTCTACATTAGTCTGTTGTCTAAATAGAAGCTCAAGTCTGGCCAGAGTGGTTTAAGCGATTGGGGCGTGGACTGCGATGCGGACGGACCCGGGTTTCGTTCCCGGAGCTCTCTGGCGGGTGGCCTACTACTTGCAGTCACTGCAAATAATTAATTACCTGCACTTGCTTGAGCAAGGGGTAATAATGACGGTTATCTAAGGCGCCCCGCATCAGAGCTGGTGCACGACGAACGGGCAGTAAAGTCAGACATATGAGAGCCTTAACCTCTCATTTCGCAGGCTGTGCTTTCATGCGGGGCTTTAGAGCCTTATCATACCATTATTGTGATTGTCTTATTGTAAACGTTGACCTTGATTCGTTTACGTTGATTTTCCTTTTCCGCAACCAGCCTTCTATTACATTTAGTTCTTCTCACAGAAAGTTCGTAGTTTGAGGATCTTTTCTATGTTGTGTTGGGCATAGTTAATAGGTTTGCAATGAATAGTAGACGTAGAAACGGATCCAGAACACTACCCACTCACCAACAAGGATTTAGTATAATTTTAAAATTTTGTTTCTTAGTTTGGTTTGGAAGTAGCGATTTGACAAATATGATTTAAACAAAATGTAATGTGGAAAGATATGTTTTACTTTAAACAGCAATCTATTGTGACATATACTGCTGAAAGCTTGTACATCATCTAGAAATATTTTGCTGAATAATATAGCTTTCGATGAAGTGATCATTAAATACGATCGGTTATTCTACGACACTGTTGTATAGTACAGTTACCTCTATTAAATCCAAACTGATGTTCATCTAACAGATTATCTATATTAATTTATTTTAGTAATAGCTTAGGTAGTAAGCTAATTCAGTGGTAAGATTGGACCTTGTTTGGTGGCTTTTCAGGTTTTTATAGTAAGATAATTTGCGCCAACTTTAGTTGCAAGGGCCAATGTGTTAAGCGTAACACCGCGTTGAGTACCGCCAGTAAAAAATAGTAACTGTTTTAGTGAGACCCGTAATTAAGGCAAAATTTAGAGCTTTCTTTATTGGTGGAAATAGCTACAACGATACATCGAAAAAATTGTTGATGTCTTCAGCAATCTAGTTAGAGCTAGATGTGAGTATCTCTGTTAGGTATTGGGCAAACAGTTCTACTTTTTCTTTTTTTTAACCTTGCCCATAAGCCATTACTTTGACGTATTGGGGGAATTTGTCACTTTAGATAGGCTGCTTATGTTGTTCTAAAAAGTTTCACTCGGTACTTCCATAATTTTTCCCCAAGCTTTAGTTATTTCTTTCGGAATATTAATAGAGTTTAGTCTTTGATCAGTCAGTTATGTAGCATTCACGCTGCCTCTTGAATTGTTGTTATACAGTGATTTACTGCTTTACTTACTTAGGTCTTCTGATGTTTTTAAATTTGTTATTAAATTTGTGTTTACATATACGTTCATACACGTGTTGCTTAAGCTTATCCCAGTCAGTTGGTCTATTACAGAATATTGGTTTTTGGTAGTTTATTGATGATTGTAGTATTGATAGCAGCAAGTACAGGACTATGGTTGAAATGATAGATCGTAGCGTGGAAACAACTACATAATTTTTTTTACAAGTATGTTAAAGTGCCGGCTAAGAAATATACCTAATTGTTATCAAGTTGCCTGCCTTTTGGAATTATCAGTCTAAAACTCCATCTTGTATATGTACAATTTAAATCACTTGCAATCAAACATTTCGAACCTAGAGAATTGAAAAATAGTTGTAGTATGTTCTTGGTTAGTCTATCTTCTTCTTCAAGTGCATACTCTTCGGGAAAGAGTGTTTGCGATCATGATTCGGGATACTGCAATTCTAAACAGTTGTGATGATGTCAGTTTATACCAATCTCTTAGATTTCTCAGCCAAGATATACGTCTGCGACCTGGTGGGCGTCGGCCGTTAATCTTGCCTTGTAGTGCTAGTTGCAATAACCGATATTTAGTGTTTCTCATAATGTGGCCGAGGTTTTGCAGTTTATTTGTTTTTATTTTCTCAATACATTCTGTTTCTTTTTGCATCCTTTTCAAAATTTCCTTGTTACTCACTCTGTGGATCCATGGAACTCTAAGCATGCTTCTGTATGTCCACATTTCAAAAGCCTCTACTCTTTTAAGGGCATCCTTCGTTAATGTCCACGTTTCAGCACCATAAAACAGCACAGAGTACACATAGCAGCGTAATAGTCTGATACGTATCTGTAGATGTATCTCGTGAGAGCATAATGTTGCTTTCATTTTCATAAATGCTGAGCGGGCCATTTCTATTCTCACCTTGATTTCTTGCAGACAATTACACTGATCGTTTATCCATGAGCCCAGGTAACGATATTGAGATACGTTTTCAATTATTCTATTGTTATGCCGTAGTACTATTTGCGTTGCTTGAGGATTTCTGCTGATCACCATTGATTTTGTTTTTGTTGTGTTTATGGAGACCGAAATCTTGACTAATGACTGATATCTGGTCCAGCATTCTTTGCAATCCTTGAGCTGATTCAGACATTAATACCGTATCATCGGCATATCTTATTGAGGTTATTCGTTCTCCATTTAATAGTATTCCATCATCAGAATTGTCAAAAGCTTGTCTAAAAATCTCTTCTGAATACAAGTTGAAAAGTAAGGGTGATAACACATCCCTGTCTTACTCCGCGCAGAATGTCCATTTCTTCCGTACTGTGTCCATCAACTCTTACACCTGCAGTTTGGTGCCAGTATAAATTGGTTATTACACGAATATCAGCTTGATCTAGTTGTATCGCAGTCAATACTTCAAGAAGTTTATCATGTTTGACTTTGTCAAAAGCTTTTCGTAGTCAATAAAGAGCAGATATGCATCTTTATTTACATGCACATGCATCTTTCTAATAAAATTCGCGTAAACAATAAAGGTTCGCGTGTACCCAATCCATCCCTGAAACCGAACTGATGTTCTGTTAGTCGTTCTTCACATTTCTTGTAGATCCTGCGATGTATGATTTTTAAGAATATTTTGAGAACATGGCTCATTAAACTTATTGTTCGAAAACCTTTACACTGTTTTGGTTTATTAATTTTTGGCAATGTTACAAACACAGAGTGTAACCAGTCTTTTGGAATTGTCCCGCTTTTATATATACAATTGAAAAGATCTACTAGTATTGGGATATTTTCGTCTTTTATCAGTTTCATAATTTCAGTAGGTACCTCATCTGGTCCTAAGGCTTTTCCTGTTTGTGATGATTTTATTGTTTGTATAATTTCATCCTTTGTTATTTCTAGGATATTGTCTTTGTTTACATTTGTATTTGGTTTAACACCTCTGTCATCTTTGAAAAGATTGTATGTATGATTTTTCCATTCTTTTATTTTATCTTCAATTGTGATAAGAATTTCTCCTTTTGAGTTTATTGATATATTACCTTGGTTATTATTATACGTTCTTCCATTTAACTCACGGACTTGCTTATGCAGATTCCTTGAGTCATGTAATTTTTCCAGATGATCAATGTTTTCACATTTTATTTTCAACCAATTACTCTTTGCTTTTCTTATTTCTTTCTTTATGTTTTTGTGCAACTCCCAATATGCAACACTATTATTGCATGATTTCATTAATCTTCTTCTTTCCATCATTTCGAGTATAGTATCCGTCATCCAAGTTTTTCTTTTTTGCCTCTTTTCTGGTTTAAGCATTTCATCACAAGTGCTTGTTGAAATGGATCGGATAGTTGCCCATTTCTTTTCTATGCCTTCATTAAATTTGTATTCGCTTTTTAAACGTTTGTTGAATGTTTCCGTCACTCTTTCGAACACGTCGCTGTTTCTGAGCTTTTCAATGTCAAATTTCTTTGTACAAGGTTTTCGTGCTTTTCTTAGTGTAATTTTGATATTGGCAACTACGGGATTATGATCAGAGGCCACGTCTGCACCAGGATAAGTTTTTACCGCTTTAAAAGCATTTCTAAATCGTTTGTTTACTATAATATAATCTATCTGGTTGCGTATAATGTGATCTGGATTATCTGCTGGGGAACGCCACGTATATAGACGACGGTTTGGAAGTTTAAACCATGTGTTCATTATGGCCAGATCGTGTTCTTGACAGAATTGAATTAATCGTTCGCCTCTGTTGTTCCGATCACCCAATCCATAATCACCTACAATATCCTGACAGCGTTGTTTGCCGACTTTAGCATTAAAGTCGCCTAAGACTATGTTCATATCGTGTTTGTGTGTTACTTTTAGAATTTGATCTAAATCATGATAAAACTTTTCTATATCGTCTTCGTCACTTTCTGCAGTTGGTGCATATACCTGAATGATGTTGATTTTTATTTTTGAAGATCTTAGTTGCAACATTATAATTCTATTGGAAAGCGGGAGATAACTTTTTACATATTGTTTAAATTTTGAAGATACCAATGCTGCAACACCATGTTGGTTTAATGTGTTACTATCACCCGAATAATATATTATTTCTCCTTCTTCTGTATTTATTTGTCCATTGTTAGGCCATCGAACTTCACTTAGCCCAAGTAAATCAATTTTTAGTCTATTCATTTCTTTTACGGTGTTATGAAATTTTCCCATTTGAAATAGACTTTTTACGTTCCAAGTAGCGATTTTAACAGGCTGGGAGATTCTTAGCACCTTGTGGACATTTAAGTCCTGCCCAGTACTCAAGGCCATTTCTGTTTGGTTCCCTGTCATGATTGTTCTTGGAAGATCTATAATATGTGGTAGTTTTCCGTTGCTTTCCACATACGCAGTTCTATAGCCATTCAAGTCATTCTGACCATGCCTAAAGATATGCTACACAATACCGTTCCAATCCACTTGATTTCCGCTATTACTTGCTACTGACAAGCCTGCTGCCACTTGTTAGTTTTCGCCATATCTGGCTACCCTCACTTAGTTTTGCCTGCAGGTCAATTACCAGGGTGTGGTGCTTGGAGCCATAAGTGAGAGCTGGGTACTTCCTGAGAACCAGACTTCGGAAACCATCTCCTGTCTATGACACTTGATGTGACCGTTTCCGTAAGAAAGGTACTACCTCTATGATGTAACCCCATACACCCCCTTAGTTAGTCTATGCTATGGAGAATAATGTGTCGCGGCTAGTAAGCTTAATGACTTCGAAAATTGCAGCTTGTAAAAAAGGTTCTTTATAATTCGGTAATTCATGGTGGACTATTGTGTTACGAATACAATGGGTTGTAATATCTCTATTTTCATTGTAGTAAATACAATAATAAGATATTTTTATAAATATATTAAATATTATATAGTAGATGATTAACATTATTTATTTTAAGGAAGACTCCTTCCATAGATTTTTGGCTTGGAGGGCATTGGAATTAGATAACGCAATTTGCAAGGTTTTGGCCAGCATTTGACTAGTTTGGAAATTACTGTTATAAGCATGTTAAGAATTGGGCTGTTTTGTTAAAGTGGCTGATTGAACATTTTTTTTGAATTCAGGTAGTAATTGTGTAAGGACAAGATCGTTAGACCTTTATAAAGGGAGTACAAATAAGTATTCGCCATTTTTCATCAATAGTGATTATACGATGCAAAAAATCCTTTCGTTTATGGTTGGCAAGCAGCATTTTATATGTGTAAAATTGGAACCCAATTTCCTTGCTTTTGAATTATTCCCAACGATTTTAAACGATGTAAAATTGCTTGTTGAGTCACTCTTAATGTAAGTGCCAGTTTGTTTTGCGTTTGGTAAAAATCTTCATCCAATAATGCTTTCAATTCTACGTCTTCGTACACTTTTGGCCTTCCGCTACGTTCTTTGTTTTCGATGTCAAATTTACCGTTCTTAAACTTATGAAACCACTCACAACAACTTCTTTCACTTAAAATAGCCTCATCACATGCTTTTACAAGCAATCGATGCGCCTTAGCTGCAGATATCTTCAAATTAAAGAAGTAAATCAAAGTTCCCGCAAATGACGCTGATTTGGCTCAAAACTCGACATTTTCTTATAAAAACAAATTATGTGATGCTCATACAAAATCGCTAATATTTTAAGGTTATAGTATTGTAAGATGTCCAACTTTACTATATGACGTTTTACATCTGACAATTTCAATCATAACTTACTGGCGGGGCTATCTTTTGTCAAACGGCGGAGACCTTAGTTGTGCTTCCTTTAATTGATTAGTTGTAATATGGCTATATGTAGTCAATGATGTTTTTCGTTTATGGTAAGGCTTTAACGCTCCGAGTGGGAGCTTGGCTTATGAACTGAGAGGTTAAGGCTCTTATATGTTCGACTTTACAGCTCGGTCGTCGCGCACCACATCTGATGCGGGGCGAAGTGGCAAGCACCGCGCCTTAGATAACCGCCATTATTACCCCTTGCTCAAGCGAGTGCAGGTACTCAATTATTTGCAGTGGCTGAGTAGGCCACCCGCCAGAGAGCTCCGGGAACGAAACCCGGGTCCGTCCGCGTCGCATTCCACGCCTCAATCACTTAAACCACTCTGGCCAGACTTGAGCTTCTATTTGGACAACAGACTAATGTAGAAATCGCATATTCTAAAACAGCGCAAAAATGGACATCAGGCTGATTTGTAAGACGAATATCACAACTATCACTAAAAAACAAAAGAAATACAAAACCACCATACTATCTAGTGAACACAGTAATTTAATTATTTTTAATGGTCGAGTAGGCCAACTGCCAGGCGTCAAAGAGCTTTGGAAATGAAACCCGGGTCTGCCCGCACCGTAGTGCGCTCCTCAACCACGGTACCACTCTGGTTTATTTGTTTATATGCTAGGGCTATTTTTTTATTGTTGTATATTTGGGTGCATCTTATTTTGTAAATCTCTGTAGACTGTGCAACTTCTCTAATTAGTTGGATGTGACCTGTTACATAACGCATACGTTGCTGGAATTTCCCTAGTTTTGGTACAAATTCAAGAGTCATGGGTTCCACCACATTTGACACAGCATTTGGGGGACTTCAATGAGGTTTAGTAATATAATTGAAGTTTGGCAATTTGTGTATCGGACTATTTAAATTTTTCTTAACCAGTTCTACAGATACCTTTGATTTTGTAAATATTGCAATTTACAAATGTCTTTATTTTAGTTAGCAGGACAAAAAACAACGGCAGGACTTCTTTACTTTATCTGTGCTTTAATATCGAGATGTTGTAATGTTCTTAACCTCATGATTTCTTGCTACTAGTTCTGTTATATTACGTCAATTATTAGATTTGTGGGATGTAGATGTCGAGTAACCATTCTATATGTGGGCCTCTGCTTTATTTGGTATGTGGAATGACGTTGTTGTCTAGGAAATAGGCAATAAGGTTTCTTTATGAGACGGTCGTGTGTATATCGTTTTTAACGATCTTATTTGCCATAGATTTGGTGATATATTATTTCTGCTGGTGTATGGTTGTGATACTATTTACCATTTTCTGGTAGTTTATGACTTCTTGCACAAATATTGGCGGCGGTTTTGGTTTTTTAACGGTTTGTTTTCTAATGCGAGTGCCTTGGTTGTAATTTACTAAGTCTATTATTACTACCGATTTTTTTTTTATTACCGAATGTTTGATTACTCGTTCGTGTTTATCTTTTCTTTCCAAGAACCTCTTGCCGTGCGATATTGTCATCGTTACCTGAACTGCTAATAGTTTTTTGCTAACATCTTTGTGTTGAGGTGGATTGTATTAAAGTTTGTTGAGAAGATTGAATTGCGCTATAGGTTTTTGAGGATATTGAAACAACTGTATTAGTTACATTTGTAATACTGTTGCATATTGTGTCAGTGGTATTTGTCTATAAGATGTTTCTTGCATATTATTACTTACAATATATGTTTGTTGTTGATAAAGACGCGAATATCCATAGTGTTTGCGTGTAACTGATGAGAGAGTCTTTTGTAACACGTCTTATTTTGCCTTTTATGAATTCTTTGTCATATTTTATGAGCTTGTCTCTTTTCTTGTACAAGGTTTTTAATGTAATGTAAAATATTTGGAGCTGCAGTTTTAGTGGATTAACTAGCTGATGCTTTCCAAGCTGCATCCTGTAGGAGTTGATTGCAAAATTGAGTTGTCGTATCAAGCTCCTGAGGTTTCTTGATTCGGGTTAAATAATTTCTAATTTGTGTGTTGGAAGCAGAGCCTTGACGTTAATACTGTAGACTTTAGTGTTAAGATAAAGAATGAATGTTCCGATGCTAGTCGGGGTTTTTATTGGAGTCGCTGAGTTAGTTTGTCGGCGATTGGTTGTAACATAATTAATATTTAATTTTTTGATAGCTTTTAAGAGGTTACGTTATTTTGTAGTTGTATGTTTAGCATTTTCACCGACAGAGTAGTTCAGTGGTTGAGGCAGGGATTGCGATGCGGACGGACCTGGGTTGCATTTTCGGAGCTTTCTGATGCCTGGCGGGTGGCCTACTGAGTCACTAAAAATAATTGAATACCTGCTTTCACTTCGAACAAATAGTAAAAATGGTGGTCGTTTAAGGCGCGGTGCTTGCCACATCGCCCAGCATCAGAGTTGGTGCGCGACGGCCAGGCACAGCGAGCGAACATATGAGACCTTAACCTCTCAGTTTGCAGGCTATGCTCCGACGCGGGGCTAATGCTTTACCATTACTATTACCATGTTTAGCATTTTAATTGTCACGGATAATAAATTTATGACCAAGATGCTGAAGTAATTCTGTGTATTCTTCAGTACTAATGGCATGTTATGGAAGAGTGTATATTGCTGAGATAATTAGGAGATAAAGACTTGTTTCAAGTTATACTATAATACTTTTGATTGTGTAGGTTAGAAACGGTTTGGATGTATAATGTTGTAAAATACTTCTTATAATTATTGCTGAACCGCGATAGGCTGTGCCATCTGGAATATTTGTAAGATGAATCGTGTAATATAAAATTTTAGTAGCACATCTATTTTCTCTAGGAGTGCTGTTATTTTCGGTATATCATTAGTGTGTTTGCATTCAAGACTACAATCTGCAATGATAATGCCATTTTTAAGTTAATTTACTAATTACGGTGGACAGCATGTTTAGAATTATGCTATTTTGATGCATTAATTACGCAAACATATTTTTAAATGCGTCTTTGTTCATGGCGTAGGTTACTTAGATTAGAACTTTTAAAGGCTGCTTAAGCATACGTTGAATGGTTATCAAATATTCTGTTTAGATTAAGTACTTGATTAATGTAAGAGTGTTGAGAGCTGTTGAGTTAGATTTGTAATGTATATTATTTGCAGGATTTTTAGGTGGATTTTGTCTAATTTTTGGAGATATTTATAAACCGAGGAAACTTTATCCAGTTGATTTTGTATATATAGAGGAGATACAGAGGTTACTTATAAGTTCTAATTTAGTATGTTCATATTTCTGATAGCGCAATGTTGAGTTGTGTAGGTGTTTGATAAAGATTGTGTAGGTGCAGTCTTTTTTTAGTTAATATGTATAATGAACCTCATTATTTCTTAGTTTTTGAGGTAATCTTCGGTAAGTATCGGATTAAGTAACATTCACTTTGATGATATTGTTGGTTATTGTGTTGGTATCTTAAGGGCAAGGAAATTAAATGTATAAATGACTTCCAATATGTGGGATGTTTTATAACAGAAAATATAAACCCAGGTAAAAAATTTAATTCTTGAATTGAGATTGCTTGAGCTATATTTAACAAAATGCGACTACTTTTTTGTAATGACAGCATACATTTTAAGTTGAGTCTAAAAATGGTCAAATCTTATGGTCTGCATTGCTCTATAGCATGAAAACGTAGACGCTCAAGGTAACAACAATGAAACGCTTCGTTCTTCTATAAGGTCAAGTATTTCGTCTGTCATCCAGCGTTTCCTTTTAGAACGTTTCACTTGTGATTTGTTTTGTTATTCTATTGACAGTTAGCAGAAGTAGATTTGGTCCTTGGTATTCAATTTAATCTATCGTTTAGGTCTATTATTGCTTTGTTTTTAGCACCTACACGCTTTTAACTACTAGATTATTGCGATTCGTCTTCTCGTTAGGTTATTCTTAGATCATTTGTTTATTAATGTATAATCAATTGATTTCGAGTCGGTTATCCAAAGATGTCTTCCACATATACAGGCGGAGTTTTGAAAACTTAAACCATGCATTAGCTACTATCATATTTCTCTTGGCAAAATTAGTACAGCTTGTCCCCTCTATTGTTACTTTCACCAAATCCGTAGTCATCTAGTACATCGGGACGTCGACCTTGTCCGATTTTTGCATTATAGTTTTCCGTTACCAAGGTTGTATTATCATTATTTATTAACGCTCTCAATTGTGTTGTAAAAATTTTTAATTGTTTTCTCGTATCATTTTCGGATTCGGATTCGGAGTATATTAATATCAAGGGGGTGACTTTTGGAATTGTTGTAGTATAATTCTATCGGCGATTGGTGTGAGGTTCTTGACATATTTTATAGATTCTAGAGTAACAAGATGCTTCTATTACAATGAAGACAATCGTTAATGTTGCTCCAGAGCAGTACACCATTTTACGTTGATGACAGCATCGTCATCTAAGCTGGTTAATTCCGACGATTTTTATTTATATATTTTTTATTCCGTTAGTTAATTTATCTAATTTTTCTGTTATGAATAGCATTTATATTTTTATTTAAGGACTATCCGGGAGTAGGGACATTTGTAGTGGGTTTTTTGCCATAGCGGAAGTGTAGACACTAAACAAAAAATATACGTAAATAAAAACTAAAAAATTTAATTTGAATATTAAACAATTGTTTCATCAAGAAAGCGTCCTTTACATTTGTACGATTTTAGGCATTTTTTTCGACTACTTTTTTTAATTTTTCGAGTAGTACATCTCTCCAGGCAGCTTAAAAAAGACATTAGATATAATTTTTGGACGTAGGGTGCTCTTTTCTTGCTGTTCCGTCCAGCTGATCTTATAGCAACTCTATGGGGTTGAGGTCTAGACTCTGTGGTAGCGATGTCATCATTTTGAGCATTGTTCGTTCTTATTAGTTTGCTAGATAGTTTTTATAAAGCTTTAAAGTATTTTTAAAATCGTTGCCTTGCATAATCACGAATCCCTTTTCGATTAATCGCAAACTAGATGGTATGACGTTCTCTGTTAAAAATTTTTTTATACTATTTTTTCCTCATAATTCCATCGAATTTTACTAAGCCCTCCACATCCACAAAAGAGAAGCACCCCCGCACTAAAACAGACACACCTTTGTGCTTGACAATTGAAAAAATACAATCTTGGACAGTCTGTTTGGTTTTAGGCTAACGCATGAAGATTCCCCGTTTCTCATTGATAATTTTAAATTTGGATTTGTCAGTCCATAATACGTTTTGCCAGTGTTCACTTACCCAAGAACGATGTTTTTACGGTCGCTAACGGTCACGTCGTAACAACGGGTTTCTGATCGCAATACGACCAGGAAGATTACCCTCCTGAAAACCCCGCTTTATTGTGCTGACTTATATTGTTTTATCACGTCTTCGGTTAAACTCTGCAGCAATATCTGAAGCAGTTAAATCTACTATTTCTTATCAGTTTGATGAACTGATGCTCTGCATCGGATGTTACTTGTGATGGTCCAAGGTGACGGCGATTCTTCTTTGTAACGTTGTAAGATTTACCATAAAAACCTTAATGTTGTCGCGATGTTATCAACTGATAGCCTTTCTCGATTTAAAGTGAAAATACTTGACCAAATTTCTCTCGAGAGAGGCTTACCAAGGATTATTGAAAGCAAAAATTCAAAATGGGATATAAAAAACCCGAAGTAAGCGGTACAAGATCAGAGCTCCGGACAGCACATTTTTAAATGTAAACAAATATCTGAAACAAGGGATAGAGACAGAAAGAAAGATTCGAAGGGTCAATACTTCCATGAGCGGTAATGTACATAAGAGAGTGGTAGTCCGTTTCTTTTCAGTTTAAAATCAGCCGCTCCAACTTGGAGAACAGACGCTGTCCGTAGCCACCCACTCTGGATCAGACGCTACACTTCACCATATTTGGCTATCCTCACTTGGTTTAGCCTACAGGTCAATGCAGTTTTCTAGGGTGTAGCATATATGAGAGCTGGATACTTTGGGAGGACTAGTCACTGTGATCTACCTCCTGTCAGACATTTTGATGTGACTGACCAGGATTAAATGCTATCTTTACAATGTAATTCTCTACTCCGTTATGTTTATATAATCACGTAACCTAATATTCATAGTTTGAGCTTGTTCTGGATTGTTCTATGCTAGGTCTTGCTAAATTTGAACATAATAAAAATTTGTTGTTAATATTTCCTACACCAATTCCTCTAATGCGTGACGTTTAAAGATCGCCTCTTGTACTGCAACTTAAAGGGGAAATTAGGTCCAAAAAGCCTAGTTTTGTATTAGCGGATGTAACGTTTATTGCTTTCAGTACCTGATTGCATAAAACCCCTTTTTCTTTCTCTTATTAATATTTCCAGATATCCATTAAGTCAGTGTCTATTGAGAGGGTTAACTAAGAGAATGCTTCTCTTACAATATTGTGTTAAGTTTCGATTTCATTCAAATGACACTTGGGTGAGTTCGTTAACGAAAAGTATCGATTGACACCTATAAAATCTATTAGACTTTAGATGGGTTGTGCTAAAATATTTGTTTTTTGCAGTTATTATTGTTGTTTATTGTTAAGTCTAGTATGACCATCTGATTACACAGCTATGTATTACTGGAATGAAAGCGATTAATCGAATTGCCTTTAAAGTCCCCAATCTCTTCGTCGTATCAGTACCACGCGCCTCGCGTACTTGTTTGTAGAAAACGTATTAAATTAGCAACTGCCTTTAAGGCACAGCGTTGCATTAGTCAATAGCTGTCGTTTAAGTAATCCGCTCTTTGTTGCGCCGTTTACCGCTTCCGCAACCGCAATGCAATTTCAATGCGCAGTTGGGGACGTGTCTGCAGCGTTTCTTTGTGCAACAGGTCTGCCGCGATATTTCATACATCATCCGCAATAAATAAAGGATTATTTGTGTTGCGCTCGAGAGCAAATTTAGATACGCGCGTGCGATAGGCCAATATCGCGCCGACATCTTGCGCGAACAGGGAAGTTAATGGCCGGCCGGCCGGGAAGGACGCCGGTAATTTATTAGCCAATTTAACGCTGGACGAATTTATCCTGCGGCCGACCAGGAAGCCGCGGGAGCGCCGCAGGAGCAGGAAATCGGGCGCTGCCGGCGCGTTTGATCTTCCGCGAATTTGGCGGCGTTTTGCGCCCGCAGACGGATGCGCGCCGCGCGGTGCATCCAAGCAGGGCTTTGATGCCTTTGTCGCCGAGATTAGCCGTGGTGCCCGGAGAGACGCTGGCGAGCTGGTTGTCGGATGGCCGGCCGTTCGGTGTCGGTGTCGGTGCACTTCACCCGGTCATCGACTCCGCCGTGCAGCCGTCTGGCTGCTGTCTGCACCACCACTTGTTACTTACCACTTGCATGTCTTTCGCACCACCCGCGGACTTTAACGACAGACGGCTCCGCGACTCGTTGCAGCCGTCCCTGTTACAGGCACGGCTGAAAAGAGAGCACCTACGGCGTGCGTCTGGTGCGGCTGAGTTCTTTTTCGATAGTAACATTTGAAAGCATCAAGAGCACGAACAAGATTTTTCTCTAGTTTTCAACTTCTAACTACTGATTGGAATGATAATTTTCATACATCACTGCTGCACTAATCTAAATACTGTTTCAACTACTTAAACGGTACGGATCCTTTTGACAGGATATGAACTCTTTCAGTGAGAAGTCCATTCGTTTTACATCTGGGATCGGCTGGCCAGCATCTTTTTAATCCTTTGTTTTCTCGTATTAGTGATGCTAGTAGAGATTTAGTGTGAAATTCTAGTCTGGCATGATGTCTGTGTATGATATCTTTCCCAAATGGGATACCGAGATCAACGTGAAGTATTTGGTTAGATATATATATATATATATACAAGGTGCGTTGGTCATTGCACAAAGAATCTCGGACTGGATTTTTTGGAGAATTGCTATAATAGACTTGCTTGCACAAGTACATAGTTAGATTTCATAACTCAATATGGGTTTGATAATTGCTTTGTAGATCAGAATTTCATTTTCAATGGGCAGTTGAGATCTTATTTTAAGCAACCACTATAATCTATCGTCTATTATTTGTTTTATTTCTTTAGATATATGTTTTGTCATCTAGGTGTAATTCTAGATAATGCACTGCTGATAATACAGGAGTGATAGTCCTGTTTATAAAAAATGAAAGACTTATTTAGTAGAAAGGTTATCTACATTGACTTAGTTTTGTTTAATCTTAATTGTCCATTTGTTAACGCACGCTGGTAAAACGTTTAGGCGGTCTAGTACGTCTAAAGATGCATTTATAGGATTTCGTGGCTTGCAACGATGGCTATATCATCAGCGAAGGTCTCAATTAAAGTATTAGTTGTGGTAGGTACATCAGATGTGTACAGTATGTAAAGTAACGGACCCAATAAACTACCCTAATGGATTCCAGCTTTAATTGTAAAGGTGTTCGTGTATTCGCCAGTAATCTTGGTTTTGAATTGTTGGGTAGTATAAGTACGATTTAAAGAATATGTTCAAAAATGCGAAAGTACAGAATTTTCTATCTTCAAAAGATTAGTTTATTGTGTGGAAGAGCGATGATATTGTTAGTGTTGGCAAAATTCAAAATGGTGGTCAGAAATTAAATTCAGAATAGAGCTGATAGATTAATAACTTTTCTAGGAGTTTAAATGTGATAAGCAAAAGACTTATAGGCCTGTAAGACATGATATGATCTTTTGCCATCAACAGTTAGGTCAGTTTCCTTTGAACTTCCTTAAGCATTTTTGCTATTATTCAGTCAGATTTAGGTAATCGATTTTACCTTTGGCACTTTTAGGAGTTACTAGTTTTATAAGATTGGAAGTAAAATGTCAACCTTTTCTTTGTTGCTGGATATCCATGAGTCAAATGTAAGAGTTTGCACTGGATTTAGCTTTGCGTTAACCAAACGTCAAATAAAATTGTCGTGTCTGTTGATATTAAATATAATCTTGGAATAAATTTCTACATATTTCCTTTAACTTAGATTTAAGTTTGCTGGTTAGCAGGTTGTAAATAATTCTGTCTGTTGGTATATAATTCTAGAGCTATCACGCCCTGGGTCTCCTATTTTTAGCAATAAGTTTTTTTAGCTCTAAATATATGGTTGTGATACTTTTGTGTGTTTCTAGTTGGGGGTAGCATGATTAATCGCTTGTTGTAGAGAATAATTAATTTTACAGTGACTTTTTATCTATTTATATATTCTAAGACTAACTTTTAGGTTTATAGTTTCGCTAATTTGATTAATATATTTGTTCCATTTAATTTTTTATTGTTGTGCTTAATTATAGAAGTTTGATTTGCAGAAGGAACATAATCTGGTATCATATTTATATATGATTCATAAATTTCACTAATAACAAATAAAATCCAAGAGGTCTGGCGTTTCTTTTGGCTATTACGTAGTAGTACCCATGTAGAAGAATAAGTAATTTTTTTTATCTTGTACTATTTTGGCTAATTTTCTATTTATTGTGGTAATAAGCCTTAGTAAGCTTTACTTCTTAATAGGAACCTTGGTTCAAGGTTAAAAAAAATCTTTAAAGTTTTTATACTTTAAGTTATGGCGAGGTGAGTAGTACACCGAGTAGATTGTTAAGTCGTATGGTTTTGACTTTGATCACTGTGGTTTTCAGGTGGTCTTTGGATAACCCTGTTATTTATAATGATTTGTTGTCTCCTTTATAAGTACTACACTTACGACATAAACTGTGTTGTCTGGATAATTAGTATGGTAAAATTTGTAGTATGGTACACAAAATACAATTTTTCAGTGAAGTAAATTTTGCTGATTAATAAAATGTCTGTGAAAAAAGAACTTAATTTCTTCTTTATGTTGAATTACTCTGCTAGCGCGTTCAAAGAGCAATTCTTAGAAATTCAGTCATTATTTTTTTGCTATCAGCGTTGTACAAGATACGTTCAAGTTTTAAGGGTCCTTTAAACTTTTTTCTAATACTTCTCAATCTCCTTCTAGACGTACACATTTTTCAGAATGTTGTTACCAAGAACACTTCTTTAGAGGTGTGTTTTGCCCACTGGAAAATCGCTGATGCAACAGCGGATCGATTGGAAAATGAGCAGCCACAAAGAGTGTCCTTTATGGTCGTAAATTTATGGCAACATCACGTGTCAACAAGTCCGAAGACATTGCCACCCGCGCAGCTTTGTGTTTATCCGTCAGCATTATGCAAAATGAACTCCAAAGATCCCACGGAAATGACAAGTTTAGAGGCGATATCACTCACACCTAAACAACTTGCTCCACTTGCACAATTATGATTTCAGTCCGGCTGATTCGTGGCCGAAGTTGCTTCGGTTTTGTCATGCAACTTTCGACGTTCTTTAAACTTTTGCACCCACAAACGCATATTTTTAACATCCATAACGCCTTCACTACGTTACTCTCTCAATTGACAATAAATTCCGATGGGCTTTTCACCATACAAGAGGAGAAAACTGATGATAACACGTTGATCTTAAACTTTAAATTTTGCCATTTTATGTTTAAAAAACAACACTCACTGCAATGGCGGTAATTTGGTCTGCGTACATTGTATGGTGCTGTCATTTATATTACAAATTCAGAAATATTTCCCGCGTCTTTTAAAATTAACTTTCTACTTATTCTCAGTGCTGAGAAAAATAATTGGAGACCTTAGAACTTGAAGGCACCTTTTAGTCACGTTATTCTGATGGATAAGCTAATTAAACATAGTTTTGAATTGTTCTAAAAATTGGGCGAAGAGTGTAGTAATATTTTTGTTGCTGTTAAAGTCACTCGATTGAGATACATTTATGCTATTTGTCAGCGTGTTGGAATAAGTATTTTTTGTTTGTTGACATTTATTGGTAGACGAAGTTTGTTTCTATTTGATAATGTAAAGAAATGGTTGAGAATACTTAGAATGAAATTGTAATAAAAGGTAAAAGACGGCTAATGAGAGAAGTCCGTCATCTAAGCTTTACTGATGTAGCTGAAATGTTTTAACGGTATTTGGTCATAGTCTAGGTAAAAGTGAAGAAGCATTTATATTGCAAATGCTTGGTTCTCGATATCTTAGACATCTGATCTGATTAAGATTACAAAGTTTAAAGATATATACGCAATGATTGCTGATACTGTTATCTAATGATATGTGGTAGGAGACCAGGATAAGGACGCCTATAATTTTAGTGCGTAATATTACGTGAAACACTGCAATAAAAGATGATAATCAGATTGAAATTTGATTATTAGAATCGACACCTAAGAATTTCACCCGAAATTAATTAAAATAGATTACGCAAGCAGATAAATTACTTAGACGTGCTTTTAACTGATCCAGTTATTTATTAAACATTTTAGTCAAGGAAATAAACCAAAAATAAAAAACGAACTGTAATAAATGTAATGTAAAATTAAATTTTTCTCGTTATCCAATAAGTCCATCTGATATTATTTTTTTAAATCCAACTATAGAAAATCTCTTTCTTGTCTATTTCATCTTCTTCTGCATTGAATTTTTCGAATTTGTCATCCGAATGGATTACTTGTTCAACAATAGCTGTTCTTCGACATTACAGTCATTTTCGGCTTGGTTATCGCAATCGACTAGACCAGGAATCAATTGCAACTGCTCTGCTTTCTCTTGTTTCCTCATCGTTTCAGATATCTTATCACCGGGAAACATTTTTGCACTCTAATTCAGAAATGATGCTTTTCTCAATATGGCTGCTTTTTGTGATGTGGTGCTAGCATCAAATACTTGAATCCGAGTTCGATTTGAAGTGGCGTTTTTATCTTTTTGGAACGTAAAAAATTAAAGGCGCCCATATTCTAGTAATTTGTACATTTCTATTATTAACGCACTATGAACGAACCAACCACGTCTCAATTTAGAAAATCCACGCCCATTTTGTTGAATTTAAATAGGTGGCATATTTCAAAAATTTTTAATGCATTTTAGACTTCTTCTAAAATGGATCAACTGGGCGTTGATCATGAAAAATAAATTATGTTGACAAAAATACGTTTTAATAATTCTTATTTAAAGTATTAGTGAATGTAAATATTGTATATAATAGGTATTCATGTAACTAGGTAATTAAATATTTAGCTTCTTCAACAATTGTAACCCATGTAAGTTTCAAATTAAGTATCGCAATTAAAATTAATGATATCTTGAACCAGTCAGATATAAAATCTAATGGCTGAATAAGGCGCTTCTATTTTTATCAGTTGCATAATTTAGAAAGCGAGTTCATTATTTATGCTATATATATTTTAAACGACATTCTATTTCGGTGATTTGGCTTGGTCGCCCCGCTTCCTGGAAGCAACAGCTCTAAACTACTTCCTCTAGTAATCGTCTATTTTATGACCAAATAATTTTTGAGAGATACCGCGGCGGTCGTGCACGGAACACGGACGAATTTAATAGTGGCGATAAATAATCCGAATACGGGTCTTATCACACTGAAATTGAACGTAGTGAAGTGCAGAACACCGGTAAGCAGAAGTGACATAAGTGAAGTAAACAATAGTAAATAATAATTAAAACTGAAATGCAATTTAAACTGAGTTATAACAAGCTAAAACCAAACTTTCCTTCAATAACGGCCGACTTTATCAATCGAGAGAGCGCAACGGGGTATTAGAGGTCGACCTGAGCGAATGAACTGTGCGATAAACCGACCCGCGATTATCGGAGTTTGAAACTAAAACTGTAAATATTTATTTAAAGTACTAGTGTAAATATTTATGTAAATTTCAAATGAGTAACAGCGTTAAAAGGAACATAGATTTAAATAGCAGGAAGAAAAGAAATAGAGATATTCAAGCCTAGCAAAAAGTAATTAGATCACCAACTGAAGAACACAAACAGAAGCCGACAATAACAATATGGCAGATTTCCAAGAAATCAAGAATATGATGCTAACAATGACTGAAGAAATAAAGAAAAACACCGAAGAAACACGTAAACTAAGAGAGGAAATGCAAAAAAGAGGAAAGATGGCTAACGGAGAAGAAACAACTAAAAATAGGATCACCAAATTAGAAAACCAGATAGAAGGAATGGATAAGGAGAAAAGGAGAAACAACGTGGTGATAAAAGGAATAGGATTTGACCCACAACAGAAACAAAACGCGGCTAAACAATTCCTAAAGGACAGATTAATGGTAGAAGCAGAAGTTAACAAAGTAATAAGCATAAAAACCAAGGAGGGACGATTAGTAAATATTATTGAAGTAAATGCATGGGAAACTAAACAGGAAATTATGAAGAACAAATACAAATTGAAAGGTAGTAAGATATATATTGAAAATGATCTAACACTAAAGGAAAGAGAAATACAGGCTGAGATAAGGAAAATTGCTAAGGAAGAAATTACCAAAGGACACAAAGTAAAAATAGGATACAGGAAAATAACCATTGATGGAGAAGCCTACATTTGGGATGATGATGAAAAGGGAGTAACCATAGCAAAAATTGAACAAACCAAACAAAGGAATAACAGAGATGACGAAAATGGCAAAGAAAAAGGACAATGAAGCGGAATACAAATTGGAAAATGGAAAATAGGGACAAAAAATGAGAAAGACGAAACACTAACAAAAGAAATAGAAAACAAAGAGAAATACAAATAAAAAGAAACTAAATACATGGAAACTAGGAGCTTGGAATATTAGAAGTATACAAGGAAAAGAAGTGGAAATAATAAACGAATTTGAAGCAGCAAATTTAGAAATATTAGTGATAAATGAAACAAAAAAAGGAAATGGAGAAATCAGTCTAACAAACGGGCACATATTAATATACAGTGGAGTACAGAACGATCAAAGAGCAGCAGGTGGAGTTGGCTGTATAATACACAAAAAATAACTGAACAAATCAGTACCTGGAAAGCAATATCGGAAAGAATACTATTAGTAGAATTAAGGAATAGTCATGGAAAGATTATGACAATAATATCAATATACGGACCAGACGAAAATGAAAGAGTAGAAGAGAAAGAAAAATTCTGGGAAGAATTAACAAATACCACAGAAGAAGCAAAAGGAAGTATATACATAGCAGGCGACTTCAATAGTAGAGTAGGGAAGAAAGATGAAGAATATAAAGAAAAGAAGAGAAGAAAAATATATTAGATGTAAGAGTGAAAAGAAGTGCAGAAATCTATAGCGACCACTACTTGCTTATAGGAAAAATAAGACAAAATGACACGGAAATAGAAAAAACATTAAAAACAATAAAACGAAGCCATACAGCAATAAAAACATATAAACTTAGAAATAAAGAAACTGCAAAAATATATCAACAGAAAACAGAAAACAAACTAAAGAACAAAATGGACGTAATAAAACAGGCAGATGCACAAAAGGATGGAAGCTATTTAAACAAATCCTAATTAATACAGTGAAAGAGATATGTGGAACTTATAGGATGGAAAACGGAAAAACAAACAGCCTGGTGGACAAATGAGATAAAAGAAGAAACCATGAAGAAGAAGAAAGAATGGAAAAAATACTTAACAAGCAAAACAACAGAACAATACGAATTATATAAAAATCAAAGGAAAAAAGTAAAGGAATTAGTAGCAACAGCAAAAGAAAAATTATGGACAGATTTTGGAAACAAAATGGAAAAAGATAGCACAGGTAACCAGAAATTATTTTACAAAATCATAAAATCCTTTAGAACAGAAAAGCAGAGAAAAGAGATATACATAAAGAACAAAAACCAAGAAATAATAACAAATGACACAGAAATAATGGAAAGATGGAGAGAATACTTTCAGGAGTTACTAGGACAACAAGCACGTACAACAAGAATTATTACAAATGAAACGGGGAAAACAAACCAGATAGAAGAAGAGGAAATTGAAAAAATAAAAATGGACGAGCTGAGGAATGTAGTAAGAAAACTAAAAAATGGAAAAGCACCGGGAGATGATAAAGTTACAGCAGAAATGATTAAACACTTGGGAGAGACAGGGATGGAATTACTACTAGAAATATTAAACAAAGCATGGCAAAGTGAAAAATTCCAGAAGAATGGGAGTGGCACTAATAACGCCAATACACAAGAAGGGAGACAGAAAACAGTGCTGTAACTATAGAGGAATAACGCTACTGAACATTATTATAAAATATATGAACAAATAATCAATAACAGATTAAAAATAATATTAGAACCCCAACTAGCAGAACCGCAAAGTGGATTTAGACCAGGGAGAAGTGCAAGACCACATCTTCACAATTAAACAACTAATAGAGAAAAGACAACCACAAAACAAAAATCTTTACCTAGCCTTTATAGATCTGCAGAAGGCATTTGACACAGTTCCTAGAGATAAAGTATGGAAAGGACTGAAAGAAAAGGAATAAATAACAAAATTATACGAGTGATTGAAGACCTATATGAAACCAACACAAATTATATAATAAGTAACAATAGGAAATCAGAAGGGTTCAAGACAGAGAAGGGATTAAGACAGGGAGGAGGACTAAGCCCAACCTTATTTAATATACACATGGACAATATCATCAGAAAACTGAACAAAACATAAAGAAGTTGTTTGTAGGACATAGAAATTTAGAAAGAGTAGAAATAGCCGAGGGAGTTTTCGCAGACGACGTGGTGTTAATAGCAGGACAGGAAAAACTTTACAAGAAAATATAAATACATGGAAAGAAGTACTAGAAACAGAGGGCATGAAAATAAACATAGATAAAACTAAGATAGTGGTAATTGGAGAACAGGATATTAGAACAAATATCAGAATAGAAGACATCAAAATAGAACAAGTAAAGGAATATAAGTATTTGGGAATAACATTAGACAAAACAGGGAAACAAGTTGCAGAAATAAACGAGAGAATAAATAAAACAATAAAACTGTACTATGCAATGAACAAAAAATTCATAAACAAGAAAGAAATAAGTAATAAAACCAAGTTAAAAGTCTTTAATACAATATACAGACCAGTACTAACCTACGGAAGTGAATCGTGGATACTCTCAAACAGACAAAAAAACCAAATTCAAGCTACAGAAATGAAATACCTTAGACGAATACTAGGAGTAACCAGAAAGGACAGGATTAGAAACACAGAAATAAGAAAAGAATTAGAGGTGAAACCAATCATACAATTTATAGAACAAAAGCAACTCAGTTGGTGGGGACATATACAGCGAATGAATAACAAAAGACAAGTAAAGGCAGTATACGAGGCCAAGACACAGACAAAAAGGAAAAGGGGAAGACCAAGGAAACAATGGAACCAAGTGATAGAAGAAATACTACAAAAAAGAGGAAAATCATGGGAAGAGGCAAAAAGGGTAGCAAGAAATAGAAAAGATTGGAAGAAATTTATAGAAGAAAAATAAAAATAAAAATAAAATGTAATTGTAGATATATAATGTAATATGAATAAATAAGAATGTAAACCCGACACCGAAAGGTATAAGGGTAACGATTATAATAATAAAATAATAATAATAATAATAATAATAATATTTTAAACAATCACGTTTTATTTATAAAATTCTCTCAAAAAGGTTGTAAGTGGTGATCATGACAACCTACTGCGCTCTGATAAATCTATAAATAGGAGTGGATTAGCCCTAGTTAGTCATTTGACGTATAGATATTTGCGTGGTGTGAAGGGGGAAATAGAGCACAAGCCAATCAAAATTTTCTAAACACTAAACATTGCAAAATTATTGCAAGAGGGGTTAGAATATGTTTACTCAATTGAAGATGGTACACCTCGCCCTGTAGATGATAATTATTCGAAATAATCAAATCAACATTTAACAACAAGCTTGAGATTATAGAAGACCAAGCATTGTATTTATCAAATAGCAGCAATTACGGTGATAGATAAATTTTTACGACAAGCAGTAGAAATTTTAATTTCAGTGATCATAATCAGCAGAATAAAAATGATCTTCGAAGTTACCAATGTTCTCATCCAAAAAAGTTTCATACATTAAAGATGAAAAACAGTTTATTGAAAATGCAAGAAGTTTATGATTATGCAGTATCAGTAGCAAAAAAGAAAAGTGTAATAAGGAGTGCCCGAAAAAAAAATTCAAAATTAGTAAAAGAAGATTTTTCGAACAAAGTGGAACAAAACATTTGAACATTTCTAATATAAAGTCATATTATCACATTTATTATAACTTGCAAACAATTATTGGGATATTAAACGCTGGGGGCCTGAAGCCGGAAAGAAGGATTTGATAGTGATAAATTGTTCATAAATGGTTTGAAGTGTAAATTGAAGCATTACACTGGCAAAACTATGATTTATACCACAGTAAAAAGTTTTAAAAATTTTAATAACATGGATAAATGAGTTTATAAGCAAAATTAATGGTATTGTAAATGAAAATTCTTTAGATGCTCGAAATATTTTTTAACTTTTTTAATTACCAATTTAGTACCAGTGACGTAGTTTGTTACAGAATAATCCTTAGCTTTTTACGTGAAAATATAACTATTGAGAACAAAACATTAGAAGAAGTCAGAGAATACAAATATCTGGGATACAAATTAAGAATTACCAGAGATAACAAAACATACGATCTACAAAGACGAATAAGCCTGGGATGGGCAGCGTATGGTTGACTAAGAGACGTATTTAAAATCAACATACCGATAAGTCTCAAACGGAAAATATACGATCAATGTGTTCTTCCTATTCTGACTTATGGATCAGAAGCACTTACGTTAACGAAAAAGACAGTTGACGAACTAAGAGTTACTCAGAGAAAAATGGAGAGAGTTATGTTAGGTATTAAAATGGAAGACCGTACCGAAACACTAATATTCGGCAAAGAACCAGCATATGTGACAATCCATTGAATCACCAACATGAAATGAAAATGTGCAGGGCATATAGCGAGGCTCAGTGAAGCGAGGAGGACAAAGAGAACCATCGAATGGAGACCACGTCAAGACAAACGAAGCAGAGAAAACCCTCTACCTGATGGACCGATGATATAAAGATACTAGCAGAAAATTGAATGAGAGTTGCTCAAAACCGAAGTGAATGGAAAAGATTAGGGGAGGCCTATTTTCAGCAGTGGACGCAAAATGGCTGGGTGATGATGATGGTGATTAAAATCACTACATCAATAAACTGCAGCCTGGGCGATAAGCTTTTGATATGTTTCGAGGAATTGAATGGTATTTTTGGCTTTAATATTCAGAAAATTTTTGAGCAACATACACTATTTCGTTTGTATGTTATTAACAGTAAGAGTAGTAAGATGAAAACTGAACCCATCAAAGTTTGATATAAAACTTACTTTGCACTCGATGTGAATCAAAATCTCTATCACTGTCAAACATTTATGGCCTCCCATTTCAAAATCTATTCAAATGAAATAACTAGTAAAAACTGGAAACGAGAAGTCTGATTTATCCATTAAATAAATAGAAAGGCCTCGGTCTACCACGCTGTCACGCGGTGGCCTTGCGTTCGACTCCCAGGTCAAAAGCAATGACAAACATCAAACGATTTTGGGGGTTGTCAAGTACATTTTCCTTCTTCTAAGTTAACGGGTCCTGGGATACGCCCAACATGGCTTATAGTACAGCACGAAATGTGTGGTTAAAAACAGGATAAATCGCCTATGTATAAGAGTAGTAGTAGAAGAAGAAGTAGTGTACCTTCAGGCAATATAAGTATTTTGCAGAACCAAAAAGGATCGAATTATTTGAGAGCTGTTCTTGGTATAGATTATTAGCAGTTACATACTCGAGTTTAAGTGATTAATAAAAAAGTTTATTTTTTATTTGCAAGAATGCAAATTTTAATTGTTGATTGACTACTCTTTCAAAGATTTTCTTGATATTTCTATTGCAAAAGACATTATTTTATTAAATCACTTAATTGTGAGTTAAACAACGTTATGGACAATATTAAAAATTATTCGTAGCTGAAAAATAGCTGGCTGTGTTGCTGCAAATTTAATGTTTGTAGCGAAGATTCTATTCTTCAGAACAAGTAAATAAAAAAACTTATTATAATAATTGGGTAATTAACCCATAATGCTGCCAAATTAAATTGTAAAAAATTTACTTAGTTTTTACAATACTAATAAGTAAATAGCAGTATAAATTAATAGTTATAAAATAGAAAGTGTATTTATAGCTAACTATTGGATTTCTGTAGAAACTGTTTGCTTCTCTTCTAAACATCTCAATTATGGGTTCGCAATTAAAGTAAATGGGAAAGTAAATACATAAAGTGGCAGTAATTGGTCTGCCTTTAAATGCAGTGCTCTTATTTATAGGTGACAGTAGATAAATGTAGGTAGAAAATTGTATTTGTGTTTTCGTATAAGAAACCCTCGGATTGGAAAAGTTACTTCAGGGGCAGGAAACGAAAGAAAGCAAAGAAACTTTGTAATTAGGGGGAACGGAAACAAGGAATTATGAAGCAATTACGTGTAAGATGCAGGAAATAATACCAAGGCTTACAAGAAATATAAATTTTGATTCCTCTAATTTAGAAATTATAAAGTGACTGTAGATTTTAAATATAAGATGTGGTGATATAAATAAACAACTTACTAATATGAAATGTAAATATTAACTTTAGTGGGTCACTGATCAAAATTAATGTATAAAATAAAAATATATTTTATTATTTTATCTTTTTCTCTTAATGCTAGATGTGCATGTTTTTAATATCCTTGACAAAATCAAACAGCACAATACTCAATTCTCCTGTATACCTAGTTTTTTTTAAACCAATTAAATAATCTACGAGTTGTATTATACGACAGTTTAAGGAATTTTAGTAAATATCTTGAGAAAATATTGGGCTGAAAATTATCGAAATCTATTTTTCCTCTTTTTTTTTTAAATTCCGGTAACCGGCACAATGCTTAATAAATATTATATATAGTTTTGAGAATATGTTTGTCATGTGAGGGTACGAGTACCTTAAATTAATCACTGTTCACTCACTGTCAGTACTGCCGTCTTATTGTTAGGGTAATCTCTGCTTGAGATGGGTGTGGATATTTTTCTTACCCAGTTGTTTCACAATACTATTATTGCTTGTGTGAAGTTTGGTTATATGTTTTATTCGTTGTTCTCCGCACAAATCCTTCAACTGTACAAATTTCCAATTTGTAATGGATTTGTTGGATACGCATGTACAAGATGTCCAGAAAGGGTAGGGGGTATTTGTAAATTTAATTAAAAAAAAAACACTACAAGCCAGAAAAATATTTTTTTATTCTTAATCTTTAGACGGAGTTTTGGAAAATTAAGTGCCAAAGATTATGGCGTCTAAATGTTGACACTTGCGCTGCTGGTACTGCTATAACCAAATACGGAAGTTAGCTGCCACGCATCTACACATCCTTCTCAAAACGGCGGCCATTTCAGTGCGGATATTGTTTGTGGTTTATTTGCATACACATTTTCTTTAAGGTATCCCAAAAAAAATAGCCAAGAGGTGTAAGATCGGGGTTTCTCGGAGGGGGGGGTGGTCAGTTGATGGTGCTTAGAGGACCGATCACTTTTTCCGGGAAAAGTGAATTGACAACCTCAAGTGATTAGTTTGAGGTGTGGCAAGTGGTTACATCTTGTTGAAACCTTCAAACTCCTTCAGTTGTGAAACCAAAAAGTTTTTTAACATGTCGCAATACCGTCCACTGTTTACTGTAAGTGCTCGCCCTCGCCGGTGTTCAAAAAAATAAGACCCAATTATGCCTTCACCAGATATGGCAGCCCACACAATAACTTTTGGACTATATAATAGTCGTTCATGTATCTGTTTTGGATTTTCGTTGTCCTAGTAGCGGCAGTTGTGTTCGTTTATGTGATCATTTAAGTGAAAGTTCGCTTCGTCACTAAACAGAATGTTTTCGAACGTTGGGAAATGTTGAAACATTTCATTTGCAAAATTCAGCCGGAAAGGATAGTCGGTAACGTTCGGGTTTTAAACAAACTGAATTTTGTAGGTTGTAAGTTGTAAATATTATTTCAGAATCTTGTGCAACGACGATTTTTTTAATGTTAAGTTCTTAACTGCGTTTGCGAACTGATTGAGACGGATTTTCAGGCACTGAAACTCTCACTTTTTCAATCTTTGTTGGTTTCTAACAGAGAGCGAGCGACCTTGATTGAGAAGTTTTACAGTCGAACCGGTATTTTCAAACATTCGGATCCATTTTCTGATAGTATCGTCCTTCGGTGCCTTCCGTACGTTAAATTCTGCACGATATAAACGTTGAGCTGTGACTATTGAATCACCATTGCGATAATAGGCGCGTACGCAAAAAGCGCGGTGGTCTCCTGGCTACACTTCCATGGCTACTATATCTCCAAAGAGCAGTGCAACAACCTATCCTTATCGCGCCCCTCCAAACAGCGCCGTTACATGGGTGGCGCAAATACAAATACCCCCTACCCTTTCTGGACACACTGTACGATTGAGCATTCGTAGAGATGCGTAGGATCTTACTTTGTAGTTAGTTTTGGATGTCGTACTCCATACGGTCGAAGAAGCGATTTGTATAGTAGTACGGTATAATCATTTCTCAATAAGGTATTACTGTTAATTAGTGGATATAGTAACCTTAGTCGATTATATCTTTGGTTTAGTTTCATATTAATGTGATAACTCCAAGTTAGTTTATTTATTAACTATGTTAACTGTAATCTGTAGACTTTCAATAGCTTTGTGAAGGTTTTTATTTTGGGTAAAAATAGCAGAATCGTCAGCAAATAGTGCAGTTTTGTTTTCCTCTAGTATGCGAAAATAATGCATGTATATATGGAAGAGTGTAGGTCCAAGAACGCTACCGTGTGTTTGGTAGTGGATATCACGTTGTTTATTCTTACCGCGAATGATCAGTTTTCTAGGAAAGAAAAGGCGATGGCTATTAAATATTTTGGGATCGGTAAGTGAAGTAATTTATATTTTAGTCCTTTCAGCCATACCTTATCGAATGCCATGGTGATGTCTAAGAAGGCGGCAACAGTATATTGTTTACTTTTAAAACCATATTCTATAATTTCTGCAATCCTGTGAAGTCATTGAAATGCCGAATGTTCTTGTCGGAATCCAAACTCTATAGGTGGGATTATTTGATTTTCATCCAGTACTGTATACGCTTGAGAATAATTCGTTTTAAGTTTGGATGTGGTAGAAAGAAAGCTTATAGGGTGATAGGAGTCAGAATTATATATAATTTATCCAGGTTTAGAGAACATGTGTGCATGATTTCAGGTTGTAGGGAAATAACCCATTCTCAGGCAGGCGTTGATCAGCATGACCAAGTGGAATATTGCCTTCTTCGTTAATTTTTTAGAATCACCTAATGTATTAGATCGTGTCCTGGTACTTTTTAAAGGGATAATGAGCGTATATAATATTTCACTTTAAATGGTGAAATTGGTTAGTCAAAATCGGTTGCGATTGGCATATATTTTTGATGTACGGGACTGTTCGGTTTGTATGAGGTTTATTTTCATCAGAAATAGTGGGCAGTATTTTCGAGATGTTCAGCGAACAAATTAGATTTGTCTTCATCAGATGTGTACATAGCATTAGTGGTTTTAATTGTTGGTATTACTTCTTGTATTTTGGTGACTTGCCACAACGCGGTACTATTTGGTTCTATTTGTTCAACATTTTTTCTGTAAGTAAATATTCTAAATTTGTCCAATTGTTGTTTGAATTGGTGTGTTATTTTGTTCAGTTAATTTTTGATGCGAAAGTTTTTAGTTATTTGCCATTTTATTTGATTATATCTAACATGTAGTTTGGTGAAAATTTGGGTTATTAATTTTTCTTCGGTCTTTAACCTTAGCTGCTTTTTTCACAGTTCTTTAAGGCATCTGTGAAAGTTAGAATTGTTGTATTAATTTGTTTAGTGTTGTGTATTTGGGTAGGATTTGTAATTTGCGAGTCTAGGTTCTTCTGAAGAAGTTCTCATTTGGCCTGTCCTTTTATTAGACGTGGGGGTGAGGGTCTAAAGAATTATCTAATAGTTGCAAATGTTATGAGTACAGTGAGATGATCTGAGTTTAGATCTGGTGTTACAATTCCTTGAATTGGAATATGCTGATTTTTGGATATCACTATGTCAAGGATGTAGAATTTATGGTCATATCTGTAAAGACAATAGATGTATTCATCTGGTGGATGTGTTTCAAACTAATATTTCGTAGCCCAGATGTTCAGTTTGTTACTGTTGGAACTATCAACTCGACAGTATCAGAATAGACACTTGCTATTTTTATTATATTTAACTAATGTTTGTATGGTGCTGTTAAATATATTTTGTATGTCTGCTTCTGAAAGACGTTCTGTAGACCGTTGTGATTTAAATAGCTTTAAAGTTGCTAAAGTTTATGGTAATCGTTTCCATGTGGTCTATAATAATTTCATTAGAGTTAGTAGCTTTAATTTTTGTTTGATGAAAAAAGCAACTCCTCCCCATGCTAATCCTTCGTATCAGTTATTTTGATAATTCCAGTAGCCATTAATTTTAAATATTTTCCTTTTGGGTAGATGGGTTTTGGTGACGTATGCGATATCTACATTATACCTTACTAGAAATGTTGTTCTATTGTTATTTTATTGGCATTTTAGAATTGTTAATTTCTGTATCGTTTGGAGTTGATTTTCCATTGAAAATGTTGGGGAATAAATGTGTTATTATAAATGATATTATTTGTGACAGGAAAGGAATGATTAGTTTTATAAAAAATCTAAAATTATCTCGATATCAAAAGGCTGAGAAGATGATTCAAGGTTTTCGTTCCTTTGGTGGCAATTTGACTGTGCTGCTTGGCTGAATGTCATATTCAAAGTTACTCTAAATGATTGGGTAATGTCCGGTGGTTTCTTAATGGCGCGGATAATTGGGCAATTCGAGGTGGTGTGGACAGTCTCTGTAAATAGCTGGATGATCTTCTCCACAGTTTACGCATTTATGTTTTTTTACATGCATTATGTAGGTGCTCTAAATTATATTTGACCCATTTTGGTTTAGCAGCCCAATAGTTTTTTGTATGGTTAAATATTTGCCATCTGTGACATTGTGGAATGTCGTTAGATTTTCTTCGAACTTTCACTGTTATAGACGAATGAAAAATTGTTTTTATTTTAAACATTGCTTTGGCGGCTTCGTATGCAGTTAGGATAACTGCAATTTTTTGGCTAGGAGTTCCTCTTTGATTTCTGCTTCAAAAACGAAAACTAACACATTTTTTGTAACTACAGAAAGTGTTTTTTTTTGTTGGGGTTACAAAAAGTGTGAAAATGAATGAATTGTTGAAATAAGATTCGGTTAGTGTATGGAAGTCATTAGTTGAAGTTAAGTTAACCTTAAGGTACTTATTGCTATATGCAGTGCTGAAGTTCCTATCCTCAGTGATATTTTTTGTCTTTAATTATTTCTTGGTGGTTGCTAACGTTGTGAATTTTAATTGGTTTGTTTGCATTTTGCGATGTCGTTAGCAAGGCATTCTCTGTCGCGGTATTTTGCATTGATAACAGGCAATGGATTGTTTCTGATGTGATCTTCGAGATTCCAAAAATAGCGCTTCATTACCTAACTAATAAGAAGTGTGAGTTGATCTAATTTTCCTTTTGTTTAATACCTATAATGTTTTATTAATTTTTTATGATAATAATTACTAAACACCGAATATTTAAGTATTATAGCTATAAATTACGATAATATAAAAGATTAATCACCAGAGATAAGTTTTAAACTTAAATCAGTTAGTTGAACTTTCTGATTAATATTAAATTAATAAATAAATAAATACGTCTGACCTTAAGGCTGATACTCAGTCGTTGCGATATCGCAGGTAAAATTGGTTCTCACACATCCCCACTATGCTTCGACGTACGGGCCGAATTCCCGTTTTTTCTGTGATATTACATTTTTTAATTGTATGTATATCTAGTACAATTTGTATAGGTATATATTAGGTATATCTTATGTAAATATTAGTAAGTATTATTATTAATTATACTATTACATAAGGTGTACAGTAAATCTCCTAGTATTTATTAGAAATCAATAGATATATGTCTAAACGCCAAACGATTTGTGTGGTATTGCGAGTTAAACGTTTTTAATATTCTTGACTCGCCTTTATTATATTTGGCACTGAAATTTACGATTTTTTGTACTGTGGATATACCTAGATCTATATGTAATATTGTGTTGAGTACACGCCATGATACGTTGATTGTTCCCGTGGGTACCTCATTCTTATATCACTGTATTATTTTTGTTTCGTATACTAGAAGTACCACATTGTAATATTTTAAGATAATTTTGTTTATCAAAAGTGTATTTTCGATTGATAGTTTAGAGTTTCTAACTAGTAACCAGTACATTTGGCTAAATTTCTTACCTATTTATTTTTATTTAGTGAAAATGTATGTGAGCCATGTTAATCTTCCATCTAAATAAAAGTTCAGGTATTTAGTTAAATTTCTTTGTAGTATGTGAATTCCATTTAATGTTATACTGGGTCAGTCATTATTCAAATTAAACCATTTAAAGCATTTCCATGTGATGATAACATTATTGTGTCATCAGCATATTTGGCAATTACTAGGCGAGTGGTTCCTGGTAAATCTACGCTGTATATTAGATATAACATAAACCAAGAATGTTCCCCTGTGGCACTCATGATGGACTAGGAACAGTTCAATGCACGTTTCTTGATATATATATATATATATATTGATTGCGAGATAGAATTTTTGTAATAAATATGCCGGATATGGAAATGTACATTTAAGCATGTAGAATAAGTCAATATACCAAATTTTATTAAAAGCTTGATATATCTATACAAAACAGTTGAACAAAATTTTTTTTGATAATTTTACTTGACTTAATTTTCTAGTTGATACATCTGTTCGGTAGTTCCATTTCTCTTCCCAAAACAGAATTGATGTGTAGATAATTTGATATTCATTAGTTATTGGTATTATTATTTATATAACACTTCTGAGATGGTTGACAATAGGCCGATGAGCCGTTATGACTGACAGTGTCTGAGTCTTTACCTGGTTTTAAGGTCACGACAATTTCTGAAGTTTTCTATTATAATGGGATTCAAGGCATAATACTGTGTTGAACGTACATGTTAATAATTTGTAGCATTGCAGGTAGTTTTTTTAAAACTTTACTAGTAATAGGGTTCTATCATGACACCTCTTTTGCATTATTGTACTGAGTGTGGTCGAGCAACCTATCTGAGGTCTCTACCTTCCCACAATATTTTAATAACGGGATATCGTATTAGTCTCAATGGAGCGCTAGGTTTTAGAGCAATGTACGCTTGCAGCTGAACAATTATTTAACGACTTATGGTATATGTTGAAAGGCACCAATCGCCATAGAAGTGTTTTCCAAGCGAGATAAAATATTAAGATGCTATGCATTCCGTACAACTGGTTCTGTAATGAAACAAAAACGTCCTGGCCTCCCTCGGTGTGGGTTCCAGACAACGTGGGGAGAGAGAGATGCGATACTAAGCGTTCTACTTGGCTCTAAAATGCAGCGCTTCAAATCTATAGTCGATCTGTTTCCAGTATTTTATACCAATAATTATAGTTTACCAATACAATAATTTTGTGTACGAGATTACCATCAGAAACTAACTCTTGCTGAACGGATGCTTGAAATCCTCGTAGAATATCATTTGGTTATGATAAATGTGAAAGCTACATTTTTACATAAATGGCACGGTTAACAGACAAAATTATCGATATTGTACTATTGAAAACCCACAGAAAATCTACTAATGTTTGCTGCATAGTAGTAAAATTGCTGTTTGGTGTGAAATGAACGATATCTTACAACGCTCAATTTCCTGTAAACTATGTTAAACATCCGTTATAGTTGTTTCAATCTTCTTTTGACTAGTTTTCTTGAGTGGCATAGAGAAGTGATAAGGAATATCTAGTTGTTCATAGATGTCTTTTTTTACTGTTAATAGTTTAGAAGATATACTGTTTTTGAATCTAGTTTTTTGTTGGCCAGTTCTTGTCCGACTATTTATATAAGGTATTTGCTGTCGTGGGGGTAGTTTTCCAAGGCGAGTAATCCGAGGTTAGTTTTTTAAGACATTCTTATATTGAATTATTTCTAAGCATATGGAGTAACTTTACAAGTTTTTTTCCAAATGTTATGTATTCTTCTTTGTTAGGTGTAGTTAGTTACCTTAGCGTTTTTTATCAGGTAGTTTATCTTTGTAAGATGTAGAGTATTTTATTACATGTTTCTTTGTATCCGCTGCCATTTAGATAGCTTTAGTTAAGTCATCTATTGCTTCTTCTACATCAGCTGAATATTTAATCGAGGTTTTCCCTAAAAAGATTTTAATTTATCTTGCTGTTATATAGTGTTGGTCTTTTTTGTTTTCCAAAAAAAGGGGTTAATGTGGAAACTATTACGCAGGCCTGCAATGGAAAAATTGTTTAAAATATAATCATTGATTTTTATAGTTTTTTGTACTCTGACTATGAAAAAAATAATAAAAAAATTCTATTACGCACAGTTTAGTCGGGAGGCAACACTAAGTAGCTGTCAAACATTTGTTTGCTTTCCTCATACAGTGTGTCTTTTGACTCTGTACTGTATACATATGTTTTGTGGTTTTTGTTAATTTTGTTGGTCATTTGGTTCACTTAAAGGAAACATACCAAAACCTTGAATGAAGTGGTATTACTTAGCTATTCATGCTATAAATGGACTATTTGTGGTGATTTAAAAGTCATTTCACTGTTGCTTGGTCAACAGAGTGGATACACAAAGTATCCGTGTTTTATTTGTGAATGGGATAGCTGTGACAGAAAGCAGCATTACATTAAGGAAGAGTGGCCAGTCAGAAGAATCTTAGAGGTCGGTACAAAGAATATTGAAAGGGCGAGTCTTTTAGATCCAAAAAAAGTTTTGCTTTCTGCACTTTACATCAAATTAGGTCTGATGAAGCAATTAAGGCCTTATCAAAGGAAGAAAAATGCTTTCGATATCTTTGTCAGCAGTTTCCTAGTTTATCCGAGGCGAAGTTGAATGAAGGAGTATTTGTATATGAAGGATGATAACTTTGAGAAAAAAATAGACCCAAAAAAGCAGCATAGATATCTTTTAAACTTGTTGTAACCAGATTTCTTGGGAACGAAAAGGATCTTGACTACAAGGCCATTGTAACTGAAATGTTGGAAAGCTTCAAGAATTTAGGCTGTAACATGAGTCTAAAAGTACATTTTCTCCACTCACACCTAGACTACTTTTCAGACAATTTTGGTTCTGTCAGCGAGGAACAAGGTGAAATATTTTACCAAAATATAAAGGAAATGGAAAAGCGATAACAAGAAAGAAGGAATGTTAACATGATAGCGGACTACTGCGGATATTGAAAATAGACGATCCCCAGCGATCTTACAGCAGAAAAAGCACAAAACGAAGTTTTGATGGGAAGCAAAAACGATACTACAAGATCATTCAGTTTTACTAATTTTGTGTTGTTTTTATGAAAAATGTTTGGTTACTTATGATTTTAATCAAAAGTAAAATAAAATATAAATTCCATATTTTTTTGCATTTGGCTTACTATTCCTAAAATACATCTAGTTTTTTCTGAGAAAACCCTACTTGATAAAAAACGGTTTTTGTTTTGAGTTTAGCACTAAAAACACACAAAAATAAGTGATTAAAGTTAAAAAAAATTTTAAAAGTATTTTTTGCAAGCCTGTGTTATTGTTGTACGATCCGAACCGAGGTCAAGACAAGATTTGACTAGGATTTTTTTAAGTTGTACCTTTTTGCTATACAGATATCCAAAAGGTCCGATATTCTATTTAGAGGAGACAACCAATATATAAGTTGTCTTGTTACTACGTAGGTTAAGTACTTGTTTTGAATGGTATTAAGTAGTTTCCTCCTTTTGGTTATAGCAGTGTTAAAGACTGCCAAAAATCTATTTTTCAAAGTTTTAAAGAATTTGGTGAAGTC
Source organism: Sinelater perroti (assembly GCA_036346155.1). Taxonomy (NCBI): domain Eukaryota; kingdom Metazoa; phylum Arthropoda; class Insecta; order Coleoptera; family Elateridae; genus Sinelater; species Sinelater perroti. Next base: position 19,127,493 of record JARFIY010000099.1, on the reverse strand, counting down.
TGCTGTTATGTTTAGGTAAAAAATAAATAGCTGGTACTGTGATTTTCTCTGTGACATCTTCTGTAACGACAGTAGCGGCTAGTACGGTGGCAAGGTTATAATAAGCTTGTTTGTGATGTTTGTTTGCTTAATAATTATTGTCGTTCCTTCGTGCCCTCTATAGTCAGAATTGGTACTGTATACATAATAATTAAGTATTTTTCTATAACTTATATTAGTAAAGCCAATTTCAGATATTAAAGGTATATCTATATTTGTGTTTTGTACAAGTTCAGATAAGTTTGTTATACGATGTTCTCTTATATTTAGTTGTTGAGTGTTGAGGACTGCTTTAAAACATCTTTTGATTTTAGGGTTACATGTGTGGAATAAGTTTAATTTCTATTGGTGCTTTTATTATTGTGGTGTATATATTTTTTTGAGAATTACATTTTTAGGTCATCGTTATGTAGTGTTCTTAGTACGTATTTGTTTTTGGTAATTTTATTTAATAGTTCATTCAAGGGTTTTATGTTCTTAACTTCTGATATGAATATGAGTGATGATTCTTTCACATCGTCTTCTGTAATTACACTATTACCTGCTTTTTTGTAGCTCGATGTCCTTGCTCTTTAACGTCCTTGCTTCCTTTTTTTAATGTACGAAATTTGGTACCATTAATTTTGTTATATTTGAATTAGGTATGTAAGGTGAGCTTTGTGAAGGTTTCTATAGAGGTACATGTATATTACTTTGTGACTGTCTGCTGTATGTGATTGTATTTTGCATTTATTAACATTGATTATGATTTTTTTTATTCAATGTAATCAGAAATTAGAATGTACATTCTAGAGGCTAATTTTATATTATAATATGATTAAATCTACACAAATTGATTAATATAAATATAATCATAACCTTTGGCATGATGAGGACTGCACCATGCGGTGTTACCTCTAGTTTCTTACTTAAAGTCTACAGGCCACGAACGTCTCAGTCTCTTGTTGCCATCGTTGAGTGTGAGCGGTTCTATTAAAGGGTTGATGTGTGATTGTAACCTATAGGAGTATTTGCCACTTCTATCGTATATAACATCTTTAACGTAGGGCCCCTTGAGGTCAGTGTGAATTGTGTGGTTTGATGATTGTAAATAAGACTAGTGTGTTCGAATTTATAAATATAATATTGGTGGGTTTGATTCTCTACATATAATTGTACATGCTTGGCTGTATACTACCTGTTGCGGCCGAAAAGTGGACTGTATAGTAATTTTAAATTTGAACAAAAGGAACTTCAAACAAAGCTAAAGTTAAAAACACTAACCTGTGGAAACGGCGCTTTCCCGCAGATCGGTTTCTGTGCTGTTGATCCTGGGGGATAAAGGACGAAGAAATAAGGGTGTGGGTAAAAAGATAGGACAAGTTACCCCAATCTTCACAGCGGAGGCGAACGGTAGAGTCTTTCCTGGTGCAAAGATTCCTTCATCGTTTCTTGCAGTCAGAGCAAAGAAAATAATAGACCGAGTTTTACCAGCAATAATTTCAACCCCAAAATGCAATCGGGTAACAAAAGGACCTCCGGGAAGACGTTAATCTGGTCGGCAAATTATTGAATTTCGCGACAAAATTACCTTTTAACAAAAGCCTTGCAGAAATGAAAACTTCTGCTGCCAATTAAACACGCCGGCGAACTCTCGGTTAAAAATGCTCTCGGCTTACGGAAAATTTAAACTCTCACAAACTAAATTCAAAAAGGACGATGCCTGCGAGAACATAGCCCGTGGCCCGCGACCCAAATCGCGGCATATACAGGTTGTCCCAAAAATCAACGTCAAGCCGGAAACGGGTGATAGACCAGGTAGTGACAGTTATCAGAAAAACAATAAAAAAAATATATAGTCGTCTACTTTTAAAATTATAGGCAAACAAAAAAAAATTGAAAATATTGACACCCTGTGATGATCTTTCATCTACTGTGACTACAAATCTTTATTGTTCTTTATTTTTTTGTGTGTGATGTAACCCTGAATAACCCTTCTGTAATTACAGTCCAAAATTAAAACACAACTGCCTCGGGTTTAAAGAAAATACCACTTTGTTACCCAACCGTGCACTTAAAATTATTACATCGCCCAATTTTAACTAACTGTACTGAAAGAAAATGTACAATGCGATTTTGGCAAGAGAATTTAAAAGATAGCGCATTTAGTCCAGATTCTAAAATGGTATAACACTTGCTAAATTAGTTCTTAAATAAGAAAAAAATATTTTTTTTTCTAAAGAAACCCGATCTCAAGCTAATTCTTTTTACTCAGTTAATATGCTTCTAATGCACGCTAGGTTTTCTCTAACTCCCCAGTTTTAAAGTACAAGTTTGAGTGAGACGGATAGCGACGCTATTTTGCCAAGTATGAGCGAGACAGATAGTGACGCCACTTTCACCAAGATGAGTGAGACGGATAGACACGCCATTTCGACTAGTGTGAGTGAAACGGACAGCGACGCCATCCTAGCCAAATAGTCACGCGTAAGCACAATGTGCAACACTACAGTACGTTACATTTCTTCGTTTACTGAGCATCTTTCTGTATTCGTGTTGAATTCGTGCTTACAACGTTGGCTTTGTTTATTGGACTTGATTGTGGTGTGACTTGGATTTGTTGTCTGACTATTTCTGACGAACCTGACTTTCTTCTGAACTAAAGTACCAATCGTTGATTACGTGATTGTGTACTGTAAATACCACCATCCCATCTCGGTACACTGCACAGGAATATGCTAACATGCACCTCATTTATGAAGAATGCAAATGCAATGGTAGTGCTGAAACTGGACTATATAGTGAGATATATCAAAATGCTGGGCGTTATCCAGATCACCGAGTGTTTACAAATGTGCACCAGTCACTCTCAGAGGGTCGATTTCCAAATCAAATGACTAGTGAGAAAAGACCCCTCATGCCCTACGAGGACGAAATCTTACAAGAAGTCACACATGACCCGAGTACCTCAGTACGTGGAATTGAAGCAAGGATAGGAGTGCCCAAAAGTCCAGCACACCGAATTTTACAGAAGATGTAGGACTTGCATTGTGGCTGAAGACAAACAATTTGAACATTTGTTACGAATTAAATAAAATTTTGATTCCAGTAATTGAATTTTATTTAAAACTTAAAAGGAAAAATGAATCACTACTTGACGACCCATAGTATCCTTATCCGGGTAGTGGTTCTTTTATTAATTCAAACTTACACATAGAATTAGCGACGTAGAGAAAGCCTAAGGTGCATTAGAAGCATATTAACTGAGTAAAAAGAATTAGCTTGAGATCGGGTTTCTTTAGAAAAAAAAATATTTGTTTCTTATTTAAGAATTAATTTAGCAGGTGTCATATCATTTTGGAATCTGGACTAAATGCGCCATCTTTTAAAGTCTCTTGCCAAAATAGCATTCTTTCAGTACAGTTAGTTAAAGTTGGGCGATGTAATAATTTTGAGTGCACGGTTGGGAAACAAAGTGATATTTTCTTTAAACCCGAGGCAGTTGTGTTTTAATTTTGGACTGTAATTACAGAAGGGTTATTCAGGGTTACATACACAAAAAAATAAAGAACAATAAAGATTTGTAGTCACAGTACATGAAAGATGATCACAGAGTGTCAATATTTTCAATTTTTTTTGAATTCCTATAATTTTAAAAGTAAACGACTGTGTTTTTTTTATTATTTTTCTGATAACTGTCACTACCTGGTCTATAACCCGTCTCCGGCTTGACGTTGATTTTTGGGACACCCTGTATATCAGCGCTACGCGTGGTCGTGTTAATTCGCGGCCGAACAAAACTAAATATATATATATATATATATATATATATATCAGGGAACCAAAATACGGCAGGCCCTAATTTAAAAATTAAATAAAAGGTAATTTGAGATTGGCGCAAACACTACCCATAAATGCAACTTAATATAAGCCATTTGTAATAATTGTTTGTACACTTGACTGCGTTCAGTTGATAAGTGGATGATAGCCGGTGGTAGGACGCACCCACTTAATATTTTCAAGCGCAAAGGTGTAAAATAATACGCTACAAATAAATAGGTGCAGCAGACCTTTCTCTGTAGCGGTAGGGCAGATACTACATTTATTTAGCCTGGCGGCAAAACGCGAATTGTGATATTATAAATTTACTGGTTTTGCTATATTAAAAATGCAAGAATTCCGAATTGTCACGCCTTATTAAAAAAAAAATGTTTTTGAATATTACTATATCGAGAAAACTACCATTATTGTGATATGTAACAATTTTCTAAGCTTTTTTAGTAGAAGCTAACTACCTATAAAGTATGCTGTCCAAAGAAATATTAAATAAAGTTTAGCTTTATATTTTTTCTGGTTAAAGTTGTCAGTTTGCATCTTAGCTTATGGTGATCCTCAACCGTTTGGTATTATACAGCTTAAAATTTCAGTTAGATAGCCACAGTTTATTACATATTACTCTAATAATATGAATGTGGTCGTCTATCTAAAAACAACAGTAAATTTAAATAAAAGGGCGTTGTGTAAAAGAAAAAGTTAAGATAATTGAAGATTTTTATTAGTTATCTTATTTACTGTGATTAATGAACTTGTAATAGTAATAAGCTAATTCACATAATCCTTTTAGCTGATAGATCCAAAAATTTTAAAGATAACTTGCATACAAAAGTAACTATTCAAAAACGTATGATTTTTGTACATTGTATAAAAGTAAGAGAATTAATAGTCGTTTTTTTCTATTTTAAAAGGTTACAAAAATTGCATACTTTTAGATACTCTATAAATTACCTTTATTTGCCAACAAAACAACTAAATGCTGAAATTACTAAATAAGATTATTTTGAATATCTGTGTTGGTCGTTCATGAATTGTTTCTGCTGTTGTACCATATATTGCCTAGAATGTGAGAAGTATTAACGGCAAGAAATAATTGTAGTTGTGTAGCAAAAATCCGATATGTGATGTATAATATTTTTATTGTCTATAATAAGCGAATAATTTTTATTATTTACTGATGATATTGTTCATATTATAACATTTTCAATTTTTCTTCTTTTGCACTTCAAATAATATATATTTCATCTTCTTTGTAGTTTATATTGTATTATTTGTTTAACTAATATGCATTTAATTTCTGTGTTTCATAAACTTTAATTTTACATATTGTACTATATTTTTCGTGGATTAATACAATTATTACTATTATTTTTCTCTGTGTTGATTAATTGACAATTGAAATTAATTAAGATTACTGTTTAATTAGCATTTAATCAACTTATGATATATTTTGTAGAAGTATGAAAGAACATATACAGGGTGTTTCTGGAGAAATAGTAAATATTTTAGGGAGTGGTAGTATAGACGAATTTCAATAAAAAAATTCATATAACGTGTCCAATTTTTAATGAATCCAGGGATACAGCTGTTACATGAGGACGTTCAAAAATTCCACCAGCAACTTTAAAGCATTTTTTACTTTTCTTGATAAGACCACATGTAGCTCTTTGGAGGTCATCTTGGCGTTCTTTGATGAGGGCTGCACCATGCATAATCCGAACAATTAAATCGTCTCTTGTGTGTAGACTTCGCCTTTTAAGCATCCCCACAGGCAAACATTCAAAGCGGTAAGGTCCGGCAACCTTGGTGGTGAAGAAACGTGATTATATCTACCGATCCATCTTTCGAGGAATGTTAGATTTAGATGTTATGTCGCCAGACCACTAGAATGTGCAGGAGTCCTGTCATGCTAGAAGAACAAACGCATTCTTGTAGCCAAAGGAATCTCTTCCAATAATGCTGGAAGTTCATTTTCAAGAAAGTGCATATAACGGGGTCCTGTAAGACGATGCGGTAACACAACAGGCCCAATCAACTGATTGTCTATCAAACCACACCACACTTTTACAGAGAAGCGTTCTTGAAAATGTCCCTCTACAATGGCATGTGGGTTTTCTTCAGACCAGTGATGTACATTACGAGTGTTATTGATGCCGTCACGAGTGAAAATGGCTTCATCAGTGAATATTACAAATGGTATTACTTGACGATTTTCAAGTATCCAACGACAAAATTCCAATCCTCTATCTTCATCTCCTGCTCGAAGGTGTTGAATGGGTTGTAAATGATACGGATGCAGCCCGTGCCCATGTAATGTTCGCTTGTATGTGGAACACCGATACGTGCAGAAATTCTACGTGTGCTTGTTGAAGGACTGCATTCTACCGACTGCATAATGTCTTCTACTTCATCTACAGTCTGTTCATTTGCACGTTCTGATAAAATATGACGGCTGGGTACTGCACCAGTGTCACGCAGTGTATTGAAAACACGAGTAAACTCTCTGAAATCTGATCGTCTGCGGTTAGGAAATCGTCTGCCGAATTCTCTACAAGCAGCAGCAGCGTTTCCATTACAAAACCCATACACAAATACTATGTCGGCATACGCAGCATGTGTAAATACGTGCGGAATGTTTAAACGGTACAGTACAGTACACTTGGCCAACAAATAACAATGTTTATGTTTGTCAGTTGAAAACATTCAATGTCAACACAACACACTACTGTCGATAATCGTTAAATTAAATACGCTCATAGCAATGTGTACCAATACACAAAACAAAACAAAACCCCTAAAATATTTACTATTCCTCCAGAAACACTCTGTATAGTACATACTTGAGAGATCACAAAGGAATAGAACAATATTGTAAATTACTTTCCGCTAGCACTTTGTTCCATCGTCATTCATATAAATTTTTTATTCATAAAAATTTTTCTACAACGGAACAAATATTCAATTCCCGAAATACGATAAGTAAACTACATATTGTAGATTGTACGACCGAATATAGCTAGCAAACAATGTTATATTAGATAGTATTATTATATATTACCATATTGAGGTATTTTGTAAAATCTGAAAATATAGCTGTTTATTTCTGTTTAGACTACATGTCTACATAATGTTGTTGAGGATGAGTAACCATAATTTAAGAAACTCTATATTAACAAAGTTGGTTCCTTTCGTCGTATTTATAATTTGTTTTTTAAGCCTTATTAGTTTTGTTTCTAGTTGTATGGAAACTTTTATGATTTCCATTTTAACAACTCCTTAATTTTTTTAAATCTTTATCAACGTCATTATATGTATCCAGGATTAAACCATTTTGGTTTATGTTTTCATGTAAATAGTTTGCCCCATTTTTTTCTATGCTGTTCTAGTTTTCTTTCCCTCAAAGCCAATAGTGTATGCGTTGTTTTGGGATACGACAATCGTCCCGAGAAGTACATTTAATTCTGATCAAAGTGGTTTCCAACTAGAAATGTATTTTAGTTGGACACTAGCTGTCGAAGGAAAGCAACAAGTGAAATGTCTTGTACAATCTATCTCCTCAAATAGCCACAGATACACAGTGCAACCAAAAATTATAGCTGAAGATAAACTACCTTTACTTTTGGTTTTGAAGGAACCAAGCGGAGAGTTTAAACTGGTGATATCACAAACTTTATTTAGGCCTGCAAACATGTACATTTTAGCTTCAAAATTTGAAAAACTGATTTCAGGTAAAATCATGTTTTGTTCACTCTTGAAAAATATAAAATTTTAATAATCAAAGATATATTTAAAATAAAATTTATAGATCACTTTAAAACATGGTTAAAAGAAATTTGTTTTCCAAATGCAGGCTCTGCAAGTACTTTTATTGATTTATGTAGCGGTCACTATTCTATAGCTGTGAAGAAGCTATACTACTTGATAAGACAGTACATCTAAAAATAATACATGCAGAAACGACTGAAAATATCCATCCATTAGATGTGTCTAGTTTTCGTATATTTAAAAACCTTGTTAAACATCTTTTAAGTTACTATTTCATAACTAATTCTCATATCCACGTTGCCAAAATCTTTTTGAATTTTTGTCGATAGCCCAGGAGATTTCAAATATCCTGTACATTTCTGTTTCGGTGATTTATGTGCAACGTATTATGAAATCAATGGTTGTAATAATGTTGCTATAATTCAATGTTCTTAGTGCAAAAAATCATTATGTTTAAAATACTTCTTTGAAGATTATCATTATTGTTCTGCTTATAACCCACAAGGCTTTAACATATATTGCAAAATGTCTAAAAGAATGATTTTTCTTTTACAATTATTTGCAGCACAAGAAAGAACTAGAAGTTTATTCTGATAAAGATAGAAGACGAATATTTTAAAGGTAATACAATCAACTTGTAAATGTGCATGTAGAAAAAAATTATTTATATTATTATTGCTGGATTATAAATTCCTAAAAAACAGCCAGTAGATATGAACTCACTCTAGTGCTAAAATGAGCTATATTTTAGAAAATTATTTGTAACAAGAGAACCCCGCAGGACTTCGTCGACAAAGCCTGATCTAGATGCCAGGCAGTCGTGTAGAACATTCCACATGTTTTGCGTACATTTAACACTACAAACAATAGAAACATTGGGAGGACATGAAAACTTTCATATTTGAACATTACAAATGCCACCAATGTAATTTAGCATTGATGTCATGGTGTTTATTAAAGAGAGGAGTAAACAATACAAACCAAACAGAATAACAGTTATCATCTAGTTTTCTGCGACAATAATCAAAATATTTAAATAATACAAGAACGGTAAAAGTTAGAAGGCTGATTTTTTGCGCCGAATTAGCAAATATAGTTGTGAATGTGGTGTGCAAGTTTCAAGGAAATCGGTTGAAGTGTCTAGGAGGAGATAGAATTATAAGTTTAGAAAGTTAGGAGCTAAGACAAATATGACTTAAAGATAAATACATATAAAAAATTTACACTTGTTTAATGTGTAACTATTTCTTCCATTAAAATGCTGGTCACTAATAAGAAAAGATTTAGTCCCCACGATTAGCTCTTTATTAATTTTTTTTGAAAAGCTTAGAAGATGTCAACTTTAGTTTACTATACTCTTCATTAAAATATTTTTAAAAATTCTAACCATCTTTGTAATTTTTAGAATAAAGATTCATAAAAAATAAAGATTCGCCTTTATAAAAACAAGAGACAAATTTTTTGGGGGTGAAACTAACACTGTTCTATTTCTTTTTCAATAACAATTAATTTTCATTTTGTTATGTGAAGATATCTCAAACAGAATTTAAAGTATTTTAAAAAAACTATTTTTAGGGGACACCTTTAAAGGTGGTTTTTACCCCTTTAAAGTGATTATGGACAAATAAAAAATAGGTGTTTTTCATTTTTTTTATCTTGTACAACATATCTAAGTTTCATTGAAATCGGTGACGGACACTTCGATAGGCACAAATATGTACATTGAACTAAAGCATATACTTTTTATTTAAAAATAAATTTTTAACAACATTTATGCACTTTGACATACTGCTTTATTACATAATATCAAATTCGTGGTAAATAATCCTTAACCCTAAAAACACAGTTTTTATCACCAAAAAAGGCAATTTAACTTGTGCGCTTGAATGACACCCAAGTACTACGAAAGGCGAACCCACATACTGGCCTACAGACCCCAACAAACTACCAGATCTACTGGACCTTTGCTTTGTAAAAAATATAAATCTAAACCTCCTTAATATTAGATCCTGTCTTGATCTTTCAACAGATCACTCACCAATACTGGCAACACTAGGCACCAACATACAACTCAAGGAGAAGCAACACTCATTAACAAGCAATTAACCGAGCAATAGTCCAAGAAATCCTGAATACTGATATTCTACTAAAATTGACTACGGATTTGAAAGACGCAGTGACACTCTTTAATCGGGTTGTCCAAAATGCAGCTCGCCAGGCCACACCGGAACCGGCCAAATACATTAATTTAACAAACTGCCCGATCATAGTCAAGAAAAAAATCGCAGAAAAACATAGACTAAGAAGGAGATGGCAAATATCAAAGCACCCGGATGACAAGCGAAACCTAAATCGGGCTTTCGCAGAACTTAAAAATCTCCTATCTGAAATTAGAAAAGAAAATGTACAAAAATATTTGAGACACTTGTCTCCACTCGAAGCTAATGACTATTCTCTATGAAAAGCAACAAGATATTTAAAACATCCTCAACAGCATAAAGCACCAATCCGAACTTCCAACAACAAAGGGGCTAAAAGCGACAGCTAGAAGGCGAGGACCTTCGCAGAACATTTAGCTAACACGTTCACGGACGGCGATGAATTAGAAGAAATACAACATTTGCAGGTAGTGCCTTATCAAATGAGCCCACCGATTAAACCATTCAAAATCTCACAAATTAAAACTACCATTTATAAAAAAGTGAATCCACAGTACCTGGTCAAGACCTAATTACGGGTAAAATTCTCCGAGAACTACCGCATAAAGGCTACCAATTTATAACTTTTCTCTTTAATGGAATACTACGCCTCCGGCACTTTCCTGAACAATGGAAAGTCATTATATCGACCAATCTGCCTATTACCAGTCAAAGGTGTTTAAAAAACTGCTCCTAAAGAAACTCTCTCCAATTATTTTGGACAATTACATTCTACCAGACCATTAATTTGGTTTCCGCAAACAACATGCAACAATACAACAAATCTACAGGGTGCTATCCAAAATTACCAAGGACTTCGAAGAACGTAAATACTGTGGAGCAACATTTCTTGATGTTAAACAAGCCTTTGACAAGGTCTGGCATACGGGACTCATCTGCAAAATCAAGCAAATCTTACCTACTGATTACTTCGAAATTCTACGGTCATATCTAACCAATAGGCAGTTTATTATCCGATATGGTAGTTCAATATCAAATCCATTCCCCGTCAACTCTGGAGTACCTCAGAGTAGCGTGCTAGGCCCAGTATTATACCTCATGTTTACAGCAGATCTTCCGACAATACCAGGCAACATGGTAGCTACTTTCGCCGACGATACGGCGATACTTACATCCAATACAGATCCAATCCTGGCATCTGAGCAACTACAGATACATCTAGACGAGATACAGAACTGGTGCAATAAGTGGCATACCCTAATAAACGAAAGCAAATTAGTGCACGTAACTTACACCTTAAGAAGGGGCATATGTCCTCCGGTTACGTTTAATAACAAACAAATACCCCAAGCTGACAGCGCAAAGTACCTCGGCATTCACCTAGACAAAAAACTTACCTGGAAGACCCACATATGGACAAAGCGTAAGCAATTGGGCCTGAAACTTCAAAAAATGTACTGGCTGATAGGAAGAAAATCACAACACTCTCTGGAAAGCAAGATACTCCTTTACAAAAGTATGATAAAGCCCATTTGGACTTACGGAATACAACTATGGGGTACAGCCAGTATATCCAACATTGAAATAATCCGACGTTTCCAATCTAAGGTGCTTAGAGCAAGAACAAACGCACCATGGTACGTAACCGACGACACAATAATACAGGACCTCGCAATACCTACCATTAACGAGGAAATACAAAAATTTAGTGTGCGTTATAGTGATAGGATCAGTGATCATCCTAACATCCTAGTGAAGCGCATGATAGAATATGACAATGAGGTGCAACCGTGTCTAAGAAGGTTTAAACCGCTCAACTTGACACAGATTTGAACACTAGCGACAATAGTAATAATAGTTTAAATTGTATTTTACTTAAAGGTATACTTAGAAATGCTAAACTAATATTAAGATTAATATAGGTGTGTTATCATTGGATATACAACTTTCATGTTCGATAATTATTATGTAAGTCAAAACAACTGCTGATTGTCCATATGTGACAGATTGTAGTGTATAATAATAATAAAAAAAAAGAATGACATCCGAAATGCATTTTTTGCCAATACTCAAGGGAATTGTCTACGCACAAGTTTGGGAAGCAAAAAGTGAGACTGAACTTTAGAACCGAATTAAGTACTACATCAGAAAAGCGGACTGCGTTTAACAAACTACTTTTAATTTAATATGGCTAACGTTTTACTTATTCAAATAAGATAAAGTAGACTTGAGTATGCGTTTACTTTTTATAACTATTCAAACTTAGTTTTAAAGTTTAAGCATTACCACCTTAAGGGGTTACATCAGTCAGCAAATTTTTTTCCCATTTTTTTATTGGCTTAAAATATATATTAACAATCTAAAAATGATATTCCATTACATTTATAAGTGGAAAAATTTTTAAAAATGTTTACAGCTTATTTTTCGAGGTCCCTCCAAGCGATTTTAAATGTTTTAGCCAAGCTGGTTACCTTTTGTTGATATGGGTTACTTAAGCGTCCCCGATGAAGTATAGATGTCTTTAGAAAACATTTGAAATCGACTCGGAGCTATTCTCGCAGCACGTGTTTTTTCAAAACTTCAAACGCTATTTTCTCGAAACAATGTTTTTGAAACTGGTGTGCAGCATAACTCGAGCAATTTCCATCCGATTAACTTGAAATTGTAACTGTAGCTGCTTAAATATGTTATCTATGGGAGTATCTAAGGGTTTTACGATTAATTATTAATAACAATTTTTATAAACAATTTAAGATCGATTTTTTCATTAAAAAACCAAAACAACTTACAAGTGTATGCCAAATTTGTAAAAATCGATATTTTTCAAAATCCCTAGGTAATTCCAAAGAAGAACTCATATGGAATAATAAAAAAAATTGTATAGCTGTAATTGTTCTCTGGACATTGCTACCATGCACACTCTTTTGCCCCTTAAAAAAAGGCGTCTCTGGTGATTGGACATTTACGACGCCATTTTGTTTTAAAAGTTACAATAGAAAATATTTTGTACACCTTTTAATATGTACAATAAACCCTTAAAACTTTACTTTGATTGCTTTATTAGTAGTGGAGAAAAAATTCCCGAAAATAGCCTTACTTTTCAGCGCTCCTGACTGATGCAACCCCTTAAACAATACAAAAAAGAGAAAAGATAATAGAATAATGCAGACATTAAAAACTAGTAATTAAGTCCAAATTTGTAACACAAAGTTACTGAAACAAATTATACGTGTATTTTATTGCATAGGAAAATAAAGACAAATTAAAAAAAACAGTTTATTGTGAATAATTTGCTGAACGTTACATTTGAAAATAATTATTTAGTGCTGTCTTGTCCTTATTGATTACTCTCCGTGGGTGGGTGCAAGGGAGTGGTATCTGTTATCTTATGCTATACCCGAAAATGCAACACTTAAAACGCTTAAAAACTACAAAAAATAAAAGGTAACCTATTTAAAGTAAAAAAATACATTTAAATAAAAGTGAGTGCAATATATGGTGTCAGTAGTGGATAAACAGAATGAAAAATGTGCCTAGATGTTATACATAAGTTTGCGTTATTAAAGCGAATGCACACTTGTATTTCGAAGCGGGCGGATATGTGCTTTGAGATGTCAGTGCACGAGGCGCCTGGAGCTGCCAGAGCTTTTTAAGGTCAAATCTGCACTTTTAATATTGGAATTTATTTTATGCTTTAATAATGCGGCTTTATGGCATACGCGCATACATGCGTTATGCACAGCCCGATGAATGAACTACTTTTACATTTACGCAGCTGCCAGTTGTGTCATTAGTGGCATAATCACTAATATTGCATATTCCGTGAAATACAAACAGTGTTATAACTTTGCGGAACCTACCATACATATATCTTATCGATCGCTGTGTGTTGTATTCCAAAATAATACAGAAGACGTACACTTTCCAATGATTATAGTGTGACTCAAATAATCGAGGAATGATTATGGGTTCGGTACCTCGATTACAACTATGCCAACGCTTTAGACCTATCTAATTGTAACAATAAACCGCGGTGTATAAAATGCGCAACCAATTATCTAACTAACGAGTGTTCTCAGAAAACAAGAGGCACAGACGACCTTTGTGTTAATCGGAAAGGAGCACACCCAGAAAATTATCGAGGCTGTATTATACATAAACAACAGTTCCAAAAAAAAAAAATATATATATCTAAGCAAACGCAAAAGACAGCTAACTATAAATATAATGCAGTAGGAACTAGTCTAGAAATAGATAGATGGTGAGTCTACCTGCCAATGCAAGTTAATCGTATATTACATCAGTTGCACAACCAAAAAGCAACATAAAGCTAGTGAAATAAATAACAACAACTTTTATAGATTAAATATTTGCATTACTGAACCTACTCACAACACTAATTGTTTCAGTACTCAAAATAGAAATTTTGAATGCCAAAGAAATGCCCCAATATGAGCAGAAAGTTAAATTATTCTTGAACATAAATAAAATAGATATAATATTAATTTTAGGTTGCTTTATCGACAAAAACCACGTAAAAATACACTTATCATACTACTTATCCGAATGGAAATGCACCTGTAGGCAAATGCTATGACAATAAGACATAACATTAAATATAATCAAAAATAGAAATACAAAACAGTAAATATTTAAGATATAAAAGATTCTACATGGAGAATAGCAATTTAACACATGCAATAACAAGCAGGAGGACTTCGATCCATTCTTCAAATATCTTGACAACAAATTTTTAGGAAGCGGCGATTTCAATGGTAAAAACACGTAAATATAATAAAAATAAAAATATACTAAAAAAAAAAATAAAATATACTAAAAAAACTAAATTAACCCTTATTATATAGTGAGAAGACCAATTGAAAACTTTATCATGATAAAGTAGACAAGCTAATTACTTTAGATGTTTCATTAAAAACTTCACTGGACAATAGGTACAGCAATAAAAAAATTTAATATCTAGTAAAGTTATACAAAAAAGCTTCTAAGAATGCTTTAAACTTTAATTATTTAATGCAATATTACGAATGGAACACTATCTAAGTTAACGAAAGGTAGCATAGACTGTAATAATACCAAAACCAGAAAAAGACCCTAAATATATTGTTCTATCAATCCATCAACTTACTATCGAGTTTCTTTAAGCTATTCGAAAAATTATTACGAAATCGCTAAAAACAATACCTGAAGATCAATAGACAATTTGACCTTATCAATTTGGATTTCAAAACGAACAGTACTATTGAGCAAGTTCGCATCTTTCCTCAAAATCAGTTAAGCCTTCCCTAAGAGATGGCATAACACTCTATGCTAAAAATTAAAACTTCGTCTACCTAACCAAATGTGTTGTCTTTTAAAACGTTACATTTTTAATATTAAGGTTAACTTTAATCGAATTTTGCCTCTAGAAACTAGTATATCAGCTTGAGTCAATTTCAATTTTGGATAACTGTAAGGATAAACAACCATAAAGTGCCTTAATCAGAATAGACCTGTATAGATGTTTAACATTGCATAAACAGATTTTCATCAAGCGAAAGTAATTAGGCTTTAAATTTACAATTAGACAAATATATTGACTGACCAAATAAACATCTCACCATCAAAAAATGACATTAGAAAACAAACTTCAATTATATACGGTATATAAACGTTAATTAGACCTATGAAATATTATTATAGGAGGCAGCCTTACAACTGAAGGTAGAAAGGACTAAGTAAGCAAGTAAGCATTATAGCAGGGATGGATAGTTGTTCCAATACTAAAATATTGCAACGATTTTAAAACAAGATACTCCCTATGCTAGTAGAAGGTCCTTGGTGTGTGATAGACACAGAGATTTAAAGACAGTTAAAGAAGAAATTAACACGTGTTTTGCCCCATATAAGGATCGTTTGCAAATCCATCCCAACAAAATTGTGCATATCCTGTTACATGACCTAAGGTAAATCGTTTTAAACCAATCGACCTCGTATTTTATACAGCAACAATTAATTCTGAGTAATATATATTCCATGCAAAAACTGTTGTACTAAAACTGTGACTTGATAGTCTTAATATTTAATTGAGAATATCTACTAAGGTATTTTTTGTGTAACATGTAGGTATAATTTTAAAGTTTTAGTTGCTAGGCTTGTTACACATAATACGATGAGTGGGGATTATAAACATAAATATAATTATTGAGACAAGAAAAAATAGTTTTTACTACATATCGTTTCAGGGTACTGTAAATGTATAAAGAACATTAGTGTCAGTGATACATAACAGCTGCTAGGATATGTTTATAGTCTCACGAATAACGTAAATTAGAATATAATAGAAGAAAATTTACTGCAACACTTCAATTAGATTGTATATTTTATATGTAAACTGAAGTTCCATAAGTTAAATTCAATCTACAGACTGTACTGACAATATTTGAAAGGGATCATTAATGTGATTCAAAATAGCAGAACTCTTCCATTCCATTCTCACTATTTGATAATATAAGAAATAATTGTAAAAGTACTCATTACTATCGAATAAAGTGTAGTATTAATGCAAATGAGCCTTGTTTTCTTTGGGTAGTTATATCCAAAAGGTACGCTGCTGCATGTTAATGTACCAATATTGCACATTTATATACAGTATATTGCAAATTGTCGTATTTATCTATATCCTTCAAAGTCCTACTCTATTTTTATAGCCATAAATTTAAATTATGTGAAGTATCTATTTGTTTACAGTTTTTTCTTAATTAAACCCATCATTGAAAGAAAAGTAGGATAGGATTGCAACTTAGTGAACAATAAAATTTAACATTGCAGGTACTCACTTAATGCAGCCTGAGTCAACTCTTGGTTTCGTAGTCTAGCGACCTATCCACTAGACCACTATGGCTCTATTGCAATTTTATAAGACCGCAATTATAAAATTGTTGGTAAAAATGTTAATATTTTTATATCAGTCAACAGTGCCTGACTAATTTATAAGCTAAGTTGGGGGGGGGGTGCAAGATTTTGAGTTGACTAAACAGAAAATGAGCCTAATCGGAGAAACTTTAAATAGGTTATAATTATTAAACTTTGAAATCGCACATTCATCATTCATCGACGTACAATACATTTTTAAAAACGTTTATATTGTAACAGAAATAGCATATCACAAAGAAATATTTGAGAACGTTCCAGAATAACTGATCACCGTTCGCGCAACTTCTAACAGTGTCCTTGAGTTTAAATGCTAGAACGTTCTGGTCCATTCTGGAACCGTGAATTGAATATAACGCGGAGCAGAGAAGCATTCTCGACAGTGGAGTAGGAGAAATCATACAGCAAACAACAGTGGTGCAGATAAATTATTGTTGTTGTAGTAACCGCCGATTGGTCGTTTAGTTCACAATTCATTTATCATAAAAGCTAGATAACAAGTGGTAAAGATGGTCGAAATTTGTTTAAAACCAACTGGAGCAGAATTTAGAAAAAGTTTAAAAGAGTGTCTTGAACTGCAGCGACTCTGTGATCAAGAAAATGCCAAAATTAGGTACTTTTCCCTAAGGGAGTGTGCAAAAATTACACTAGTTGACTTTAAGTCCAAATTGTAGTGTATGAAATATACAACTGTAAGAAGTTTTGAGCTGACAGAGTTTTGGAAATACTCTAAAAGAGTCAGACCCAATTATGTCACTCGATGGTCCTGTACTATGATGCGTGGATGGTAAACTTCTTAAGTTGGTTCATTCAAAATTAACCGAACAAGTATTTTGTGCTCCCTGCAAGCTATAGAGCTCCTCATAGGAAGGATTGCAAAAATAACCATTTAGTAAAGAATTATGAACACTCTGAACACAGAAAATGCATTTCAAAATTTATTAGTAGAAGTCGACTTTTAGAAAGTTGAGTTGATTGTAAAATAGCAGAACAATAGCTTCGTATTAGCGAAATGTTCTCTTGAGAGTTGTTCAAGTTGTAAAAATTTCAGCTTTCCGTAGGCTGCTAACTTATTTGCAGTGATGAAATATTAGATTCTTTTTTTATTAGAATTTGTACCTACTCAACAATATACATTGTTATACAAGGTATTTCTAACAAATAGTACTTAACAGAATGAAATAATGTAAATGGTAATTAATAACCGTAAGAAATAAAACTAAAGTTCACAGTTACTTCGGTTTGAATGTTCTTTTTGCACTTGGTTCTCACCACTGTCATTTCATGTTTGTCTTGGGGTAGCTTGCGTTTTAGGCCTGTATGGATATTTCTTTGACGTGTTTGGTAAGAGGTGGCACTATTGCAGTTGATAAGGTTTTTATGAAAGGTTTTTGTTAGCTTTGGAATGTGTTCTTGAATTGTGAGTAGGCGTAGTTCATGGTGGAGCTGTTGATTTGTGATAAGCCAGGGAGCGTTGACTGTCATTTGAAGGATTTTATTTTGTAGGACCTGGATTGGGTTTAAATTAGTTTTTGAAGTATTAGCCCATATCACACACCCGTAAAGAACCAAAGGACGTAGTAATGATTGATGCAGAAAAGTCATACATTAGATTCTCATGGAAGAATTTCTATTGATGAGTGGATAAAGTTGGTTTAGTCGTGTATGTTAAATATTTTTAGTATACAGTATTTTCATGTAAGCCGAGTATCAAGGTAAATGCCAAGGTATTTTATGGGCTCGTCTATAGCGTTCCACTGGATTGGGTGGCCGTTAATTGTAAGAGATAGATTTTTGATTTTTCAAAGTAAAAATATTTTAGTGTTGCACTTAGAATAGTTAATTGATAAGTTCCACTGTTTGAACCATCTGATTAGAATATTGGTGGCAACTTAAAGTTTAGCGATTGCTTGTTCTAAATGTTCATTTTTAGTTATCACGACCGTATCGTCTGCAAACATTGCAAGGTCTGTGCTAGGAGCGGGAATATCGTGCATGTAGATGTTGAATAAGATAGGGCCCAGTATACTCTCTTGCGGGACCCCTGCGCGTATAGTTCTGGTAGCTGCTAAGCTAGTGTGTACTTTGACGGCAAAGGTGCGATTTTCAAGGACTTGACATGTTCAGGTAATTTAAGATGCGTTATGTTGTATTTTAAGCCCTCTACCCAAACGCAGTCAAAGACTTTTACTATATCTGAAAACAGGGCGGTACCTCGTTCAATGGTCTCAGTCATACGCTGTGGTTGGTGGCAAGTGGAATGGCCTTCTTTGGATCCAAATTAGAAAGTGCGGAGGATGCTGTTTTATTATTTCTTTGTTAAGATGGTGATAAATGACTTTCTCGAATAGCTTCGAGATTGTTATTAATAAATTGATGCGTCGATAGCTGGAGATTTCATACATTTGGAAAGGATGCTGTTCTTAGGCTGGCGTTGAAGGTGTGCTTTGGATAGCTTCTTTATTATAAGATTTGGTATTTTGTCGCATCCAAACGGTTTATTGAAATATTAGACTCTAAGAAACAGTAACTTAGTTGTGTAGAACATATTTCAAAATTTGATCCTTTTATGGCTAGCACGTACGTAGTATGTCCATAAATACTGATTAGAATAACCAAATAAAACAATTAATTGTTTTTGTGTAATATTTTCAGTATTTATTGAATGCCTATTTTTCTTCTTATTACACCTCCTCCCTCCAGATTTGGTGATCATATTGATTTTTTTTATTTTTGAAATGGTAGTTCGAAAGATTTCTATTGAGGTTTTTAGTTCGTACCATTCGCGCATGTTTCGCATCCAAGATGTCCTTCTTTTTCCAATGCTTCTTTTTTTCTATTTTTTTCTACATTATTAATTGCAGGAGTCTATACTTATCATTGAGGGTAAGGTGTCCAAGATATTGTAGTTTACGAGATTTGATTATTGGCATGATTTCTAAAGCTTTATGATATGCGCAACTTTCTTCGATAGATCCGCATTTCGAAGGCGTTTATTCGGTTGATGGTTTCTTTTTTTAGTATCCAGCTTTTCATGTCATCCAGTAAAACCAGAAAAATGTAACATTTAATTATCCTCATTTTAAGGTTTAATTTTAGCTCATTTTAAATAAGCAGTTTCCTCATTTTAACAAAAGCAGCCTTTGCTTGTACAATTCTACTTATTATTTCTTAGCGGTGGTAAGCCTGGTCGTTTACTATGGTGCATAAATATTTGTAGTGGTTTACTTGTTTTACTGTCTTATTGTTGATTTGTAGCTTCGTGCTAACTACCAATAATTTAACTTTCTCTGTGTTAATACTCAAACCATATCTCTCACTTCGTTAATGATTTCAGCATTTTTTGCAAGTTCTCAATATTATCCGCTAAGATGGCTATTGATAAGTAAAATTACAACGAATTCATTGAAAATTGATACCCTTAGCTTTTAAAGAAGATTTATAGCAGCACGCACTATAAATACAAAAACATACAAAAGAAAATATACAGGGTGGAGCAGAGGAACCGCAAGTTTTTCACAATTGGATAACTGAAACGTGGTTTTATTAAAAAAGTAAAAATTTGCATTCAGTGTTAGTACTTTTAATGCATTTTTGAAATCTATACATACATACTGTCTACATATGTTAATTAGATTCGAAAAATAAGGTCTTGGAGATGACGCCCTTCTTGCCGGACACAAAGTTGGATCCTCTCCTGAAAGTTATACACGGTTCGGTATAGCTTCAATTTTGTTACGAATGGAAATCTTGAGGTCATCGACTGTGCGGAGCTTGTTCATATATACTCTTGATTTTAAGTACCCCACAAAAAGAAGTCACATATCGACAGATCGGGTGAGCGAGGGGCCCAAGGAACATCACCAAATCGAGAAATGACACGTCCTGAGAACATTTGTCGAACCACTTATATGTATAGAGAGCACGACAGCCGCGACGCAAAGGCTTCGGCCTGCCAGACTAACGCGCGGCGGGTCCGGGGTTCGACTCCCAGGTCAAAAATAACGGCAAACATCGAGTGCTCTCCGGCCACCATACAAACATCTTTGGCGGTCGTAAAGTACATTCTCCTTCTTCTAACGGGTTAGACTAGCCACCTGCCCGGGGTACGCCCAACATGGCTCATAGTACTACACGAAATGTGTAGTTAGAAACAGGCTAATTAGCCTATATAAGAGTAGAAGAAGAAGAAGAAGACTTGCATGTATGCTCTCGCCGTGTAATCTGTGGCACCGTCCTGTTGGGAACCACATTTCCCTCATGTTCACTCGGCGCCTTCCAAGTTCTGGATGAAGAAAGTTGTTTAACATTTTGACGTAGCGCGCTGATGTCACAGTAACTGCAGTTCCTCCCTCTTCAAAAAAGTAAGGTTTAACAATTCCTATCGCGGAGATGCCGCACCACACTGTTACTTTTGAGCTGTGGAGAGGTATTTGGCGTAGCTCATATGGGTACTCCGACGCCCAGTACCGACAGTTCTGTACATTAACGTAACCATCTAGATGAAAATGGGTCTCATCACTCATCAATACTGTGACATCTGCATCTTCTGTAAGCATACCGCCCATCATGCAACGAATTTCTCTGCGCTGCACAAAATATTTTTCACTTAACTGCTTGACAATCATTATTTTGTACGGGTGCAATTTAAGATCATCATGTAAAATGCGATGAAGCAGGGACGTGACGTATCCAGCGATACAGCCTGTCGCCTAGCGGATCGTTTCAGACTAGCAAGAACTGCAGTTCTCACTGTGTTTACATTTTCCGAATTTCGACCTAAACGGGGAAGGCCAGGTGGTTTCCTTTTTATCACAGATCCAGTAATTCTAAACGCTGCAACCCATCTGAGTATAGTGTTTCGATCTGGGACATTGTTTCTAAAGAACTGCTCGGCAGCGAACACATTATGCTCTACGCTTTAACGCTCTATAGCGACTGAAACTGCATTGTCTGAGCAGTCTGCCAAAGGTTGCTCAAGGTCAATACCCCGACTCGTCGCCGAGCACTAGCGGTTCAAAAAACATGCGTTTTGTCTGCTCCACCCTGTAATAACTAACCAGGATATGCTTCAAAGAATTAACATTAGAGAGTCTTTTTAACGAGACCATAACCTCTAAAACTGTCCATAATTTGTAATCTAATAGGTTAAGATCTAGGGTATCAGAAGGCCAATCATCTACTGCTAGAAAATGAGGCACATTGTTGTTCAGCCAAGTATGAGTTGACCGTACTTTGTGGGCGAGTGCGGAGTTTTGCTGAAAGATTCAAGGCTCACCTCAAAAATGCGTGTAATTTAAAGGTTTCACTATACCTTTCAAACATTCTGTTGATATATAGTAAACAAAGTTTTGACTCTCTTTTTGATGTTTACTCCTAACTGTAGCCGTAAAGCTGAAGTGATGAAGAATGCTGTTATACTGATTCAAAAATTTGTGTTCTGATCTAAATAACTGTAGACTATAGAATCATAACAATTCTAACAACATGCTTGGGTGCTACAAAGATCTTTAAACTGACTACAAAGATCCTTTAAATGGGCTACTCTTTGCAACTAATTGGCTCTGCAGCTGCAGAGAGCAACAAATACTTTGTTAATTTTTTTATTTAGAACGTTGTTAAATTGTGCTAAAGCCGTTATTTTCTTAATGACTGTCAAACACGTTCTGGGACTAATTAATAAAATTTTAATTTTTTTAATTAGCTGTTTTTAAAATTAATATTGATAAAAATAATCAAAATAAATGCAGAGACAGCACAATTCCAATTACGGCCAATGTTCGATTTCGATTGCTTAATTACAAAAGTAGTTAAAATTTGTTTAATTGGTGACCAGAAGTATAGTCATGAACTCGGCTTGTTCTAGTGATTGCAATGATGTGTAGTTTTTTTATTTTTGTTCAGGCATTCATCTGGACTTCAGTACAATTTAACAAAAAAAAACAAGAAAAACCTGCATTCTCTCCTTAAAAAGGACTAGTTATCTTTAAAAAGTTTGTCGACAATCCGTTGGAATGTCTGTTCTGATGCCAGTCAGACATTCAACAAATCAGGAGAACGTATATTACCCATGATAGTGATCAGACTAAGGACGCATAGTAGAAAGCAAATTGGAAAAAATTAAGAGTCTTGAAATGGCATTAATAATATATTCTGGGATAAATGTTCTTGCAAAATCTCTAAATTAAAATGAAAGGCTTCAGTAAAAAAGTGCAAAAACAACAAAGGCCGTTATTCAGTGTTTTCATAAACACTTATCGAAACGAAGATGAGTTTTTAAGGCTGGAAAATAAAGTAAAATTTATGTATAAAACTGACGTCTACAAAACAAACATCACAAGAAAAAGACAGCCAAAAGTTTCTTACGTTCAAAACAAAGATTGAAATTACAAGTTTTCGACGGTCTTTCGCGATAGATTCTCTACAGCTCAACTTAGTACAAAAAATAACGTTCTATACAGAAATATATGGTGGGCCAGTCAAACTTTACGTTTTTAAAAAGCTTGTATAGTGAGTATGGGGGGGGGGGAGAGAAGTAGGCAGTGATCTTTACATTGGAACCATGCAGCGTCGGACCGATGAACAACGAAGTTTTGCTGTTACAGCGTATTTAGAAAATAGTCGAAGCACAACGTGCGTTCCGCCTACATTTTCATCTTCTGCCTCGAGGTCCTGTTTCAAGTAGAAAATAATTTCTGTTTTGGCTAACAACTTACGTACAACGGCTCAAACAATAAGGAGAGATGGTAGTTGAAAAACTGTTAAGACCCCACGAATATAAACGGCTTGTTGAAGACGAAATCGGTGAATTGTTCAGCAGCAACGAGCCCACGTTAGTTTTAGGAGACTTAAATGCAAAAAATACCATTTGGGGATGCCGTGCTAGTAATCCAGACGGGATGAAGTTGCATAACATTATGGCCAAACACAGTATATTAATATCAGCCCTTGACGACTACACTTACCATCCATACCGAACAGACCATCAACCTGACATCTTAGATCTTATACTGCATAAAAATGTCACTTATCCAGTGTATCAAACAGTGGCATCTGAACTGGACTCTGATCATCTTCCTGTCATCATCAGCCTCCACAACACCCCTCAAATAATACCTCCACCGCCTAGCTTAGCGCATGGTAAAACTGATTGGGACAATTTTCAGTCGACCCTTGATCAAAAACTTTGTTGGGTGGGACCACCTGAACTTCCCCCGGATATAGACAATGCCGTCCTACAATACACATCAGCCTTACAAGCAAGTATACGAGAAACAACCACTCCATGGAAGCAAAGGAAAGTTGCCGAGCATATTAGAACTCCCAACTACATACTTGATCTAATTAAGCAAAAGAATAGATATAGAAGAGAATGGCAAAGACACCGGTTACCATACCTTAAAACACTGTACAACCAACTATGTCACTTAGTAAAGAATGAACTTGACAGTCTAAGAATCCAAAGATACAATTCTTACCTTGAAGACACTAAACCCGGTGACCCATCTATGTGGTTAGCTACCAAACGATTATTAAGACAACCGAGTATAATCTATCGTATGATATCAAATAACGCCAGATACTCCTCCGATGATGAAAAAGCCAACTTATTAGCAACTCATCTTGAACAGGCATTTACGCCCAATTTTGAAGAACAAGACGAACACTTCGAAAGGCAGGTAACAAGCGCAATCGCAAATATGCAGTTACAGGATAACCACGAAATAGCTCCTACATCTGTTCAAGAAATTAAATCTTATATAACAATATTACCTAAGCGTAAGATCCCTGCGCCCGACCTTATAACAACCGAAATTCTAAAGCACCTATCAAAAAAGGCTCTGGCTTACTTAACCTCAATATACAACGCCTGTCTCAGACTAGGATACTTTCCGACAGCATGGAAAACTGCAAATGTGCTCCCCATCTATAAAATAGGTAAACCGAAGGAAAACCCTGACGACTACCGACCTATCAGTCTCCTGTCAACCCTGGCCAAGCTCTTAGAAAAAGTGATACTTTCCAGATTACAAGATTACCTCCACCAAAATGATACTATTCCTCCTCTTCAATTTGGCTTCCGAACCCATTACTCGACCTCTCACCAGCTTCTCAGAATAAGTGAATCAATTGAAAGAGGGTTTGGAAAGAAAGAATACACTGCGGTTGTATTTATAGACTTGGAAAGAGCTTTCGACAAGGTCTGGGATGATGGACTTCTATATAAAATGGGGCTTTTAAACATTCCAAATTACCTAACCAAAATCATTCACTCATTTCTCACTAACAGAACTTTTAGAGTCCGGATCAGCTCAACCTTATCTAGTTCTAAACCTATTCGAACCGGAGTACCCCAGGTCAGTATTCTGGGACCCACCTTATTCAACCTGTTCGTTCACGACGTACCTACAGATCTCAACTCAACGCTGGCCATGTATGCTGACGATACTGCAATTATTACACAGAGCCTCAGTCTTGACACAGCCATCGTACTCCTACAAAACTCTATAAATACGTTATGTGCATAGTTTCAGAAATGGAAAATCAAAATAAATTCTGATAAATGTCAAACAAAAATTTTTACCCTCAAGAGATATGAGCAAATTACAAAAATAAAAATAAATAATAACGAAATAGATTGGAATCCAAAGGACTCAGCTGTTAAATATTTAGGGGTGCACTTAGACGCGAAACCGAACTGGGGGTTTCATATCAATAAAAAACTCAACGAGTGCCACAACAGACTGGGTGCATTATATCTCCTTATAAATCGCAAATCTCGCCTTAGACCTGAGTGTGCTGTACTTATCTACAAAGGAATCCTCAGACCAATTCTTACGTATGCATGTCCAATATGGTGCAACACATCAAAGACAAATATGAAGAAACTCCAAACAATCCAGAACAAAGTGCTCAGAATCGCCATTAACTGCCCTTGGTTTGTGGGTAATAATCAAGTTCATAGTGAATTAAGTGTTCCATTAATTACAGAGTTCATTAATAAATCCACTGTAAAGTTTTTCCAAAATCTAACCTTGTGTTCAAGTGCTACCAAATTAAATCTAGGCCAAAAAAATATTCACAGGCGTCTTAAACGTGAACTACCACAGGCCTTAATTTAAATGTGGTATATAAACCTAACTCAATGTCAAATTAAGATAGAAATGTAATTTATCAGTTAATCCCCGCTAGATTAAATCTCAATGTATGTAGTTTAATTCTTATTTAATTGTACTAAACAACCAAGCCGTGTATTGCATTGTATATTGCAGAGCCAGCTATAATAAAATAAAAAAAACAAGCCCTCGTAGATCTGCCTGGCGCCACAGCGTTGCTCTAGAACTTTCGACTCGAACAGTAACGAAAATTTTGCATGATGACTTACATCTACACCTATATAAAATGCAAATATTCCATGCTTTGAACCCCGGATATTATCCTATCCGCGTTGGTTTTTGTGAGCACATGTTACAGCTGCTTGAAGACGACCCACAGCTCATTGATAATCTATGAATGAGCGATGAAGCTCGTCCCACCTCAGTGGATATGTCAATAAACACAATTTGCACTATTGGGCTGTTGCCAACTCTCAACAACTTTACAAATGGCCGCTCTATTCGACCAAAGCTACAGTCTGGTGTGCAATCTCTTCTAATAGAATAATCGGCCCGTATTTTTTCAATTATTTACTGTAACATTAGCGTGCTATGTTCAATTACTGGAATCCTTTCTTATTCCAGAACTTCAACAATTTCTTGTGAACGAGAGTATTCATTTTCAACAAGATTGTGGAACGAGTCACACAGACAGGGTGTCAATGAACTTTCTGAAAGACCTTTTCCCAAACCGCTTCATCAGTAGGAACGGGGTTGTTCAGTGGCCTCTCAGATCACCAGACTTGAGTTTCTGTGATTATTTTTTATGGAGATATCTTATGTTCCTGGGCTTAAAAGCGCAGATTGAAGAAAAAGTTCGTGCAATAACACCGGCGGTACTGCGACGTGTTTGTGAGAATTTCCGTATGGGACTCGGACAATGTGTACAAAATGATGGTCGACATATTTCTAGAGTGATATTCAAAAATAATAATAAATAAAAAATTAAAAAAATCGTTTGTTTATTAATACTTACAAATAGTGCGGTTTGACTGCCCCCCTCCCCCTTGTATATAAGTATTTTAGGCTTTCTATGGGAAATCACACAAATCGAAATGACAATAAAAAAATATATTTTTACTTTAGATAAAATATTGCCCGAAAAACATTCTCATTTACCAGCATATTTACGAATTAACAAAAGTATTGACAAAGAAAATAAAAATACCAAACCAAAAACACAATTAGAATCACAAAGACACCTAGCATTATTGAAAACGTGGGGCGTAGAGTTTACTTTTTCCATTATTGCCATTGTTCTAAAAAATTTTTTAAGCATAGCAATTACTAATTGTACTGAAGACCGATCTTTTTCAGCTTTTAAGAAAGTAAAAATCCTTTTAAGATTAATGACAAAACAAGAAAAAATTACTGGTCTTGCATTTTCATTTATCGAAAATGATTTTTTAGTCTTCCTTTTCACAACATATACAGGGTTTTGTAATTCTAAAGCCATGAAAATAAATAGATTTAAATGAAATAAACATTTGTTGTTGTTTTATGGAAAAATATTATTAAGAGAGGTTATTTTGAGAATAGCAAGAGTGCAAGGCGGACTGGAAGGAAAGGGCAGACATCGAGTAGCCGAGCTGTACGTACACACGTGCACCTTACAGTCTGGTGCAGAGGAATCGCAATAAGAGGAAATAAACGAGAGAAGTCGCAACATCCATTGCTAGGCCCGGCCTCGATCGGGCAGTCAGACGACGTCGGGGCGACGCGGCCAGCGAGGTGAGAGTAGCAGAGCTGCACTCGAAGCAGCAATCTTCTGCAGACGGGTTTTTGCAGAAACCGCCCCTGGGGAGTTGGCGAACTCGCGCCGACACACCTGCAGCAGTCCAGCTGCGGGCCGCGCTTCCTCCTGCGAGTGCTCGGCCAACTGCCCGCGCTCGGCCGCGCTAATTCGCGCCTTGCCGTTTTTCGGCCCCTAAGCTCGCTCTTCCGCGTCCTTCCGGGCTCCATTTTCATTCCGGACGGGTCGCCCCCAATTAGCCTTCCGCTCGAGGTGTTGTAATTCATTCGACTTTTCGAAGTCCGTGGCGCAGATTTACATTCTCATTTGGTTCGATCCGAATCAATCTCGTCGCTGGCTAGAATCGAATCTGGCAAAAAGCTCGGCGAGGGAAGAACTAATGAATTGTCTGATGGATTGTTGGAGTATAAATTCTGCTCTACGGTTCGATGTTCAGCCGTTAAGGAAAAAGTTCGAGATGAGAGGGTCTTCAATAAATTGCAAGCGTGACATGGAACTTTTTCGCATTCTCTCCATTTTGAAATGCTTATCTTTGTAAAATATTAATCAATTATTGTTAGATAACTAGTAACTCCAAGAATTATTGAAATATATGTTTTAGCGTCACACATTTAAAATACTCGACTTAATTTGATGCTCTTATTTTTATTTGTTTGGACATAATTTAAAATGAAATTATTAAGGCACCGAAATCTTTCAACTACCATGTAATTAGGATTTAATTCAACTAAAAAGCATAATATTGAAGATTATTCTAATGTATATAATAAAAGATATAAAATGTGTTAAAATAATTAGTGCTGGTCACGGTAAACATACACTTATTCGTTTAAAGTGAAAAGGGTGGCCCAGAAGTCTGAAAAGTTAACTATACTTCGATGAGGATATGTAGTATTAATATACAGAGTTTGTCTGGAAAGCATCTGAAATAATTAAATAAAAACAAATGTATTGCAGGTAATCGTTTATTTCTTTAAAATTCTTCAAAATAGCTTCCTCCTGCATCTACTCCCTTTGAAGGCTTTCTGGAATGCGGAAATTGGTCACAGCGGCTCAGACTCTCTCCACCAAAATGGGCTTCTTTCAGGCTGGACTTGAGCTTTGGGGCCAAGTCCGGGCTGCACGGCAGTTGGAACATTGATTTCATCTTTGTCTTGTTTATCCAGGCCTTTTCGGATAAGGAGATTTGGGTTTGTGACACTCAGAACGTTGTCTTTTGGTCTCGACATCGTATTTGAACACTGATGTTTTATCATTGGTTTTCACTATGTGCAAAAAGTCAGGGTCAGACGCAACACTTTCCAACAGTTCTCAAAAAAGGGTTTGTGTTGATTGGTCAAAAGAAATGCTCAAGAAATACAATGCGGTGCTTAAAATAACCTTTATCAACGTCATAGGTGACAAATCTTGAATTCATACATATGAGCCAGAAAGTAAACAGCAATCGACTGTATAGATCTTCCAAGATGAACCAAACCCAACAATTTGCGCTCGAAGCACTTTGAAGAAAATGGTCGCCTGTTTTTTTCTTTTGGAAATACTGGACATGCCGCGGCCTTGGTTTTAGAGCTTTTTGTGCACTTACAACGTCAAATTGATGGATCATCCATCGTACAGTCTTGATTTGGCCCTTAAAGATTTATTTTGTACCGACACATAAAGAACAAACTGGGTGGACAATGATTTTCGACGAAGATGGAGATGATTGATAAGTTTTAAACCAATGTTATGGAGAAACCTGGTTCGCTATGGAAAAAATTCTATAACAATTGCTTCTAGCGTATGCGATAATGTTTTGACCATCAGAAAAAACATTTTGAAAAAGAATAAAAAATGTTTTCAACATTAAACATTTGTTTTTGATAGTTTTTCCAGTGATATCAGCCCACGTATAATGGGTTTTTCTTTATGAATATTTTTACAGCTTATTTGAACGCCATAGTATGTGCCATTATTTTTATTGACATTGGAAAGAAGTACGTCTGCCGATTGATAAAAAGTCATCGTATAGTATAGGGGCAGCGTGCAAGATTCGTTTATTATTAAATATATTTTTCGTATATTCCGCGCTAATCGTCCAACTGAGGCTGAAGTAAGAAGTGTAATTAAAAATTTGAAAAAAAATGGTGAAAGAGTCGGCATAAAGATCAGATATGCGTAGGTCCACTTCTTTTCACGAAAAATATTATTATGCTTCGTGATATCGATTCCAAGGTTATGTGATTTAAACCTCTAGACTATTTTCATTGTGGCTACGTTAAAAGTCAAGTTTACGAAAATAATTCATAAATATTGGTGAGATTTAGCTAGATTTATTTGCAAAAATCGTTGAAGATTTTTACAAAAGAAAGGTTATTTGCATGACATTTTAAAAACCTTTATCTTTTATTTAAAAAAATAAACAATTTTCTAGAGTAAACATTATTTTATATTTAACTTTCGTTTATTGCATCGACCAAACAATATTTTGTTTGTGAACTTCGTGTTTCTCTATATTGGGAGTTTCTAAAAGTAGAATATTGTTTTAATGTGAGAAATCGATTTTTGTATAGTAGGTAGTCATTACAGATTTTGTAATTAAATCAGAGCGGTTTGTACACTGCGGAACCTCCAGTGGCATATGGGGTATAATACATCAAACACACGGTGACAAGGCATTATTAGAAGCTGTATCTTTGAATGTCACAAAAAGCTTCGGGAGCTTCAAAATGATCCCAGAGTTTACTGTTCGTCAACATCACATACATACATAATGTGGAACGTATTAAGCAGTTACTGCAAAAAGACCGTCATGTTACTGTGTGCATATCAGAAGAGCTCAAATTAAATAGGGATGTGTGTCACCAAATTTTACGCAACAATTTAAAGAAACGGAAACTTAGTCTCTCTCACACTGACAGATAAATATTACTTATGGAGATGAAAATTGGTACTACGAGTATAACCCTCAAATAAAGCCCTAAATTGCCGATTTCTAAGTCATAGTTTATCAGCCATCAAAAAAGGAAAGCCACAATCCTCTAAAAAAATGTTGATACTAAAGGTTTGGTGCATTACGAATATTTGCTTGAAGAACAAACAAGTAATGGGCTGGCGTCGTCCTACTTTGTGGGTAACTGGGCAGTGGTTTCTATTGCACAATAATGCTGAGTTCTATACTGTTGTATCAATCCTGGAATAGCTGGTTTAACATAATATTATCCAATCTTAACCTTCTAAAAATGTTGCTGAGAAAGAGCGCCACGAAGATATGGCAGGTGTGTTCCATAAATGGTGGCAGTTGTGCATAGCATAGTTGGGGAACTACTTTGACAAAGCCTAGAACCATTCGTTAGTAAGTTGAATAAATTATTTTTTCTACGAGCCTAGTTTTGGAATTCCTCTGTCAAAGGTACATACATGTATAATTTTTTTTCTAAATATTAACAAATGATATATTTAAAATTTTAGACTTGTTTTTTTAATTGCGTTAAAACTTTAAATGGTAGATTCAAAACACAATATTGTATTATCAAACCCTAATTATCTAAAACTTTTTTTAATTTTATTAAGTAGCGGTTTTATGTTACGGTGTTGTTGTTTTTACTACGAATGTAGCCTATAACTTATTTGTTATATATTATTTATTATTTTATTTTATTCCCTCGGGGGAGCCCGTAACCCCTAGAGGGCACGTGCCCAGGTGGCGAATCGGAGAATGCCCTGGCAGATATGCCGAGTAGGAGGGAAATCAAAATCCTAACAAACTAACAAGCAGGGGATGTGTGGCTCAGATGGTTCAACCAGTTAGCTCTGTCCTCGAGCCTGCGCGCGCGAGTTCGAGTCTCGCTCAACCCATGGGTGGGTGTGAATGTCCTAGAATAAGTGCATGTTAGTGGGCACAATAAGTCCTTGCTGCTGCAGTGCCTGTAAGTGTGCAAAAAAAAACTAACAAGCAGATAACATGGATAATAGTTATCTGACAAATTCACCGAGGGTTAGGTTGTCTTCAACGTAGCTGAATGTGAGGTCACGCCTAAAATGTGGTAGCGACATATCTGGTCTTAGGTAAGCCACCACTAGGTTATCAAAACTCAGGGTTAATGAAGTAACTCAATAGCCAACTACCCTCCAATAAAACGTCGAGTAACAAAACAACACCCCAGTGGGTAGAGTAAACAGCTCAGAATCCCACATTGCTTCGGCGGTCAGCCTCACGGATTCTCGAGAAGGCAGTTGCTCGGTAAACACGAGGAAAATGTCAATCAACCGATAACAGTATAAAACGAGATAATACATAGCAACGTATAACGTAAGGTCAATGCTAGCAGACAAAAGGGTTTTTGAACTAGAAAAAAAAAACTGAAAGAAATAAGTTGGCATATCTTAGGCATCTCAGGAGTAAGAAGAAAAGAAGCAAACCACGGTACATTACAAATAGGAAAAGCGAACAGAATACATACAATAGTGTTGGATTCTTAAATAAAAAGATGGTACCCTACATTAAAAGCCAGCGTGGTCCCGTGGTTGAGGGGCGGGCTGCGATGCTGATAGACTCGGGTTTAACCCTGGTGCTCTCCCATGCCTGGAGGGTGGCCTACACTAAAAATAATTAAGTACCTGCGTTCACTCGAACAAGGGGTAATAATGGCGGTCGTCTAGGGTACTGTGCTTGCCACATCGTCCCGCACCAGAGATGGTGCGCGACGACCGGGCAGACAGAGGGAACATATGAGAGCCTTAACCTCTCAGTATTAGGCAGTGCTCCCACGCATAGCGTTGGAGCCTTACCATACCCCACATTAAAATGTATAAAGGAATTTTAAATCGAGTTGCATTTTTAATATTAAAACTAAATAAAACCCATGCTTTAAAAAATTCAAATAATGTACCTACGTCAACTAGTGACAAAGGAACGGTCGATTTATTTTACGAATGTTTAACAGCGGTAATTGAAGACCACTCTACAAAGCTATCTTGATGGGAGATTTGAATGCCAAACTGGGAAATCGGAAATTATGGCTATGACGTTCGAAACCCAAGGTGTGATAAATTACTGGAATACATAAAACTACATAACATGTATGCTACAAATATTTTCTTTAAAAGAAGCCAGAGAGAAGTGGACATAAATAAGTCTAGATGGAGCAACCAAAAACGAGATAGATTACATTATATCAACAAACAAAGAGATCTTTTGCAGCTTGGTTAAAGCAACAATATGTGAAATAAAAAATTATAAAAATTAAAAGTGACTCAAAGGACAATACTTACAGATAAACAAGTACTTAAAATGAAAGGTGACACATAGAAAGAAGCATTAAAGTAAGAATTAGAGCGAGACAACGGAACATCTAGCAAGGGGATAGATGACAAAAAGAAATTAGCGAATGCTACTTTAAAAGCGAGTTTGAAGGTAGCCTAAAGAAAGAAAATAAAGTAGAAAAATTAGCTGTATTATAAAGAATATGGTTAAACAACGATGATGGTTAATATAACAAGAGAAATAAAACAGTGGAATACATAAAAAAATAAAACAATAAAGAAAATTATCAAAAAAAAAATATTAAAAGATATAATAAACAAAAGGTAGAAGAAATCATATAGAATAATAGGGAAATGAAGAGCCTATGACCAATATTAGGTAGAACACAGATAATCTCGTTAACAATTCAGATCCTAGAGAACACAGAGGTAAACAAAATATAGCCACAGCAACGGAGAAGTACTACGCTGATCTATATATCTCTAAAACAGTTCCAGATGATAAGTCAAAGCAACAATTAACAAGAAAGTTCATAAACGTAAATTTTGGAGAGTTATCTGACATATAGGAATATAAAATGACAAAAGACCTAACTCGGAGATGACCAGAGATTATTGCCGGATCAGAAGAAACGGTTCCCACGTTAAAGAGGGGATTTTTTCATGTCTATCCCTCACAGAATTAGCTGCCGAGATTCCTCCTATTAGAGTGTTTGAGGAGTTTTCTTGAAACAAAATATTCGTAGTCAAAGATTACGAACAAATTGGTTTTTGACTAAGAGTACAGACGTATCTTGGACATGTGGCTACAGAGAAGGGTTGCAAATTTATATAATTTAATATCTGCAAAGTTGCGGTATGTTATTTTAAAATATTTAAATGATATTCTTATAATTGCTTTGCTATATCTTAATTTTTCTTCCCAGTTCAATGGTTTTGGTGTAATATTTTTATTTGTTTATTTAAAAAATGCAATGTTGGTAAATATTTATGCAGGGCTAATAAACAATTTGATCTCTAATTTACAAATATATCAGTTTTTGAGGATAAAGTCTATCAATACCTAACCAGCCAGATGCTTAGAAACCTAAAACTCCTAATAATAACTAACAGGCTCTAGTGATCTAGCATTTGAAATTTGGGGCTTTATTGATATTTAGCTGCCAAACATTGACTTTCACCAAAGCAAATATAGACAAACTCATCGAGAGGCAGAAAGCAATGGAGAGATCCGCGTTGGGTATTAGTTTAAAAGATAGAATCTGAATTCGGCAAAGAACAAAAGTAAAAGATAAGTGGAGCTTTGCAGGCTACAACGCAAGGCAAAGGGCCGTAAGATCAAATGCTGTAATACAACAATGGAGGCTATATATGGCTATATATAGATGGGGCGATGACCTGAAAAAAATTTCTAGCTTTGGATGGATAAGAACTGCCCAAAATTGGAAACATTATCATGAATTGGGGAAGACTAAGGAAGAAGTGATTTTATTTTAAAAAAATTAACTAAACGCCCAAATGTTAGATAGCTCAGTATGTCTATGACAATTTAGTCTTTGAAAATTGGTTTTGTGCTAGTCAAAACTATAAAAAAATCAATCAAAAAGCAATCTTTATGCTTCAAACTACCATCTGTTACTGTTTAAAGGTTAGAAGCTGCCTGTTAAGACGTTTTAATAGAAAATTGTTTTTTAAATATTAGAAAGTTCTTTTTGATTTTAGAACTTTAAACACGGCTAGAGGTTTATAAGAGCAATCAATGAGAAAGGGTTGAGTATTACTATACTCTCAGTTTAGCCGTTTAGGTTTATTGGGTTAATTATTGTATAGCTTAGTTACTCAACGAACAGTTTTCTCCTATTAGAGTGTTTGAGGAGTTTTCTTGAAACAAAATATTCGTAGTCAAAGATTACGAACAAATTGGTTTTTGACTAAGAGTACAGACGTATTTTGGACATGTGGCTACAGAGAAGGGTTATAAATTTATATAATTTAATATCTGCAAAGTTGCAGTATGTTATTTTGAAATATTTAAATGATATTCTTATAATTGCTTTGCTATATCTTAATTTTTCTTCCCAGTTCAATGGTTTTGGTGTAATATTTTTATTTATTTATTTAAAAAATGCAATGTTGGTAAATATTTATGCAGGGCTAATAAACGATTTTGATCTCTACTTTTTACAAATATATCAGTTTTTGAGGATAAGGTGCGTCATCAATACCTAACCAGCCAGATGCTAACCTTACCTGCACGTGGTAGCTTCTGCTAAATAACTAACGAGGCTCTAGTGATCTAGCATTGAAATTTACAGCTTGGTATTAGTATCTTAAGTTAACTGAACTTATTTTGATTGATCTAATCATCCATTATTTAGCAGAGATTCAGGGTTAAAATACTTTCGAAAACAACAAACGCAACAAAAAAAATCTGAGGATAAGAACATGGAATATCAAAACTATGACAAAAAACCAATATAAAATACAACTACTGGGAATCAGTAAGACAAAATAGCAATAAAGTAATCAGGTACTTGGGATATATACTAAGATATTTAGGAGTAGAGAAAAGATAAACAGTAAAAATAGAAGTGGGAATAATAGAACTCCGAGAGATATTAAAAAGAGTAAGGAACTAGGAAGTAATAAGCCAAGAATCATAAAAGCGGATCTGGAGGTAGAAGAAAAGATATCAACAATTCAATTTAGAATAGTGGTGTTCCGAACAGAAAACAAGGTGTTCATAGAAAGCACCTATTAGAAGAACAAAAATATTTATAAAATCACATTTAAAGCAGAAGGACGAAGAGCAAAAGGCATTATAGATTACATCATACACAAAAAAGCAAGATATGTAACATCGGATGTAAAGATAATAAGAGGAACACAACACAATACACTACGGAATACAGACTAGTTATTTCAGGTAAGAAAAAAAGAAACACATAAAAGAATATAAGTACAAAAACTGAATGAAAAAGGGAAAAGAGAAAAATATGTAAGTAAACATACTTGAGAAACTAGAGGGAGTAGAAGAACAAATATCCGAACAAAATGTAAATCTAAAATGGAATACTTTCAAGCAAATGATAATACAAACTACTGTGGGAAAGTAACGATAAACAAAAGCAAAGAAAAAAAATTATGGTGGAATAATAAATTTGAAACAAAGTTTGAAAAGAAGAAATACCAAAAAATAAAAAATGAAGAAGACAAACAGACTTATAACCAAAGAAAAAATAATCAACTAGCGGCGCAAGTGGCAAAAACAGTCATTTTTGAAGAATTTTAACAGACAGAATAAATTCCAGGACAATAAAAGACACTTTTGGAAAACAATAAATAAATTACAAGAAAATTATGGAAAAAATAAGAATAATTAGAAATAAAGGAAACCTACTAGTATTCGAAGAAAAAGAAATGTTCAATACTTAAAAAAGTTATTATAAATGTTTATAAAAGTTTGCTAAGAAGGCAATCAGCAAAAGAAAGAACTTAAAATGTAATAAAAAAGTAGCAAAAAATTAGACAGAAAGAGAAGCAAGAAGCGATGATATAAGCCTCAAATTATTTAAATACGGAAACAAAAACTACCAAACTATCTAAGACATTAGCTTAATAATAATTCATATACATAGAAAAGAAAAACTGCAAAGTGAGTAAAGTACCGAACAATTTGTCTCAAGTAGCACAAAAAATATGCTGGTAAGTGATAGAAAAAGGAACCAGATAATAAATTAAATACAAACTACAAGATGAACAAGCATCTTGCAGAAAAGAAAGTAAAACTTTTTAAAGTTCTTTTATTTGCGCTAAGGATGGTCATAGTACATTTTCGAGTACGTCAAAGAGCATAAGGCGTATATAAATAAAGAAAAAAAAAATCTTTATAAAGAAAGGAGTTGTTAGTCTAGCAGCCTTAGATTGCTACTGTTTGTCATATACATAAAACAAATAATAGAGAAGACGAGAATAGAACACTAAAGCTTTATATAGAAAAATTGAATTTTAATCTTATATATTTAAAAAATGTTTAAGTTTTTGCAGATACCATAGTGATAGTAGCAGAAAATCCAAGAAGTATGCTACAATCCCTAGACACACAGAAAATAAAAATAGAAAATAAGGGTATGGAGCTGAAAATAAAGAAATGCAAAATAGTACAAATAACCAGAACAGAAGTAAACGAGAAAGAAGAACTAGAAAGCGTAAACTTGAGTAAAAAAAAACAAAGTATACTACAGATGAACAAATAAGTTATAGCCGAAAGGACACCAAGCACAAAAGTTGAACATTAACATATCTATCGGAGAGCTGGACTATGCAAGAAAGACTAAAAGTAAAATAACCGCTATGGAGATGAGGTATCCAAATATATCTATAAGGTGGAAAAACGCAAAAGGAGATGGTGAGAAACCACGTGTTAAGAGAAGAATTCATAGTACTTCTACTGATGGATTTTATAAAGAGAAGGAAACTTAAATAGTATAGTCGCATAATAAGAATGGGAAAAAAAGAATAACAAAGAGAATGTTAGGAACAAAGCTTCGAGGTAAAAAAAAACAGAAAAGGTCAAAAATGTAATAGAAAGAGGGCATAGGAAGACTGATAGGGAATAGAGGAAAAAATTTCAAATGGAGCAAGTTGCCGAAAATGGGTCGATGTTCCTACGCCATAGAGGAAGGAGTTAAAATGAGAAAGCAGAAGATCTAGTTTTTGTATGTTCTTGCTTTTCTTATATCCTGGCATCCATATAATCATTCATTTAGTCAAGGTTAATTTTAAATGGTTGAACTGGAGGTTGTATAAGTAGTGTATTAGGTTGTTGAACAAAAAACAGTTTTGCTTATTAAAATTTCTTGTCCTTGTTATTAACACAAATATGAAATAAGTGATTTGAATGTGACAGTAATAAAATGAAAGACTTGTTAGCAAAGTGACAAAAAAGTGTTGTAGTGGTCAGGGAAGGTCGAAGTTTTTTTTTTTTACATATTCGTCATTGTTCAGACTATTAACAACGTAGGAGTGGATTTTCCCCTTAATGAGGTTGAATGCTGCCTTGCAAGGTGGATTACGCAGCAGTTTCGCCACTGAAAAATTGGCCACACCCAAGCCGGCCCGGTGCAGCGCTTCGATCGCAGGATCCTGCAAGTCACCTGCATAATCGCGCGTCCCCTCGCAGTGTCAAATCGCCCGCGATCACAATTATTAACGTCAATTGAAAAACCCCGGCCGGCGCGCATCGCGCACAATTCCGACTGCTAATGAATTCATGCGAAAGATGACTTGAATAATTCAGAGGCGCAAGTAAGCGGCGAGCGCGCGCTGCAGAGGGAGTGCATTAATCTCCTCGTGGCGTCCAATAGTTTGACCGTCTAGACGAGGGTACTGAAATGCAATTACATGTGCTGGTAACACGTTGCATTTTTTCCTGCGTAATAACATAACGAGCAGGGGGAGTACGCAGGCCGTTTCTGGCGCGCGAGCGGCACGCCGGGCCTGCCGTCCTTGTCGCGGTCGCCTGCCGAAGGCGGCCAGCAGAGGACGGCGGCGTTCCGGGTTGCAACCCCGCGCGGCGCGGCGCTCCTCGGGCAAAAACGCATATGCAGATGAGCGAGTCGCTCCGCACACCGGTTGGATTGCACCTGTCACCTGCACCTCTGCACCGGGTTATTACATGATTGGTCTCCGCTTCTGCCAAGATGCGAAATTGCAGTTGCCCCCATTGTTCATTGTGACTTACTGTTTTTGATTTCAAACTGGGCTCTTTTGTTGTTTTTGTAATATAAAATATGGTACTTCACCTTCTATTCTTTTATTCAACCCACTTTTCTTTTTGTACTTCTTTATTTATTTATTTATTAGGGGTTTTACAATCTGACTGTTGACTTTCTTCTTTTCTATTTGTTAAATTCGATATCCTGAATCTTTTGAGTCTGGCTTCTTCCTCTTCTAGTAGATGCTCAACCAGAGAATTTGGGTAGGCTCCAAGCCGATCTTAGTAATGTATGCTGTATTTCCTTATCTCTTCGTTGATTGTGGGTATACCAAGATCTCAACGTATGATTTCGTTTGGTACATACCATGGGGCATCAACTATGGATTTCAGCGTCTTAGCTTATCAACATATCTATATTAGAGTTGCTTGTTGTTCCCCACAGTTGAATGCCGTAGGACCAGATTGGTTTGAGTATGGCTTAGTATTTTGCTCTCTAGCAGTAATTGAGATTTTTGTCCTAAGAGTCACTACATTTTTGTTATATTTCTCCCAGATGTTTGCGTTTTATCCAAATGTGTCTTCTCCAGGTCAAATGTCTGTCTAGGTAAATTTTTAAATATTTGGTGTTTCCACCTTGTAGGACTTGCTGGTTATTCAACGTAACCGGTTGGTAGGTGCTTCTTCGTGTTGCAAATGTCACTTATTAATTTTGATGCTCCACTTTCTAAAGCATAGTTGAAGTAGTCAGGTGAGCTTGGAAGTTGTGAGATTCATGTTCAAATACGATGCTAGTACTGTCGTACCATCGGCAAATGTTGCAGTCGTTGTTGTTAGTGAGGTGGGTAAATCTGCTGTAAATAGGAGGTATAGTATAGCTTCCAGTAAAGTGCCTTGAGAAACTCCTGAATTGATGGAAAACAATGTTATTTGACAGCTTCAAAATATTAGAAAGTGTCTGTTAGCTATCAGATCTGATAAGCTGATAACTGTCTGGAGATAATTGGTTCTTGATTTTGGAAAGTAAGCCGTCATGCCAAACTTTGTCAAACGCTTTTAACACGTCTATAACTATAATACACTTGCACAGTACCTTTTTGCTTCAGTCTTTGTTTATTTTGTTAATGATTCTATGTATTTGTTAGATGGTAACATGTTATTTCCTAAACCAAAATTAGTGGTCCGGAAATAGGTGGTTTTCTATTAAACGTAGGTGTAATTCTATTTAATAGTAATTTTTTAAAGACTAGATGATATCGGAAGTAGACTAATTAGTCTGTATGATGACACACTTTTTTAGGTTTTTCCAATTTGAGAAATAAAATAGTCATAGCAACTTTCCACTGTAGGGGGATAAAATGTAATTGTAACACCGTATTGAATAGATATGTAAGATATCTAATGCCTTTATTCGGAAGTTTTTCAGGATCTTTCCTGTGACTAGATTATATGCAGGTGCTTTCCATGGGTTCAGCACTCGTTGTTTTACTTATAGTAATATTTTTAAAAAGTAGGCACATTTTAAAAGGAGCAGCTGCATTTCTTTTTTTTTGTTATTTAAGATTTGCGATGGGAATGAGTTAGGTGATTTGCAAAGGTCTGTGCTTTTTCTTGGGCAGTTCGTATCTAGTTTTCATTGTTAGTACGAGTGGTGTTTTATGTTGCTGTGGCTTTTTGAGTTCAGCGGTTGCTTGATTTAGACTGCGCTTATCTGTCGGGTGTCTTGTTATTTGTTATCTCCGTCGAAGACTGCTTTTTTCGACAATTTTTTGTTTCACTGTTATAGAACACTTTGGGCTTCTGACAAGCTGCCGGTCTTACGGAGTTGCTTGGCAAAAGGCTTGTTGTACCATTTGTTTAAAAAGTTCTATTGCTTTAGTTAGTTTATCTTCACTTTTAAGGAAATATTCAGTGGTAGGACTTGTCTATTAATTCCTTATATAAATTACAATTAGTGTGCAGGAATTAACACGTGTGTTACCACTGATATTATAATGGCCGAATAATCCGTTAACAAATCTAAATAGCCCTAAATCTTTAGATAATTTAGATTAAACATGTTAAATATCCAAAAATTAAGAAAGTCTGGCATTTTCGCAATACCTGCTGGCCAGTATGTTGGTTCGCCTGTCGATAAATATTGTAAACCAAGATTATTTATTGATTGCATAGGTTGTCTACCTTTAGTTGTTGTTAATTGGAATCCCCGTTGTACGCTTTTAGAATTAAAATTACCCTCTGATATAAATCTGGTTTCTAGAGTGTGAAAGTAGTGCTCGTATTGATCCTGTTTGTTGTTGTGCCTCGGAGAGCATATATTGCCGATATTATTCAATCACAATTGTGGTTGCTTAAATGTGTTTGTATTTGTATTCAAGAAGTTTGTTGTAATTTAACGAGGTTTTAACAATTATAGTCCGGTGTGCGCACCACCATCATATAAATTGTCCGTAAAGTGTGCTTTGGATATGAGCATGACTTCGATATATTCGTTTGTGTGAAAAGATATTTCGTATCCGTGTTGTGAAAGGCTGTTGACATTCCATATAAGTATTCTAAGGTGTTAAGTCATTGCTAGTTTTAGATATAAGTGACGTTAGTAGATTTAACATCGTTCCTATTTGTTCCATTAGCCCTCTTATCATTCTCTTCAGTTCACTTATGTAGTCATATGGGTTGTTTGATGAACTTGTGTTTGAAATGTTGTTGGAAGTCACGGAAAAATTAATTCTCACTACCTGGGCATATGTGAGTTGTGGTTAGGGTTGCTGCGCTAGATTCTGTACTATAACTCCAACTTCTTTCTTAATGGAGGCAACATTATTTGTTGCAGCTTTTTATATACGGAACACCCTCTACAGTTAGCTGGATGATTTTCATTGCAGTTGACACATCTTACGTTATCTCTTTTGTCTTTGCGTGAGCATTCAGATACCATATGATTTCCACTACATTTAACACAATGTAAGCTTCTGTTCCTAATCGCTGACATTTGGCACATTGAAGCATTTGGCGTTTTACGTGGGGTGATTCATTTGTCACCATTGAGTATACTAGTCTATCAACATTGTAAATATCTTTGCGGCAATTCTTTCTTAGTACTTCTCTGCTTGATATTCCAGATATTAGTGACTTGGCGCCTATGTGTCATCAGATCTTTTTTTATTTCGTCTGTGTTAATGGTTGGATGTAAATTTTTAACGATTATTCTAAAAATACGCTCGTGTTTTCTTTGATAAGTATAAAAATCTGTGTTTTCTTTGCTAGTGCTTCAATTATAATCGTGTATTTCTCAGACGTTTTAAGCTGTATTTTAACTTCATCATTGTGGAGTACATGATTTCATATCATTTTTGGCAATTGTGTCTAGCAGTTTAATTAAGGGTTTAATCGGTGGGTACTTGGGATTCGCCTTTGCAGGTGTCGAGTTTTGAGTTTTGTGTTTACTGCATCAATGGTTTGTGTTTTTTTTTGCTTGGTCTGAAAAACATGTTATTGCTAGCTTCTTTATAATTGCGTTTTTTACTATCTACTAATTACCATTTAGGATCTTTAGATGGGGAAGGTGATGGTTGCAGCTGCTAGTAGATTAAATTATTTTGACCAGATTAATTTGAAATTGGATTGCTTGGTGGTTGTGTTATATTATTTATAGAGAACTGTGTATATGGACCATTGCCAACAGGGTGCTGCTGAGGGCTCTGATATCTCTGTGAAATATATGGTGGTTGGAAATTTTGGCCGACTTGCATAGGGCAAAATTGATGGTTTAGATTTATTTTTGTGGTGAGTGACTAA
Organism: Sinelater perroti; assembly: GCA_036346155.1. Lineage (NCBI taxonomy): Eukaryota > Metazoa > Arthropoda > Insecta > Coleoptera > Elateridae > Sinelater > Sinelater perroti. Next base: position 19,085,121 of record JARFIY010000099.1, on the reverse strand, counting down.
TAATAGAGCATATTGACTTTTTAGTTAAAATTGGAAACTTGTTCGTGCAGATTATTTATGCTCTTGACTGGAGGGTCACCCTTTATCTTGTCGATTGACGCTAGATACACTCGGACACGTCTTTACGCAAGAATACGGCTAGGGCCGATAACGTGGTGCGGTCATCAATACCGCCCGAAGAAAACCCAGGAAACACTGATATTGTACGTTTGCACTGCTTGAACCTCAAACTCGAATTGTATTGGAAAAGTGTACTCATAATCATCATGTTATCTTCGGTTCCAAATTCTATTAGTTTTTATCTATTTCACTGCTGCCTGTATGCTTGTTATTTTCCTTAGTTATTTTTTACATCTATTCTCCTTCTTAACCTTAATAATAATACTACTATCCAAGAAAAATACTAACAGATGTAAAGAGAGCAAATCGAATAAAGATAAATGCACACTAGGATTAGGAAAAACTTCATAAAGGAAAAGGTAAAATCAGACCTTCTTATGAATGAAAGCTGTAATAAAATTTACCTATCTTAATCAAAGAAAAATAGGTGGGATGATTATGATTTCTAAATCTAAAAAACTACCCAATTAAGTTTTATCTTACAGACCAATCTCTTCAGTTTAATCTGTAATTTCAAAAGTGTTCAAAAAACTATTTATTAAAAGTTTGAAATCCATTGGAGAAAAAAGAATCTAATTTATTACACTGGTTTGGCCCTAGAGAAAATCATTCATCCATTGACCAAGTCCACAGGATAACAGATATAATTGAATGATCATTAGAGAAAAGGATTTTTTACTATCATCTTTAATGTAGCACAAGCTACTAACAGTGTGGCACGATGAACTGAAGTATAGAATTGTTGAGATAAATTCGAATTCTTTTAGGCTGCATCACGAGGAAGATGAAAGGCCGTCGTATGCGCATGCGCAATCCTATATTAGGTAACCTAAGCTTTACACAAGCAACAACCTATTATTGTTGAAAAATAAACCGAGAGAGCTGATATACTACTTTTCATCCCGGAAAATCGTTGACAGAATTTATTGGGTGGTTTGGTTATAAAAAGGCCCAATTTTGCGACATAGATAAGAAGTACAGAAAATGTGATCATTAGGAAAGATAAATGCTGACAGAGAAACTCACAGCAAGCGATATGATTACAAGAGAAGTGATGACTGACTTGGCAAAATTTGACGATTAATCTAGAAGTGCATCAGGACCTGTACTACAAGTCTTTCGTCTTGAGGAACCGTCAACCGTTAATTGAAAAAAAACAAGATTTTTAACAGAACGTTAAAAGCTTAAACACTGCTGAAAACATCAAGTACGACAGCACTGGCTTCTCAAAATTCTTTTCGAACCAAAAGCACTTCATCCAGGACAGGAAAGTAAATCACCAAAGTGACCAGTCTCGTCTCTGTCATAGTGATGGACTTGTAAATAGTGGATAGGGTGTCATTATGCTTCACTTCTTTGAGGAAGGCTTGAAGGTAAGCGTCGATATCTTATAAACGTACTGGAGACGGTTGTCAAGTTAAATAAAGGAGATGGCCGCTAGGCGGGTATATGATTGGGCAAGACTCACTCCAGCTCACAAGGCAAGCAATACCAAGGCATGGCTATTTGTATTATCACTGGTCCCCGAGTTGTAGTCGCCTTTTAGCCCTGACTACAATCCACTTGACTACTGTGTGTGGGAATGGGCTAGGCAAAGGTCAATGAGAGGCATCCAAGGACACTTGGGCCTCCACAATTGACACACATACGGGCAAGGAGGAAGTTATGTTGGCTTACAATAGGTTTAAGAAAACCGTCGTCGTTAATAAGAGTTATGCTTTTTAATAATATTTACTTTGTGTTTCATGTAAATAAATTTTTTTCTTGTATATAAATGTTACTTTCATTGTTTATTCGTTTTGCGAATTTACCTAGTTAATACACAATTACTGGATTGATATATTTTAGATAGAACGACTTCAGGATTAAGCAAAATATGCTCATACTAAAATAAAAACATTAAAGCAGGAATATAATAGGAAAGTATATACTAGTGGCATTTCAGAGTGAATGATAACCACACGGCTATCTTGGCTGTAGGCAAAGATTATAAAAAAGCAGCATTAAGAAAAGCATTTGCTATTCAAATTAATGAATGGACTAAAACTGAACGAAATTAAATTTGAAATTTACAAACGAGCATGTCTAACGTATCTTTATTCTCATAAAAGATACGCTGATACCATATGCTAGTACAGCAAAATATTTAGGTAGTTACATTTGACTATAATGTAGGTTAGATGGCCCATGTCAAAAAAGTGTATAACTTGGCTTTAAGTGCAGAAAAATGTATTGGCTCTTCAATGGACATTTTACTCGTTTAATTTACAACAAAATCCTACAATATAACCAGGTTCTTATGCACATAAATATATAACATCCAGTTGTGGGGTTATGTTAGAAATATCATCGTCTTGAGTTTCCATAATACAATTTTGGTACTTTAGAAACAGTGACTCTCATAGAGACTGTTAGTCAAACCATTGAAAAATTTGGCAGAAGTCATAAACAGTGACTTTTCTTCACGTCAGTATTGAAACCATCCAGCTTCATAACAACAAAATGCTGATCAGAAGACTAGAGGGAACCAAAGTCTTTAAATGAGTTTAAGTGAAAAAGAAGAGTAAAGTGATATTAGCTAAATATAAGTAAGCGATTAGAGTTTAGGAATTGCTAATAAGTAAGTTTTAAGTTTTTGTAATAATAATTAAAGTTTGAACAATTTTTTTATTGATTAACTTATTATAAGACTATAATTTAAATAAATACCCTTGACGGCATTTCTAAGTACAAAAAACATGCTTTGCCATAAATAGTATAGAAGGATGATCAAAAAGTTATACCAGATTCTTATAGAAAAATCATACAATCCATATTTTATTTATTGGACAAAAAAAGTGAGAACTAACATGTACGTTAATAATCATGTTTTTCACTAACAAAGCCTTGTACGACGCGCTATCCTTAAATAGTTATCACTAGCTTACTAAAATAGTTTGAAGGGTGAGAAGATAACATTACAAGAAGTATTGACCCAGAAAGAAACTATTTTATCTCTTTTAGTACAAAAATAACTTACTTTATTATTTTTATTAGTAGTCTAATTCTATATTTCAGAAATATTCATTTTATGCATCGTAAAGCTACTAGTTTAAGGTAACTGTTTTTATAGAATGGGATTTTTCAAAAAATGTTTTGACAAAAAAATATGCTTGTTGATTCATAGTATATTTGAGAGAAAAGACCCTCTTTTAGTTTTTGCAAATTTCGCTCAAAGATTATTTTGAAATCGTAATTTAGAAAAATAAATTTTCCACGTTTCTGGAATAAATACCAGAAAAATATCTGATAAGTGCCTAATACAGCAGTAATACAGATTCATTAACACTGATCTTCACAATGTACTGCTCCTCAGTTTTAAAATAAAGTGTTATTTAACAGTAGAGCTGTTTCCAAGATTTTTTCATAATGATTGCTTATGAACCGAAGAAAATCTATAAGCAAGTTGTCAAGTCTGATCCGAATTGTGTAATTGTAGTAGGTATTCGGCTAACGAACAGTTCTGATAGCGATAAAATCAGATTTTTTGTATTCGGATAACAAACACATGTCCGGATAAGGAACATCTTAAAGTATATTTGTATAACTAGACTTTACTGCTCTCTATGAACAGTTTTTGTAACGAGACTTTCGCAGTTGTGCACATGGCCTTTTTGTGTATTAGTTGATTTGTGTTTTCTAAATTTTTATAGGTGCTTTTCTGATTTTTTTATATAGAAATAAACTAATAGTATAGTCGGGCCTAAAAATAGTGGAATCCAAAAAATGTGCCCACTATAGAAAGCAAGCAGAAAATAATAGCCAAAGTGGAGAGCGGGCAGAAGATGTCTGATCATGTTAGATAGTATAACATTGGATTGTTTGCACAGTTTAAAAGAAATTGTAGTATTAAACATGTGGTAATGTATGATAAGTCTACTAGTGCAGATAAAGAAGAAGGCTGAGATGTTCTGCCTCAAATTTCAAGATTTTATCAAAAAAGAAGGAAATTGTTCACAACATGTTTTGACTTGTAATAATACTGGCTTATTTTGAGAGCGCATGCCGAACTGTACCTACATTATAAAGATGAAAAAAATATTCCTGGGAATAAGCTCGTGGAAGTCCTATTGACGTTACTTTTGGAAGTTAACGTTAGTGGTCTTGTCTACCACCCTGAGAACATTAATGCACTAAAAAAATCTATAATTAAAGAAACATTAGTGATATTAAAATCAAATGGAGGGGTACAAGTCACACAGGTTCTTCTCAAAAAATGACTATTTAATGTTTGTGCCTTGAGCATCAAGGATTATTTTCAGACCGATGAATTACGATTAAAAACCAATGTTGCTGTTGGATAATATATCAGGATATCCAAAATATCTTGAAAATAATTTGCTGGTAGTCTTTTCCTGGCTAACAGTTTAGATTCTGCCTCCAAATAGCTTTTGTTGATTCAGCCAATTGATCAAGAGATTATTGAGAGCTGACGAGATGCGTGGCAAGCCGTCGGGCGAAGAATGTAGCGGAGAAGTTCACTCACCTGGAGGAGAAGTGGCAAAATATTCCCCAGACCACCCGGCTCCATGTCCAAGAAATGCCAGGCTATCATCGATGCAAAGGTCTAGGCAACGAAGTATTAGGGTATTGTTGCTGAAAAGTCACTCGAAATGATGTTTCCTTACTAACTCAACGTGCCGCTATTCTGTATAAATTATTGATATGCCCATTAGTCCTCCACGAGAGCGTGGTTTGGGACAAAAAACATCTAAAACTAATATCCATCGCATCCAAGTACTCCAGAACAAAACCTTAGGAATGAAATCAACGCTCTCTGGTTCATCACTAATTACAAATTACACTACAAATCGTACATTCCCTCAATCGAACAACAAATTGCAAAGCTTATTAAAAAATTTCTTGCCAATCGCACCTCCTGCAATGGTGCAGTATACCATGCACTAGGTCAACGAGAAATCCATGTACGACTGAAACGCAGGTTAGCACAAAACATATTTCTGAGTGACAACAGTGATGGTGATTAGGTGATCAGATAAAACATATCCATTGCTCTCATAGTAAACTCCAACTAATTAATAATTGTTAAATTTTATATATTTATGTTATTTAATATATTGTAGGTCAACTGTTATCAATGATTTACATAACAGTGTGTATTGTTAAGTAGACAAAGGCCTAATAAGAAAATTCTTAAACGCCCCACAAATGGAAAAAACAAGTGATGAAAAAGCAAGACTATGTATGTAAATATTATTTTATTGCATATAAATAAATGTGGGAAAACATTTTATAATTTTCTGTTTATTCTTTTTGTCTACCGAATAAATTAATTAAATTTTCATAAAAAAATTATGGTAAACCAATGATTGGTTAACGAACAATTTGGGTAGTGAACATCGTCGTTGAAGAGATTATTTTTGTTAACCGATGAGCCACTGTATTGAGAAAAGTATTTAAATAATTAAAAGCCCTTCAGAAACAATTTTAAATTTTGTGACGTGAAGCACGCGGTGTGTTCAACAGTGCAAATCAAGTATGATGTGACTTGGAAAATCACAGAAAATTTTTCGATTTTTCCTCGTATTATAGAATTTTCGATTGTTTCTGTCTTTTTGCTTTTTGATTCATATTATTTCGAAGTTTTTCATGGTTGCTTCTCCTATATATCCTACATTGTTGTAGGTGATGGGAAAACGCGGAGGTTCCGGAAATTTGTCAATTTATGTCAAGGACGCAATCTTGATCGGCCGGCAGCAAGGATGAAGGCAAGTTGAACTCGCACGGCAATTCGGAATGACCCGGACAGCAGTGAATATCTTCCTGAAGCGTTAGAGAGTGAGAAAGAAGAATATAACCGAAGACCCCATGTGACCACTCGATGATAGGAATATCGTCCGCGCCGCAAGGAACAATCCTCGACACGCTGCAACTAAGATTTCCGTCCTCATAAATACTCTCACAAACTCAAGCTTCTTCGTACGAACGGTTAGAGGTCGTTTACGACAGGCAGGATTGCATGGACGGAGACCTGTAAAGAAACCAACAATCAGCGAGAAGAATCGGAAGCTGCCACTTCAATAGGTGAAGGACCATCTGTATTGGGGACAGAGAAAATGGAGCCAAGTCGTCTGGAGTGACAAATCCTAGTTTAACCTCTTCGTCAGTGATAGCATAGTATGGATTCGACGTCCCGTCGCCATTCGATTTGATTCCAAGTACCAACTGCCCACGATGAAGCATGGCTTCGATGCTAATGTTGTTGGTCCTCTTTGTCTTATTCGCAAAATTCTGAACCAATTCGGATACGAGCACTTTCTGGAGAACACGATACGATTCTACGCTCTTAGTTCCATCGGTAGGGTCTTCATCTTCTAACAACACAACGGCCCGAAGCAATCGTAACCTCATGCACTGGTTCGCTGTCGCGTGACCCTCCTCGATTGGCCAGGTCAATCTCCTAACTTCATCGTCGAGCCGCTGTGGGGAGAGCTGACGAGATGCGTGGTAAGCCGTCGGGCGAAGAATGTAGCGGAGAAGTTCACTCACTTGAAGGAGAAGTGGCAGAATATACCCCAGACCGCCCGACCCCATGTCCAGGAAATGCCAGGCTGTCATCGATGCAAAGGTCTATGCAACGAAGTATTAGGGTATTGTTGTTGAAAAGTCACTCGAAATGATGTTTCTACGTTTATGAAAAATTATTCTGCTCAGACAAAGTTGATTGTAGATTATAATTTTCTTGATTTCTAAAAATATATATTTTTTTAAATCCATTGTATCAATCCGGTTTGAGAATGCGATGCAAATATGCGTTGAAAGATTTCGATGAGAACAAAGTTTATCCAAGAAAAACTAAAATGTATTATAATTTTGGCCAGTACGTTTCAGCTAAATATCTAGAACATCTGTTTTGTTTTTTTATTTTTTTGTATATCAGTACTTCTGTATTTTTTGTTTTAGGTTTTTTTTTTGTTAGGGTCAGAAAATAACTTTTGTATAAAAATATTTGATAGAAATATTCTGTATATTGATTTGAACACTTGTGTACTTATTACTAAGTAAATAGATTAAATAATTTGTGTAGTAAATATGGTATTATGTTAGTAACTCTTGTATATAAGTTGATAATAAATATTCACTATCGACCTGTAGTTTCGGAAAACATTAAAAAATCGAGATTGTTTTACCAAAATAAAATTGTTAGTGGTTTTGTAATTGTTTTATGAGTTACTCAATACTTTTGAGATAGACCACGTATAAGCGGTATATTTAAGCATAGCTATAGGTTTATTTATGCTTTAAAAACAAAGGTAATTATAAAAAAATACATATTTATTTGGCGAAGTCCTAAGACTGGTAGTATTCTATTCAGACACATACTAAACGTCCTTAATGTACGAAAAAAAAATAAAACAAACTGTAAAGATAATATCGTTAAAATAAAAAATTTAGTGAAGATTGATGGGTACGCGCCCGGTGATAGTAATTATTCTCTTATACAATTGTAATCCTCCACAAAATAAAATTCGCTAATATTCGCCGGCGGCCCGAATTTCATTTACTGTAACAGCACAAAAATGATAAATTATCGGGCTTCTATCGGATTCAACACGTTGTCGGGCAAAAAATTGTTTTCTCGCGGTGTTTGCGTTCAATCCCCGTGCATTACGGATTAATGCCGCTGGTCTCATGAATCCGACCAAAAACCAAATAAAGCGCCCGATCGACAAACAAGCGGACAATGAAGAGGCCGCCGCCGCGCGCGAATTCGGCCATCCCCAAAGGCTGCAGGCTACGCTGATCCCAATTTAGCCCTAACCAGCCAAACACAATAATGAGAGGAACTCGTCCCGGGAGCATTGTCGCTGCAGACGTCGCCCATTGTCCGCTGAAGAGCATATTAGTCAACACGATTTTGGCTTGTATGGGCTGCGATCAATCACGGGCCCCTGCGTAGCAGGCGAGACCTTGCCTGTTCGCAGCCCTGAACTCTTTTGGAACTTTCGGCTTTTTATTTGCATTCATTTGCTAAGTTGATTGATCGTTCAAAAACGTTTACTTTTTTAGTTGTTTAATAGTCAAAATGTATTTTTAATTAAATTGACTAAAATTACTTAAAGTTTACTGTTAGCCAATAAATGAAAAAAAATTGATCATTCTTCTGGCATGCTACAAAGCTACTGCTTTGGTCTGCTTGTTTTGGCTTTTCAAGTACAAAAATTATACAGTAGTACCTGCATTAAAGAATAGGATGTGATTCACAAAATTACTTTGTTAAGAGAAACTTGATTTTCAAGAGTAAAAATACTATGGCTAAAACAAGAATGTGTTCCTACGTAAGAAAATTAAAAACTTTTTCGAAAAAGTTTTGTTAAATAAATTTACGAACAACGTGAAATAATATTTTAAAATATAAGTACAAAGTTGTTTGTTTATGATTTTTTCACACGAAAACATCTTTAAATTCAGTCATTCTAAAATTATGAGCGATACCGAAATGGTCGAGTCTGAAACGACTAATACTTGAAAACTACTAGACGGAGGACAACGGGGAGGGCAGAGTTTGATAAAGGAAGGTTGAAAATAATAATCAAACTAGTCTAAATTTCCCCCGCCCTCCACGACGCAAGGAAATATAACACAATGACGAGGTGGTGCACCCCGAGTGGTCTTGGAGAGCGTGTATCATTGTTTGTAGCGTGGCTTGAAAAAAATAAATAACTGTTTTGTGTAGAATCGAGAAATTCGGGCAATTTCAGGCTATTCAGAGTTGTGTACTATTAAATTTTGGAAAACTCTGATGCAATAAAATTGAATATATCGCAGTATATAAAAGGAAAGTGGAAACAAAATCAGCGTAACGCAGGTCGAATTAAAGCAGACCCAATTGGAAATACGGAGAAGTGTCGGCGCAACCAACTGAGGAAGAAAACCGAGCGAGAAAAATTACGCGGGGAAATAAAATTAGCCACAATAGTCGATGAACGGCCTAAAAACTTTGGCGAGATTCAGTGGTGTGGAGGTGGATTTACAACGATGAAAAAACCTTTAATGGACGAAGACGAAGAATCCGACGTCCCCATAGACGGTCAATCCTTGGTTGTTAACTTTTTCGACTTCCTTAATTCCGTTTTATTTCCTTTTTCTTTGTTGGTAATAAAGTTTCTGAAATCTTCCACTAAAGAACCATCATCGTCTGTATTCAACAAATTTCTAACATTCTGTTCATCGATATTTTCGAAACCCATTGATTGAGCCAACTGGATAATTTAAATGTTAATTTGTTGGATGTCATTTTTTCCTTCTTATATAACTTTTGGCTACGCCCTAAATTTCAATTTTTTTGTAATTTCTTTCCAACAGCTCACTGCTCTGAATTGCGTTTTTAATGGTGCAACTTTTTAAAAAAAGCTTAACTGTAATTTCCTTTTTATTCTCCGGTTTAATTAAATTACTTAATGTTAGACTCAGATAGTAACCTTTAAATGATGTTATTACGCTCTGATCCAATAGTTGGACTAAAAAGTAGTTTGCTGGAAGAAACAGATGTGTCCAAGGCGTTAAGACCAGTAGGATGTTCTGAAGTTTAATAATAAAGAAGCTTTTCGTTTCACTTTAGGGTAAAAGGGATTAATAAAAAATAACTCCTTAGTAACTCTTGTGTTTTTATTTGCTTTCCATATTGCAAGTAAATTCATTTTTATGTTATCTTTTAACGCCCTCGGATTTTTCAAATGGCAAGCCAATAACAATTTTGATTTTTAATCGTCAGATCCCGTGTGGGGTTGCTAATCTTTCATCAAACACCTCACCAGGTGGCGGACAAGGAAAATCTACCAGATATGGTAGGTACCGGGGTGGACCAAAACTAGGAACCGAATGGCTGCCGGGATAAACAGCTCTCTGTAACCTGCCAACAGTTTATATACAATAGAGTAAACGAACAGATGCAGATAGGGCATTTTTTTGCTCTTCGTTGTGAGATGAACCAAGAACTGGGTCAACGGCATAGAATGTTGAACGCAACGGAAAACGACAACATTAAAGATTTTTATGGATATCCCTAATATATCAAAATGGCTAATTTCAGTACAAATAATTCTGGTGTCTTAATTCATCCAGTCGGATCTCCCGGGGGGATAGAAGAATAGAAGAAATGAAAAGAATGAATATCAAACTTATGGGAGTCAGCGAAATGAGATAGTTAGGCTCAAGACAATTAAATATCAACAATTATATAGTATACTACTCGGGAACAACCAACGGAGAATTTCAGCATGGAGTAGAAGTGATTGTAGAAAAAAACATTGCAAGATATGTAACAAACTTTGTGTCTATATCGAAATGGATATTGTTACTTTAAATATGAAGCAGCCCCGTCCCAGTAAACATCATCCAAATCTATGCTGATTATGTTATACTGACGAAGAAGTAGAACAGTTTTACTCACAGACATAAGAAATATTGATTAAACTCCCCAAACAAAATTTTACAATAATAATGGGAGACTTCAATGAGAACGTAGGCAAAGGACAAACTGAAAAACATATTGAAGTACATGGACTAGATAAAAAAATGAAAGGAAAGAAAGACTAAGTATCTTTTCAGTAGAACATTACCTTATAGTACTAAATACTTTCTTTGAACTCCTACTAAGAAGGCTGTAAAAACGTATCCTGAAGCAAATACACAATCTGAACATAACCCGATAGTTGGAAAAATAAATGTTAAAATAAAAAACTGAAAGAAGAATATCAATACAAGATGTGACATGCGAAAAATAAAAAAGCAAATTGTAAAAATACAAATAGAGCATGAGTTATCGGGAAAATTTATAGCATCAGAAGATACCACTTATATAGAAAGTGAAATAAAGCGATTAAATGATACAATAGGAAAATTTAAAAAAGAAACGTAGAAGAAAAGCTAAACCAACAAAAGAAAACCTTGGATGACTAATGAAATCTTACAATTTATAGAAAAGAGAAGAAACTGTAAGAACGTAGATATCCAACAATATAATAGGATACAGAAAACTATAAGACAAAGGGTAAGAGAAGCAAAAAAAAGACATCAGAGAGAAATGTGAAAAGATAGAAACTCTCCAAAAGAAACACGACAACTTATACAGAGAATAAAAGGAATGTTAGAATATTCTGTAAAACTTTCCTTATCCTATTATTATGTTTTATACCGGGTCCGTCGTCTCGGCCCTGCGCTGCTCTCGTCACGGAACTTGTTATTTTAAAAAAGGACGAGGCGTAAGTCCAACACTCGAAATCTGATTAAAATAAACAGTACAAGACAATAATTGACTCGTACTTAAAATTTTGCTACGTCACCGAAGGTAACTATGCGAGCTCGGCCGCACGGCCTTCCCCATTATCGTTTGCGTGCTCCCTCCTAGCGGCCAAGCGCTCCCACCCCGTACTCCCGCAGTCACCCAGAAAGCTCTCCGAGCGCGCTGTGATTGTTCCGTTTAATTAATTTTTAATCGGCTATAACTTATTTATTTGACCTCGGATCAAACAATTTTACTGTAATTTTTTGTTCGTCTCGGTCTGATCTATCCGGTAATATAAATTTCCTGAAACATTTTATGAATACCCGGTATATTAAAAATCCTAAGCTTTAATTTTTTTTCTAGTTTCTATTTTACCAACTTTTACTTTAAATTCATGTTTATATCGTGATAACAAATCATTTTTATTCTAATGAATTTTATGTATCTTCAACCGTGTAGATTCGCGACCGCTTTGCGACCGATTTTGCGACCTTGCGACCAAACGACTCGGCCGATTTTTACCAAAAGTTTCGCACTGTACAAGTAACTTGCATACCAAATTTCAAGTCTCTAGCTGTTACGGTTCTCGAGATATCCTGTTTACTGACAGACAGACAGACAGACACACACACACACGCGCGCGCGCGCGAGAACCAATGGCCCGAACCAACTTTTTTGGTGTCCTGAGGCTACATTTCGTCCAGAAATGTGAAAAACTGGGTAGATCAAATTTCCGCCGATTACATTACTTTCCTTATTATAGGATAGTAATAGGAAAGTAATAAAAGAGATGAAGGCAGAAAACAGCAACTAAAATAAAGGGTAAAGGAGCAAGAAGAATGAATAGAAGAATTCGGAAGAGAAATCAGAAACAAAAATATAGTAGTGGAAGGAATCAGGAGAATGAAAGTGAAAAAGAAATAAAAAAATAGAACTTGTAATACAAAAAAGAAGAATAAGTTTGGCTAGAGATTAAGAAAAAGATGAAATAAGAAGAACAGGCAAATACAGAGAGGGAAGAAACAGACTAATCCTAGTAAAACTACAAAATACAAAAAAATTGAAAGTGTCAGAAATATGGGTTGATAAATATTATTTCAAAATAGAAGAAGAAAGAAAGGGTCGAAATATGGATAAAAGAATACTTGCAACAAATGGAGAATTTAAAATTACCAAAAACTACTACTGATATAGAGAAAGGAAATACGAAGCATGGAAAGACCAAGAAAAAGGTAAAAAGAGTAAAGGTAGAAAATTTAGTAGCAAAACAACGGAAGAAGAAAAATATTTTTTGTCGTATTTAAGTCGCTTAATTAGTTTTACTAAATTTAGAAAGATGTAAATTCTATTCTTTGAAACAGATTTTATGTTTGTGGAACAATTAAGATACCAATAGCAATAATACAATCAGATACTTTAAAATCATCTAGTAAGGTACTAATGATTTGATTTCGTGCACGAAATGATGGTAATGTTAACATTTAAAATTGGAATTAGTTGTTTTGGGTTATTTTGTTATTTGTTTTGAAGGTTTCGGTAAGGAATAGATAATTGTCTTATTGAAATTGTGTTGTGTGTTTTAATAGGAAGTAACTATGAACAAAGGAGATCAAAGTTGGTTCTAGGTCTTGGAGGTACTCAAGGCTGCCGATGCCTAGATTATAATAAAACTATGAATAATGCCTACATGTCAACAAATTCTACTGTACAATCCTATGACCTACCTCTAATAGAAGACCAAGACCCTTATTAACAGCTCGAATCTATTTCTTGATACTAAAATTTTCTATGCCTCGAGAGAAGGCTTTAAGAATACTCAAATTGTATAATCTTCCAAAAATCCATAAGGAAAAATACGCCCTTATGACCCATTGTCAATGTCTTTGGGTCACCCACCCACAACTTAGTGAAATACCTGGCGAAAATTCTTCTTTAACTTCTTACAAAACAATCCTCATCATACTTCCGAAACTCGTATTATTTCTTAGAAATTCTAAAATCCGTTCCCATTCGTGAAGATAACATAATGATCAGTTTCAATGTTCTCCCTTTTCACTAATATACCCGTTCCAAAGGCCTTGCAACTTCTAAAAATTGATCACAATTTAGAAGATACCCTCCAATTAATTAACCATTGCTTATCCAATACATATTTTACTTTTTAAAACAAATTCTACCGCCAAACCTGTGGTGCTCCTATAAGTTTTCCATTTTCACCTGTCGTAGTTAATTTATTCATGAGCGATTTCGAAATAAAAGTCCTGCATTTTTTACCTTAAAAACCACCTGTTGGATAAGATACGTGGACGATACGTTTGTCATCTGGCCTCACGGACATGAGGTTTTCGAATTTCTTTCCCACCTTAATAAACTTCACACCAATATCATGTTTACAATGGAACTCGAACATAACAATTTCCTTCCTTTTTTGGACACTTTGATAACTAAAGATCTTTCCAACACCAGTTTCTATCATACCACCTACCGAAAAACTAATCGTTATGTAAACGCAAAATTTCGCCACCAACCTGCTCATATTCAGTTAGTCGCAAAATTTGTAATCACCAGATATCTCAGAATTTCCGACTGTGAGAACCGACAAACTGAAATCAATACCATTATCAAAACTTTAATACAAAACGTATATTCTAAAAAATCTCTAACCCACCTCACTAACAATATTAGCAAAAATACCACTTTCAAAACCCATAACCTTCTTGACCAAACCAAAGCATTTTTCTGATACCAAAGGCATTACTAATAGAATAGGGCGCATAATGAGTAAACAAGTTATATGAACTGTCTTCACGATCAACAATAAAATAGCTGACTTCATCCGCTCAGCTAAAGACTATTACCATGAATCCCAAGCTGTCTATGAAATACCTTGTGGTAAATGTGACAGAACCTACATATGCCAAACGCAGAGACAAATATCTAATCGTATATACAAACATTTTTTAGCTGTACGTAAGGGTGATATTTATTCTGCCTTGGCCAAACACAGCAAGAAAACCGAACATACGATTGATTTTTCCAACTCCAAAACACTCGCTCCCATTTCTCATCCTACCAGTAGAATTATTGGAGAAGCCATTGAAATTGAAAAATATCCTCGTCATTTGGAAACCGTTAATTTCCGCACGTCATCACTTACGTAACCCGTAATATAATATAATATAATATAATAACACACAAGCTTTCTATAAACCCAGCACATGTTTCCATCAAACTTTCACTTCTGTTTCTACAAATAGTGAAGCAGAGCACACGAAAAGCTAGTCTTCTTCTTTTACTCTTAGTGCTTCTTGGGGAATAGGCTAACTGGGATCCCCGGTAATGAACTAAACCCCTTGAAAATGACATGAAAGTGGATGCTGAAACGTCGGGAATTTCCCAATAATCGACGCGGTTCAACCCGTGAACCTAATTGTTCATTTAGTATTATATTATATTTATAAACGAAAATGTAATTTTAATTAAATATGAGAAGGTTTATTGACTAGGCAAATAATTACGATACATCTTCGTTAATGGCAAAAATCGCATTCAACAATAAATAGGGAGTATGCAGCTTTACTTTTGGAAATACAAATTGTATGGTTGATTAACTGTTTTTGCTGGAAAAATAAATGAAATAATAATTTAAATTGTTCAGCGCTAGCTAGAAATTCTTTTGTACATAATCAATTTAATAATTTATTTATCAGAAATTTTTGCTGCTATTTAATAACTTTTTAAATAGTTTATTTTTATTTATTATTTAATGCGTTTAATTAAAAATTGTTTAATAGTAAAGCTAAAAATATTTATTCTCTCTAGTGCAATTTAATTGTTCCTGAAATTCTCTGGAAGTAATTTATTGGCTTTGCTAATTGCTATAGTCATAACTAGTTGTATTATGTTATTCTTTTCCTAAATTGTTCGTCACTTAAATTAATGATAATTGCTGACGCGATCACCTATCTATAGATAAATGATTGTTATTTGGCAACTTTAACGCCGCGGGTGGAAACTATTATTAGCTTCTTAGTTATGTGATGAGTAGACAGCGGATTTTACGCAAAATGCATAATTTTGCATATTTTGCATATTTAGCCAAATAGTGCATATTTTACGCTAAAGGAAATATTTTGTTATTTCCTGCATAATTTAACGTATTTTTGTTTTCGACAGGTTTATTTTAGAATTTCCTAAACTAAATAGTTTTATTGTGGTTTCCTAAGAAGACGGACAAAAGAAGGATTAAAACCCCTTCTAATTATCTAAGGTTGTGATTACGTATATCGCTTTTAGTAAGAATATTTGAGAGAGATATAATATGCATGTGAATTTCTAAACTAAATAGTTTTATTGTGGTTTCTCAAGAACTTGAGTACATTAAGTAGAGGGATTTAAACCCCCACAGATTATTTTAGGTGCATTTCCTTCAGCAAGCATATTTATGACGGTATTGTAAATTAGATAAATAGTTCGTTACGATACATTTGCTTGTGAAGAGTACGTGAATATATCAATTTTTTTTGTTTATTTAGAAATTTACAATCTGTTCTATGAGAACATTTAGTAAATAGGATAATTAGTAGGTACAATATAAGGGGAGAAGTGATCCAGCGACCACTCTTCATATATTTACATGTATGTATGACAAAGGTAATATAAGTGATACTTAAGTAATTTAGTCTTGTAGATCAGTGGGGTGTTTCCTCTTCAGTCTTCTAGGTACGGCTAGTTCATTCATTAGGTGGATAACCTCCTCATTGTGATGCTCGGGGAGATTGCGGAAATAAGTGGTCCTGAATCTTTGGATTTCTTTATCAAATGTAGGAATGGCCAAGTCGTCGTGAATGGTTTTATGCTTATATATCAAGGTGCATTGAGAATCATGCGTAGAATTTTGGACTGCAGTCGTTATATAATTTTTGAATTTGAGGCCTTCGTGCAACCTCACAGCTGAATCCCATATGTCCAGATGGGTTTTATAATACATTTGTATAGAAGTATTTTATTTTCTACTTTCAATTGAGAATTACGACTTAGTAACCAATACATTTGTCGAATCTTGTTGTTTATGTGATTTTTTCTGAATATTAAGTGTGTCCGCCAAGTGAGTTTAGAGTCTAGTGTTAGTCCTAGGTATTTGACCTCGGTTTGGATAGGTAGCTGAGTATTGTTAATGGAGACATTTGGACAGTCGATTTGTCTAGTTTTGAAATTTATCTGTGTTGACTTAGCGGCATTTACTTTAATATACCAGGAACTGAGCCATTCTTCAAGTCTGTCTAGATGAGTTTGCACACGATCAGCAGCTGGTTGAGGATCATTGTCAACTGACAGGATCGCAGGATGAGATAATAGTAGGTAGAAAGGATTTGGTTTAGCTTAAATAAAAGACCTTTATGCCAAACACGGTCAAAAACTTCAGCAATATCTAAAAATGCTGCGACGCAAACCTTTTTTTCTTCCAGACTTCTTACGATCTCGTTAACGATTCTGTGACACTGGTGAATTGTGGAGTGTCGTTCTCTGAATCCGAATTGATGTTTAGGCAGTATCTCGTTTACGTTAATATCAGTCTCCAGTCTATTCAGTAGTAATCTTTCAAATATTTTAGATAGCATAGGAAGTAGGCTTATGGGACGGTATGAAGAACTTGAATTAGGTGGTTTACCAGGCTTTAGGTACTAATATAATGTGGGCAAATTTCCAAGAAATAGGAAAATAGGTGAGTCTTATTATACTATTGTAAATAGTAGTTAATATTGTTATTGCTTTTTTCGGTAGTTTTATAAGAATCTGTCCAATTATAAGGTCAAATCCAGGAGCTTTGCATGTGTTACAATTGTTAATTTTATGTTTTATTTTAGATAGTGTTAACGGTTTGATTGGGAGGGTCATTGGACATGGTGCAGCTAAGGTATTATTGATATTCTCAATATTGATGTTAGGGTTAAGTTATGGAAGACTAAAAGTTAGGGCTAAGTGCTCTGCAAAAGCATTTGATTTCTCTTGATCTGTTCTTGCCCAGGTTCCATCTTGCTTCCTTAATGGTGGTATGTGATTAGTAGATCTTTTGAGTTTCTTTGTAGCTTTCCACACTGAATGGTCTTCTCTCGACAGAGACGTAATATATGTTTCAAATGTAGAATTTCTTAACTCTCGTAGTGTAGTTTTAAGTATCCCTGTATATCTGTTATATATATTTTTATTAACATGATTGCGAGTTCTTTGCCGTGTGCGTCTCGCACTTGTTTTCTGTGCAATCTGCTGTCGAATATCTAGCGGTATGTTAGTAACTTATTTATTTGTGGTTGGTGTTGGTGTACTTATCCAGGCTGCTTCTTGTATTGTATTAGTAAAGTTTTGTACAGCAATATCAATGTCTCTAGGTTCTTTTAGTTTAATGTTCAGGGTTAAATTATCTTCGATGTATTGTTCTAAGCTAGTCCAATCAGTTTTTGAAGAGACTAATTTGAGTGGATTTAATTTTATAATAATGTGAGTATTAAGGGTGAAAATAACGGGAGAATAGTTCGATGAAAAGTCCCAATTAGGTTCAATATGGAGGTAGTTAGTTGCAACGCCGTTGATGACAAAGAAATCTAACAAATCAGGAAGTTTGTTTAGGTCAGTTGGAAAGTAAGTTGGTTGACCAGTTGACAAATACGAATAATTTTTGTTTGTTATGAGGCGTAGTAGATTTCGGCCTTTGGGCGTAATACATCTGAAACCCCAGTCAGAATGTTTGGAATCCTAATTCCCACCAACTAAGAAGTGAGGTCCCAAAGTGTTAAACATTGTTTCATACTCGTTGGTATTGATTGAGTGCCTAGGTGGACTGTAAATGGCTGCTATGGTAAAAGATCTCGGTTTAGCATTGACATGAATTACAGAAGCTTGTATTTTGTTGGTTTGAAAGTTCATGATGTGCTATTTCAGAGCGTATGAGTATTGCAGCCCCTCCATGTGCTGTTCCATCCGTATGAATGGTACGATAAGTAGCATAAGATGGTATTTTAAACACTGATCGGTCGGTAAAATGAGTTTTAGATATAAGAATTACGTATATCTTATTAATTTGTAAGAAATAAGTTATTTCTGTTATGTGATTTGCAAAACCATTGGCATTCCAGAGAGCTATACGTAAAGATGAGATGTCCATTAATGGACTAGTTTATTGATGACAGTTGATAGCATATTTAGTATCATGCTGTTTTTGGTGATTAACTGATTGAACATTGCTTTGAATTCGGTGAAGAAATGACTGAGTTGGCCACTGAAATAATTATCTTTATTTGCTGTATTTCGCCCTCGTGTAGCATTAGCATATGTTTGTTCTTGGTTGTTGTTGTATTTATCGGTTCGGTGTTTGGATATGTGGAATTTGGGGTTGATCACAATTTGATTATTATTTCTCTAGATTTGGTTCTTCCATTTTGTAACTGTTGATATATTTCGCAACCTTTATAATCAGAAGTATTTTCTTTTCCACAGCGTGCACGCTTTGCTGGAGTACTTTTGGATTTTTGGCACAATGTAGAGTTGTGGCACCTCCACATTTAACACATTTGTATGATCGTGTGCAGTAAGATTTAGAGTGACCATATAGTTGGCATTTTGTACATTGTATGATATTGCTTTCTTTATGTGGCGATTCAACAGTTATTCGCATATTTCCTATGGATTTTAAACTGTAAATATCTTTATTATTTTTTCTAGGTTCTAAAATCTACATAAAATAGCATTAGTGGTTGCATGCTAATTCGATATTAATAATATTGCGAACGATGTGACCTTTAACTTATATATAATTTTTTATATCTTCGATAAGTATTGAATAGTTTAGATTTCTAATAACCACTGTATAGACCTTCTACTGCTTCATTTGGTATGTGTGGTGTATAATTTTTCCCTCATTAAAGTGTCTGATAAGTTTCCTATAGGTTTCGGACGTATTAGCATTTATTTGTATTATATAGTTTGTGAGTGCTTTGGAATAATAGGTTTCTTCTTCAGTAATTTATGATAAATTATCGATCATCTTTTTATAGTCTATTAATTCATACATAAAAATTGGAGGGGGTTTAGGGTCTTTGGGAGGATTATTTGGACTAGGAATGGTAATTTCTGATGATTAGTTTGTTAATAGTTTGAATCGATTATTTGTGAGTACCAAAGGTGTTGCATCAACATTTTTCTTAGCTATTGTATTAGAACGTTTTCTTTCTTTTTTATTACTTGCCATGGATGGGAAGTTTATGGAGGATCTGCATTATCACTCTCTTCTTCCATTAGTAACTAGTGGCCATTTCAAGAACTGAGTTGGTCTCCTCAAAATTGTGTAAATTAGCTTGAATATTTGTCATACGATTTTGTGATGAAAAAAGCTGGCTGTTGGTTGAAACGTGGATATTTGCAGATTAAATTGTTGCTGGTTTGGCATTGCTTGATAATTGGTAGCAGTGTGTGGTATTGTCATGTTAGTGATTTGTAATGGAGACGGAAAAGGCACATCAGTTTGAAATTGTTGATTTTGAAAATTTTGCATTTGCATGACTTGCAGGTAACTGTCCATGTTGATTGAAATACATGTTATTTGAATTGATTTGGTTAAGGTTCTCGCTCATCCCGAATACTAGTTAAAGTATTCATAGTTCACCGTTAGGCAGAAGAAATTACGAGACCGGTCCTGTTTCCTTGTTAGTTAACTCGATATGGACTTTATTTAATAGTAAATAAATTTGTAGGTTTTATTCAGGCTTATCTTCAAATAGCAGAACTTGAATTATTAATAAATAAATTCGCCTGACCTTAAGCAAAGCTGCGGCTCCGCTGCTGCGATAGCACAGGTATAGCTCGGCACGCACGTCTGCTCTGCTTGAAGGCACTGGCCGAAATATCAAATTTTGAAGATGCCGAAAGTAAAAAATAACTTAACGTCCACTTGGATAAAAAATTTGCCCGATTTTCGTATGCATGGCGATGAAGCTGATATAAAAGTATTTTGCATAGTCTGTGGAAAAATGGGAAGTCGAATGTTTGATTATTTATTTTTGTCCAAAACAGTACACGTGTAAAATTATTTTTTTACTCGTCGTGATTGTTAAATTCGACAAGCCTTACTAAACAAATTTGCAACTTCTTAAAAAACACGGATTTTTTAACTTTTTTGACATTTAACTATATTAAACAAAAACGAAGGTTATCAATTGCTAGCGAAAGTAAAGGACACTCTCAATTTTGACAACACTGTAGATGTTGATATTGATATAAAAATACCTATTATGTGTGCTTTAAAAAATCCCTCTATGACATTTGTAGACGTAGAAAGAAGTTTTTCTGCATACAAACATATATTATCTGACAAGCGTCAAAATTTTTTACCAGAAAATATGGAGAAACACCTAATTATGTACTGCTTTGTTCGTAGATGTAAATAATTTTAATAATATGTATTTAAGTTTGGTTTTAATGTTTTGTAAAATTTATTGTACAATTTGTTTAATAAATTTATGCTTACACTTTATACAATTATATTTTTGAAACGAAAATTACCTAGTTATAATCGCCTCAATTTTTATTTATTAAAAAAAATAATAATAAGCATTTTTTTATAATGCATATTCTTATTACATTTCAGTGCATATTTATACACATATTTTGTCATTTTTAGTGCATAAAATCCGCTCTTTTGTGATGAGCAAATATGAATTTAAAAACTGTTGGTTATTAATATGTGTGCTGAGTATGAACTGATTATTAATAATAATAATTATAATAATTTCGGTTTCAAGAGAAGATAAAGACACTGACGCTCTAAGCACTGGCATATCTTAGATCTTATCGTTACTCGGCTATGTAATAAAAAATATTGGCATCACAAAAATATATTGATACATTTTTAGACAGATCACGATTTTTTGATATTTCGACTCAAACTTTATTTTGCTGTATATGATTTAAATCTGAGTAAACAAAAGTTTTATTTTTTTAAATTCTTAGATAAACATATTTTAAGTTGTCAAAAAATTTAAACCAGCAATAGTTAGTACTTTAAAAAGTTATTAACAAGTTAGCCGAGAAAACTATCGATTGTAAAAAATGGAAAGGTAAGGCTGATTTCAGTACAACCAAGTAATCTTCAATTTATCAATGTCAAATGGAAAGGTTTATTTTCTTTAAAATCCATCGACCAGCAAAAGAGAGGCTTATTTTTAAGATTCTCAAAACTCAGATGCAAATAAGAAAAATGTTTGGTGGTAATAAAAAGTGCTAAAATTTCAAAAACTTTCTCTTATCCAAAAACTGTGGAGATTCTATTGTCAGAACTTCAAGGATGTTATCATCTTTAATTGTTTTTAACTCCTTTATTATACAATCTGTCCTATTTACAAGGAACAATAAATATTTAGTGCGGTATATAATAATAAATGCAAGCAGCAGTTAAAACTGCCAATTGCTTATGGACATGTAGAGTAGCGCTACAATAAACCGCTCTATCATAAATTTTACTAGGCTATAATACAAGTGAACACTTTAACATAAGTTTAAAAGGAATAAGGAAACTTAAATTAATTTTTAGAATTAACGTTAGTTTAAATTAAAATTATTTATTAAAACAGGTTGGAAGTTCATTGGATTGAAATCGTTTTAAGCGTTTTTGTTTATCGGATTCGTTCTTCAAGATATTCACTGGTTGATTGGGATGCACTAATAGCCTGTCTTTATATCTTTGGTCAGTTCTTTCTATTTCGTGTTTTATAGTAGGTATACATAACTCATTTAGGATCACCTTATTTGATACGTTCCACGGGGCACTGACTAAAGCACGTAGCACTTTATTTTGGAATTTGTCGATGATAGCCAGGTTATAGATGCTAGCGGTTCCCATAGGGTTCCAAATCGGTCTTAACGTTATGTTATAGAGCAGTAATTTGTTTTATAGTAACAGTACAGACTTGCTTCAATAATCCAGTAGATTTTTCTGCATTGTAGCCCAAGCTGTTTGCGTTTGTTGAATACATGGGTTTTCCAAGTCAGACGTCGACCCAGGTAATACTAGATATTTTTCGGAGTGGCTATGTTTTAGTTGTTGTCCGTTGAGTGTAACCGCCGGACAGTTATCGCGATTCATAATAAAAGTGAAATGTTGGTATTTGTTTTCATTCATCTTGATTCTTTAAACCATTGCTGGACTTTATTGAAGAAGTCTTGAAAGTTGTAGGATGCAGTAGCAGAATTAATAAATGAGACCAGGACAGCCGTGTTATCAGCGAAAATAGCGGTTGTGGTTAAACTAGCAGTTGGTAAGCCGGCTGTGAATAGTAAGTATAGGATGGGTCCCAGTACACTGCCTTGGGAAACTCCAGATACAGCGGGTTGGAGATTTATGGATTCGCCTTGGTAGTTTACAAAGATATGTCGGTCTGACAGGTAAAATTTTAGTATTTTGTAAATTTGGTATGGCAGAAACTTTTATTTATAAAATAGACCCAAGTGCCAGACCTTGTCAAAAGGCTGGGAAATATCTAAAAACGCAGCGGGGAAATATCTATGTTCGTCAAGGTCATTATGGATTTGATCTACTAAACGATAAATTTGTTCTACTGGTGTGTGTTGATGTCGAAATCCGAACTGATGATTGGGGATTAATCCTTGGTTTATCTAGGATTGGCTGAGGTCGTTTCAATAATAACTTTTCGAAAACTTTGGAAAGGGTTGGCAAAAGGCTAATGGGTCTATAGGATGTTGGATCAGTATGTGTCTTTTCAGGCTTCTGGATCATCTTACCTGTGTCACTTTCCAAGTACTCGAAAAGTACCTAATAGCGAGAATAGCATTGTATATTTGCAATTTCAGGTGGCTGTTGGAGGATTTTCCCAGTGATAAAGTCGAAGCCTGGTACCCTTTTAGGGTTAGTTTCTTTGAACATATTCACTAAGTGTTCATCAAAGTTTTCTGCTTTGTCTTTAATGCTTAGGGGCTATTGTTCATTGATTTGGTAATAAATGGTTTGTTAATTTTTTTTTGACCGCTTTCCAGAGTGAATAGTCAGAGGTTTCAGTAGCTGTGAGATTGGCTAGGTAATGTTGGATGCCTTGGTTTTTATATTACAGTAGAAATTTTGTTAGTTGTTTTGAGGTCTGATTTAGTGCTCGTTTATCTGCTTTTGATCGTGTGATTTTCCAGCGTTTTTAAGCGTTTTTTTCGCTTATTTTTTGTTTTAATATTAAGGGCTGTTGGTGTTGAGATTTTCTTTAGTGGGTGTAGCTTTTCATGCCGCTTGTTTGATTATTTTAGTTAATTCTATTGTAGCTTTTTCTATATCGTATTTAATTCTTAATGGTATTTTTAAGTTTATTTCATCAGTTTATCTGTTTCGGAAGTATTCCCAGTTCGTCTTTGTATTGCAGAGTATTGGTTGCGTTACTTCTAAGTGGAATGTGATTGTAGAGATGAATGGTCAGCAGTTAGTTCTAAACATGATTTAATTGTAAACTAGCCTATATTTAGTCTTTAATAATGCAGAAATCGATTAGATCAGGGATTTTCCAGCGATCCGTGGGTCAATAGGTCGGTTCCCAGACGATAAGTAATTTAGATTGTTTATTTGTATAGCTGTTAGTAGTTCATGTCCATCATTTCTTGTGACGCGAAACTCCCAGTCTTGGTGTTTTGCCGACTGTAATAAAGCTATCCCTAGATGTTGGAAGAAATGAGAGTGTTTTGGAGGTTTATAAACAGCGGAGAGCTTTATAGTTGCTGTTTTGTCTTAAGCTTAGATAGTAGTAGCTTGTAAATGGTTTTCATGTTTATCTAGCTCATGGTGCTTTATGTTGGATTTTATTATAACAGCTGTTCTACCATGAGCAGTTCCATCAGGGTGATTTATGTTATAAATGCAGTAGTTGGAAATCTGATCTAGCTTTTGCTGGTGAGGTGGGTTTCAGTTATAAGAAGTATATCAATTTGGTTATTTCAAGGATAATTTAATCACCTGGGCATGTTAGCTAAGCCATTAGCATTCAAACATCTATATTTATTAGATCAGCCATTACATCATTTTGCTAATTAGCGTTGTTAGAAGTTTCCATTTGCGTGATTAAGCTCTTCATCATGGATTTCAGTTCCTCCATATTGTTTGACTGTTGTGGTTGTGGAATTATATTGATACTTGTTTTTTATGTAGGTTGTTTTTTGTCTTAGTTGTTCTACATAAAAAATCTCAGAAATTCGAGATATTTGGGTTGATGTGCACAGGCGTACTATCCTCTCATCTTAGTTGGTGGCAAGAGTTTTTCTTGTAGTTGCTTGTGTACCATACATCCTCGATAATTAGGGGGATGGTCCCCGCCACAGTTTACCCATTTAACCTGGCATCTTTAGTTTTTTTTTAGTGAAATGAGATCTTGTACATTTAACACAGCGATCGATTTGCTGCTAGTAGTTTTTGGTATGGCCAAATTTTGACATTTGGCACGTTGCGGGATTGTTCTTTTTGCATGAGGGGGTTCGACAGTTATGCTTGTGTTTATAAATACTTTGATTTTGTAAATCTCTTTGTTGATATCTTTTTGTTTAACTTCCACTATAAACATGGAGAGCAAAATTTTAATTCGGTGTTGTTTTATGTTCCATATATTAACTACTTCATAGCCGAGTGTTTTAAAGTTATGTTTGATTTTCTCTGTGTGTTGAATGATGGATGTTTTTCATTAAAACTCTAAATGTTCTCTCTTGCTTTGGCTTGTACGTTGATCGTTGTTCAACTCACCTTTTTTGAAAGCAGCGCTTTCCTGCATAAATCAATTTCCTGTGCTGTAATCTTGGTGGATTCAGGAAGAAGAAATAAAGGTATTAGTGAAAAGATAGGACAAGTTACCCCAATCTTCACAGCGGAGCCAATTGGAACCGTCTTTCCTGGTGCAAAGGTTCCTTCTTGATTCCTCGCCAGGTCAGATATCAAGGAAATCAGATCGAATTTTCTCACCGGCAAAATTTCAACTCTCGAAATGGAATCGGAAAACAAAACCACCTCCGGGAATAGGTTAATTTGGTCGGCAAAATATCGAATTCCACAATAAAATAGCCTTTAACAAAAACGGCTACTGGGATTTGGAAACTATTGTCGACAAACAACACACGCCGGCGAACTCTCGGTCAAAACGCCGCTCTCGGCCACGGAAAATTTAAAGCCGGTCGCCTGCTTTCTAAACTATCACAATTTAAATTCAAAACGAAATCAGCGAAGAGCCAGCCGCTGCCGAAGGCCGCTCCGCTTTTATATATCAGCGCTCCGCGTGGCCGGGCAAATTCGCCGCTGCTATCTCAGATCAAAACTAAAACGCGCATACAGAGAGAGTCAAAAGACGGCCGTTATTTGGCGCAAACAAGGGAATTAATGTTTTTTTGCATCAGATACATAAACAGGTAATGGTTTAGGGCCTTTCGGGGTAGTTACTTCTTGTGAAGTGCTTGCCTGCTCATCAATTTCTATAATTAGTGGCTTATATCTATTACTGGATTGTACCGGATCGATCTAGCTGATATCAGTTTCCCTTTTCTTGAGTTTTGTTATTTGAAGTATCTTTGGGGCCTCTTCAACTCATTTTATAGTTATAGTTTATAGAGGGGCCGTAGGATGTTGTTGTTGATTTATTGGGGAAGTTGAGGTTGTGAAGAAAAAGTTGTGATGCATTGAAGGCCTGGTGTTGAAGTTATTTTTGTGAGCCAGCTAGATTTGGATAAGAATAAAAGTTAGGTTGCAAGTGAGCCATTATTTGATAATTTATGTTCAATTTAATTTAAAATTGAATACGGAGTGAAAATGATAGATAATTGGGTCATAATTTCCCTGCCGTCTCAGAGACCTTGCTGTCAATGATGGCAATCAGCAACCATTTACAGTCGGCACGCCAGCACTGACGGTATTTTATTTGTAGATATTCGATTAGAAGCGTACTGCGACCTCGGGTTAGTTGTTACTTACAAATTAGAAACTAATAAAATGCAAGCCTGACGTTAAATAGCAGGTAGAGCGTTTCGGGCACTTACCTATATATCGGAGCGCAGCACACGGCCGCTTGCTCCAAAACACAAGCGCGGAATATCTTTAATCATAACAAAGATATCTTGAAGCACTAGAAGGAACGCGTTGCCCTTTTTTAAATCAAGTCTCGTTGCTTCTGGGGATGTGTCACAAGTATCTTCAAATTCATGGCTAGTACTGCCTTCAGTATTCTATAAATGGACTATTCCAAAAAATATAACATTTTGGAACTGAGAGTTTTCAAGTAAGTAACTAAATGAATTGGCATATATGAACTTAAAAAAATTTTGTTTATGTCATTAAAATTTGTAATTTAAATGTAACTAGCGATATTAGATCAAAAGAATGCATAATTTGTTATTGCTGGTTGTTTAGCTGTTGTTTTTTCCTACTTATGAAACACGCAAAGTTAATTTTTTCAGAAAAATGCGGTTAGTATTGGAAAGAAATAAATAGTAAATCTGAATAATATTGAACGCAAATGGCTATATAAATAAAAAAGTAAAAAACTGTCTGCTGTATTTTCAGCAAAAAATTTAAAATTTTTCCAATAAGCAGTGAAAGCCAGTTCTAAATGTAAATTAACTAATTAATTAAAATTTTTCTAAACGTTTTTGTAAATATTAAAAATCCTTTTGGCTTCATTTTGGTATTGATAACAGTAAACATTTGATTTTTATAAAGGTTCTGTACGTAAATAACTCTAACCTTTTACATTAACCATCTACAAAGATGCAATTAATAATTGAAAAGCTCAATTAAATAAGTAAAAGTGTTGTTGTTTTGTTATTTAATACTGAATGAAACATTTAACTTGTCTGGTATTATAATAAAAAGTTATAGAAGGAAAAATATGCTTAAAATAATGCAAAAACAAACAATAAGAGAGCAGACTAGTAAGTAAACCTTAGCATATTTGTAGATGCATTTTATCAGTATATAGAATAAAAATAAGAATAAAAATAAACAAATTGGTTTGTTAATAAACTTTAGCGTAATTAGATTTGGTTCTATTAGTTCTTTAGTTTAACACGTAAAAAGTATTACAATATTTCAGTTGGCTTCAGCAGCAATTGCAGTATTTGTTATTGTTAGCTCAACTCGTAAATAAATTTTAGCAATAAATATTACTTTACAGAGCCTATTGGATACAGCCATATCAACATTAATTGTAATATCGGTAACCAAAATTTGGAAATTGGTATGTTGCTCTATATTTTAAGAAATTGTTGTTTGCTGCGTTATTTTTGTTATTTCAATATATTTAATCTTGTTTCAGCAATGTTTTCTTCTATTTTTTCAATAACAATGCACAAGAGGCAGCAATAAAATTATGTAGGAGAACATGGATAAGGTTTTAGAAATAATAAAGAAGTAATGATGGTCGATTTGGTAACACTCAAAAGCATGCACATGTATATATGTATATATGTAGGTCTTCCTCTTTTCGTCTAGTTTGAAATGTTTGGGTATTATGTGGTTATCCATTCTTCGTATGTGGTCATACCATATTAATTGCTTACGCTAAATATAATCTGTTTTTCCCACTTAAATGTTGTTTTCAAGTATTTACATACTTTGCATGACGTAATTTCTTTGTTATTGTTGAGTATTAAGTTCATTTCATCTCATCCAATACACAATACACGAATATATGGTTGTCTCAGTATTTACTGTGAGTTACCATTTCTCATACGCTTCGACTAATTGCCTAACCATTTATTCCATGCAGTACCTATTTTTAGCTATTACGGGCTGGTCGTCTGCGAACTGAAGGTATACACCGTTTAGTGTACTCTATGGTATTTTTTCACGTGTTTAGTGCTTTAACTACTGTTACGGCCAAAAGTGGACTGTATCGTAATTTTAAATTTAAACAAAGGAACTTCAAACAAAAGCTAAAGCTAAAACACTCACCTTTTTTGGAAGCAACGCTTTTCTGCATAAATCGGTTCGCGGTGCTGCAATCCTGGGGGATCCAGGAGGAGGAAAAGTAGGTAAGAAAATAGTACAAGTACAAACGGCCTCGCGGAAATGGACACTTTTGCCTCCAATCAAACGTGCTGGCGGATTCTCTGTCAAAAAGCTCTTAGCCATAAAAAAATTTAAATCCAGTCGTCCGCTTTCTGAACCATCACAACTCAAAATTCAAAACCAAGCGAGCGAAAGAGAAAACTAAGGCCTTATATATAAGCGCTCCGCATGGTCAGGCAAAATCGCCGCCGCTATCTTAAATCAAAACTAAAATGCGTATACAAAGGGAGTCAAAAGACGGCCGACCCTAATATAATATCCAAATATAGTAATTAGAGATTGGCGCGAACAGCTACGTATATTTTAAATAGTGTTGGAACACCTTTGGCGTAATCCCTTCGTTATCGAGAATTTTGATGATAAGCCGTTATTAATTTTTATTTTCGATCTTGATTCCTTGTATAAATTTTGAGTGTGTAGTTTATATTGGTTGCAAGATTTCCACAATTTATTAGTAGGGAAAGCTTTTTAAATATCGATAAACGTTATGTTTATTTATTAAATTATTGCATTTTTCTTTTCAATTATTTATTTTAAACAAAGTACATTATCTATGCATGATCTCCCAGTTCTTAATTCGCTTTATTTTTCTTCTTTGTAGCTGCTGTGTTTGGTTTCTATATTATCTCTTAGGATTCTTAAATATAGTCGGCTTATTGCTCTCGTGACGGAGATATCATGGCAGTTGTTGGAAGTCCTTTTTTGATGCTTTCTTCAAAGAAATATATGTGAGTTTCCATTGGTCTGGGCAGGGGTAGCCCTTTAAACATCGATTTACAATTGTAATAATATGATATAGTTTTTCGGTGCCGCATTTTATAAGTACGCCTTCGGCGCCAGTGGCTCGATTATTTATCTACTTTTATAATTGTGTTAATCGTAACGGTTCTTTATGCTCCTTGTATGTTTATATAATCTTGTGGGTTTACCTTGTATTTTTCTGTATTTTCTAACAGATAATTGCTATAGTGCTGTATCCATTCATGTTCTTGTATTATTTGTGTTGACACTTTTCTATCTTTTAACCCACATATAATTTTTCTCATTCTTTTGGTTTGTTCAACTTGTTTTTTTTCACTGATATTCCGTAATCTGATTTCTTCCGTTTACGAGCTCAACCGTTTTAAATATAACGTTTTTTTCCTCTAATTAAAATGTCAATTTCATCTGTCTATCATAAATTGTTATTTTTTTTCTGTCCATAGTTTTTTTTTAGTCGCTGTATATATCGACAGTATCAATTATGTATATTTCCTTTAATGATTGTTCTGTAATATCTACCAATTTTTCGCCTAGCTTCTTCTGATACAAATATCTCACTCTGTCATGGATTATATTGACTTCTTCTACTTCCTCCTTTTTTAAAGTAGGTTATTTAGCCTGTTTTTTTAACTATACAGTCGTGTGGTACTATGAAACATGTTGGGCGTACTCCGGGTAAGTGATTATCCTAACCAGTTAATTTAGAAGAAGAAGAAGAAGAATACTTCACAACCGTCACATACGTTCGTATGACGGTCGGAGAGCATTTAATGTTTGCCATTGTTATTGATACAGGAGTCGAACTCAGAACCGCCGCATAGCCGTGTGGCAGGTGGAGGCCTTTCCACCGCGGCTATCGTGATCTTGCATTAGATTGTCTTATTTATATTTTGTATTTTTAATTTTCTTCATATTTTTCTCTTTTGTCTCTTAATTTTTGTTGAGTGTATAGAAAGAATAATGTAGCTCTTATTAGATGGTAATCTGAATAAGCAATTTGAGCACCCTCACATCATTTATCTTAATTTTTGCATGTTATTTGGTAATTACATAATCAATTATAGATTTTAGGTTTCGGGTTGGTTGCACCCAAGTATACTTATGAATTTCTTTAGGCCTAAAACAACCATTTGCTATTCTTAAGTTGTTATATTCGCATATGTCAATTAATCTCTCTCCATGATCATTGATTTGATCTTTCTCATACTGATCTATAATTTTGTTGTTTGCCTTCTTTTCGGTTCTGCTGTTAGTCTTCTAATAATAGAATTTCTCGTAAGTTTCGTGTCTCCCCAGTAATATCATTGAGCTTTGTAAAATTGGTTTGTTTCGTTAACTGATTCAACATAAAGCTCTATAATTGTTATTTTCTTTTACATTAAATTAAGGTTGAGGTGAATTAGATTTTCATTGATTCTTTCCTAATCTGTCGTGTTTCTTCATTTTTTTAAAATTAAGGTAGACGTCCCTCTTCTTGCTCATTTCGCCTTTGGTTACTCCATTACAAAAGTGGATTTAGTTCCCTATTATTTTGACCCGCTTCCCTTCTTTTTGTTTCTGTACGTGCCATTATTTCTATTTTTAAATTTGCCATGTCTTTTACAACGGTTTCACCTTTTTTTAAAGTTTTTGTATGTTTTACGTTTCACATTGGATAGTCTGTTTTCGTAGCCGTTGACGTTTGCCGTTTGATGCGTCCGATGCTTCGAATCTTGGTATAGGCTTCTTAACGGTTCTTCTTTGAAAGAAAGTTTTCCAAAGAATGAGTTGCTGGCTTATTATAGCAACCCCCAACCCAAAGGACCAGAAATTTTGATTTTGGGTTGTTCTTCCTAAATAGATAGATTATTTTTAGAACTGTCGAGATCTATCTTATTGTTATAGGGTGGTTCATCCGCTTCCATTGTCGTCGGAGATTTCTATGCATTTCTCTTTTGTCCAGCTTTTATCTGTAACCCAGGCATGGGATCCTAGAGCATGGTATGGTGGAACGGTTATACCCCCGTGACTCGGTTGTTAGAGCCTGATGACCGAGGCCATCGCTCGAGTAGGTCAGATTGACATGTGGGCTGATATTTAATCTTGTTTATCTTTGGTCCTTATACTCCTCTTTTATAACTTTAATATACTTGTTAAGACAAAAATGCCAGAAAATGGGTGTGGATTGTTTCAAACGAACAAACCAAAAATTACATCGTTTATATTTTAATAAAAAAATATGCTAGTAATATTAAATGCTAGCATATTAACAACATATGGGTGGTGCTCATCAATTGGTAAGAGGTGTAGGGAATATATAATCAAATTTTGAAAGAAGAAAATAAGTGCATATGGTAACTTTAAGACAAAATTAGTTTGTGTACTGCTCAAATATTGAATATATATCCTTAGAGTAAATCAACATAAATCAAAACTGAAAAGCCCAAGGAACTGCATTATAACTAAAACCAACGAAACGAAAACAAAAAGTTGTGAGCTAAGCAACAAAACAAAACAAGTCATAGAAAAGTTTCTAATTAGTGAGAAGAAGAGAAGTATAATTAATATTTCTTCTTCTTCTTCTTCTAAGGCCGTATATTCCTATATCCGCCTATGACTTCTATAGATTATGCAAGTGTTAGTGGTACGTTACTTTACTCCACTTTATATTTTCTTACCGTTTAATGTGTTTTGTTGCTTTGTCAACTATTTTTTTCTACATTAATGATTTACCTTTTCTTTCCATCTTCTAATTCTCAAGTACCATAATTTTTTATTTGACATTTTTTCTTATTGTAGCTTTGCTTTTACTCTTGTTACATTTATGGCTTTTATTTTGACTAGTGTATCTTCATATGTTTTATTCTTTTCTATTTAACCACTCTGTTGCTATTTTCTTTTTTAAGTATTCGTTCAACTGCGAGGTTTATTAATCTTCTATATCGATATTCATTAAATTTATTTCCTCCGAATACCCTTTTTATTATTTTCCTTTTAAAAGTTTTAGGTTTTTCTATCCCTTTTTGTAAAGTAAATATTTTCCGCTAGTTATATATAATTTTGATTTCGATTTCTTGATTATACTTCTGTTATGTGCGTAAAGGAAAGATAAGCAATCATTATCATTTTATTATGAATTAAGTTTTCTATCCAGGTTGTTTATCTCTTCATTTCTCTTATTTTTCTTGTATATTATTGTACTTAGATATTGAAACTTTCTACTTCTTCTATTTTCCAATTGTTTATTTTGATGTCCTTCTTATTATATCTTATATATCTTATAATTGGCCTCTTTGCTTAATCCTTAATACTCAATAGAGTTATCCTTTTGTAATTTTTACATGACATATTCCCTTTTCTTTGGCATTAATGTTATAATTCTAGCTTTCGATTTTTTCGCCACAGTTTTATTAGTCCATTTTTTGTTTAACTTTATTTCCTCTATTTATTACCAATTCACCACATATATTATCATGTTCTCCCGATTTCTCTTGTTTTAGATTTTAGATTATATCATTAATCTCACCTTTTGATGGATCCTACAATTCTTCATCTCTTCCTCTATTATTTCCTTTGTAATTATTCAATAGGTCTTTCGCTCTTGTCTTTTTATACGATTTTCAAATTTGTTGTTATTTATTTTAGCGTAAACGTCTTTTGATTCTTAAATTGCTGATGTAAATTCGAATTATTCTTACTGTCGTTTCTATTCATATATCAATTTGACTATCCACTTTTAATTTTTTCTTTTTTTATTTTGCTGATTATTTTGTATTTGCTTAAATTCTTCATAGTCATTCTTGTTACTAGATCGTATCCATTTTACCCTCATTTCTTTGGTTCATTTTAGTAAAATCGTGTAATGATCGTCAGATCATTCTTATCTGAATTTACTTATTGTCTTTCTATTACCTTTCCATTATTGGATGTAATCGATTTGGTTTCCTTTTGTTTTCCTTGTATTATCTATGTAATTTTGTGCCCCTTCTTGAGCTAAAACATTGTGTTTGATATTATTATATTTATATTTGTTACCAGATTACATAATTTCCTTTTATTATCTGTAGTGATACCATGCCATATTATTTATGTAGGCCTCCATTTCTATTTTTTACATTAAGATCTGTAGCTAATTATATCATCATTCATTGGTATTTTGATAAACATATTACAATCTTTTATAATTTTTTTTTGTTATCCATCTGTTTGTGCATATGCTTATTCTCATGTATTCTTATGTCGGCTGTGTTGCCTTTTATTCTCAAGTATGATATTCTACCGTTCATGTGCTTGAACCCCATGAATCCAGTTATCTATCACAAATGCCGAACCATTCTTTTTTGTCCTTTCCTAGATACATTTTTAAATATTTTTTTGTTTATCTTTCCTTGTCTTCCACCTTAATATTTGCAAGGTTTGTGTTAGGTTACCTGTCTTATATTATTCCATTTTCCCTTATTTCCCACATTTTTTCTATATCTAACGTTGTTTCCATTTTCAAAGTACTACATATTTTCACTTTTTTTATTTTATTCGGCCGTTTCCCCTTTTCAATGCCTTTTTGGTCGTCGTGCTTTCGGCCGTCTTTACTTATCTTGTTAATTGTTCAGTACCTTTGATAATCCTTGTTTATTTAGCTCGAATTACTTTTTTTCTATTGTTGTTTTTGGGTATTCAACGTTAACCGTTTTCGTTCCTCTAAATATACCTTTTCTTTCTGTTCAGGTTTAAGCTGAACTGTGTCGTAATTTTAATTTCAAACAAAGAAATTTTAATCTATGTGCCAAAAGGCTGGAAGATACTCACCGTAAGAGCGCATGCTCTGCTGAAGAAATTGGCTCCCCGGAGCTGTAATTAGGGAGAGTCGAGGAAGAGCAGAACTGTGTGGGCGGAAAAAAGGGCATGTTAGCTCAATCTTCGTTGCGGGGCCAATCGGAAGCGTCTATTCTGATGTGGGTCCTTCAGCTGGTCGTGTCCGAGGTTTACAATTGGGTTTTTCTATTATTCTCGGTGGGTCAAGTACAAAAGAAAACTGAGTTTCTCCGTTGGCAAATATCTACTCCTGTACACACAATCGGCCTATAACAAACGACCTCCAGGATGCGGTAACTCCTGCCACCAATCAAATACGCCGGCGAACTCTCGGTCAAAACGGTTTTGTACACACGGAAAAATTTAAGCCGGTTGAGCGTTTCCAAAACAATAATGGCTACACCCAAATGGCCGTAACAGCTCCGATTTTGACGTCCGCGCAGGCGAAACAACCGCCGCGACTATCTCTAATTAAACAAAACGCGTACAGGGGAAGTCACAAGAAAGCCGACCTTATTTAAAAACCCAAATAAAAGAAATTGGTAATTGACTTGAACACTTTCTATTTTTTTTGTTTTCACAGAATTTAGTTTTGCTTTAATTTTGTTTTACTTTTACAAATTATTTATTTGTAACTTCCGTTTCATTGGTAAGCATAATTTTTATAGGTTGTTGCACTCTTTTTTAATCTGTTTTTTTTTTAATTACATAACTTATATACCATTTATCCACTTTTTTTTCTCTTTTCTAGCTCGTTTTCTAGATTACCGATACTTATTTCTAGTTTTTCTTATTTATTGTTTTTCTTTGGTTTTCTGTTCGATTCTTTTTGAACTTTTCTAGTTCTTCTTACGTTTTTGTAAATACTGCTTTTATATGTATAAGTTTTTGTTTTTTATCATTTCCTTTATTTCATTCAACTTTTTGTCGTTAAGTTTGTAAATTTATATTTACTCTAGCTTCCACTTTTTGAATTTTTTGGTCTCTTATTTTAATGTTGTTTTATAATTTTCAATACACTTAGAACATTATTTGCTTCTTTTTATTTATGTATTGTTTTATTTGGGCTTCTTTTACTTGAATACGCCTTCTGAATACCTCTATTAGTACTTTGGCCCAGAGTGTCTTACTTGATTTTGTCTCAAAGCATCGTACTTAGCTTTGCTTCAGATGATGTCTTAAAGTACTGCGCTTGCTTTTGGTTTATCACTTAATTCGTCTATTAAGTTTTTTCCTGTTATATATACTACCCCTTAATAAGAAAAATCAATATTTTAATATATTAGTTCTTACTATCTGAAATGTTATCATTTTTAGTAAACAATAACTTTAATTCAACGTGCTTGAGCTTTGGCACTAATTAATACAAAACTATCATAAATAATAGGAATAATTAAAAAATACATTAGACAATGTATTGAACTAGAATAAAACTATGAAAATCTGTCTAAGGCAAAAAAATAATTTTTAATTTTTAATAAACAAAACGTCGTTTTAATAACAAATAAGAAAACATGTAAACAAAATTTTATGAGGTTTTTAATAAATAATAGTGAGAGATATGAAATCGGAAACATAAAGGGAAGGTATTTTCTTTTGATTACATTCATGATCTAATTACCATCTGTCTATATAGACAATAAGTAACAGTGTTGACAGTGAGTAGTTGACATAGTAGGAGCTCGCCCATTGGCAAGATTCTTAAGTTTATTACACTTTGTGTGAGTTTTATAACTACATGGATTTTATTAGATTAGATGAAAGTTCTTTGCGGAAGTTTTAGTGGGATGTGTCGCTTGAGTCTCTTCACTCTGGGAGCGATAAGTAGGTCCTTGGCTAAGGTATTCGGATAATCTTTTAGGCGGTTCTGGTATCTTGCACTCTAGGCAGCAATTTTTTCTTTGACAGTTTTGATTTGAAGATCTCGATAGATAACCTGGTTTGGTATGTAGTGTTTTGGACTGAAAGCGTTCCAGTTTCAGGATGTTTGTGTCACTGGTAAAGTCCCATATTTAGATTTTGTAAGTCTAAGTGGGTTTTAATATTGCCTTATAGAGGAGGAGTTTGCAGCGTTAGGTGAGAATTACGACTCATCAATTAATACATCTTGCGATAGTTGAAGCCTAGCCTGAGACGTTTATTCCATATGTATTTTGACTAGTTTAATCGTTTGTCTAGGTAGATTCCGAGATATATCACCTCGTCCTTTTGTGAGAGTGGAGTGTTGCACAGGTACACGGTTGGACATGTCTCTCTGCGAAGAGTAAAGGTGGTGTGTTGACTTCGTGTTGTTCACTTTGATACGCCACTTTTTTAATCAGCATTTAATCTTGTTGAGATGGTTTTGTAGAAATCGGGCTGCTGTATTGAGGTCTTGGTGCGATGACATTACTGCAGTGTCATCTGCAAAGGTGACAATTTGAGTATTGGTGGTAGTTGGCAGATCGGATGTGTGTATTAATTAGAGCAGAGGGCCAAGGACCTTGTAGAACCGTTGATGTAATTGGGAACGGTGAGGTGTACATTCCCCGTGCTTTACTAGAAAGATAATAAACTTAAATTTAGAAGAATTGTTACCAATAAATAAAGAGAAACACAAAAAGTGGGAAAACTGCAAAACAAAAGAAAATTATAAGAGAAAATGACAATTATTAGTAAACTAACTAGAAAAACTATTTTTTAACAAATAATTAAATTGAGACAATATTCTTACAGAATAGACCGACTTGAAAACCTTACCGCTTAAAAACTAAAAAAACAATTTTAAAAAGTACCAACTTATAAGTAAATTTTTTAGATCTATGAACTATGCTTGAAGATCATAATGAGCTTGATATCTATTAACTAAAATATTCTGTCAGCTTTAGCAAAACTTTTAGTGTGACAGAATTCTAATAGAAAATGGGTACAGTAAACCTGTAGGATGAGTACTACTGAAACTATTGAAAATTCTGTAGAAATGTTAGTTCAGTAAAAAATACACAAAAAGTTAACACTACAAGCACAAGTACATAAAAGTAGCGACTAAGATTAAGGCATAAAATAAGTGTGCAGTAGAGTGATGGTATATTATTCAAATTATTTACATTAGTACTTGCAGATATGATAAGAATAGACTGTAAAAACATCACAATAATAATAAAAAATTAATTGGCTTCAAAATAAATTCTACTAAACTGAAGTAGCTGACCAATGCAGTAGAAAGTGAGGTAAAAGTAGAAAAAGTTACAATAGATAGTAACAAAATAGAAAAAAATCATAAAAAGTAATTATAAGGAAATAAAAATAAAAATCCAAAAATAGACAAACGGCACTAGGCATCATATTAAAAGTTATAAAACCTAGCTGTTATTAAAATATAATCAATGTATATTATCTGTGGTGATAATTTTTTTTTTTTATTAATTTAACCAGCGTATTTACAATCTACTCCTAATTTGAGTATTAAGTAAAATTATATAACAATACAATGTCATGCGGGGAGCTCTAGCCAGTGCTAGTCTCCCTAATGATTACATCAGTTTTGATTAGGTTGTGCGAGGTCCAGCGGCCATTGTCGTTTGAGCCTTCTTGCGATGTCCGGTTGATTGGAGAGTTGTTCAATGAGTTGGTTAGGGTGTCCTGCCAAGTTACTGCTATAGTTAGTTGAGAGCCTTTTGATTTCACTATCTACGTAGGGAACTCCTAGGTCGTTATGAAGGGTGTCGTTCTTTATGTAACATGGTGCATTGGCCAGCATACGGAGGGTTTTGGACTGGAATCTTTGAAGGATTTTAGTGTGTCGCTTTGGCGCATCCCAGAGTTGAATCCGTAGGACCATATGGGCTTCAGGATGACTTTATACAGCAAAACCTTGTTTGTTAGAGAGAGTTGGGAATGTTTTCCAAGTAACCATGCCATTTGTTTGATTTTGAGATCTAATTGCTTCCTTTTGGCTTTGATATACGAGCTCCAATTGAGTTTTTGGTCGAGGTGCAAGCCGAGGTATTTTACTTCCTATGGATTGAATTGGGTGTTATTTATGCTGGTTTGAGCCCATTCGATACGTCTTATAGTGAAGGTTATTTGAGCCGATTTATCAGTATTGACTGTAATTCTCCACTTATGGAACCAGGCTTGCAGTGAGTCTAGATGCTGTTGAAGATGTTCCACAGCAAGTTCAGGAGATTGGTTGACTGAAAGGATGGCCGTGTCGTCAGCAAATATCGCAAGTATAGTGTTGTCTGTGGTTGGTGCATCTGATGTATAAATTAGATATAGCAGTGGTCCCAAGACGCCCTGCGGACTCGGACTTGATTGGATGGATATCTAAGACTGCACTGTTCATTTTGACTTGGTAGGTTCGGTCTGTGAGGTATGACTTGAGTAGTACGTATAGCTGACTGGGGAGGTGTGATTTGAGTTTGTATAACAAGCCAGTATGCCACACTTTGTCGAACGCTTGCTTAATGTCTAGGAACACCGCTGGGCATACATTCTTCTTCTCCATGCTTTCCATTATATGAGTGATGATTCGGTGGCTTTGGTGAATGGTGGAATGGCTTTCACGGAATCCAAACTGGTGCAGTGGGATAAGCTGGTCTAGGTCTACAGATTTCTTAATGCGCTTGAGTAGTAGCCGTTCAAGAAGTTTGGAAAGGAGAGGCAGGAGACTTATTGGTCTGTAGGATTGTGCTTGGGTGGGCGGTTTGCCAGGTTTTGCAATCATTATTATCTGGGCATGTTTCCATAACATAGGGAAGTAGCAGAGTTGTAGTATTCTGTTAAATATTGTGGTAATTAGTACAATCGCTTTTCTGGGGTGGTGATAATTAAAGTAAAGATAATATACAGAAATAAATATACTAAAAATCACGTTGAAGAATCGTATTATAAAAATATGGATAAGACATTATTATGGAGGCACGTATGATATGTGATAGGAATTGTTAGAAGGGTGACTTAATTAAATAATGATCTCAAGATTAGGAGTGTTAAATAGTAACTGAATATTGTAGGCATTAATTATAGTTTTGAGATAGTTTAAATTTTTTCTTTGCAAACCTCTACTTTCGCCCATTACAATGAACTTTATTTAAATAAAATTTGTTTATTTTATCTAATTTTACTATGTCACAAATTTAATGTCAGATAGACTTGGGAGACAAATATCAATAATTGTTGTCAGTAGGTAATTGATTACTTATTTTTAGTGAATCTCCAATCTTGAACGATTCTTTTAGGTTTTGAAATAATTTCTGAATAATAAATTTATTGATCTTTTTATCTAAGATACACAATGTTGGTTAAGAGTTCAGGCGCACTAAATATAAAATGCTAACATGAAAAATAATTTGTGCTAAATCGATGGAATAAGTAATCAATTAGTTTAACAAGTATTTGAAGCATTTAGCTAATAAATGATTTTTATAATAACATAAGAAATTGCACCTTTAAAAAAGTTAATAGCATATTGAGCTTGGGTGGTGTAAGGTCAATAACTCTGAGGGTACACCGGCATGAACTTTGTATTACTCAGTCGTGCATCGATTCTGCATTAACAAAACAAATGTTAGGAAACTTTGATCGTAACCGTGGATTTCTAATAGCAAACTTTTAGAAAGAGAAAATTTTATTAGTTTCATAGCTCTCCGCATTTTTTGTCGTAATGGAGCCATAAATTTAAACTTCTTCGTTACACATTTTAAAGTACATTTGCAAAATTTGTGAACAGTTTCTTTTTAAATAAGCACATAAAATAATGTAAATATAATTGTAATTTAGTAGATTTTAAATTTTGTTTATCTAGCAATTCAGTTAAATATTAAGGATTAAAAAACTTGGAATTTAAATGTTTATATATTTGAAGCCTATACAAGGTGTTGCAGCATTACTCATCCTTTACGCATTTTGAATTAAAAAAAAATTAAAATAAATATTAATTAATTACACAACGTTACGGAAGGTATTACTTATTCTAGAAAAATATTTTCTCCGGTTTTCTTTGGTCTCTAAATTAACTTAGTAATAACTTTCCCGCAACTCTTAGTAAAAATTATTGTTTGACAGGGACAGAACATGCTCTCAAGATACTTATTAGTAACAAACTATGGTATTTTTATACAATTTGTTTTGTGGCCGAGTTAATTTTTCATTTACGTTTTTAGCTACTCTATTTCTCTATTAACTCTTGTTCATCCCATAAGGGATAAATTAGGTTAAAGTCTGGGGCTTACTCGACCGCTTTATGATTGCCGAATGACTTTTGTGAAGCTTTTAAAGTAACGTTGAGTTTATTATCTTATTAGAAATTCAAACTCTTGTTAATTTTCTCTAGAATATCTAGATGCACATGATAATCCATAACTTCTTGTTGTGGACCAGCTTATTTAACCGAGAAATAAACTTATAGGAGTACTATTTACTTTTGTCAAAAAATTAAATATTTTTTCAACGCTTAGCAGTCTAGAAAGCAAGATCTTTTACGAACTGGGTTATAGCTTTCCATTCTTTTTTTATATAAAATGTTTCCTCAAAAGGCAACAGCCCTGTAATCAGTTCTAGTCCATCTTAGTTATGAGATTCGTGTTAAATATTCACGTCAGAGTCCTAAAAATTTTATTGTTTTAAACGTTTACAATTAAAACTTTAAAATGGTTTAACACTTTGTGAAAATGTTAGAGATATAACAGATTTGAGCACTACTGTAAGGTCGCCAAATCATAAAATCCAGCTAAGATATTACATAATACAACGTGAATTGTTGTGGAGTAGCACGATTTGCTAGACTAAGTCATGGGGGTAATATAAAAGATTTTGTAGTGAAAGAAATATAAATTGTGATAGTTAAGTGAAAGTTGAAGATTTAAACGTAAAGAAATATTTGAGCCACACATATGTCATCTCCTGGAATTAATAATTGTGATTGTATACTCATTCCACTTTTTACTAATGGCTGGTTTGGAGCTTTTGGAAAACCTATGGATATCTCATTAAAGAAAGTAAATAATTAAACACTAGCAGACTACTTCTCGGAGATTTGATTGAACAAAACGACTTTATAGTAATAAATACCAATTTTAGCATCACTTCGTCAAATGTTAACTCTAACATAACTCTAATTAATACTAATGAGACATATGAAGAGATGAAATATAGAGAACTTTACTAATTAATATAATATAAAGTTTAAATTAATTAATAAATTATTGTAAAAGGTTTTAAATATGCTATTAAAAGTCATTACTGATAGTTGCAACAGAAAATGTAATATCTCTCAGATAAATTAATTAACCAAAAATCATGTAATTCTTCTGAGCCTTAAGAAAGAAGATCACCTAATTTAATTAAACTGTTGAAAAATAAAAAAAAATGTTAAACTAATTAATTTAACTCTTTTACTTAGTTTACTTTAGTAATTATATTATGGGTATTTTTGTTCTGCTTTAATACTACGATATTATTTCCAAATTGGTTTCATCGCTTGTATTTCTTTTTTCATTGTTCCAACGTAAAGTACATTTTTTCTTTTTACCATAATATACGCCAAATATATCTTCAGCTACTTTGCAGAAGTTTTTTTTAACACATTCCACAGTAGTTCAAAATCTTTAACGTTTTCCCACTTTGTCTTGTTCTGTAGTACCTTCCGATTTCTACACTGTAAGGTAGAAGAAAACCAATTATGTATATATATGTTGGATAGCGAAAATATTCGAATATGTACCAGATCAGATTATCGAGAAGAATGCCCTTTGAGACAAATAGACAAATGGATTACAGAGAGATAGAGTAGGATAAAAGATCATAAAAAGCTAAGCTTCTACTCACAAAACTTGTAAAAGAAAAGAAAGGGTAAGCTTGAGCATGACTTTCACAGAACTAGATGACATCTGGTGCATGTGAATAGTATCCAAACAATAAATTCCAATTGGGAAGAGATCTTAAAGAAAAATGCTAGTTGAAATTTGAAAAATTATTTCCTCTACGCTGGAACGTAAAAATAAATAGAAAAAAGGCTACCGCAACATACCACGTTGTAAAAAATCCTTATAATGCGTTCTTTTAATTTCTTGTGTTTATGGTGTGCAGCAACCCTTAACATACATTTTAGTTTGCTGGTAATAAAGATGAAGTTTGTGTTTCGATCTACAATTTTTGATTGGAAACAGAAATTGTTAACAAAATATTTTGTAAAGGAGAACTGTAAGTTATCTCACTCTTCAAAGTGGTATAATTGGTTTAATTATAGTAACTTTTAAACTTGAAAATTAACTGTGTTTTGATTTATCTGTTTTAGATACAGAAAACTTGTAATCTTTATTAAGCATTCGCAATTTTTCGACTGAACTTGACGTCTAGCATATGACTGTCTAAAGTTATTTATGTCAACTTGACTTTCTGCACAAGAAGCTAAAACAATATTGTCACAAACTGACAGAAGCAGAAACCAAAAAAGCGAATCGAAATTTCTTATTAACTTTCTTGAAAGAACATTATCACTTGTGATGAAAATTGAGTATACATTATTAATTGTAATTGTTAAAAGCACTGGATGTTTTAACAACAAAATCCACTGCCATGTACGTGACTATTGTTTTGACAAGAAAGTTATAATCTCAGTTTGGTAGAAAAATGCTGGTATTGTACACTTTCAGTTGGTTTAAATTAAAAAAGTCGTAAACGACTTGGACAGTGGGCAATTGGGATGTATATACGAAGTCATAAAACAAGATAACCCTCCCTTAATCAACCGTAAACAAAATAACATGCCTTATCGCGCCACAAAGGCTTTAGGTAAGGTTGCTGAACTGGATAGGATTGATGTTTTGTCGATTCCAGTTTAGAGTTTAGATTGTATGTCTTCTAAGTACAATGTATTTTGATTTACAGAGTACTTTTTGCGCAAGTTAAAAAAGGGTAACAAGAATTTTTTGTTTTGAAGTCGGCAGGTTGATGTTGCGAACAAATTCAGGAACTTACAGCAAGGTGGCAAAGAAATTGTTAATTTTTAGATGTGTTTTAAATAATAGTTGTTGTATTTGAGATTAATTAGCGTATACAAATCAATATTTTTGCAAAAGTTAAAATTTTTTTACGACAAACGAAATCAGCACTGTGCACAAAAATAAGACTAATTAAAGTCCTAAATTGAAATGCTCTAATTTATACTGTTAAAGTTATCAGCATAAAAAACGTGGAGGCTATAAATTTGTAATAAACTAGTGCTTGATAAATAGGGAAAAATCTCGATAATGTGGACAACGTCAATGACTACACGCATACTGATTTGTCTTTTAGATGTTAGTTGTAAAAATACATAAAAATAATCGATGAAATTAGAAAAAAAATAATGAAAAATAATGTGGAGAACCACAAGAATTTCACTTTTATTGTGGAACATTATTACCAATAGATAGGATAAAATTTGGTTACACAAAGAGATTACTCTAGTTTAAAATTTTCTAACCCACAAATAAACATTGACGGGAATACAGTCTGTGGTGAGCACATATTAATATATATGAGTCCACATATATAAACATTCTAAAACAATTACGTATATTTTAAGATAAAAGCTTTAGGTAAGGTCTTTGTGACCTTAGCTCAAATAATGCCTAATATAGAAGAACATAAAGAAAACCTACGTCATATTTTAGCAGGCTTCGTAAACGCCTCAAGCGCACTTTGAGTACAATATCTTAAACTAAACATAAAAAATTATCCATAACAATAATAATACTTGTTTACAGAATAATGCTTACTTTAGTATTAGCAATTACAGGTATATTATCAATTTATTTTAAACTAAAAGAAAGAAGCGAGCTACAGCAAAAAGATAAAAAATATGAAAGTGCCATAAAAGAAGAAATACTAAAAAAAATTGAACATCATGTGGTAGTTAAACAACAGCTGGTATAAAGTTGTTATTAGAAACGTTCCTAGAGAGAAAATTATTTAACACTAGCATTGTTTTTACGCCTTGTTTATACAAAATACGTAAAAATCAAACGGCACTTTGCGCTGGTACTATCCAGAAAATAACATTATATTTAATTGTACATAATGGGGAGGCGGTAGAATATTTGTTAGTAATATATATGTTATATATGCTACTAT
The DNA here is from genome assembly GCA_036346155.1 of Sinelater perroti. NCBI lineage: Eukaryota > Metazoa > Arthropoda > Insecta > Coleoptera > Elateridae > Sinelater > Sinelater perroti. Next base: position 19,040,980 of record JARFIY010000099.1, on the reverse strand, counting down.
GTAATACATAAAACCCATATAGCAGATTTGTTAGTATATGCAGAACAAAATTGAAACATAATCGTATTATAATAGATATAATTATAGATAAAGAACAATATAACTTAAAAATATGAGCTGCACTCCAAAGTAATACATTAATAGAAAAAAATAGAATTTTAGTAGCTAAACAAAATAGGCTAGATTTGAGGACTGAAGTCGTTTCGCTTAATGCAGTGGCTTGGTGAAGACTGTATTAAACTTGCCCCCCTATATGTGATTTAAACATATCCACCAACAGTTTATTAAAATAAAATATTTTTTGCCTGCCCTTTGCTTTTCTCTTCTTGTTTCTTACTCTACACCTACAAGCAGTCAGCCGTATCCTGCCCAACCCAAGTTATTCAACCCCCTTATCCTGATGTGTACGTGGGTGACTACAATAGTCATTATGAGCAATGGAAGTATAGAGACTGTCACCCAAATAGCAACACCATAATAAAATAGGTAGAAAATTAACGTCTTACCCTTGTGTTTGATGCTAAAGACCGATACACACTTAAATCAGCAGCTTGGAAACGCGAATACAATCCTGATCTATGTTTTGTCTCAACTGACAACAGAGGCTAGTACACAGAAATTTCGTGAAACATTTTCTCCTACTTCCTGCACAGACAGCACCGCCCAGTCATAGTAGAGGTAGGAATACAAATCGCTCTAATCACCTCTATTCCTTGCCCAAGGTGGAATTTCAAAAAGGATCATTGTACAATGTTCTCCACGGAACTGGACAAATACTTAGGCTGGATACCGCTTACCAGTAGAAACTACAACAGGTTTGTCGGCGCCGTAATGAGTAGTGCCAAAAAGTGTATACCAAAAGGCCACCGCAAGGACTACATTCCCGGATGGTTCCAAACCAGTGACGAAATGTACCAAAGTTTTCTTATAACTGGTTATCAGGAAATAACAGGCGAGCTACTTCATAGCCTAGACGTGGCGAGACGGGAAAAGTGGACAGAAACTGTAGAAAGTCTAAACTTTCAGACATAGAGCAGACAAGCATGAGCACTATTAAGAAAACTTGAGAGCGGAGCCTCTACACAAAGAAAAGACAACTGTCTGCCCAAACGACGTTTTTTACACATACTAGCGACATCTAAAACACCAAAGGATAAAGAACATACAATTGAGGTGAAACAGGAACTTAAAACCCTAAAAGCTCAAGGTATAGAAACAGAACATTCTCGCCCATACACTTGGAAAGAAGTTTAAAATGCTCTTAAAGTTGTCAAGCCAGGAAAAGCCCCAGGGTTTGACAATATCCACCCTGAATTCCTAATAAACCGTGGCAAGTATCCAAAAGTTTGGATGGCTTACTTTTTCACATATATCATGCAAATTGGCAATTTCCCAAAAGAATTTAAAATATTAAAGATAATCGTTATATTACAACCAGGCAAACCAGCTGATAGCCCTAAGAGCTACAGACTAGCAGCTTTGCTATCTGTAACTTATAAGCTACTACTTTATAAGAGAATTAGCACAAGATTGCTCGAAGCGATTCCGATTGAACAAGCAGGCTTTCGGCCAAAAAGTAGCTATGCAGACCAATTTTTATCACTTATCACCCACATTGAGGCAGGATTTCAAAGAAAATTTAAAACCTCAGCTGTATTTATTGACCTACCGGGGCTTGCGGCACAATGTGAAGAAAAGGCATAACATACAAGCTCTTTCGTGTAATTCCCAGCAAACTAACAGCTCGACTGGTAGACAGCATGCTAAACAAACGAGTGTTTTAAGTAGCTATGGGACCCGACATTAACTCCTCAAGAAAACTAAATAACGGGCTACTACGGGATCAGTCCTTGCTCCACTCCTCTTTAGCCTGTAGATTACAGACACGCCAGAAACAAGATCAAGAAAGTTTGGTTATGATAATGACTGGGGTACTTACACAAAGTGCATTTCTATTGAACAGTCAAATTTATAAATAGTGGGAAAATATTTTGCAAGTCAAGGCTCCAGCCTAACTCCACTAAAACTAAAGTTACCTGCCTTCACCTAAATAATAAACTCTTCAGAAGAGAATTCAACATAAGATTTGAAAACACTATACTTACCTATAATAAAACACCAAAATACCTAGACATAACCCTTGATAAAACACTATCTTTCAGAGAGCATCCAACGAGCACTGCTAAAAAACTAAAACAAGAAACAATATAATTAAAAAACTATGTGGCACAACTTGGGGAGCATCGGCCTCCACTCTGCGCTCTTCTGCTCTGGGTCTTGTTTTTCAACTGCAGAATACTAAGCTCCACTTTGCTTAAACGGCTCACATGTACAGAAAATAGACGCACAGCTAAATAACACCACGAGAATGGTTGCTATTGTCATCCAATCAACTCCACACAATGGCTTCCAGTCCTAAGCCACATCCCGCCCCCTCAATTGCGTCGAATAAATGTTCTCACAAGCGACTATAAAAAGGTCGTGGACAATAGAAATTTACCCATTCATCAAGATATCGAAAATGCCAACCATAGCCAACTTCAATCTAGACGACCACTAACAAAAACGGCAAGGACGACTGTGAAAGATCAGTTTAACCTTATAAACGCATGGACTCAAGAATGGACTGCACAACAAAACAATAACGTGCTGTGCATCACTCAAAAGCCACCAGGTTTTGACTTGCCACGTAAAACATGGTCGACGCTTAACAGAATCAGAACCCAACATTGCAGATGTGCATACCCTTTACACAAATGGGGCAAACAACCATTACCTTTCTGTGATTGCGGAGAAACCATCAAACACATCACAGAAGAATGTCACATACGATCATATAATGGTAGGCCCGAAGACTTCTTGATAGCGATCCCAGAATCGATAGATTACATAAATAGACTAGATGTTCGTCTATAATATCTTAAAGTATGTTTTACATTATTTTATGTTGTATATTGTGTAGTATACATATGTATTGTATTCTATATTCCATTGATGTTATATAAAATAAATAAATTTGTTTTATAAAAATTTGTTGCGTCGAAAACTAGAATAAAAAAAATCATAATGCTTTTATGTCCTTAAACACTTCAAATCTTTTTTTCCATTTCTATCCCTTCTTTTAAATGTTTGTTTATATCAAAAAAAAAGTGTGCCGTCGGGATCTCCAACTTCCGAGCTCGGCAGTTTACCATCAGATCTTGTGCCGCTTACATCGTTTTTTACATCTCCATTTGAATTTTTGCATTCAATGGTCCTGTGGTAAGCCTCCTTCCATAGAAACTCGTTTAGCCATTCTCGAGAAAGGCTATTAGTGCGTAACCACGAAAAAATTAAAGGTTTGTGCTTCGACGATGACTCAACGCTACAGAGAGACAGAAATTTTAGAGACGCTATCGCCTCGCGCCATCACGACTAACATCCGATGCAGAGAATCAGTTCATCAGGTTGATAAGCAAAATAGAAAATTAAATGCGTCGGATATTGTTGCAAAGTTTAACCGGGTACGTAATAAGACAATCAGTTAGCATAATAACGCGACGTCTTTAGGAGAGTAATATTTATTATCGTATTGCGACCCAAAAATGGTTGTTACGGTCTGGTAATAAGGCTAAACGGCTTCAGTGGGCGCAAAAATATCGTTTCTGTACACTTAAACAGTGCAAAAACGTATTATGGACCGATGAATCCAAATCTGAAATTTTCAGTCGAAAACAGAATCGTCCTACGTCGGTCCAACTCGCAGATGACCAGAGATTATTGCCAGATCGGAAGAAACGGTTATTGCCACGTTAAAGAGGGGATTTTTTCATGTATATCCCTCAAAGAATTAGCTGCCGAGCTCCGAAAAAAAACTGCACCAGATAGGAATCGACCACGTGATTACAAGCACGACGCCTAACCGGCTGAGCCATTCGCTGACTTGTGCAAACGTCAGTAGAGCATGCATAGAACATTTGGCATGAGGAGCTACCATAGCTCCGAGGGGTTCTGAGCTCGGCAGCTAATTCTTTGAGGGATATACATGAAAAAATCCCCTCTTTAACGTGGAAATAACCGTTTCTTCCGATTCGGCAATAATCTCTGGTCATCTCCAAGTAAGACTAAAAATATGATACAAGACTGCATTGTTTTGAGCGTGTAGGGGGACTTCTATTTGGATGTTGTGGAAGGCTTAGTAAACGTCGATGGCATTATGAGAAAAAATGTTATAAAAAAATTAAAGAAACGCTATACCAACTGCGTTGAGGTTCGTGATGATGTAAGGCAACGATCCTAAACAAATTTCAAAACTTTGTAAGAACTATCTAGTAAACTAAGACGAACAAAAATATGCTCCAAATGATTACATGGCCACTACAGGGTCCATACCTCAACCCTATAGAGTTGCTATAGGACGATCTGGACAGAACAATAAGAGAGGATCGTTCTACGTTCAAAACTCATCTTTCGAGTCTTTTTCGAGGTACCTGGAGAGATTTGCCACTCGAGAAATTATATAAATTAATAAAAGGAATACCTAGAATTGTAAAAGCGGCCCAAAGGGCGTTTTTTAATGAAACAAATGTTTAATATTGATTCAATTTTTTCCAATGTTTATGATGATTTTTGTTTGTCTTTTACACGTATTATAATAATATATTATATAATAAATTGTTTTCTTACATTAAAGTATATAAATTTATTTTTATTTAGTGTCTGTACTTCCATGAATGGTGCTGTACAGCCTTTTACTTGCATACAAAATAATAAGACAGAAGAAAAACAGATAGACATTCAGTCCGTGCAAACACGAATAGGTACTAATATAGACGTCGAGCCGTGTTTTCATTAATGTAAAAGTTTTATTTTGGGGCGTAAGCCCGAAAAAGTTTCGCGACGCGGCGTCTACGGACGGCCATTCCGGAAAGCCCTTTAATCAGAATCGCCAGCCGCGAGCTTTCGACCCCACTCTGCCTCCATTACGAAATAATGAAAAAGCAATAAAATGCTCGGAGAGGAATCCCAGATTGAATGTAAACACAAAGCACGGCCGCAGAATTTTATTCCCAAATGAGCTCGCGGATAATGCGCTCCGAGAAATTTAACGAGGGAAACAAAAAGCCGGCCCTTCTGCCGGCAAAGTCGCAAAACCACGCGACGCAGCCGAGTCGCCGGTAATCCGCGGCGCTCTCGGTCGAGAGCCGCCCAAAGATTTTCCGCGCGCGATCTGAATTATTCAGGCAGGTGGGCTTATTCTTTTTGGCTTTAATTATCGCGCGCGCCCGCCGGCCTTGAATGGCTTTCGCCGGGAAACTCTAAAACGTCGGCGAAATAAATAAACCCGGGTCGCTGAGGCACTGAATCGTAAGACGTGGCAGGATTAGAGAAAGGTCAAAATATTGTAATCAGGCGTACACAGCAGTCAGCTTTCAGTACTATTGCAAGTACTACGGCATGTCTTCCTACAATTTTAAAAATGTAGTAAACAATACCATTTGTTTAGAGTTGTTCCTTCATTGGGTTTAAGCAATAAATAATATTAGAAAACTTATCTTTGTTATTATACTAGAAATGAGACAGCGGTTGTGCTTGTTATTTTCATTAGTTGTTACATTTATTTTTCTTTTTTAGGACTCTTCGCTTAAGGTCATCCCAAACGTGCTCAGCTGGATTCAAGTCAACTCAGTTTTTCCATGTCTAGAAATGCCCGCCCAGAACATGCAAAAACCACTCCCATAAGCGACAATTTCTTGAATATAGCAATGAGCAAATTGCTCCCCTGCTCTTCTATAGAACCGTAGTTGCTATATAGGCAAATCCTGGACTCGTCGGTAAATAATATCCGACTCCTATGGCCGAGGTTCCAACCGAGATGTTCACGAGCAAATTCCAGTCGCCTTTGCTTTTAGGCTGCACTCAGTTTGGGACCCGTAGCTGCCTTTTTTGGGGTCAGGTTGGCTGTCTTTAGTCTTCTTCTCACTGCCCAGGCGCTGGAAACCACACTTCTGACTGCACTCGGCTATTATTTGAGGTTAACGCCAGTCACATATCGATTTCTGAAGGACATTAAGACGAGAAATCGATCGTCTCTCTCCGTTTTCACGTGTCTACAGCCGCTTTCTCTACGGTGGACGTAGCCACCGAATTTCCGGTACCGACGTCACACTGTCGACACAGCTGATTGATTCAGATTTAGTCGATTTGCCACGGCCCTCTGACTGAGGCCCTCTCTCAACAATGTAACTGTCTGGGCTGTTTCGGAGGCTGTGGTATCCATTTTCTTGCAAATCACTCGAGTACTTACGTCAATCACTTACATCAATTTCGGATAAGTGACTGAGATGAATTACCGGATTGCAAACGTACTGTAGGCCAATCACAGTCGTCGCGTACGTGCTTTCCAATTAACAAGATTCGTAGAACCCCGTTCGTGATGCATATTTTTTTGAATGTGTCATCCGATTAATGCAATAGTAGCAGTTTTTTAAAGCTCGATAATAAAGGTACTTCTTGCGCGTTAATATTTTTATTTTTATTTTCCTTAGACTGAAGCAGGAGATAAAAATCCACGTGCAGCTAGTTAGTGAATTGCTTAGCTCTCACATGTAGATGGATATTAAAGTATATACAAAATGAAATTAACATCACGCAGAAAAAAAGGAAAAACACCACGTGCTAGCTTTATTTCCACAGAAATGAGTACTATTAAATCTTAAATTAAATATTGATGGTAAAAAACAGGAAAGGAGACACACTACCGAGCAATAACCGGAGGGCACAGTTTACAGAGTAAAAGTAACAACAATGAAATCCGAGTGATAGACTTAACAAGAAATAGTAACATGTTGTACTCACATAAAAGATTAATAAATAGATGTGTGACGGAGTGACGAGAAATTAGATAGACTACGTAACAATAGATGAAAAGTATGCTTCGGATATGAAAGACGTGAGGAGCTACAGGAAGGTGAACTGCGATACTGACCACTTTCTGGTCTGCGTAAAGTACAGACAAAGAGAAGCAATTAGGAAAGAATAAAGAAAAATTAAAAGAAAATTACAACAAAGGTAACTGAAACGAGAAGAATTAATAATCTTAAAATACACACACAAAATATAAAAAAAAAAAAAGAAAGATAAAGGAAAGTGATCGAAAGGGATGGTCTATAGAGGAAGAATGGACGCGATTAAGGAAAAAACATAATAAACGAAGAAAAAAGAAGAAATATGAGAAACAAAACTTCTTACTATTAGAAAACCCAAAACAACAAAAAACCAGAGGAAATTTTATAGAAAAAAAGAATACCAACGGAGTGTAAATTTATATAAAGATTCGGAAAACAAATTGTTGGGTAGAAAACATCTATATACGAAGCTATAAAAAATATTTTGAAATCCACTAAATATAGAAGAAAATGAGAGCGAACAATCTGTAAGAGTAGAATCCAAACAGAAAAAAGCAAATTAAGAAGTTATCAAGCGGTCCAATAAATAATTTATAAGCAAAAAAATGACAAAGCACAAAGTATAGATCAGGCAACAGAGGAAATGATAAAATAGAGTGGAAAAGATTTGGAAAAAAACATATTTACTTATTAAAAATATAAAGCAAGAAAAGGAGATGCCAAAAAGCTCGAGAAATGCATTAATCTGTTTTTTACATAAAAAAGAGTAAATAGTATGCTACAAAACTACAGAGGAATAGTACCGTTGAATGTGTGGTATAATATTTTAAGTTTAACATTAGCGCAGAATTTAGAATTAACAATGGAAAGAGAAGTGAACTAATATCAATGTGGTTTTAGAAGACGCAGGTCAACCTTGAAACATATTTTTACTCTAAGACAGATACTAGAAAATAGTTATGAGCACAGCATCACTCTTAATCATGTTGTTATTGACTTCAGTAAAGCATATGATACTGTTATCAGTAAGAAGTGTATGGGGCGTTAGAAAAGTTAAATGTACTAAGCAAAATAATAAGAATGGTGAACATGTGTCTAACAAATGCTAACGATGTAGTGAGGACACGAAACTAGTTATCCGAAAAATGAGTGATTAATAAAGGTTTAAGGTAAAGTAATCCCCTCTCAACTGTTATGGTGTTAGAAGGAATAATAAGAAAAACCCACATTAATACGGGAGGTACAATTATAGACAAAACGGTACACATTTGTAAGTACATTGGTGTTATAATAAAAGAAACAAAAGAAACAGTAGAAGAATTAGCAGGAGCAAACAGAGGCTATTATGTGCAAGACAGGTTTTTAAAGCTAAAGATATATCTTAAGATTTATCGCGAGATACAGAGTAGAAGTACGGCCGCTGAACAAAAGACAAAAAAAGGCATTGACAAGTTGGAACGAAAAGTGCTTTTTCGGGACGGTGGAAGAAATTGTGGACCAGCATAGGAGATACAAGTTAAAGAAGAGGTACAACGCACATATTGTAGTAAGTGTGGTTTTCAATGGACTACTAAGAACCAATGAAGTAAGTAAGTAAGTAAAGAAGTCCCCTAAAACTGGAGAACATAAAGCTAGAAATGGAATAAATCAGACTGAACATAATAGGATTAGGTAAAGTCAGATCGCTAAATTAAAGTGGTACATGAAACGGAAACTAGATAATTGACACAACAGCTGAACAAGTAGGCCAGAAAGTAAGCGAATACATATTATTCAATAAGAAAGTAATAATAGTAAATACAGCTACTTTCCCAAAAAATACAATCACGCTGCAGGTGTATAGGCTTACATCAGATTACAGTGAGGAAGACGTAAAACAAGTTTATGAAGATTTAAAAGAGGTAATAAAATAAGCGAGACAAAAAAGAAAATCTCTAATTATTGGAGATTGGAACGCAATTATAGAAGAAGATGAAAAAGAGAAAACTGTTGGTGGATACGCCTTGGAAAAGGAAAAACAATAGGAGATTGACTGGTCAACACTCCCTACGCATAAAACACACATAGACTATGCCAAGTAGTATAAGATGACACCAAATAGATTTCATACAGGTGAAATTTTGGACAAAATTAAAAATTGTAGAAATTGCTCAGGTGCGATTGTGATAGCGACTACATATACATACAAGAGAGGATAGTGTAACAAACAATACAGGTCCATCGTGGAATAACATCAAAATAAATTTAATTTAAAATAACTGTACGGTGACGTAAAAATGGACGAAGTAGAATTAGAAGAGAATGCGAATGCCAAAAATATTAGAGGATAGTTCAATCGAAATAGGATACGGGTTTACACGAACCCAAACCAAATGAAGCAGTGGGGAGTAGACCGGAAGAGATAATAAAAAATGTCATTGGAACAACTCAGTACAAACTATATTAACTAATAAATAGAAATAGGAATAACATCAGAATTTTTCAGCAAGATTACAAAATGGTAATTCCAAAGAAAAATAAAAGAAATAGATGTGAAAACTACCTATCATATCTGACCTCGCATACATCTAAAATATTGACAAAAATCAGTTACAAGGAATAGAAAGAGTAATAGAAGATTAGGTGACAGACGATCAGTTTGATCAGTTAAGAATTGTAATTGCGAAAAGAATACTAAAAATACATTCATAACTTTCATTGATAAAGAGAAAGCTTTTGATAAGGCAAAATAGTTCACATTGTTCGACATTCTACGGAAAATAGAAAGTTTGCATTTATTTCTTGAGTAATTTGTTTTTGCTTTTGATTAAGTATATTTGCTTTTTTGGCTTGTTTTACTGTAATTTTTTTTCACTTTTATTTTGATGTTGACTACAAAATTATTATGGTTCGAGACAATCTCTGCCTCTGGATAAGCGGAAACTCGTTTAACAGCGTTTCTCTAGCGCTTATTAATCAGAATATGATAGTTTCTATTAGTAAAGTCGGGATTACTGGAATCGTCTTTTGGTGCTTTCCACGTAATATATCTGCGTTTTGGAAGCTTAAACCAAGTGATGATCATGTTATTCTCTTCTCAAATGTTCCCAATCTATAGTCAAGGCTTTGTTCTATTTTAGAATTAAAATCGCCAATTATATGTGTAATTTCGTCAGTATCTAGATTTTTAAAATATTGGCAAACTGATTATATTTTGCTTGTATTTTATTGTCATACTTTTTATACATACTTTTTATCTGCTCTTAAGCGTACATTCTTAAAATGTTTGTTTTAAAAGGTCTACTATTTAATTTCATTATAACAACAGTTGTCATTTAACTTTAGAAGAATAAACACGCTCCCGTGCGCTGATAAACGCACCAAAGGGCAACAGATTAGAATTATTTACTACTAAATACTCATAGATATCAGTTCATAAAACAAAATTAATATGGCAATCAATTTATCTCGCAACACCCAAATGCATTTCAAAATCAAACCATAATACATCTCTACTATTTAACAACATAAACCAACAAACCCAAGTAATAAACACTCACAATCAACACAACTCACATGTAGAACTCAGAAGATATTAGTGATACAAATTTAACAATCAAGGTTGATGAAGATAGCCAAGAAACAAATTCACACCAAACTAAAAATTCCTGGCAAACACTTAAAAAAAGGAAAAGAAACAATTGAGCAAGACTCAATATACCACAACCTAATCAATCTACCTCAAATAATAAATACGTGGTTCTTTCACAAATAAGTGAAGAAAACAATGTCACCAATTTAGAAACTAGTAAAAATATATGCCACTGAGTAACCAAGCAGCTACCATCTCTATTTATGATTGGCCTAGAGCCCAACGAGAACAATAAAAATATATTTGACGTAAAATTTATAAGTAACATAAAAGTTTAGCTAGAACCACCAAAAAAAAGAACACAATACCACAATGTGTACGCTGTCAGGATTATGGCCATACCGAGACATATTGCATAAAACCATTTACCTATGTCAAATGCGGTGGAGGTCATAGCACTTTTAAATGTGAAGAAAAACCCAAATACCATAGCTAAGTGTGCTCTATGCTAGTCACCCAGCTAATTTCAAGGGATGTACAGTCAAAGATCTTCAAAAATCCAGAAATTTGTCGTTCAGACCAGTGCTGAACAAAACGTACATACAACGTAGTTAGCCCCAAATGTTAATGAATTTCTTCCGTTAAGCACCAAAATAAGTAACACAAGCAATAATCCTATACCTTAAAAAACCGTTCCTTATCGACAAGTTGTGATAGGAAGAAACAATAAATTTTAAACTATTGCACAAATGAACTTTAACAAAACACCTAATAATTTTCTTTCGGGATTTAAAGCAATGTTTGTTCAGTTAATAAGTCAAAACAGCATGGTACTAAACATGCTACACTACATACTTTGCGAACCACCCAGACGGTACAGCACACGCTAGATTCGCAGTGATCATTAAAAACAAGATTCCTCACTACCCGTTAGAACCATAACAAACCTACAAAATCCAATGTGTTAAAATTAAAGTAGAAGTATTACCATACCCACTTGTAATCGCAGCAGTTTATAACCCACCCATATGTTCCATCTTTCTTGATTAATACAAAGACTACTTTTAAACCCCAGGTAAAAAAATTGTCGCTAGAGGAAATTAAAATTCCAAACAGACTGCCTGGACTCAAGAGTCAGCACACCAAAAGAACGTAATTTTCTAAAAGTAATCTAACGCCATAACTATAAATACCTTTCGATAGGGAAACCAACGTACTGACCCAAACAAATTGTTAGATCTACTCGATCACGTAGTTGTCAGTGGTATAGAAAATACTTACTACCAGGCAGAATCAAATCATGATCTGTCTACTGATCATAGACCAGTGATTCTAACAATTAGCACTACAGTCATAAGAAAAGAAACTTATTTTAAAACTATTTACCAATAATAAGTGTTGGGAATATTTCAGAAGACATCTAGAACGAGAGGTCAGCTTGACATTAGATTAAAAGATACCCAGAACCTAGACGAAGCAGTTCAATATTTGACTACAAAAATTGAAGAAGCTGCTTAGCTGCTACCCTTAATTGAACAAATATTCAGTCTACGATAAGTAATACTCTTCATGTATACAAGACCTCATCACCGCAAAACGTAGAGACATACAGGATAAAAACTACTACAACAGAATTATCCATCAATTGCGCAATACACTAGCATAAACCCGCAACAAAACCTTTAGACGGACATAACTAAACTTACACCAGACGACAACTTGATTTGGAAGAAAACAATAAAAGTTAAGAAACCAACCGTAACGATTCCTCCTATCAAATGAACAGATGCTACGTAGGCAAGATCAGACATGGAGAAAGCAAACGTCTTCAGTACACCACCCTAGAACAGCAATAATGACAGAGAAATGAAGCTTTCCTAGATGTCTACATACCATGTCAATTTCCACCAAAAATTAAGCCACTCTCATCCGCTAAAGTTATCCTACAATTTCAACACACCAACAACGGAAAGGCTCTAGACACGACCTCATAGTAAGCGAAATGCTAACAAATCTTCCTAAAAAAGTTGTAACTTTAATTACGACAATCTATAATAGTACGCTGCGACTCTGTTACTTTCCTCTAGTATCGAAACATGTTTAGATTATAATAATCCCTAAGCCTAGAAAACCTCCTACCAAACCAAATCATATCACCAATAAGCTATTACCTCTACTTTCCGAAGTCTTCGAAAGACAGCTGCTCAACCGATTTAAAACCATTGTAAACCTCAATCAACTGATTCCTCCACACCAATCATACACTAAAGCCATAGAATAGTCAACCATATAATAAAAAGCCTAGAAACAAAGAACGTATGTGCAGCAGTCTTCCTAGACATTAAACAGGCGTTCTATAAAGTATAGCATACAGGGTATGTGTACAAACTTAAACTACTTCTTTCCACTACACCGCTCGAGTTCTATAGGAAAGCGTATTAGGACCACTGCTATACCTGCTGTAGACTGCGGACGTACCAATCGTAGACAACACAATCTTTGCTACATTCGCAGTCGATCTCTCACCTGAAACGGTTATAGAATTTCTTCAAACTCATCTAACTACATTACAAGACTGATTCCACAAATAAAAAATTATAATTAATTCTGACAAATCCGAGCAAGTAAATTTTACTACAAGACGTACTGAATGCCCGCAAACCAGAATCGGCAATGCACCCATCCCGCTTAAAACAGAGGTACAATACCTCGGTATGCATTTAGACCAAAAGCTCACTTGGAGCTCACATATTAAAAACAAAAGGAAACCCTTATACCTCAATTACAAACAAATAACCTGGTGACACAAAAATTCTTCAGCGCCTCCAGTCCAAGACACTCTGGATGCAAACACCCTAAGGTACGTTACTAACGAATCCCTATACACTGACTTAGGGGTACCTTACGCAACAAGTGAAATCAAGAAGCTTTCTACTACATACAATAACAACATACACGGTCACTCAAATGACCTTATAAACCAACTTACCCGTCAACAAGAAGTCACACGACGAATAAAGTAACAATGGCCGTTGGACATAATGCAGTAATCCAAACAGGAGCGAAAAACCTCCACCGGGAGATTGGCCCTGGCTAATGCTCCTCTCGTGGCATTTTCAGTGCTATCAAAATTACTAAATACTCAATAATGCTAACAATAAAAGAAGATTGTAATTTTGCATTAAAAAAAATTATAACCACTTGATCTAAAAGTAGAACAATGGCATTTATAAATTTCTTGTATTTGTTCCTTATTAATACGCCAACTTTATTTCTATGACGTGGATTCCCTGCTTTACTTCCAGAATAGTAGGGTGTGGTTTGGTCTCTAGTACATATGCCTTCTCCAGGCCATCTTAGTCCATTTATCCAGAATAAATCTATGTTTATTTGTTTAATTTCTTTCTTTGCTTTGTTTAGTTTCCAGCTGCGTACGGCCTTTTTACTTTCCATGTAGCAATTATGAAAAAGGAATTAACTATGTTGAGCCGGGGGTTTTTAGCACCTCTTGGCCATGTAAGAACCATTTATTTTTAGTTTTTCGCCATAGTTATGTCCTGGGGAATAAATTGATTCGAAATGGTGTCCCGTTGCTTTCTTCGGGTGGTGAGGATTTGGGGAAGAATAAATATGGGTATAGTAGGGATTGAGACAAATCATAAGCTTGCATCCACAGGGCCGCTACTCCTGAGTTAGAACTATCTTCTACCAGGATCGTAGAAGAGATTCTATTCGCTACTAGTTGAACATCTAAAGGTTAATTAATTGAAAAATTGTAATGATAAGCGGGTGTTCTACTTAAACAGTTTTTTAGATAGCAATTTCAGGTAACTTTATTTCAAAATTAATATGAAACAATTGTATTATGGTTTGGATGCACTTTTATATAATTAATAGTCTTATGCACATCAAATGAGAAATTCTGTAGCAGTAGAAGACCTACAAACAAGTTAGAGATAAAAATCAAAAGATTCAGCCGTGGTGTATAATTTATAATACAAATCACTTAAAGATGTAATATTTTTGAAAAGCCACAGGTTTCTGCAAGAATGTGCTGCGTTACAGAACCTATACATATTTTAGAGCACCCCTACTTTACTCGCGTTGAACTTGCATGAAATTTTTATGAGAGCAGCACAAATGCTGAATGGTCGCAGCAATCAGGCTTAGCACAGCCTTTAAATTATTAATGAGCTACGATAGATGCTTTTTGCTTAGCTAATATGAACAAATATGATGCAAAATGTAGCAAGAATAATAATGTTCCACAGCACAAGTGCCAAACGGATTTTTCTTCTGAAATTTATTTTTCGCGACATAGTATAGTAAATTCTGCACTGTTGCAATTAAAAAGCTCTATTTGTCATCCCATACAAGGTGGACGCAGAACATTTATAATTGTGTAATTACGTGACATTTGTGTACATGCCTGCAAATATTTGTTTACTATGATAATATCTTGCAAATATTTACGTCCCATAACATAACTGTTTATATTCGTACAAAAATTTATAGCAACAGATCAACAACAAATAATATTTAGGGAGAATTTATTAGTGTGGAGCGGTAGATTAATACAGACAGAAGTTTTTAAGTTTCAGTTTGCAAGTTGTGGAGCCGTAAAAGTATTATTTTATGGAAAATGAGAACTTGTTGTTTGTTGGACGTTTTAAATTTATCGCTTTATTGTTCTTCCACAACTACCTTTGAATATTTTTAAAGTAATAAGTCAAAGTAACTCGTGGTAAACAATTTTTTTACATCTGCTCTTTACTGTTTTTAAAAGTCTTTGTGGTATAGTTTACTTCTGGTTGGGCAAATTGTTTATGTACTAATATCAGTAGTTTATTGCATAAGGTTATTTTTCTTTTTTACAATAGAAAATAGATTGTAGTTATAAAAAGTTTTGTAAAAATTAAAAAAGTGATGTCAGGCCTTTTAAATGTTGATGCAATGGTAGTTGTACAAAGTTAAGTATGAATAACCAGTCTTCTTCGGCATACTTTTCCTTAAATAAATAAAATGTGAATAATGATAGCAAGAAAGTGTTTGAAATAACTTCAATAAATGTTGAAAATACCTACAACCAGCAATGAAAGTTCCAATTCTTTTTCTAGTGATAATAATGATGAATTTTCTAATATAATTTTTGAATTCTTTAGTATTATAGAAATCTTGTTTGTATTTTGTTTTCTCCAACTTGTGAGCTGTAATTTCGTTTAGATGTGTTGATGTTTCGTGTGACTGTTGTTATAAATGGAATACCAAGGTCTTCATCTAACATTTGGTTAGTTATGTACCACGGCGCATTGGTTATTGATCGTAGAATTGCACGATGATGATATTTGTTTTGCTGACACAGCCCCTCCGTTCCACTCCGTAGGTCCTAGTAGTAGGATTCTAGTAGCATGTGAAAATAAGGTTGCAAAATTTGTTGAATTTTGTATAATTCCTTTGTGCCAGGGCTTATTGAAAGTCTGGTTAACGTCTAGTAAGATGACTGTGCACTAAGTTTTTTCCTTTAGAACAGTGTATATTACATGAGTGATTCGGTGACACTGATTAATTGTTGAGTAAGATTTGTGAAAGCCAAAAATGCTAATCTGAAACTCAGTTTGTTGCTGAGAATTCAAGTTGAGGATTTGTAACACTAACAAACTTAGGGTAATATGATGTCACGTAGCCGAGGTTTGTACCCGACTTAGAAATGAGTGTTATTTCAGTTATTTTGAATGCTGTAAGCCAGTACTGAGATCTCAGCGAAACGTTTGGGAGCTTACGCAATATTATCGGTGTGATTTGATCCAGTTCTACTGATTTCTTAAGATATACCCGTCGGGTCTCAAATTTGATATATTTGGAATAACTGGCGGTATGGGCGTGGGAGATGTTTTGGATGGTGTTAGGTTTTGTGCAACTGCGTCGTCGATTGTATCTTTGTATGGTTGGAATATACATAAAAAGTACACAGTTATTTGTGGAATAAAAGTAACAAACAAAAAGTCGATTTTTGGAGGTAGTATCGGTAAAGTTTAAGTTTGATATTTAGATTTAACTTTTAAATTAGTCGTACCTTAAGTTTTTTATCAGAAGATGCTCTAATTTTTTTAAATTGCGTTTCAAGTCATCACGAATTTGATATTTGTGAAGTAAATAGAAACAGAATACACGTAGGCAAAACATGAATCACTATACTCTTTAATAACGGGGAATAATTGTGGCAATGTTTTTGACAAATAATTGGTCGGTCGTCGATTCCCTGGTCGTGTGGCACAAACTGGACAAACACGGCGTTCAGCTGCTTACCTCAAGGAGACTGGCTCAACGCGGGGCAGTAGTAGACGTGACCAACCCCGGAGCAGCCATTTGGTAGAGAATACTGCTGATTCAGATGTCCAAAGGACCATCAATCATCAACCAGACGACGGGCCACGCAATTGGGCGCCAATAGACGGTCTTTATAATTTTGGTAAGACGAAGATGCCTGGAGACCGCCAATTGCGTATAAATTTCAGCCAAGCCCTCCTAAACTTCGACCGCGATGAGGTTAATTTTCCATTAAAAATTATGAGCGATCAAGGCACATTTCCACATATTCGGACACGTAAATAAACAAAATTATCGCTTCTGGAGCACTGATAATCCGCATGTAATGTACGACGAACCTTTACATCCTCTCAAAGTCACTTTTGGTGCAGCGTTTACGGAGAAAAGATGATCGGCGTTGGCAACATTCTTACTGTGACTGGTAAGCGCTATAGAACCATAATCAACGGCTTCTTGCTGCCGCAAATTGACGAATTGGGTTTGTAAAACATGTAGTTGCAGCAGAACGGTGCAATATAATTTATTGATCGAAATAAATACACATAACATTGCAGGTACAAGTTATATAATTAGTTGGTGCTCTGCCTTACAACACTACACCAGCGCTACCGTGTTAACTATTTAGCGGAAAAACATGTATTTTACAATTCTCTAAAATCTTAAAACTATCGTAACCGCAATTTGATATGTCCCAGAATTTGCCTTAGTGCAGGACCCGGGGAAACCACGAAAACCTGAGCCAGGACAGGTGATCCAGAACAGCTGATAGCTTGGAGTCTTTAAAGTTAGCCAAAAACAGACTGTTCTATCTTAATCTAACACTACAGTTTCTCTCTGTTTAGTCCGTAAGTTTTTAGTTCGCATCTCGCACCTGCACAAATTTGCTCAACCCCCGAGCGCCCACTACACTTCTGCGTTTGTGTCTCCGTGTAGTATGTCGTACCGATTCGCAAAGTCCGTGAGAGCCGTCCACGATTCGCGCACTCCTGATAACTCCATGATGTCTTCACGCGTTCGTGACCATCTCATCTGTTGGCGATAAGTGTCTTCTCCGCCTTAGCTCTATCTTCCTCCTCCGCGGTGCAACGTAGCAGAATATCCACGGCGTCGTCTTCCTCCCCGAACGCGCATCTGTTTTGATCTTCTGTGATCTTCCGGTGACAAGGTAGGATTAGAAGTTGCCGTGATCGGCGATCAGCTGCACGGAGAACCGGTTAAAAAACTACGCCGCTCGTCGCGCCGTCTTGAGTGTGGGTAGAAATATCTGCGCATGTCGTCCCGTCTCTGCTGCCTGCCATCTCCTTTTCCATCTCTCACGTGTTCTAGTTCTTAATTTGCTTTTGAGAAGCCCGAATGGAATCTCGTCGAAAATCGGCGAATCCTCCCTCGCCGGTGCTCAACTTGCAAATCCGTCGGGGATCTCATGTTGCTGAGAGCAAGTAGCGCTGACTTGCTGTCCGTTATAACAGCCCATCTAGGAATGAATCCTCTGTGCCTGTCGATGTACTTTAGGCACTCTATGATTGTAAGGAGCTCGCAATAAAAAATGGTGCTCTAGTCCGCAAATTTTGCTTGTCCGCTCACGATCCGACCATGTAGCAGCTAAAAGGAATGCCGTCTCTGTGAGCCAGGTGTCTCATCTCCTCTATAGACCGCTTTCCTCGATAACGACCAGCTGCAACTCCAAATCCTCTCAAAATTGCTGCTCCGTTCTGGTCGTTAGTCTCCTGTGATCTACCACCTCTTCTAAAATAAAATGCAAAGGCAATAACTGGCTCAATACTAGGGTGGCTATGGTGCTATAAGTATGTTCCGCTTTGACCGCGTATTCGTTGAGCGCTAAGTAGGTCCCTAGTTTTTCTAACTTTGCACTCTTCCGGCTAAATCTCGGCCGCGTATAACACATTAACTGAGTCCCCGCTTCGATTCGGAGGGAAATATGTTGCCCCTTGTCGCATACCGCGATGTGGCTTTTCCATGATATAT
Organism: Sinelater perroti; assembly: GCA_036346155.1. Classification (NCBI taxonomy): domain Eukaryota; kingdom Metazoa; phylum Arthropoda; class Insecta; order Coleoptera; family Elateridae; genus Sinelater; species Sinelater perroti. The sequence goes on along the minus strand of JARFIY010000099.1, from coordinate 19,022,209 downwards.
ATTTCTATTTCTACTTCAAAGTAACAGAACACGCTTGCGTTTAACAAAACAGGCGGAGCCTCTTTTGTCCCGATTTCTTCCAGAAAAACACTATTTCCGTCTTTTTTGCGATAAATTTTAATTTAGCGTTTTCCGCCTAAGTTTTGAGTGCGATTTTAATGTTTTGAACTGCTCCACCCGCGCGATGAGCAATGTAACGTTGGAAAACTACATAATGCAGCATTAGTGCGGCAACAAAACTCTAAATACACTTTCCTATATCACCTTTCAGTATACCGGTCCAGAGCACGTACCCTAGGAGCATCCCTGTGTTACCTGCCGCGACACGATTCCGTCCCCCTTTTTGACTTGCGATGTCTTTTCAGTGAAATAGTGTTTTACTGTCGAAATAAGATTTTGTGGACACTCTCTCCCAGCTAGTTCCTGGATAATTCCGGGCCACCACGCGTTGTCGAGCCCCCCCGCAATGTCCAACACGATTAACGAGCAAAACTGTTTTGCGTTTCTCGCGTCTTTAATTTCCGAAACCTCGTACGCGATCGCGTGCGTAGTCGACTTACACGCCCGAAAACTTTGCCATGCCGCGTATTTTATTCGCATTGTTATTATCCGGGTAAGTGCCTTGCCGATTACCGGAAGCTTTCTTTCTAAATTTTGGAATGAACCGAATCGTTTGGACTTTCCAACAGAACTGGTCGCGAAATGCTTTCGTGTGAAACCTATAAACTCTCTGGCAATAGTTCCGATAATCGTTCATCATAATCAACCTGAAAATATTTTTTCTTTCCTTCTTTCCTTCGGCATGGCATTTCTTTTTCAAAAACATCGTTGACAGTATCTACTTTTCGGTCTTGAACACCTGCGTTTACTTGAACAAGAGGTAATAATGGCGGTCGTTTTAGGCGCAGTGCTTACCGCATCGCCCCGCATTAGAGATGGTGCGCAACGACCGGGCAGAGAGAGCGAACGTATGAAAGCCATAACCTCTCAGTTTGCAGGCCGTGCTCCCACGCGGGCTATAGAACCTTACCATTATTATTGATCACTACTCTATAATTGTTCTTTAAGATAACGTCCATTTTAAGTTTTACACTTATTTGGTATTCTATAGAAGTGTTGTTTTTTTATATTTATTTTTTGATTGACTACTTAAAAGCTATAATGCTCTCTTTGTGCTGGAATTGTTTATCGAATTTATTTTTTTTGTGGGCCGGGAAGGTCCCTTAAGTATTTTGTTGATTTTTGTGTCAACTGATATGTATCACTTCTACTTATTTGGTCAATTTTAAAGTTAATTAAAACTTCACACTTTATAGCGTTTCTTTAACAGTTTTAAGGGCATGTGTTATTTTAGAGATGTTTTAAGATTATTGCCTTAAAAATAGTCTTGCTTTTAACTGTTTGCTCAAATGAAGAAAAATTTGGAAGACACCCTTCGTTGGCTGTAGCTGCGGGTAGTTTTTGCTTGAACAGCTGCAAATTGGAAGTCCTTATTTGAGCAATAAGTGGTACAGGTGCTTTGGCGATCGGACAAAATAATGTGGAATCATGTTGGTCGCATGTGGTCGACAGAACGTTTAGACGTAACAACACTTTGATGTGGTTGGTTGCTTAATAATGGTTTTTATGGGCGTCTTGAGCTATGGAGGCAACGTTGTGTCCAACAGTATTTATGTCAGCTAAGAACCCGCGTTTGCATAGATTTCCACTTTACTCCGAGTTGGAAGTTCTCAGTTTATTGGTCTATTGTTGTATTGTATAGTGTTGTACATTCCATACTGTAATAAAATGTGTTGCTTCTTCTTCAATATTAAACTTATCTTATGTATGATCTGAGTGTATAAATTCCTGACATTTTTAGTGTTTGTTTAGTAGATCTTTTGATATACTTACCATAATCACATATTTTGGTTTTTGTAAATTATTGTAGGCCGACTTTCTTTGATGTTTATTTTAGTTCTAATATTCTCATAGTTTCTCATAGTTGTTCAAAGTTGTCATTGATTAAAATTACGCCATTTGTTTGTCTAGTTTAACCATACATAATGTTCAGTATATATATGTTTTAATTTATTTTGACTTTATTTAAGACTTTAAAAAGAGCTGAAAAATTGATAGAACAAGTTAAGCAGGTTATATTCTCAGTATTCCTGATTTAGAGGCTTAATTGATTGTAACTATTCTTTAGAGGGAATCTACCTGTTTCAGCGGGGGGTAGCTATTAAATTTATTAGCGACTTTATTTGTGATTTTGTTAACCATGTGTATGATTAGGTGGTATTACTTGCTTTTTTAGGTAGAAATCTTAGTCGTGCATTAAGTCAAGCTTTAGAAATGTTATTTTCTGTTGAATGTTTGCAAAAATTAGTGCGGTCTTTGTTAATTTCTGATCGTGTAAAGTTAGAGAATAATTTAGATTTGTTTTGTGTTTTGCATTGAAGTAATCCATGATCTGTGCTACGCACTAGCCCTGAGTATTAGCCGTCAAATTTTATTACTGTTCAAAATAGAAGTTTAAAAAGCCTGTTGTTACTCAAAATAGGTACAATCAAAGCATGAAATTGAAAAAAACACACTTGTTATTGGTTTTTAACTATTTTTATTAAAAAAGTTCAGTTAAAGATCAAAAGGTGATTGGTAAGTCATAATAAGTCTACGTTCCAATGTGAATTTATTGGTTTCAAATGGTAGTTTCAGTGTGAGTTTCAAACTTTGTTCAGTGCAATTTCTAATTATGTAACTTTTGTGAACAAAAAAATTGGCTGTAAAATTCGCTAATAAGCTTAGTGCTGATTTATCCACAGTAAGTTGTCATCTTCATGCTTTCACAAAAATTTTGAAAGAATGAAAATTATTGCCACACATTCATTTTGCAAAAGCTAATTTGTTCAATATTTGGCTTTTACTTGTTATTTTTCTTCAAAAAAGTTTTTTTTTGAAAAAAAAATTGTTACAACAAAGCTGAGTTTACTTTGATAGATACATACAGGTCAATTGTAGGCAACTCTCAAAGTCAATACCACAATGTTTAATTATAGTCAGAAAATTGTTTTTACGTAATGTGGGATCAAGAAGAGGTTTTTCACTACAAGTTTTTAACAAATTGTCAAACTGCTATTGTGGAACCAACAATTTAATTAAGTATTGTGTTAACCAACTTTCAATAAATTGGCCACAAAAATATTTTATTTATGTTTCCGCATGATAACGCTGGGCCCCAAGTCGCTTTGTTAATATACGTAGGTTACTTTAGTTAAACTGGAAAGTTCTATCGCATTGGGTTTGCAGTTCAGCTATCAACCTGTCTGATTTTTTATTTATCTTGTTAGGCGCTTCTCAAAGAAGTAAAACAAGCAATGGATCAATTCTTAGTCTTTAAGAAAAAATACTTTCAGTAAAATATATTATGTATTTTGTTTAGCACATCGTAATATAACCAAATAGTGTCATCTTAGTGTCTCAGTATAGTGTTATTTATAAATACTCCATACTTCTTGCCCCACTATATTTCACCGGCTGATGTTTGTGGTTCATCTGAATTTTATCTGTTCGAATTTATAATCTTTTGGCAGCTATAAAAGTTCATAGTGATTTGATTGTTGTTGATAGATTTTTGTTTGTTTACATTAATATTTTTATTTTAATAAGCTTTATTTATAGCATTATAAATTTTTTTCCTGATTTTAAATATTATTTTGTTACTACGTCCATAGTTATTAATATTTTTTAAAAAAATATTTTATCATACAGATTAATATTATTAAAAATTTTAATATTAATATTTATTAATATTTTTTAAAAAAATATTTTATCATTTTTCCTCACCACTAAGAATTTCCTAAGTTCAAATATAAGCATAATTGGTTAACGAGAACCCCTAGAGGAGAAGCGATGGCGAGAAATTAATATTGAAATGTCAGTTTAACAGCTAATTAACGCAATCGCAGCTTACTGAATCGCTCCATGTATAATGAGGCAAAATTAAATGTCCCTTTAACAATTAAATAATAAATTGGACCCACAATCGTTTACGTGTAGCAAACAGAAGCCTGTTCAGCCTAATCTGGCAAATTAAAGTATAATTTCACAATTATTTCCTTACAAGAAACCAGTTTTGTTTTTGAGTCTTCTATGGGGTCGATTTATTGTTAAATTAGAACTGATAATGAGTACTAATGTATGTTTTGAGTTGTTTGCTATTCAGAGTTTGGGGTTGCTTTATTTTTTTTAATACAGGTATAGTTTGTAGTTTATCTTGTTTTGCTTTTTGTTCTCTTACTTTTATCTTTATTGGACTTAATAGAAGGTATTTATACACTGTAGTCTTATGTTATGTATAAAGCACAACAGTTTTTCTTCTTTTCTTGTTAAAATTTTCAAGCTCCGTTATTTTGGATTTTATCTAAATTAGCATTATCTAATGTTACGTTAAAATTCTTAATTATCAGTGCATTTGCAAATATCAGTACGGTTGTACATTTTAGTAGATTTTTCTACGTAGCCAGTTTTCCACGAATCGCTAACCACTATCTAGCTCATATTTGGCCAGTGTAACAAGTTATGACCAGACCTTTAAAAGAATATGAAGGCTCGTCAAAATTGTCACCATTGAAGCAAACGCTTGCTAAACCACTTGAAAATTCATTAAACGCAAACAACTAAACTAAATATTGCCGCACTAAATACTAACAATAAGATTAAAATATCGTATAGTTTAATTAGAGGACGAATTTGAATACGTCTGTGGATCTCAAACAAAATTACCCAGTAGAAATACACAATACAACTATTTCAGCAAACAATCACGGAAATGAAAACATTAAGCATCGAGCCATGCTAATATAATGAAAATTGTTTAACAGACAGTAACCTGGCAGCTGAGAAGAGCGGACTATAGTACGCATGCGTGACTAAGGACGACTCTACTGACCAGGTCAGTTGGGAGTTGAATACCTGTAAGCGAACGCTTATATTTTATGATCGTTACACTTGTCGTGACTGGGCGCGTAGGGCAGCAAATCTATATTAATTTTTGTGAGAAGCTAAAACATTTGATATCAGAAATTATTCGCATAATTCAGAAGCCTTTCGAGAACGGGTAATGAGAGCAAGGCAAAAAAAAGAATGACATAAACAACTTAGGGATAGACTAGTATTTGTTGTAGTCTTCGTTTTGCAGCAGAGCACCAAAAAATATTGAAAGTATGTAGGCTACAATAAACAAGAGTCAGTGGATGACTGCCTAAGAACTAAAAAATGAGCTGGCTGTGTCAAAAACCAAATTTCTTGAGATTTTAGTAAAAACCTTGACATGAAGTTTGTCACGGAAAATTGTCATGAAATTTCTGGCTGTCCATAAACCTAAAATTGCCTTTGAAAAAGAAGATACTTAATTCAATAAGACAAGGCAATTAGTTGTGATTTGAACACAGAATTTTGTAGACTATTTTGAACAATGAAAACGACTCTGAAAGAAAGCTATTAATAGGGCACCCCAAACCAGATTCGGACATCCAAGTAGTATTTTACCGGTTTACTACAGATATGTTATATAAATTTATATTTATCTGGATAATCAACAAGATGTTTGTTTTCTATTATGTTTTGATCAGATATGGTATGTGACTTACACCGTACAATAGATAGGACCTTTATATAAGATATAATTGTTAATTTGTTGGTTTTTAAGCAACTGTTACGAGTTCTCTGTATCAAACTGTATGAATCTTCTTATAACTTTGAGTTAGTGAATAAACAGCATTAGGATTAGCAAATTAATTTGAAAATAATAGTAGCTTCATTCTACTCCGTCAAGAATAAATAAATCGAGGACGGTATATAATTTTAGTAAATCAAAATTTTACACTCCTTTGCTTTATTATAGTGCATTTGTTTTTATTATATAATTTCCTTTATACCATACATACATATATAATCCAGACATTTTGTACCTGGGAAGTGTAGAGGTAATGAAGTTCTCCCATCCTTTCTTATGGCTTTCTTTATTCCTTGTCTGTGTCCACGTAATAGGTTTCTACTTTAATATTTTCCTCACTGCTTTATTCTATGTTGTTTGGGACCCTCCATGGTTTTCTTGCCTATTGGGTTTGCATGTCATAGTTCTTTAACCTAACAATTTTAATTGGTTTTTTCTACTTTGTCTTGTAATGCTGTAATTTAAAGACTTTTTCTGTTTTACTATTACACATTTTGTTTAGGATAATACGTTTTTAGATTCTCCTGAGGTATTTCATTTCTGTTGCTTATAGTCTCTTTTTTGACTTTCAGTAAGTATCAGTTTAGTTTAGTATAAAAAATAGCAACGGGCTTAATACTTTTCTTTGACTGATGTTTTCTATTTTTATGTTTTCTCTCTTTACATAGTTTTTCATTTTGCGTACATCTTTTTTATCGTATTGATTAAATAGCCTGATACTCATTGTTTATCTAAACTTGTCCAGACCTTATTTCTTGGTAGTTTATAGAATATTTTCAATAGATATATAAATAATTTACCTTATGTTATATTTTATCATTTCTATTATTGGTCGTAGCGTTATTATTTAGCATTAGATGCTGTAACCTAGCCTGAATCCGCTCTAGTAGTCTGCTTGGTGTTTAACTATCTATTTTGGTCTTTTTCTAGTATTTTTTCAAACAGTTTAATATAGATGCGGAGTAGAGAGCTGTTACTATAATTGTCAAAGTTCTTGCTGTTCCTATTTTTATATATGGGTACGATGATATTATTTCAGTCTTCAGGGATGACTTTGTGCCTAAACACTAGGTTGAACACTCTGAGTAACAAGTCGAATCGGATTGGTCCCATGTGTTTTAACATTGTTGTTGGTGTCTTGTCATGCTCTTATGTTTTTCTCTTTTTTAATCTTCCAAAGGTTTTTGGTATTTCTTTTTTATATCATTTTATGTTTCGTGTCTGTGTTATTCGTCTCCTTTTTGTACTGTTGGTTTACATTCAAGAAGCCTTTTAAAATATTCTTCCACCATGATATAATACCTTTTCCTTTGTTAATTATTTCTCTGTTTTTATCTTTAATTTGCTTTAGAGGAGATTGTTTTTGCTCAGGTTTTGAGGGCATTAAAAATTAATTTTTAATTGTTCTTGCTTTTATTCGATGTCCAAATTTCTGATTCTCGCAAACCTATGTTATTTTAATTTTCAGATAATCATTCTATAATCCTATATTTTCTATCTTATTTTTAATGTTCTCATTCCATTAGGATTGGTGTTTTCGACGATTATTTCTACAGCTTGTACTACTTTGGTTTCTACTTATTATTATTTCTTTAAAGGATAATTATGTAGCCTATGAGCGACCTCTCGTCTTGCTATTGTGTATCTGTGTATTTATTTATGGTCAAAAAAGGTACTCATTATTTTCAAATTATTTATTTTACAGAATTTAATCAACCTTTGCCCATTGTAACTTTTTGTTTCGCCTTAAACACTTATTAAGTAAGTGACCTCGTTACTACCATCGAGCATGATTTGGAGTTTATTCCAGAAGTTATCCTTCTTTTCTTTTCTTTCGTTATCTCCTGGTCTGTGTATTATTATAATATAAAATATTTTTCTTGTTTTCAGTTAATGCTATGAATTTTAATTTTGTTTTAAATAATTGTTGGGGTAGTGCCATCTCCTTTCCATTTAACCCTCTTATGTTCCAGATGACAAAAAGGTATTTTTGAATTCGTAAGTCAATTTTATTGTTGTTTATAACCATATAAGTATCCTTATCGCCAACTATGTCGCTTATTGTGCTTATTTTCGTTTCTGCTCGTCCGTTCTCATATTTTAGTTTTTTGTTTGTCTTACCACTCTCCCTTCTCGGTTGTCCCAGATATATTTTTCTCCATTTATTGTGGTTTTTCTATAATCGCCTTTTACCTTGAGCCATTTACTTATCTGCTAATTTTTAATTTTTCTTATTTATGCTTGTAATGTTCTCTATTTTTTCAGATCATTATCGATATAGATGTTTGAATCTTTAAGTTTATATTTATTTTTATTATTTCTTGTTTTTTAACCAATCTCCAATTTCTAAAATATTTGTAACCGGGCCAGTAATGGTTTTAATGTAATTTGTTCTTTTTATTTATATTTTAACATTCAACTTGTCCTTGGGTTGCCACTCCCAATTTCCGTCAAATCTGATTGCTTTTATACCATATCCTCTCCATTTCGTTTTTCCTATGGTTTCTACTTTGGATTTGAGTTTCATAATTAATAATTTTTACATTAAAATACAGATTTTAGTGTAACAACACTATTAGATCACTACAGTACCTGACTGCAAAATTTCGATGTGATAAGCCCATGTAAGAGTAATTTGTGGCCACCGAATATTTATCGTTTTCACTATAATTGAGACCACGTGGCAATCCCTGTTTGTATTATTACATCTATTATAAACTATCGGAAATCGATTCTAGTACTAAGCCGAAAATACTTTAAGCTTCTGCGCTGTATGTGTTTTTGATGGTTTTTTATTTTAGTTTAAAACATTGCAAGCAATATTGTATGGTTTTGAAACTCCCACATCATGGGACGTGAATGTGCTAGCAGTATTATCATATTCGTTCACATGAAAGGGGCATAAATCTAAATTATCATTACTTGCATTAAATTTTTTTCAATGCCACTATTATCTTCTGATTCAGCATTACTTTCACCCAATAACTTTCCATCTGATTTATTAATCCACGGTAGAATAGTCTTTTTATAATAATCATTACTATATTTAAGACTACATTTTTATCAACGCTTATAACAGCCTATGACTTTAGATCACTTAGTAGCATCGCACTGCAATCTGCATGTCTCTAATAACTGTGGTTTGTGGCTGTATCTGTATATCTGCACAGAGCTACTTACATAAAAACTAGTTTAACATGTCTTTAGCAATGTTTCTTTTTTTTGTGAACACTGCAGATTTGTTTGAAAATAGAGCAAAACTTTGATACCCGAGCTGCGCAAAAGTAAGGTAGTGACATATAATTTTTGAGGAAATTTACTACTAATGCGTTGATAAACTACTAATGTGCTAATAAGTGAACTCATAAAGCTAATTATTATTAATCCTGAAATTGTGTAAACTTAAAAATGTCAGGTATTTTCGAGTTTGGCAAGAGATTAAGTACAAAACTGACTAAAATGGCAGTTTCTTGTTAAAATTCAATTATTAAACTTCTTTAAACAAACTTTGGCATGTCTTATGTAAATAAGGGCAAAATAAAAATAATTAAAGCCATCCGCAAATAAATTACTTAACTCCTTTATGTTCTTAGGGATAACAACAAGCAGGTCTAGCAGAAGAAAAGGTAAAAATAATAATTTATGTATTATTAAAAACAGGGAGCAGAAGTTTTCATTAACGAGTGCCTCCGGGGTGTATTATTTCCAAGAGTTTGTTTGCGCAGTAACTGTATGAACAAGAAAACATTCCTAATTAGTCCACAGCCGCTGCAAAGCGGGAGCAAAAAATTTAATTTGTTGTACACTTTCTCTTAGCCCAGCAAGTCTATCGTTTTTTTAAAATTAAAATTTGGTCATCGGGCTTATTATATTTTGCTTTCTGATGAGCTCCAAAATGTAATTGAATTTTAACTGCATTAGTGTAGGTGCTTGAATTGGTTTCCAACTGTTATGTGGTTATTTGTTCTATTTATATATTGAAAATGACTTAGAGTATTTTTTTTATTAAGTAGTTAGTTAACAATAAGAATTTACATCATAATTCCTTAAGCTAATGTGCTGTTCCTCTTTGACGTGATGAGGTCTTCTCCGGTGACGAGTCCTCCTTAAACATTATTTAGATCACTAGGCCAGTTCCGTTTAAGCCTTTTTGCATTTTGTATTATACATAAAAAGGGGTTCAAAAGTGCGTTGGTGTTCCTTACTAGCTTTATGTGGTTATGACATCTTTGACACATGGTACTTTCAGGTTTTGATAAATTGTTTCATTAAAAACATACTAAGGGACATTTGAGATCATACGTAATATCTTTGATTGATGTCTCTGTATTATTGCCATATTCGATTTTCTGGTACAACCCCAAAAGTTCAATACCATAAACCCATATTGGTTTGAGGTTTTGCAAATTAGTAGATTGTTTTCAATTGGTAATTTGCTCTTCCTACTAAGTAACCGCAGTTCATTAACTTTCAGATCTATCTGTTGACGTTTTTTAGCCACTTGTTGTTTCCATATTAATTTGTTATCTAAATGCACCCCTAGGTATTTTGCACTAGATGATGTTGGTTGTATGTTATTGAGATAAACAGGGGGGTACTGGTCTTTACGCAGGGTGAAGTTGGCTTGTACAGATTTATTTTCATTGATCTTAATTTTCTATTTGTGTGTCCACGTTTGTATTTCATTTAGATGATTTTGTTGAGTAGTGGTTGCTAGTTGTGGGTCATTGTTGGTAGAAAGGATAATAATGTTGTCAGCAAAAGTGTCCATTATACTATTATCATTTACTGGTAAAGCTGAAGTGTGAAATACATATAATAAGGGTCCCAGGATACTACCCTTAATTACCCTTCATTAACTCTTGTTTTAAATTTTTGTCATTTATGTAGGATTTTAGGGGATTATAATACGTTATGGGCAAAAAAGTCCTGGTGTTTTATAATAGGCTCGATTGCCAAACTTTGTCGAAAGCTTTACTTATATCTAAGAATACCGATGTGTAATATTTTTTGTCTTCAAAAGCTTTATGAATTATGTGACAGATTCTATGGGTTTTTATCACAGTGTAATTTTGACGAAAGCCAAATTGACGTTTAAATATCCTGTTAGGATCAGCAATTATTCTTTGCAATATAAGTCTTTCCAAGAGTTTTGAGATGATAGACAACAAGCTCATTGGGCGATATGAAGATATGATAGATATGAAGTCTTTGCCCGGTTTAGGAATTAGTATAATTTCCGCAGCTTTCAATTACTTGGGCTAGTAATTTAGCTTAAGGATAGCATTAAATATGTATGTAAGTCGTTTTTTGGCAATTTTTTTAATATTTTGGGTGTCACACAATTTATGCCAGGAGCTTTGCAAATATTTTGTTTGATTTCTTTGTTAATCTCTCTAGGAGTAAAAGCTTTTTTTTCCAGGAGCATTGGTTGGAATGTTACTTAATTGCCTCTGTATCTCGTCACCGGAAACGTCATTTTTGGGAGATCAAGACTTTTGCAAGGAACTCTGCAAACAATTTAGCCTTTTCCTCATCACTTCTGGCTCATCTTGGCATAAAATTGTAATTATATGTAGCTACAACGAAACAATCTGCAGGTGAATAAACTATATATCCAAGAAAGATTAGTAAATGTATCCCTGATTGGTAAAACAATGTCAGTTCAAGTTGTAAGTGGATGTTTTGCAGAGAGGAGTTTCGTTTCCTCTGCTGTAAAACTTTAAGTACGCTTTGGATATGCTTGGAACTTGGTTATTAGCACCCTAGGGAAGATTTAGCAATATAGTTAAGAAGCGTACCTAAATGGTTCTAAAATAGGTAGAATAAATATAAGTCTCTTCAAATATACATAGCAGGACTTACAAGAAATAGAACTTAGAGGAACTTATGCTCGGGGGTGTAGAAGTAAACTTATCTGGTGAGGTAAAATATTTTAAAGTGATTTTAGACACATGACTTATCTGAAGTAAACACAATCAAAAAGTAAAAAAAGTGATGCATTGAATATACATCACGGTGATCAAACCCATGATACCACATGCAGCTTTAGTATGGTGGACAAAGATAATGTAAACAATCGCTATAATCGTATTAAGTGAGATACAAAGACTTGCATGTCTAGAAATAACAGGTGCTATAAAAACAACATCAGCAGCAGCAATGGAGACACTGCTAGATTACCCCTCTCTTTATTATAAAATTGTAGTAGAGGCAAAAGTGGGTCTCTGTAGACTGCACAACGCACCCATTCGCAGAAAAAGTATGAAAGTGGAAGATCTGAAAATTGAGCATGTGAGCGGAGGAATCCTGGATATGACAAAATTCACATCCAACATGAATTTCGAGATTAATTTTTTTCCTATATAATTGTACAAACTAAATGAGCAATAAGGATAGACCCGCAAAATTTTTTTGGTATACAGATGAATTAAACAACAAATCTGAAACGGGAGAAAAATATACAACCGTTTTTCAAGCGGGAATATTTGTTATATTGCAGTGTGCCAGCGAAATAATTTGAGAGCTTATCGAAATAGACGAATAAATATATTTACAAATAGTCAAGCATCCTTGAAAGCATTACAGAACCCGAGAGTATGCCGCTAAGAATCCAGTGCTCTAGCAGACCACAAGTTGTCTCTGTTGTGGGTACCAGAGCATTGCTGAAATGTAGGTATTGAAAAAGCTGATGAACTATTATAAAAAAGATCATCAACTCCATATATAGGCCCTGAACCGGCTCTGTGGATACCTAAAGGTACAATAAGAAGCTGGGCGAAAGAATGGGCCAGGAAACAACATATAAATGCAAAAAAACCTCCATGAAAGGGCCATTTCGTAGAAGAACTGAAGACTTGATTGGTATAAAACAGGAACTCTCCTCTCAGGGTATTACTTTCTTATTTAGAAGACACCTAAACAAAATTTAATTGCACAATGGAGACGTGAGGCTCAAGAAATGCGACAGGAAACTAAAGACAGACATCCACAGCTTGTGCGAGTGTGCAGCTTTAGTTCACAGGAAACAAGCTATTTATGGAAAACCAATAATGGACCCAGAAGAATATAGCAACTATCCAGCACTAGTACAGAGTGATACAAGAAAGGTACTGGAATAAGTGCTGAAAAGAAATTGAGAAAAGTACAATAAGTGCTACTGGTAACAAAGTTTAAACGACTCTCAACAAGAAGAATGTAGCGTAGATTAAGTTCTTCATTTTATTGCAATGTTTTAAATGACTATTAAAAGCTAAATAATAACAAGTTAATATTTTCATATTTTTCATGCACTTTTCGAATCATTTTTTATATGTTTAAAAATTTGATATAATTAGCAAAGAAAACTCGTTGTATAGTAATTATCTTTTCAAATGTGTCTTAAGTTTTTCAATTACAAAGTGATTGTAGAAAGAGAAGTGTATTTAAATACCGATGTAAAGTTTGCTCAGCTATTTAAAGCGGTAATTGGCAAAAACTTTTTTGTTGAAATAATGAAATCCAAGGCAAACAGAACAAATAATGTCTTGGAGAATCTCGGCATCAGATAAGACCAACGCAACCTTTATAAAGCGTTGCTTTATCTTTTGCGTCGCTTAAATTAAAACTGAAAGCTGGTAATCAAGAAGCGAAGTTGGCGTCCAAGCAGAGATATTCGCGCTAAGCCCTAGAGTTAATTAAACGCCGCCTGGCGCTTTTTGTCATCCGGTGCGCGGGGCTAATAAAGCCGCGGGCTGGGCGCTTTCGTGTCCTTGCCGTCTCGGTAAACAACAATAAGCCGGCCGCTAATAAATCCGGGGTTCCGGCGGCGGCCGGACTGCTAATGCGGCGATCTGCTAGGTGCAATCCTTGAAATTTTCCGCTTTGTTCCGGCGCGCCTGGGCCGCGCGTCGGGAAATTATGGGAGCCGGAAGAACAATGCCCATGTCAGGCTTTTATTAGCCGGCTTTGTGTCCGATCGCGAGTTGGACGGCGTCGGCGCCATTGTGAGCCGGCACTCTGATTAGTCGGCTGATTGGAAGAACTGGGACAGCTTTATCCATTAGCTGCATTTTTCGTCCACCGTTCTCCACGAAAGCCATTTGGTTTATTGACTCTTTCAAGATCGGATTATGGTAGAAAGCATTGGGTTAAGTATACTCCATTGAGTCACTTCTGATTTTATTGGGTATGATTTGAATAGTTCCTGGCCATATTTTACTTAGAATACTTGTTTTATAGGATTGACTTTATTATAATAAAGAAGCAGTGTGGGAATGTTTTTTTTTAGTTTGTGTAATAGCCCTTTTTGCCAGACTTGATCGAAGCCTTGATTGTCGTCCAGAAATGTCGCAGTGCAGTATTCCTTTTCCTCGAATGTTCAGTTGATTTTATCCACAATCGTGTATACCTGTTGTATTATTGGGTGACCCATTCAAAACCCAAATTGGTAGTCTGGAATCAATGTTAAGTTTTCTATGATATGTCCTAATCTTGTAGTAAGCAGTTTTTTAGTTTGCCCATGATGGGCAAGAGACTGTTAGTATGAGGACCATTTGAGTCGGAAAGTAATCTGTTCTTAACACTGCGTTATATATTATTGTTAACATGATAACGCCTTTTCGTGAAAGTTTCTTAAGCAATTACCCGGCGATTAGGTTATAACCTAAATCTTTTTTGCAGTCGAAGTTATTTTTGAATATTTCTTTTATCTCTGAAATTGTGAAAAGCTTAGAAAGTAGTGTCATTTGAAAAAGTGCTTGTAGTGTTTCGTTTCCTTTTTGTTTCTCATTCAGGACTAGTTGAGAGGTCAGTGGCTGAAACGTGAGATGGTTGGTGAAGGTTTCGGCTTTTTCTTTATCAAATCTTGCTTAGGATCCGGCATATCTTTGAATAGAGGGTATTGGCTGATGTTGGAATTTACTGTATTTTGCGACTTTCGATAACGCTATGCCACTCAGATTTTGTAAGTATTCTTCGAAGAAGTTTTTTTCAGTTTGGGTGCCACAGTTTTCGTAATCTTTTTTCTCGGCAATTTTTTTTATTGCTATAGGGTATTGTTGTTTTATTATTTTGATTGGTATTTCAAGTTGCATGGCGGCGTTTTGTATTAACCTGGTAAATCTGTTTATTGCTAGCTCTAGATCGTCTTTATTTTTTAAAGATGGACCATTATGTCCAGCGGGTTTTCCAAAATTGCTGTTCTATTGTTAATTAATTTTGTTGATTTTGCTGTTCCAATAACAGATGTACTTACCGTAGTCACTACAGGCGAGTGGTCAGAGTGTAGGTCTCAGTTCGTCGAGATCTTTAGTTTGTCAAACGCTTACACTTTGCCACAAAAAAATCTAAGAGATCCGGTATTTTTCTAGAGTCACTAGACCAGGTTGGTTGATATGTTGACAGGTGGCCTAGCTGGAGTTCTTGCATTACTTAATTTAGTCTTTTTGTTTTACCTGGGGGTAATAATTTTGATTCCCATAAAGTGTGTGTTGCGTTATAATCTCCAAGACCAAGAATCTGCTTCCTAGCAAGCGGAAGAGTTTTATAAAGCATACTTTAATTATTAAAGGTCCAAGCCAGTCTTTTACCATAGCGTTAGTGGCTTGCATGCAGTTTTCTTAAACTCCAGGAGGAAATGGTGTTTTCGGATAATGGCGGCTGATCCACCTCTTGCAAATCTTTTTGTAATCGGGTGATTTGTTATCTAGGTTGCATAGCATGGTCTACCTCAGTGTAAATTGTAATAATATTAGTGAGAGTAAATTACAGGCGGTGGATTAAGCATATCAACAAAAATAAAATAAATGAAAGAAGAACAGGTTAAAAGTTTTTCGTGAAGATTACACATTAATACATTTAGTGAGTATGGGTGGCTCATAAAATTGTGTTGGAATAATACTATTAAAATTATGCAGTGATAATAAATTACAATGCTTTGTGCTAGTTATATTGTTACAAATCATTTTGCTACTAAAGCAAAAGGGTCTCCTCGGTTAAGATAGGCAAAACGCCCCCCATCGCGAATATCTAAACTAACCTATTGGATATCTTTTGGGTCAAAAAACATGTTTGGCAGGGTTGACAGGTCACGTGCTCCCTCCCCCCTCCTGGTTAGGAGCCAAAAAAGTAATTTTTTCAATTATTTTTTTAAATATTTTTGTGAACGAAAAATTCTGAAAAAATTCATAAGTAGGGGTGACAAAATGCCTTTAAAAAAATTTTCTGGCTCCTGGTACCTCCGATATATCCTCTTAAAAAAAAAATTATTGCTCTAGTTTTTCTATGGTTTTGTACACAAATTTTCTTTATTCTTATGAAAAGTTATGTCAAAATACATCTTTATGAATTTTTTTTAGATGTGTTTGAGCTGGGGCCGATTTTTACGATTTTTTTTCCATTGTTGGCCATTTTTTTGCCGTTTTATCAACTTTCAGAGCACCGGGAAACGTTTTTAAGGGCATCTAACCTCAAAGTCGGATTGTAAGGAAAATTTTAAATAGGTATAAGTACCGAGCAGGTATAATTTCACTATTTTTAACGTTTCTTTAGGCAGCTTTAAGATTTTAAGGCATTTTTTTAGAATTTTTCGTTCACAAAAAAATTTAAAAAAATTGAAAAAAACAATTTTTTGGTCCTTAGTCAGGAGGGGGAGGGGGCACGTGACCTATTCACCTTGCCAAACATGTTCTTTTGACCCAAGAAAAATATCCAATATGTTAGTTTGAATATTGCGATGGGGGGCATTTTGCCTATCTTAACCGAGGAGACCCTTTGCAAGCGTAGGTAAAATTGCACTAAAATAATATAAAAGCAATTTATTTAAACTGGGCAAATTTGGAAAAATTAAGAGAGCAAAGAAATTTGAACACATGTACAGAATTTAATGGTAATTGTGATTATAATACCCACAAGTTCCATAATGTTTATTATAAATATATCCCATAAAAAGAAATATCTATAAAAAGTTTTAATACAGTACATGGATTAATAAGGTTATTTGGTAATTTGGAAGTTATTATTATATATTATTTTTTAACCAAAATTCTTAAGAACGCAAAAGTGGGAAACCAACAAGCTGGAACAAAACAAGTCAAAGACAAAAATGGGATCGTATTTACAGAAGAGAACCAAATAATGGAACAGATGGAAGCAGTAGTTTTATTGAAAATGGAAAATTTGATGAAAACCACGTAGGAGACCCAATGGTGGAAGAGATACAAGTACAAGACGTGACAGAAGCCATAAAAACGCTCAAAAAATAAAATCAGAGAAACACGATCAAATAACAGGCAAAATGCTGAAAAATGTGGTCTGTAAAGAAATAGAGATGCTAACTTCAGTATACAACTAAACTTGGATGGAAGAGAAAGTGCCATTAGACTAGAAAACTGGCATCGTAGTACCAATTTTTAAGAAAGTAGATAAGCGGAATTGTAAAAACTACAGAGGGATCACCTTGCTGAGTATACCTTCGAATGTCTACAGAAGTATTCTGGAAAAGAAACTAGTAAGGCAAATCAACGAACCACTAAAACAGTCGGAGAATGGCTTCAGAAAGTGGCGTAGCATAAATGATCATATTTTACATTCAAAAAAATCGCAGAAAAGTCCCTAGAAAGGAATATTAAAACGAACCAAGCGTTTATAAAAATTTTCGACCGAATTCAAAGATCCAAAGTCTCAGCAATATTGAAAAAGAGAAAAGTGGAGGACAACCTAATAGCTGCTCTAAGAAGCCTATACAAAGAAAATGGAAACTATATAGGACAACAGGCAATCCCGAAAATTCTCAGTTATCAGTGGTCTCAGGCAAGAAGAAGTATTAAGTCCTTTAATTTTCAACTTGGTTTTAGACGACAGGATAAAAGATGCATAAGAAAAAAACGTTAAAAATATACATCAGACAGTGTACCTGAATGTATGTGGCTTTGCAGACGACCTGGTAATATTCGGTAAAAACGAAAGAGACCTACAAAAAACCTAGAAGCCTAAAACACAACATTGAAATCTAACAACATAAAAATTAATGTGAAAAACAAAAATAATGGTAATGGGTAAAGGAAGTGTCCAAGCAATCAAGTTAAATTGGAAAACACTTGAGCAAGTAGAGACGTTTAAATACCTAGCGGTAAACATTAACAACAAAGGGTACCAAGATGCAGAAATAAACGCAAGGTTGGACAATAGGGCTAGACTGTTTCACAGCTTAAGAAATGCATTCACAAAAGATCTCAGAGAAGATCAAAACAACAGTGTACAAAACTGTGTTTGTAGCAACACTCACTTTTGGATGCAAACCTACATATTGATGAAATTGATCACGCTGGCTTAGCTATTATTATAAAAAACACTACAAAGCACTTTGAAAAAAACAGATATTGCGAAGAGCATTTGCAGTTGAGGATTGAATAGGACCACTAACTCTCTCATCAGTTTATTGTCCACCACGACATGCCAATCTTAGTACACTCAGTAATTGTTTTATCGCTGGCGGTGACTATAATGCTAAGAATATACATTGGGGCTCCAGGATAACAACCACTAAAGTCCGCGAACTGACGAAAGCTAATAACGTCATATAACCTAAATTTTATCTCCACTGGAGAACCAACTTACTGGCCCTTCGATGTCGACAGGCTACCAGATCTTCTAGATTTCTTCATCATTAAAAATATAAGCTTAAATTTCCTTCAAATTGAATCTTGCCTTGACCTTCCTTCTGACCATTCTCTAGTTCTAGTCGATCTCGGATCTTAATCATTCCATATAGAAAAACCCCCATTCCTGACTACTAGAAGAACTAATTGGAGCTGTCTTAAAGACAAGGTTGAAGAATCTTTAATTATAAAAACCTCACTGCAAACGGAAGAAGACCTACGAAACGCTGTCGAACACTTCATTCAAGTCGTACATCAAGCTTGTTGGTATGCGACTTCAAGAAAGACTAAACATGCACAGATAAATGCCCAACTGCAGTCAAGAGACTAATAACAGGAAAAAAGAAGGTAAGACAACGATGGCAAAATACCAGAGCACCAATCGACAGAACGAACCTCAACCGAGCAACATTAAACTTAGACAGCTGCTTAAACGACTAAAAAATAAGGCAATTCAACACTATCTGGAAACGTTATCACCTACTGCGGCTACTGACTACTCTTTATGGCGAGCCACAAAAAAATTAAAATAACCAACCCAACACATTTCATCGCTCCGAAAGGATGCTGAAAAAGCGAAAGTGTTTGCAAAACATCTGGAAAAAGTATTTTAGCCACACCTTTCAGAAGCTACCCCCAAAGAAGAAAGTGAAATTGAGCAATTTCTAACAGCGGGATTAGATGAACTTACCAAGCAAACTTTTTAAAACAAAAGAAACTAGAATTGTAATCAGAGGCCATAAAAATAATAAGTCGCCGTGTTATGACCTAATCACCAGTAGAGTACTTAAAGAACTACCCGAAAAAGGCTACAAATTCCTAACAATGCTGTTTAATGCAGTACTCAGACTGAACTCTTTTTCTGATCACTGGAAAGTGGCTACTATAGTACTCATTCTAAAACCAGGAAAGCCACCTGAAGAGGTCACCTCATATAGACCAATAAGTCTGCTTCCACTCCTTTCAAAGGTGTTCGAAAAACTTCTCTTATTTAAATTAGGACTCATAATCTTGCAAAATAATTTACTACCACAACACCAATTTGGTTTTCGTGTGCAGCACTTTACGATTGAACAAGTGCATAGACTAGTGCATAAAATGAATAATGCGCTGGAAACAAAAAAATATTGCTTTGCAGTGTTCCTTGACATTGGCCAGGTCTCTGACATAAAGGATTACTGTTCAAAATCAAAAATGTATTACCATGAGATCTCTATCAAATATCGAAGACATATTTAACTAACAGGCATTTTCTAGTAAAAATACAAGACGAGTTCACCACCTGAATTCCGAATCAATTCTGGAGTGCCCCAAGAGAGCGTTCTGGGACCGCTGTTATACTTGCTTTATACAACAGATCTACTCACAACCAGACTAACAACAATCGCTACTTATGCTGATGACACAGCCACCTTGTCTTCCCATCAAGATTCCATCGTAGCATTCTACCAATTGCAAACTCACCTCAACAAACAGCAAACTTGGATAAGAAAATGGCGCGTTAAAGCCAACGAAACAAAATTTGCGCAGGTGGCCTTTACGTTGAAGCGAAACTTGCCCTCCAGTGATTCTCAACGGACAACAACTTCCCCAAGACCAAGCTAAATATCTAAGAGTGCACTTAAACAGACGTCTCACTTTGAAGCAACATATTTGGGCCAAACATAAACAATTAGTACTTAAATATACGAACATGTATTTGTTGCTAAGTAGAAGTTCACCGTTCTGGACGTATGGCTTGCAGTTATAGAGTGCAGCAGCCAACTCTTTCATAGACATCATTAGAAGAATATATATATATATATATATATATATATATATATATATATATATATATATATATATATATATATATATATATATATATATATATATATATATATAGTTTCCGCTGTTAACTATGTTTAAACAACTTAGTTCACGGGATGAACCGCGTCTATTTTGAGAAAATTCTCGACTTTTTGACATCAACTTTGATGCCATTTTCAAGAGGTTAGCTCTTTACTCGGGGTCTCAATCTGCCTACTCCCCAAGGAGAGCTATGAGTCTTTGAATAATACTGAGCTTTCGTGTGACCTGCTTGATCTTTTATAGGGCTGGAAGTGAAAGTTTGTTTGGCGGGAGATGCGTTGGGTTAGGGAAAGTTTGTAGGATTAAGGGTGTTGCGTAATTGGCGGTGCGGAGCAATAAGGGACTTCCACATGACAGGCAAACGCTGGCTGTCATCTCTTGTGTTGAGGCACTGTGGGCATTTTTCTATTTCAATTGCCTCGCGTACTATTCTGCTGGTAAAATGGCAAATGGGGGCAATGTTTTTAGCCCCAGAGAAATTAATTTTGTGGCCTGTTTCTTTGCTGTGTTTGGCAAGTGCCGAACCATTATCGCCTTTCCGTACGGCCAGAGAATGCTCGTATATTCGGCTAGATATTTGCCGATTTGTTTGACCTATGTAGGTCCTTTGGCAGTTTCCACAAGGTATTTCATACACTCCTTGGGATTCATTGGGGCAGTGATCCTTTGCTGAGCGAATAAGCCCAGATATTTGGTTGTTGGTCGTAAAGACCGTGCGGATATTTTGCCGCATTAGTATGCGGCTTATTCTATCGGTGATGCCTCTGATGTAAGGTAGGAATGCTTTTTGTTGGTCAGGGGGGTTTTGGGATTGAGAGTTAGTGTTTTTATTTACATTTTTGATTATATTGGTTAAGGATTTGTTGGAATATCCATTTTGCAGAAGGGTGGTGGTAATGGATTTAATTTCTGTTTTGCGGTTTTTCGTATCGGAAAGTCTGATGGATCTGGTTATGAGGGATTTTGCAACTGAATGGATTTGGGCAGGGTGGTGATGGGATTTGGCATTTAGGTAGCGGTTAGTGTGAGTGGGTTTTCTGTAGACAGTGTAATAAAAGCTGTCATTAGAAGGATTTCTTGTTATGAGAATATCTAGGGAGGGAAGAGAATTGTTATGTTCAGTTTCCATAGTAAATTTGATATTGGTGTGGATTTGGTTGAGGTGGGAAAGGAATTCTTGAAGGGTATCATGTCCATGAGGCCAGATAACAAAAGCTTCTACTACCCCTATAGCGCTTCCAATCTCATATGAAACTTCTGCTTTTTTTGTAACTCCTGTAATAGTTCTCATTCGTTAATCACTGTATTTCTTTGCAACTTACAGACTTTTCTATTTACGAGTAGACAGAGATTCCATAACAACACGTCTGATTTTATTTTTATTACTTTCACTACTAATCTTCTGGACTGTTCTATGCTTGTCTTTATTCTCCTCTAGAGTTGGGCTGTAATGCTTACATTCACTTCTTTTTCTGTATTTTTATATTTTTAAAATTTTGCGGATGTATTTTTGCGTTTACTTTTAAGTCTATTCTTTAAATTTGGAATTTTCATTGGTGTATATGCTCAATATTTGTATTTCTTCGTTCAAATTTATGAAATATTCTTCTTTATTTGCTTTATACATTTTCTAAGGTTCTAAAAGGTTTTAATTCTTCTACAAAATTTTTTCTTGATGTATCTGTGCCGTCATAAGGATCCTCACTAATTCATGTTTTTTTATTTATATTTTATAAAAAAATAATCCCATAAAATTAATAAAATAAATTTAGTTAATTCAATAAAGTGTTTATTATTATATTTTT
Organism: Sinelater perroti; assembly: GCA_036346155.1. NCBI lineage: Eukaryota > Metazoa > Arthropoda > Insecta > Coleoptera > Elateridae > Sinelater > Sinelater perroti. Next base: position 19,000,199 of record JARFIY010000099.1, on the reverse strand, counting down.
GTTTTTATCTTTTTTATTTTTTATTTTTATTTTTTCAGAAAATTGTCATTGGTCATGTTAGGACATTTATATGAAAAAGATCTTTAAAGCAATATTATAAAATAAAGACAGTGAATGCAATAAATTATATGTTAGGTCTACTAGGAGTTACAAAAGAGCTATTGTATGTGGAAAACACCAGTTTGCAATGTAATGCGAATTTACAGTTTAAGGGCTCGCTTCGCTTCCTATCACACCCTCCAATTTCGCTACAACTATAATCTTAGGGGAGTTTAATACAAGCGGCTACCGCCAAGCCACCGTAGAGGAAGGAGGTTAGGAGTTGAACTCATGGACTTTTGATCGTGCTAACAAAGTTAACGTCAGCTCCAAATGTGCTCTACTTACAGATGTTTCATGTCTTATGGCAAATTTTGGTTGCTAACTTCTTGGATTGATTTTAAACAGTGCATGGAGATGCTAAATTTTTTTCTCGATTATAATTTATTTGAGCAATGCGTGCTTCCAGCAAGACGAGAAACTTATAAGTCGTTATATATATAGCCTGCTTTTGACAAGTTTTGAGAAATTAATTCGAGTTTCAAGTTTAGATTAATAAATTTAATGATGTTCAAAAATTTAGCATAATCTAAAACAAGGTAAAACTATTATTATATGTTTTATTGTAGATTATCGGCATATCTTGGACGTGATGATATATTTGAGTCTCATTAATTTAGAATCAATTTTCATTAAGTTTTGATAAACTTTAGTGTGCTACGATATTACAAATGTTGTTATATGTAAATATGTACCGTTGAAAAAGGAAGGATTAGATTTTAACTAAAATAAATTAACATTTTTTTCATTCAGTGTTACAGTATAAAAGCGGCTCTAAATTTGCAATATGCCTACATTTTTAACAGAAACTATTAATATCTACGTTTTTAAATTAAGCTAAGCAAGTCAAGCCATTATATGAACTAGAGACCAACAATCGTAAATCTAGAATATATATGTACATTTGTTTTTTAGTGTATGTAATAAGTGGCAAAAACTATGAGTTCTTAAGGCAAAAATTGCTCGTTTTTGCGTAAAGTAGCTGGCAATAGAATTTGTGCCTTAGTAGACTAGACGTAAATATGAATAATAGGGTGAGGTAAAGTACTGCAAGACTATTATTTTTAATTTGATGTATTTGTTATATATTTTTTGTAAAAATACGTTTATTCTATCAATAAGGACGGCTAATTTCTCGTACTCGTTCTTTCCTTACATTTGTCTAGAAATATTAATTTCCTTGATTTAAGTCAAGTTTTTTATATTGACATATATGAGTCAACCAAAAAAAGGAGAACAAATAAGAAGATGTAACAAGCAAAGGATATGAACAAAGATAGCAAAAAACATATAATACAGTAAAGGAAAAGAATATCAAAAACATGTTTAATAAACAAGAAAAGCGTATTAAAAATGAGTACATAAGTCGTGACAGCGTAGTAGAAAAATAAATAAAAATAGTAAAACAATAGCAAAAATATCAAGTGAAATATTTAGGTATAGCGGAATTGTATAAAAGTAGACAATAATAGTAGTATATAGACTAACCGAAAAAGTATTAATCATAGACGAAGTACTGAAAGAAAGTAAAAAAGAAATAAAGGTAATATAACACAGACAGATGGAAAATAAAAAAGTATGCCGATGACATCATGATTTTAGCAGAAATAAAGGAGGAACTAAAATAAACCTTGAATTATATATAACAAAAAATTGAAAAACAAAAAAACATGAAAATTAATACAAGAAAGACAAAAACGAAAAAAAGACAACAGCAAGTAGAATAAGGTACAATATCACAATAGTGGAGTAAGTGAGTAAATTTAAATATTTCTGAACACATGTCAGTAGTAATAGGAAGGAACGTACAGTAGTTGTAAAAAGAACATTCAACGCTATAAAGGCAGCCTTCCAAAAGAGCGGATGTTGGGAAAGAATTGGTGTAGATGATGACTTACAAAAGTAAGCGATTGTACATATACAGCAGAGAAAGTTGACAAGTACAGAAACGGGGTATTAGAGAGAAATCGAGGGAAAAAGGGCAAAATTAGCAACACAACATACGTATTGTTAATTGTAATTAATGCAGGACGATAAAATATCGAAGCAAACATTTGAAACAAGACCAGAGAGAAAGAATAAAGTAGTACCCCAAAAAGGGGTAAGAAAAACATCGCAGCAGAGAGGTGTGGAGTGAAACAAAAACCACAGAACATAAAAGACCGGAAAAAGTGCTATCAAACGTAGCAATCAAATAAAGGGTGACAACTTACCAATTCCAAGCAATGTACCGTACGGTAGAAAGGTTTATGTATCTATGTATGGTTGCATGAGGTATGCCCCGAACATCAGTCAATGTTAAAACATAATGAAAACATTTTCTATGTCTATAATCTAACTTGGCAGGCGATGGGCGTAAACTGTAATGCGCATGAGTAAACGGAAACAACTTTATGGGCAATGGTTAGATGTCAGCGATTGAGCACATGTATTGACGACCATTGGATTTATAATGACTGGGTGAAGCTAAAATATTTGTCTGCTGTTCGGCTGTTTGGATGATTCAGAAGGTTTTCTGGAACGATGTAGTAAGTGTAGGAATAATATTCAAGTACATTAGGAAACTTGGTAACTGAAATCCTCATTCTAGAAGATTAAGAAGCAAAACGACAGAAAATGTTGAGCGCATCCGAGTTACAATCAATGAGAATCGGTGACTCACAGTTTGAGGGTTAGAAGATAAGCTGGAGACTCTAAAAACGCGCGTTCAACTTTTACTGAAGATTTTGACATAAAACGTGTCCCGCCGAAATTTGTTCTGCAACTACTGTTATCAGAACAAAGTGCTTATCGCGGAAAAGAAGAGATTCTAGGCTGTTGAGGAGATTAAGATCAATAACATGACAGCTTTACAAGTTAAGACAACGCAGAACGAATAGTGAAAATAATGCGGGGAGATTTCATTGCTTTACATTTTGTATCTTGCGCCGGAGACGAAAAATGACACTTTTACGTGAACCTAAAGCAGCACAAAGAATGCTTGAGTCCCGACAAGCAAGCGACGACCCGAGCAAAACAAGACTTGCATCCGCATGTAGTATACCTGCGCCAAGTTTTTGGACCTTACCCAATAATTGCCAGTGGTGAGCTATCGTTGGATGGTCGCAATCCATTTGCTCAGACAGTTCTCTTGTTGTTTGGCGTGGATTTTTGTGGGTAAGCTGGTTCGATCGCTCTTCATTAAACTCGGACGGTCGGCCGGTATGAGTTTGGTCCCGGAAGCCGAAATCTCCATTTTTGAACCATTTCTTCAGCCACGGTATCATCGCCGTACACAACACAAATATCATGAGCAGCTCTAGCGGCTTTAGAACCTTGATTAAACGTGGAAAGAAAGAGGTATCGGAAATGCTTATTTTTGTAAAACTTATATCCCATTTTGAAAGCCTAAAAATAAAAATAAATAAATGTCGCTCTATATTTTGTGTATTTTAGTTTTTTCAATAAAATAATTTGTTTTAATTATATTGTATGCCTTTACGCTTGGGTTTATTCCTGGAGTTCTCCGATGTCGGATGGTCTACTCAGTAACTAACAATAATTGATTACCTGCATTCATTACGAAAAAAGGGAAATAACAGCGATCGTCTAAGACGTGGTGCCTGCCACATTGCCTCATCAAAGGTGCGCGACAATTGGGCAAAGAGGGTGAACATATGAAAGCCTTAACAATACATTTATTCGAGTTATTGTAATCTCTCTACTATAAGACTTTATAGGTCATAATTGCTTTTGTATATACAATAGAGTATATTTTTGCAAATCATTCATAACAATGTGCATCTACTGTTGACAAAAATAAGTTGTCTGGTACTTTCGGAACATAGATTATGGTGAATGAAAAAATGCTGATTTTTTAATATTAAATCATATTTCAGAAAATGTGCTGCCTAATGTAACACATATTATGGTTTAAATATTTCTTCAAGTGATTATAGTAATAAAGATAAATCGAAAGATGGTGTAACTCCAAAAGAAGATAAAGACTATGATAATTCAAAAAACAGTTGTAGCAAAAACCTCACATATTGTAAAAAGGATTAAAACAGTTTTGGCAGGAAAGAAGCGAAAAATAAACAAAATTGCTGGGCAAATACTGTTAAAAAAGATGACAATTTTATTAAAAGAAAAATTTGTGATTTAGAAGGCACTTTATTCATTTATTCGTTACTACACAGCTGTCTAGTCACCATAAACCTACGAACAACCGTAAATCTTACATATAAAGTTTGTAAAATATATACCAGGAAATTTAAAAAAGATACCAGTGGTAACTTTATTTCTTTTCTAACAAACTCTTCAAGAAAGTTTATAATATACTCAGTACTTCCAATAAAAGCTTAATAACTACCTGAAACTTGCTTTAAGAGTAAAAATGCACATAATTCTCTAATGACAAACTGCAAGGCCTTGAATGTACTCCCTTCTTTTTCTTCTCGTTTAGCATTTGATTGCCCACTTCTGAATGTAAGCCTTTCCTTTCCTTTTCCATTCATTTGTTTTATGCAGCCTGTAGACAGTTTTTTTAGTTTTCTCTTTAATATCGTTTGCAAATCTTTTGGGTGGGAGTTTTCCACGAGACCTTTGTGCAGTCTTAGTTTTTAATTTAAGAATCTGTTTCGTTTATCTTGCTTCTTCCTGTTTGGCTAGTGTTCTGCAAATATGCACTTACTCTTCGCAAATTATTTTAGCACATCTACTATAGTTTCTCTTTTAATTTTTCCGTTTGTAATCTCTTAGGATTACACCTAACTCAACACGTTCTGTTAGCTGATGAGTTTTTAAGTTTTTGCGTCGATTTGATATTTAGCGATAAGGTCTCGAAGCCATACGTCAATTATTATTGTTAGCCTTTGAAGCGTAAGTCCTAATTTATTAGTGGCTGTGCATGTCATTCGAATTAGTCTTATTTCTTATTTAGGTGGTTTGATTTTCTTTATCGTAGTACTCTTCAATTTTATTGTTATCATCTACTTTGAATATTAAGTTTTACGGAGACAGCTCATATCTTTTATGTGTTTACGAAAGGCCTACTTTTTCGGATAGCGTTGAATGTATGCAAATTTCTAATTCGGAATTTAATTTAGTCCTCAAAAGCCCTTATCAGGTACATGGAAAAATCTGTGACATATCTGTGCTGCAGGTTAAAGGTACGTTCCAATATAGCTAAAAAATAGTGATTTAAAAGATATATTACGGTTACCTTCAAAATACGGATCTAAGGTATAAATAAAAAATGAGAACGATAGCGGTAAATTAACGCCAGACAAGTTTGAAATAACAATTGCTGACTTACAGAAGGGTTTTTCCTCTTTATATTTATTAAAAGCCAAAGCTTTTAGTTGGAATTTAATTTAATAATTTATGATGTTACAACAAAAAAAAATTATTGTATGGTGTAGAGATGCCAGTTGTGCGGCCACTGAAAAGCTTACTGTAATAGACCATTTGTATGCGTTAAATGCGGTGGAGCACATAGTACCATCAGCTGTAAAAAGACTAAGGACATCCCAGCTATATGTGCATTATATGAAAGAGACCATTCCGCTAATTATAAGGGATGTGAACACTACCAACAGCTAATCCACAGAAGTAACCTTATAAATAAGACTAGAGCTCTAAAAGCACCATCACCTAACCTAAACACTATTCCCAGCCCACATCAAAGCAATAACTTACACACTACACTGCTACAACTACCACCACTCAATATTCGTCAGCAATTCAGGAGTTACGCTAATGTTGTTAGCCAACAATCCAAACACATTAAACAATAACAGTGAAACAACAAAATATTTAAATAATACTTTATCATAATTTCTAAATTAATTGAAGGCCTTGTTCCATCAACTTATACAGCAAAATAGCATGGTATTAAACATGCTCACAACGTTAATAAGTAAATTTCATTAATGAGTAAGTTCCTAAGAGTCGCCAATGGGTTAGTGCAACATAAGGAAGAAATCAAACTCTTCCTAGCAAACAGCCAAATTGATAAACTTTTAATAAGTGAAACACACTTCACAGAAAGAACATATTTCAAAATACCTTATTACGAAACATATTATACCAATCACTTCGATGCTACTGCACACGGAGGCACTGCTGTCCTCGTTAAGCGCTCTATCCAAAATCATGAAAATTAAAATATCAAGAAAACTTTTTGCAGGCAACCACAGTAAAAGTAACAACTCTGCCATATGAACTGACACTATCAGCCGTTTATTGCCCACCTCGGCACAATATAAAAAAAGCAGACTTTGAAAATTTTTTCAAACAGGAGCAAAATTCATAGCCGGGGTAACTACAATAGTAAGCATACTAGCTGGGGCTCACGTCTAATAACAACTAAAAGTAGAGAACTTTAAAAAATAATAGAGGAAAATAGATAGTCAATCATCTCAACGGGAACACCAACTTATTGGCCTACCTACAATTAAAAACTCCAGGAAGCCTAAACTAAATATGCTACCAATAAGAAAAAATAATGCTGAACCTTGGGCGAAGAGTGATAAAGAAAGGTCTAACCTATTCTCAGAGCATCTGGTCACAGTTTTTCAGCCACTACACAATGAACCAGATCAGGAAATTGAAGAAAATCTATCCATTCCTCTAAAGGCACATCAAAAAAATAAACCATTTACCCCAAAACGAACAACTGCTAAAATAAAAAAGTTTAGTCCCAAAAGGCTCCTGGTATCGATCAAATAACAGCTAAAATGTTAAGCAAACTTCTAAGAAAAAGCATTGTATTATTATCTTATATTTATGATGCAATACTAAGAATTGAATATTGGCCAAAATGTCTCAAAGTTGCCCAAATTATAATAATTGGTAAGTCAGGAAAAGATCCAACAGATGTAGCTTGCTAGTTATTTCCAAACTTTTAGAAAAACTATTACTTCGCAGAATAAATGAGGACCTCGAACCTCAAAATTGGGTTCCGGAACATCAGTTTGATTTTCGTCGCGCTCATTCCACGGTGCAGCAAGTCCATCGAATCGCACAAGTTATAAACAATGCATTTGAAAATAAATAATACTGCACAGCCGTATTTTTTGACGTTAGTCAAGCATTTGACAAAGTATGGCATGTTGGATTAATACATAAAATCAAAAAAACATTCCCTCCAGTCTACCTTAATTTACTAAAATCATACCTAAGCGAGAGAACATTCCAAACCAAAGTAAATGAAGAAACAACAGTTTACTTTCCTATAAATTCCCGAATGCCGTAAGGTAGTGTACTAGGGCTTTTACTCTACATCTTGTATACATCAGACCTGCTAATGACACAAAATACAACAGGAACATTTGTAGACGATACTGTCATTCTATCCAGTCATGAAAACTCTCAAACAGCATCAGATTATATTCAGATTCACCTGCTAGAACTCCAATAGTGGCTAAACAAATGGAAAATGAAAGTGAATGGGAACAAATTGCTACACGTAACATTTACCCTCCGTAAGCAATTATGTCCAGCGGTTGTGATAAATAATGTGCAGATACCACAAAGGGAAACTGCAAAATACTTAGGCTTACATCTAGATAACAAGCTGACATGGAAGGGGCATATTAAAAAAAAAGAAAAAACAGACAGAGATCAAAATAAGGGAACTAAATTGGCTAATTGGATAAAAATCTAGACTATCAGAAAATAAAATCCTAATTTACAAGACAGTCATCCTACCTATCTGTACATATGGAGTAGAGCTATGGGGCTGTGCTTCTAAAAGAAATGTAGCAATAATTTACAGAAACCAATCAAAAATACTCCAGCAGATTGTAGATGCTCCGTGGTATATAACGAATCATACGTTTCATACAGATCAACGATCCAGGAAGTAATCCAGGAGAGAGCTACCAAACATCACAAAACATTAAAAACTCACAAAAACCCCTAACTGGAACAGTTAATGCAACCAAGGATCAATAAAAGACTTAAAATATTGTGGCCAATAGACTTAGTGTGAGTGTAGTGAGTCCTCAAGTTTCTTTTGTCAAATTTAATTTATAAAACTTAGACTTAAGTTGCATAGGTTGCATCGATAAATGCTAATCGTATCATGTTATTTACCTGCTAGTACACATAGCGGTCGTTAACCCTTTAGCTTATAGAACGCATGTATTGTTCTGATTGCTAAATAAATAGATACATAAAAAGTGATATAGCTCTAAGTACGGGGAGTAATAAAAATCTCGAGCTTTACTGAAAAAGGCAAAATGTTTTATTGCCACGTTTGTGGTAGAAACGTAATTATTTGGCCAGATAATGATTTAAGTCGAGAATGTAATTATGATGTCCTATTTCTAATTATTATTAGGTTGATGCAATATAAATGCAGGTTTTTAACCTGTATCTTTAAAGTATCATAACTCAGCTCAAAAACAAGTTTTTTAGTCGAAATAAAAACCATTAGAATCAACACATTTTCGCCAACGCGAAACAAATTTATTTATGCCGGTAGCGTAGAAATCCGGAGTTCTGGAGGCGATGAAGTCGGCGAAGGCGTTTTTGGCATCGTCGTGATTTTTAAAGTATTTCTCGCGAAGGAAGTTGTCGAGATGCTTGAAAAAGTGGTAATCAGTAGACGAGAGATCCGGTAAGTATGATGGATGAGGCAGAGTTTCATAGCCCAGTTCGTTCAACTTCTGCAGGGTCGGTTGTGCGACGTGCGGCGAGCGTTGTCGTGGAGAGGATTGGTCCTTTTCTGTTGACCAATGCCGAGTACAGGCGTTGCAATTTCCGGTGCATTTCGTCGATTTGCTGACAGTACTTTTCTGTCGTAATCGTTTCACACGGATTCAGAAAGCTGTGGTGGATGAGACCGACCGCAGACCACCAAACAGTCACCATAACCTTCTTTGGGTGCAATGCCGGCTTCGGAAAGTGTTGTGGTGCTTGATCGCGGTCCAACCACTGAGCCGAACGTCGCCGGTTGTCGTGGAGAATCCACTTTTCATCGCACGCTACAATTCAATCTAGAAAAGGATCATTGTTGTTGGCCAGAATGAGCGAATATGCCATTTCAAAACGACAAGTTGTTTGCTGTTCGGTCAATTCGTGCGGCACTCACATATTGAGCTTTTTTGTCTTTCCAGTTTGCTTTAAATGGCGAACGACGGTTGATTGGTCGACGTTAAGCTCTTCAGCAAGCTCTCGTGTGGTTTTACGAGCATCGGCTTTGATTAACTGCTTCAATTGCTCGTTGTCAATAGCTGACGGACGTCTGGCATGAGGCTCACCATCGAGGCTGGTATTTCCGGAACGAAACTTCTAATACCAACGTTGCACCGTACATTCGTTGACACTTCCATCGCCCCAAACTTCGTTGATGTTCCGAGCGGTTTGAGCTGCATTACGTCCTAGCTTGAACTCATAGAAGAAAATGTAGCGGAAATCGCGTTTCGACATCTGCAATTAAAAGGCAAATTATTGACAGAAAAAAAATTCACAATAAATTTCAAAGATATTTAGAAATAGTATGAAATAAGCTTTCGAATGATATATAACACTGCAAGTTGAAATAACGATTTATTGGGTTAAACTTGAGCTAAATACAAAAAATCTAAAAATCTGCATTTATATTGCATCAACCTAATAAAACACTATCTAAATTTAAAAAAAGTGAAATAGAATTTTGATAAGCGAGTACATTCACATGGAGGTTGACTAAGTTCATGCTATTATCGAAAGAAATTTAAAAAGTAATCATGAAAATATGTACACTCTGGAGTTGTTAATTAGTTCAATTAATGGTGTTAAAGCCGGTTTATCAAATTTCACTAATTTTGAATGTTTGTATGCACACCTTGGATCACCGTTTACGAATGAGAAGAAACTACCCCAAAAAGTTTATTTTATATTTGTCGCTCTCTATTTACAAGTTATTGCTGAACCAGCAGCTAATACTGATCTGTATAAAAAAAGATTAAATTATGTTGAGCATTTGAAAGCAATAAGTCTTTCAAGGTCAACGAAAATTTAGATACAGGTCAGTGATTAGGCGAAGTGGGGCAATTAAAAATATTTCTTATATAGAAAGTTTTCTTGACGTCCCTTATCGAATGTCGCATCTTCTAAAAGCATTTTTACCCGCTAAAATTCAACAACTAATACAAATAATAATAATAGTAGTAGAAAAACAACACCTACTCAAGAAATCTTTAGTTTTACTTACCTCATCCTATCTTAGTATCTTAAGATTTTATTATTTCCCATTATAATGGAACCTGAAAAACCACCGATACAACCTCAAAAGAACCATAGACTTTGCTCTTATAATTCTATCCCATAGAAACATATTCAGCACTGCACCAAGGTCATTGAATTGTTACAAAAATAATGGACTGCTTCAAAATAAGCAAAAATATGTGTCGGTGTATTCTTGGACATTTGGTAAGCGTCCAATAAGGGCATACGATAACTTACTTTACAAAATCAAACTGCACTTTCCGAGCCATCTGTACCTTGTACTTAAGTTTTATCTAGGTGAACACACATTTCCTGGTAACAATAAGATTGATGATTAAATCTCAAACTGTCAACAGATTTCTACTGGTAAATCTTCAGATATGGTTCTCAAACCAATTAATTATTTACTTAGTACACTCGACATTTCAACCTCTGAAAATACCATTACGGCAATTTCATCTATCTAAAATATGTCAAAAGTTGCCTCAGTACACTTATTTTAGTTTAAGAGGTGCATTCAAGTTGTAACACTTTTAAATTTTTTTCTCAGGACTGGGAATAGATAGAAACATGCAGTTTGTTTCAAAATACGCGCGCACTCTTTGTGAATGCGTGACAGATGTAGCAGCACTGAGAATGAGGACTGCTTTTGATACTTAAAATGGCGACGTTTACAATACAGGAACAGCGTGTAACCATTCGCTTCCAAAGTTGACATTTCCGTGGAATCTGTACACACAATCCTGCATAAAGACCTGAAAATGTAAAAAGTGTCCTTCAGGTTGGTCCCAGGAGATTTCTCATGCTCTTTACTTACATGAGCTGGCTTATAACGAATTTTCACTATTTCCAACGATGTTCGCAAATTTACTAGTCGTGTTGCTATTCCAGCGATTTTCTAGTGGTCAAAGAAGACTCCTAAAGAAGCGTTCGCAGCGGTCATGGCATCATAGCGTCAATATTGTGAAAAATGTGTACGGCTGCAGGGAGATTACGTCGAGAAAACACAAGTTTCACAGTTTTCGTGGGATTAGTTTGTAAGAAAAAAAATCGGAGGTTTTATAACTTGTACCTTGTATTAGGAGACATGTAGAGAGTAATAGTTACAGATAGCTTGCACTAGCAAAGATACTCTAAGTCCATAATTAACAATTAATAACGCTTGTTACATCTGAAATAAAATATCTGGGATTTCACCTTGATTATAAATTAATCTGGAGAACACAAAGAAATTAAACTATATCTTAAAGTTAAATAAATGGATTAATTAAATAGGGAGACGTTTCCATATCTCATTGTCGAATAAAATATTCTTTTGCAAAGTAATATTGAACCCTACATGATTTTACGGAATTTTAATTTTGGAGATGTACAAAGACATAAAAAGGTTCGTTAAAGATTATAAGTAAACAATATAGCAAATGCTCCGTGGTATGTCTGAAATGTATGTCTGCACACACCTTACGTGACCAAGGAAATCAAACAAATTGCAAGTGCTTATTACAACTCTCTGGAAGAACATTATAACACGCTTATCAACCAACTGTAGTCAGAGATTGAAACGTCAATGGCCACATAATTTTGCACAGGACTAATAAATGCTTTGGTATTAGCGATGGCTGTACCTCGCGAGGTAGATTATAAATTTGCATCTAAGTAATTAAAAAAGCTACACATTAGAGATTCTTCTTTAACTAATGAAAATTCAAAATAATTTTGTCAATTATACCAGGGACATACCTAAATATCAATGTATTTCTGTCTTTACTTTTATTAATTTTTTATCATTTTAATAAACTTACAACTGTGTATCTGAGGATAGGAATATATGAAATTTATATATTCTGGTGACAACTATTAAGGCCTTAGTCTGTCTCTTGCCTTTTCCTTAATTAATGTAAAATTTTGCTGCTCTAGTACTTGTGGTAGTCTAATACATATGTATTACTGAAACGTATGTGCCTGAAGTCATTTAGCGTCTATACGTTCGTGTACAGGATTATACACAGTTTGGACAGCGCGCTCGTACATTTCCAAGAGCACTGAAATGCATTACCGCAAGACAGATGTGATGTCTTAACACCCGAGTTAAACCCCTAACGGCGGTTGCGGCTGTAATCCTGGAATTTGCAGCGAACGCAACTGATTCGCTGTACGTGCATCGACACGGTACAATCTCGATCGAGCTGCTTGGCAAATAAAATAAAATGTCATGCTACGTACAACAGTTGCAGCCATTTTAACTATAAAGTTTATGAAAGCCATTCTTGCCTTATTTTCTTATATAGCAGTTGTAAAATTATTTTAAATTTGCGGTTTTGCTCCATTAATTTAAGGCTATTGTATCTCTTTTGGTTTGAGAACTCCATTAAAATTTTTAATTTCAGAATTTCTGTTTAAAATGCGAATTTTAATTTATAATTTTAATAAAAGGGAAAAATTTATAAAGACATTTTATAGTTTAAAATTGGCAGTTTATTGGCATAACTTAAATTTTAAGATAGGTACTTACAAAATAATTGAAGGGTGTCAAATCACATAATTTGGGGGCTAGTTAATATCACATAGCTAGATAAAGCCTTAAAACTTTTTCTTCAATAACGTTATTATTTTGTGTTTAGCACAACACCATCTGGTTGAAACTATACATTTGTAAGGGTCATATCTTCTTTTCGAAGAAAAACCTAATTACTGTTGCAAGTTAGAGCTACCCTAAATCCGGACCAAAATTAAAACTAAGTTGTTACTCCGGATGCAACAGTTTCGTTTGTTAACAAAGCAATTATTTAAAAATAATCTATATTAATAAAGATGAAGTTTGGCGAAAAGCAAACTTGACTTTCAGTTTTTCTAGAGTGCAAATACAAAATTCATTAAGGTGTGGCCAATGAAAGGTTGCCTTCATATTTTCGGTAAAAATTTATTACGATGGGTTTATTTTAGAAAATTATGAAAGCATTATTAAAAATCTAAATAAGAAATAGAACGATCAAATAGAATTATTAGAAAGAAAAATAAAATAGAAGAAAATGCCGATGTAAGGTCTAAAAGAAATAAAAAATATTGCACAATTAGAGTTAGAGAGTTCTATTAAAAGGAATAGAAGTTGTAACAGATATGGAAAGGGAATGTGAAAACAACAAGAGAAAAGAGTAACAATCAAAATATACGAAATATTGATAGAAATAATATCACAGAATAATAAAATGAATATTATGCAAGCAACAAGAAATCTTAAAGCAGAAATAATTTGGTTTAATGATGGTTATAGAAAGAAAACAGGGGAGAAGTGCAAAGAAAAAGAAAGTGGCTTTGGGGCAAAGGTAGTTTGCAATAACGTATGACAAATAAAGAATATCAAACATGAGAATTATTTACAAAAACACAGTAAAAATCAAAATTTGGATATAAATATATTAATAAAAAAGTGATATTAATGGATAACAATAATATACAGATATTATAATTAAGAAAAACAAACGAAAAAAGGAATAAGTAAGCCAGCGCTAATAAATAATCAAATATTATATTACTCTGGAGTGATGTAAAACAAAAAGCAAAACAGCGAAAGAAAATTATAATTACAAATTAGTTAAACAAAAAAAAATAGATTTAATACTATCAATTTAAAAGTGATAATGGTATGTCTATAATTTTAAGAAAAAGTTAATAAATATATGGTCTACTAGAGAAAACACTAGAAGGGAAAATGGATTTTTATATAAAATTACAAGTAACTTTGATAAAAAGAAGAAAATAAACTTATAAGGAACAATAAATAGATATAAAATCAAGATTTAATATTAGAAAATAGAAAATAGAAAAAATCTGACCATAAATTAACAATAGTAAAATGTCTGATAAAAATCAATAAGAAAAACATAAAGAAACATGAAAATATGCAAAATAGGAAAAAATAAATTTATAATTTCATAGTCAAAAGAAAGAAAAGAGAAAATTTGACAAAAAAAAGAAAACACTTGGGATAGGTAATATAAAATTCTAGGCAAAAATAAATAATGATAGAAAAACAAAACAAAAATTAAGAGTCATAATAGATAGCACAATCAATTAAAAAAAAGAAATTAAAAAATCTCACAAACCTGTAAAAATTTGATTTAAAATTTTTTTATAATTGAAAGAAAATACAAAAAACAATAAAAAATAACTACAAGAAATAACAAGAAAAGACACAAAACAATTTTTTTAAAATTTAAAAATAGTATAGACACGGAGAAAATAAAATAGCTTCTGAGGTGACCAAAAGTTAAGAGAAAAAGAATGCAAATAAGCATGAAATACAAAAAATTTTGAAAGAATGGAAAAATATCTTGATAATAGCGGAGCTGTTACGGCCGTTTCGGTGTAACCATAGTGGTTTTGGAAACGTCCGACCAACTTTGATTTTTCTGTGTGTACAAAACCGTTTTGACCGAGAGTTTGATTGGTGGCAGGAGTTTCCACATCCCGGAGGTCGTTTGTTGTAGGCCGATTGCATGTATGGGAGTCGATATTTGTCAATGGAGCAACTCAGTCCGTTTTCTTTTGTATTTGACCCGGCGAGGAAAAATAGAAAAATCCTGTTGTAAACCTCGGACACAACCAGCTGAAGGACCCACATTAATAAAAACGCTTTTGATCGGACCCGCAGCGAAGATTGGAGTAACTTGTCTTTTTTCCGCCCACACTCTTCTCTCCTCTTCCTCGATTTCCCCTAATTACAGCCCTGGGAAGCCGATTTCTGCAGCAGAGCATCCGCTTTCACGGCGAGTGTCTTTCAGCTTTTGATTGAAATTTTTTTTTAAAATTAAAAATACGATACACTCCGCTTAAACCTTAAAAAAAATAATGGTAATTATTTCACTTCAAATTAAAAAAACATAAAATTAATAGTTAATATTTTAAAAATGCAGAAAAAATTTATTAATGTAATAAATTTTTATTTTTAGTTATGTATATACAGGCAAATGGGTTATATGTTTTGCTTTTAAAGTAACTAAATAAAATTTTATCTATAAATAATTATATAGAACGTTTAGGTTATTACACCAACGTAAAAATAATATAACTTGAATTTCTTTTTAATATTTTGCACTTATTAATATATTATTTTCTAATCATATAAAAATGTTTGTGGATGTAATTAGCAGAACGTCGATCTGTTGGTAGCATGGAGATTGATAATTTATTTACTATTTGTAGTTTCTTGGAGGTTTGACCGAAAAATTTAAATCATAACGAATATTTTTTTTTTTATTAATTTAACCAGCGTATTTACAATCTACTCCTAATTTGAGTATTAAGTAAAATTATATAACAATACAATGTCATGCGGGGAGCTCTAGCCAGTGCTAGTCTCCCTAATGATTACATCAGTTTTGATTAGGTTGTGCGAGGTCCAGCGGCCATTGTCGTTTGAGCCTTCTTGCGATGTCCGGTTGATTGGAGAGTTGTTCAATGAGTTGGTTAGGGTGTCCTGCCAAGTTACTGCTATAGTTAGTTGAGAGCCTTTTGATTTCACTATCTACGTAGGGAACTCCTAGGTCGTTATGAAGGGTGTCGTTCTTTATGTACCATGGTGCATTGGCCAGCATACGGAGGGTTTTGGACTGGAATCTTTGAATGATTTTAGTGTGTGTCGCTTTGGCGCATCCCCAGAGTTGGATCCCGTAGGACCATATGGGCTTCAGGATGACTTTATACAGCAAAACCTTGTTTGATAGAGAGAGTTGGGAATGTTTTCCAAGTAACCATGCCATTTGTTTGATTTTGAGATCTAATTGCTTCCTTTTGGCTTTGATATTCGAGCTCCAATTGAGTTTTTGGTCGAGGTGCAAGCCGAGGTATTTTACTTCCCTATGGATTGGAATTGGGGTGTTATTTATGCTGGTTTGAGCGCATTCAATACGTCTTTTAGTGAAGGTTATTTGAGCCGATTTATCAGTATTGACTGTAATTCTCCACTTATGGAACCAGGCTTGCAGTGAGTCTAGATGCTGTTGAAGATGTTCCACAGCAAGTTCAGGAGATTGGTTGACTGAAAGGATGGCCTTGTCGTCAGCAAATGTCGCAAGTATAGTGTTGTCTGTGGTTGGTGCATCTGATGTATAAATTAGATATAGCAGTGGTCCCAAGACGCTGCCATGCGGGACTCCGGACTTGATTGGATGGATATCTGAGACTGCACTGTTCATTTTGACTTGGTAGGTTCGGTCTGTGAGGTATGACTTGAGTAGTACGTATAGCTGACTGGGATAACGAATATAGATAGCACAGTTCCGGAAATACTTTTTGTAGGAAACAGAGACGTATAAGTTATAAGCACAGTTTAAATGAGGACATAAAAGTAAATAACATCATTTGAAATCGCATATACTTTCTTAAAGAATTCTCCGAATTCTGCAACAAAAAAAAAATTTCAGAAGCAACGAAAAGAGCCAATTTGTTTTTGAATATTTGATATTACAGAGCAGACTAAAACAGATCAACCATGAAATAAAACCAGACCTCTCAATTGATAATATGTCAAAATATAACTTTATATTCTGGTGATATATCTAAAAATTAATTGACCTTTTTGGCATGTTTAAATATCTTTTAGTCAATGTTTGTTTTTAGAAATGTTAATTTTAAACCCATAGATTTGTTTGAAGGGTATGGAATAAAATTTGGAACTGTAAATTATACAATTTTTTCTTGTCGAACTCTATAAATTCTATTAAGCGATTTATTGATTTTAATTGCAACTAAAATTTTCTGTTAACATTTAGCTTTCCAATCTTCAGTTTGAAATGGCTTTGGCCCACAGAATATATTAAATTTCTTTAAAACTGACTTTAGTAGCAGCTATCATTAATAATAAAAACACAGAATGGCAGAGGATATAGGTGTGGTAAGTGTTAAAAGATTTTCTGAAGTTTTTACGTTTGAAAGAAGACATCATTATAAGCCTTAATAAAAACTACTGAAATTAACTGATAGTTATTGGTTCAAAAAGTTACAATCTCTTGGACAAATATTTCATATTTTACTCAACTCAACCGGACAACTTTAATAAGAGAATGGTTAGAACAATAATTTTAGCTCAGAGCTTATTCCACGCGATCTTCTAAATATTACATATTATTCAAAATAGAGAAATAAATAGAAATTGAAACTTTAATACTGACAAAACTGCTATGTTATATAGATGTTATGCATCAAAACCAGATAATGTCGTTTATACCACGTGTAGTTACATACGTATATCTACCTTATGTTAGAGCAAATGGACTTTTCCTATATGTAGGTAGAGTGACAAGTGGAGTAAAGCTATTCATTAGCGGGTGATTTGGTATAATCTAATTACGATGCCTTCAAAACTAAAGCAGAGCTGAACAAAGTATAAAGTTATTAGAGATGGTAAAATGTGAATTTAAAGAGGCTTGACAAAAATTGACATTACGTTATAAAATAGTAATAAAGTGCTTAAAAGTCTTCCTGAAACATATATGCAGTGAAGAAGAAATTCTTGTAAATACGTTATTGCAGAAGCCGGCAACACACGATTTTGGAGTTGGTGATTCTCGTATGATAGTGTGATGGTATTATTCTGAAGTATGTGCCGTGAGTGTGGGCCGTTAACGTACGTTGTTATTGCTTATTTTTAGAATACAACCTAAAAACGTTTTAAAAAAGTTTTAGAAATGACCAATGAAAGCTACGGCTAATTTTGTTGATCGATGAGTCTAGAATGTATCTACCCATCTACTATATTTAAGTCCCCGTGACTTCGTTTTGATTTTCATGGTTCTTCGCTCCAAAACTCCAAAAATTTAGAATCTGGATTAAGTAGGAGTTAATCATAACTCTGGTATTACCACACTAGGAGGAAGGCTTCAACGTCAGCATAGCGCGCCCTAATGGTCGCTAGTAAACCTTTATATAAATATATACATAGGACAGGTGCGAATAAAGCTAGTTCAAACAAGCAGCTGCGGATCAACTGAGGCAAGTGGCGTCTGTCCCATAATGGGCGGTTACAAACAGCGTCGGACTCAAAATGGGCGGCTGAAGTAGTAGGTTTTCTAAAGAGGGGGTTATGGCGTTAGGCTTAAAAAATTAGCACGTAGAAAATCTAATGAAAGAAGAAGAATAATAGCAGGAAAAATTTTCTGCAGGTAGTAATCTACATCTCAAATCGAGGGAACGCCAACGGATAGGGAGATGGATAGTTCTGCAAGATATTCTCAGAAACCAAGTTTAAATCTCAACTGGAAGAAGAAGAAAAGCAGAAGAAGAAAAATTGTAATGGGAACATAAAATATTCAAGGATGGAACAACAATGTAGTAGTAATCCGTAAAACAGAAAAGAAATGAATGGTGCATAAAGTATAGAGGACATAGTACATTTCTGGAGCGGGGTGAAGAAAGAACAAAAAGCCTAAGTAGGAGTGGCTATATTACTAAAGAAACCATACGGTAGGATAATTATAAATTGGAAGCCAATAAACGAAATAATGTGTAAACTAAACATTAAGATCTATGGAAGAGACATAGTTACCCCGGAGGGGTATGGACCAACTGGCAATACCCCAAAGTTAGAGAAAGAAAAGTTCATGGATACTTTAAAGAAAGAGTTGGAGAAGATTAAGGCAACTCAATAAATTATAATCGCTAAACAAAAGAACAGGAAGGATAAAAAACAATGCGATAGTGGGCCAGTTTGGAGAAGAATTTCTCAATGATAATGGAAACAGAATAATAGAGATATGTAAAACAATGGGCCTCAAGATAGTAAATCAGTTTTAACAACACAAAGATATAGTTAAATACATCTGGATACAACTAAAGAGAAATATCCGCTACATTATTCATTACATCATTATCAGAAATAATAATACTTTGACAAAACTGACGTACGAATCAAGAGAGGAGCAGAATAGGGCACTGATCATAGACTACTGATAGCTAAAATAGTTTGTAAATGATTCAGATAAAGAACAAAGAGAATAAAAATAAAAACAAAACAAATCCGGAAGAAACAAACACTACTAACAATTAAATGAAGTTTAAAATATATTTTATTTAAGATACATCTATAAGACGTCTGTATCAGAGCAGATTGGACACGAAACTAACTGAATTTAGGTGTACAAACGTAGAGAATACATAAAAGAAAGCATTAAACAGGCAGCACTTAAAGCACTTGGAAACAAAGATGACGCAACGAAATAAAAATTTCATTTCTTAGAAAACACCACAGAAGTAACAAAGGAAAAGAAACGGAATAATGAAATGGCTGGCTACCAAATCAGAATCGAACTACAAATTATACAGAAAAAAACAGAGAAAAAACTCACAACTAAATAAAAAAAGGATCAATGGCAGAAAGCATGCCAAAACGTAGACCAACATATTATAAGAAAAGCACGGAATGGAGCATCTTTAAATCAACGATGGCAAATAAGAAAGAGTAAGTTACTTACTAAAAGTTTTAAGAAAAGTACGAATATAGACAGAACAGAGCAAACCTGGTATACGATCAAGTTACAATTATTCCGATAGACATACAGAAGGCACTTAAGGCCACTAAGAACAGGTAGGTAGCTGGACCTGGAGAAATAATACTGAAACTGATTAAATATGGATCAGAAAAACTACAGCGCATAATCCAAAGAATGTTTTAAGCCATAATAAACGGAGAGGGTATACCCGCAGAATGGAAACGGCATATGTAACTTCAATCTTTAAGAAACGTGATCGAAACATCTGCGAAAATTATAGAAGTACAAATGTAATAGCCACAATGGAAAGAATTTATGGAAGGGTAGTGAAGATCAAAATTGAAGTTGAAATACTATGAAAGATAGGGCAAGAGCAAGCCGGATTTACGACTGCAAGATCCACGACAGTCCATGTGTACAAGATGCAACAACTTATCGAAAAGAAGAAAGCAAAGATCAAAGCAGTCCACATGGCTTTTATAGATTTGAAAAAGGCATATAACGTAGTCCCAAAGAGTTACTTATGGAAGGCAATGAAGAATACAGGAGTACATCAGAAAATGATAAGGACAGTAAGAAATCTTTACAAAAGCAATATGCAAGCTGCAAGAGCTGGAAAAAACCTAACCGATAGCTTTAAAACATCCAAAGGTCTACTATAGGGATGCTTTACATCACCTACCCTTTTTAAAATATTTCTAGAGTACGCATTAAAGAACTTGAAGAAAAAGTGCGAAGGAGTGGGGATCCAGATTAGAAACAAACATTTTTATATACGCAGTTTTGCTGATGACCATGATATTAGCACAGGATAAAGAAGACTTAAGCTATATGGTCCAAAAGCTAAGAGAAGAATATACAAAGTGGGACTGAAAACTGAATACCCAACAATAGAAAACCAATTGAATAATTTGGAAGTAGAAGAGAACTTAGAGATAGCTGAACTCAGTAAATTCAAATACCCAAAAAAGACAAACACTAACGTGCATAAAACAACTGCATCCAATTATCCAGAATACGCCCATAATCAAGAAGATCAAAACAATGATTTACAACACAATGGTTTAAAGTATCTTGACGTATGGCGTTGAAAATTGGGTTATAAATGAGAGAAATCAAGAGAAAATAACAGGAGTAGAGATAGAGTACTGACGGAGATGTTGTGGAGTGACAAGACTAGACAGAATTACGAATGACGAGATACAAAGAAGAATCGAAGTACATCAAGATATTATCACATATATAGAAGAGAGGATATATATATATATATAT
Source organism: Sinelater perroti (assembly GCA_036346155.1). Lineage (NCBI taxonomy): Eukaryota > Metazoa > Arthropoda > Insecta > Coleoptera > Elateridae > Sinelater > Sinelater perroti. The sequence goes on along the minus strand of JARFIY010000099.1, from coordinate 18,979,146 downwards.
ATATATATATATATATATGCTATTCGAATGATCAATGTATCAGGTGTTATTACAAATATCGAACTACTACCCTGATAATTTGGTTGTACATAACTTTAGAACGCGTATTTAGTTCTATTGTATATAAATATGTTATTACTTCAGTTGCAACCCTCGTATAATACAATAATGGCATCTAGTAAAAATGTATGTGTTGGTCGAGAATAAACTTTTGTGTTTTTTTGGGGAGTTTCAAAAACCTTTCGTCAACAAAAACGGAAAAAAATTTAATAGTTTAATAGTTGTGGCATTTTACTTCTAATTTTGCATTCAAGACATTTTTCGATTTAAATAAAGTTTTACAAGCGCTTTTTTAAATCGGGTTGTTTTTTCCATCACTTTCACCAGTAGCATTTTTATCTTTATATTTAATCGTTTTGTACTTTTTATTATATTTTTTGCCGAGGTTACAGATTTGGGAAGTTTCAGTTTATGTTTTCTTTTTTTTATTTAATTTACATGTTTTACTTTTTTGTCCCATTATTCTACCAATTTAATATTTTGTATAGTAGATTCTCTTAGTGTGTTTTTACTTTTCTTTTTTTAATTGCATACCTCATTGCTTTTAGTGTATTTGTTAAATTTCTTCTTTGACTAATTTAATATTTTGCAAACTGCGAATATTTAGAAATAATATTAATGTTTTGTATTCAGATTTTTTTAAAATGAGGTCATTTGCGTATATTTATGTTTCATATCAATTTGTATACTAGAGTTGAGTTTTGGATGTCGGACGGCGCGGACGCGAATTTTATAGCAGGTGGCGATATATAAATACCGTATACGGGCTATACCACACCAAATGAAATTCGTAAATTTCAACGCGACGTAAAACGTGCATATAAAACAAAGCGGATTTAGTGGCGAAAGGAAAAAAAGAGGAAAACAAAGGGTTTGTGTGCAGCGTTCTGTGATTTTACGTGTACAATGCAGTGAATAAACCTAGAGCGGACGACAACGAACGGGCGGCGAAAGTGTGATAAGCGAGCGGTGCAAGTGCGGATAGCGATAAAGGCCGCGGTCAACGGAGTTCAGAGGAAAGATAAACAAATAAACAAATAAGCGTGCTATAAAACTTGAACAAATCTTAGGGGATCACATTTAAGAGCTAACTGGATGGAAAACACAAACAAAAGGGAACGGGAGTTAAATAGCAGCACAGAATTGGACCAAAAACTCTGTAGAGAAAGCAAGAGAAAAAACATTAACAAATCCCCCCTGTTAAAAATCACAGGATCAGCGAATACCAAAATGTCGGAAATAAGTGAGCTGAAAATAATGTTTGAAGAAATGATGAAGGAAATAAAGGAAAACACGAAAGCTAACAAGGAGCTTAGAGAGGAGTATAAGAAGAAGGAAGTGAAGTGGGAGCTGGAAAAAGGCTACCTAATCAAAAGAATAGAAAAGCTGGAAAGAAAACTAGAGATAACAGAAAATAATAGAAGGAAATGCAATATTGTAATAAAATGGGTTGAATTCAAAGGACAGAATAAGAAACAAGTCGTGATGGAGTTCCTCGAAGAAAAATTACAAGTGGAGGCCAAAATAAAAAATGTACATACCATAAAGCCAGCACTAACAGTAGTGGAGATGAATTCATGGAACGAAAAACAGGAAGTAATGCAAAACAAGAAATATTTGAAAGGAACAAGAATATACATTGAAAACGATCAAACACAGTACGAGAGAAGAATACAAGAGGAAATCAAGAAAATAGCAAGAGCGAAAAGAGCAGAAGGAAAAGAGGTAAAAACTGGATACCAGAAGATAATAATAGACGGAACTTGCTACAAGTGGAGCGAAGGAGAACAAGGAGCCATAGAAGAGACTCCCTCCTCAAAAAACTAAGCACCCAGAAAATAAAAAAACAGACACAAAACATGACGAACAGAGCAAAGGACACGGACACGAGTAGAGAAACGAAACAAAAAAGAGGAAAGCAGGAGTATATAAAAATAGGAACATGGAACATCAGAAGTATAAACGGGAAGGAGGAGGAACTCATAGAAGAAATGGAGAAACAAAAGCTGGATTTTATGGGAATAATAGAGACAAAGAAGAAAGGCCAAGGACATACGAGACTACACAAAGGATATTGGATGCTTTGGTCAGTAATAGAAAAATCTGAAAGGGCACAAGCGGGAGTAGGTTTAGTGGTACACCCTGGCAAAATGAAAACAATAATAAATGAAATGTATGTAAATGAAAGAATAATGGCAGTAGAAGTCAAACTAGGGGAAAAAGAAGAAACATGGCAAATGATTGTGGCGTACGGACCTGATGAAGACGAAAAAGTGGAAATAAAAAAACAGTTCTTTGAGGAACTACAAAAAGTAATAGATACGAAAGGAAACAATATTACAATTATGGGGGACCTAAATGGAAGCGTAGGAAAGGATAATAGAGGCATAGAGAGAATTTTAGGAAGACAAGGAGAGCACAAAAGAAATAGAAACGGTACGAAAATTGTAGAGTTCTGCGTGGCAAGTGATTTAGTAATAACTAACACAAAGTTCGTACATAAAGACATACACAAATACACAAGGGTGCAACACAGCAGAAACGAGAAATCAATTATAGACTATTTTCTAGTCAACGGGGAGAATTGGCGAAAAATCAAAGATGTTAAGGTAAAGAGAGGACCGGAAATAGGCAGCGACCACTACCTACTCCAAATGGATATGAGGGTGAGCCAAAAACAAGCGACAGAGAAACATAGAAAAATAACTAAGGAGAAAATTAAAAGCCACATGTTACAAGAAGAACACATCAGGAAGAAATACCAAGACATCCTAAAAAAGGAGTACGAGACAAAAAATATCAGAACAAATATAGAAGATAAATGGAAAACGATAAAACGATGCATGATAAAAGCAGCGCGCAAATGTTGCGGAGTGGCAAAGGTAACAAACACGGACTTTAAAAGAACAACTGACATAAAAACACTGGTAAAAAAGAAAAAAGAATGCTGGCGCAAATATCTAGAAACAAAATTGGAAGAGGACTACAATCTATACAAAGAGAAAAGAACGCAGGTAAAAAACAAGGTGAAGGAAGCAAAACAAAAAGCGTGGGAAGAATTCGGAAACAAAATGAAAAAAGAATTTGACGACAACCAGAAACTATTTTACGGAACTTTAAAGCAACTGAGAAAAAAGAAAACTACACCCACAAAAAACATCAAGGATAAACAAGGAAATGTACTGACAAATGAACACGATATTATGGAAAGATGGAAACAATATTTCGAAGATTTGTTGGCAGCAGGGGAAGAACAGAGAGGATTGGAAAAAAGAAGAGGGAGGGAAAATACCGACTTCGAAAAAGACACGAACTTAACAGAGGAAGATAGCGCAGAAGGCAAAATAACAAAACAAGAATTGGATATAGCAATAAGGAAACTCAAACTAGCAAAAGCCCCAGGCATAGACGAAATTACCCCAGAGATGGTAAAATACATGGGAGAAACAGGCAAGGAAAGGTTACTAGAACTATACAACGACATCTTAGTAGCAGGAAAAGTACCGAAGGAATGGAAAATAGGAATCATAATACCCATATATAAGAAGGGAGACCGAAGAGAATGCTGTAATTACAGAGGAATTTCCTTACTAAGTATCCCAGGGAAGGTATTCGCAAGGATTCTAGAAACTAGACTCAGAGACAAACTAGATAAGACAATAGAAGACACCCAGAGTGGGTTTAGAGAAGGACGGGGGGTACAAGATCACATATTTACAATCAGACAGCTAAGTGAAAAGGTCATAGAGAAAGGGGAAGAAATACATCTCTGTTTTATAGATCTGGAAAAGGCCTTCGACAGAATAGAAAGAGAGACAATATGGCAGTGTCTAGAAAAACCAAACATAAATTGCAGAGAAGTAGCAGCAATCAAAGCACTATACGAAAATAGCGGAAACATAATAAGAACGAGACACGAGCAGTCGGAGGAATTTAAGGCCAATATAGGCCTAAGACAGGGATGTGTATTCAGCCCGCTGCTATTTAATTTAGTATTAGATGAGGCAATAAAAGAATGCAAGAAAAAAATAAGAAGATACCATGTAGGAAGCTGGAATATGGAAAAAATCTACATATCAGAATTACTTTTTGCTGATGATATGGTTATATTCGGAAAAAGTGAGAAAGACCTACAAGAAAATATTAATGTATACAACTTAGAACTAAAAAAGAAAAACATGAAGATAAACGGAGATAAAACCAAAACAATGGTAATAGCACCAGACAAGAGAAGACATCGTATATATATAAAGGGAAGTAAAAAAGATGTTAACACTGTATGGGAGACTAAATATTTTTCTTTCACAGATTAAAATATGGCGCCCCGATATTCCATTGAAGAACGAAGAAAGATAACTGCCTAGATGGAGGTCTTTCAGTCCGCAAACATCGCACGAGAAAACTTTAAAGCCTGAATCGGACGGGATGCACCATCGCGCCCGACAATTGGTAGGATCTACAAGAAGTTTCCCGGACGGTGTCCGTTCAAGACGATTGCAAATGGAACAGCGGTAGAAAGAGACCTGTCCGAACTGAACATAATATCACCCTCGTCCAGGGAGCGATGGTAGCCAGCCCAACCAAGTCTAAGCACAGACTTTTTCTAGCAACTAACATTTCGCAAATGTCACTGGTTAGAGTTTTGCATCGTGATTTAGGAATGAAGCCATACTACTTGCAGATTGTGTAGCAGTTCACAAACGCGGACAAGCAAGCACGTGTGAGTGCTGCACAAATTATTTTGGAAATGGTGCACATGGAGCCTGACATTCATGTTTTCTGACCAAGCAACATTCCACATGGGCGATCGTGTAAACAAGCACAACTGTGTCATCTGGGCGACCGAGCACATGCGGGATTCCCCCAAGGTGAACGTTTGGTGTGATTGGACCCCTTTTTTTTTGAAGAACAGACAGTCAAAGGAGCGAATTACCTTGCTGTGCTCAGCACGTTAATGGAGGAAAACGTACCACTTGCCATTTTCCAGCAAGAGTACTTTTAGCAAGACGGCGTCCCTAATCATTACAATATGATGGTTCAAGATTACCGATTAGCGACACGTTCGGTAAACTCTCAATTGATAGAGGTGGTCCTCTCCCATGGTCAGCACGTTCACATGATCTGACGGCATGCGATTTTTGTCTGTGGGTCAAGGATCCGGTCTACGCCAGCAAGCCTCGTAACTTGGACGACCTGAAACATTGCATCACTCACGTCATCGCTGGAATCGTTGTCCAAATAGCCCATAGGGCCTTACAAACAACAATGGACAGACTCCAGAAGTGCATTGAAAGGGATGGGTGCCAAATTGAAACCCTGTAACCAAATCCCTGCATTGTAATTTAAAGTGATTAAATACCCAATTAATGTTAACATCTTTTGGCCTCACTATACAATTCCTGCATTTGTGTATATTGTGTTCCTTGCACAAGGGTTCCTAACTCGCATAATTTAATGAATGCCTTTATTGAAACAACAGATTTCATATAATATACTCACTTACAGTCTGGCATTTGCAAATCGATGACAAGAAAGGTACTTTTAAACTAATAACCTTGTTGCAGCAGCAAGATGAATTAAAACTTTGCTCTGTTAGTATAATAATTATTGTAATACAAATACATAAAAATTTGGATGGTTGTCGTATACTCATTCTTTACTACGAAGACGAAATTTCCTTTATTTACAGTTGCTATTTAAGAGTGGCCTACTCAGTCAATAAAAATAATTGAGCTCTTGAGTTCACTTCCAACAAGAGATAATAATGGCGGTCGTCTAAGGCGCGGTGCTTGCGACATCGCCCCACATCAGGAATTGTGGGCGACGACCGGGTACAGTGCCAAACGTATGAGAGCCTTGACCTTTCAGTTTGCAGGTCGTGCTCTCACGCGAAGTGTTAAAGACTCACCATTATTAATATTATTATTATTATTATTATATTATGTTTGTTGTAACATATTTTACATAATTAGTCTAACTAATTTGTTATAAGGGCAATATTGAAAAATCACGAAGTTGATAGAAATTAAAGTAATGACTTCCTACAATAATTATTAAAATATCAATCCACTTCGAAAAATCTTAGATGCTTTTGTCATTTTACAGAACCCTCTAAAGGCTATTACTTGTAATCGAGATAAAACATCGTAAAAATAAAGCAACAACAAATATTAAAAGAGGAGCTTTATAGAGAGGATTTTGGAGAAAATAAGAGCTGATTTTCTAAAATACTAAACATCGACGTAGTTTTTACAAATAAGGAGTCCACATAATAAAAGAAGTAAGTTAAAAAGATTAGATGCCTTTATTTTTTAATTGGAATCACTATATTAATGGTAGCACATGATCAAATAGAAGTTCACTAAAAACTGTAGCAGTTGCCTTTTGTTTAAATAAATATTAAAAATTCTTTTGAAAGGGGAGTTGACTTTTTTAAAAGGCGCTATGGTTGGGAAAACGCTAAAAGGTAAAGATAATAAAATATAGTTTTAAAGTATTTACTTGAGGTTAAGAATTATTATATTTACTGAGAGTGACTGTGGTTGGATTTCATCAAACTAATAAAACAAAAGATTTTACCATTAAATTTTATATACTGCCATCCAACGGCCACGTCCTCTAGTCAGAGCTTGAAGAATGACAACTTCAGATGCTCATTTTAGCGATTTACAGTCCTGTGCTGGATAACGTTCTTTTACCCCAAGAAGAATTTCAGAAATCAACGCTGTCGTGCTTGATGTTCAGCAATGCTTGGACTTTTAACTGTCTGTCCATCTTGTTTTTTTTTCAGTGAATAATTGATGGTTGCTGAGGACGAAATATTTGTAGTACCGATTCTGCTACACTGGTAAAATGACCGTCAGCATATCTTTTTTCCCGAGTCGGTTATACTCCACCAGGATCCTGATCAATCTTATATTTTAATTCGTAAACGAATTTATCACTTCTTTCAGTAGTTAACTCCTCCTGGTACTCTTTCTCTGTATTTGGCTAGGTCGTAGATTTGAACTTTTTGTAGCCAAATCACGTAATAATTGCTGTCACCGATGTTTTGGCACGAAGGTAATTGAGTATAGCAACTCTACGGTCGATTAGGCGAAGAAACTTATGTGTATGCCCTAACAGAGGATACACATTTTGACTTTTTCGCAATCTTGTAGGAAATCATTGTTAATCTCGCTGCCATTTTTCTTTTTTCTTCTAGTTCCAAAGAAAATTACAATAGTTTCTTACTTTAATGTGAAGAAAATCTTAAACAGTATAATAATATTTCCATCAGCTACTCGACTTTATTCCTTAGATGCGGGTGGTCGACTTAGCAATTCATAACCCAAAAGCTGGTTAGTTAGTATCTTCGAGAACATTTACTAGGCATCTAAGGTTAGCTAGCAATCTATAAGAATCCTGGCATTACAAAGAATAAGATCTATTTTGTAAAGACAATAAAATAAAAGATATATTGGAGTGGTATTAATGTTTAGTCAGCTCAAGTCAGTTTTTCGGATAAAGTGCATCTGTTACGACTGTTGAGTTGTCTTCAGAGGAGCGTTACAAAAACATAAAGTCGAATTATATTAATTCGCTCCCCCCACCTCCCTCGGCCTACCAACGAATAGAACTGATAAGGTTTACATTACATAACATTTTCTTTAATTGTGCAATGTAGGTTTTGAAAATACATGTTTTTTTTGTATATTCTAGATATATATTTTTTGTTATTCAATAGCTACAATTGTAACAATTAATTTATAAAGAAATTGTGTCTTAGGCTTTTTTCTGAACAATTATTTGCTCAGTTAAATAAAAAAATAGTAAGTTACAGTACAGCATTAAGCATTTTACAGCGGCCTTGTATTTCGATGTAATTTGTTGGCGAAGTACTTAACATCCACATCATTACAAACGCACTCAACACACAACGCAACCGGCATGTTGCTTTTATGAATTTGCCAACATGCAACAGGTTGATTTATGCTGCGAGCGTTCTTTAAACAAAAAAAATACGTTTTTATGGCAGCGAAAAGCTGTTATTAAATGTTTCATAAACATTAGATTAGCTTTATTTTAGACTGCGCAAAATGAAAAACGCACGCTGAAGGCGCCCCTGGGAAATATGGTGCCAAGCAGTAGGACGGAGCTTTTTAAATTGAAAGCAAAACTGTGTTATGAATTTCCGGCAGTATGTGTGTGTTACTAGCTGAGCTTCAAAAGGCGTGTGTCAAAAGGTGGGCTGCGGAACGTCTTGTAATAAAATTCTTGTGCTCATAACTGAAGGGTTGGTTAATGCTGAGTACTGCATTATCTGCTGCTATTATACACTAGGGCAGTCTTTAAACAACCATGAAAATTGCCAAAATGGAAAACGTCAGGCAAGTAATGTTTTTGTTTAATTCTAAAATCAATTGCGTATTGCAGGATTCTTTATTATATATCTATTAGCAATACAATTAGCCTGAAATACTTTAGGCTACAAGTACATTGTATGATACATACTTATATATTAAACTTAATAATTATACCTGCATTATACATACTTCCTAATTTCGTAAATTCAATATAGAGGTTTTAGTTATAATATTTTATAAGGTTCTATGTTAATTTATGAATTAGCTTGGTAGGTTTGATGGTTTAAATCTTTTTGGTTGTCGGTCTTCGTTACCTTCATTTAACATATATGTAGTTCGCTAGTATGTGTTTTCATTTTAGTCTGATTTTTCTCTGCATCTTGCAACTTCTTTTCTCACTGTAGCTATGCTTAAGTCTTTATATAACACTGCATTTAGAATATAAACAAGTCAAAAGAAAAGCAATCGCGACAGTCCATAATAAATCCAGACTGATATTTCCGGGAGATGAGAATAGGTGGCTTGGACAGGAATTCAACGCTATATTTCGGCGTGCCTTTGTTGTCGCGTTTTTCCACCGGAGATTGTAGAGCATTTAGATTGCAAACACGTTATTTTGCTGTATACCCCTCCTAACACACTGATGGTCCGGCAAATAGGGAAAAGGATAAACGCACTCAAGCCCAAGTTTTAGATAAATATGGGGGCGAATGCGAAGCTAATATTCATAGGCTGTTCACTGATGCAGAAGAAGTAGAGAAAAGCGGCGCTCTAAGTAGTAGGCTGCACATTATAATTTTTGATAAAATCGATGCAGTTTGCAACCAAAGAGGGTTTATTGCGGGAAACAGGGCGTTTACGATATTGCTCTGAATCAGTAGCTGGAAAAATTGATGGAGTCGAGCACCTTAACAACATTCTAGTTATTGGCGTGATAAATTATAAAAACATGATCGATAGACTGTAAATCTAGATGGAGATTAGTTTGCCTAATGAGGAACGCCGTTTTCAGATCTTGAACATTCACATAACTCAAATAAAGCAATTTAGGAAAATAGATCCGGATGTTGATAATAGGGAACTGGCAACTTTAACGAAAAACTTCTCTGGTGCTAAACTGGAAGGGCTAGTACGTGTAGCTTAATCCACTGCTATGAATCGGCTTATAAAAGCTGCTTTGAAAGTGGCAGTAGATCCTAAAGCTACTGCTTTGCCGAGCTGTCTTTTTGCATGCTTAAAACATGATATTAAAACTGCTTTTGAAAGTGCTCAGGAAGTATTAGACCAGTGCTTGGCACGAGAAATATTTAATTGGGGAACCTCTGTTACATCTTTGCTGGAAGATGGCAGGCTATTCATTTAACAAGTTCCTTCGATAGATTTATGAGGTCCACTGAACTCTGACGAGAGTGCTTTGGCTGCACAGTTAGCAAAAGTGACAAACTTCCCCTTCATTCAAGTTTGCTCATCTGAGAAAATGGTGAAATTTACAGAGACAGCTGATTGTTGACGATGCCTACAGATCTACGTTCAGATGCATTATGGATTACGGCCTGATTGGTCCTCGGTAGTCCACACTGACTTTACAGGCTCTGCTAGTGCTACTGAAAAGCAATTAGCCTCCCCCCGGGAAGAAACTGTTCTGTGCACTAGCAGCCAGAGCAAGTCCTCGAAAATATGGAGATGATGTCTGCGTTTCCGCAGTTTTACACGTGCTGAACTTGTCGAAACCTGACCACCTTCTGATCGTGAAGTTTTCTCCAAGCAGAAGTTGTATTAACTTGCACGGCAAGTGCAAGGAAAGAGAATTTTATTTTCTGTTAAGAAGTTGCTTACTTTAATAGACATGGTAAGGCTGGTGGAAAATGAGTACAGAACCATAAAATTAGTAAGCAAACTGGAGGAAGACGGTGCTCTGAACTTGAATAGCGACGTTTGTAAATTTTCTACTGTTTGAATGAATGTTGTGGGTGTGTGCATTATTTATCTTTGTCAGCAATATTAAATTGTTAACTAAAGTTAATACCTCAAAACGTTAAAATAGAATGTTTGCAAATCACTGCACTTGGGGTGATGTATCAAGGAGTTTGCGGTTTGCAGCTGATTTCTATGAATATCGTGAATAAAATGTGGTTTATATTTGTTCTATGCTGTTACATCTTTAGCTGATCGATTGATGATTGATTGGCAGTACGTCTATCTCAACTTTATTGTAATTGTTATGGAGATATAGTTAATTATTTTATTGCTTTGTTCTATGTATAGTATTGCACACGGATATAACAACAAGGATCTAGGGTACGTGGTTATTTCCGATTGGCGTGCAACACGTTTATCAGCAAGGTCTGCGCCAGGGTGCTTGTGGTAGAAGTGCTCTTTGCCCTCGTCGCCAGGTTGTGCATGTCCGGCACCAGCTGGGATTTGTCATAAATTTGCACGTAATACAAAGTGGTACATTTCATAAGGACCTACTGCACCTGGTCGTATCCCTCCTAGATGTGCTTTCAGTTTCTGGATTAAGAAGCAGCTTGAACTTGACGCAAATGTAGTCGCTGACATCAAACTTCAGCTCTTGCAGCTTGATGGTGATGTCGTTGAAGTGTGTGCCAAGGCCGGCATGCTGAGCAGCACTTTGCTAAGTAGGTGAAATTTCAGCCCATTTTGCGGTGTAGCCTCGTCCGGCGGATTGTGGCGCTGGCGGATGTGATCGAACACCGACATATCCGACCAGGAGTTCTGCAGCAGCTTTATTTGGTGGTTGAGAACCTTAAAAAAGATAGAGTTCCTCGCCCAAAAAGAAGGCTTGCGGGAAGAGATTTAGGTCTAACACGTTACACATAAGATCAGTGAGGACAAGCATCGCGCTTTATTGTAAATGTGCCATGATTCGAGTTTGCTGAAATAATTTCGTAGATTTGCAGATGGGGTTGTGTTGCGGCCCCAGTATTGCGGTATTGTCCGTAAATATTGTTGTTGTGAGTCTAGTTGTTGAAAAATGTGCTATATATATTAAGTATAGAATTGGACCGAAAATGCTCCCTTGGGGGACACCAGGACTTATTGGATAAAAATCAGTGTTTACTTTTTGTAAAAGTTGAAAATTTTTCCCAATCAGTCGTTGTAGCTTGGTCAATTTTAAGACCATTTGCTTGCGTTTGGTAAGGGCTTGGGCTCTCCAGGTAAGAAGGCTTCAGAGGTATTTTGCTATATTTAGGCATTTTTCTAAAAGATTAATATTAGCTTTTAAATTTCCAGGTGCAGTTACTGAATTGTGTAAGGTGAAGATAACAGGGTCACCGGAATATGTAGCTGTTGTTGTATTAGTGCGATTGATATATCTACTGCGTATAAACCATGAAAAGAAATACCAACAATACTTTCTGTCGGAAATTCTAAGTGAATGGTGATGAATTATAAAAGTGCTTCTTAATATTTATTTGAAAATATCTACTTATGAAATATAACTTTAAAACTTGATGATACGTATACGGAAGCTTTTCCTTAATCTTCAAAAGCCTGTATAGGTTTCAAACTTTACCCAATTTCTAAGAGACATAAAAAAGCGACTGATCAGTACTTTTTCTTCCCAAATGTTTCGTTATTGTTTTTCTACAACCCTAGGTTTGTTCAACTGTAGAATGTTTTTTTTTTTTAAATCCAAACCAGCAATAAAATATTGTTTTAAATTCTTTAAGACAACGTCTTAGTTGATTAAGCAGGAGTTCTTTAAATAATTTAGACAAAAATGATAAATAGGGCAATAGAAAATAGGGGTTTTCTTTTCTTTGTCACTCTCAAAACATCATTACATAGAGCTAAGATTAAACAGCACCTTTTAAATATCTTTGCTGTAATAAAGTTAGGTCTTGCAACTTTCTGAGGTTTTAAACTATGTTTGGTCACTTTTATTTCACTAATCTTGATTTTTTTTAATAAAAACATTTGTCTGGGACGTCTAATTGTTGTTATATATTTGCTTTTTCAGGAGGCTTTAGATCGGATAGTAGTGATTAAAAACGTTAGCCCAACTGCCGTTAGCATTTTTAATTATAGTAGGGATAGAGGGATTATAGTTTGTGGGTGTTTTAGTTTTTTTGGTAGCCTTCCATAGAAAATAAACGGTGAGTGTCTGTATTGCTTTGTTTTTAAATTTCTCGCTGCTTTATTTATTTGGTACAGATTTCTCAGCAAACAACTTGATATTTCGTCATATTCTTCTAAGCCTTTGTTTTTAGAAATTACATTTTATTTTTCACAGCATATTTTTTTTATCTGTAAACTCAGATATAAATTTTCGATTAGCATTTTGATATCAAACTTATAAATTTAATGAAACTAACACAAGCGGATACACAAGGATAGATTAAGAGATTGTCTTGCCCTGAAGTACCTTTGTGCATTTTTCTTTGTAACACAAAATCAAATAGATCTGTCGGCTATTAGGAGTAGGTTGCCATGTGGTTTTGATTCTTAGATTTTTATTAGTTTTCTTTCTTTAGTTGGTGTTATTATATTTTCCTTTCCCAATGTTGGTGTTTTATCTCACCACCGACAATAAACCGATTTTCTGTTTTGAAGAAATGATAAAACTGTTCTTGTCTTATTAAATATCAGGAAGACTAGTGGGCAGCTGTAATTGTAACTGGACCGAGCAAATCTTCAATCACAACGTTTCTTGTTTGTAAGGAACATGTTTATAAAGGTATTTGTCTCTTATCTCTTTATGTATGTCTAATTTATGTGCATTGATAAATGTCTACAATTCTTCTTGTGCTGTGTTTAGTTGACCAATTGTGCCATCTTAAAAATTTGAGGTATTATTTGAGCTTAGTGTGCCTATGGCTGTTAATATCTGTAGCATTATTTTCATATTTTCAGCTAGTTTAAGCATTGTTTCTTCTAGTTTTGAAAAAGTTGAGATTGTAAATTGTACAGTTACATTTATTTCTTCTGAGTTTACTATGTATAGCGATGAAGCTGGCCCTATATTAGATCTTTGTGTAGAATTCATTGTAGAATTTACTTGAGTTATGCATTTTTTAGGCCCTAGTGGCGAAAACTTGATGTTCCACATTTCTGGTTCATAAATCGCCGGAGAAGCTTCGCTACAAAGTGTTTTCGGATTTGGTATAACTGTTTGTAGAATGGGCGCTTCTGCATTCAATGCATCTCAATTATTATGTATAATATGTTTTGGTCTGTTTATTCCTATGACAGTTAATGCACAGTGGTATTGATTATAGATTTTTGGCATCTATAATGCAAACACTGTTGTCTTTTGATCTTTTTGATGTTATTCCTATTCATTCTGTATCATTATAATCTAATATGAATTGTTGCGTAATGGGTTACTAATGTTGGTTGTTAGGTAGGTCATATTGGATAACGACTGTGTGTTGTCTTATACTTTGATTGTAGGGAGGATATATGTATTAAATTTGCAGGTTGTATTAGGAACTGCGTTACAGGTGTATGTTGCATATAAGACATATTTAGCAATCTCTATATGACACTATCAATAGTTGTTTAAAAACTTATAGGCAGTACATTAAATATTTTTTTAAGTTTTATTTTATTTTTAATCGGATTACAACAATAAGTAAAATATGTGTTATTAAATAGAGAGCGGAAACACTGGTGTGGTTAAAATCCATTGATGTACAAGGTATACATCTCTATATACATATTTTTGTTTACAGACACAATTCTTTGAATTAATGGCGAGATTAACCAAATCTATGTGGAAGCTGTGAAGACTTTCATTATTATCGAGCAGGTTGAGAGTCAAGGTATTCAGATGATGTTCTAGTTTACTTATTATTTATCACTAAACTTCACTTCTTTTACAGAGTCAACTTTTAAGTCATTTAGAATGTCTTTATTTCTCACGAAGTAGGAGGCATTACAGGCAGTATGATATGGATACTAGAGTTAGCTATTATACTCTCACAGCTGTAGCTTAGAAGCTTACCAGTTAGAATTAATTTAGATTTGCTGTCAAGTAATTGGCATTAATTAATTAAATACAATTACGAGTTGTTTATGTTTTTCAAGTCAAGTCTTTACAAAACTTTAAGCCAATATATTTTACTTCATTTAATTGGTTTTATTGAGTTTGCTTCGATGAACTACTTAATCTAAGCTTTGCTGAATATGTGCAGCTTGTACTAAAACATTATGTTTTTACGATGATGGTTTTGTCATTCGCAAAGATAACAGTTAGGGAGTGCTGACTTGTTAAAATGTTTGGTGTTGTCATGAGTTGTACATGGAAGTGTCGTTTCTCCATATATGATTTGAAAAAACTTTTCAAGTTTTTATAGAAAACACTGTCAAATGCCCGACTTTTGTCAAGGGCAGCTGCGCAATATCGTTTCTCTTTAAAGACTTGGTTTATGTTATCGACGACTCGGTGAACCTATTGTACTGCATAGCAGTTTCTTAAAAACCAAATGGTGGTCTAGAATAATGTTATTATCCGCTAAGATGGTTGATGGCCTTTAGACCAGTAGTTGTTCTAGTAATTTACCTAATACGGACAGGACACTTAGAGGTCTGTAGGAGGTAGCCTTGCTTGAATGTTTGCGAGGTTTGAGAAACTGTGTTATCTGCGCTAATTGTCTTAGTATAACATTGTATAACTTGGTCAGCATCACTAGGCCTTTATGCGATAATTCTATAACTAGTTTCTCATGATTAAGTCAAAGCCTAGAGCTTTTTGAGGATTTACGTTGTATCTGACCAAGTTTTTGTTGGTACAGTATTTCTAAAAAGTTTTGTATTACACTTGAGATTGAATAGGTCGAAAAATACACTTTGGGTGTTTGATAAAGAGGTCTGCTTATTCCGAATCGAATCGTGCCTATTAGTCACTGGTTTTTTAGGGGGGAAATAGGTTGTCTTTGAACTCTTATTTATTTGGTTGCTTTATAGAGAGAATAATTTGTGCCAGCTGTTCTGGTCAGGTTTCTAAGGTGCTCTTAGAAGCCATTGTTTTTAAGTCTTTGATGAGCACTCTGATGTGCTCCGATGATCCTTGGTTGTAGCGTCTTTGGTCTGAGAGATACCTTGTGATTTGCCAATCTTAGGCGCCTTATTCTTATTTCCGCAATTTTTCTTTTTATTGCAGTGGGACAGCCTTCTGGTAATCTTTTTTGAGTAACTGCAGGTGTTGTTTTTATGGCAGCCTCTTGGATTTTGTTGTGCTGCCTGATATTTTGAAAGCGATTTAGTTCTACTACTTAAAAAGCTTCACTCAGAGTTGACATATTGTTGTCCTTGGAAAATACTTAAATTGCGCTTTTTTCTACTTGCTGTAGTAGTATCTTTTGCCACATATTACGTGTCGAGTTATGCGTTTAGGTTTGTTGTGGTAGCAACGGTGGATAATTTATAGTAAATGGATAATATTTAGGTTGAAGTTGGTTTTGGATTTGCATTTTACTATTAGCTACCGTGGGTAACGGAAACATTGGTTTTTGGGATACAATTTGTTGGTGGTGGTTTTGTAAGTTTGACGCTGTCTTTTATGAGCAATAAGTAAAGGGCTGCGTCGCATATTTTTGATACTTCTTCTTCTTCTTCTACTACTCTCATATAGGCTATAAGCCTGTTTCTAACTACACATTTCGTGTAGTACTATGAGCCATGTTGGGCGTACCCCGGGCAGGTGGCTAGTCTGACCCGTTAGAAGAAGGAGAATGTACTTTACGACCGCCAAAGGATGTTTGTATGATGGCCGGAGAGTACTCGATGTTTGCCGTTATTTTGACCTAGGAGTCGAACCCCGGGCCCGCCGCGCGTTAGTCTGGCAGGCCGAAGCCTTTGCGTCGCGGCTGTCGTGCTCTCATATTTTTGATACTGTATGTGATAATTAGGATAAAATTCATCATTTGTGTTTTGGATTATTGAAAATGTTTAGATTGCTTAACATTATTTTTTGTAGCAAATAGTTAAAAAATAACGGTGCGATGACCTTACTTATCACAGTTCTTTCTTACACTTCCTTATTCTTATAGTAGACATAATTTTACATTTAATTTAAGCATAATAAATGCAGCCGCGAAACATCTTACTTCACGAAAGTCAAACGACAAATCGCTTTTAAAATGTAAAAACTCTATTTTATAAGTACGTTTTTCCTATAGGTTTCGGTCTTTTGTAAAAAATTTTTTTCAAATTATCCGCATAAAGTCAGCGGTTCTAATTTTTTAAATTTAGTTTTAGTTAATATGTTTTAATTTATTTTTAATCAATCTAATGTATCGTATAAAACTATTTTCCTAGTAGGTTATCTTTCATAAGTTCGTTTTAATTGAACCATTTGTTAAATAGGTATATTTGTAGCGCATTCCATTTATAATAAACCAAAGACAAATTACATAATAAATTATTTCCAGCAGATCTCGCCTAATTAGACCTAATGTTACAAACTGATAGATTAGCGGATTTCCTTCTAGTTCCGTTTAATCAAATTATTTAATGAAATCCGTAAATATGGCAAGTCTACAGGCACTGTGTTTGAATTATTTTCTGCTGGAAAATATTGAAATTAAAAATTTAAAATTTTCTGTAAAAAATAATTTTGTATATTTCTCATCTGATGTATTGGAAGTTCCTTTCTGGCCAATTTTTTTTAATTCTTAATATGTTTCTAAATTATATTTTTTATTATACTAAATATTTATAACATATAAATATTGGGTCTTATTTTATCCCACAAAAATTCTATTCGATCGGCCTCGTTGTGTGAATGATAATTTCTTTAGTGTTAAACTTATTTTGCGGTGTAAATGCAGCAACTAAAATTTTTGGCAAATTAGACTTAGGTAAAAGTTTAAACAAAAATTTTTGGTTAGAATTGAACATGGTGACAAATTGTAAATTTCAATCTGTGCATTGAACTAAATGTCAATTTTTAGTTGACCGTTTAAGGCGTTTGCTTTAGGTACGGACGGACCTGACTCTCTGAGCTGCCGGTGCTTAAATATTGACCTATTCAGTCGTTACAAATAATTGAGTAGCTGAGTCTAATTCTAACAAGGAGTGACGAAGCGTTTGTCTAAGGTGCGTGCCACATCGCCTTGTATTAGAGACAATGTGCCGTAACAATAGGGCAAGCATAGATTTAACTTTTGAATTTGTAAATCATATATATGTTATTATTTTGCTAAATGTAATGAGGAGGTAGGTTCCTGTTTGCTACTTTAATCCAATTAATCCTTTTGAATGAACTAAACGTTGAAGCCACTGCAATGCATTTTCGGTGAATTCGGGTTGATTGAAACAGAAATAATAACCAATGAATGTATTTCGTATAAATCCTGTTTAATTGCACTAAATATTTTACGTAATCGATTATTCTCTTTTGAATGTTGCTTAATCGAACTAAATAAGGGGAATTATATATTTATTTCGAATTTATTAGATAGACTAGAGGTTTTTACAGAACTTATTTGTGAAATCATTTTGACCATAAGAAGAACATTTGAGAATACGTTTCCATTTAATTTTCCCTCCTATAATATGACTTCCATTTATTTCCTTTTTGGTAAATTCTTGACTTTAAAGAGTGTCTCTATAGCGTAGTCTACTTTCTAAAAATCTTTTACGTTTTTTTATAAAGGTTCAAACGTAAAAAACTTTTCTTAATGTTGCTATGTTAGATTTTTTATTATAAGTTTTCCGTTTCTTCTGTTAATTCTGCAATAGTTCGAGGCTTATTTATATAAATCTTCTTTTAGAGAAAAAAAAATCTGGCGATCGTGGCTACTAATTAATTTCTGTTTTTCTCAAATTTAATTTGTTTTTAAACGTATATTAACAAAGCATAGTAGATTCAGCAGTATAACAAGTGCCCCCGCTTTGCTGAAACCAAATATTAAGTCTGTCCTGAATCACAGGCCATACAAAATTATTGAGCATTTTACGACAACTTTCTTCATTTAAGTAAAGCTTATAAATTATCTGTGAAAAAATATTGTACCACTCTGCGCGCTAAAGTAGATGAATTTTATTTATGTTGATGAGCAACTTTTGGATTTTATTTGGTCCAAAACTTGGAGTTCTGTTTATTAATATAACCGTTAAGATAAAAGTGCGCCTCATTACAACATAATTAAAGGCTAAATAAAAATTGCAGGCCTTAGTTTTTAAACGAGCTGAATTTTATAGAGATTTAACTATTTTAAAATACGTTGCATAAACGTTCGAACTGTACCACGTTCGTCAGATCTTCTCCGAGTTGATGTTTTTGTTTCTTCATTTACACTTTTTTCCACATGGCCGATGTTATTCTGTTTCCTAGCAGGACGTAGTCTACTGGGACGTTCATATACAACACACAGTTCTGTAAAATTAAACGTCAAATCGTTAGATTCATTTATGACATTGAAATATAGACATTAAGTTCGTTGTGTGGCAATGGTTAAATGTTGATTTTCAAAATAAATTGAACAATTGTGGGGCTATTAAAAGTGGTGTATTACTTCATAATAAATTACCCAAAACTTGGTTGTAATTTTTAAAAATAAAGAATATTGTAAGGCACTTATTAAAACAATTATAAACATTTGAAATTTAAGGATGACTTTTAAGCCACTTTTGCTAACATAAATTCTTTAATCACATATTTCTTACCCTTTATGTGTACAAAACAGTGAGGTAACTACTATGTTTTTTAAGAATTTATTGCTAGACACCAAAGCATCTAAAAGGCAGCCACAATTTTGTTTTCGTTTGAGTTTAGGTTTATTACGTTTTTGTGTTAAAGATCAAGTTTAGCTTTGTTGTAAAAATTCGGTAGGCCTTTTAAAACGAGTTTCTAAATTAACTTTTTTCTTTAAAATAGAGCTAACTTTAAAAAAGATTATTAAAAACTTAAAAATCTGTTGCTTATCTTGCTATAACCAATAAATCATTGCTTTCTTGATGCGCAACCGAGATGAGTTTTTCTAAGGTTTGCTGTTAACACTCATTATTTTAAGATTATCAAAATGACAAAAACCCTACGTTTAGTTATATGTATGATTTAATAACCACTAATCAGTATTATATATTATATATAAAAGAGAGCATGACAGCCGCGAGGTAAAGGCCCCAACCTGCCAAACTGGCGCACGGCGGCTCCGGGTTCGAACCCCGGCAATGACAAAAACATTTAATGCTCTCCGGCCGTCATACAAACACCTTTGGCGGTCGTAAAAAGTACATTCACTATCCACTCGCCAACCCGCCCGGCAAGCGTGGCGTTTAATTGCCAAATCCCCCCCAAAAAGGGAGGCCTATGCTCAATACTGGGCGCTAAAAAAGGCTGAAAAAAAAATCAGTATTTATTATACACAAACTTGGTTTATTTAGGTTTTAATTCAAATTTTATTTACATATTTCTTCCCAAATTGTTCTCAAAATTGAATATTTCTTTTTTGGGTTACCCGTTTTATTTTGATTTTGTTTTAAAATGTATCCAAAGAAGGGGTTGCCCACAAAAAGGTATTTTTGGTATCCTAGGTTAACAATTGTTCACTCGCGTTCCCTCAAATTTTTTCGAGGCGGAATGTGGAACAATTTATTTACAAATAATAACAGTGGGCTAAGTCCGGAGGTAACCTAAAGTAAAGATATGCAAAACGATTCTTTAAATAGACAACCAAACATACGCTAGGCTAAGCCACGCCACATTTTATATCAACGGTCTTTGTTTACTTTTTGTTCAAATGTATAGTAGATTTGCCCATGTTTCTTTTTCTTCTTCTTCTACTCTTCAATCCTTGGATTGGTCGACAGCTTTTAAGCTGCTATGAGAAGGTAATGTGGCTTCTCCTTTCCTTGGTTAGATGGATGCCATCTTTACCTACTAATATTCAATCTGCAGCTGTACCAATGTATCCATCTCCACCTGCAGTTGATACTGCAAAAACTGCTATCTCTTTGCAGTTACCACTAGAGCCATTAATTTTCTTTGCCTCTAGTGGCCCTTCAATTAGTTTTGTCTGTGTGTCGACACAGTTTACCGGGCTGTGACCGCTGTACTCTTGTGTGCATAGCTTCTTGAAGCCATAAATTAAGAGAGTTAGGAGTCATTTGGGAACCA
This sequence comes from Sinelater perroti, assembly GCA_036346155.1. NCBI lineage: Eukaryota > Metazoa > Arthropoda > Insecta > Coleoptera > Elateridae > Sinelater > Sinelater perroti. The sequence goes on along the minus strand of JARFIY010000099.1, from coordinate 18,958,650 downwards.
ATATCTCAGGACGACCTTAAAGTTCGATAGTTCCGAGTATAAAGGTACTATTTCTAAATGATTTTCTTACACCCCTTCTTTTTATTACTTATAAAAATATCCAAATCTAAAAAAACACTCTTTGAACATTATTTTTTTTAATGTTTAGAGCTAAATAATTTATTGTGGGAGTTAAAACAATTAGTAAATCCGACCCACAGTAGTTCAAACACTCCAAATTGTTGGTCAAAAAACTGTAAACGTTTTATTTCAAAGAAAACAAAAATTGTATTGTTTTTGGCCTTCCGAATCATATGAAAATATTTTCAAGCCGATAGGCCTCACAATTTTCAAAATATATGCGATTTTTAACCAGGAATTTCAAAAAAATCTAATTTTTCTCAAGTACATCGTGTTTGGTGTTGTTTTCAATGTTTTTCAGCCTTCCGAATCCAATAGAACGATTTAGAGTTGGTAGAATCAACAGATCTGAAGATATAGTAATTTGAGCCATAATCCGTAAAAAATCCAATTTTTTTATAAATACGTCATGTTTGCTATTGTTAATATTTTTTGGACGGATATTGGATGCAACTAGCGTCAAGTAGTTATTGCTACCTGTATTCTAGTTAAACCAGTTTTTATAACAATTAGCAAAGCTGCTAGTGATTTCTTTCAATATATAGTTTGGATATTTTAGCGGTATAGGTTGCGAAAGTTTCTACTTCTATGTCATAATCGCTCATAACTGCTAAGAGAATGAAGTATAATTTTTTTATGAGGTTCACATATTATAGATACTATTAATAGCAGATGATTTTCGTACTCCGAAAAAATCTGCGGGAGGTTTTACCGCTGCCTTACTTAGAATTGTCGACATTCAGCCCAAATTTTTTCTTAAATGAATCATGGATTAGCTTGTTTCTTCTTAGAATATACTTAGAATTTTCTGTATCAATATTGTTCAAGTTTTTTTATGTTACTTTATAGATGGAGCATTGTTTTGTAAGATTGATGCACTGTTGCATACCTTGTCATAAAACATGGTGAATAATATCATATATTTTACAGGAGCTATCTTTTCATGATCTGACGGGGAAATGAAAGTTGACGTTGACACATTTGGCAAACGCGGTACCTGGGCCTAAGCTCATAACCGTTCTGATGTAGGAAGGCCTAGCATTAGAAGTTTGGTTGACATATAGACGCTTCCCAGATGGTGGAAGCTTAGTGCATCAGTCATATTTAGCGTTTACCAAACATGCCAAGGATGATGGTGATATCAAAGCGGAGAGACAACATCCCTGTCACCATCTCGACGAAATTAGTTGTATTCTCAGTGGCCGCCATGATGTTGTTGGTGGCCTCCAGAAACGTAGAGGGTTCTACTTTCTCGATGTTCGGGCTGCTGCTCTGTGGTGGCGGTGTTGCGTTTTTCGTCGGACTACAGCCGGGAGACTTTCGAAGCTTTTCCCTTGGCTGCCGCAGAGTAACTACGTCCGCGGGTGATGGGGGTCAGGCAGAGATTTGACTTAGGGAATTTTGGGCACCGCCAAAAGCTAACTGGATGGAGGCCCTAACAGTTCGCGGCTTTATTTGAGAGCTTTTTGCACCTCCCGTAGTGATGGTCTGGTTCTTGGTAGTGCTTATCACTTTCTTCTAAACTTGATTCAACCTAGTCGTGGTGTGATCCACTGTATTTTGAACTGGTACGTTAGCCTTAGTTTCTGATATTACGATTCCCGTCGAATAATTACCCGCCACAATGTTATTGTATACGAGATATATATCCATCGCATTTATCATGGCTTGTGATCTTAAAAAGCAATATTGCCGTTTTGTCAGTTTTGCCTCTATCATTATTGCTAGTGTTGCATCGAGTGAAAACATAACTTTTTTTTTGAAGACGGAGGTGGGGCTGATAAGGCTTGTCTGCATCTAATAGCTCGATAAGGAGAGCCGAGACCGACATTTTTTACTGCAAAAACTGCTAGCTTCAGAGGTTCTGAACTGCATTTGAGCTTCGTAAGTTAGCTCAGCTCAACTGTGTATTGATTTTAAGACTTTAGTTCTTCTTCTTCTAGAGCGCTTTGAACAAGTTGCGAAGCCTACTATCGGCCTTGCCCGAGGGAGATGATTAGGATTGAATCTGATTCGAGGCTGGAAAGTAATCACTTTGCTCAGATAATTCGTATTTTTTTTTATGGAAAATGGCTTAACATAGCCGCCATTTTAATCTCACTTTGCCAAATTATTCTTTAAATATTTGTGTTTTTTCTAGAAGTTCTTCAAAATTCGTTTTCAATAACACCAGTGCAGTGAGAGATTCCACCTGAGCAAATAAATCGTCCATTCGTATATTGGATGTATATTTGTAACTCCAGTCTAGATATAACGATCTCCATGGCAGAGTCTACAAAGAGAGAAAAAAGCGTTAAAACCAGGATATGAATTTCTATAAATTTGGTATTATAAGTTGCCATAATGCTTGAATTAACCGAATTTTTCACAGGAAAATTTCTAGAAATATTTTTCTTTTATTTCTCAAAATTTTAGGTCAAGTGCGGTCAAGCAAATCAGTCAATGTACAACATTTTCTAAAAATGTAAAAAATAAGATTGAGTGGCGATGTTGAAAATATTTTCAAATAAAATAATGTTGTTCTTGATGCTCGGAATGAGAAAGTAGAGGACCTCGCCACCTCACGACACTGAGAAGGAATTCAAATATCTAGAATACCTCGTACATGAAGATTAGTTTTCTCAATCACCCCATTACAGATAACGACCTCACCTCTCCCAACGCTTTCATTGATATTTAAACAAGTGTTTGTTATTCTAGTCAGTGTACGTCAAGATATTGTTGTTGAATAAGTAGTTATATCAACTTTGAGTTTTTGATTACTACTATGCAATTTAATTTTCTTGAAAGATTTCTGTTTAATTTAATATTTATATCTTGCCTTTTGCTGGTTCAAATAATTTTGTTTTAGACATACCGTAAATTTCAGTATTATCATAGTTGATTTTAATATTTAATGTGTCCATTCTGTGATCTAACGATATTCGCAACTCTGTATAGGAGACTTTAAATCAGCATTGAAATGTCTCCGCAAAAATGGCGGCCTGTTTTTCTTGTAGAGTTGTAGCCAGAGCATTTCGCTATTAGTACGCTAATATTACTATATTAGGTTATGTTATTGGCCGCAAGCAATTTCTTTATGTGCTCTTCATATGACAGGATGGTGTTCCAAGCCACAGCCATCAATGAAATGTTCTTCTATAGTAAATAGGATAAAACCGTTTAAAGTTCCCTTGGATATTTAAATTTACATTCAAAAGTGTTAAAAGAAAGATTATACCTTTCTATAAATAACATTTTTACGCTTTAACTTTACGTTTTAAAAATTTTATTGTTGGTATTAAATAAAAATTTTTAGGCCACACCTAAACCTTCTGTCAGATTGCCACCTGGTAAAGTGTGATTTGTTGTAATATAGTAGACGTTTCTGTTAGCCTTAACTAAGTGACATTGTTTATTGCACCCTTGAAATCGACGCTCACATTTACATCAGAAATTTTTGGTTTGTGTATGTTTGTTTTACCACAGAACCCCATATGATACAATTATAAACCTTTAATCATAGTCTGATTGGACTATCAAGAAAACGGCAATACTTTTTCCTAAATCACATGTTTTAATTCGATCATAGTTTTATTGTGACTGGGCTTTTAGATTTCCACTTTACAGTTACGTTACTAACAGTTGAATAGTGCTAATTGAAAAGAGCTGAAATGTCTCTAACTAATTTTCTGCTCATGTGAAACCAATCACTAAATCACGTCGTCACTATGATGCTTTAACTTACTCGTTTTGCTTGTATTGCTTAGTTTTGAATATTACATAGCCTGTTAATCCTTTTTCACCTGTTCGAAACGTCAGTTTACAAATTAAAAATAAGTGTTAATATGCTTTTGAACAAATAATACAGTTTAAAAATTTTATCTTTTAATTTTTTAATTTAACTTATAGTCACTTCATTTAAAGCTGTATTTCACTATATTAATTTTAAACTTTTGTATACATGATTTAAAAATATTATTTTATTAATAAATTATTTTTGTTTGTATTTCTTCTTATAAATTCTTATTCCATATAAATGTGGCTTTAAAGCTTGCTTTCTTTTTTGTAATTTACTCTATGTATTTTGCTAGCTGTTTCTTAGTTTTTAAAGATTATTTGCTTTCTGTATGTTTTTATTTTAAAACAAATTTTTGACAAGCAATTTTATGTTGGCGATTGTTAAAACATAAAATGTTATATAATAAATGAAATATTTTATAAGAATAATATTCACATAAATCCAGCCAATCTGAATCCAAGATTGAGTCCAGGCTTTGCCTGTCACAAGCCAGGATAAGTTGAGGAGTGATACCTCCTAAAAATAAGTAGGGTTCAACTGTCCTGGTTGATAGAACCCTGTAAGGGCCCCTGCCAGGGTACGGCCCAGTTGTCCTAAGGTAACGGGGCCTCCGTCGTTGGATTAATCACCACACGGAGTATATATATTCAGAGTAATCAAACGAGTCTCGTAACAAGGCGGATTAATAAGTCGTAATATGGCGAGAAATAGGATAAGTTTCGGAACGTGGAATATCACATCTCTAACAGACAAGAGAAGTTTGTGGAGGAAATAGAGAAATGCAAAGTACATTTAATACGGACATCAGAATTCAAAAAAAGGATACGGAATAAAATATTTAAACAAAGGACACACGCTAAGATGCCCAGAAACACCGACGGGAATCGTAATAACGGAAGGAGTAGGAAATCACCTAATTATTGGATGGAAGCCCAAAAATTTTAGAACTATAACACTAAAACTACAGTTAAAAAAAAGTACGGCTGATACAAATATACGCACCCACAGATAATGCAAACAACCAAGATAAAGATATGTTCTACAAAGAAGTACAGCGTGCAATAGAGAATTACAAAATAAGAACAGACATAATAATACTGAGAGACTGAAATGCTCACATAGAACACAACAATAAACAAGGACATGGAACCAACGGGATTACATGGAATACAGGGAGAGATAAATGACAATGGGGAAATGATGCTAGATATTAGTTTAGTAAATTCGATGCTTATAGGAAACACCTGGTTCCCACATAAGAATATCATAGCATGATAGTCTATATAACATATTCCAAAACTCTAAGCCATGCAATACAAGACGTGAAAGTAATTAGAGGAGCGGAACTCAGCACCAAACATAAACTGCTAATAGCTGACACAAACATTCAAAAGCCAAAGAAGAAAAGAGTAAAAACTACACCAGAATTAAATTAGAAACATCAAATAACCCAGAAGTAAGAAGGAAATACGAAGATACATTTACAAGAAAATTAAAAGAAGAAGAAATACAAGAACAAAATCTATGGACACTGGAAAAGACATGGAAAGAATTCAAGAAAACGTTACTGGAAGTAGCAGAAGAAACATGCGGCATAAAAATAGTAAGGCAAACTCAAATATAAAAAAATCTAAGTGGTTGAACGAAACAGTAAAAAAAAGTAAAAAAGAAGGAAGGCTAAAAAAATACATTCAAAATAGAATAAACTACCTTAGAAAAGCAACGAAACAAAAGAGATAATAAAGGAAGCAAGGAAGAACACTTAGAAGAATTTGGTAGAAGTATACAAGAAAATTCTAAGGACAACCAAAAATAATTCTGGAACACTATAAAAAGACTCAAAAGCATCTCAGAAAGTCAGCAATATCAAAAATAAAAGAAAACGAATAGAAACAACAATGTAAGGAATACTAGAAGCCTGGAGGAAACACTACGCAAACATATTTGGAAAAACAGAAGAGAAAAATCGGAAAACACATGGGAAGAACAAAGAGAAGAACCAGTAATAGAAGAGAAAGTAAAAGATGCACTAAAAAACGGTAAATAACCGAGAGAGGACAATATAACGCTCGAAATGTTTAAGAAAGGAAGGCCAACCGTTAACATTTAGCTAACGAACATTTTCAACACAAAAAATACCAGAAGATTGGGAAAATAACATTATAGTACCTATATACATAAAAGAATATTTCACTGAGTGCGACAATTATAGAGCGATATGCTTTTCTTCAACAATACCAAAAATTTACATTAGAACAATAGAAAAACGACTAATAAAAGAAGAGGGGGAGATATTGCAAGAGAAACAAACAACTTTCCGGCCAGGCAAACAATCACAAGGCCACATATATACAATCCGAATTATAATTGAGAAGAAACTAAATATAGATAAAGAACTCTTTCTAGCTTTCTTAGATTCGAAGGTAGCCTTTGATCACGTACCCAGAGAATTTATCTGGGAAACGCTCCTAGAATTGCAAGTAACAAATAAACTAATAAAAGTAATAAAAAGCCTGTATAATAAAGTCAAAGAAAGGTAAAATTAAATGGACAACTATCAAAAGAATTCCTTATGGAAAAGGGAGTAAAACAAGGAAAAACCTAAACTCACTACTATTTGTAATCTACATAAATATACGTAAACTAGGTGAGCACCAAATGTCAAAACGAAACAAGAAAGAGAAATCTACGATACTTAAATCTAAATCCAGTTACAACAAGAGATTTATTATACGCAGATGATATCCTTTCTAAAAGTCAAAGACAACTACTAGAAATTATAGAAATATGGAAGAAATAAGAAAGAAAAGACCACTGATAAAAGAAAATCATAAACACAACAAAGAAGCAAAATAAAATAACACAAGAAATAATAATCGATAAAAATATAATAGAAAACCAACAGAATATACTACCAAATCAACAATGCACTAAGGGAAAAAGGAATAAATACAAAAGCAATAATAGACAAATCTCGATCAAAAATAACCTCAGTAGAAATGAAGTATCTACGCCGGGTAGTAGGAAAAACAATACGTGTCAGGGTGAGAAATAACAGGATCCCATAATACAAACAGTAGAGAAAAAACATTTCTAATGGTAAGGCCACCTGAGAGGAATGAATAACGGCAGATACTCAAAGATAATCATGAAGATGAGAATAGAAGAAAGAAGACCTAGAGGAAGACCTCGTGAAACTTTAAAAGAATAACATAGAAGAAGCAGTCAGAAGAAGAGGGAAAATTACAGGACAAATAAAGACTAGTTAATAATAGGCAAAAATACAGAAATTGGCTTAGTTCCCCGACACCATGAGGTAAATGGAAGAAGATAAAGTAAGTAAGTAATATTCACAAAACTTATTGATTACATAAAGCTGTTTTTAACCCCAATAATATATCAATCAATTTCTTGCAATTATAATTAACTTTAGTATTATGTAAAGTGGCTTAACCTTAACAATTTTATATTTTCCAGAAATTCGTATTAGACAAATTTAAAAAGGTAAATACGAACTTTGGATGATTTAGGATTTTGCTGTTTCGGATGCTTGGTACATCAAGTGCTAAATTTAATTAAAGCCGCGCAATTGCTGCAAATTACAACTTCTTAAGGCGCTATTTGGGAAACTCGTAAACCGCGCCGGTGATCCACCGCTGATAACGGCCGAACCCGGAGTATCTCCCGCGCCATCATCGCTAAGTGCGCCGAGGGTACGGACGTCTGCTTTGCATACGAAAGTTAAAAGTCCTTCTTTACGGCGCATTTATGTTCGATTTTTATAACTGGGACTCGGGTGTCAATTAAGGTCCGGTCCGGACTCGTCTTATTTTGTCTGCCCGGTTCGCTTTTCGGGCCCTGCCTCGTTCCGGCGTGGGCGCGCGCTCGCTTCGTTTTCTTCTAGTTGCAGATTCTGCCGGCTTCTTCTGCTTCTTCTGCCTCCCGCCGGCGGCCGCTCGGCCGGCAAGTCAATGAGCCGAAACTTTCCCGGAGTGGAAAACTTCCCAATAAGTCAATGAACAGGCAATCAGAGCAGCGGCGTTTCGATACTGTGCTCGAATCGAATTGTCTGCTGTATACGTGTGTTGAAAAGCTTTGTTTTTGAGCTGCGCTGGAGAGGATATTGGCTGAAATAACGCTTTTTGCTGCACGCGTGTTTCAAATACGATGTTATTGTTAGTTCGTCTATTACTGCTTAATGTGCCGTGTTAGTTACATCAAGTAGCTTTGTAGTCCGTTGTCTGTATTTATTTTTCGTAATTTCAATTGTGATTTTAAAGTTACGGGATTATCATATTTATTAAAAAATTATATAAATAATTTGTATCATGTGAAAGAGATAAGGATTGCGAATTAGCAATGCGTTATTGCGTGAACTTCTAAGTGAATTGCAACAATGAATAATAAAAAATTTTAAGCGCAAAAAAGTTAGTCTTAATTTTTTTTTCAACTAAATTTACAATCTGTTTCTATAAAACAATAAGTAAATGTTATGACAAGACTTACATTCTAAATAAATATAATCTAAGGTTGACATGGTAAGGATAATCCACTGATAATTCTCTTGCTTGTGGAAATTAGCCAAAAGATAGGTAATTCGTATAACAAACCAACAAGAACATTACAAACACAACGCGTGAAGTATTTAGTAGAGCGACAGTACTTAATTAAATCGATTTTCTAAATCCGATGGTTTAAAGCGTTTTAGTCTTCGTATTTCATCACTATCGTCCAATAGTTCGTTGGCTACCTCGTTAGGGTGTACCTCCAATCGATCACGATATTTAATATATTTTTGTTTAATTTCTTCCCGCACTGTTTTAATTTTAAAATCACTTTGTAACACAAAATTAGGCACATAGTAGGGAGCGTCAGCTATAGTTCTGAGCGTTTTATTTTAGAATCGCTGCAAGATCTCGATATTGGAGATACTAGCAGTACCCCATAGTTGCAAGCCGTAAGTCCATATAGGTTTTAGAATAGACTTGTAGAGTAATAACTTGTTCTCGAGCGTAAGTTGGGATACTGCTGGGCAAGTGCTTCTATTGGTAGTAAATGTGACGTGTGAGGATTTAGATTCATTAATTTGGATTCTCCATTTGTGCAGCCAATTTTCAATTAGTGTGAGAGCTTGTTGCAAATTTTCAGATGCCATGATAGGATCAGTGTGCGACGCTAAGATTGCCGTATCATCAGCAAAGGTTGCCATTGTCGTGAATGCTGTGGTTGGTATATCAGCTGTGAAGAGTAAGTAGAGCACAGGTCCCAATACGCTACCCTGGGGAACGCCGGATTGGATAGGATGGAGATTCGAGTATTCGTCACACAGTTTGACCGTAAACCATCTGTATTCAAGAAAAGATCGCAAGACTTCGTAAAAGTGATGTGGTAACACTTGCTTGAGTTTGTAGTATAAGCCTATGTGCCATACCTTGTCAAAGGCTTGTTTGACATCGAGAAATACCGCAGAGCAGTAGCGTTTTCGTTCAAAATCATTGCTTACTTTTTTAACAATTCGATGTACTTGTTCGATGGTGCTATGGTGGGTTCGAAAGCCAAATTGGTGGTTTGGTATAAGCTGTTCGTTTTCCAGTATTGGCTTAAGTCGTTTAAGGAGTAGCTTTTCAAACACTTTAGACAGTACAGGCAATAAGCTGATAGGTCGGTAGGAGTCTATTACAGTTGGGGCTTTTCCTGGTGTCAGTATCATGGTGATTTGGGCTAATTTCCAGGAGATGGGGAAGTATCTGAGACGAAGGATAGCGTTATATATATAGGTCAGGAGTTTGATGCATCTCGGGGTTATTTCTTGTAACACCTTGCCAGTGGTGAGGTCCCAACCTGGTGCTTTCTTCGGATTAAGTTCGGAGGAGATCACGTTCTGGACTTCAGTAGATGTGAACTTCTTTACGGGTAAGTGCATTTGAAATAGCGCTTCAAGGAAGCTGTGGATATCAGCTTCTTCTGCCGCGGCTATTTGTGCCGGATATGGTTGGAAAACATTTGCAAGATGCTCAGCAAATGCAGTGGCCTTTGCTGCATTACTTCTTGTCCATTTGCCAGTTGCATCTTTAATTGATGGCATAGGTTGATGTGGGCATTTGAGCTTGCGTGTGGCCTTTCATAAGGAATAATCAGAGGCTTCCGTGGGAGATAGATTGCTGAGGTATTCTTGGATAGACTGATTTTTATGGTTAAGCAGTAATTGTTTAAGGTTTCTGGCAGCTTTGTTAAAGATTCTTTTATCTTCTGCTGTTCTTGTCAGTTGCCATCTTTTGCGTAGTTTACGTTTTGTTGCTATCTGATCTCTGATTACTATAGGACATGTGTCTTTTATTTGCGTTTTATTACTATTAGGAGTGGCTTGCCAGGCAGAATTTTGTATAGCACTTGTAAGCGCCTCAACCACATTATCTAGTTCTTGGGCAGATTTTAAGGATACATTGAGCTGGATCGACGCATCTAGGTGTCCTCGGAACATATCCCAGTTAGTAGCAGAGCTAAATAAAGAGGGTTGTCGTTGCTTGTGGATAATATCGGTGTGTATAGTGATTAGTACAGCAGAATGATCTGAAGAGAGATCGAACAATGATGCGGCTTTACAGTGTTTATTGTTAATATTCTTTATAATAGCAAAGTCTAGAGCGTCAGGTAATCTCCTCGGATCGGTTGGCCAATAGGTTGGTTCTCCCGTTGCGACGGAATTTAGGTTACTGCGTCTCATTGCATCCATCAGTTCTCTTCCCTTTGCTGTCGTAGTTCGTGAGCCCCACTGTGGGTGTTTAGCATTATAGTCGCCACCAGCTAGGAACCTGTTTCCTAGAGTTCTGAAAAAGTGCTCGAACTTATCTCCACAAACGTTCCTAGATTATCTTCTATGGCGACGCTTGTAGCTTGGAGATAATCGTGGCAGTAGGCTTGTAATTCGAAGTGTTTAATGTTTTGTCTTATGATTATCGCTGTTCCACCATGCGCATTACCAGATGGATGTTTAGTACAATAAACGTAATAGTTCGGTATTTTAATGTAAGTTCTCTCAGTGCAGTGCGCTTCGGAAATTAACAGGACATCTATTTTATGTATTTGTAAGAAATATTTAAGTTCTTCTGTGTGTTGGCTGAGGCCATTGGCATTCCATAGGGCTAATGTAAGTGCGATAGCCATTAATTTAGTTTAGCGACGACGGTAGTTAAAAGGTTTAGCATTGTACCTATTTGTTCAACTAACTTTTTCATCATGTCTTTTAATTCGCGCATCTCATTTGATTGTTGATCATGGGTACTAGGAGCAGTTTGAGCGAAGTTATTTGTGTCTTGCGAACTTTGCACATTACCTGTTATTTGTTGGGAGTATAAGTGGCCAGGTTGAACAAATCTTGTGGGTGGTTTACTGTGATTGTTTCGTAAGGTTGGGTAAAGTTTTTGCTGGAGTTGTTTATACACAAAACAACCCTTATAGTTAGCGGGGTGATTTCCGCTACAGTTTGTGCATTTCACGTCATTACTTTTTTCTTTACGTAAGCACTCTGCTGTTGAATGACTTCCCGTACACTTGACGCATCTGGGGGGTTGGAAGCAGTAGTTTTTGGTGTGCCCAAATCGTTGGCACTTGGCACATTGCGGAATTTCTCGTTTAGCTCGTACTGGTTCAAATTGTATGATAGAGTTTTGGAGTTGTTTGATATTGTAGATTTCTTTGTTGTTCTCTTTAACTTGTAGATCGATAAAGAATAGGGGTAATGGTAGTTTTGTCACTCGATGTTTAATGTTCCACACATTGACGGCTGTGTGCCCAAGGGCAAGTAGCTCATTTTTTATTAGCTCTTCGCTAGTCGAAGAATGCAAGTTTTTCAGGACTACTCGGAAATTCCTGTCTTTTTGGCTTGTAAGTGTGGAACTCGGTGCCTCGTTCCTGAAGGGTTTTACGATAGCTACATATTTTTCGCTAGTTTTGGTTGTATTTTGACTTGCTCAGAGCTGAGTGTTTTAATAAGTAATTGTTAGGTGCAATGTTTTCAAGCATTTCCGTTAGCGGTTTGATATTTGTTACGCGAGATACAAAGATCGGTGGAGGTTTATTTTCGTTTGGATGGGTTTCATTTTGTTCATCTTCCATTGCTGCATTTTCTAATAATGGATCATATCTATTTGAAGTGGACACGGGGTTACTTAGCCAGTAATGCGATTTAGATTGGTCTGTATTAGTATCTGTTATCACTTCAGAAGTTCTTAATCTTTTTTTACTATTATTGGTTACTAATCGCCAATCATTATCGATAGGTTGCGATAACGATGGAAATTGCATGTTTACTGGTTGTTGCTGACTATAAAAAGGTACTTTAGGTGTAGGCAGTTGGTTGTAATACATACCATTTTGCATTGGTATATGTTGTGAGCACGCCCCTGGTTTTTGACTCATTTGGAAATGTGAAGTTTGATTATAGGCTGCAGGTTGCTGCATAGATCCCATTTGCAGGTTTGTATAATTTTGCGAGAACGCCATGTGAATGTGTGCAGTTGAATGCGGTTAGTGATAACACTTATAAATACACAAGTCAAAAAGTAGATAGGCCTTACGGCCTTCACTTCAAGTCGATTCCGATACCGCAGCGCTAGACACTTCTTACGCTTCGGAAATCAAACGCGGGCTTGTCAGCTGTTGATAGCACTAAATTGACTCGAAGGTTGCGCAATACGAGATAAGGCGGCCGCAGCCGCGTTATCGAACAACGCACCTGACCTGAACTCGCAACGCGTGTGATAAATAAATGCGCTCGACCTTTCCTTAAGGCGCAGGTAATAAGTTCGAACCGTTATATATATAAATTTGACAGGAATAGCAAATTCCTGTTATTTGACACGGGATAAAATTTGTTTTACCCCGACTCTGCTGCGATGGCGAGGAACCCTTTGCTGTACTCCTTCCCCTTAGATCGGTGGCAGTGGCGGCAAGAAGGGCGGTAAAAGGCTGCAGGCTAGGCGGCCTAGGCCACACTGATGACGGGCGCTGGGCCCCATTCACACCTTGGCGTGTCGCAAGTCCGATCCCGGAAATTGTTTATGTTCTCACAAGGCTTTGAACACTAGCAAATTAACACTTGTCACACTCAGCGCGAACTGGCTGCATAACACATCCGCTCGGTTTGGATGCTCGAACCGAACTTAGTCTTAATTAAAAATACATATATAAAATCGGATGCATTGGTAGCAAACATCGATACTGATAAAGCAAGATCGTCATGTAATTATTTATCGTAAAATTTAAGCATTAGTGTGACTGGCACACATTTGATATTGCATGAACATTTAACCGTGAAAAGTCTATGTCTGCGTTAGATCCCGCATAGGTTAACGATCGCTCAAAAACGGGCTCGTGTCGATTAGTCGAAAAAATGCTCAAGGAATACGTTCACAGTGCTTCAAATATCGTTTACAACATCGTCAGAGGTAAAAAAATCTTGGACTTATGGGTATCAGCACGAAAGTAAACAGCAGTCGACTGTATGTGTCTTCGAACTGTAAGATGAGCTAAACTCAACAAAAGTCTTTCACGCTTGAAGCACTTTGAAGCAAATGGTCGTCTGTTGCAACTATGGATGTAAAGGATCAAAAAAAGGTCAATTCTAAACAATTCTTTTATCAGAAATCTTTGAAGAAATAAGAAAAACCAACACGTGATACCGGATTATTCTTCACTATGCCAATGCGAGTTTACACACATCGACGCAAAGAACTGGCTTTTTGACTACT